>CM066995.1:36024926-37308259 GCA_033977485.1 Hydrangea macrophylla
TCTTCATCGAACTCATCATCATGATTTTCATCAGATTCATCTAGGGGTATGTGCCTTTCTTGCCTTCTAGCATTTCGAAATCTTTGAGGACGTCCTTCACGCCAAGTTGCAATTTCAGCATCTTGTCTATCCATCCTATCCCGAATCTCATTAAACATCACGCCCATACGTTCAAATTGTTGCTGCATAGCTTGTAACATGAAAGACGGATCCTCCTTTCCTTCTTTGTTTGATTGAGAAGTCATATTTTGAAATCTGTGAAAAAAATGTTAGAGATAAAACCTCACAGCACTCCCTCACGTGTATGCACTCAAAATTATGTCACTCACACTCGTGTTTCACTCTTAATTGGCTTTTTTCGAAATTGATCTCACACTCTCTTGCCTTTTTCCACTCTTAACTCCCCTTTTCAGTTCTTTAATGAACTAAATGAACTTGAATCAAGAGATCTCAACAAGTAGTGTTTCAAAACTTATACCAATGGCGAAAATATTTTAGAAATGACGAATCAAAGTAGAAGGACAAACACAATCAGAATTGAGAGAATTGAAACTCACAATCAGATTTAAAGAGAGAAGAAATAAGATATATAGTTATATTTTTATGAGAGAACTAGAAACCAAGATTAGTATACCTCAAAGGAAGAAGATGAAACAAAAATCAGATTTGGCCTTTCTTTGATATCAATGCCTCCCTTCTTTTTTTTTTTTTTTTTGGGATATCTTTTCTTTTTTTTTTTTTTTTCTTTTTTTTTTTTAGATCTCTTCTTTTCTTTTCTATTCTTTTTTTTTTGTTTGTCTTTTTGTATAACTAGAGGCACAAAAACGAAAAACAAAGAAGAACGCAATATAAAACAGAATTTGAAGAACAAAAGAACACGAAGAGTCACGAAGAAAATACGAAGAACAAACAGAGAATAGACGAAAAATTAAAAGGATAGATAACCTGATTTTAGAAACCTTGCTCTGATACCAAATGATGCGAACCTCAATAACTAGTATTGAGACCCAACAACAAAATTGACATGTTTACCCAGAAAAGCTAAAATCAGATTGTTGTGATAGTGAACCCGTGACCCAATGCCTATAAAGAGACGCAAACCACGGGTATTCCAAAGATTAGTGAAGACGCCACAATCAGATGCGGAAGGCTGATTGATAAGTCATGGTGTGTGAAGACGCCACAATCAGATGCGAAAGGCTGATTGATAAGTCAAAAATTGTGTTCTGTGAAGAACAAGGGGGAGGAGCAAAGCTCAACTTCAGAATTGTGTTCCAATCCTATATATACTCTTTTGTATGGGCAGATTTATATAATGGATTAAACACAATTCTGAAGTTGAGCTTTGCTCCTCCCCCTTGTTCTTCACAGAACACAATTTTTGACTTATCAATCAGCCTTTCGCATCTGATTGTGGACTCTTCACACACCATGACTTATCAATCAGCCTTCCGCATCTGATTGTGGCGTCTTCACTAATCTTTGGAATACCCGTGGTTTGCGTCTCTTTATAGGCATTGGGTCACGGGTTCACTATCACAACAATCTGATTTTAGCTTTTCTGGGTAAACATGTCAATTTTGTTGTTGGGTCTCAATACTAGTTATTGAGGTTCGCATCACTTTACGCCTTACTCTCCATAGTCGAATCATGTAGCACGCTGAAAGATTGAGTCACGTCACGCCTTATACTCCATAATCTTCCAAAATCATCTGACCGACTGAGACGCTTCACACCTTACTCTACATAGTCGAGTCAGGTAGCACGCTGAAAGATTGAGTCGTTTCACACCTTACACTCCATAATCTTCGAAAAATCATCTTACTAGCTGAGATGCTTCACGCCTTACACTCCATAATCTTCCAAAAAATCATCTGACCAACTGAGACGCTTCACGCCTTACTCTTCATAGTCAAATCAGTAAGCACGCTAAAAGATTGAGTCGCTTCACGCCTTCCACTCCATAATCTTCTAAAATTATCTGACCGACTGAGATGGTCCATGCCTTACTCTCCATAGTCGAATCAGGAAGGATGCTGAAAGATTGAGTCGATTCACGCCTTACACTCCATAATCTTCCAAAATCATCTGACCCACTGAGACGCTTTACGCCATACTCTCCATAGTCGAATCAAGTAGCACGCTGAAAGATTGAGTCGCTTCACACCTTCCACTCCATAATCTTCCAAAATTATCTGACTGACTGAAACACTTCACGCCTTACTCTCCAAAGTCGAATCAGGTAGCACGCCGAAACATTGAGTCGCTTCATGCCTTATACTCTATTAGCTTACAAAATCATCTGATCGACTGAGACGCTTTACGCCTTACTCTCCAAAGTCAAATCAGGTAGCACATTGAAACATTGAGTCGCTTCATGCTTTATATTCTATTAGCTTCCAAAATCATCTGTCCGACTGAGAGTCTTTACGCCTTACTCTCCATAGTCGAATCATGTAGCACGCTGAAAGATTGAGTCACGTCACGCCTTATACTCCATAATCTTCCAAAATCATCTGACCGACTGAGACGCTTCACACCTTACTCTCCATAGTCGAATCTGGTATCACACTGAAACATTGTGTCTCTTCACGCCATACACTCCATAATCTTCCAGAATCATCTGACCGACTGAGACGCTTCATGCCTTACTCTACATAGTCGAATCTGGTAGCACGCTGAAAGATTGAGTCGTTTCACACCTTACAATCCATAATCTTCGAAAAATCATCTGATTGGCTGAGATGCTTCACGCCTTACACTCCATATTCTTTCAAAAAATCATCTGACCAACTGAGACGCTTCACGCCTTACTCTTCATAGTCAAATCAGGAAGCACGCTAAAAGATTGAGTCGCTTCACGCCTTCCACTCCATAATCTTCCAAAATGATCTGACCGACTGAGACGGTTCACGCCTTACTCTCCATAGTCGAATCATGTAGCATGCTGAAAGATTGAGTCACTTCACGCCTTATACTCCATAATCTTCCAAAATCACCTGACCAACTGAGACGCTTCACACCTTACTCTCCATAGTCGAATCTGGTATCACACTGAAAGATTGAGTCGCTTCACGCCATACACTCCATAATCTTCCAAAATCTTCTAACTGACTGAGACGCTTCATGCCTTACTCTACATAGTCGAATTAGGTAGCACGCTGAAAGATTGAGTCGCTTCACGCCTTACACTCCATAATCTTCCAAAAATCATCTAACTGGCTGAGATGCTTCACGCCTTGCACTCCATAATCTTCCAAAAAATAATCTGACCGACTGAGATGCTTCACGCCTTACACTCCATAATCTTCCAAAAAATCATCTGACTGATAGAGACGCTTCACGCCTTACTCTTCATAGTCAAATCAGGAAGCATGCTAAAAGATTGAGTCGCTTAACGCCTTCCACTCCATGATCTTCCGAAATCATCTGACCGACTCAGACGGTTTATGCCTTACTCTACATAGTCGAATCAGGTAGCACGCTAAAAGATTGAGTCGCTTCACACCTTATATTCCATAATCTTCCAAAAATCATCTGACTGGCTGAGATGCTTCACGCCTCACACTCCATAATCTTCCAAAGAATCATTTGACCGACTGAGACGCTTCACGCCTTACTTTTCATAGTCAAATTAGGAAGCACGCTAAAAGATTGAGTCGCTTCACGCCTTCCACTCCATAATCTTCCAAAATCATCTGACCGACTGAGACGGTTCACTCCTTACTCTGCATAGTCGAATCAGGTAGGACGCTGAAAGATTGAGTCGATTAACTCCTTATACTCCATAATTTTCCAAAATCATCTGACCGACTGAGACGCTTTACGCCTTACTCTCCAAAATCGATTCAGGTAGCACGCTGAAACATTGAGTCACTTCATGCCTTATACTCTATTAGCTTCCAAAATCATCTGACCGACTGAGACGCTTTACGCCTTACTCTCCAAAGTCAAATCAGGTAGCACATTGAAACATTGAGTCGCTTCATGCCTTATACTCTATTAGCTTCAAAAATCATCTGACTGGCTGAGATGCTTCATGCCTTACACTCCATAATCTTCCAAAAAATCATCTGACCGACTGAGATACTTCACGCCTTACTCTTCATAGTCAAATCAGGATGCACGCTAAAAGATTGAGGCGCTTCACGCCTTACACTCCATAATCTTCCAAAATCATCTAACCGACTGAGACGGTTCACGCCTTACTCTCCATAGTCGAATCAGGTAGGACGCTGAAAGATTGAGTCGATTCATGCCTTACACTCCATAATCTTCCAAAATCATCTGACCGACTGAGACGCTTTACGCCATACTCTCCATAGTCGAATCAAGTAGCATGCTGAAAGTAGCATGCTGAAAGATTGAGTCGCTTCCCACCTTCCACTCCATAATCTTCAAAAATCATCTGACTGACTGAAACACTTCACGCCTTACTCTCCAAAGTCGAATCAGGTAGCACGCTAAAACACTGAGTCGGTTCATGCCTTATACTCTATTAGCTTGCAAAATCATCTGACCAACTGAGACGCTTTACGCCTTACTCTCCAAAGTCAAATCAGGTTGCACGCTGAAACATTGAGTCGCTTCATGCCTTACACTCTATTAGCTTCCAAAATCATCTGACTGACTGAGATGCTTTATACCTTACTCTCCATAGTCGAATTATGTAGCACGCTGAAAGATTGAGTCACTTCACGCTTTATACTCCATAATCTTCCAAAATCATCTGACCGACTGAGACGCTTCACACCTTACTCTCCATAGTCGAATCTGGTATCACACTGAAAGATTGAGTCGCTTCACGCCATACACTCCATAATCTTTCAAAATCATCTAACCGACTGAAACGCTTCATGCCTTACTCTACATAGTCGAATCAGGTAGCACGCTAAAAGATTGAGTCGCTTCATGCCTTACACTCCATAATCTTCCAAAAATCATCTGACTGGCTGAGATGCTTCACGCCTTACACTCCATAATCTTCCAAAAAATCATCTGACCGATTGAGACGCTTCACACCTTACTCTCGATAGTCGAATCAAGTAGCACGCTGAAAGATTGAGTCGCTTCACACCTTCCACTCCATAATCTTTCAAAATCATCTGACTGATTGAAACACTTCACGCCTTACTCTCCAAAGTCGAATCAGGTAACACGCTAAAACATTGAGTCGCTTGATGCCCTATACTCTATTAGCTTCCAAAATCATCTGACCGACTGAGACGCTTTACCCCTTACTCTCCAAAGTCAAATCTGGTGGCACACTGAAAAATTGAGTCGCTTCATGTCTTATACTCTATTAGCTTCCGAAAATCATCTGACCGACTGAGATGCTTTACGCCTTACTCTCCATAGTCGAATCATGTAGCACGCTGAAAGATTGAGTCACTTCACGCCTTATACTCCATAATCTTCCAAAATCACCTGACCAACTGAGACGCTTCACACCTTACTCTCCATAGTCGAATCTGGTATCACACTGAAAGATTGAGTCGCTTCACGCCATACACTCCATACTCTTCCAAAATCATCTAACTGACTGAGACACTTCATGCCTTACTCTACATAGTCGAATTAGGTAGCACGCTGAAAGATTGAGTCGCTTCACGCCTTACACTCCATAATCTTCCAAAAATCATCTGACTGGCTGAGATGCTTCACGCCTTGCACTCCATAATCTTCCAAAAAATAATCTGACCGACTGAGACGCTTCGTGCCTTACTCTTTATAGTTAAATCAGGAAGCACGCTAAAAGATTGAGTCGCATCACGCCTTCCATTCCATAATCTTCCAAAATCATCTGACCGACTGAGACGGTTCACGCCTTACTCTCCATAGTCGAATCAGGTAGGACGCTGAAAGATTGAGTCAATTCACACCTTACACTCCGTAATTTTCCAAAATCATTTGACCGACTGAGACGCTTTACGCCTTACTCTCCATAGTCGAATCAAGTATCACGCTGAAAGATTGAGTCGCTTAACACCTTCCACTCCATAATCTTCCAAAAGCATCTAACTGACTGAAACACTTAACGCCTTACTCTCCAAAATCAGGTAGCACGCTGAAACATTGAGTCGCTTCATGCCTTATACTCTATTAGCTTCCAAAATCAGCTGACCGACTGAGACGCTTTACGCCTTACTCTCCATAGTCGAATCAAGTAGCACGCTGAAAGATTGAGTTGCTTCACGCCTTCCACTCCATAATGTTCCAAAATCATCAGATCGACTAAGACGCTTCACACCTTACTCACCATAGTCGAATTAGGTAGCACACTGAAAGATTGAGTCGCATCATGCCTTACACTCCATAATCTTCTAAAATCACCTGACCAACTGAGACGCTTAAGCCATACTCTCCATAGTTGAATCAGGTAGCACTCTGAAAGATTGAGTCGCTTCACGCCTTACACTCCATAATCTTCCATAATTATCTGACCGATTGAGACTCTTCACGCCTTACTCTCGATAGTCGAATCAAGTAGCACGCTGAAAGATTGAGTCACTTCACACCTTCCACTCCATAATCTTCCGAAATCATCTGACAGACTGAGACACTTCACGCCTTACTCTCCAAAGTCGAATCAGGTAGCACACTGAAACACTGAGTCGCTGCATGCCTTATACTCTATTAGCTTCCAAAATCATTTGACCGACTGAGATGCTTTACGCCTTACTCTCCATAGTCGAATCATGTAGCACGCTGAAAGATTGAGTCACTTCACGCTTAATACTCCATAATCTTCCAAAATCATCTAACCGACTGAGACGCTTCATGCCATACTCTACATAGTCGAATCAGGTAGCACGCTGAAAGATTGAGTCGCATCACGCCTTACACTCCATAATCTTCCAAAAATCATCTGACTGGCTAAGATGCTTCACGCCTTACACTCCATAATCTTCCAAAAAATCATCTGACCGACTGAGATGCTTCATGCCTTACTCTTCATAGTCAAATAAGGAAGCACGCAAAAAGATTGAGTCGCTTCACGCCTTCCACTCCATAATCTTCCAAAATCATCTGACCGACTGAGACGGTTCACGCCTTACTCTCCATAGTCGAATCAGGTAGGACGCTGAAAGATTGAGTCAATTCACGCCTTACACTCCATAATCTTCCAAAATCATCTGACCAACTGAGACATTTTACGCCTTACTCTCCATAGTCGAATCAAGTAGCACGCTGAAAGATTGAGTCGCTTCACACCTTCCACTCCATAATCTTCCAAAATCATCTGACTGACTGAAACACTTCACGCCATACTCTCCAAAGTCGAATCAGGTAGCACGCTGAAACATTGAGTCGCTTCATGCCTTATACTCTCTTAGCTTCCAAAATCATCTGACCGACTGAGACGCTTTACGCCTTACTCTCCATAGTCGAATCAAGTAGCACGCTGAAAGATTGAGTCGCTTCACGCCTTCCACTCCATAATCTTCCATAATTATCTGACTGACTGAGACGCTTCACGCCTTACACTCCATAGTCGAATCAAGTAGCACGCAGAAAGATTGAGTCACTTCACACCTTCCACTCCATAATCTTCCAAAATCATCTGACCGACTGAGACACTTCATGCCTTACTCTCCAAAGTCGAATCAGGTAGCAGAATGAAACATTGAGTCGCTTCATGCCTTATACTCTAATAGCTTCCATAATCATTTGACCGACTGAGATGCTTTACGCCTTACTCTCCATAGTCGAATCATGTAGCACGCTGAAAGATTGAGTCACTCCACACCTTACCCTCCATAATCTTCCAAAAATCATCTGACTGGCTTAGAGGCTTCACGCCTTACAATCCATAATCTTCCAAAAAATCATCTGACTGATAGAGATGCTTCACGCCTTACTCTTCAAAGTCAAATCAGGAAGCACGCTAAAAGATTGAGTCGCTTCACGCCTTCCACTCCATAATCTTCCAAAATCATCTGACCGACTGAGACGGTTTACGCCTTGTTCTCCATTGTCGAATCAGGTAGGACGCTGAAAGATTGAGTCGATTCACACCTTACACTCCATAATCTTCCAAAATCATCTGACCGACTGAAACGCTTTACGCCTTACTCTCCATAGTCGAATCAAGTAGCACGCTGAAATATTGAGTCGCTTCACACCTTCCACTCCATAATCTTCCAAAATCATCTGACTGACTGAAACACTTCAGGCCTTACTCTCTAAAGTCGAATCAGGTAGCACGCTGAAACATTGAGTCGCTTCATGCCTTATACTCTCTTAGCTTCCAAAATCATTTGACTGACTGAGACGCTTTACGCCTAACTCTCCATAGTCGAAGCAAGTAGCACGCTGAAAGATTGAGTTGCTTCACGCCTTCCACTCCATAATCTTCTAAAATCACCTGACCAACTGAGATGCTTTATGCCATACTCTCCATAGTCGAATCAGGTAGCACGCTGAAAGATTGAGTCGCTTCCCGCCTTACACTCCACAATCTTCCATAATTATCTGACCGACTGAGACGCTTCACACCTTACTCTCCATAGTCGAATCTAGTAGCACGCTGAAAGTTTGAGTCGCTCCACACCTTCCACTCCATAATCTTCCAAAATCATTTGACCAACTGAGACACTTCACGCCTTACTCTTCAAAGTCGAATCAGGTAGCACGCTGAAACATTGAGTCGCTTCATGCCTTATACTCTATTAGCTTCCAAAATCATCTGACCCACTGAGATGCTTTACGCCTTACTCTCCATGGTCGAATCATGTAGCACGCTGAAAGATTGAGTCACTTCACGCCTTATACTGCATAATCTTCAAAAATCATCTAACCGACTGAGACGCTTCACACCTTACTCTCTATAGTTGAATCTGGTATCATACTGAAAGATTGAGTCACTTCACGCCTTACACTCCATAATCTTCCAAAATAATCTAACCGATAGAGACGCTTTATGCCTTACTCTCCATAGTTAAATCAGGTAGCACGCTGAAAGATTGAGTCGCATCACGCCTTACACACCATAATCTTCCAAAAGTCATCTGACTGGCTTAGATGCCTTACGCCTTACACTCCGAAATCTTCAAAAAAATCATCTGACCGACTGAGACGCTCCACGCCTAACTCTTCAAAGTCAAATCAGGAAGCACGCTAAAAGATTGAGTCGCTTCACACCTTCCACTCCATAATCTTCCAAAATCATCTGACCGACTGAGACGGTTCATGCCTTGTTCTCCATAGTCGAATCAGGTAGGACGCTGAAAGATTGAGTCGATTCACACCTTACACTCCATAATCTTCCAAAATTATCTGACCGACTGAGACGCTTTACGCCTTACTCTCCATAGTCGAATCAAGTAGCACGCTGAAAGATTGAGTCGCTTCACATCTTCCACTCTATAATCTTCCAAAATCATCTGACTGACTGAAACACTTCACGCTTTACTCTCCCAAGTCGAATCAGGTAGCACGCTGAAACAATGAGTCGCTTCATGCCTTATACTCTATTAGCTTCGAAAATCATCTGACCGACTGAGACGTTTTACGCCTTACTCTCCATAGTCTAATCAAGTAGCACATTGAAAGCTTGAGTTGCTTCACGCCTTCCCCTCCATAATATTCCAAAATCATCAGATCGACTGAGACGCTTCACACCTTACTCACAATAGTCGAATTAGGTAGCACGCTGAAAGATTGAGTCGCATCATGCCTAACACTCCATAATCTTCTAAAATCACCTGACCAACTGAGACGCTTCATGCCATACTCTCCATAGTTGAATCAGGTAGCACGCTGAAAGATTGAGTGGCTTCACGCCTTACACTCCATAATCTTCCATAATTATCTGACCGACTGAGACGCTTCACGCCTTACTCTCTATAGTTGAATCAAGTAGCACGCTGAAAGATTGAGTCACTTCACACCTTCCAGTCCATAATCTTCCAAAATCATCTGACCGACTAAGACACTTCACGCCTTACTCACCAAAGTCGAATCAGGTAGCACACTAAAACATTGAGTCGCTTCATGCTTTATACTCTATTAGCTTCCAAAATCATCTGACCGACTGAGATGCTTTACGCCTTACTCTCCATAGTCGAATGAAGTAGCACGCTGAAAGGTTGAGTCACTTCAGGCCTTATACTCCATAATCTTCCAAAATCATCTGACCGACTGAGACGCTTCATGCCTTACGCTCCATAATCGAATCAGGTAGCACGCTGAAAGATTGAGTCGCTCCACGCCTTACACTCCATAATCTTCCAAAAATCATCTGACTGGCTGAGATGCTTTTCGCCTTACACTCCATAATCTTCCAAAAAATCATCTGGCTGTCGGAGACGCTTCACGCCTTACTCTTCAAAGTCAAATCTGGAAGCACACTAAAATATTGAGTCGCTTCACGCCTTCCACTCAATAATCTTCCAAAATCATCTGACCGACTGAGATTGTTCACGCCCTAATCTCCATAGTCGAATCAGGTAGGACGCTGAAAGATTGAGTCGATTCACGCCTTACACTCCATAATCTTCAAAAATCATCTGACCGACTGAGACGCTTTACGCCTTACTCTCCATAGTCGAATCAGGTAGCACACTGAAAGATTGAGTCGCATCACGCCTTACACACCATAATCTTCCAAAAATCATCTGACTGGCTTAGATGCTTCACTCCGTACACTCCGTAATCTTCCAAAAAATCATCTGACCGACTGAGACGCTTCACGCCTTACTCTTCATAGTCAAATCAGGAAGCACGCTAAAAGATTGAGTCGCTTCACGCCTTCCACTTCATAATCTTTCAAAATCATCTGACCGACTGAGACGCTTCATGCCTTACTCACCATAATCGAATCAGGTAGCACGCTGAAAGATTGAGTCACTCCACGCCTTACCCTCCATAATCTTCCAAAAATCATCTGATTGGCTTAGAGGCTTCACGCCTTACACTCCATAATCTTCCAAAAAATCATCTGACCGACAGAGATGCTTCACGCCTTACTCTTCAAAGTCAAATCAGGAAGCACGCTAAAAGATTGCGTCACTTCACGCCTTCAACTCCATAATCTTCCAAAATCATCTGACCGACTGAGACGTTTCACGCCTTGTTCTCCATAGTCGAATCAGGTAGGACGCTGAAAGATTGAGTCGATTCACACCTTACGCTCCATAATCTTCCAAAATTATCTGACCGACTGAGACGCTTCACACCTTACTCTCTATAGTTGAATCTGGTATCACACTGAAAGATTGAGTCACTTCACGCCTTACACTCCATAATCTTCCAAAATCATCTAACCGATAGAGACGCTTTATGCCTTACTCTCCGTAGTCAAATCAGGTAGCACGCTGAAAGATTGAGTCGCATCACGCCTTACACACCATAAGCTTCCAAAAATCATCTGACTGGCTTAGATGCTTCACGCCTTAAACTCCGTAATCTTCCAAAAAATCATCTGACCGACTGAGACGCTTCATGCCTTACTCTTCATAGTCAAATCAGGAAGCACGCTAAAAGATTGAGTCGCTTCACGCCTTCCACTTCATAATCTTTCAAAATCATCTGACCGACTGAGACGCTTCATGCCTTACTCACCATAATCGAATCAGGTAGCACGCTGAAAGATTGAGTCACTCCACGCCTTACCCTCCATAATCTTCCAAAAATCATCTGATTGGCTTAGAGGATTCACGCCTTATACTCCATAATCTTCCAAAAAATCATCTGACCGACAGAGACGCTTCACGCCTTACTCTTCAAAGTCAAATCAGGAAGCACGCTAAAAGATTGAGTTGCTTCACGCCTTCCACTCCATAATCTTCCAAAATCATCTGACCGACTGAGACGGTTCACGCCTTGTTCTCCATAGTCAAATCAGGTAGGACGCTGAAAGATTGCGTCGATTCACACCTTACACTCCATAATCTTCCAAATGTATCTGACCGACTGAGACGCCTTACGCCTTACTCTCCATAGTCGAATCAAGTAGCACGCTGAAAGATTGAGTCGCTTCACACCTTCCACTCCATAATCTTCCAAAATCATCTGACTGACTGAAACACTTCACGCCTTACTCTCTAAAGTCGAATCAGGTAGCACGCTGAAACATTGAGTCGCTTCATGCCTTATACTCTCTTAGCTTCCAAAATTATTTGACTGAGTGAGTCGCTTTACGCCTTACTCTCCATTGTCAAAGCAAGTAGCACGCTGAAAGATTGAGTTGCTTCACGCCTTACACTCCATAATCTTCTAAAATCACCTGACCAACTAAGACACTTCATGCCATACTCTCCATAGTCGAATCAGGTAGCACGCTGAAAAATTGAGTCGCTTCACGCCTTACACTCCATAATCTTCCATAATTATCTGACCGATTGAGACGCTTCACGCCTTACTCTCCATAGTCAAATCAAGTAGCACGCTGAAAGTTTGAGTCGCTTCACACCTTCCACTCCATAATCTTCCAAAATCATCTGACCAACTGAGACACTTCACGCCTTACTCTCCAAAGTTGAATCAGGTAGCACGCTGAAACATTGAGTCGCTTCATGCCTTATACTCTATTAGCTTCCAAAATCATCTGACCCACTGAGATGCTTTACGCCTTATTCTCGATAGTCGAATCGTGTAGCACGCTGAAAGATTGAGTCACTTCACGCCTTATACTACATAATCTTTGAAAATCATCTGACCGACTGAGACGCTTCACACCTTACTCTCCATAGTCGAATCTGGTATCACACTGAAAGATTGAGTCGCTTCACGCCTTACACTCCATAATCTTCCAAAATCATCTAACCGACAGAGACGCTTTATTCCTTACTCTCCGTAGTCAAATCAGGTAGCACGCTGAAAGATTGAGTCACATCACGCCTTACACACCATAATCTTTCAAAAATCATATGACTGGCTTAGAGGCTTCACGCCTTACACTCCATATTCTTCCAAAAAATCATCTGACCGACAGAGACGCTTCACGCCTTACTCTTCAAAGTCAAACCAGGAAGCACGCTAAAAGATTGAGTCGCTTCACGCCTTCCACTCCATAATCTTCCAAAATCATTTGACCGACTGAGACGCTTCATGCCTTACGCTCCATAATCGAATCAGGTAGCACGCTGAAAGATTAAGTCGCTCCACGCCTTACACTCCATAATCTTCCAAAAATCAACTAACCGACTGAGATGCTTTACGCCTTACTCTCCATAGTCGAATCATGTAGCACGCTGAAAGATTGAGTCACTTCACGCCTTATACTCCATAATCTTCCAAAATCATCTGACCGACTGAGATGCTTCACACCTTACTATCCATAGTAGAATCTGGTATCACACCGAAAGATTGAGTCGCTTCATGCCATACACTCCATAATCTTCCAAAATCATCTAACCGACTGAGACGCTTCATGCCTTACTCTACATAGTCGAATCAGGTAGCACACTGAAACGTTGAGTCGCTTCACACCTTACTCTCTATAGTAGAATCTGGTATCACGCTGAAAGATTGAGTCGCTTCACTCATTACACTCCATAATCTTCCAAAAATCATCTGACTGGCTGAGATGCTTCACGCCTTACACTCCATAATCTTCCAAAAAATCATCTGACCGACTGAGACGCTTCATGCCTTACTCTTCATAGTCAAATCAGGAAGCACGCTAAAAGATTGAGTCGCTTCACGCCTTCTACTCCATAATCTTCCAAAATCATCTGACCAATTGAGACGGTTCACGCCTTACTCTCCATAGTCGAATCAGGTAGGACGCTGAAAGATTGAGTCGATTCACGCCTTACACTCCATAATCTTCCAAAATCATCTGACCGACTAAGACGCTTTACTCCTTACTATCCATAGTTGAATCAAGTAGCACGCTGAAAGATTGAATCGCTTCACACCTTCGACTCCATAATCTTCCAAAATCATGTGACTGACTGAAACACTTCACGCCTTACTCTCCCAAGTCGATTCAGGTAGCACGCTGAAACATTGATTCGCTTCATGCCTTATACTCTATTAGCTTCCAAAATCATCTGACCGACTGAGACGTTTTACTCCTTACTCTCCATAGTCTAATCAAGTAGCACATTAAAAGCTTGAGTTGCTTCACGCCTTCCCCTCCATAATATTCCAAAATCATCAGATTGACTGAGATGCTTCACACCTTACTCACAATAGTCGAATTTGGTAGCACACTGAAAGATTGAGTCGCATCATGCCTAACACTCCATAATCTTCTAAAATCACCTGACCAACTGAGACGCTTCATGCCATACTCTCCATAGTTGAATCAGGTAGCACGCTGAAAGATTGAGTCGCTTCACACCTTACACTCCATAATCTTCCATAATTATCTGACCGACTGAGACGCTTCACGCCTTACTCTCCATAGTCGAATCAAGTAGCACGCTGAAAGATTGAGTTACTTTACACCTTTCACTCCATAATCTTCCAAAATCATCTGACCGACTAAGACACTTCACGCCTTACTCTCCAAAGTCGAATCAGGTAGCACACTAAAACATTGAGTTGCTTCATGCTTTATACTCTATTAGCTTCCAAAATCATCTGACCGACTGAGATGCTTTACGCCTTACTCTCCATAGTCGAATGAAGTAGCACGTTGAAAGATTGAGTCACTTCACGCCTTATACTCCATAATCTTCCAAAATCATCTGACCGACTGAGACGCTTCATGCCTTACGCTCCATAATCGAATCAGGTAGCACGCTGAAAGATTAAGTCGCTCCACGCCTTACACTCCATAATCTTCCAAAAATCATCTGACTGGCTGAGATGCTTTACGCCTTACACTCCATAATCTTCCAAAAAATCATCTGACTGACGGAGACGCTTCACGCCTTACTCTTCAAAGTCAAATCTGGAAGCACGCTAAAATATTGAGTCGCTTCACGCCTTCCACTCAATAATCTTCCAAAATCATCTGACCGACTGAGACCGTTCACGCCCTACTCTCCATAGTCGAATCAGGTAGGACGCTGAAAGATTGAGTCGATTCATGCCTTACACTCCATAATCTTCAAAAATCATCTGACCGACTGAGACGCTTTACGCCTTACTCTCCATAGTCGAATCAGGTAGCACGCTGAAAGATTGAGTCGCTTCACGCCTTACACTCCATAATCTTCCAAAAATCATCTGACTGGCTGAGATGCTTCACGCCTTACACTCCATAATCTTCCAAAAAATCATCTGACCGACTGAGACGCTTCATGCCTTACTCTTCATAGTCAAATCAGGAAGCACGCTAAAAGATTGAGTCGCTTCACGCCTTCTACTCCATAATCTTCCAAAATCATATGACCAACTGAGACGGTTCACGCCTTACTCTCCATAGTCGAATCAGGTAGGACGCTAAAAGATTTAGTCGATTCACGCCTTACACTCCATAATCTTCCAAAATCATCTGACCGACTAAGACGCTTTACTCCTTACTCTCCATAGTTGAATCAAGTAGCACGCTGAAAGATTACGTCGCTTCACACCTTCCACTCCATAATCTTCCGAAATCATGTGACTGACTGAAACACTTCACGCCTTACTCTCCCAAGTCGAATCAGGTAGCACGCTGAAACATTGAGTCGCTTCATGCCTTATACTCTATTAGCTTCCAAAATCATCTGACCGACTGAGACCGTTCACGCCCTACTCTCCATAGTCGAATCAGGTAGGACGCTGAAAGATTGAGTCGATTCATGCCTTACACTCCATAATCTTCAAAAATCATCTGACCGACTGAGACGCTTTACGCCTTACTCTCCATAGTCGAATCAGGTAGCACACTGAAACATTGAGTCGCTTCATGCCTTATACCCTATTAGCTTCCAAAATCATTTGACCGACTGAGACGGTTCACGCCTTGTTCTCCATAGTCAAATCAGGTAGGACGCTGAAAGATTGCGTCGATTCACACCTTACACTCCATAATCTTCCAAATGTATCTGACCGACTAAGACGCCTTACGCCTTACTCTCCATAGTCGAATCAAGTAGCACGCTGAAAGATTGAGTCGCTTCACACCTTCCACTCCATAATCTTCCAAAATCATCTGACTGACTGAAACACTTCACGCCTTACTCTCTAAAGTCGAATCAGGTAGCACGCTGAAACATTGAGTCGCTTCATGCCATATACTCTCTTAGCTTCCAAAATTATTTGACTGAGTGAGACGCTTTACGCCTTACTCTCCATTGTCAAAGCAAGTAGCACGCTGAAAGATTGAGTTGCTTCACGCCTTACACTCCATAATCTTCTAAAATCACCAGACCAACTAAGACACTTCATGCCATACTCTCCATAGTCGAATCAGGTAGCACGCTGAAAAATTGAGTCGCTTCACGCCTTACACTCCATAATCTTCCATAATTATCTGACCGATTGAGACGCTTCACGCCTTACTCTCCATAGTCAAATCAAGTAGCACGCTGAAAGTTTGAGTCGCTTCACACCTTCCACTCCATAATCTTCCAAAATCATCTGACCAACTGAGACACTTCACGCCTTACTCTCCAAAGTCGAATCAGGTAGCACGCTGAAACATTGAGTCGCTTCATGCCTTATACTCTATTAGCTTCCAAAATCATCTGACCCACTGAGATGCTTTACGCCTTACTCTCGATAGTCGAATCGTGTAGCACGCTGAAAGATTGAGTCACTTCACGCCTTATACTACATAATCTTTGAAAATCATCTGACCGACTGAGACGCTTCACACCTTACTCTCCATAGTCGAATCTGGTATCACACTGAAAGATTGAGTCGCTTCACGCCTTACACTCCATAATCTTCCAAAATCATCTAACCGACAGAGACGCTTTATGCCTTCCTCTCCGTAGTCAAATCAGGTAGCACGCTGAAAGATTGAGTCACATCACGCCTTACACACCATAATCTTTCAAAAATCATATGACTGGCTTAGAGGCTTCACGCCTTACACTCCATAATCTTCCAAAAAATCATCTGACCGACAGAGACGCTTCACGCCTTACTCTTCAAAGTCAAATCAGGAAGCACGCTAAAAGATTGAGTCGCTTCACGCCTTCCACTCCATAATCTTCCAAAATCATTTGACCGACTGAGGCGCTTAACACCTTACTCTCCATAGTCGAATCAGGTAGGACGCTGAAAGATTGAGTCGATTCACACCGTACACTCCATAATCTTCCAAAATCAACTAACCGACTGAGATGCTTTACGCCTTACTCTCCATAGTCGAATCATGTAGCACGCTGAAAGATTGAGTCACTTCACGCCTTATACTCCATAATCTTCCAAAATCATCTGACCGACTGAGATGCTTCACACCTTACTCTCCATAGTAGAATCTGGTATCACACCGAAAGATTGAGTCGCTTCATGCCATACACTCCATAATCTTCCAAAATCATCTAACCGACTGAGACGCTTCATGCCTTACTCTACATAGTCGAATCAGGTAGCACACTGAAACGTTGAGTCGCTTCACACCTTACTCTCTATAGTAGAATCTGGTATCACGCTGAAAGATTGAGTCGCTTCACTCATTACACTCCATAATCTTCCAAAAATCATCTGACTGGCTGAGATGCTTCACGCCTTACACTCCATAATCTTCCAAAAAATCATCTGACCGACTGAGACGCTTCATGCCTTACTCTTCATAGTCAAATCAGGAAGCACGCTAAAAGATTGAGTCGCTTCACGCCTTCTACTCCATAATCTTCCAAAATCATCTGACCAATTGAGACGGTTCACGCCTTACTCTCCATAGTCAAATCAGGTAGGACGCTGAAAGATTGAGTCGATTCATGCCTTACACTCCATAATCTTCCAAAATCATCTGACCGACTAAGACGCTTTACTCCTTACTATCCATAGTTGAATCAAGTAGCTCGCTGAAAGATTGAATCGCTTCACACCTTCGACTCCATAATCTTCCAAAATCATGTGACTGACTGAAACACTTCACGCCTTACTCTCCCAAGTCGATTCAGGTAGCACGCTGAAACATTGATTCGCTTCATGCCTTATACTCTATTAGCTTCCAAAATCATCTGACCGACTGAGACGTTTTACTCCTTACTCTCCATAGTCTAATCAAGTAGCATATTAAAAGCTTGAGTTGCTTCACGCCTTCCCCTCCATAATATTCCAAAATCATCAGATTGACTGAGATGCTTCACACCTTACTCACAATAGTCGAATTTGGTAGCACAATGAAGATTGAGTCGCATCATGCCTAACACTCCATAATCTTCTAAAATCACCTGACCAACTGAGACGCTTCATGCCATACTCTCCATAGTTGAATCAGGTAGCACGCTGAAAGATTGAGTCGCTTCACGCCTTACACTCCATAATCTTCCATAATTATCTGACCGACTGAGACGCTTCACGCCTTACTCTCCATAGTCGAATCAAGTAGCACGCTGAAAGATTGAGTTACTTTACACCTTTCACTCCATAATCTTCCAAAATCATCTGACCGACTAAGACACTTCACGCCTTACTCTCCAAAGTCGAATCAGGTAGCACACTAAAACATTGAGTTGCTTCATGCTTTATACTCTATTAGCTTCCAAAATCATCTGACCGACTGAGATGCTTTACGCCTTACTCTCCATAGTCGAATGAAGTAGCACGCTGAAAGATTGAGTCACTTCACGCCTTATACTCCATAATCTTCCAAAATCATCTGACCGACTGAGACGCTTCATGCCTTACGCTCCATAATCGAATCAGGTAGCACGCTGAAAGATTAAGTCGCTCCACGCCTTACACTCCATAATCTTCCAAAAATCATCTGACTGGCTGAGATGCTTTACGCCTTACACTCCATAATCTTCCAAAAAATCATCTGACTGACGGAGACGCTTCACGCCTTACTCTTCAAAGTCAAATCTGGAAGCACGCTAAAATATTGAGTCGCTTCACGCCTTCCACTCAATAATCTTCCAAAATCATCTGACCGACTAAGACCATTCACGCCCTACTCTCCATAGTCGAATCAGGTAGGACGCTGAAAGATTGAGTCGATTCATGCCTTACACTCCATAATCTTCAAAAATCATCTGACCGACTGAGACGCTTTACGCCTTACTCTCCATAGTCGAATCAGGTAGCACGCTGAAAGATTGAGTCGCTTCACGCCTTACACTCCATAATCTTCCAAAAATCATCTGACTGGCTGAGATGCTTCACGCCTTACACTCCATAATCTTCCAAAAAATCATCTGACCGACTGAGACGCTTCATGCCTTACTCTTCATAGTCAAATCAGGAAGCACGCTAAAAGATTGAGTCGCTTCACGCCTTCTACTCCATAATCTTCCAAAATCATCTGACCAACTGAGACGGTTCACGCCTTACTCTCCATAGTCGAATCAGGTAGGACGCTAAAAGATTTAGTCGATTCACGCCTTACACTCCATAATCTTCCAAAATCATCTGACCGACTAAGACGCTTTACTCCTTACTCTCCATAGTTGAATCAAGTAGCACGCTGAAAGATTACGTCGCTTCACACCTTCCACTCCATAATCTTCCGAAATCATGTGACTGACTGAAACACTTCACGCCTTACTCTCCCAAGTCGAATCAGGTAGCACGCTGAAACATTGAGTCGCTTCATGCCTTATACTCTATTAGCTTCCAAAATCATCTGACCGACTGAGACCGTTCACGCCCTACTCTCCATAGTCGAATCAGGTAGGACGCTGAAAGATTGAGTCGATTCATGCCTTACACTCCATAATCTTCAAAAATCATCTGACCGACTGAGACGCTTTACGCCTTACTCTCCATAGTCGAATCAGGTAGCACGCTGAAACATTGAGTCGCTTCATGCCTTATACCCTATTAGCTTCCAAAATCATTTGACCGACTGAGACGGTTCACGCCTTGTTCTCTATAGTCAAATCAGGTAGGACGCTGAAAGATTGCGTCGATTCACACCTTACACTCCATAATCTTCCAAATGTATCTGACCGACTGAGACGCCTTACGCCTTACTCTCCATAGTCGAATCAAGTAGCACGCTGAAAGATTGAGTCGCTTCACACCTTCCACTCCATAATCTTCCAAAATCATCTGACTGACTGAAACACTTCACGCCTTACTCTCTAAAGTCGAATCAGGTAGCACGCTGAAACATTGAGTCGCTTCATGCCTTATACTCTCTTAGCTTCCAAAATTATTTGACTGAGTGAGACGCTTTACGCCTTACTCTCCATTGTCAAAGCAAGTAGCACGCTGAAAGATTGAGTTGCTTCACGCCTTACACTCCATAATCTTCTAAAATCACCTGACCAACTAAGACACTTCATGCCATACTCTCCATAGTCGAATCAGGTAGCACGCAGAAAAATTGAGTCGCTTCACGCCTTACACTCCATAATCTTCCATAATTATCTGACCGATTGAGACGCTTCACGCCTTACTCTCCATAGTCAAATCAAGTAGCACGCTGAAAGTTTGAGTCGCTTCACACCTTCCACTCCATAATCTTCCAAAATCATCTGACCAACTGAGACACTTCACGCCTTACTCTCCAAAGTCGAATCAGGTAGCACGCTGAAACATTGAGTCGCTTCATGCCTTATACTCTATTAGCTTCCAAAATCATCTGACCCACTGAGATGCTTTACGCCTTATTCTCGATAGTCGAATCGTGTAGCACGCTGAAAGATTGAGTCACTTCACGCCTTATACTACATAATCTTTGAAAATCATCTGACCGACTGAGACGCTTCACACCTTACTCTCCATAGTCGAATCTGGTATCACACTGAAAGATTGAGTCGCTTCACGCCTTACACTCCATAATCTTCCAAAATCATCTAACCGACAGAGACGCTTTATGCCTTACTCTCCGTAGTCAAATCAGGTAGCACGCTGAAAGATTGAGTCACATCACGCCTTACACACCATAATCTTTCAAAAATCATATGACTGGCTTAGAGGCTTCACGCCTTACACTCCATATTCTTCCAAAAAATCATCTGACCGACAGAGACGCTTCACGCCTTACTCTTCAAAGTCAAATCAGGAAGCACGCTAAAAGATTGAGTCGCTTCACGCCTTCCACTCCATAATCTTCCAAAATCATTTGACCGACTGAGACGCTTCATGCCTTACGCTCCATAATCGAATCAGGTAGCACGCTGAAAGATTAAGTCGCTCCACGCCTTATACTCCATAATCTTCCAAAAATCATCTGACTGGCTGAGATGCTTTACGCCTTACACTCCATAATCTTCCAAAAAATCATCTGACTGACGGAGACGCTTCACGCCTTACTCTTCAAAGTCAAATCTGGAAGCACGCTAAAATATTGAGTCGCTTCACGCCTTCCACTCAATAATCTTCCAAAATCATCTGACCGACTGAGACCGTTCACGCCCTACTCTCCATAGTCGAATTAGGTAGGACGCTGAAAGATTGAGTCGATTCATGCCTTACACTCCATAATCTTCAAAAATCATCTGACCGACTGAGACGCTTTACGCCATACTCTCCATAGTCGAATCAGGTAGCACGCTGAAAGATTGAGTCGCTTCACGCCTTACACTCCATAATCTTCCAAAAATCATCTGACTGGCTGAGATGCTTCACGCCTTACACTCCATAATCTTCCAAAAAATCATCTGACCGACTGAGACGCTTCATGCCTTACTCTTCATAGTCAAATCAGGAAGCACGCTAAAAGATTGAGTCGCTTCACGCCTTCTACTCCATAATCTTCCAAAATCATCTGACCAACTGAGACGGTTCACGCCTTACTCTCCATAGTCGAATAAGGTAGGACGCTAAAAGATTTAGTCGATTCACGCCTTACACTCCATAATCTTCCAAAATCATCTGACCGACTAAGGCGCATTACTCCTTACTCTCCATACTTGAATCAAGTAGCACGCTGAAAGATTACGTCGCTTCACACCTTCCACTCCATAATCTTCTGAAATCATGTGACTGACTGAAACACTTCACGCCTTACTCTCCAAAGTCGAATCAGGTAGCACGCTGAAACATTGAGTCGCTTCGTGCCTTATACTCTATTAGCTTCCAAAATCATCTGACCCACTGAGATGCTTTACGCCTTACTCTCGATAGTCGAATCGTGTAGCACGCTGAAAGATTGAGTCACTTCACGCCTTATACTACATAATCTTTGAAAATCATCTGACCGACTGAGACGCTTCACACCTTACTCTCCATAGTCGAATCTGGTATCACACTGAAAGATTGAGTCGCTTCACGCCTTACACTCCATAATCTTCCAAAATCATCTAACCGACAGAGACGCTTTATGCCTTACTCTCCGTAGTCAAATCAGGTAGCACGCTGAAAGATTGAGTCACATCACGCCTTACACACCATAATCTTTCAAAAATCATATGACTGGCTTAGAGGCTTCACGCCTTACACTCCATATTCTTCCAAAAAATCATCTGACCGACAGAGACGCTTCACGCCATACTCTTCAAAGTCAAATCAGGAAGCACGCTAAAAGATTGAGTCGCTTCACGCCTTCCACTCCATAATCTTCCAAAATCATTTGACCGACTGAGGCGCTTAACACCTTACTCTCCATAGTCGAATCAGGTAGGACGCTGAAAGATTGAGTCGATTCACACCGTACACTCCATAATCTTCCAAAATCAACTAACCGACTGAGATGCTTTACGCCTTACTCTCCATACTCGAATCATGTAGCACGCTGAAAAGATTGAGTCACTTCACGCCTTATACTTCATAATCTTCCAAAATCATCTGACCGACTGAGATTCTTCACACCTTACTCTCCATAGTAGAATCTGGTATCACACCGAAAGATTGAGTCGCTTCATGCCATACACTCCATAATCTTCCAAAATCATCTAACCGACTGAGACGCTTCATGCCTTACTCTACATAGTCGAATCAGGTAGCACACTGAAACATTGAGTCGCTTCACACCTTACTCTCTATAGTAGAATCTGGTATCACGCTGAAAGATTGAGTCGCTTCACTCATTACACTCCATAATCTTCCAAAAATCATCTGACTGGCTGAGATGCTTCACGCCTTACACTCCATAATCTTCCAAAAAATCATCTGACCGACTGAGACGCTTCATGCCTTACTCTTCATAGTCAAATCAGGAAGCACGCTAAAAGATTGAGTCGCTTCACGCCTTCTACTCCATAATCTTCCAAAATCATCTGACCAATTGAGACGGTTCACGCCTTACTCTCCATAGTCGAATCAGGTAGGACGCTGAAAGATTGAGTCGATTCACGCCTTACACTCCATAATCTTCCAAAATCATCTGACCGAATAAGACGCTTTACTCCTTACTATCCATAGTTGAATCAAGTAGCACGCTGAAAGATTGAATCGCTTCACACCTTCGACTCCATAATCTTCCAAAATCATGTGACTAACTGAAACACTTCACGCCTTACTCTCCCAAGTCGATTCAGGTAGCACGCTGAAACATTGATTCGCTTCATGCCTTATACTCTATTAGCTTCCAAAATCATCTGACCGACTGAGACGTTTTACTCCTTACTCTCCATAGTCTAATCAAGTAGCACATTAAAAGCTTGAGTTGCTTCACGCCTTCCCCTCCATAATATTCCA
Organism: Hydrangea macrophylla; assembly: GCA_033977485.1. Lineage (NCBI taxonomy): Eukaryota > Viridiplantae > Streptophyta > Magnoliopsida > Cornales > Hydrangeaceae > Hydrangea > Hydrangea macrophylla. The sequence goes on from CM066995.1 coordinate 36,048,516, forward strand.
AAATCATCAGATTGACTGAGATGCTTCACACCTTACTCACAATAGTCGAATTTGGTAGCACACTGAAAGATTGAGTCACATCATGCCTAACACTCCATAATCTTCTAAAATCACCTGACCAACTGAGACGCTTCATGCCATACTCTCCATAGTTGAATCAGGTAGCACGCTGAAAGATTGAGTCGCTTCACGCCTTACACTCCATAATCTTCCATAATTATCTGACCGACTGAGACGCTTCACGCCTTACTCTCCATAGTCGAATCAAGTAGCACGCTGAAAGATTAAGTTACTTCACACCTTTCACTCCATAATCTTCCAAAATCATCTGACCGACTAAGACACTTCACGCCTTACTCTCCAAAGTCGAATCAGGTAGCACACTAAAACATTGAGTTGCTTCATGCTTTATACTCTATTAGCTTCCAAAATCATCTGACCGACTGAGATGCTTTACGCCTTACTCTCCATAGTCGAATGAAGTAGCACGCTGAAATATTGAGTCACTTCACGCCTTATACTCCATAATCTTCCAAAATCATCTGACCGACTGAGACGCTTCATGCCTTACGCTCCATAATCGAATCAGGTAGCACGCTGAAAGATTAAGTCGCTCCACGCCTTACACTCCATAATCTTCCAAAAATCATCTGACTGGCTGAGATGCTTTACGCCTTACACTCCATAATCTTCCAAAAAATCATCTGACTGACGGAGACGCTTCACGCCTTACTCTTCAAAGTCAAATCTGGAAGCACGCTAAAATATTGAGTCGCTTCACGCCTTCCACTCAATAATCTTCCAAAATCATCTGACCGACTGAGACCGTTCACGCCCTACTCTCCATAGTCGAATCAGGTAGGACGCTGAAAGATTGAGTCGATTCATGCCTTACACTCCATAATCTTCAAAAATCATCTGACCGACTGAGACGCTTTACGCCTTACTCTCAATAGTCGAATCAGGTAGCACGCTGAAAGATTGAGTCGCTTCACGCCTTACACTCCATAATCTTCCAAAAATCATCTGATTGGCTGAGATGCTTCACGCCTTGCACTCCATAATCTTCCAAAATATCATCTGACCGACTGAGACGCTTCATGCCTTACTCTTCATAGTCAAATCAGGAAGCACGCTAAAAGATTGAGTCGCTTCACGCCTTCTACTCCATAATCTTCCAAAATCATCTGACCAACTGAGACGGTTCACGCCTTACTCTCCATAGTCGAATCAGGTAGGACGCTAAAAGATTTAGTCGATTCACGCCTTACACTCCATAATCTTCCAAAATCATCTGACCGACTAAGACGCTTTACTCCTTACTCTCCATAGTTGAATCAAGTAGCACGCTGAAAGATTACGTCGCTTCACACCTTCCACTCCATAATCTTCCGAAATCATGTGACTGACTGAAACACTTCACGCCTTACTCTCCCAAGTCGAATCAGGTAGCACGCTGAAACATTGAGTCGCTTCATGCCTTATACTCTATTAGCTTCCAAAATCATCTGACCGACTGAGACCGTTCACGCCCTACTCTCCATAGTCGAATCAGGTAGGACGCTGAAAGATTGAGCCGATTCATGCCTTACACTCCATAATCTTCAAAAATCATCTGACCAACTAAGACGCTTTACGCCTTACTCTCCATAGTCGAATCAGGTAGCACACTGAAACATTGAGTCGCTTCATGCCTTATACCCTATTAGCTTCCAAAATCATTTGACCGACTGAGATGCTTTACGCCTTACTCTCCATAGTCGAATCAGGTAGCACGCTGAAAGATTGAGTCGCTTCACGCCTTACACTCCATAATCTTCCAAAAATCATCTGACTGGCTGAGATGCTTCACGCCTTACACTCCATAATCTTCCAAAAAATCCTCTGACCGACTGAAACGCTTCATGCCTTACTCTTCATAGTCAAATCAGGAAGCACGCTAAAAGATTGAGTCGCTTCACGCCTTCTACTCCATAATCTTCCAAAATCATCTGACCAACTGAGACGGTTCACGCCTTACTCTCCATAGTCGAATCAGGTAGGACGCTAAAAGATTTAGTCGATTCACGCCTTACACTCCATAATCTTCCAAAAAATCTGACCGACTAAGACGCTTCACTCCTTACTCTCCATAGTTGAATCAAGTAGCACGCTGAAAGATTGAGTCGCTTCACACCTTCCACTCCATAATCTTCCAAAATCATATGACTGACTGAAACACTTCACGCCTTACTCTCCCAAGTCGAATCAGGTAGAACGCTAAAACACTGAATCGCTTCATGCCTTATACTCTAATAGCTTCCAAAATCATCTGACCGACTGAGACGTTTTACGCCTTACTCTCCATAGTCTAATCAAGTAGCACATTGAAAGCTTGAGTTGCTTCACGCCTTCCCCTCCATAATATTCCAAAATCATCAGATCGACTGAGACGCTTCACACCTTACTCACAATAGTCGAATTAGGTAGCACACTGAAAGATTGAGTCGCATCATGCCTAACACTCCGTAATCTTCTAAAATCACCTGACCAACTGAGACGTTTCATGCCATACTCTCCATAGTTGAATCAGGTTGCACGCTGAAAGATTGAGTCGCTTCACGCCTTATACTCCATAATCTTCCTTAATTATCTGACCGACTGAGACGCTTCACGCCTTACTCTCCATAGTCGAATCAAGTAGCACGCTGAAAGATTTAGTCACTTCACAACTTCCACTCCATAATCTTCCAAAATCATCTGACCGACTAAGACACTTCACGCCTTACTCTCCAAAGTCGAATCAGGTAGCACACTAAAACATTGAGTCGCTTCATGCATTATACTCTATTAGCTTCCAAAATCATCTGACCGACTGAGATGCTTTACGCCTTACTCTCCATAGTCGAATGAAGTAGCACGCTGAAAGATTGAGTCACTTCACGCCTTATACTCCATAATCTTCCAAAATCATCTGACCGACTGAGACGCTTCATGCCTTACGCTCCATAATCGAATCAGGTAGCACGCTGAAAGATTGAGTCGCTCCACGCCTTACACTCCATAATCTTCCAAAAATCATCTGACTGGCTGAGATGCTTTACGCCTTACACTCCATAATCTTCCCAAAAATCATCTGACTGACGGAGACGCTTCACGCCTTACTCTTCAAAGTCAAATCTGGAAGCACGCTAAAATATTAAGTCGCTTCACGCCTTCCATTCAATAATCTTCCAAAATCATCTGACCGACTGAGACCGTTCACGCCCTACTCTCCATAGTCGAATCAGGTAGGACGCTGAAAGATTGAGTCGATTCATGCCTTACACTCCATAATCTTCAAAAATCATCTGACCGACTGAGACGCTTTACGCCTTACTCCCCATAGTCGAATAAGGTAGCACACTGAAACAGTGAGTCGCTTCATGCCTTATACTCTATTAGCTTCCAAAATCATTTGACCGACTGAGATGCTTTACGCCTTACTCTCCATAGTCGAATCATGTAGCACGCTGAAAGATTGAGTCACTTCACGCCTTATACTCCATAATCTTCCTAAAGCATTTGACCGACTGAGACGCTTTACACCATACTCTTCATAGTCGAATCAAGTAGCACGCTGAAAGATTGAGTCGCTTCACGCCTTTCACTAGAAAATCTTCCATAATTATCTGACCGACTGAGACGCTTCATGCCTTACTCTCCATAGTCGAATCAAGTAGCACGCTGAAAGTTTGAGTCGCTTCACACCTTCCACTCCATAATCTTCCAAAATCATCTGACCAACTGAGACATTTCACGCCTTACTCTCCAAAGTCGAATCAGGAAGCACGCTGAAACATTGAGTCGCTTCATGCCTTATACTCTATTAGCTTCCAAAATCATCTGACCCACTGAGATGCTTTACGCCTTACTCTCCATAGTCGAATCATGTAGCACGCTGAAAGATTGAGTCACTTCACGCCTTATACTCCATAATCTTCGAAAATCATCTGACCGACTGAGACGCTTCACACCTTACTCTCCATAGTCGAATCTGGTATCACACTGAAAGATTGAGTCGCTTCACGCCTTACACTCCATAATCTTCCAAAATCATCTAACCGACAGAGACGCTTTTTGCCTTACTCTCCATAGTCGAATCTGGTATCACACTGAAAGATTGAGTCGCTTCACGCCTTACACACCATAATCTTCCAAAAATCATCTGACTGGCTTAGATGCTTCACGCCGTACACTCCGTAATCTTCCAAAAAATCATCTAACCGACAGAGACACTTTACGCCTTACTGATCATAGTCAAATCAGGATGCACGCTAAAAGATTGAGTCGCTTCACGCCTTCCACTCCATAATCTTCCAAAATCATCTGACCGACTGAGACGCTTCATGCCTTACTCTCCATAATCGAATCAGGTAGCACGCTGAAAGATTGAGTCACACCACGTCTTACCCTCCATAATCTTCCAAAAATCATCAGACTGGCTTAGAGGCTTCACGTCATACACTCCATAATCTTCCAAAAAATCATCTGACCGACTGGGAGGCTTCACGCCTTACTCTTCAAAGTCAAATCAGGAAGCACGCTAAAAGATTGAGTCGCTTCACGCCTTCCACTCCAAAATCTTCCAAAATCATCTGACCGACTGAGACGCTTCATGCCTTACTCTCCATAATCGAATCAGGTAGCACGCTGAAAGATTGAGTCACTCCACGCCTTACCCTCCATAATCTTCCAAAAATCATCAGACTGGCTTAGAGGCTTCACGTCATACACTCCATAATCTTCCAAAAAATCATCTGACCGACTGAGACGCTTCACGCCTTACTCTTCAAAGTCAAATCAGGAAGCACGCTAACAGATTGAGTCGCTTCACGCCTTCCACTCCAAAATTTTCCAAAATCATCTGACCGACTGAGACGATTCACGCCTTATTCTCCATTGTTGAATCAGGTAGGACACTGAAAGATTTAGTCGATTCACACCTTACACTCCATAATCTTCAAAATTCATCTGACCGACTGAGACGCTTCACGCCTTACTCTCCATAGTCGAATCAAGTAGCACGCTGAAAGATTGAGTCACTTCACAACTTCCACTCCATAATCTTCCAAAATCATCTGACCGACTAAGACACTTCACGCCTTACTCTCCAAAGTCGAATCAGGTAGCACACTAAAACATTGAGTCGCTTCATGCATTATACTCTATTAGCTTCCAAAATCATCTGACCGACTGAGATGCTTTACGCCTTACTCTCCATAGTCGAATGAAGTAGCACGCTGAAAGATTGAGTCACTTCACGCCTTATACTCCATAATCTTCCAAAATCATCTGACCGACTGAGACGCTTCATGCCTTACGCTCCATAATCGAATCAGATAGCACGCTGAAAGATTGAGTCGCTCCACGCCTTACACTCCATAATCTTCCAAAAATCATCTGACTGGCTGAGATGCTTTACGCCTTACACTCCATAATCTTCCCAAAAATCATCTGACTGACGGAGACGCTTCACGCCTTACTCTTCAAAGTCAAATCTGGAAGCACGCTAAAATATTAAGTCGCTTCACGCCTTCCATTCAATAATCTTCCAAAATCATCTGACCGACTGAGACCGTTCCCGCCCTACTCTCCATAGTCGAATCAGGTAGGACGCTGAAAGATTGAGTCGATTCATGCCTTACACTCCATAATCTTCAAAAATCATCTGACCGACTGAGACGCTTTACGCCTTACTCCCCATAGTCGAATCAGGTAGCACACTGAAACAGTGAGTCGCTTCATGCCTTATACTCTATTAGCTTCCAAAATCATTTGACCGACTGAGATGCTTTACGCCTTACTCTCCATAGTCGAATCATGTAGCACGCTGAAAGATTGAGTCACTTCACGCCTTATACTCCATAATCATCCTAAAGCATTTGACCGACTGAGACGCTTTACGCCATACTCTCCATAGTCGAATCAAGTAGCACGCTGAAAGATTGAGTCGCTTCACGCCTTATACTAGAAAATCTTCCATAATTATCTGACCGACTGAGACGCTTCACGCCTTACTCTCCATAGTCGAATCAAGTAGCACGCTGAAAGTTTGAGTCGCTTCACACCTTCCACTCCATAATCTTCCAAAATCATCTGACCAACTGAGACACTTCACGCCTTACTCCCCAAAGTCGAATCAGGAAGCACGCTGAAACATTGAGTCGCTTCATGCCTTATACTCTAGTAGCTTCCAAAATCATCTGACCCACTGAGATGCTTTACGCCTTACTCTCCATAGTCGAATCATGTAGCACGCTGAAAGATTGAGTCACTTCACGCCTTATACTCCATAATCTTCGAAAATCATCTGACCGACTGAGACGCTTCACACCTTACTCTCCATAGTCGAATCTGGTATCACACTGAAAGATTGAGTCGCTTCACGCCTTACACTCCATAATCTTCCAAAATCATCTAACCGACAGAGACGCTTTTTGCTTTACTCTCCATAGTCGAATCTGGTATCACACTGAAAGATTGAGTCGCTTCATGCCTTACACACCATAATCTTCCAAAAATCATCTGACTGGCTTAGATGCTTCACGCCGTACACTCCGTAATCTTCCAAAAAATCATCTAACCGACAGAGACACTTCACGCCTTACTGATCATAGTCAAATCAGGATGCACGCTAAAAGATTGAGTCGCTTCACGCCTTCCACTCCATAATCTTCCAAAATCATCTGACCCACTGAGATGCTTTACGCCTTACTCTCCATAGTCGAATCATGTAGCACGCTGAAAGATTGAGTCACTTCACGCCTTATACTCCATAATCTTCGAAAATCATCTGACCGACTGAGACGCTTCACACCTTACTCTCCATAGTCGAATCTGGTATCACACTGAAAGATTGAGTCGCTTCACGCCTTACACTCCATAATCTTCCAAAATCATCTAACCGACAGAGACGCTTTTTGCCTTACTCTCCATAGTCGAATCTGGTATCACACTGAAAGATTGAGTCGCTTCACGCCTTACACACCATAATCTTCCAAAAATCATCTGACTGGCTTAGATGCTTCACGCCGTACACTCCGTAATCTTCCAAAAAATCATCTAACCGACAGAGACACTTTACGCCTTACTGATCATAGTCAAATCAGGATGCACGCTAAAAGATTGAGTCGCTTCACGCCTTCCACTCCATAATCTTCCAAAATCATCTGACCGACTGAGACGCTTCATGCCTTACTCTCCATAATCGAATCAGGTAGCACGCTGAAAGATTGAGTCACACCACGTCTTACCCTCCATAATCTTCCAAAAATCATCAGACTGGCTTAGAGGCTTCACGTCATACACTCCATAATCTTCCAAAAAATCATCTGACCGACTGGGAGGCTTCACGCCTTACTCTTCAAAGTCAAATCAGGAAGCACGCTAAAAGATTGAGTCGCTTCACGCCTTCCACTCCAAAATCTTCCAAAATCATCTGACCGACTGAGACGCTTCATGCCTTACTCTCCATAATCGAATCAGGTAGCACGCTGAAAGATTGAGTCACTCCACGCCTTACCCTCCATAATCTTCCAAAAATCATCAGACTGGCTTAGAGGCTTCACGTCATACACTCCATAATCTTCCAAAAAATCATCTGACCGACTGAGACGCTTCACGCCTTACTCTTCAAAGTCAAATCAGGAAGCACGCTAACAGATTGAGTCGCTTCACGCCTTCCACTCCAAAATTTTCCAAAATCATCTGACCGACTGAGACGATTCACGCCTTATTCTCCATTGTTGAATCAGGTAGGACACTGAAAGATTTAGTCGATTCACACCTTACACTCCATAATCTTCAAAATTCATCTGACCGACTGAGACGCTTCACGCCTTACTCTCCATAGTCGAATCAAGTAGCACGCTGAAAGATTGAGTCACTTCACAACTTCCACTCCATAATCTTCCAAAATCATCTGACCGACTAAGACACTTCACGCCTTACTCTCCAAAGTCGAATCAGGTAGCACACTAAAACATTGAGTCGCTTCATGCATTATACTCTATTAGCTTCCAAAATCATCTGACCGACTGAGATGCTTTACGCCTTACTCTCCATAGTCGAATGAAGTAGCACGCTGAAAGATTGAGTCACTTCACGCCTTATACTCCATAATCTTCCAAAATCATCTGACCGACTGAGACGCTTCATGCCTTACGCTCCATAATCGAATCAGATAGCACGCTGAAAGATTGAGTCGCTCCACGCCTTACACTCCATAATCTTCCAAAAATCATCTGACTGGCTGAGATGCTTTACGCCTTACACTCCATAATCTTCCCAAAAATCATCTGACTGACGGAGACGCTTCACGCCTTACTCTTCAAAGTCAAATCTGGAAGCACGCTAAAATATTAAGTCGCTTCACGCCTTCCATTCAATAATCTTCCAAAATCATCTGACCGACTGAGACCGTTCCCGCCCTACTCTCCATAGTCGAATCAGGTAGGACGCTGAAAGATTGAGTCGATTCATGCCTTACACTCCATAATCTTCAAAAATCATCTGACCGACTGAGACGCTTTACGCCTTACTCCCCATAGTCGAATCAGGTAGCACACTGAAACAGTGAGTCGCTTCATGCCTTATACTCTATTAGCTTCCAAAATCATTTGACCGACTGAGATGCTTTACGCCTTACTCTCCATAGTCGAATCATGTAGCACGCTGAAAGATTGAGTCACTTCACGCCTTATACTCCATAATCATCCTAAAGCATTTGACCGACTGAGACGCTTTACGCCATACTCTCCATAGTCGAATCAAGTAGCACGCTGAAAGATTGAGTCGCTTCACGCCTTATACTAGAAAATCTTCCATAATTATCTGACCGACTGAGACGCTTCACGCCTTACTCTCCATAGTCGAATCAAGTAGCACGCTGAAAGTTTGAGTCGCTTCACACCTTCCACTCCATAATCTTCCAAAATCATCTGACCAACTGAGACACTTCACGCCTTACTCCCCAAAGTCGAATCAGGAAGCACGCTGAAACATTGAGTCGCTTCATGCCTTATACTCTAGTAGCTTCCAAAATCATCTGACCCACTGAGATGCTTTACGCCTTACTCTCCATAGTCGAATCATGTAGCACGCTGAAAGATTGAGTCACTTCACGCCTTATACTCCATAATCTTCGAAAATCATCTGACCGACTGAGACGCTTCACACCTTACTCTCCATAGTCGAATCTGGTATCACACTGAAAGATTGAGTCGCTTCACGCCTTACACTCCATAATCTTCCAAAATCATCTAACCGACAGAGACGCTTTTTGCTTTACTCTCCATAGTCGAATCTGGTATCACACTGAAAGATTGAGTCGCTTCATGCCTTACACACCATAATCTTCCAAAAATCATCTGACTGGCTTAGATGCTTCACGCCGTACACTCCGTAATCTTCCAAAAAATCATCTAACCGACAGAGACACTTCACGCCTTACTGATCATAGTCAAATCAGGATGCACACTAAAAGATTGAGTCGCTTCACGCCTTCCACTCCATAATATTCCAAAATCATCTGACCGACTGAGACGCTTCATGCCTTACTCTCCATAATCGAATCAGGTAGCACGCTGAAAGATTGAGTCACACCACGTCTTACCCTCCATAATCTTCCAAAAATCATCAGACTGGCTTAGAGGCTTCACGTCATACACTCCATAATCTTCCAAAAAATCATCTGACCGACTGGGAGGCTTCACGCCTTACTCTTCAAAGTCAAATCAGGAAGCACGCTAAAAGATTGAGTCGCTTCACGCCTTCTACTCCAAAATCTTCCAAAATCATCTGACCGACTGAGACGCTTCATGCCTTACTCTCCATAATCGAATCAGGTAGCACGCTGAAAGATTGAGTCACTCCACGCCTTACCCTCCATAATCTTCCAAAAATCATCAGACTGGCTTAGAGGCTTCACGTCATACACTCCATAATCTTCCAAAAAATCATCTGACCGACTGAGACGCTTCACGCCTTACTCTTCAAAGTCAAATCAGGAAGCACGCTAACAGATTGAGTCGCTTCACGCCTTCCACTCCAAAATTTTCCAAAATCATCTGACCGACTGAGACGATTCACGCCTTATTCTCCATTGTTGAATCAGGTAGGACACTGAAAGATTTAGTCGATTCACACCTTACACTCCATAATCTTCAAAAATCATCTGACCGACTGAGACGCTTTACGCCTTACTCTCCATGGTCGAATCAAGTAGCACGCTGAAAGATTGAGTCACTTCACACCTTCCACTCCATAATCTTCCAAAATCATCTGACCAACTGAGACACTTCACGCCTTACTCTCCAAAGTCGAACCAGGAAGCACGCTGAAACATTGAGTCACTTCATGCCTTATACTCTATTAGCTTCCAAAATCATCTGACCGACTGAGATGCTTTACGCCTTACTCTCCATAGTCGAATCATGTAGCACGCTGAAAGATTGAGTCACTTCACGCCTTATACTCCAAAATCTTCCAAAATCATCTGACCGACTGAGACGGTTCACGCCTTACTCTCCATAGTCGAATCAGGTAGGACGCTGAAAGATTGAGTCAATTTACGCCTTACACTCCATAATCTTCCAAAATCATCTGAACGACTGAGACGCTTTACACCTTACTCACCATAGTCGAATTAGGGAGTACACTGAAAGATTGAGTCGCATCATGCCTAACACTCCATAATTTTCTAAAATCACCTGACTAACTGAGACGCTTCATGCCATACTCTCCATAGTTGAATCAGGTAGCACGCTGAAAGATTGAGTCGCTTCACGCCTTACACTCCATAATCTTCCATAATCATCTGACCGACTAAGACACTTCACGCCTTCCCCTCCATAATATTCCAAAATCATCAGATCGACTGAGACGCTTCACACCTTACTCACAATAGTCGAATTAGGTAGCACACTGAAAGATTGAGTCGCATCATGCCTAACACTCCATAATCTTCAAAATCACCTGACCAACTGAGACGCTTCATGCCATACTCTCCATAGTTGAATCAGGTAGCACGCTGAAAGATTGAGTCGCTTCACGCCTTATACTCCATAATCTTCCATAATTATCTGACCGACTGAGACGCTTCACGCCTTACTCTCCATAGTCGAATCAAGTAGCACGCTGAAAGATTGAGTCACTTCACAACTTCCACTCCATAATCTTCCAAAATCATCTGACCGACTAAGACACTTCACGCCTTACTCTCAAAAGTCGAATCAGGTAGCACACTAAAACATTGAGTCGTTTCATGCATTATACTCTATTAGCTTCCAAAATCATCTGACCGACTGAGATGCTTTACGCCTTACTCTCCATAGTCGAATGAAGTAGCACGCTGAAAGATTGAGTCACTTCACCCCTTATACTCCATAATCTTCCAAAATCATCTGACCGACTGAGACGCTTCATGCCTTACGCTCCATAATCGAATCAGATAGCACGCTGAAAGATTGAGTCGCTCCACGCCTTACACTCCATAATCTTCCAAAAATCATCTGACTGGCTGAGATGCTTTACGCCTTACACTCCATAATCTTCCCAAAAATCATCTGACTGACGGAGACGCTTCACGCCTTACTCTTCAAAGTCAAATCTGGAAACACGCTAAAATATTAAGTCGCTTCACGCCTTCCATTCAATAATCTTCCAAAATCATCTGACCGACTGAGACCGTTCCCGCCCTACTCTCCATAGTCGAATCAGGTAGGACGCTGAAAGATTGAGTCGATTCATGCCTTACACTCCATAATCTTCAAAAATCATCTGACCGACTGAGACGCTTTACGCCTTACTCCCCATAGTCGAATCAGGTAGCACACTGAAACAGTGAGTCGCTTCATGCCTTATACTCTATTAGCTTCCAAAATCATTTGACCGACTGAGATGCTTTACGCCTTACTCTCCATAGTCGAATCATGTAGCACGCTGAAAGATTGAGTCACTTCTCGCCTTATACTCCATAATCATCCTAAAGCATTTGACCGACTGAGACGCTTTTCGCCATACTCTCCATAGTCGAATCAAGTAGCACGCTGAAAGATTGAGTCGCTTCACGCCTTATACTAGAAAATCTTCCATAATTATCTGACCGACTGAGACGCTTCACGCCTTACTCTCCATAGTCGAATCAAGTAGCACGCTGAAAGTTTGAGTCGCTTCACACCTTCCACTCCATAATCTTCCAAAATCATCTGACCAACTGAGACACTTCACGCCTTACTCTCCAAAGTCGAATCAGGAAGCACGCTGAAACATTGAGTCGCTTCATGCCTTATACTCTATTAGCTTCCAAAATCATCTGACCCACTGAGATGCTTTACGCCTTACTCTCCATAGTCGAATCATGTAGCACGCTGAAAGATTGAGTCACTTCACGCCTTATACTCCATAATCTTCGAAAATCATCTGACCGACTGAGACGCTTCACACCTTACTCTCCATAGTCGAATCTGGTATCACACTGAAAGATTGAGTCGCTTCACGCCTTACACTCCATAATCTTCCAAAATCATCTAACCGACAGAGACGCTTTTTGCCTTACTCTCCATAGTCGAATCTGGTATCACACTGAAAGATTGAGTCGCTTCACGCCTTACACACCATAATCTTCCAAAAATCATCTGACTGGCTTAGATGCTTCACGCCGTACACTCCGTAATCTTCCAAAAAATCATCTAACCGACAGAGACACTTCACGCCTTACTGATCATAGTCAAATCAGGATGCACGCTAAAAGATTGAGTCGCTTCACGCCTTCCACTCCATAATCTTCCAAAATCATCTGACCGACTGAGACGCTTCATGCCTTACTCTCCATAATCGAATCAGGTAGCACGCTGAAAGATTGAGTCACACCACGTCTTACCCTCCATAATCTTCCAAAAATCATCAGACTGGCTTAGAGGCTTCACGTCATACACTCCATAATCTTCCAAAAAATCATCTGACCGACTGGGAGGCTTCACGCCTTACTCTTCAAAGTCAAATCAGGAAGCACGCTAAAAGATTGAGTCGCTTCACGCCTTCCACTCCAAAATCTTCCAAAATCATCTGACCGACTGAGACGCTTCATGCCTTACTCTCCATAATCGAATCAGGTAGCACGCTGAAAGATTGAGTCACTCCACGCCTTACCCTCCATAATCTTCCAAAAATCATCAGACTGGCTTAGAGGCTTCACGTCATACACTCCATAATCTTCCAAAAAATCATCTGACCGACTGAGACGCTTCACGCCTTACTCTTCAAAGTCAAATCAGGAAGCACGCTAACAGATTGAGTCGCTTCACGCCTTCCACTCCAAAATTTTCCAAAATCATCTGACCGACTGAGACGATTCACGCCTTATTCTCCATTGTCGAATCAGGTAGGACACTGAAAGATTTAGTCGATTCACACCTTACACTCCATAATCTTCAAAAATCATCTGACCGACTGAGACGCTTTACGCCTTACTCTCCATGGTCGAATCAAGTAGCACGCTGAAAGATTGAGTCACTTCACACCTTCCACTCCATAATCTTTCGAAATCATCTGACTGACTGAAACACTTCACGCCTTACTCTCCAAAGTCGAATCAGGTAGCACGCTGAAACATTAGGTCGCTTAATGCCTTATACTCTATTAGCTTCCAAAATCATTTGATCGACTGAGACGTTCACGCCTTACTCTCCAAAGTCAAATCAGGTAGCACTCTAAAACAATGAGTCGCTTCATGCCTTATACTCTATTAGCTTCCAAAATCATCTGACCGACTGAGATACTTTACGCCTTACTCTCCATAGTCGAATCATGTAGCACGCTGAAAGATTGAGTCACTTCACGCCTTATACTCCAAAATCTTCCAAAATCATCTGACCGACTGAGACGGTTCACGCCTTACTCTCCATAGTCAAATCAGGTAGGACGCTGAAAGATTGAGTCGATTTACGCCTTACACTCCATAATCTTCCAAAATCATCTGACCGACTGAGACGCTTTACGCCTTACTCTCCATAGCTGAATCAAGTAGCACGCTGAAAGATTGAGTCGCTTCACCACTCCTTAATCTTCCAAAATCATCTGACTGACTGAAACACTTCACGCCTTACTCTCCAAAGTCGAATCAGGTAGCACACTGAAACATTGAGTCGCTTCTTGCCTTATACTCTATTAGCTTCCAAAATCATCTGACCGACTGAGACACTTTACGCCTTACTCTCCATAGTCGAATCAAGTAGCACATTGAAATATTGAGTTGCAACACGCCTTCCACTCCATAATCTTCCAAAATCATCAGATCGACTGAGACGCTTCACACCTTACTCACCATAGTCGAATTAGGTAGCACACTGAAAGATTGAGTCGCATCATGCCTAACACTCCATAATTTTCTAAAATCACCTGACTAACTGAGACGCTTCATGCCATACTCTCCATAGTTGAATCAGGTAGCACGCTGAAAGATTGAGTCGCTTCACGCCTTACACTCCATAATCTTCCATAATCATCTGACCGACTAAGACACTTCACGCCTTACTCTCCAAAGTCGAATCAGGTAGCACACTGACACATTGAGTCGCTTCATGCCTTATACTCTATTAGCTTCCAAAATCATCTGACTGACTGAGATGCTTTACGCCTTACTCTCCATAGTCGAATGAAGTAGCACGCTAAAAGATTGAGTCACTTCACGCCTTATACTCCATAATCTTCCAAAATCATCTGACTAACTGAGACGCTTCATGCCTTACACTCCATAATCGAATCAGGTAGCACGCTGAAAGATTGAGTCGCACCACGCCTTACACTCCATAATCTTCCAAAAATCATCTGACTGGCTAAGATGCTTCACGCCTTACATTCCACAATGTTCCAAAAAATCATCTGACCGACTGAGACGCAGCACGCCTTACTCTTCAAAGTCAAATCAGGAAGCACGCTAAAAGATTGAGTCGCTTCACGCCTTCCACTCCATAATCTTCCAAAATCATCTGACCGACTAAGACGGTTCACGCCTTATTCTCCATAGTCGAATCAGGTAGGACGCTGAAAGATTGAGTCGATTCACACCTTACACTCCATAATCTTCCAAAATCATCTCACCGACTGAGACGCTTTACGCCTTACTCTCCATAGTCGAATCAAGTAGCTCGCTGAAAGATTGAGTCGCTTCACACCTTCCACTCCATAATCTTCCAAAATCATCTGACTGACTGAAACACTTCATGCCTTACTCTCCAAAGTTGAATCAGGTAGCACGTTGAAACATTGAGTCGCTTCATGCCTTATACTCTATTAGCTTCCAAAATCATCTGATCGACTGAGACGCTTTACGCCTTACTCTCCAAAGTCAAATCAGGTAGCACGCTAAAACACTGAGTCGCTTCATGCCTTATACTCTATTAGCTTCCAAAATCATCTGACCGACTGAGATGCTTTGCGCCATACTCTCCATAGTCGAATCATGTAGCACACTAAAAGATTGAGTCACTTCACGCCTTATACTCCATAATCTTCCAAAAAATCATCTGACCGACTGAGACGCTTCACGCCTTACTCTTCAAAGTCAAATCAGGAAGCACGCTAAAAGATTGAGTCACTTCACACCTTCCACTCCATAATCTTCCAAAATCATCTGACCAACAGAGACGGTTCACGCCTTAGACTCTATAGTCGAATCAGGTTGGACGATGAAAGATTGAGTCGCTCCACGCCTTAAGCTCTATAATCTTCCAAAAATCATCTGACTGGCTAAGATGCTTCACGCCTTACATTCCACAATGTTCCAAAAAATCATTTGACCGACTGAGACGCATCACGCCTTACTCTTCAAAGTCAAATCAGGAAGCACGTTAAAAGATTGAGTCGCTTCACGCCTTCCACTCCAAAATCTTCCAAAATCATCTGAACGACTAAGACGGTTCACGCCTTATTCTCCATAGTCGAATTAGGTAGGACGCTGAAAGATTGAGTCGATTCACACCTTACACTCCATAATCTTCCAAAATCATCTGACCAACTGAGACGCTTCATGCCTTACTCTCCATAATCGAATCTGGTAGCACGCTGAAAGATTGAGTCGCTCCACGCCTTACACTCCATAACATTCCAAAAATCATCTGACTGGCTGAGATACTTTTCGCCTTACACTCCATAATCTTCCAAAAAATCATCTGACCGACGGAGACGCTTCACGCCTTACTCTTCAAAGTCAAATCTGGAAGCACACTATAATATTGAGTCGCTTCACGCCTTCCACTCCATAAACTTCCTAAATCATCTGACCGACTGAGACGGTTCACGCCTTACTCTCCATAGTCGAGTCAGGTAGCACGCTGAAAGTTTGAGTCGCTTCACACCTTCCACTCCATAATCTTCCAAAATCATCTGACCTACTGAGATGGTTTACGCCTTACTCTCCATAGTCGAATCATGTAGCAAGTTGAAAGATTGAGTCACTTCACGCCTTACACTCCATAATCTTCGAAAATCATCTGACCGACTGAGACGCTTCACACCTTACTCTCCATAGCTGAATCAAGTAGCACGCTGAAAGATTGAGTCGCTTCACGCCTTACACTCCATAATCTTCCAAAATCATCTAACCGACAGAGACTCTTTATGCCTTACTCTCCGTAGTCGAATCAGGAAGCACGCTGAAAGATTGAGTCGCTTCACGCCTTACACACCATAATCTTCCAAAAATCATCTGACTGGCTTAGATGCTTCACGCCTTACACTCCGTAATCTTCCAAAAAATCATCTGACCGACTGAGATGCTTCACGCCTTACTCTTCATAGTCAAATCAGGAAGCACGCTAAAATATTGAGTCGCTTCACGCCTTCCACTCCAAAATCTTCCAAAATCATCTGACCGACTGAGACGCTTCATGCCTTACACTCCATAATCGAATCAGGTAGCACGTTGAAAGATTGAGTCGCTCCACGCCTTACACTCCATAATCTTCCAAAAATCATCTGACTGGCTGAGAAGCTTTACGCCTTACACTCCATAATCTTCCAAAAAATCATCTGACCGACTGAGACGCTTCACGCCTTACTCTTCACAGTCAAATCAGGAAGCACGCTAAAAGATTGAGACACTTCACACCTTCCACTCCATAATCTTCCAAAATCATCTGACCAACTGAGACGGTTCACGCCTTACTCTCCATAGTCGAATCAGGTTGGACGATGAAAGATTGAGTCGCTCCACACCTTAAGCTCTATAATCTTCCAAAAATCATCTGACTGGCTAAGATGCTTCACGCCTTACATTCCACAATGTTCCAAAAAATCATCTGACCGACTGAGACGCAGCACGCCTTACTCTTCAAAGTCAAATCAGGAAGCACGCTAAAAGATTGAGTCGCTTCACGCCTTCCACTCCATAATCTTCCAAAATCATCTGACCGACTAAGACGGTTCACGCCTTATTCTCCATAGTCGAATCAGGTAGGACGCTGAAAGATTGAGTCGATTCACACCTTACACTCCATAATCTTCCAAAATCATCTCACCGACTGAGACGCTTTACGCCTTACTCTCCATAGTCGAATCAAGTAGCTCGCTGAAAGATTGAGTCGCTTCACACCTTCCACTCCATAATCTTCCAAAATCATCTGACTGACTGAAACACTTCATGCCTTACTCTCCAAAGTTGAATCAGGTAGCACGTTGAAACATTGAGTCGCTTCATGCCTTATACTCTATTAGCTTCCAAAATCATCTGATCGACTGAGAAGCTTTACGCCTTACTCTCCAAAGTCAAATCAGGTAGCACGCTAAAACACTGAGTCGCTTCATGCCTTATACTCTATTAGCTTCCAAAATCATCTGACCGACTGAGATGCTTTGCGCCTTACTCTCCATAGTCGAATCATGTAGCACGCTGAAAGATTGAGTCACTTCACGCCTTATACTCCATAATCTTCCAAAAAATCATCTGACCGACTGAGACGCTTCACGCCTTACTCTTCAGAGTCAAATCAGGAAGCACGCTAAAAGATTGAGTCACTTCACACCTTCCACTCCATAATCTTCCAAATCATCTGACCAACAGAGACGGTTCACGCCTTAGACTCCATAGTCGAATCAGGTTGGACGATGAAAGATTGAGTCGCTCCACGCCTTAAGCTCTATAATCTTCCAAAAATCATCTGACTGGCTAAGATGCTTCACGCCTTACATTCCACAATGTTCCAAAAAATCATTTGACCGACTGAGACGCATCACGCCTTACTCTTCAAAGTCAAATCAGGAAGCACGCTAAAAATTGAGTCGCTTCACGCCTTCCACTCCAAAATCTTCCAAAATCATCTGAACGACTAAGACGGTTCACGCCTTATTCTCCATAGTCGAATTAGGTAGGACGCTAAAAGATTGAGTCGATTCACACCTTACACTCCATAATCTTCCAAAATCATCTGACCAACTGAGACGCTTCATGCCTTACTCTCCATAATCAAATCTGGTAGCACGCTGAAAGATTGAGTCGCTCCACGCCTTACACTCCATAACATTCCAAAAATCATCTGACTGGCTGAGATGCTTTTCGCCTTACACTCCATAATCTTCCAAAAAATCATCTGACCGACGGAGACGCTTCACGCCTTACTCTTCAAAGTCAAATCTGGAAGCACACTATAATATTGAGTCGCTTCACGCCTTCCACTCCATAAACTTCCTAAATCATCTGACCGACTGAGACGGTTCACGCCTTACTCTCCATAGTCGAGTCAGGTAGCACGCTGAAAGTTTGAGTCGCTTCACACCTTCCACTCCATAATCTTCCAAAATCATCTGACCGACTGAGACGCTTCATGCCTTACTCTCCATAATCGAATCAGGTAGCACGTTGAAAGATTGAGTCGCTCCACGCCTTACACTCCATAATCTTCCAAAAATCATCTGACTGGCTGAGAAGCTTTACGCCTTACACTCCATAATCTTCCAAAAAATCATCTGACCGACTGAGACGCTTCACGCCTTACTCTTCACAGTCAAATCAGGAAGCACGCTAAAAGATTGAGACACTTCACACCTTCCACTCCATAATCTTCCAAAATCATCTGACCAACTGAGACGGTTCACGCCTTACTCTCCATAGTCGAATCAGGTTGGACGATGAAAGATTGAGTCGCTCCACACCTTAAGCTCTATAATCTTCCAAAAATCATCTGACTGGCTAAGATGCTTCACGCCTTACATTCCACAATGTTCCAAAAAATCATCTGACCGACTGAGACGCAGCACGCCTTACTCTTCAAAGTCAAATCAGGAAGCACGCTAAAAGATTGAGTCGCTTCACGCCTTCCACTCCATAATCTTCCAAAATCATCTGACCGACTAAGACGGTTCACGCCTTATTCTCCATAGTCGAATCAGGTAGGACGCTGAAAGATTGAGTCGATTCACACCTTACACTCCATAATCTTCCAAAATCATCTCACCGACTGAGACGCTTTACGCCTTACTCTCCATAGTCGAATCAAGTAGCTCGCTGAAAGATTGAGTCGCTTCACACCTTCCACTCCATAATCTTCCAAAATCATCTGACTGACTGAAACACTTCATGCCTTACTCTCCAAAGTTGAATCAGGTAGCACGTTGAAACATTGAGTCGCTTCATGCCTTATACTCTATTAGCTTCCAAAATCATCTGATCGACTGAGAAGCTTTACGCCTTACTCTCCAAAGTCAAATCAGGTAGCACGCTAAAACACTGAGTCGCTTCATGCCTTATACTCTATTAGCTTCCAAAATCATCTGACCGACTGAGATGCTTTGCGCCTTACTCTCCATAGTCGAATCATGTAGCACGCTGAAAGATTGAGTCACTTCACGCCTTATACTCCATAATCTTCCAAAAAATCATCTGACCGACTGAGACGCTTCACGCCTTACTCTTCAGAGTCAAATCAGGAAGCACGCTAAAAGATTGAGTCACTTCACACCTTCCACTCCATAATCTTCCAAATCATCTGACCAACAGAGACGGTTCACGCCTTAGACTCCATAGTCGAATCAGGTTGGACGATGAAAGATTGAGTCGCTCCACGCCTTAAGCTCTATAATCTTCCAAAAATCATCTGACTGGCTAAGATGCTTCACGCCTTACATTCCACAATGTTCCAAAAAATCATTTGACCGACTGAGACGCATCACGCCTTACTCTTCAAAGTCAAATCAGGAAGCACGCTAAAAATTGAGTCGCTTCACGCCTTCCACTCCAAAATCTTCCAAAATCATCTGAACGACTAAGACGGTTCACGCCTTATTCTCCATAGTCGAATTAGGTAGGACGCTAAAAGATTGAGTCGATTCACACCTTACACTCCATAATCTTCCAAAATCATCTGACCAACTGAGACGCTTCATGCCTTACTCTCCATAATCGAATCTGGTAGCACGCTGAAAGATTGAGTCGCTCCACGCCTTACACTCCATAACATTCCAAAAATCATCTGACTGGCTGAGATGCTTTTCGCCTTACACTCCATAATCTTCCAAAAAATCATCTGACCGACGGAGACGTTTCACGCCTTACTCTTCAAAGTCAAATCTGGAAGCACACTATAATATTGAGTCGCTTCACGCCTTCCACTCCATAAACTTCCTAAATCATCTGACCGACTGAGACGGTTCACGCCTTACTCTCCATAGTCGAGTCAGGTAGCACGCTGAAAGTTTGAGTCGCTTCACACATTCCACTCCATAATCTTCCAAAATCATCTGACCGACTGAGACGCTTCATGCCTTACTCTCCATAATCGAATCAGGTAGCACGCTGAAAGATTGAGTCACTCCACGCCTTACCCTCCATAATCTTCCAAAATCATCTGACCCACTGAGATGGTTTACGCCTTACTCTCCATAGTCGAATCATGTAGCAAGTTGAAAGATTGAGTCACTTCACGCCTTACACTCCATAATCTTTGAAAATCATCTGACCGACTGAGACGCTTCACACCTTACTCTCCATAGCTGAATCAAGTAGCACGCTGAAAGATTGAGTCGCTTCACGCCTTACACTCCATAATCTTCCAAAATCATCTAACCGACAGAGACTCTTTATGCCTTACTCTCCGTAGTCGAATCAGGAAGCACGCTGAAAGATTGAGTCGCTTCACGCCTTACACACCATAATCTTCCAAAAATCATCTGACTGGCTTAGATGCTTCACGCCTTACACTCCGTAATCTTCCAAAAAATCATCTGACCGACTGAGATGCTTCACGCCTTACTCTTCATAGTCAAATCAGGAAGCACGCTAAAATATTGAGTCGCTTCACGCCTTCCACTCCAAAATCTTCCAAAATCATCTGACCGACTGAGACGCTTCATGCCTTACACTCCATAATCGAATCAGGTAGCACGTTGAAAGATTGAGTCGCTTCACGCCTTACACTCCATAATCTTCCAAAAATCATCTGACTGGCTGAGAAGCTTTACGCCTTACACTCCATAATCTTCCAAAAAATCATCTGACCGACTGAGACGCTTCACGCCTTACTCTTCACAGTCAAATCAGGAAGCACGCTAAAAGATTGAGACACTTCACACCTTCCACTCCATAATCTTCCAAAATCATCTGACCAACTGAGACGGTTCACGCCTTACTCTCCATAGTCGAATCAGGTTGGACGATGAAAGATTGAGTCGCTCCACACCTTAAGCTCTATAATCTTCCAAAAATCATCTGACTGGCTAAGATGCTTCACGCCTTACATTCCACAATGTTCCAAAAAATCATCTGACCGACTGAGACGCAACACGCCTTACTCTTCAAAGTCAAATCAGGAAGCACGCTAAAAGATTGAGTCGCTTCACGCCTTCCACTCCATAATCTTCCAAAATCATCTGACCGACTAAGACGGTTCACGCCTTATTCTCCATAGTCGAATCAGGTAGGACGCTGAAAGATTGAGTCGATTCACACCTTACACTCCATAATCTTCCAAAATCATCTCACCGACTGAGACGCTTTACGCCTTACTCTCCATAGTCGAATCAAGTAGCTCGATGAAAGATTGAGTCGCTTCACACCTTCCACTCCATAATCTTCCAAAATCATCTGACTGACTGAAACACTTCATGCCTTACTCTCCAAAGTTGAATCAGGTAGCACGTTGAAACATTGAGTCGCTTCATGCCTTATACTCTATTAGCTTCCAAAATCATCTGATCGACTGAGAAGCTTTACGCCTTACTCTCCAAAGTCAAATCAGGTAGCACGCTAAAACACTGAGTCGCTTCATGCCTTATACTCTATTAGCTTCCAAAATCATCTGACCGACTGAGATGCTTTGCGCCTTACTCTCCATAGTCGAATCATGTAGCACGCTGAAAGATTGAGTCACTTCACGCCTTATACTCCATAATCTTCCAAAAAATCATCTGACCGACTGAGACGCTTCACGCCTTACTCTTCAGAGTCAAATCAGGAAGCACGCTAAAAGATTGAGTCACTTCACACCTTCCACTCCATAATCTTCCAAATCATCTGACCAACAGAGACGGTTCACGCCTTAGACTCCATAGTCGAATCAGGTTGGACGATGAAAGATTGAGTCGCTCCACGCCTTAAGCTCTATAATCTTCCAAAAATCATCTGACTGGCTAAGATGCTTCACGCCTTACATTCCACAATGTTCCAAAAAATCATTTGACCGACTGAGACGCATCACGCCTTACTCTTCAAAGTCAAATCAGGAAGCACGCTAAAAATTGAGTCGCTTCACGCCTTCCACTCCAAAATCTTCCAAAATCATCTGAACGACTAAGACGGTTCACGCCTTATTCTCCATAGTCGAATTAGGTAGGACGCTAAAAGATTGAGTCGATTCACACCTTACACTCCATAATCTTCCAAAATCATCTGACCAACTGAGACGCTTCATGCCTTACTCTCCATAATCGAATCTGGTAGCACGCTGAAAGATTGAGTCGCTCCACGCCTTACACTCCATAACATTCCAAAAATCATCTGACTGGCTGAGATGCTTTTCGCCTTACACTCCATAATCTTCCAAAAAATCATCTGACCGACGGAGACGCTTCACGCCTTACTCTTCAAAGTCAAATCTGGAAGCACACTATAATATTGAGTCGCTTCACGCCTTCCACTCCATAAACTTCCTAAATCATCTGACCGACTGAGACGGTTCACGCCTTACTCTCCATAGTCGAGTCAGGTAGCACGCTGAAAGTTTGAGTCGCTTCACACCTTCCACTCCATAATCTTCCAAAATCATCTGACCGACTGATACGCTTCATGCCTTACTCTCCATAATCGAATCAGGTAGCACGCTGAAAGATTGAGTCACTCCACGCCTTACCCTCCATAATCTTCCAAAATCATCTGACCCACTGAGATGGTTTACGCCTTACTCTCCATAGTCGAATCATGTAGCAAGTTGAAAGATTGAGTCACTTCACGCCTTACACTCCATAATCTTTGAAAATCATCTGACCGACTGAGACGCTTCACACCTTACTCTCCATAGCTGAATCAAGTAGCACGCTGAAAGATTGAGTCGCTTCACGCCTTACACTCCATAATCTTCCAAAATCATCTAACCGACAGAGACTCTTTATGCCTTACTCTCCGTAGTCGAATCAGGAAGCACGCTGAAAGATTGAGTCGCTTCACGCCTTACACACCATAATCTTCCAAAAATCATCTGACTGGCTTAGATGCTTCACGCCTTACACTCCGTAATCTTCCAAAAAATCATCTGACCGACTGAGATGCTTCACGCCTTACTCTTCATAGTCAAATCAGGAAGCACGCTAAAATATTGAGTCGCTTCACGCCTTCCACTCCAAAATCTTCCAAAATCATCTGACCGACTGAGACGCTTCATGCCTTACACTCCATAATCGAATCAGGTAGCACGTTGAAAGATTGAGTCGCTTCACGCCTTACACTCCATAATCTTCCAAAAATCATCTGACTGGCTGAGAAGCTTTACGCCTTACACTCCATAATCTTCCAAAAAATCATCTGACCGACTGAGACGCTTCACGCCTTACTCTTCACAGTCAAATCAGGAAGCACGCTAAAAGATTGAGACACTTCACACCTTCCACTCCATAATCTTCCAAAATCATCTGACCAACTGAGACGGTTCACGCCTTACTCTCCATAGTCGAATCAGGTTGGACGATGAAAGATTGAGTCGCTCCACACCTTAAGCTCTATAATCTTCCAAAAATCATCTGACTGGCTAAGATGCTTCACGCCTTACATTCCACAATGTTCCAAAAAATCATCTGACCGACTGAGACGCAACACGCCTTACTCTTCAAAGTCAAATCAGGAAGCACGCTAAAAGATTGAGTCGCTTCACGCCTTCCACTCCATAATCTTCCAAAATCATCTGACCGACTAAGACGGTTCACGCCTTATTCTCCATAGTCGAATCAGGTAGGACGCTGAAAGATTGAGTCGATTCACACCTTACACTCCATAATCTTCCAAAATCATCTCACCGACTGAGACGCTTTACGCCTTACTCTCCATAGTCGAATCAAGTAGCTCGCTGAAAGATTGAGTCGCTTCACACCTTCCACTCCATAATCTTCCAAAATCATCTGACTGACTGAAACACTTCATGCCTTACTCTCCAAAGTTGAATCAGGTAGCACGTTGAAACATTGAGTCGCTTCATGCCTTATACTCTATTAGCTTCCAAAATCATCTGATCGACTGAGACGTTTTACGCCTTACTCTCCAAAGTCAAATCAGGTAGCACGCTAAAACACTGAGTCGCTTCATGCCTTATACTCTATTAGCTTCCAAAATCATCTGACCGACTGAGATGCTTTGCGCCTTACTCTCCATAGTCGAATCATGTAGCACGCTGAAAGATTGAGTCACTTCACGCCTTATACTCCATAATCTTCCAAAAAATCATCTGACCGACTGAGACGCTTCACGCCTTACTCTTCAAAGTCAAATCAGGAAGCACGCTAAAAGATTGAGTCACTTCACACCTTCCACTCCATAATCTTCCAAAATCATCTGACCAACAGAGACGGTTCACGCCTTAGACTCCATAGTCGAATCAGGTTGGACGATGAAAGATTGAGTCGCTCCACGCCTTAAGCTCTATAATCTTCCAAAAATCATCTGACTGGCTAAGATGCTTCACGCCTTACATTCCACAATGTTCCAAAAAATCATTTGACCGACTGAGACGCATCACGCCTTACTCTTCAAAGTCAAATCAGGAAGCACGCTAAAAGATTGAGTCGCTTCACGCCTTCCACTCCAAAATCTTCCAAAATCATCTGAACGACTAAGACGGTTCACGCCTTATTCTCCATAGTCGAATTAGGTAGGACGCTGAAAGATTGAGTCGATTCACACCTTACACTCCATAATCTTCCAAAATCATCTGACCAACTGAGACGCTTCATGCCTTACTCTCCATAATCGAATCTGGTAGCACGCTGAAAGATTGAGTCGCACCACGCCTTACACTCCATAATCTTCCAAAAATCATCAGACTGGCTGAGATGCTTCACGCCTTACACTCCATAATCTTCCAAAAATCATCAGACTGGCTTAGATGCTTCACGCCGTACACTCCGTAATCTTCCAAAAAATCATCTAACCGACAGAGACACTTCACGCCTTACTGATCATAGTCAAATCAGGATGCACGCTAAAAGATTGAGTCGCTTCACGCCTTCCACTCCATAATCTTCCAAAATCATCTGACCGACTGAGACGCTTCATGCCTTACTCTCCATAATCGAATCAGGTAGCACGCTGAAAGATTGAGTCACACCACGTCTTACCCTCCATAATCTTCCAAAAATCATCAGACTGGCTTAGAGGCTTCACGTCATACACTCCATAATCTTCCAAAAAATCATCTGACCGACTGGGAGGCTTCACGCCTTACTCTTCAAAGTCAAATCAGGAAGCACGCTAAAAGATTGAGTCGCTTCACGCCTTCCACTCCAAAATCTTCCAAAATCATCTGACCGACTGAGACGCTTCATGCCTTACTCTCCATAATCGAATCAGGTAGCACGCTGAAAGATTGAGTCACTCCACGCCTTACCCTCCATAATCTTCCAAAAATCATCAGACTGGCTTAGAGGCTTCACGTCATACACTCCATAATCTTCCAAAAAATCATCTGACCGACTGAGACGCTTCACGCCTTACTCTTCAAAGTCAAATCAGGAAGCACGCTAACAGATTGAGTCGCTTCACGCCTTCCACTCCAAAATTTTCCAAAATCATCTGACCGACTGAGACGATTCACGCCTTATTCTCCATTGTCGAATCAGGTAGGAAACTGAAAGATTTAGTCGATTCACACCTTACACTCCATAATCTTCAAAAATCATCTGACCGACTGAGACGCTTTACGCCTTACTCTCCATGGTCGAATCAAGTAGCACGCTGAAAGATTGAGTCACTTCACACCTTCCACTCCATAATCTTTCGAAATCATGTGACTGACTGAAACACTTCACGCCTTACTCTCCAAAGTCGAATCAGGTAGCACGCTGAAACATTAGGTCGCTTCATGCCTTATACTCTATTAGCTTCCAAAATCATTTGATCGACTGAGACGTTCACGCCTTACTCTCCAAAGTCAAATCAGGTAGCACTCTAAAACAATGAGTCGCTTCATGCCTTATACTATATTAGCTTCCAAAATCATCTGACCGACTGAGATGCTTTACGCCTTACTCTCCATAGTCGAATCATGTAGCATGCTGAAAGATTGAGTCACTTCACGCCTTATACTCCAAAATCTTCCAAAATCATCTGACCGACTGAGACGGTTCACGCCTTACTCTCCATAGTCGAATCAGGTAGGACGCTGAAAGATTGAGTCGATTTACGCCTTACACTCCATAATCTTCCAAAATCATCTGACCGACTGAGACGCTTTACGCCTTACTCTCCATAGCTGAATCAAGTAGCACGCTGAAAGATTGAGTCGCTTCACCACTCCATAATCTTCCAAAATCATCTGACTGACTGAAACACTTCACGCCTTACTCTCCAAAGTCGAATCAGGTAGCACACTGAAACATTGAGTCGCTTCTTGCCTTATACTCTATTAGCTTCCAAAATCATCTGACCGACTGAGACACTTTACGCCTTACTCTCCATAGTCGAATCAAGTAGCACATTGAAATATTGAGTTGCAACACGCCTTCCACTCCATAATCTTCCAAAATCATCAGATCGACTGAGACGCTTCACAGCTTACTCACCATAGTCGAATTAGGTAGCACACTGAAAGATTGAGTCGCATCATGCCTAACACTCCATAATTTTCTAAAATCACCTGACTAACTGAGACGCTTCATGCCATACTCTCCATAGTTGAATCAGGTAGCACGCTGAAAGATTGAGTCGCTTCACGCCTTACACTCCATAATCTTCCATAATCATCTGACCGACTAAGACACTTCACGCCTTACTCTCCAAAGTCGAATCAGGTAGCACACTGACACATTGAGTCGCTTCATGCCTTATACTCTATTAGCTTCCAAAATCATCTGACTGACTGAGATGCTTTACGCCTTACTCTCCATAGTCGAATGAAGTAGCACGCTAAAAGATTGAGTCACTTCACGCCTTATACTCCATAATCTTCCAAAATCATCTGACTAACTGAGACGCTTCATGCCTTACACTCCATAATCGAATAAGGTAGCACGCTGAAAGATTGAGTCGCACCACGCCTTACACTCCATAATCTTCCAAAAATCATCTGACTGGCTAAGATGCTTCACGCCTTACATTCCACAATGTTCCAAAAAATCATCTGACCGACTGAGACGCAGCACACCTTACTCTTCAAAGTCAAATCAGGAAGCACACTAAAAGATTGAGTCGCTTCACGCCTTCCACTCCATAATCTTCCAAAATCATCTGACCGACTAAGACGGTTCACGCCTTATTCTCCATAGTCGAATCAGGTAGGACGCTGAAAGATTGAGTCGATTCACACCTTACACTCCATAATCTTCCAAAATCATCTCACCGACTGAGACGCTTTATGCCTTACTCTCCATAGTCGAATCAAGTAGCTCGCTGAAAGATTGAGTCGCTTCACACCTTCCACTCCATAATCTTCCAAAATCATCTGACTGACTGAAACACTTCATGCCTTACTCTCCAAAGTTGAATCAGGTAGCACGTTGAAACATTGAGTCGCTTCATGCCTTATACTCTATTAGCTTCCAAAATCATCTGATCGACTGAGACGCTTTACACCTTACTCTCCAAAGTCAAATCAGGTAGCACGCTAAAACACTGAGTCGCTTCATGCCTTATACTCTATTAGCTTCCAAAATCATCTGACCGACTGAGATGCTTTGCGCCTTACTCTCCATAGTCGAATCATGTAGCACACTGAAAGATTGAGTCACTTCACGCCTTATACTCCATAATCTTCCAAAAAATCATCTGACCGACTGAGACGCTTCACGCCTTACTCTTCAAAGTCAAATCAGGAAGCACGCTAAAAGATTGAGTCACTTCACACCTTCCACTCCATAATCTTCCAAAATCATCTGACCAACAGAGACGGTTCACGCCTTAGACTCTATAGTCGAATCAGGTTGGACGATGAAAGATTGAGTCGCTCCACGCCTTAAGCTCTATAATCTTCCAAAAATCATCTGACTGGCTAAGATGCTTCACGCCTTACATTCCACAATGTTCCAAAAAATCATTTGACCGACTGAGACGCATCACGCCTTACTCTTCAAAGTCAAATCAGGAAGCACGTTAAAAGATTGAGTCGCTTCACGCCTTCCACTCCAAAATCTTCCAAAATCATCTGAACGACAAAGACGGTTCACGCCTTATTCTCCATAGTCGAATTAGGTAGGACGCTGAAAGATTGAGTCGATTCACACCTTACACTCCATAATCTTCCAAAATCATCTGACCAACTGTGACGCTTCATGCCTTACTCTCCATAATCGAATCTGGTAGCACGCTGAAAGATTGAGTCGCTCCACGCCTTACACTCCATAACATTCCAAAAATCATCTGACTGGCTGAGATGCTTTTCGCCTTACACTCCATAATCTTCCAAAAAATCATCTGACCGACGGAGACGCTTCACGCCTTACTCTTCAAAGTCAAATCTGGAAGCACACTATAATATTGAGTCGCTTCACGCCTTCCACTCCATAAACTTCCTAAATCATCTGACCGACTGAGACGGTTCACGCCTTACTCTCCATAGTCGAGTCAGGTAGCACGCTGAAAGTTTGAGTCGCTTCACACCTTCCACTCCATAATCTTCCAAAATCATCTGACCGACTGAGACGCTTCATGCCTTACTCTCCATAATCGAATCAGGTAGCACGCAGAAAGATTGAGTCACTCCACGCCTTACCCTCCATAATCTTCCAAAATCATCTGACCCACTGAGATGGTTTACGCCTTACTCTCCATAGTCGAATCATGTAGCAAGTTGAAAGATTGAGTCACTTCACGCCTTACACTCCATAATCTTCGAAAATCATCTGACCGACTGAGACGCTTCACACCTTACTCTCCATAGCTGAATCAAGTAGCACGCTGAAAGATTGAGTCGCTTCACGCCTTACACTCCATAATCTTCCAAAATCATCTAACCGACAGAGACTCTTTATGCCTTACTCTTCGTAGTCGAATCAGGAAGCACGCTGAAAGATTGAGTCGCTTCACGCCTTACACACCATAATCTTCCAAAAATCATCTGACTGGCTTAGATGCTTCACGCCTTACACTCCGTAATCTTCCAAAAAATCATCTGACCGACTGAGATGCTTCACGCCTTACTCTTCATAGTCAAATCAGGAAGCACGCTAAAATATTGAGTCGCTTCACGCCTTCCACTCCAAAATCTTCCAAAATCATCTGACCGACTGAGACGCTTCATGCCTTACACTCCATAATCGAATCAGGTAGCACGTTGAAAGATTGAGTCGCTCCACGCCTTACACTCCATAATCTTCCAAAAATCATCTGACTGGCTGAGAAGCTTTACGCCTTACACTCCATAATCTTCCAAAAAATCATCTGACCGACTGAGACGCTTCACGCCTTACTCTTCACAGTCAAATCAGGAAGCACGCTAAAAGATTGAGACACTTCACACCTTCCACTCCATAATCTTCCAAAATCATCTGACCAACTGAGACGGTTCACGCCTTACTCTCCATAGTCGAATCAGGTTGGACGATGAAAGATTGAGTCGCTCCACACCTTAAGCTCTATAATCTTCCAAAAATCATCTGACTGGCTAAGATGCTTCACGCCTTACATTCCACAATGTTCCAAAAAATCATCTGACCGACTGAGACGCAGCACGCCTTACTCTTCAAAGTCAAATCAGGAAGCACGCTAAAAGATTGAGTCGCTTCACGCCTTCCACTCCACAATCTTCCAAAATCATCTGACCGACTAAGACGGTTCACGCCTTATTCTCCATAGTCGAATCAGGTAGGACGCTGAAAGATTGAGTCGATTCACACCTTACACTCCATAATCTTCCAAAATCATCTCACCGACTGAGACGCTTTACGCCTTACTCTCCATAGTCGAATCAAGTAGCTCGCTGAAAGATTGAGTCGCTTCACACCTTCCACTCCATAATCTTCCAAAATCATCTGACTGACTGAAACACTTCATGCCTTACTCTCCAAAGTTGAATCAGGTAGCACGTTGAAACATTGAGTCGCTTCATGCCTTATACTCTATTAGCTTCCAAAATCACCTGATCGACTGAGAAGCTTTACGCCTTACTCTCCAAAGTCAAATCAGGTAGCACGCTAAAACACTGAGTCGCTTCATGCCTTATACTCTATTAGCTTCCAAAATCATCTGACCGACTGAGATGCTTTGCGCCTTACTCTCCATAGTCGAATCATGTAGCACGCTGAAAGATTGAGTCACTTCACGCCTTATACTCCATAATCTTCCAAAAAATCATCTGACCGACTGAGACGCTTCACGCCTTACTCTTCAGAGTCAAATCAGGAAGCACGCTAAAAGATTGAGTCACTTCACACCTTCCACTCCATAATCTTCCAAATCATCTGACCAACAGAGACGGTTCACGCCTTAGACTCCATAGTCGAATCAGGTTGGACGATGAAAGATTGAGTCGCTCCACGCCTTAAGCTCTATAATCTTCCAAAAATCATCTGACTGGCTAAGATGCTTCACGCCTTACATTCCACAATGTTCCAAAAAATCATTTGACCGACTGAGACGCATCACGCCTTACTCTTCAAAGTCAAATCAGGAAGCACGCTAAAAATTGAGTCGCTTCACGCCTTCCACTCAAAAATCTTCCAAAATCATCTGAACGACTAAGACGGTTCACGCCTTATTCTCCATAGTCGAATTAGGTAGGACGCTAAAAGATTGAGTCGATTCACACCTTACACTCCATAATCTTCCAAAATCATCTGACCAACTGAGACGCTTCATGCCTTACTCTCCATAATCGAATCTGGTAGCACGCTGAAAGATTGAGTCGCTCCACGCCTTACACTCCATAACATTCCAAAAATCATCTGACTGGCTGAGATGCTTTTCGCCTTACACTCCATAATCTTCCAAAAAATCATCTGACCGACGGAGACGCTTCACGCCTTACTCTTCAAAGTCAAATCTGGAAGCACACTATAATATTGAGTCGCTTCACGCCTTCCACTCCATAAACTTCCTAAATCATCTGACCGACTGAGACGGTTCACGCCTTACTCTCCATAGTCGAGTCAGGTAGCACGCTGAAAGTTTGAGTCGCTTCACACCTTCCACTCCATAATCTTCCAAAATCATCTGACCGACTGAGACGCTTCATGCCTTACTCTCCATAATCGAATCAGGTAGCACGCTGAAAGATTGAGTCACTCCACGCCTTACCCTCCATAATCTTCCAAAATCATCTGACCCACTGAGATGGTTTACGCCTTACTCTCCATAGTCGAATCATGTAGCAAGTTGAAAGATTGAGTCACTTCACGCCTTACACTCCATAATCTTTGAAAATCATCTGACCGACTGAGACGCTTCACACCTTACTCTCCATAGCTGAATCAAGTAGCACGCTGAAAGATTGAGTCGCTTCACGCCTTACACTCCATAATCTTCCAAAATCATCTAACCGACAGAGACTCTTTATGCCTTACTCTCCGTAGTCGAATCAGGAAGCACGCTGAAAGATTGAGTCGCTTCACGCCTTACACACCATAATCTTCCAAAAATCATCTGACTGGCTTAGATGCTTCACGCCTTACACTCCGTAATCTTCCAAAAAATCATCTGACCGACTGAGATGCTTCACGCCTTACTCTTCATAGTCAAATCAGGAAGCACGCTAAAATATTGAGTCGCTTCACGCCTTCCACTCCAAAATCTTCCAAAATCATCTGACCGACTGAGACGCTTCATGCCTTACACTCCATAATCGAATCAGGTAGCACGTTGAAAGATTGAGTCGCTTCACGCCTTACACTCCATAATCTTCCAAAAATCATCTGACTGGCTGAGAAGCTTTACGCCTTACACTCCATAATCTTCCAAAAAATCATCTGACCGACTGAGACGCTTCACGCCTTACTCTTCACAGTAAAATCAGGAAGCACGCTAAAAGATTGAGACACTTCACACCTTCCACTCCATAATCTTCCAAAATCATCTGACCAACTGAGACGGTTCACGCCTTACTCTCCATAGTCGAATCAGGTTGGACGATGAAAGATTGAGTCGCTCCACACCTTAAGCTCTATAATCTTCCAAAAATCATCTGACTGGCTAAGATGCTTCACGCCTTACATTCCACAATGTTCCAAAAAATCATCTGACCGACTGAGACGCAACACGCCTTACTCTTCAAAGTCAAATCAGGAAGCACGCTAAAAGATTGAGTCGCTTCACGCCTTCCACTCCATAATCTTCCAAAATCATCTGACCGACTAAGACGGTTCACGCCTTATTCTCCATAGTCGAATCAGGTAGGACGCTGAAAGATTGAGTCGATTCACACCTTACACTCCATAATCTTCCAAAATCATCTCACCGACTGAGACGCTTTACGCCTTACTCTCCATAGTCGAATCAAGTAGCTCGCTGAAAGATTGAGTCGCTTCACACCTTCCACTCCATAATCTTCCAAAATCATCTGACTGACTGAAACACTTCATGCCTTACTCTCCAAAGTTGAATCAGGTAGCACGTTGAAACATTGAGTCGCTTCATGCCTTATACTCTATTAGCTTCCAAAATCATCTGATCGACTGAGACGCTTTACGCCTTACTCTCCAAAGTCAAATCAGGTAGCACGCTAAAACACTGAGTCGCTTCATGCCTTATACTCTATTAGCTTCCAAAATCATCTGACCGACTGAGATGCTTTGCGCCTTACTCTCCATAGTCGAATCATGTAGCACGCTGAAAGATTGAGTCACTTCACGCCTTATACTCCATAATCTTCCAAAAAATCATCTGACCGACTGAGACGCTTCACGCCTTACTCTTCAAAGTCAAATCAGGAAGCACGCTAAAAGATTGAGTCACTTCACACCTTCCACTCCATAATCTTCCAAAATCATCTGACCAACAGAGACGGTTCACGCCTTAGACTCCATAGTCGAATCAGGTTGGACGATGAAAGATTGAGTCGCTCCACGCCTTAAGCTCTATAATCTTCCAAAAATCATCTGACTGGCTAAGATGCTTCACGCCTTACATTCCACAATGTTCCAAAAAATCATTTGACTGACTGAGACGCATCACGCCTTACTCTTCAAAGTCAAATCAGGAAGCACGCTAAAAGATTGAGTCGCTTCACGCCTTCCACTCCAAAATCTTCCAAAATCATCTGAACGACTAAGACGGTTCACGCCTTATTCTCCATAGTCGAATTAGGTAGGACGCTGAAAGATTGAGTCGATTCACACCTTACACTCCATAATCTTCCAAAATCATCTGACCAACTGAGACGCTTCATGCCTTACTCTCCATAATCGAATCTGGTAGCACGCTGAAAGATTGAGTCGCACCACGCCTTACACTCCATAATCTTCCAAAAATCATCAGACTGGCTGAGATGCTTCACGCCTTACACTCCATAATCTTCCAAAAAATAATCTGACCGACGGAGACGCTTCACGCCTTACTCTTCAAAGTCAAATCTGGAAGCACACTAAAATATTGAGTCGCTTCACGCCTTCCACTCCATAAACTTCCTAAATCATCTGACCGACTGAGACGGTTCACGCCTTACTCTCCATAGTCGAGTCAGGTAGCACGCTGAAAGTTTGAGTCGCTTCACACCTTCCACTCCATAATCTTCCAAAATCATCTGACCGACTGAGACGCTTCATGCCTTACTCTCCATAATCGAATCAGGTAGCACGCTGAAAGATTGAGTCACTCCACGCCTTACCCTCCATAATCTTCCAAAATCATCTGACCCACTGAGATGGTTTACGCCTTACTCTCCATAGTCGAATCATGTAGCAAGTTGAAAGATTGAGTCACTTCACGCCTTACACTCCATAATCTTCGAAAATCATCTGACCGACTGAGACGCTTCACACCTTACTCTCCATAGCTGAATCAAGTAGCACGCTGAAAGATTGAGTCGCTTCACGCCTTACACTCCATAATCTTCCAAAATCATCTAACCGACAGAGACTCTTTATGCCTTACTCTCCGTAGTCGAATCAGGAAGCACGCTGAAAGATTGAGTCGCTTCACGCCTTACACACCATAATCTTCCAAAAATCATCTGACTGGCTTAGATGCTTCACGCCTTACACTCCGTAATCTTCCAAAAAATCATCTGACCGACTGAGATGCTTCACGCCTTACTCTTCATAGTCAAATCAGGAAGCACGCTAAAATATTGAGTCGCTTCACGCCTTCCACTCCAAAATCTTCCAAAATCATCTGACCGACTGAGACGCTTCATGCCTTACACTCCATAATCGAATCAGGTAGCACGTTGAAAGATTGAGTCGCTCCACGCCTTACACTCCATAATCATCATTCTAGTTTGCTAAGCATATTTTGATTTCTTTGATTATTTGTTTCAAGAACAATTCATGTCCCCCTTTAGATTAGGAAGTTTTGATTATTTGATTCATGATTAGATGATTTTTCCTAGGTTTATTTGTGTGATCTTTCACTTTACATTGTATGATATTTGGCTTAGATCTTATGAATGATATCTTATCTTTAGATCTTCTACTTCAAATTTTCTTATGTGATGTAATATACTATCATAGTATTATTTGTCGAACCAAACATAGTATAAGATGATTATTTTGATGCTAATTGAGGCCCTTCGAAAGACGGGGCGAGTTGAGGGTGTTTTAGTCGTGACAAAGGCTCCTTCCTCTCTCGTACCAAAACCCCGAACCAAGTTCTTTGGTTATGAAGGGTCGGTGCCCTTATCCGCTTGGGTGAGTCAAAATTAGGTTTCTTGGTTCCTTAAAGACCAAGTGGCGACTCTGTATCTGTTTTCAACAAACCTTTTTCTTTTCTTTGATCCAAGTCAAATTCCTTTTCAAAACAATCTCAAACAAGAGAGAGAAGTGGTCCGATTCCGCGTGTCCACAATCTGGCAACTCTGCTGGGGATTTTTATTTTCAAAACAAAATAATACAGAGGTTTGACTCATAAGAAGAATCCTTAAAATCATCTTTTTACTGTGTCTGGTTCACTGCATTGCAATCTTGCATTTCCCCCGCCTCCGACTGTGTCTGAAACGCGGCGCTGACATTGTTCAGGTCTTGCTGTGCCAGGGCATAAGTCACCGTTGATACTGTACCTTCCAAGGTATATCAAAAAGAGTAAAAACCTCCGTACTGTCTCTCTGACTGTATATTGGAACTCTCGTCAACGGACCCTCTTTGACTAAACCCAACCTTTGCATATAGATTCCTGTAGAACCTTTCATAGGACTGTTCATTTATCTTTTCAGATAGGACAATGTGATATAACTACTGTATGCCCTGACGGGATTACCTGCGCAGTGTAGACGCTTATGTGGCATAGAACAGAACATCTTTCTTATGATTCCCAAGGCAATCACTCACATGTAGTCACATTGAGTTGACCTGCCTAAGCATCATGACAAGGATGTCTGCTCCATGCTCGCAAAGATATACACCGCAAACCTTGTTTGTCGGTCTTGAGACATAGGAGTATGAAAACCTGCTAGAAAGTATGATCACTTACCAGTTTCTCCCAGAAATTCTGTCCAGATATCCCAGATATAACCATGCTTACCAGTTTCTCCCAAGAAACTCTGTCCAGATATCCCAGATATAACCATACTTACCAGTTTCTCCCAGAAACTCTGTCCAGATATCCCAGATATAACCGTACTTACCAGTTTCTCCCAGAAACTCTGTCCAGATATCCCAGATATAAACGTAATTACCAGTTTCTCCCAGAAACTCTGTCCAGATATCCCAGATATAACCGTATTTACCAGTTTCTCCCAGAAACTCTGTCCAGATATCCCAGATATAACCGTATTTACCAGTTTCTTCCAGAAACTCTGTCCAGATATCCCAGATATAACCGTATTTACCAGTTTCTCCCAGAAACTCTGTCCAGATATCCCAGATATAACCGTATTTACCAGTTTCTCCCAGAAACTCTGTCCAGATATCCCAGATATAACCGTATTTACCAGTTTCTCCCAGAAACTCTGTCCAGATATCCCAGATATAACCGTATTTACCAGTTTCTCCCAGAAACTCTGTCCAGATATCCCAGATATAACCGTATTTACCAGTTTCTCCCAGAAACTCTGTCCAGATATCCCAGATATAACCGTATTTACCAGTTTCTCCTAGAAACTCTGTCCAGATACCCCAGATATAACCGTACTTACCAGTTTCTCCCAGAAACTCTATCCTAGTCAATCGGAAATGTCTGAAAACCCTTGTTGTCCCTTGGTGATCGCACTGGAAAGTAAGATTGGCACACTCTATATGGTTAGGACCTTAATTGCTTAACTTCTATCTGTTAGAAATAGGAACGTCATATAGACTAGGCCTTACATCCGCATGCTTGTCTCCCATGCATACACCATCCCCATCTCTCTGCACGCACTCGAGTCAGTCCACGTCACTGTCTTTGTCTGTCTAAAAGTCGTCACTATCAGGATCTGATACACCCCTTTTCTCAAAATCTGTCAGGTCAGTATAGATTCCCAAGGTCAGCAGCCGAAATCCTCATTGTGGACCAGGAGTTCGAATAATCGTTTAGTCAGAATCGGTACAACAGCCCGCTTTAACATGAATAGAGAAGAATTGGAAAACAAGGTCACCGAGTTGGGAGCGACTACAAGCCAACAATCCGACAGTCTAGCCCAAGTCCTGAAATTCATGGAAGAACTAAAGCAGCAACAGCCACAACTCCCGCCCGAGTTTCCGCCACCAAGGTTTGAACCTCCTCTACATGAGAATAATGGGGAGGAAAACTGGTTCCAAGGGGTCCCACCGTTCACATATGAAAAGAAGCTCCAGGAAAAGATGGACAAGGTCGACAAACTGGAGAGCGTGCTGAGAAAAAGCAAGGGAATCGATGATTACATGCTAGATCTGGAAGGCCTCTTTGAGCCTGTCAAGTTGAAACTGCCGGAGAACTTCAAAATGCCTGCCATCGATCGTTTTGATGGGACTGGGAACCCGAAAAGCCACGTGAAGCTATGTATGAGTATCTTCCAATCCATGGGTTGCACCCACGAGCACATCGCAATGCTGTTCCCACAAACTCTGGCAAAATCTGCACTATCATGGTTCCTAACCTTGGAAGCCTCCAAGACCCGAGCCTGGGAAGATATCGTTCGAGTTTTTGTCGATCATTACTCTTACAACCAGGAGCTGGATGTCACTATCAGGGATTTGGAAACGACCCGGCAAAGCAACAATGAATCCTTCGCTGCGTTTCTGAGCAGGTGGAGGAACAAGGTAGCCCAGATGACCCATCGGCCGATTGAGAAAGAACAAGTGAGAATGCTAATCCGGAATCTGCAGCCGCTCTACCATGAAAAGTTATTCTACCAGTCCATCTCCACATTTGAAGAGTTGTTTGAAGTCGGAACCCGAATCGAAGATGCTATCAGGGAAGGGAAGATCAAAAAGGAAGACCCTCCGAGTCAGCCAAGAAGGCCCAACTACTCCCGGAATCCCCCGGATGTCAATGCCCTTAGCAGCCAACCCATGGCATACCCTCCAAGACCATACCAACCCTCCAACCAGGCAAATCCCTCCAACCGCCCTTTCCCGAAAAAGTCCCCTCGTAATTTTGCCAAGCTAGAAATCTCTCTCACCTCAGCCTTGGACCCTCCTCAAAAAGGGCCATCTCCAACTACTCCAGTCTCGAAATACCCCACCCCCGCCTAATTGCGATATGTCTAAACGATGCGCCTACCACCAAGCCCCCGGCCATAACACCGATGACTGCATGCGCCTTCGCCATGATATTCAGGACCTCATCGACCAGAATATCATCGAGCCACCCCCGAAGCAGCCCCATATCACCCAAAATCCTCTGCCTAACCACCAAAATATTAGCCTCATCCAGTCCAACCCTATATCCTTCAACCCTGCTACCCATATCACCCCCTAGGACAACCCTTACCCCTCATTGACATCCCGAATTCTGAGGGAATTCATCTGATCGGAGGGGAGAATGACAAGTGGCAGCAGCAGTTAGACGACGAGCAAGACTTGTTCTTCCTGGAAGAGCATGACCTAGGGGTGGTAGACCTCAAATGGTATGACCCTAACAACGAGAGTGATGCTTCCATCTGGAACGAGCCGGAAAAGCCATTTGTGGGAACGGATTGTGATTGGTTCAAGAAGGATGGAACTGTAGAAGGGCCTACTCCTGCTGAGATTGATCATCTGACCAGGTCAGGCCGTCATTATCAGCCGCCACAGCCCGCCACCGATGCAACCGAGAAAGGTCCAATCAAGGATAAGGGGAAGGGAAAGATGGATGAGATCATCGAAGAAGATAATGAGTTGATAAAGCAGCTAAAGAAAACCCAAGCACATCTCTCTATGTGGGATATTATGGTGACATCTTACAAGCATAGGCAAGTCGTGTTGAATGCCTTGGCTGGGATTGAAGTTCCTATCGATGCCGCATCGGAGGACATGGTGGCTTTCTTGGGCGCACTTACCCCCGACCCGATCATTACATTTTCTGATGAGGACTTGCCACCGGAAGGATCCGCGCATAACAAAGCATTATACATCACTGTTGGATGTAAGGAGCAGCAGGTACCGTTTTGTCTGGTCGACACAGGTTCCGCTTTGAATGTTTGTGCCTTAAGAACTGCCACTGCTTTGGGGGTCAATATCCTTGACATCACGCCATCTGTGCAATCTGTGAGGGCCTATGATAACACCAGGAGGAATGTGATGGGGACTGTCTCTCTGCAAATCCGGGTAGGATCACTGGCAAGTACTGAGATTTTTCAAGTCATGGACATACCTGCCTCGTTCAACTTGCTGATTGGGAGGCCCTGGTTGCACGCCAACAAAGCCGTATCATCCACTGTGCATCAAATGATCAAGTACATTCATGAGAAGGAAGTAAAGATCATCCTCGGTAATAGTTGGGGTAATGAAGCTTTCCCAAATTACGCTCCCATTTTTGAAGTCCAAATACCTGAACTAGAAGAAGGAGAAATCGGAGGGTTCTTCATGGAAGAAGTCCATATGATCAATGATGAAGACCAATTCCCTGAGGTCCACTCTGCAGTTGTCAATATTGTCCGCAAGATGAACTACTTCCCCGGAATGGGATTGGGTCGACGCCAGCAAGGAATTCGGGAGTTCCCACAGATCAAAGGGCAACAAGGCACTTTCGGGTTGGGGTACAAGCCCACTGAAGAAGACGCTGAGCTACATAGGCCATGGAAGAAAAGGGTGAAGGGTCTCCCCCCATACCGCAAGACTTTGAACGGACAGTTCATCAAAGAAGGGGATGATTTCCCTTACTCCGGGTTCCCCGAACCCTGGATCCATTAAACCACTGGGAAAAGGCACCCCGGGCTTAAAATCTTCGCTGACTGCGAAAGGCCCCCATACCAAGACCCGTTCTATCCCGAAGAAGTTGAGAAGACCCCGGAAGAAGACTGGTTGAAATACCTGGACGCTGAAGCCATCAAGGAAATGTGGGAGGAATCCGCTGAGAAGAAGGAAGAAGAGAGGGCCAAGAGCCAAGATGATCAGATCAAGCCAACTGAGGAGGGTCTGAGCAACCAGGCTGTAGAGTCATCTATCTGTGTCTCCCAATCCCCTATTCCCCCGGAGTCTGTATTACCAATTGTCGAGTCTGTACCAGAGTCGGCTGCTGTAAGCCCACCGCTATCCATTGTAGTCACTTCACCTGTCATGAATGAAATGAAAGACGATTCTGCTTACTCCTCTGTGTCTAACACTTGTGAATGCACAGATCCCTCCGAGGATCTCTCAATTGAATTTAAGCAACTAATCGAAAAACCACCTGCTTATGAAATAATCGAAGATACTTTATCAGTTAACCTAGGTGAAACAGATAATCCACAAATTGTGCAAATTGGCTCAACTCTTAATAAAGAAGAAAAAGAAAAATTAACCCTCTTGCTAAAAGAATTCAAAGATGTTTTTGCTTGGTCTTACGAAGACATGCCTGGGGTCGATCCCGACATCGTCCAACATCATATTCCTCTCCTCCCCAATTCTAAACCTGTCAAGCAGAAACTGAGGCGCATGAGACCGGAATGGGCACTCAAGGTTAAAGAAGAGGTGGAGAAGCAGTTCAAGGCAGGGTTCATCATTGTCACCGAATACCCGGAATGGGTTGCCAATATCGTACCAGTCCCGAATAAGGATGGGAAAGTTCGCGTGTGCGTCGACTTCCGTGATCTAAACAAAGCCAGTCCCAAGGATGACTTTCCACTTCCCCACATTGACGTCTTGGTGGATAACACCGCGGGACATGAGCTACTTTCATTCATGGATGGTTTCTCAGGATATAATCAGATTCTAATGGCGCCAGAAGATCGGGAGAAGACGACATTCACCACCCCTTGGGGAACCTACTGTTATAGAGTAATGCCCTTCGGGCTCAAGAACGCGGAGGCAACTTACCAAAGAGCTGCCACCACTCTGCTGCATGATATGATTCACAAGGAGGTAGAAGTGTACGTAGACGACATGATTGTGAAATCCAAGGACAGAGAAGGACACCTGGTAGCGCTGGAAAAGTTCTTCGAAAGGTTGCGCAAATACAAGATGAGGTTGAATCCAAAGAAATGCACTTTCGGTGTGACTTCCGGTAAACTCCTGGGTTTCCTCATCACA
Source organism: Hydrangea macrophylla (assembly GCA_033977485.1). NCBI lineage: Eukaryota > Viridiplantae > Streptophyta > Magnoliopsida > Cornales > Hydrangeaceae > Hydrangea > Hydrangea macrophylla. Next base: position 36,089,910 of record CM066995.1, read on the forward strand.
CAAAGGGGGATAGAGGTGGATCCCTCCAAGATCAAGGCAGTCCTAGAAATGACACCACCGCGGAATAAAAAAGAAGTAAGGGGGTTCCTCGGAAGAATCCAATTCATCAGCCGTTTCATCTCCAAGCTCACAACCACGTGCGATCCTCTGTTCCGATTGTTGAGAAAAGGGGAGAAGTTCCAATGGGATGACCAATGCCAAGCCGCTTTCGACAAAATAAAAGCCTACCTTCAGAACCCGCCTGTCCTTTCACCACCCATTCCTCATAAGCCCTTATTCCTTTACCTATCCGTCTCCGAAAATGCTATGGGTTGCATGCTAGCCCAAGAAGGAGAAGAAAGCCACTCCGAAAAAGCCATATACTACCTCAGCAAGAGGATGACTGGGTATGAACTCAACTACTCTACCCTCGAAAAAACATGCTGGGCCTTGGTTTGGTGCACTCGCCGACTGAGGCACTACATGCTAGCCTTCCCAGTTGTGCTCATATCCCGCATGGATCCTCTAAAATACCTCCTCGAAAAACCCGCCCTGACCGATCGCATATCCCGTTGGTTACTTCTACTATCCAAATTCGATATCAAGTATGTTACAAGCAAGTCAGTAAAAGGAAGAACCGTAGCTGAGCATCTCACAGAGCATGCCGTTGACTCCGAAGAAAGTGGGGACTTTCCGTTTCCGGACGAGAATATCATGGAAATCAAGGAAGAACAGTGGAAGTTGTACTTTGATGGAGCGGCCAACATGAAAGGATACAGAGTAGGGATGATTCTCGTATCACCAAGCGGGGATCATACTCCATTGGCGGTCAAGCTCAACTATAACTCCACCAACAACACTGCCGAGTATGAAGCGTGCATTCTGGGAATGGAAGCAGCCTTAGAACTGAGGGTTCAGAAGTTAGACATCTTCGGGGACTCAAACCTCATCATATCTCTAGCTAGAGGAGAATGGAAAGTAAAAGAAGAAAGGTTGAAGCCCTATCATGATCGTCTCGACCAACTCAAGAGGCAGTTTGAAAATATCACATTCCTTTACTTGCCCAGGGAAGAAAACCAGTTGGCAGACTCCTTGGCTACTTTAGCTTCGATGATCAAAATTCCTGTGGGAGTCAGGATGATGCCCTTGGTAATTGAGCAGAGGTACGAGCCTTCGTTCAACATAATCGCCACAATCGAAGAAGAAGAGAATGGGACACCATGGTATCAGGATGTCTGGGATTTCATAGAAAAGGGGACGTACCCCCAAGAGTCTACCGAGAAAGACAAGAGGGCCATTCGAAGATTCGCAGCGCAATTCATCATTTGTGGTGGGAAATTGTTGAAGAAAGGATACAATGGTCACAACTTGACTTGCTTGTTCGGGAAGAGCTCCCGAAGAATGATGGAGGAAATACACGAAGGGGTATGCGGTCCGCACATGAACGATCACATGCTGGCTAAGAAAATCATAAGACAAGGGTACTACTGGACAACGTTGGAGAAAGATTGTTGTGAGTACGTAAGGAGGTGTCACACGTGCCAGATTCATGCAAACATGATGCATACACCACCATCCCTTCTGTACAGCATGACTTCGCCTTGGCCATTCTCAACCTGGGGAATCGACATCATTGGTGAAATCATTCCGAAAGCCTCAAATGGAAATCGGTACATCCTAGTGGCCATAGACTACTTCACAAAATGGGTAGAAGCCGCATCCTACACCAAGTTGGGGGCCAAAGAAGTGGCCAAATTCATCAAAAGAAATCTCATCTGCCGTTATGGAGTTCCCCATGAGATTATTTCGGATAACGGAAGTCATTTCAAGGCAGAAGTCAGGGATCTGTTTGAGGAGTACAAAATCACTTATCATAAGTCATCCCCATACAGACCGCAAACCAATGGGGCAGTCGAGGTTGCAAATAAGAATGTCAAGGCCATACTGCAGAAATCGGCCGATACCTACAAGGACTGGCATGAAAAGCTACCATTCGCACTTTGGGGATACAGAACGTCGATAAGGACGTCCACAGGAGTAACCCCTTACTCGTTGGTGTATGGGATGGAAACGGTGCTCCCAGTCGAGATAGAGCTACCGTCTCTACGCGTAATGGCAGAATGTGAAATTTCAGAATCAGATTGGTTGAGAGAAAGATACGAAGAGTTGGCTCTCATAGATGAAAAGCGCCTAGCGGCAGTCGACCATGTCCGAATCTATCAAAAGAGGATAGCCCGTGCTTTCAATAAAAGGGTTCGCCCAAGGAAGATTGTCAAGGGCGATCTTGTCCTTAAGGAATTGCGAGCTCCGATCTTTGATCCCCGTGGGAAATTCAAACCTAAATGGGTAGGCCCTTACATCGTCAAAACAATCCTTTCTGGAGGAGCAACTTACCTCATGGACCTCGATGGTGTCGAATTCAAAGAACCAATCAACATGGATCGCCTAAAAAAGTACTATGCTTGACAAAAATAACCATTTCTTTCAAGCCTTGCCTTGAACTACGCTTGACCTGATTCCTACTCGGGGATACGTAGGCAACCACATCGGTTCGGTCACCTCACCAAAATAACCATTTCTTTCAAGCCTTGCCTTGAACTACGCTTGACCTGATTCCCACTCGGGGATACGTAGGCAACCACGTCGGTTCGGTCGCTCCACCCCACAAAAAAAAAATAAAATAAAATAAAATAACCCTTTTCTTTAGAAACTTTGGCCCGAACTACGTTGGACCTGATCCCCGCTCGGGGGTACGTAGGCAGACTTTCAAAAGAAAAGAAGGATGGCTCGCTAGGATGAAAATCCGAAAGGACGCCTAGGCAAAAATTAGAGCTAAATCCAAGGTGAGCAATAACAAAAGAGAGAAAATAGCTCGCTAGGCCACCTCCTTGGTGCCTAGGCAAAAATTATGAGCATGTGAGAAATAAAGTCGCGGTCCTTACCATAACCCATATATCATCCTCCACACTAGGGGCAAACTTCGGCCACTCGCCTCGTTTGCCTGAACCCCTTCCAAACTAGGGGCAAACGTCGGTCATCTACCTCGTTTGCCTCACAACCATGCACACCCCAAACTAGGGGCAAACTTCGGCCACCCGCCTCGTTTGCCTCTAAATCACCCTAGCATGCCCAAGTGAGTACCAAAAAGCAACAGCTAAATTGAAATCCAGGTCACAAAATGTTTTTCAGAAAGCTAAATACATAAAAAGAGGTTCTCAAAGTAACCAAGGTTCACTAATAAACAAACTTTGAATATTACATAAGCAGGAATAATCAAAGAAATAAAAGTCTTTCAAAAAGCAATCACATGTTCAAAGACACTTGGAGGAATGAGCAGAATCAGTCGGGTCTAGTCTTTTTTTATTTCTTCAAAGGCCTTTAGAAGTAGGCCTTTACTCGGTCAGTCCAACTGTCAATAAAATCAGCAGTAGTAGCAACCCTAATCCTGGAAGCAAAGACCCTCTCAGTAAACCCCCGGGGAACCTCCTGAACCTGTCCATACTGTCTGGCCAAACGGCGAGGATGATAGAAAGAAGTCTCTCTCAGACCCATCAACCACACTCTCTGGTGACCTCTGAGGCTCGTGGTAATAGCGTAAAGGCCCCAACGCCTCACGATCTAGCAAATGTCGGCCTCTGATAAAGCACCCATCATGCCTACCCAATCGGCAAAAGTATAGTGAGAGTAAAGCACAGCTCGACGAAAGTAAACTGGTGGTATGCGGCCTGTCCACAGTTGAAGGCGCTCGTATAACCAAGCCTGTAACACCAAAGGCGCCTCGGAAAGAAGAAGAGTCCCTTGATTGAAGGCATTGTCCAAACCATTCAAGGTTTCAGCTAGAACCATGGCCATAGGATTCTTGCTAAACTTCAACCCAAGGCACACATGCACTAAGTCAATGGAGGTACTCGAGAATAAGAAGCGGGAGGTCATGCACAATATCAAAGCAGCCCCGCGGGTGGCATCATACACGCGGGGATTCCCGGGACTGGCATACTGAGCAATAATAGAAGCAATATTAAGGGCCTCACCTTGAATCAGCCGACGGGAAATAGTGATGGAGCAATTCAGATATTCAGCCAAACCTCGTGTAGGACTGAGGGTACCAGCAGAAGGGAGAATCAGATCAGAGTCAGAATCATAGCCGAGAATAGCGCAGAACTCCTCAAACATGGGGCATATCTCCAGGCCATTGAAGTTGAAGACATGGTTCACCGGGTCCCAGTGACCAATGGCGGCACGCAAGAACTCAGTGTTCAGGGTCATCTGGCAAAGAGAGAATAGCTCGGTCAAGCCATAGCTAAAGAGGTTGATCCGCTCCACGCCATCCGTGATGGTCAGCCAAGCTGTGAGTTGAGCAGGATCATACAAAGCCATGTTTTCGGTCACGGCTCTAGCAAAATTCGAAATTTTGGCAGCACCTCCCCGTTTCACGGACTATCCCACCTGCAAGGCAAAAAGCACTCACTATCACAAAACTGCCCATCGCAGTAGCATCCAACAATCGCAGTATACATATATCAACTAAAACAAGCACACGACTGCGCCTCTAAACCAGAAGACACCGGCCTAGGAGGCAAAACATCATAAAACTCTGTCAAAAGATTACAAATTGTTCCACACTTCGTCCTACACTGTCCAAATAATCATATTCCCAGTACAACCCAATCGAAAATAGAAAATAAAATAATATTGCCCGCTTGGGAGGCATCAGTCTTCCTCTTCTTCGTCCTCTATCGGACCGCCCGGAGTGTACGTCGGTGACGGCCTCCTCCTACAACCTCTACATCTTGGACCAGTCCTCGATGAGCCAGCCCCGCCTCCACTGTACTGCACACACAAATAAAATGAAGGCAATCAGTAAGGGAATAACAAAAGTATAAAAAAAAAAAAAAAAAAAAAAAAAAAAAACAGAGCCGAGTCAGAGACTTACCAAGGACGCCATCTGGTTGGCAGCAAATTGCCGCATACCGTCCATCTGTCAAGGGTAAAATCTAGGGTTAGAACCTCATAACCTTAAGAAAGTACAAAATTAAAGACATACCCGGTGGTCTCGTGTGAGGACCATGGACCGTAAGCTAGCTGCCAAGGCGTGACCCTCCTCAGCATAACTCCAAGGAACATTGAGGACGCCCGCTGGCTGAGTAGGGTACCCACATGTAACTCGCGGCACTTCCATCATTTGGGGAGTGCCATCAGCGCCTAGAACGTTGACGGTCCAATCCCAAGGAGGGATAGGGTCGGGAGCCTGAGGAGCCTGTCTCCTGTACATCTCGCGAAGCTGTAGGCACAAAAAAAGTTAGGAAAAGGCGAATCTAAAATATAGGCAATGAACAAAAAGCCAAAAATGAAAAAGCAACTCACCTCCAGGAGCGGGAAGTTAGGCATCAAGGAGCCGCCACGGTAAGCCTCATACCCGGTCTCAGAGAGGAAATGATCCCAGACGTCGGTGCCGGCTAAGGCCGCCGACAGAGCATCACCGGAGAGGTCACTAGCATCCATCACAGGAGGATTATGGGGAACGCGATACCTGGGACCACCAACCACCTGCCGAGATACCCGCTCCCCAAGGAACCACTACCTACACTCGGTACTCTCCAGCAGAAGGGGGCAAGAGGTAAGAGATTTAATCGCTTGTATCTCCTCTGGGGCGGCATAGGCGACGCCCTCCCAAGGCGTCCAATCAACATCAGCAACCGTTAGCTCGGTTAGGAAGTTTCTGAGCAAAACAATCCGGTGGGCCCCGCTCTTCACCCCGACAACGTCCCTCCGCCATCTCAAACCTCGTGGGAACAGAGGCACAGGAGCCATACCATCCTCATCCTCGCCTGACTCGTCCGCAGGGGAGGGAGCCACCATCTTCAGGTATTCAAAGCTCCAAAGCTGCACAAACCAAGGAGAAGGTCATAACAAGTATAGAAATCAAAAGATAAACAAATGAAGGAAGATGTGATACATACCTCCCAAGCTCGCCAAAACCCCCCAGTCGATTTAATATCGCCTCGAGAGACCTCGCCCATAAGCTTGTAAAGATGGGCCAAGGCAGCGCCGCCCCAGTTATAGGAGGGGATCTCATCAATGGTCGCCAGGCAAGAAAGGAGCCTCAAGCTCACCCGTTCGTTGCTTGTCGCAAAGATTGAGCACCCGTGGACATACAGGAGATAAACCCTCAAAAGTTGGGAATTGTTCAGATTGTGATTACCTCTGCCATAGGCCCGGTAAAGCCAGCCGCAAGGAAACCAATGCCTCTCCAGGTTACGGGGAACAGCCCCAATCAGCATCTCCACCGCCTCCGGGTCGATCTCGTAAAAGTAATCCAGAATCAGGCGCTTCCCGCCGACCCTCAAGCCCGTAATCATGGAGAAGTCGAAGGGCGTCATGGTCATCTCTCCGAACGGCAGGTGCAAAGTATTGGTGGTATCCCACCACCTCTCAGCCAGGGCATAGAAATGGGCCAAATCATTGCTGCTTTTCGAAACCAGACGGACGAAGCCTCCGAACCCGACATCATCAACCATCCTCTTAACGGTGGGCGAAAGCTGTGTATACCACAAGAAGGCGTGGGCAAGGCTACCATGGCCTTTCAAGGCCACTTCCGGCACCTGCACACAACAAAAACAACAAAAATGCACAAAATCACTATTCACGACCCGAGAGCAAAATTTCACAAAATCAACATTTGAGCACAAATCGGACTCCTAACAATTTCTAGGTGCACACTACGGCTCACAAAACTAGCACAATACATGAAAGTGGTCCTAAAATGTCAAAAGTTTCACATACCAAGCTCGCTACAGCCACGGCCGAAAGATGGCGTTGGGGGTCCCGTAGAATCAAGTCCGGGGTTTGCATTTCAGCCTTCATCCGTCCCTTAGCCTTCTTAGACGGTCTCCTTGAGCTCGAAGCCATGGATCTACAAGAAAAATGGAAGTCACATTCAAACTTTCTTCTTGAAAATTTGGGCAAACCAAAACACCAATCAAAAATCCGACTACGGGGAAAGATTACTCACCTGAGCGCGCACAAGCTGCATTTTGATGAATTTTGGCTTCAAAAACACCCCAAAATGGCCAAGAATGAGCTTCAAAAGCTCAAAAACTCGAGATATAAGAAGATGGAGTTCGGCCACCCAGTGCCGCCGCGGCACTGGCCAACTGCCGCCGCGGCAGTGGCCCAGTGCCGCCGCGGCACTGCTCCCCGTGGGCCCCGCTTCGCTTCGTTTTGCCCCGTTTCGCCCCGTTTTGACCCGTTTTGGCCTTTTTCAGCCCGTTTTTGACCCCGATCAGCCCCGGTGGCCAAGTCCAGTCAAGATTTATGAGGTTTTACCCCAAGCAGACTAAAGATTGTCAGAACTATCTCCAGCAGGCAAAAACTGAAAAAAAATCGACTCCCGAAGACCCGAATCGGTCGTTTCAGGACAACCGTCGCAAGATTCGATCAAACGCGAGAATTCTGGTAACGGATCATGGCTTTTAGCTAATGCACCAAATAAACAAGAAAAGAGATTCCCCAAGAACCCCGTATCATCCCCCGAGGACAACAGCAGACAGATACCAGCTCCCAGAGGCCCTGACCGGTTCTCTCGGATTGAGCGCCGAAAGATTTGATCAACCGTGAGAGGTTCAAAGATGGATCCTGGTTCCCGATCAAGAAAAGAGATTCCCCGAGAACCCTGTATCATCCCCCGAGGACAACAGTAGACAGATACCAGCTCCCAGAGGCCCTGACCGGTTCTCTCGGATTGAGCGCCGAAAGATTTGATCAACCGTGAGAGATTCAAAGATGGATCCTGGTTCCCGATCAAGAAAAGAGATTCCCCGAGAACCCTGCATCATCCCCCGAGGACAAAAGCAGACAGTTACCAGCTCCCGGAGGCCCTGACCGGTTCTCTCGGATTGAGCGCCGAAAGATTTGATCAACCGTGAGAGGTTCAGAGATGGATCCCGGTTCCCGATCAAGAAAATAAGAATTCTCCGAGAACACTACGTCATCCCCAAGGGTAAATACAAAAGATAATACCACCAGCCGGAATCGATTCCCAAAAGTCGGCCGTCAGGAACAATCAGAACATCGCCTGCATCCAGATCTCCTGATTGTCAAGAATTTTCTCACAGCTTTATCACAAGATCCCTCGGTCACCTTTGGTCATTGTCTTCTAAACAAAACGCTTCTGACCTATCTCACTCGTTCCAGAAGTTTGCCCTTAGACCCGGAGTCTTCTAAACCTCCGTGTCCTTATCCGAGTCATCCACCGCATCACAGTCGCAAACACTAGCACAACACCAGCCCACTCGGAGTGGCACACCCCACAGCACTTGCTCATACTAGGGTCACAACACTAGACATGATAGGACTCATGACATAACTCATATCACATCCATACATTGCATATCACTCTTCTAGCATAGCATCCGCCTGATTGTTGTGTATGTATGATCGGTTCCTTGCCCTGAACTACGTCCTGGTCTGATTCCCCTTGGGATACGTAGGCAGCTCACGCAGAGCACGACCAGCACTAACCTCATCATCCTTGCATCTTTTGCAACGCTTTTTATCCTAAATCCATAGCCTCCAAAAAGTCTTGTCTCTTCAAAGCTTTGGCACTCGCTTGCGATATACGTTGCCTCGCAAGTTCATGCCAAAGAGGGGCAAACTGTAGACACCCCATTTTGTCGGCTATCGGATTTAGGGGACCCATAGCTTGGTGGTTCACAATGATCGCAAAAGACTCGAAAGGACTATCGGAAGTCAGCTCCATCTCTCAGAATGCTCAGAATGACCAAAATGCCCCTAAAAGCCCAAAAACTCCCAGATTTGGTCTCAAAGTTCTGAAAACATGCTATGTCGTAAGAAAAGCGATAAAAAGAGTTTTAAAGAGAAATCAGATGAGATCGTCGGCTCCCAGAGACCCCCGGAAGTCCCGGAAGTTCCCAGAAAGTCCCCGTTGACCAGTTTGACCAAGGTTTGACCAGGTTGGACCAGGTTTGACCAAGTTTGACCGAAATCGTCCGAATTCACCAAAATCATTTTAAATCACGGGAAAAGTGTTAAAACAAGTTCCAAAAGAAAATCGAGCGAAAACATCAGCTCCCGAGAACTCCCGGAGGTTTCTAGAACTTCCCGGGAATCCCAGGTTTGACCAGTTTGACCAGAATTTGACTTTGGAACCGGGGTGCCGAAACAATTTTCAAATATTTTTCATGGATACTAGAGGTCAATAGCTTTCCAACGGTATATCGCACATAATTTCTGGATTTAAAACGAATTTATTATAAATTTCCAAAGCCGAAAAAGGCGATCAAATTGACTTTTATCGCAAATACCGCAAAACTTTTCAAAGTGACCTATCCCCGAACTATTTTTTATGTAAATTAGACTTCGTTACCTTTCCAACGGTATATCACAACCTCAATTTGGAGTTCGTATGCATTTTCTGTGAATTTCGGACAAAATAGGGCCTTTTCGCGAATACCGGAACTTCAGGGGGGCTAAACAGCATTATCCAGACGAAGGGAGGAGCACTGCCGCCGCGGCACTGGCCCAGTGCCGCCGCGGCACTCCCCTCTAGAACAGTGTATTTTTGTAATATGTTTTGTGGTCCCATTTTGATTAATTAAAAGCCAAAACGACATAGTTTTATGATTTCAGATGTTTGGAGCCAATGGGAATACTTTCTAAATCCCAAAACCACCCCAAGTTGGCCTATATAAACACCCCATTACTCCTCATTTTAGGGGAGTCAAATGTGAGTTTTGAGAAAGTTTGGGAGAGAAAGTTGTAGAGATAAGGTTAGAATAGAGAGAAAAGAAGCTTCCTTCTTGATTTTCAAAATAAAAAGTGAGTTCTAAACTTTGTTTTTACTTCATTACTTCCATTTACTTCAATATTCAACACACCCAACCACCATTTTAGTGAGCATTCAAGAGAGTGGAAGCTTCTTCCATGTTTAAATGTCATTACATATGAGTGAAACACCAATCTACAAGTCTCATGCTTCATGAATATCATCTATTGATCATCATCTATTTGCTTGTTTATTTATTGTTCATCTCTTCTTACCTCATTTCTTTTTGATTTTCTTTATTTACTTACTAGTTCATCATCATCTAAGTGATGACATGAAGTTTGGGGTGAGTGAATCCTTATGGATAGTAGCTCTTGACCTCAAAAACATGTTTGATAAATGATGATCATAACCTCAATACTTCCAAGGTATTCTTGGAATGTATTGAAGTTATGTTCTAAAAATAAAATAAATCTCTCCAACAATCTTGGAGATTCTTAATGATGAGTTTGATGTTGGTATTCTAAGTGGTCATAATCCTTATTGAGTGTTGAAAATATACTTTCAAAACATCTATTTCAAAACCCCTCTCAATCCCTCTCATTTGGTTTCAAGAAACAAAACTTTGTTTTCCCCAAAATCTCCAAAACAATGACCCAAAACAGTGAGCTGTTCAGATTCAAAGATTTGTTTTGAATTAAATACTCAAGTTATGATGCTGAAACCACTTGGAAAACCTTCCTAATACATCATAGTTTGTCCCTAATATTTCTCATCAATTATAGAAATGTAAAAGTATTTGTTTTGGATGTGAGAAGTTCATATTCATAATCTGCCTCTGTTCTCACAGAATGTTCACCCAACTTCTTGCACTCATTCTGGACATTTTCATCACTATACATATATCTTTTCTATTTGTTTTATAAAACATGGGTGTCTTAGGAAACCTTTGGTATATAATGGGTCATGATAAACCTTTTCTTTGATTTATGAAAAATCATACAAAATCAGTCAACAGTGCAGTTTTTGTTTCTGAGTCATGTGTACATTCTGATTTTTTTCTTTTAATCTGTGATAGCTATTGATGTTTGGCTTTTTGGGTTATTTTCTAGACACAATAAGGATGATCTCTGATTTTTCTTACATTTTTCTAGGCACGTTTGACCTCCCATTATAATGTTGCAAAGTAACACATGCAGTCTGTCCACTATTCACAGCAAGCACATTTCAACTTTTATTCTTTGATTTGATGCTCATATGCATTCCAAATTAGCCCATATCTTAGGAAGAAGTTCATACTACATTTGTACATATCCCATGTTGATTTAATCCATTCATTCATGCAAATTTTAGACTTCTAAGTCATTTTAGAAATCCATGTACACAAAACACACTACAACCTTTGCACATTTCTAGGTACATACAATACATTCATGCAAGATTTGGAGTTTTTGTAACCCTTAATCTAAGAAGATTATAAGGAATGAACTTGATCACACATTCGTGCTTCCCCTCGATCTAATCATCCTTTCTCATCCGTCCCGGGGATTGAGAGGTCTTCTTTTCTCAAAAGAATAACATGCATCATTCTAGTTTGCTAAGCATATTTTGATTTCTTTGATTATTTGTTTCAAGAACAATTCATGTCCCCCTTTAGATTAGGAAGTTTTGATTATTTGATTCATGATTAGATGATTTTTCCTAGGTTTATTTGTGTGATCTTTCACTTTACATTGTATGATATTTGGCTTAGATCTTATGAATGATATCTTATCTTTAGATCTTCCACTTCAAATTTTCTTATGTGATGTAATATACTATCATAGTATTATTTGTCGAACCAAACATAGTATAAGATGATTATTTGGATGCTAATTGAGGCCCGTCGAAAGACGGGGCGAGTTGAGGGTGTTTTAGTCGTGACAAAGGCTCCTTCCTCTCTCGTACCAAAACCCCGAACCAAGTTCTTTGGTTATGAAGGGCCGGTGCCCTTATCCGCTTGGGTGAGTCAAAATTAGGTTTCTTGGTTCCCTAAAGACCAAGTGGCGACTCTGTATCTGTTTTCAACAGACCTTTTTCTTTTCTTTGATCCAAGTCAAATTCCTTTTCAAAACAATCTCAAACAAGAGAGAGAAGTGGTCCGATTCCGCGTGTCCACAGTAGCACACTGAAACATTGAGTCGCTTCTTGCCTTATACTCTATTAGCTTCAAAAATCATCTGACCGACTGAGACGCTTTACGCCTTACTCTCCATAGTCGAATCACGTAGCACATTGAAATATTGAGTTGCTTCACGCCTTCCACTCCATAATCTTCCAAAATCATCAGATTGACTGAGACGCTTCACACCTTACTCACCATAGTCGAATTAGGTAGCACACTAAAAGATTGAGACGCATCATGCCTAACACTCCATAATCTTCTAAAATCACCTGACCAACTGAGACGCTTCATGCTATACTCTCTATAGTTGAATCAGGTAGCACGCTGAAAGATTGGGTCGCTTCACGCCTTACACTCCATAATCTTCGATAATCATCTGACCAACTAAGACACTTCACGCCTAATTCTCCAAAGTTGAATCAGGTAGCACACTGAAACATTGAGTCGCTTCATGCCTTATACTCTATTAGCTTCCAAAATCATCTGACCGACTGAGATGCTTTACGCCTTACTCTCCATAGTCGAATGAAGTAGCACGCTGAAAGATTGAGTCACTTCACGCCTTATACTCCATAATCTTCCAATATCATCTGACCGACTGAGACGCTTCATGCCTTACTCTCCATAATCGAATCAGGTAGCACGCTGAAAGATTGAGTCGCTCCATGCCTTAGACTCCATAATCTTCCAAAAATCATCTGACTGGCTGAGATGCTTCACGCCTTACACTCCATAATCCTCCAAAAAATCATCTGACCGACGGAGACGCTTCACGCCTTACTCTTCAAAGTCAAATCTGGAAGCACACTAAAATATTGAGTCGCTTCACGCCTTCCACTGCATAATATTCCAAAATCATTTGACCGACTGAGACGGTTCACGCCTTACTCTCCATAGTCGAATCAGGTAGGACGCTGAAAGATTGAGTCGCTTCATACCTTATAGTCCATAATCTTCCAAAATCATCTGACCGACTGAGACGGTTCACGCCTTATTCTCCATAGTCGAATCAAGTAGCACGCTGAAAGACGGAGTCGCTTCACACCTTCCACTCCATAATCTTCCAAAATCATCTGACCAACTAAGACGCTTCACGCCTTACTCTCCAAAGATGAATCAGGTAGCACGCTGAAACATTGAGTCGCTTCATGCCTTATACTCTATTAGCTTCCAAAATTATCAGATCGACTGAGATGCTTCACACCTTACTCACCATAGTCGAATTAGGTAGCACACTGAAAGATTGAGTCTCTTCATGCCTAACAGTCCATAATCTTCTAAAATCACCTGACCAACTGAGACGCTTCATGCCATAGTCTCCATAGTTGAATCAGGTAGCACGCTTAAAGATTGAGTCGCTTCACGCCTTACACTCCATAATCTTCGATAATCATCTGACCGACTATGACACTTCACGCCTTACTCTCCAAAGTCGAATCAGGTAGCACACTGAAACATTGAGTCGCTTCATGCCTTACTCTCCATAATCAAATCAGGTAGCACGCTGAAAGATTGAGTCGCACCACGCCTTACACTCCATAATCTTCTAAAAATCATCTGACTGGCTGAGATGCTTCACGCCTTCCACTCCATAATCTTCCAAAATCATCTGACCGACTGAGACGGTTCACGCCTTACTCTCCATAGTCGAATCAGGTAGCACGCTGAAAGATTGAGTCGCTTCACGCCTTACACTCCATAATCTTCCATAATTATATGACCGACTAAGATGCTTCACGCCTTGCTCTCCAAAGTCGAATCTGGTAACACGCTGAAAGTTTGAGTCGCTTCACACCTTCCACTCCATAATCTTCCAAAATCATCTGACCAACTGAGACACTTCACGCCTTACTGTCCAAAGTCGAATCAGGTAGCACGCTGAAACATTGAGTCTCTTCATGCCTTATACTCTATTAGCTTCCAAAACCATCTGACCCACTGAGATGCTTTACGACTTACTCTCCATAGTCGAATCATGTAGCAAGTTGAAAGATTGAGTCACTTCACGCCTTACACTCCATAATCTTCGAAAATCATCTGACCGACAGAGACGTTTCACACCTTACTCTCCATAGTCAAATCTGGCATCACACTGAAAGATTGAGTCGCTTCACGCCTTACACTCCCTAATCTTCAAAAATCATCTAACCGACAGAGACTCATAATGCCTTACTCTCCGTAGTCGAATCAGGAAGCACGCTGAAAGAATGAGTCGCTTCACGCCTTACACACCATAATCTTCAAAAAATCATCTGACTGGCTTAGATGCTTCACGCCTTACACTCCGTAATCTTCCAAAAAATCATCTGACCGACTGAGATGCTTCACGCCTTACTCTTCATAGTCAAATCAGGAAGCACGCTAAAATATTGAGTCGCTTCACGCCTTCCACTCCATAATCTTCCAAAATCATCTGACCGACTGAGACGCTTCATGCCTTACTCTCCATAATCGAATCAGGTAGCACGTTGAAAGATTGAGTCGCTCCACGCCTTACACTCCATAATCTTCCAAAAATCATCTGACTGGCTGAGAGGCTTCACGCCTTACACTCCGTAATCTTCCAAAAAATCATCTGACCGACTAAGACGCTTCACGCCTTACTCTTCAAAGTCAAATCAGGAAGCACGCTAAAAGATTGAGACACTTCACACCTTCTACTCCATAATCTTCCAAAATCATCTGACCAACTGAGACGGTTCACGCCTTACTCTCCATAGTCGAATCAGGTTGGACGCTGAAAGATTGAGTCGGTCCACGCCTTAAGCTCTATAATCTTCCAAAAATCATCTGACTGGCTAAGATGCTTCACGCCTTACACTCCACAATCTTCCAAAAAATCATTTGACCGACTGAGACGCATCACGCCTTACTCTTCAAAGTCAAATCAGGAAGCACGCTAAAAGATTGAGTCGTTTCACGCCTTCCACTCCATAATCTTCCAAAATCATCTGACCGACTAAGACGGTTCACGCCTTATTCTCCATAGTCGAATCAGGTAGGACGCTGAAAGATTGAGTCGATTCACACCTTACACTCCATAATCTTCCAAAATCATCTGACCGACTGAGACGCTTTACGCCTTACTCTCCATAGTCGAATCAAGTAGCACGCTGAAAGATTGAGTCAGTTCACGCCTTATACTCCATAATCTTCCAAAATCATCTAACCGACTGAGACGCTTCATGCCTTACTCTACATAGTCGAATCAGGTAGCACGCTGAAAGATTGAGTCGCTTCACGCCTTACACTCCAAAATCTTCCAAAAATCATCTGACTGGCTGAGATGCTTCACGCCTTACACTCCATAATCTTCCAAAAAATCATCTGACCGACTTAGACCCTTCATGCCTTACTCTTCATAGTCAAATCAGGAAGCACGCTAAAAGATTGAGTCACTTCACGCCTTCTACTCCATAATCTTCCAAAATCATCTGACCGACTGTGACGGTTCACGCCTTACTCTCCATAGTCGAATCAGGTAGGACGATGAAAGATTGAGTCGATTCACGCCTTACACTCCATAATCTTCCAAAATCATCTGATCGACTGAGACGCTTTGCGCCTTTCTCTCCATAGTCGAATCAAGTAGCACGCTGAAAGATTGAGTCGCTTCACACCTTCCACTCCATAATCTTCCAAAATCATCTGACTGACTGAAACACTTCACGCCTTACTCTCCAAAGTCGAATCAGGTAGCACACTGAAACATTGAGTCGCTTCATGCCTTATACTCTATTAGCTTCCAAAATCATCTGACCGACTGAGACGCTTTACGCCTTACTCTCCATAGTCGAATCAAGTAGCACATTGAAAGATTGAGTTGCTTCACGCCTTCCACTCCATAATCTTCCAAAATCATCAGATCGACTGAGACGCTTCACACCTTACTCACCATAGTCGAATTAGGTAGCACACTGAAAGATTGAGTCGCATCATGCCTAACACTCCATAATCATCTAAAATCACCTGACCAACTGAGACGCTTCATGCCATACTCTCCAGAGTTGAATCAGGTAGCACGCTGAAAGATTGAGTCGCTTCATGCCTTACACTCCATAATCTTCCATAATCATCTGACCGACTAAGACACTTCACGCCTTACTCTCCAAAGTAAAATCAGGTAGCACACTGAAACATTGAGTCGCTTCATGCCTTATACTCTATTAGCTTCCAAAATCATCTGACCGACTGAGATGCTTTTCGCCTTACTCTCCATAGTCGAATGAAGTAGCACGCTGAAAGATTGAGTCACTTCACGTCTTATACTCCATAATCTTCCAAAATCATTTGACCAACTGAGACGTTTCATGCCTTACTCCCCATAATCGAATTAGGTAGCACGCTGAAAGATTGAGTCGCTTCATGCCTTACACTCCATAATCTTCCAAAAATCATCAGACTGGCTGAGATACTTCATGCCTTACACTCCATAATCTTCCAAAATATCATCTGACCGACGGAGACGCTTCACGCCTTACTCTTCAAAGTCAAATCTTGAAGCACACTAAAATATTGAGTCGCTTCACGCCTTCCACTCCATAATCTTCCAAAATCATCTGACCAACTGAGACGGTTCACGCCTTACTCTCCATAGTCGAATCAGGTAGAACGCTGAAAGATTGAGTCGCTTGACGCCTTACACTCCATAGTATTCCATAATAATCTGACTGACTGAGATGCTTCACGCCTTCCTCTCCATAGTCATATCAAGTAGCACGCTGAAAGTTTGAGTCGCTTCACACCTTCCACTCCATAATCTTCCAAAATCATCTGACCAACTGAGACACGTCACACCTTACTGTCCAAAGTCGAATCAGGTAGCACGCTGAAACAATGAGTCGCTTGATGCCTTATACTCTATTAGCTTCCAAAATCATCTGACCCACTGAGATGCTTTACGCCTTACTCTCCATAGTCGAATCATGTAGCAAGCTGAAAGATTGAGTCACTTCACGCCTTATACTCCATAATCTTCAAAAATCATCTGACCGACTGAGACGCTTCACAGCTTACTCTCCATAGTTAAATATGGAATCACACTGAAAGATTGAGTCGCTTCACGCCTTACACTCCATTATCTTCCAAAATCATCTAACCGACAGAGACTCTTTATGCCTTACTCTCCGTAGTCGAATCAGGAAGCACGCTGAAAGATTGAGTCGCTTCACGCCTTATACACCATAATCTTCCAAAAATCATCTGACTGGCTTAGATGCTTCACGCCTTACACTCCGTAATCTTCCAAAAAATCATCTGACGGACTGAGATGCTTCACGCCTTACTCTTTATAGTCAAATCAGGAAGCACGCTAAAAGATTGAGTCACTTCACGCCTTCCACTCCATAATCTTCCAAAATCATCTGACTGGGTAAGATGCTTCACGTCTTACACTCCACAATCTTCCAAAAAATCATCTGACTGACTGAGACGCTTCACGCCTTACTCTTTAAAGTCAAATCAGGAAGCACACTAAAAGATTGAGTCGCTTCACACCATCCACTCCATAATCTTCCAAAATCATCTGACTGACATAGATGGTTCACGCCTTACTCTCCATAGTCGAATCAGGTAGGACGCTGAAAGATTGAGTCACTTCATACCTTATAGTCCATAATCTTCCAAAATCATCTGACCGACTGAGACGCTTTACGCCTTACTCTCCATAGTCGAATCAAGTAGCACGCTGAAACAATGAGTCGCTTGATGCCTTATACTCTATTAGCTTCCAAAATCATCTGACCCACTGAGATGCTTTACGCCTTACTCTCCATAGTCGAATCATGTAGCAAGCTGAAAGATTGAGTCACTTCACGCCTTATACTCCATAATCTTCAAAAATCATCTGACCGATTGAGACGCTTCACAGCTTACTCTCCATAGTTAAATATGGAATCACACTGAAAGATTGAGTCGCTTCACGCCTTACACTCCATTATCTTCCAAAATCATCTAACCGACAGAGACTCTTTATGCCTTACTCTCCGTAGTCGAATCAGGAAGCACGCTGAAAGATTGAGTCGCTTCACGCCTTATACACCATAATCTTCCAAAAATCATCTGACTGGCTTAGATGCTTCACGCCTTACACTCCGTAATCTTCCAAAAAATCATCTGACGGACTGAGATGCTTCACGCCTTACTCTTTATAGTCAAATCAGGAAGCACGCTAAAAGATTGAGTCACTTCACGCCTTCCACTCCATAATCTTCCAAAATCATCTGACTGGGTAAGATGCTTCACGTCTTACACTCCACAATCTTCCAAAAAATCATCTGACTGACTGAGACGCTTCACGCCTTACTCTTTAAAGTCAAATCAGGAAGCACACTAAAAGATTGAGTCGCTTCACACCATCCACTCCATAATCTTCCAAAATCATCTGACTGACATAGATGGTTCACGCCTTACTCTCCATAGTCGAATCAGGTAGGACGCTGAAAGATTGAGTCACTTCATACCTTATAGTCCATAATCTTCCAAAATCATCTGACCGACTGAGACGCTTTACGCCTTACTCTCCATAGTCGAATCAAGTAGCACGCTGAAACAATGAGTCGCTTGATGCCTTATACTCTATTAGCTTCCAAAATCATCTGACCCACTGAGATGCTTTACGCCTTACTCTCCATAGTCGAATCATGTAGCAAGCTGAAAGATTGAGTCACTTCACGCCTTATACTCCATAATCTTCAAAAATCATCTGACCGATTGAGACGCTTCACAGCTTACTCTCCATAGTTAAATATGGAATCACACTGAAAGATTGAGTCGCTTCACGCCTTACACTCCATTATCTTCCAAAATCATCTAACCGACAGAGACTCTTTATGCCTTACTCTCCGTAGTCGAATCAGGAAGCACGCTGAAAGATTGAGTCGCTTCACGCCTTATACACCATAATCTTCCAAAAATCATCTGACTGGCTTAGATGCTTCACGCCTTACACTCCGTAATCTTCCAAAAAATCATCTGACGGACTGAGATGCTTCACGCCTTACTCTTTATAGTCAAATCAGGAAGCACGCTAAAAGATTGAGTCACTTCACGCCTTCCACTCCATAATCTTCCAAAATCATCTGACTGGGTAAGATGCTTCACGTCTTACACTCCACAATCTTCCAAAAAATCATCTGACTGACTGAGACGCTTCACGCCTTACTCTTTAAAGTCAAATCAGGAAGCACACTAAAAGATTGAGTCGCTTCACACCATCCACTCCATAATCTTCCAAAATCATCTGACTGACATAGATGGTTCACGCCTTACTCTCCATAGTCGAATCAGGTAGGACGCTGAAAGATTGAGTCACTTCATACCTTATAGTCCATAATCTTCCAAAATCATCTGACCGACTGAGACGCTTTACGCCTTACTCTCCATAGTCGAATCAAGTAGCACGCTGAAAGATTGAGTCGCTTCACACCTTCCACTCCATAATCTTCCAAAATCATCTGACTGACTGAAACACTTCACGCCTTACTCTCCAAAGTCAAATCAGGTAGCACGCTGAAACATTGAGTCGCTTCATGCCTTATACTCTATTAGCTTCTAAAATCATCTGACCGACTGAGACGCTTTACGCCTTACTCTCCATAGTCGAATCAAGTAGCACATTGAAAGATTGAGTTGCTTCACGCCTTCCACTCCATAATCTTCCAAAATCATCAGATCGACTGAGACGCTTTACACCTTACTCACCATTGTCGAATTAGGTAGCACACTGAAAGATTGAGTCCCATCATGCCTAACACTCTATAATCTTCTAAAATCACCTGACAACTGAGACGCTTCATGCCATACTCTCCATAGTTGAATCAGGTTGCACGCTGAAAGATTGAGTCGCTTCATGCCTTACAATCCATAATCTTCCAAAATCATCTGACCGACTGAGACGCTTCATGCCTTACTCTCTATAATCGAATCAGGTAGCACGCTGAAAGATTGAGTCGCTCCACGCCTTACACTCCATAATCTTCCAAAAATCATCTGACTGGCTGAGATGCTTCACGCCTTACACTCCATAATCTTCAAAAAAATCATCTGACCGACGGAGACGTTTCACGCCTTACTCATCAAAGTCAAATCTGGAAGCACACTAAAATATTGAGTCGCTTCACGCCTTCCACTCCATAATCTTCCAAAATCATCTGACCGACTGAGACGGTTCACGCCTTACTCTCCATAGTCGAATCAGGTAGCACGCTGAAAGATTGAGTCACTTCACGCCTTACACTCCATAATCTTCCACAATTATTTGACCGACTAAGACGCTTTACGCCTTGGTCTTCATAGTCGAATCAAGTAGCACGCTAAAAGTTTGAGTCGCTTCACACCTTCCACTCCATAATCTTCCAAAATCATCTGACTAACTAAGACACTTCACGCCTTACTCTCCAAAGATGAATCAGGTAGCACGCTGAAACAATGAGTCGCTTCATGCCTTGTACTCTATTAGCTTCCAAAATCATCTGACCCACTGAGATGCTTTACGCCTTACTCTCCATAGTCGAATCATGTAGCAAGCTGAAAGATTGAGTCAGTTCATACCTTATACTCCATAATCTTCGAAAATCATCTGGCCGACTGAGACGCTTCACTCCTTACTCTTCATAGTCAAATCAGGAAGCACGCTAAAAGATTGAGTCGCTTCACGCCTTCTACTCCATAATCTTTCAAAATCATCTGACTGACTGAGACGGTTCACGCCTTACTCTCCATAGTCGAATCAGGTAGCACGCTGAAAGATTGAGTCGCTTCACGCCTTACACTCCATAATCTTCCATAATTATTTGACCTACTGAGACGCTTCACGCCTTGCTCTCCATAGTCGAATCAAGTAGCACGCTAAAAGTTTGAGTCGCTTCACACCTTCCACTCCATAATCTTCCAAAATCATCTGACCAACTAAGACACTTCACGCCTTACTCTCCAAAGTCGAATCAGGTAGCATGCTGAAACATTGAGTCGCTTCATGCTTTATACTCTATTAGCTTCAAAAATCATCTGACCCACTGAGATGCTTTACGCCTTACTCTCCATAGTCGAATCATGTAGCAAGTTGAAAGATTGAGTCACTTCATGCCTTATAGCAAAGCGGGGGTATTTGTAAAATACAACCGCGCTAAAAGAAAGAATTGCATTAGTTTTGATCACAACTTCCCGTTTTATCTGCAATTTGCATTACAATGCTAGTTTTAGACAATATGATTAATCTATGATAAGTTGTATTGTTTTAGCTACTATTTGTGCAGGTTAATGCTGCTGTATAAAAGACTGAAAGATTTGATAAAAAGGAGATGCTTTGTTTCAAAGAAGGAAGATTAAGAAGAATTGCAGAGTTCGATCGATTGACATAGTTCGAGCGATCGAGGTTTCGATCGATCGAAGGAAGTTAAAGCGATCGAAATTTCAAGCCGTTCAATCGATCGAGAAAGTTTCGATCGATCGAAAGTGCCTTTTACCAGATTATACGCGCATGCAGCAGTTGCGGGTTTTAAACCCTAGTTCTTAGGTTTACTATATATGTTCATATTGTATACGTCCAAAGGGGACGCCCAACTTTGTTTTTATCATTTTTAGATAGAGAAGAGAGAGTTTTTTCTTGGTTTTTGTAGGTTTCATTGAGGATTTATCATTGTGAACCGGATTTCTTTAGTTAATACAAGTTTATCTTCATTCCAGGTTTTTGATTTATTGTTTATTTGTTTTCTGCACTTAGTTAATCGTAGTTTACTTGTTAATCTCGTAGTGTTTTATGTTAGTTAGATTACAATCACTAGTTTTATAGTTTTAATGCAAAACTTTCAAACAAACATAGTTTTAATGAACCTTTACGTTAAATATCAATCTGTGGTACTCCAGACAATGTCTGAGTAGTCCTAGGGTTGGGAAATCGCGATGAAATCGTGATTTTAGGCCTCTGCCATGCAGTATTTTTATTCCTGTGTTCGATCGATCGAAAGTATGTCGATTGATCGAGACAGTGACTTAGTCGAGCGATCGAGTAAATATCGATCGATCGAGAGATGAAGATATTCGATCGATCGAAAGCGCGTCGATCGATCGAGGATTCTGATTCTTGAGAACACCCAAAACAGTATTCTAAGACTTTCTGTTTTAAGGATTTGTTATCAAATTGTCCCTAAATGCTCAGTTTGTCAAAACAGTCTTTAAACTTAAGGCCTTAAGGCATTTTCTTTCAATATATTTTGCAAACCACCCTCAATGCTAACACCATTGTAGGTGAGAGTCTTAACTATTGGATTAAACTGTTTTCATGTATTTCAAACTTAATTGAGATGATGTAGTCCCGGTCATGAAAGGGCTATTGATTCTATATCTTTAGAGAAGTACAGAATACTGTAGTAGGTGTACTCCTTTGAGCTTAATTGCAATTGCATGGTAGAAGGTTAGGTCACGGTGGATTCGCGTGATCCCAACACTTTCTTTTATTAAGAAGAACCGTTTCTTTTAGAATCTTGCTTAGTTAGTTAATCGTTAGTTAAGTTAATTTAGTTGCCTTTAATTTTAGTAGTTGTTAACTGTGGAACTTTGTGTTCTACACTTCGTTTCAAATACTGATTTTTGTTTTCTCTTTAGAGTCTAATCTAGGTGGTTTAATTCAACACCTTCCCTGTGGGATCGACCTGGACTTAATCCAGTTACTACTTGCACGTCTACCTACACTTGGGTATTGCACACAAGCGCACACAGAAAATATTCGTGTCAAGTTTTTGGCGCCGTTGCCGGGGAGGGCGACGAGTTAATTCTTAGATTACCTCAATCTCTCTTCATCTATTTCTTTTTTTTTTGTTTTCTTTATTCTTTAGTTCTCTAGGTAAACCTTCACCCTAGGGACTCTCCTAGTTCATGTCCGAGAATTCTATTGAAGGATTCTTTGGAAATCCATTCTACCGCTCTGACTCTGATAGTTCCATCAACCCGATTATCACTCCAACTGCATCAATGGATGATCATTAGAGTGAAAATGGTGACAATGTTGTGGTGCCAATTGATGAGGCACTCCGTCCTCTTTGCGATCTTATGCAACCAGAACATGCACCTACGCCCTCTTGCATTCAAATCCCACCACACAATGGCGAATTTCAGTTTCGCAATGGGATGATTCAATTGCTTCCCACTTTTCATGGGATGGAAAGTGAGAAGGCGTATTTACATGTCACCGATTTCGAGGATGTTTGCAAAACATTCTCGCAAAATTGTCCTAGGGAGGTGACGCATTTAATGCTATTCCCCTTCACTTTGAAAGATAAAGCAAAGGCGTGGCTTCACTCCCTAAAGCCTAATTCAATTTTCACCTGGCATGCGATGAGCACCGCGTTTCTGAAGAAATTCTATCCTACTCGCATGACCACAGATCTTCAGCGTCAAATTAATTCCTATAAACAAAAGAGCAATGAAACCTTCACACAAGCGTGGGAGCGTTTCAAAGATTTGCTTCTCTCATGCCCACACCATGGGTTTGAGAAATGGCGAACGATCAGCTTCTTTTATCAGGGATTGAATGGTGAAACAAAGAAGTTGGTGGAAACAATGAGCTCTGGGCCATTTCTGCGAAAAAACACTGAAGAGGCCGAAGCCCATTTCGAATGGTTAGCTGAATACGCTCATGAATGGTCAAATTCTGACAATATCTCACGATCACAGATATCCTGTGTAGAAGAGAAAAGCCTATATCAGCTAACCAATGAAGATCGCCTCATGACTAAGTATGCAGAGCTAGCAAAGAAGGTGGAAGAGTTAAGCATGAAAGGAGAGAGTTCTAGGCAAGTCATGCCTGAAGAACCATGTGGCACATGCAACATGTTGGGACATACAACTCAGTATTGTCCTAATGTGCCATATTTTCAAGAGCAAGCCCCTGTAGAGATGAATGCCATGCAAGGTTTTCGAGGGGCGGGGAATTCCAACAATACTTTTCAAAGCAATAATAGATGGAATCACCCCGGTTTTGATTGGAGAAATAATGCTGGGGCCCAAAATCAATATCAACAGCAGCCCTATAACAATAATCAGTATCAAGGGCAAAACAATAGGCCGCCCCAGCATTACAATCAAAACAGAACTAATAATTACAATCAAGCTCAACCCTCCAATGCACCACAAACCAATGCCTATGTGCCCCCGCACAAGAAGGTACAAGAGGAGGAGCCACTTGCTAATGCCAATCTAACGCAACAACTCATCCAAATGATGAGTAAAATGTCTGCCACGTTAGAGAGGATAGATGCACGGCAAGAGAGCTCAGGAGGAACATTCCCTGCCCAACCACTTCAGAACCCCAAGGGACATAACAATGGTCCTAATAATCAAGAACATGCTAAAGCTGTGACCACACTGAGAAGTGGAAAAATCATAGAAAAAGGCATACCTCTGTCCACTCCCGAAGTGTACAAAGAAGGGGAAGTGTTGGATGAAGAAGTTGAGCTACCATCTACTCGAGAGGAGGAGCCGTCTACTAATGACGAACCAATAAAGGAAAACCTTGAAGCTCCTAGAGTAGAAAAAGAAGTTGAGCGAAGGCCGGGAAAGGAATCTGTTAAGGAGGAACCACCAAAATGCCCCTTTCCTGCACCTTATCCTCAACGGTTGAAGAAACCCAAGAATGAGACGAAGAATCAGGAGTTTTTGGAATTGTTTAAGCAAGTTAAGATTAACCTTCCACTCCTAGATGCTATCAAGCAGGTGCCGGCCTATGCAAAGTATCTCAAAGATCTATGCACGGTCAAAAGGAGGCAAAGCGTGAAGAAACATGCCTATGTCGCGTGCCAAGCTAGCGCGATCATTCAAAATGAGTTGCCTCCAAAACTCAAAGATCCCGGTACACCTACTGTCTCATGCAGAATTGGGAATCAAAAGATAGACAACGCACTCCTTGATTTAGGAGCAAGCGTAAATCTGCTGCCATATTCAGTCTATAAACAGCTAGGGTTGGGTGAACTCAAACCCACTCGAGTTGCTTTGCAGTTGGCAGACAGATCTGTGAAGTACCCTAGAGGGGTATTAGAGGACGTCCTGGTCCAAATAGACTCGTTTGTATTTCTGGTGGATTTTGTGATATTGGACACAGAACCTGTGTCTAATCCTGGTGCACATATCCCGGTTATCTTTGGACGGCCGTTCCTCAACACCATCGATGCCACAATCAAGATTAGAAGTGGTATCATGACAATCGTATTCGGGAACATGACATTGAATGTCAAGATCTTTTCTAATCCCCGACCTGAAGAATACGATGATGAGGAGGAAGTCCATTATATAGACACGGTCATTGAAGATGAAGTTGACTTGGTCGACTACAAAGATCCTTTGGAAGTTGTGATGACACAATTTGGCGATAATTATCAGCCTGAAGAGTCAACTCCATTGGATGCTGACCTAAACCAGACGTGTCTTATGATGGATACGATAGAGGAGGATAGAGCTGATTGCATGTGGGTAATGCCATATGAACAACTGCCTCCTAAAACCAAGTTGGTAATGCCCTCTAGTTTCCAGTTCCCGGAGTTAGAATTGAAGGAGCTTCCAAAAGAGCTGAAATATGCATTCCTTGGAACCGGAAAAACTTATCGTGTAATTATTTCATCGGCTTTAACTCATGAACAGGAAAGTAAGCTAGTGGATATGCTGAAAAAGCATAAAGATGCTATGGGATGGACAATTGCTGACCTCAAAGGCATAAGCCCATCCATATGCACGCATAAGATATATCTGGAGGAAGACGCCAAACCCTCAAGGCAAATGCAAAGGCGTCTGAATCCCAACATGCAAGAAGTGGTTAAGAAGGAAGTGCTTAAACTGCTTGATGTTGGGATGATATATCCAATATCTGACAGTCCTTGGGTTAGTCCTACCCAAGTAGTTCCAAAGAAAGCTGGCATAACGGTCATCCCAAACAAAGAGGGTGAATTAGTACCAACACGTGTCCCCACTGGATGGAGAATGTGTATCGACTACAGGAAGCTAAATACTGTGACCCGAAAGGATCATTTTCCTTTGCCATTCATGGATCAAATGCTAGAACGAGTGGCGGGTCATAAGTACTACTGCTTCTTGGATGGATACAGTGGGTATAATCAAATTGAGATTGCTCCTGAAGATCAGGAGAAAACCACGTTCACGTGTCCATTCGGTACTTTCGCCTACCGACGAATGCCATTTGGCTTATGTAATGCACCGGCTACCTTTCAGCGGTGCATGCTAAGCATCTTTAGTGATATGGTCGAAAACATCCTTGAAGTTTTCATGGATGACTTTTCAGTATTCGGCCATAGCTTCGAGGATTGCCTCAGCAATCTCGAACAGGTTTTAATGAGGTGTGAGGACAAACACCTAGTCTTGAATTGGGAGAAGTGTCACTTTATGGTGACCAAGGGTATAGTTCTAGGCCACATAATATCCGATGAAGGAATCCAAGTGGATAAGGCTAAGATCGACATAATCTCAAACCTACCTGTCCCCCGTACAGTGCGAGACATTCGTTCATTTTTGGGGCATGCGGGTTTTTATCGTCGATTTATCCAGAATTTCAGTGCAATCTCTCGACCCCTTTGTCAACTTCTTGTCAAAGATGCACCTTTCGAGTGGTCAGAGAGTTGCCAGAAGTCCTTCGAGGATTTAAAAGATCTCCTCACCTCCGCACCAATAATACAGGCACCCGACTGGAGTTTGCCTTTTGAATTAATGTGCGATGCCAGTGATTACGCCATTGGCGCAGTCCTAGGCCAGAGGAAGGATAATAAGCCGCATGTGATATACTATGCCAGCCGAACCTTAAATGAAGCTCAAATGAATTACACTACTACTGAAAAGGAGCTGTTGGCCGTAGTATTCGCTCTGGACAAGTTTAGGTCTTACCTGATAGGGTCGCCAATCGTCTGTTTTACAGATCATTCGGCCCTCAAGTATCTTTTGTCAAAGAAAGACGCTAAACAACGGCTTATTCGCTGGATACTCTTACTCCAAGAGTTTGATTTAACAATCAAGGACAAGAAAGGAGTAGAGAATGTGGTTGCGGATCATTTGTCCCGGTTGACTTTTACCGATAACACTGAATCCCAATCCATTAAAGATGAGTTCCCAGATGAACAGCTACTGGCAGTAGGTAGTCTGCCTTGGTATGCTGATGTGGTAAACTACCTGGTCACGGGTGAGACACCGACTCATTGGTCGAATCAAGATAGGAAACGGTTCCTCTCGTTTGCACGCCATTTTTTCTTTGATGACCCATACCTTTTCAAATACTGTACTGATCAGGTCATCAGGCGTTGCGTACCCAACGAGGATATAACCGTTATCTTAGCGTCATGCCATTCTGAGGCATGCGGTGGCCATTTTGCGTCACAGAAGACCGCACAAAAAGTGTTGCAAAGCGGTTTTTACTGGCCCACAGTCTTCAAAGATGCTTATTCCTTTTGTAAGACATGCCAACGCTGTCAAAAGCTTGGAACCATTTCTAAAAGGAATTCTATGCCTCTAACCCCTATCATCACAATTGAGATATTTGATTGTTGGGGCATAGATTTTATGGGCCCGTTTCCCAAGTCGAATAACTGTGAGTACATACTCCTTGCTGTGGAGTATGTATCGAAATGGGTAGAAGCGATACCAACGAGACGAAATGATCACAGAACAGTCATGTCATTTCTCAGAGAACATATTCTGTCTCGTTTTGGTACTCCGAAAGCTTTACTAAGTGACCAAGGCAAGCATTTCTGCAATAGGCCCTTGGAGTCACTTCTCAAGAAATACGGAGTCCATCATAAAATCGCTCTTGCTTATCATCCACAGTCAAATGGGCAAGCAGAATTGGCTAACCGAGAAATCAAGCATATTCTCGAGAAAACGGTTAGTTCCAATCGAAAAGACTGGGCATACAAATTGACTGACGCGTTATGGGCATACCGTACTGCCTATAAGACGAATCTTGGTATGTCCCCGTATAGACTAGTTTACGGGAAAGCTTGCCACCTTCCTGTTGAAATTGAACATAAAGCTTATTGGGCGACACGCTCATTGAACTTTGATATTCAAGAGGGAGGTCAGCTACGCAAGCTCCAACTTGCAGAGCTAGAGGAAATACGACGAGATGCGTATGACTCTGCAAAGTTGCATAAGGAAAAGTTGATGGCTCGTCACGATCGTACGATTTTTCGTAAATCATTTGAGCCGGGGCAGAAAGTGTTGCTGTATGACTCTCGCCTCCATCTTTTCCCAGGAAAACTCCGTTCCCGGTGGACAGGCCCGTTCATCGTAAAGACTGTTTTTCCACATGGGGCGGTTGAGATTGTCAATCCCAAGAACGATGAGTGTTTCAAGGTCAATGGCCAAAGATTGAAGCCGTTCTTGGAGAATTTTTGCACTGAAGTAGAGCACATCCAGCTGGATGAGCCCAGCTATTCCACCACTTAAAAATCTCAAGTGGAATTCCAACTTGTTGTTGTATTTCTTTTCTTTCCCTGCATTTTAGTTTCTTTCTTTCTCTTGTGTTTAGTTGTTCTTTCTTTCGTATTTGTGATTTAGTTCTAATCCATTATTCCTTAAACCACTCTGTTGCAGGTGAATATGCGAGGTGATGATGTCCATTCTATTGGTTCATGGGCTGATTCCGAGTGTTGTTGTGGCACCTGGACTGAGGGTGAACCCACGCCCTGCCCCTTGCATCCTTATGATCCTGAGGTTCACACTCGAATCAATGCTTCCATCGGATATATCCCATTCGACCCTGCTCTCCTGGACATCAATCCGTTTGAAAATATGGACTTTCCTAATGAGGAGGAGTTGGATGAGGAAGAAGACCTGTACATGGGGAGAATGGTGGATGATGCCCTCATGGCCCAATGGGAAAACGATGATATGTGGGAACCATGGGAAGATCATATCCTCCAGGATGTCGTCCCAGAACGTCACAATGCAGTCTTTGTTTTTGTTGACGATTTCCTTACCCCCGAGTTGGTCCCATACCGCTATGTGCACTTGAGCTATTTGCTTTTCAGGCTTCAATGCCCTTTACCTGCTAGTGCATTTTGGGAATCCCTGCCGATAGTGAGGTTGGAACTTGGTCATTTTTCTGTGTTTTGTTTGTTTCTGTTCCTCGTTTTTCCTTTCGTATTTTATTTCTTGTGTTCCGTTATCTTGATGTCGTTTTGTTTATTTTATTTTTTGTTTTTCTTTTCTTTGTCAGGATTGTCACTATGAATCTTCCATACCCACCTATTTTCCTTCCGCATCAGCTCTTTCATGGGTTATACATTCAACGGCCGCGGACTCCGCCACAAGAGGAATGTCCATTGCGCAATATCACTCCGTTATCCCTATCTCCATGCGGATCACCTCTTGCCTATGCTATCACTTCCTTAGAGACTCCAGATTTGTTCGATGATGTCCTTGCTGCTTTCCGACTATTCTGGGAAAGGGAATCATCGAGCCTGGACTCCGTTTTTGAAGATTTGGTGCAGCATGAAGCAATTGTGGAAGAGGATCTTTTCACGCTCGAAGCATAGTGCCACACTCCAGTTGTTTTCATTCATTCCCTTTTATGTTTATCAATTGGAGTGTAATCTTTGACAGACATGTTTTTGGTTTTAGTTTTATTTTAGTTTTCTTTAGCTCAATAAGGTTTAAATACCAATTGGGAGGCAATACTGTGTAGTTTGGATGTTTTTAAAAGGTTTTATTCAAATTGCAAATTTTCTATTTGAGAATGCGTTTTTGGCTTACTGGCTCTGTCTTTGCCCTGTTTTTATCTTTCTGCTGTTTGTCCAGAATACTTTAGATCTGTTGGGGGTACTTATTTCACCCATTCTGTGATATCTTGGAATTTCCAGGTTCGATCGATCGTATATATCTCGATCGATCGACGATTTCTTATCCTCGATCGCTTGAACGTTCTCAATCGATCTAAAGTTAGATCGATCGAACTTTCTCGATCGATCGAGGTTTGTATTTTAACCGAGGCTTTCAGCGTACATTTCCTCAGTCTCTTCATCTCCTCCACACTCTCAAGCGATTGAGCACAGAGAAGGGACTCGGGGCGATTTTTCGTGTCTCATCCATTCACTCGGTTATTCGAGGAGCTTATACTCCCCAGATCATCACCCTCACCTTCGGCATCCCTCGCTCTACACAGAAACCGAGGTAAGGCCTCGAGTTTTCCCCCCTCGTTTTCATTTGATTCCATTTCTTATGGGGTGCCCCCATTTGTTTTTAAGCCTAGTTTTATTCTTGTTTGTCTTGTTTTGTTTGTGTTTGGGCCGTTTCTGTTCTCGGAAATGGTTCCCGCACATTCGTTGTTCTCGATCGATCGAGATAGGTTCGATCGCTCGAACCTTGCTCTTTCTCAATCGATCGAACATTGTTCGATCGCTCGAACTCCAGCAGTTTCACTTTCTTTTCATTTTTGTCTTGTTTTGATTTCTTTTCTGTTTCTCTTCTATTTTCAGGGGCCCACAATGAACCCTGTTACGGGTTACCACAGGGAGAAGCCCTTTGACCTTGCTATTCCTGATCCGGTCCCACTCCATGGCTTCCGGAACACCCCAGACAGCCAGTGGTTCACGAGATATTTTCAGACTCGACCGGTCATGCTAGAGCGACCACTAGAGACGGTCTGGCTCGATACTCCCTGGTTTCTCGCCCGCATCCAGGCCATGCCACACTGGTACGATTTGCTCTCTCTGGCAAAGAGAGTGAATCTCGCATGGATTCGCGCAGCTTGCGCGACGATGATCAGAGATCCCGGGGCCGCATTCACACTACGATCGTTCTTTCGCGGCCGGGAGATCGTGTTCAGCCCTGCTACCGTTTCCGCCGCTCTTGGAGTCCCTGAGGTGCCTGATTGTGTATGCCCACACCGTGACGGTACACCAGTGCTCTCACCCACTACTGTTATCCGAGAGCTTACTGGAGGAGCATTACCGAGCTGGGATGGTACGGCACTGATTGCAGATATTTACCTGACCGATGATTACCATATGCTCCACCTAGCGTTGAGCAACTGTTTATTGGTCACCTCCTACCGGGAGAAGATTGCCCCCTGGTATGCACATGTGTTATATGCCATAGGGACGGGGTTTCCTGTTTGTTTGCCTCGCTTATATATTGACTTCATGAGGCACCCCACTCACTACATTGCTGCCAAGAAGCACCTGAAAGGTGCTTGGGCTATTCACAGAGTGATTGAGCATGCTGGCCTCCTTCCCTTACCTGGCGATGCGACATCTCAGGCTCGCAGTCGTTTTGGTGAGGCTGCTTCTCGCCGCTCAGATGCTTAGAGGAGGAGAAGAAAGGGCAAGGGGAAAGCGAAAGTTGGAGGGAAGAGGAAGAGAGCTGATGGCACCGATACTGAGGGTGCGGCTTCTGGGACGCCCACTGAGGCTGAGGAGCCAGATTCGGAGGAGGATGATCCCATTCGGGAGGTGGCACGTTTTGAGCTGAGACAGAGATCTCAGGCTTCAGCCCAGGGAGAGTCGTCATCTGCGCCTCCCCCGACTATTCACGATCTATTATTGGAGGAGAGGGAGGCACGGATGCGGCTTGAGGGTAAGATTGATCATATCTCTACCATGCTGACTACACTGCTGGTCCAGCTTGGGTTTGACCCGATTGTGCCCCCATCTGCTGCCGCTGCACCACCACCTGCTGCCGATCCATCTCCTACTGTTGTTCCTGTTACCACTGCTGCTGATCCATCATCATCCGCTCCATCCACGACCGATCTTCCATCTACTTCTGCCGATATTCTGACAGCTACCGCACAGCCACCGCCTGCTCCCATCGACATCCCGTCTGATGTAGCCGAGGATGCTCCGTCTGGAGTTGATTAGTATTCTTAGGGGAGGTGGTGTTTCTGTATTTATGGTTATTTGGTGTTTTGGTTTGGTTTGGTTGGACAGGTTGGTTTATGTTTTTTTGTTTTTTTTTTTTTTTTGTTATGTAGTTGTTTTGGGTATGTATGGATATTACTACTGTTATTTCATTTCTCTTCTTTCCGGTGGTTTAGATTGATGGATCATGCTTTTATTGTATTCTTGTTATCTATTGATCCTGTTTGTTTTGGAGATTGTGTTCTACTTTTCTATGCTAGGTTGCTCGCTTGCGATCATAAATTTGCTTCATACAGGTGATACCCATCTATTTTATTTATTGAAAATCAACTTCTGGGGACTTTGTTGTTTTCAGTTGGGGGTAGGAGATAATAGATAGGTATACACCCGTGACGATCAAGTTTTGCACTTGGATATGCTTTAAATTTAAGAACACAGTCTGTTAAAATTTTGAAATTTTGAAATTTTTATTGGATCGTATTGATAGAATAACTCTGAATAACCTCTCCTGCTTGTTAATTAGACAATGATACATTTGTAGTATTCTTATCTTTTTATGGATTAAATCCATGCGTTTTTCTGTATCACTGAAATAAATTGTATTTGTAAAGCTAGTATGTACCCAATACTTGTGCACACTAATTGGCAGCTATGTAGAAAACCTGAAAATTGAGTTAAAATGAATATTGTACGAAAAGAACAAGTAGTGGAAGCTAATAACCCTTTGTGAGTTTTTTTTGAGCCAATCTTCATTTCTGAGGGAATTCTCATACATTGTCGAATGGTTTTTTCTTGCATATACTTGTGAATTCGTTGTTAAGTTTCAGTTTTCTTTAAAAGTTTTGACTGCTTGTTAGAGGAGAACGTTCAGGATTTACCAATTATACTCAATGAACACTTAAGTGCTAAAAATTGAAAGTTGAGAAAATGATTCGAGCCATCGTATTACCCATTCCTTTACCTAACATAGCCTACTTACATTCATTGAATCGTTTCACCCCTGATCCCACCTCAGATAAATATTTCCAATGAAATCACAAGAATCCAAATCCTTGATTTATACCTTGACCTCATCGAACCATTTGATTAAATTGTTGAGAATGAGTCATCAAAGTATGTGAAATGGAAGGAAGTTGTTGTGGGACATTCCAAAAAAAAAAAAAAAAAAAAAAAAAAAAAAAAAAAAAAAGAAAATGAATGGGAGATTGGGTGGAGAAAAGAATAAAGAATAAAAAGAGAAGTGGAAATTCCATCACATACTAAAAAGCACACTCTTCTCTACAACACCCCCACCTACTAAATAAAAGCCATAATTCAAAGTCTTGAAGATTCTCAATAATTGATTTGAACATGAAAGTGTGAGTTGAGTTATCCACGGTATTTCGCTCCTCTAGTAAGTAGTATTCCATTCATGAGACTATACACTCTTAAATGTCCGTTTTTCATAGAGTCAAGTATGAAAGCATTAGCACTTAGAATATCATCTTTATCAAAGCTTTCATACTATGAGCGATCATTGTAAAGCAAGTTTCTGAGAGACGTTGTTTTTGAGTGTGACCAATGTGAGAATTGAGCTAAAACTGCAAGTTTCCAAAGTACAATAGTCTAGATAACTCTTAATAAGGGTTGGCCGCATGGTTGTTAATTCCACACACACACGGGTGCATGATGATAATACATTTGTATATTTTACTTGGTAATATAGGGGAGCATGTGGATCTCTTTCATGGGTTGATAGAGGATATTATATCCTTGTAGAGTTGAATTAACAGTTTAATGGAAAGGGAAATTCTACAAGTTATTCTAAATTTTCTTGAGCTTAAAATTGGAATTTTGTGGGTATATTCACTGCAAACCCTCACGAGACAACACTCGTCCACTAGGGGGAACCTAGGGGTTTAACGGCTTGTTGCATTCGCTAAATGCAACCGCGATTCCTGCGAAAGTGAGTTAGGATTTTTTCTCTTCATCTTAGTTTAGGTTGTTTTTAGTTTTTCTTTTGTTTATTAGTTGTGGTAGTATTAGTTTAGGAGTTTTTATTTTATTTTATTTTCGCTTTATCGCTAGGGACTAGCAATAAGCTAGTTGGGGGTTGTGCAAAGCGGGGGTATTTGTAAAATACAACCGCGCTAAAAGAAAGAATTGCATTAGTTTTGATCACAACTTCCCGTTTTATCTGCAATTTGCATTACAATGCTAGTTTTAGACAATATGATTAATCTATGATAAGTTGTATTGTTTTAGCTACTATTTGTGCAGGTTAATGCTGCTGTATAAAAGACTGAAAGATTTGATAAAAAGGAGATGCTTTGTTTCAAAGAAGGAAGATTAAGAAGAATTGCAGAGTTCGATCGATTGACATAGTTCGAGCGATCGAGGTTTCGATCGATCGAAGGAAGTTAAAGCGATCGAAATTTCAAGCCGTTCAATCGATCGAGAAAGTTTCGATCGATCGAAAGTGCCTTTTACCAGATTATACGCGCATGCAGCAGTTGCGGGTTTTAAACCCTAGTTCTTAGGTTTACTATATATGTTCATATTGTATACGTCCAAAGGGGACGCCCAACTTTGTTTTTATCATTTTTAGATAGAGAAGAGAGAGTTTTTTCTTGGTTTTTGTAGGTTTCATTGAGGATTTATCATTGTGAACCGGATTTCTTTAGTTAATACAAGTTTATCTTCATTCCAGGTTTTTGATTTATTGTTTATTTGTTTTCTGCACTTAGTTAATCGTAGTTTACTTGTTAATCTCGTAGTGTTTTATGTTAGTTAGATTACAATCACTAGTTTTATAGTTTTAATGCAAAACTTTCAAACAAACATAGTTTTAATGAACCTTTACGTTAAATATCAATCTGTGGTACTCCAGACAATGTCTGAGTAGTCCTAGGGTTGGGAAATCGCGATGAAATCGTGATTTTAGGCCTCTGCCATGCAGTATTTTTATTCCTGTGTTCGATCGATCGAAAGTATGTCAATTGATCGAGACAGTGACTTAGTCGAGCGATCGAGTAAATATCGATCGATCGAGAGATGAAGATATTCGATCGATCGAAAGCGCGTCGATCGATCGAGGATTCTGATTCTTGAGAACACCCAAAACAGTATTCTAAGACTTTCTGTTTTAAGGATTTGTTATCAAATTGTCCCTAAATGCTCAGTTTGTCAAAACAGTCTTTAAACTTAAGGCCTTAAGGCATTTTCTTTCAATATATTTTGCAAACCACCCTCAATGCTAACACCATTGTAGGTGAGAGTCTTAACTATTGGATTAAACTGTTTTCATGTATTTCAAACTTAATTGAGATGATGTAGTCCCGGTCATGAAAGGGCTATTGATTCTATATCTTTAGAGAAGTACAGAATACTGTAGTAGGTGTACTCCTCTGAGCTTAATTGCAATTGCATGGTAGAAGGTTAGGTCACGGTGGATTCGCGTGATCCCAACACTTTCTTTTATTAAGAAGAACCGTTTCTTTTAGAATCTTGCTTAGTTAGTTAATCGTTAGTTAAGTTAATTTAGTTGCCTTTAATTTTAGTAGTTGTTAACTGTGGAACTTTGTGTTCTACACTTCGTTTCAAATATTGATTTTTGTTTTCTCTTTAGAGTCTAATCTAGGTAGTTTAATTCAACACCTTCCCTGTGGGATCGACCTGGACTTAATCCAGTTACTACTTGCACGTCTACCTACACTTGGGTATTGCACACAAGCGCACACAGAAAATATTCGTGTCACTCCATAATCTTCAAAAATCATCTGCCCGACTGAGACGCTTCACGCCTTACTCTTCATAGTCAAATCAGGAAGGAAGCTAAAAGATTGAGTCGCTTCACGCTATTCACTCCATAATCTTCCAAAAATCATCTGACTGGCTGAGAGGCTTCACGCTTAACACTCCATAATCTTCTAAAAAATCATCTGACCGACTGAGACCCTTCACGCCTTACTCTTCAAACTCAAATCAGGAGGCACGCTAAAAGATTGAGTCGCTTCACGCCTTCCACTCCATAATCTTCCAAAATCATCTGACAAACTGAGACGGTTCATGCCTTAGTCTCCATAGTCGATTCAGGTAGGACACTGAAAGATTGAGTCGCTCCACG
Source organism: Hydrangea macrophylla (assembly GCA_033977485.1). Lineage (NCBI taxonomy): Eukaryota > Viridiplantae > Streptophyta > Magnoliopsida > Cornales > Hydrangeaceae > Hydrangea > Hydrangea macrophylla. The sequence continues at coordinate 36,125,789 of CM066995.1, forward strand.
CCTTAAGCTCTATAATCTTCCAAAAATCATCTGACTGACTAAGATGCTTCACGCCTTACACTCCACAATCTTCCAAAAAATCATCTGACCGATTGAGACGCTTCACGCCTTACTCTTCAAAGTCAAATCTGGAAGCACGCTAAAAGATTGAGTCGCTTCACACCTTCCACTCCATAATCTTCCAAAATCATCTGACCGACTAAGACGGTTCACGCCTTATTCTCCATAGTCGAATCAGGTAGGACGCTGAAAGATTGAGTCGATTCACACATTACACTCCATAATCTTCCAAAATCATCTGACCGACTGAGACGCTTTACGCCTTACTCTCCATAGTCGAATCAAGTAGCATGCTGAAACATTGAGTCGCTTCATGCCTTATACTCTATTAGCTTCCAAAATCATCTGACCGACTGAGACGCTTTACGCCTTACTCTCCATAGTCGAATCAAGTAGCACATTGAAAGATTGAGTTGCTTCACGCCTTCCACTCCATAATCTTCCAAAATCATCAGATTGACTGAGACGCTTCACACCTTACTCACCATAGTCGAATTAGGTAGCACACTGAAAGATTAAGACGCATCATGCCTAACACTCCATAATCTTCTAAAATCACCTGACCAACTGAGACGCTTCATGCCATACTCTCTATAGTTGAATCAGGTAGCACGCTGAAAGATTGAGTCGCTTCACACCTTCCACTCCATAATCTTCCAAAATCATCTGACTGACTGAAACACTTCACGCCTTACTCTCCAAAGTCGAATCAGGTAGCACGCTGAAACATTGAGTCGCTTCATGCCTTATACTCTATTAGCTTCCAAAATCATCTAACCGACTGAGACGCTTTACGCCTTACTCTCCATTGTCGAATCAAGTAGCACATTGAAAGATTGAGTTGCTTCACGCCTTCCACTCCATAATCTTCCAAAATCATCAGATTGACTGAGACGCTTCACACCTTACTCACCATAGTCGAATTAGGTAGCACACTAAAAGATTGAGACGCATCATGCCTAACACTCCATAATCTTCTAAAATCACCTGACCAACTGAGACGCTTCATGCTATACTCTCTATAGTTGAATCAGGTAGTACGCTGAAAGATTGGGTCGCTTCACGCCTTACACTCCATAATCTTCGATAATCATCTGACCGACTAAGACACTTCACACCTTACTCTCCAAAGTTGAATCAGGTAGCACACTGAAACATTAAGTCGCTTCATGCATTATACTCTATTAGCTTCCAAAATCATCTGACCGACTGATTTGCTTTACGCCTTACTCTCCATAGTCGAATGAAGTAGCACGCTGAAGTATTGAGTCACTTCACGCCTTATACTCCATAATCTTCCAAAATCATCTGACCGACTGAGACGCTTCATGCCTTACTCTCCATAATCGAATCAGGTAGCACGCTGAAAGATTGAGTCGATCCATGCCTTAGACTCCGTAATCTTCCAAAAATCATCTGACTGGCTGAGATGCTTCACGCCTTACACCCCATAATCCTCCAAAAAATCATCTGACCGACGGAGACGCTTCACGCCTTACTCTTCAAAGTCAAATCTGGAAGCACACTAAAATTTTGAGTCGCTTCACGCCTTCCACTGCATAATCTTCCAAAATCATCTGACCGACTGAGACGGTTCACGCCTTACTCTCCATAGTCGAATCAGGTAGGACGCTGAAAGATTGAGTCGCTTCATACCTTATAGTCCATAATCTTCCAAAATCATCTGACCGACTGAGACGGTTCACGCCTTATTCTCCAAAGTCGAATCAAGTAGCACGCTGAAAGACGGAGTCGCTTCACACCTTCCACTCCATAATCTTCCAAAATCATCTGACCAACTAAGACGCTTCACGCCTTACTCTCCAAAGATGAATCAGGTAGCACGCTGAAACATTGAGTCGCTTCATGCCTTATACTCTATTAGCTTCCAAAATCATCTGACCCACTGAGATGTTTTACGCCTTACTCTCCATAGTCGAATCATGTAGCAAGCTGAAAGATTGAGTCACTTCATGCCTTATACTCCATAATCTTCGAAAATCATCTGGCCGACTGAGACGCTTCACGCCTTACTCTTCATAGTCAAATCAGGAAGCACGCTAAAAGATTGAGTCGCTTCACGCCTTCTACTCTATAATCTTCCAAAATCATCTGACTGACTGAGACGGTTCAAGCCTTACTCTCCATAGTCGAATCAGGTAGCACGCTGAAAGATTGAGTCGCTTCACGCCTTACACTCCATAATCTTCCATAATTATTTGACCTACTGAGACGCTTCACGCCTTGCTCTCCATAGTCGAATCAAGTAGCACGCTAAAAGTTTGAGTCGCTTCACACCTTCCACTCCATAATCTTCCAAAATCATCTGACCAACTAAGACACTTCACGCCTTACTCTCCAAAGTCGAATCAGGTAGCATGCTGAAACATTGAGTCGCTTCATGCTTTATACTCTATTAGCTTCAAAAATCATCTGACCCACTAAGATGCTTTACGCCTTACTCTCCATAGTCGAATCATGTAGCAAGCTGAAAGATTGAGTCACTTCATGCCTTATACTCCATAATCTTCAAAAATCATCTGCCCGACTGAGACGCTTCACGCCTTACTCTTCATAGTCAAATCAGGAAGGAAGCTAAAAGATTGAGTCGCTTCACGCTATTCACTCCATAATCTTCCAAAAATCATCTGACTGGCTGAGAGGCTTCACGCCTAACACTCCATAATCTTCCAAAAAATCATCTGACCGACTGAGACCCTTCACGCCTTACTCTTCAAAGTCAAATCAGGAAGCACGCTAAAAGATTGAGTCGCTTCACGCCTTCCACTCCATAATCTTCCAAAATCATCTGACCAACTGAGACGGTTCATGCCTTACTCTCCATAGTCGAATCAGGTAGGACACTGAAAGATTGAGTCGCACCACGCCTTAAGCTCCATAATCTTCCAAAAATCATCTGACTGACTAAGATGCTTCACGCCTTACACTCCACAATCTTCCAAAAAATCATCTGACCGATTGAGACGCTTCACGCCTTACTCTTCAAAGTCAAATCTGGAAGCACGCTAAAAGATTGAGTCATTTCACACCTTCCACTCCATAATCTTCCAAAATCATCTGACCGACTAAGACGGTTCACGCCTTATTCTCCATAGTCGAATCAGGTAGGACGCTGAAAGATTGAGTCGATTCACACCTTACACTCCATAATCTTCCAAAATCATCTGACCGACTGAGACGCTTTACGCCTTACTCTCCATAGTCGAATCAAGTAGCATGCTGAAACATTGAGTCGCTTCATGCCTTATACTCTATTAGCTTCCAAAATCATCTGACCGACTGAGACGCTTTACGCCTTACTCTCCATAGTCGAATCAAGTAGCACATTGAAAGATTGAGTTGCTTCATGCCTTCCACTCCATAATCTTCCAAAATCATCAGATCGACTGAGACGCTTCACACCTTACTCACCATAGTCGAATTAGGTAGCACACTGAAAGATTGAGACGCATCATGCCTAACACTCCATAATCTTCTAAAATCACCTGACCAACTGAGATGCTTCATGCCATACTCTCTATAGTTGAATCAGGTAGCACGCTGAAAGATTGAGTCGCTTCACACCTTCCACTCCATAATCTTTCAAAATCATCTGACTGACTGAAACACTTCACGCCTTACTCTCCAAAGTCGAATCAGTTAGCACGCTGAAACATTGAGTCGCTTCATGCCTTATACTCTATTAGCTTCCAAAATCATCTAACCGACTGAGACGCTTTACGCCTTACTCTCCATTGTCGAATCAAGTAGCACATTGAAAGATTGAGTTGCTTCACGCCTTCCACTCCATAATCTTCCAAAATCATCAGATTGACTGAGACGCTTCACACCTTACTCACCATAGTCGAATTAGGTAGCACACTAAAAGATTGAGACGCATCATGCCTAACACTCCATAATCTTCTAAAATCACCTGACCAACTGAGACGCTTCATGCTATACTCTCTATAGTTGAATCAGGTAGCACGCTGAAAGATTGGGTCGCTTCACGTCTTACACTCCATAATCTTCGATAATCATCTGACCGACTAAGACACTTCACGCCTTACTCTCCAAAATTGAATCAGGTAGCACACTGAAACATTGAGTCGCTTCATGCATTATACTCTATTAGCTTCCAAAATCATCTGACCGACTGATTTACTTTACGCCTTACTCTCCATATTCGAATGAAGTAGCACGCTGAAAGATTGAGTCACTTCACGCCTTATACTCCATAATCTTCCAAAATCATCTGACCGACTGAGACGCTTCATGCCTTACTCTCCATAATCGAATCAGGTAGCACGCTGAAAGATTGAGTCGCTCCATGCCTTAGACTCCATAATCTTCCAAAAATCATCTGACTGGCTGAGATGCTTCACGCCTTACACTCCATAATCCTCCAAAAAATCATCTGACCGACGGAGACGCTTCACGCCTTACTCTTCAAAGTCAAATCTGGAAGCACACTAAAATTTTGAGTCGCTTCACGCCTTCCACTGCATAATCTTCCAAAATCATCTGACCGACTGAGACGGTTCACGCCTTACTCTCCATAGTCGAATCAGGTAGGACGCTGAAAGATTGATTCGCTTCATACCTTATAGTCCATAATCTTCCAAAATCATCTGAACGACTGAGACGGTTCACGCCTTATTCTCCATAGTCAAATCAAGTAGCACGCTGAAAGACGGAGTCGCTTCACACCTTCCACTCCATAATCTTCCAAAATCATCTGACCAACTAAGACGCTTCACGCCTTACTCTCCAAAGATGAATCAGGTAGCACGCTGAAACATTGAGTCGCTTCATGCCTTATACTCTATTAGCTTCCAAAATCATCTGACCCACTGAGATGCTTTACGCCTTACTCTCCATAGTCGAATCATGTAGCAAGCTGAAAGATTGAGTCACTTCATGCCTTATACTCCATAATCTTCGAAAATCATCTGGCCGACTGAGACGCTTCACGCCTTACTCTTCATAGTCAAATCAGGAAGCACGCTAAAAGATTGAGTCGCTTCACGCCTTCTACTCTATAATCTTCCAAAATCATCTGACTGACTGAGACGGTTCAAGCCTTACTCTCCATAGTCGAATCAGGTAACACGCTGAAAGATTGAGTCGCTTCACGCCTTACACTCCATAACCTTCCATAATTATTTGACCGACTGAGACGCTTCACGCCTTGCTCTCCATAGTCGAATCAAGTAGCACGCTAAAAGTTTGAGTCGCTTCACACCTTCCCCTCCATAATCTTCCAAAATCATCTGACCAACTAAGACACTTCACGCCTTACTCTCCAAAGTCGAATCAGGTAGCACGCTGAAACATTGAGTCGCTTCATGCTTTATACTCTATTAGCTTCCAAAATCATCTGACCCACTGAGATGCTTTACGCCTTACCCTCCATAGTCGAATCATGTAGCAAGCTGAAAGATTGAGTCACTTCATGCCTTATACTCCATAATCTTCAAAAATCATCTGCCCGACTGAGACGCTTCACGCCTTACTCTTCATAGTCAAATCAGGAAGCACGCTAAAAGATTGAGTCGCTTCACGCTATTCACTCCATAATCTTCCAAAAATCATCTGACTGGCTGAGAGGCTTCACGCCTAACACTCCATAATCTTCCAAAAAATCATCTGACCGACTGGGACCCTTCACGCCTTACTCTTCAAAGTCAAATCAGGAAGCACGCTAAAAGATTGAGTCGCTTCACGCCTTCCACTCCATAATCTTCCAAAATCATCTGACCAACTGAGACGGTTCATGCCTTACTCTCCATAGTCGAATCAGGTAGGACACTGAAAGATTGAGTCGCTCCACGCCTTAAGCTCTATAATCTTCCAAAAATCATCTGACTGACTAAGATGCTTCACGCCTTACACTCCACAATCTTCCAAAAAATCATCTGACCGATTGAGACGCTTCACGCCTTACTCTTCAAAGTCAAATCTGGAAGCACGCTAAAAGATTGAGTCGCTTCACACCTTCCACTCCAAAATCTTCCAAAATCATCTGACCGACTAAGACGGTTCACGCCTTATTCTCCATAGTCGAATCAGGTAGGACGCTGAAAGATTGAGTCGATTCACACCTTACACTCCATAATCTTCCAAAATCATCTGACCGACTGAGACGCTTTACGCCTTACTCTCCATAGTCGAATCAAGTAGCATGCTGAAACATTGAGTCGCTTCATGCCTTATACTCTATTAGCTTCCAAAATCATCTGACCGACTGAGACGCATTACGCCTTACTCTCCATAGTCGAATCAAGTAGCACATTGAAAGATTGAGTTGCTTCACGCCTTCCACTCCATAATCTTCCAAAATCATCAGATCGACTGAGACGCTTCACACCTTACTCACCATAGTCGAATTAGGTAGCACACTGAAAGATTGAGACGCATCATGCCTAACACTCCATAATCTTCTAAAATCACCTGACCAACTGAGACGCTTCATGCCATACTCTCTATAGTTGAATCAGGTAGCACGCTGAAAGATTGAGTCGCTTCACACCTTCCACTCCATAATCTTCCAAAATCATCTGACTGACTGAAACACTTCACGCCTTACTCTCCAAAGTCGAATCAGGTAGCACGCTGAAACATTGAGTCGCTTCATGCCTTATACTCTATTAGCTTCCAAAATCATCTAACCGACTGAGACGCTTTACGCCTTACTCTCCATTGTCGAATCAAGTAGCACATTGAATGATTGAGTTGCTTCACGCCTTCCACTCCATAATCTTCCAAAATCATCAGATTGACTGAGACGCTTCACACCTTACTCACCATAGTCGAATTAGGTAGCACACTAAAAGATTGAGACGCATCATGCCTAACACTCCATAATCTTCTAAAATCACCTGACCAACTGAGACGCTTCATGCTATACTCTCTATAGTTGAATCAGGTAGCACGCTGAAAGATTGGGTCGCTTCACGCCTTACACTCCATAATCTTTGATAATCATCTGACCGACTAAGACACTTCACGCCTTACTCTCCAAAGTTGAATCAGGTAGCACACTGAAACATTGAGTCGCTTCATGCCTTATACTCTATTAGCTTCCAAAATCATCTGACCGACTGAGTTGCTTTACGCCTTACTCTCCATAGTCGAATGAAGTAGCACGCTGAAAGATTGAGTCACTTCACGCCTTATACTCCATAATCTTCCAAAATCATCTGACCGACTGAGACGCTTCATGCCTTACTCTCCATAATCGAATCAGGTAGCACGCTGAAAGATTGAGTCGCTCCATGCCTTAGACTCCATAATCTTCCAAAAATCATCTGACTGGCTGAGATGCTTCACGCCTTACACTCCATAATCCTCCAAAAAATCATCTGACCGACGGAGACGCTTCACGCCTTACTCTTCAAAGTCAAATCTGGAAGCACACTAAAATATTGAGTCGCTTCACGCCTTCCACTGCATAATCTTCCAAAATCATCTGACCGACTGAGACGGTTCACGCCTTACTCTCCATAGTCGAATCAGGTAGGACGCTGAAAGATTGAGTCGCTTCATACATTATAGTCCATAATCTTCCAAAATCATCTGACCGACTGAGACGGTTCACGCCTTATTCTCCATAGTCGAATCAAGTAGCACGCTGAAAGACGGAGTCGCTTCACACCTTCCACTCCATAATCTTCCAAAATCATCTGACCAACTAAGACGCTTCACGCCTTACTCTCCAAAGATGAATCAGGTAGCACGCTGAAACAATGAGTCGCTTCATGCCTTATACTCTATTAGCTTCCAAAATCATCTGACCCACTAAGATGCTTTACGCCTTACTCTCCATAGTCGAATCATGTAGCAAGCTGAAAGATTAAGTCTCTTCATGCCTTATACTCCACAATCTTCAAAAATCATCTGGCCGACTGAGACGCTTCATGCCTTACTCTTCATAGTCAAATCAGGAAGCACGCTAAAAGATTGAGTCGCTTCACGCCTTCTACTCTATAATCTTCCAAAATCATCTGACTGACTGAGACGGTTCAAGCCTTACTCTCCATAGTCGAATCAGGTAGCACGCTGAAAGATTGAGTCGCTTCACGCCTTACACTCCATAATCTTCCATAATTATTTGACCGACTGAGACGCTTCACGCCTTGCTCTCCATAGTCGAATCAAGTAGCACGCTAAAAGTTTGAGTCGCTTCACACCTTCCACTCCATAATCTTCCAAAATCATCTGACCAACTAAGACACTTCACGCCTTACTCTCCAAAGTCGAATCAGGTAGCACGCCGAAACATTGAGTCGCTTTATGCTTTATACTCTATTAGCTTCCAAAATCATCTGACCCACTGAGATGCTTTACGCCTTACTCTCCATAGTCGAATCATGTAGCAAGCTAAAAGATTGAGTCACTTCATGCCTTATACTCCATAATCTTCAAAAATCATCTGCCCGACTGAGACGCTTCACGCCTTACTCTTCATAGTCAAATCAGGAAGCACGCTAAAAGATTGAGTCGCTTCACGCTATTCACTCCATAATCTTCCAAAAATCATCTGACTGGCTGAGAGGCTTAACGCCTAACACTCCATAATCTTCCAAAAAATCATCTGACCGACTGGGACCCTTCACGCCTTACTCTTCAAAGTCAAATCAGGAAGCACGCTAAAAGATTGAGTCGCTTCACGCCTTCCACTCCATAATCTTCCAAAATCATCTGACCAACTGAGACGGTTCATGCCTTACTCTCCATAGTCGAATCAGGTAGGACACTGAAAGATTGAGTCACTCCACGCCTTAAGCTCTATAATCTTCCAAAAATCATCTGACTGACTAAGATGCTTCACGCCTTACACTCCACAATCTTCCAAAAAATCATCTGACCGATTGAGACGCTTCACGCCTTACTCTTCAAAGTCAAATCTGGAAGCACGCTAAAAGATTGAGTCGCTTCACACCTTCCACTCCATAATCTTCCAAAATCATCTGACCGACTAAGATGGTTCACGCCTTACTCACCATAGTCGAATCAGGTAGGACGCTGAAAGATTGAGTCGCTTCATACCTGATAGTCCATAATCTTCCAAAATCATCTGACCGACTGAGACGCTTTACGCCTTACTCTCCATAGTCGAATAGAGTAGCACGCTGAAAGATTGAGTCGCTTCACACCTTCCACTCCATAATCTTTCGAAATCATCTGACTGACTGAAACACTTCACGCCTTACTCTCCAAAGTCGAATCAGGTAGCACGCTGAAACTTTGAGTCGCTTCATGCCTTATACTCTATTAGCTTCCAAAATCATCTGACCGACTGAGACGCTTTACGCCTTACTCTCCATAGTCGAATCAAGTAGCACATTGAAAGATTGAGTTGCTTCACGCCTTCCACTCCATAATCTTCCAAAATCATCAGATCGACTGAGACGCTTCACACCTTACTCACCATAGTCGAATTAGGTAGCACACTGAAAGATTGAGACGCATCATGCCTAACACTCCATAATCTTCTAAAATCACATGACCAACTGAGACGCTTCATGCCATACTCTCTATAGTTGAATCAGGTAGCACGCTGAAAGTTTGGGTCGCTTCACGCCTTACACTCCATAATCTTCCAAAATCATCTGACCGACTAAGACACTTCACGCCTTACTCTCCAAAGTCGAATCAGGTAGCACACTGAAACATTGAGTCGCTCCATTCCTTATACTCTATTAGCTTCCAAAATCATCTGACCGACTGAGATGCTTTACGCCTTACTCTCCATAGTCGAATGAAGTAGCACGTTGAAAGATTGAGTCACTTCACGCCTTATACTCCATAATCTTCCAAAATCATCTGACTGACTGAGACGCTTCACACCTTACTCACCATAGTCGAATTAGGTAGCACACTGAAAGATTGAGACGCATCATGCCTTAGACTCCATAATCTTCTAAAATCACCTGACCAACTGAGACGCTTCATGCTATACTCTCTATAGTTGAATCAGGTAGCACGCTGAAAGATTGGGTCGCTTCACGCCTTACACTCCATAATCTTCGATAATCATCTGACTGACTAAGACACTTCACGCCTTACTCTCCAAAGTTGAATCAGGTAGCACACTGAAACATTGAGTCGCTTCATGCCTTATACTCTATTAGCTTCCAAAATCATCTGACCGACTGAGATGCTTTACGCCTTACTCTCCATAGTCGAATGAAGTAGCACGCTGAAAGATTGAGTCACTTCACGCCTTATACTCCATAATCTTCCAAAATCATTTGACCGACTGAGACGCTTCATGCCTTACTCTCCATAATCGAATCAGGTAGCACGCTGAAAGATTGAGTCGCTCCATGCCTTAGACTCCATAATCTTCCAAAAATCATCTGACTGGCTGAGATGCTTCACGCCTCACACTCCATAATCCTCCAAAAAATCATCTGACCGACGGAGACGATTCACGCCTTACTCTTCAAAGTCAAATCTGGAAGCACACTAAAATATTGAGTCGCTTCACGCCTTCCACTGCATAATCTTCCAAAATCATCTGACCGACTGAGACGGTTCACGCCTTACTCTCCATAGTCGAATCAGGTAGGACGCTGAAAGATTGAGTCGCTTCATACCTTATAGTCCATAATCTTCCAAAATAATCTGACCGACTGAGACGGTTCACGCCTTATTCTCCATAGTCGAATCAAGTAGCACGCTGAAAGACGGAGTCGCTTCACACCTTCCACTCCAGAATATTCCAAAATTATCTGACCAACTAAGTCGCTTCACACCTTCCACTCCATAATCTTCCAAAAATCATCTGACTGACTGAAACACTTCACGCCTTACTCTCCAAAGTCGAATCAGGTAGCACGCTGAAACATTGAGTCGCTTCATGCCTTATACTCTATTAGCTTCCAAAATCATCTGACCGACTGAGACGCTTTACGTCTTACTCTCCATAGTCGAATCAAGTAGCACATTGAAAGATTGAGTTGCTTCACGCCTTCCACTCCATAATCTTCCAAAATCATCAGATCGACTGAGACGCTTCACACCTTACTCACCATAGTCGAGTTAGGTAGCACATTGAAAGATTGAGACGCATCATGCCTAACACTCCATAATCTTCTAAAATCACCTGACCAACTGAGACGCTTCATGTCATACTCTCTATAGTTGAATCAGGTAGCACGCTGAAAGTTTGGGTCGCTTCACGCCTTACACTCCATAATCTTCGATAATCATCTGACCGACTAGGACACTTCACGCCTTACTCTCCAAAGTCGAATCAGGTAGCACACTGAAACATTGAGTCGATCCATTCCTTATACTCTATTAGCTTCCAAAATCATCTGCCCGACTGAGATGCTTTACGCCTTACTCTCCATAGTCGAATGAAGTAGCACGCTGAAAGATTGAGTCACTTCACGCCTTATACTCCATAATCTTCCAAAATCATCTGACCGACTGAGACGCTTCATGCCTTACTCTCCATAATCGAATCAGGTAGCACGCTGAAAGATTGAGTCGCTCCACGCCTTACACTCCATAATCCTCCAAAAAATCATCTTACCGACAGAGACGCTTTATGCCTTACTCTCCGTAGTCGAATCAGGAAGCACGCTGAAAGATTGAGTCGCTTCACGCCTTACACACCATAATCTTCCAAAAATCATTTAACTGGCTTAGAAGCTTCACGCCTTATACTCCGTAATCTTCCAAAAAATCATCTGACCGACTGAGACGCTTCAAGCCTTACTCTTCATAGTCAAATCAGGAAGCACGCTAAAAGATTGAGTTGTTTCACGCCTTCCACTCCATAATCTTCCAAAATCATCAGATCGACTGAGACGCTTCACACCTTTCTCACCATAGTCGAATTAGGTGGCACACTGAAAGATTGAGTCGCATCATGCCTAACACTCCATAATCTTCTAAAATAACCTGACCAACTGAGACGCTTCATGCCATACTCCCCACAGTTGAATCAGGTAGCACGCTGAAAGATTGAGTCTCTTCACGCCTTAAACTCCATAATCTTCCATAATCATCTGACCGACTAAGACGCTTCACGCCTTACTCTCCAAAGTCGAATCAGGTAGCACACTGAAACATTGAGTCGCTCCATTCCTTATACTCTATTAGCTTCCAAAATCATCTGACCGACTGAGATGCTTTACGCCTTACTCTCCATAGTCGAATGAAGTAGCACGTTGAAAGATTGAGTCACTTCACGCCTTATACTCCATAATCTTCCAAAATCATCTGACTGACTGAGACGCTTCACACCTTACTCACCATAGTCGAGTTAGGTAGCACATGGAAAGATTGAGACGCATCATGCCTAACACTCCATAATCTTCTAAAATCACCTGACCAACTGAGACGCTTCATGTCATACTCTCTATAGTTGAATCAGGTAGCACGCTGAAAGTTTGGGTCGCTTCACGCCTTACACTCCATAATCTTCGATAATCATCTGACCGACTAAGACACTTCACGCCTTACTCTCCAAAGTCGAATCAGGTAGCACACTGAAACATTGAGTCGATCCATTCCTTATACTCTATTAGCTTCCAAAATCATCTGCCCGACTGAGATGCTTTACGCCTTACTCTCCATAGTCGAATGAAGTAGCACGCTGAAAGATTGAGTCACTTCACGCCTTATACTCCATAATCTTCCAAAATCATCTGACCGACTGAGACGCTTCATGCCTTACTCTCCATAATCGAATCAGGTAGCACGCTGAAAGATTGAGTCGCTCCACGCCTTACACTCCATAATCCTCCAAAAAATCATCTTACCGACAGAGACGCTTTATGCCTTACTCTCCGTAGTCGAATCAGGAAGCACGCTGAAAGATTGAGTCGCTTCACGCCTTACACACCATAATCTTCCAAAAATCATTTAACTGGCTTAGAAGCTTCACGCCTTATACTCCGTAATCTTCCAAAAAATCATCTGACCGACTGAGACGCTTCAAGCCTTACTCTTCATAGTCAAATCAGGAAGCACGCTAAAAGATTGAGTTGTTTCACGCCTTCCACTCCATAATCTTCCAAAATCATCAGATCGACTGAGACGCTTCACACCTTTCTCACCATAGTCGAATTAGGTGGCACACTGAAAGATTGAGTCGCATCATGCCTAACACTCCATAATCTTCTAAAATAACCTGACCAACTGAGACGCTTCATGCCATACTCCCCACAGTTGAATCAGGTAGCACGCTGAAAGATTGAGTCTCTTCACGCCTTAAACTCCATAATCTTCCATAATCATCTGACCGACTAAGACGCTTCACGCCTTACTCTCCAAAGTCGAATCAGGTAGCACACTGAAACATTGAGTCGCTCCATTCCTTATACTCTATTAGCTTCCAAAATCATCTGACCGACTGAGATGCTTTACGCCTTACTCTCCATAGTCGAATGAAGTAGCACGTTGAAAGATTGAGTCACTTCACGCCTTATACTCCATAATCTTCCAAAATCATCTGACTGACTGAGACGCTTCACACCTTACTCACCATAGTCGAATTAGGTAGCACACTGAAAGATTGAGACGCATCATGCCTTAGACTCCATAATCTTCTAAAATCACCTGACCAACTGAGACGCTTCATGCTATACTCTCTATAGTTGAATCAGGTAGCACGCTGAAAGATTGGGTCGCTTCACGCCTTACACTCCATAATCTTCGATAATCATCTGACCGACTAAGACACTTCACGCCTTACTCTCCAAAGTTGAATCAGGTAGCACACTGAAACATTGAGTCGCTTCATGCCTTATACTCTATTAGCTTCCAAAATCATCTGACCGACTGAGATGCTTTACGCCTTACTCTCCATAGTCGAATGAAGTAGCACGCTGAAAGATTGAGTCACTTCACGCCTTATACTCCATAATCTTCCAAAATCATTTGACCGACTGAGACGCTTCATGCCTTACTCTCCATAATCGAATCAGGTAGCACGCTGAAAGATTGAGTCGCTCCATGCCTTAGACTCCATAATCTTCCAAAAATCATCTGACTGGCTGAGATGCTTCACGCCTCACACTCCATAATCCTCCAAAAAATCATCTGACCGACGGAGACGCTTCACGCCTTACTCTTCAAAGTCAAATCTGGAAGCACACTAAAATATTGAGTCGCTTCACGCCTTCCACTGCATAATCTTCCAAAATCATCTGACCGACTGAGACGGTTCACGCCTTACTCTCCATAGTCGAATCAGGTAGGACGCTGAAAGATTGAGTCGCTTCATACCTTATAGTCCATAATCTTCCAAAATCATCTGACCGACTGAGACGGTTCACGCCTTATTCTCCATAGTCGAATCAAGTAGCACGCTGAAAGACGGAGTCGCTTCACACCTTCCACTCCAGAATATTCCAAAATTATCTGACCAACTAAGTCGCTTCACACCTTCCACTCCATAATCTTCCAAAATCATCTGACTGACTGAAACACTTCACGCCTTACTCTCCAAAGTCGAATCAGGTAGCACGCTGAAACATTGAGTCGCTTCATGCCTTATACTCTATTAGCTTCCAAAATCATCTGACCGACTGAGACGCTTTACGTCTTACTCTCAATAGTCGAATCAAGTAGCACATTGAAAGATTGAGTTGCTTCACGCCTTCCACTCCATAATCTTCCAAAATCATCAGATCGACTGAGACGCTTCACACCTTACTCACCATAGTCGAGTTAGGTAGCACATTGAAAGATTGAGACGCATCATGCCTAACACTCCATAATCTTCTAAAATCACCTGACCAACTGAGACGCTTCATGTCATACTCTCTATAGTTGAATCAGGTAGCACGCTGAAAGTTTGGGTCGCTTCACGCCTTACACTCCATAATCTTCGATAATCATCTGACCGACTAAGACACTTCACGCCTTACTCTCCAAAGTCGAATCAGGTAGCACACTGAAACATTGAGTCGATCCATTCCTTATACTCTATTAGCTTCCAAAATCATCTGCCCGACTGAGATGCTTTACGCCTTACTCTCCATAGTCGAATGAAGTAGCACGCTGAAAGATTGAGTCACTTCACGCCTTATACTCCATAATCTTCCAAAATCATCTGACCGACTGAGACGCTTCATGCCTTACTCTCCATAATCGAATCAGGTAGCACGCTGAAAGATTGAGTCGCTCCACGCCTTACACTCCATAATCCTCCAAAAAATCATCTTACCGACAGAGACGCTTTATGCCTTACTCTCCGTAGTCGAATCAGGAAGCACGTTGAAAGATTGAGTCGCTTCACGCCTTACACACCATAATCTTCCAAAAATCATTTAACTGGCTTAGAAGCTTCACGCCTTATACTCCGTAATCTTCCAAAAAATCATCTGACCGACTGAGACGCTTCAAGCCTTACTCTTCATAGTCAAATCAGGAAGCACGCTAAAAGATTGAGTTGTTTCACGCCTTCCACTCCATAATCTTCCAAAATCATCAGATCGACTGAGACGCTTCACACCTTTCTCACCATAGTCGAATTAGGTGGCACACTGAAAGATTGAGTCGCATCATGCCTAACACTCCATAATCTTCTAAAATAACCTGACCAACTGAGACGCTTCATGCCATACTCCCCACAGTTGAATCAGGTAGCACGCTGAAAGATTGAGTCTCTTCACGCCTTAAACTCCATAATCTTCCATAATCATCTGACCGACTAAGACGCTTCACGCCTTACTCTCCAAAGTCGAATCAGGTAGCACACTGAAACATTGAGTCGCTCCATTCCTTATACTCTATTAGCTTCCAAAATCATCTGACCGACTGAGATGCTTTACGCCTTACTCTCCATAGTCGAATGAAGTAGCACGTTGAAAGATTGAGTCGCTCCACGCCTTACACTCCATAATCCTCCAAAAAATCATCTTACCGACAGAGACGCTTTATGCCTTACTCTCCGTAGTCGAATCAGGAAGCACGCTGAAAGATTGAGTCGCTTCACGCCTTACACACCATAATCTTCCAAAAATCATTTAACTGGCTTAGAAGCTTCACGCCTTATACTCCGTAATCTTCCAAAAAATCATCTGACCGACTGAGACGCTTCAAGCCTTACTCTTCATAGTCAAATCAGGAAGCACGCTAAAAGATTGAGTTGTTTCACGCCTTCCACTCCATAATCTTCCAAAATCATCAGATCGACTGAGACGCTTCACACCTTTCTCACCATAGTCGAATTAGGTGGCACACTGAAAGATTGAGTCGCATCATGCCTAACACTCCATAATCTTCTAAAATAACCTGACCAACTGAGACGCTTCATGCCATACTCCCCACAGTTGAATCAGGTAGCACGCTGAAAGATTGAGTCTCTTCACGCCTTAAACTCCATAATCTTCCATAATCATCTGACCGACTAAGACGCTTCACGCCTTACTCTCCAAAGTCGAATCAGGTAGCACACTGAAACATTGAGTCGCTCCATTCCTTATACTCTATTAGCTTCCAAAATCATCTGACCGACTGAGATGCTTTACGCCTTACTCTCCATAGTCGAATGAAGTAGCACGTTGAAAGATTGAGTCACTTCACGCCTTATACTCCATAATCTTCCAAAATCATCTGACTGACTGAGACGCTTCACACCTTACTCACCATAGTCGAATTAGGTAGCACACTGAAAGATTGAGACGCATCATGCCTTAGACTCCATAATCTTCTAAAATCACCTGACCAACTGAGACGCTTCATGCTATACTCTCTATAGTTGAATCAGGTAGCACGCTGAAAGATTGGGTCGCTTCACGCCTTACACTCCATAATCTTCGATAATCATCTGACCGACTAAGACACTTCACGCCTTACTCTCCAAAGTTGAATCAGGTAGCACACTGAAACATTGAGTCGCTTCATGCCTTATACTCTATTAGCTTCCAAAATCATCTGACCGACTGAGATGCTTTACGCCTTACTCTCCATAGTCGAATGAAGTAGCACGCTGAAAGATTGAGTCACTTCACGCCTTATACTCCATAATCTTCCAAAATCATTTGACCGACTGAGACGCTTCATGCCTTACTCTCCATAATCGAATCAGGTAGCACGCTGAAAGATTGAGTCGCTCCATGCCTTAGACTCCATAATCTTCCAAAAATCATCTGACTGGCTGAGATGCTTCACGCCTCACACTCCATAATCCTCCAAAAAATCATCTGACCGACGGAGACGCTTCACGCCTTACTCTTCAAAGTCAAATCTGGAAGCACACTAAAATATTGAGTCGCTTCACGCCTTCCACTGCATAATCTTCCAAAATCATCTGACCGACTGAGACGGTTCACGCCTTACTCTCCATAGTCGAATCAGGTAGGACGCTGAAAGATTGAGTCGCTTCATACCTTATAGTCCATAATCTTCCAAAATCATCTGACCGACTGAGACGGTTCACGCCTTATTCTCCATAGTCGAATCAAGTAGCACGCTGAAAGACGGAGTCGCTTCACACCTTCCACTCCAGAATATTCCAAAATTATCTGACCAACTAAGTCGCTTCACACCTTCCACTCCATAATCTTCCAAAATCATCTGACTGACTGAAACACTTCACGCCTTACTCTCCAAAGTCGAATCAGGTAGCACGCTGAAACATTGAGTCGCTTCATGCCTTATACTCTATTAGCTTCCAAAATCATCTGACCGACTGAGACGCTTTACGTCTTACTCTCAATAGTCGAATCAAGTAGCACATTGAAAGATTGAGTTGCTTCACGCCTTCCACTCCATAATCTTCCAAAATCATCAGATCGACTGAGACGCTTCACACCTTACTCACCATAGTCGAGTTAGGTAGCACATTGAAAGATTGAGACGCATCATGCCTAACACTCCATAATCTTCTAAAATCACCTGACCAACTGAGACGCTTCATGTCATACTCTCTATAGTTGAATCAGGTAGCACGCTGAAAGTTTGGGTCGCTTCACGCCTTACACTCCATAATCTTCGATAATCATCTGACCGACTAAGACACTTCACGCCTTACTCTCCAAAGTCGAATCAGGTAGCACACTGAAACATTGAGTCGATCCATTCCTTATACTCTATTAGCTTCCAAAATCATCTGCCCGACTGAGATGCTTTACGCCTTACTCTCCATAGTCGAATGAAGTAGCACGCTGAAAGATTGAGTCACTTCACGCCTTATACTCCATAATCTTCCAAAATCATCTGACCGACTGAGACGCTTCATGCCTTACTCTCCATAATCGAATCAGGTAGCACGCTGAAAGATTGAGTCGCTCCACGCCTTACACTCCATAATCCTCCAAAAAATCATCTTACCGACAGAGACGCTTTATGCCTTACTCTCCGTAGTCGAATCAGGAAGCACGCTGAAAGATTGAGTCGCTTCACGCCTTACACACCATAATCTTCCAAAAATCATTTAACTGGCTTAGATGCTTCACGCCTTATACTCCGTAATCTTCCAAAAAATCATCTGACCGACTGAGACGCTTCAAGCCTTACTCTTCATAGTCAAATCAGGAAGCACGCTAAAAGATTGAGTTGTTTCACGCCTTCCACTCCATAATCTTCCAAAATCATCAGATCGACTGAGACGCTTCACACCTTTCTCACCATAGTCGAATTAGGTGGCACACTGAAAGATTGAGTCGCATCATGCCTAACACTCCATAATCTTCTAAAATAACCTGACCAACTGAGACACTTCATGCCATACTCCCCACAGTTGAATCAGGTAGCACGCTGAAAGATTGAGTCTCTTCACGCCTTAAACTCCATAATCTTCCATAATCATCTGACCGACTAAGACGCTTCACGCCTTACTCTCCAAAGTCGAATCAGGTAGCACACTGAAACATTGAGTCGCTTCATGCCTTATACACTATTAGCTTCCAAAATCATCTGACCGACTAAGATGCTTTACGCCTTACTCTCCATAGTCGAATGAAGTAGCAAGCTGAAAGATTGAGTCACTTCACGCCTTATACTCCATAATCTTCCAAAATCATCTGACCGACTGAGACGCTTCATGCCTTACTCTCCATAATCGAATCAGGTAGCACGCTGAAAGATTGAGTCGCTCCACACCTTACACTCCATAATCTTCCAAAAATCATCTGACTGGCTGAGATGCTTCACACCTTACACTCCATAATCCTCCAAAAAATCATCTGACCGACGGAGACGCTTCACGCCTTACTCTTCAAAGTCAAATCTGGAAGCACACTAAAATATTGAGTCGCTTCACGCCTTCCACTGCATAATCTTCCAAAATCATCTGACCGACTGAGACGGTTCACGCCTTACTCTCCATAGTCGAATCAGGTAGGACGCTGAAAGATTGAGTCGCTTCATACCTTATAGTCCATAATCTTCCAAAATCATCTGACCGACTGAGACGGTTCACGCCTTACTCTCCATAGTCGAATCAAGTAGCACGCTGAAAGACGGAGTCGCTTCACACCTTCCACTCCATAATCTTCCAAAATCATCTGACCGACTGAGACGGTTCACGCCTTACTCTCCATAGTCGAATCAGGTAGGACGCTGAAAGATTGAGTCGCTTCATACCTTATAGTCCATAATCTTCCAAAATCATCTGACCGACTGAGACGGTTCACGCCTTACTCTCCATAGTCGAATCAAGTAGCACGCTGAAAGACGGAGTCGCTTCACACCTTCCACTCCATAATCTTCCAAAATCATCTGACCGACTGAAACACTTCACGCCTTACTCTCCAAAGCCGAATCAGGTAGTACGCTGAAACACTGAGTCGCTTCATGCCTTATACTCTATTAGCTTCCAAAACCATCTGAACGACTGAGATGCTTTACGCCTTACTCTCCATAGTCGAATCAAGTAGCACGCTGAAAGATTGAGTTGCTTCACACCTTCCACTCCATAATTTTCCAAAATCATCAGATCGACTGAGACGCTTCACACCTTACTCACCATAGTGTAATTAGGTAGCACACAGAAAGATTAAGTCGCATTATGCCTTACACTCCACAATCTTCTAAAATCACCTGACCAACTGAGAAGCTTCACGCCATACTCTCCATAGTCGAATCAGGTAGCACGCTGAAAGATTGAGTCACTTCATGCCTTACACTCCATAATCTTCAATAATTATCTGACCGACTGAGACGCTTCACACCTTACTCTCCATTGTCGAATCAAGTAGCACGCTAAAACTTTGAGTCGCTTCACACCTTCCACTCCATAATCTTCCAAAATCATCTGACCAACTGAGACACTTCACGCCTTACTCTCCAAAGTCGAATCAGGTAGCACGCTGAAACACTGAGTCGCTACATGCCTTATACTCTATTAGCTTCCAAAATCATCTGACCGACTGAGACGCTTCACACCTTACTCTCCATACTCGAATCTGGTATCACACTGAAAGATTGAGTCGCTTCACGCCTTACACTCCATAATCTTTCAAAATCATCTTACCGACAGAGACGCTTTATGCCTTACTCTCCGTAGTCGAATCAGGTAGCACGCTGAAAGATTGAGTCGCTTCACGCCTTATACACCATAATCTTCCAAAAATCATTTAACTGGGTTAGATGCTTCACGCCTTACACTCTGTAATCTTCCAAAAAATCATCTGACCGAATGAAACGCTTCAAGCCTTACTCTTCATAGTCAAATCAGGAAGCACGCTAAAAGATTGAGTTGTTTCACGCCTTCCACTGCATAATCTTCCAAAATCATCAGATCGACTGAGACGCTTCACACCTTACTCACCATAGTCGAATTAGGTAGCACACTGAAAGATTGAGTCACATCATGCCTAACACTCCATAATCTTCTAAAATCACCTGACCAACTAAGACGCTTCATGCCATACTCTCCATAGTTGAATCAGGTAGCATGCTGAAAGACTGAGTCGCTTCACGCCTTACACTCCATAATCTTCCATAATCATCTGACCGACTAAGACACTTCACGCCTTACACTCCAAAGTCGAATCAGGTAGCACACTGAAACATTGAGTCGCTTCATGCCTTACACTTTATTAGCTTTCAAAATCATCTGACCGACTGAGATGCTTTACGCCTTACTCTCCATAGTCGAGTGAAGTAGCACGCTGAAAGATTGAGTCACAAGGATTGAGTCTCTTCACGCCTTATACTCCATAATCTTCAAAAATCATCTGACCGACTGAGACGCTTGATGCCTTACTCTCCATAATCGAATCAGGTAGCACGCTGAAAGATTGAGTTGCTCCACGCCTTACACTCCATAATCTTCCAAAAATCATCTGACTGGCTGAGATGCTTAAAGCCATACACTCCATAATCTTCCAAAAAATCATCTGACCGACGGAGATGCTTCACGCCTTACTCTTCAAAGTCAAATCTGGAAGCACACTAAAATATTGAGTCGCTTCACGCCTTCCACTCAATAATCTTCCAAAATCATCTGACCGACTGAGACGGTTCACTCCTTACTCTCCATAGTCGAATCAGGTAGGACGCTGAAAGATTGAGTCGCAACATACCTTATAGTCCATAATCTTCCAAAATCATCTGACCGACTGAGACGCTTTACGCCTTACTCTCCATAGTCGAATCACGTAGCACGCTGAAAGATTGAGTCGCTTCACACCTTCCACTCCATAATCTTCCAAAATCATCTTACTGACCGAAACACTTCACGCCTTACTCTCCAATGTCGAATCAGGTAGCACGCTGAAGCATTGAGTCGCTTCATGCCTTATACTCTACTAGCTTCAAAAATCATCTAACCGACTAAGACGCTATACTCCTTACTCTCCATAGTCGAATCAAGTAGCATATTGAAAGATTGTGTTGCTTCACGCCTTCCACTCCATAATCTTCCAAAATCATCAGATCGACTGAGACGCTTCACACCTTACTCACCATAGTCGAAATAGGTACCACACTGAAAGATTGAGTCGCATCATGCCTAACACTCGATAATCTTCTAAAATAACCTGACCAACTGAGACGCTTCATGCCATACTCTCCATAGTTGAATCAGGTAGCATGCTGAAAGATTGAGTCGCTTCACGCCTTACACTCCATAATCGTCCATAATCATCTGACCGACTAAGACACTTCACGCCTTACACTCCAAAGTCGAATCAGGTAGCACACTGAAACATTGAGTCGCTTCATGCCTTACACTTTATTAGCTTTCAAAATCATCTGACCGACTGAGATGCTTTACACCTTACTCAATATAGTCGAGTGAAGTAGCACGCTGAAAGATTGAGTCACAAGGATTGAGTCTCTTCACGCCTTATACTCCATAATCTTCAAAAATCATCAGACCGACTGAGACGCTTCATACCTTACTCTCCATAATCGAATCAGGTAGCACGCTGAAAGATTGAGTTGCTCCACGCCTTACACTCCATAATCTTCCAAAAATCATCTGACTGGCTGAGATGCTTAAAGCCATACACTCCATAATCTTCCAAAAAATCATCTGACCGACGGAGATGCTTCACGCCTTACTCTTCAAAGTCAAATCTGGAAGCACACTAAAATATTGAGTCGCTTCACGCCTTCCACTCAATAATCTTCCAAAATCATCTGACCGACTGAGACGGTTCACTCCTTACTCTCCATAGTCGAATCAGGGAGGACGCTGAAAGATTGAGTCGCATCATACCTTATAGTCCATAATCTTCCAAAATCATCTGACCGACTGAGACGCTTTACGCCTTACTCTCCATAGTCGAATCAAGTAGCACGCTGAAAGATTGAGTCGCTTCACACCTTCCACTCCATAATCTTCCAAAATCATCTGACCAACTGAGACACTTCACGCCTTACTCTCCAAAGTCGAATCAGGTAGCACGCTGAAACATTGAGTCGCTACATGCCTTATACTCTATAAGCTTCCAAAATCATCTGACCGACTGAGACGCTTCACACCTTACTCTCCATACTCGAATCTGGTATCACACTGAAAGAATGAGTCGCTTCACGCCTTACACTCCATAATCTTTCAAAATCATCTTACCGACAGAGACGCTTTATGCCTTACTCTCCGTAGTCGAATCAGGTAGCACGCTGAAAGATTGAGTCGCTTCACGCCTTACACACCATAATCTTCCAAAAATCATTTAACTGGGTTAGATGCTTCACGCCTTACACTCTGTAATCTTCCAAAAATTAATCTGACCGAATGAAACGCTTCAAGCCTTACTCTTCATAGTCAAATCAGGAAGCACGCTAAAAGATTGAGTTGTTTCACGCCTTCCACTGCATAATCTTCCAAAATCATCAGATCGACTGAGACGCTTCACACCTTACTCACCATAGTCGAATTAGGTAGCACACTGAAAGATTGACTCACATCATGCCTAACACTCCATAATCTTCTAAAATCACCTGACCAACTAAGACGCTTCATGCCATACTCTCCATAGTTGAATCAGGTAGCATGCTGAAAGACTGAGTCGCTTCACGCCTTACACTCCATAATCTTCCATAATCATCTGACCGACTAAGACACTTCACGCCTTACACTCCAAAGTCGAATCAGGTAGCACACTGAAACATTGAGTCGCTTCATGCCTTACACTTTATTAGCTTTCAAAACCATCTGACCGACTGAGATGCTTTACGCCTTACTCTCCATAGTCGAGTGAAGTAGCACGCTGAAAGATTGAGTCACAAGGATTGAGTCTCTTCACGCCTTGTACTCCATAATCTTCAAAAATCATCTGACCGACTGAGACGCTTCATGCCTTACTCTCCATAATCGAATCAGGTAGCACGCTGAAAGATTGAGTTGCTCCACGCCTTACACTCCATAATCTTCCAAAAATCATCTGACTGGCTGAGATGCTTAAAGCCATACACTCCATAATCTTCCAAAAAATCATCTGACCGACGGAGATGCTTCACGCCTTACTCTTCAAAGTCAAATCTGGAAGCACACTAAAATATTGAGTCGCTTCACGCCTTCCACTCAATAATCTTCCAAAATCATCTGACCGACTGAGACGGTTCACTCCTTACTCTCCATAGTCGAATCAGGTAGGACGCTGAAAGATTGAGTCGCAACGTACCTTATAGTCCATAATCTTCCAAAATCATCTGACCGACTGAGACGCTTTACGCCTTACTCTCCATAGTCGAATCACGTAGCACGCTGAAAGATTGAGTCGCTTCACACCTTCCACTCCATAATCTTCCAAAATCATCTTACTGACCGAAACACTTCACGCCTTACTCTCCAATGTCGAATCAGGTAGCACGCTGAAACATTGAGTCGCTTCATGCCTTATACTCTATTAGCTTCAAAAATCATCTAACCGACTAAGACGCTATGCTCCTTACTCTCCATAGTCGAATCAAGTAGCACATTGAAAGATTGTGTTGCTTCACGCCTTCCACTCCATAATCTTCCAAAATCATCAGATCGACTGAGACGCTTCACACCTTACACACCATAGTCGAATTAGGTACCACACTGAAAGATTGAGTCGCATCATGCCTAACACTCCATAATCTTCTAAAATAACCTGACCAACTGAGACGCTTCATTCCATACTCTCCATAGTTGAATCAGGTAGCATGCTGAAAGATTGAGTCGCTTCACGCCTTACACTCCATAATCGTCCATAATCATCTGACCGACTAAGACACTTCACGCCTTACACTCCAAAGTCGAATCAGGTAGCACACTGAAACATTGAGTCGCTTCATGCCTTACACTTTCTTAGCTTTCAAAATCATCTGACCGACTGAGATGCTTTACGCCTTACTCTCCATAGTCGAGTGAAGTAGCACGCTGAAAGATTGAGTCACAAGGATTGAGTCTCTTCACGCCTTATACTCCATAATCTTCAAAAATCATCAGACCGACTGAGACGCTTCATGCCTTACTCTCCATAATTGAATCAGGTAGCACGCTGAAAGATTGAGTTGCTCCACGCCTTACACTCCATAATCTTCCAAAAATCATCTGACTGGCTGAGATGCTTAAAGCCATACACTCCATAATCTACCAAAAAATCATCTGACCGACGGAGATGCTTCACGCCTTACTCTTCAAAGTCAAATCTGGAAGCACACTAAAATATTGAGTCGCTTCACGCCTTCCACTCAATAATCTTCCAAAATCATCTGACCGACTGAGACGGTTCACTCCTTACTCTCCATAGTCGAATCAGGGAGCACGCTGAAAGATTGAGTCGCATCATACCTTATAGTCCATAATCTTCCAAAATCATCTGACCGACTGAGACGCTTTACGCCTTACTCTCCATAGTCGAATCAAGTAGCACGCTGAAAGATTGAGTCGCTTCACACCTTCCACTCCATAATCTTCCAAAATCATCTTACTGACCGAAACACTTCACGCCTTACTCTCCAATGTCGAATCAGGTAGCACGCTGAAACATTGAGTCGCTTCATGCCTTATACTCTACTAGTTTCTAAAATCATCTAACCGACTAAGACGCTTTACTCCTTACTCTCCATAGTCGAATCAAGTAGCACATTGAAAGATTGTGTTGCTTCACGCCTTCCACTCCATGATCTTCCAAAATCATCAGATCGACTGAGACGCTTCACACCTTACTCACCATAGTCGAATTAGGTTGCACACTGAAAGATTGAGTCGCATCATGCCTAACACTCCATAATCTTCTAAAATAACCTGACCAACTGAGACGCTTCATGCCATACTCTCCACAGTTGAATCAGGTAGCACGCTGAAAGATTGAGTCTCTTCACGCCTTACACTCCATAATCCTCCAAAAAATCATTTGACCGACGGAGACGCTTCACGCCTTACTCTCCAAAGTCGAATAAGGTAGCACACTGAAACATTGAGTCGCTTCATGCCTTATACACTATTAGCTTCCAAAATCATTTGACCGACTAAGACGCTTCATGCCTTACTCTCCATAGTCGAATCAGGTAGCACGCTGAAAGATTGAGTCGCTCCACGCCTCACACTCCATAATCTTCCAAAAATCATCTGACTGGCTGAGATGCTTCACGCCTTACACTCCATAATCCTCCAAAAAATCATCTGACCGACGGAGACGCTTCACGCCTTACTCTTCAAAGTCAAATCTGGAAGCTCACTAAAATATTGAGTCGCTCCACGCCTTCCACTCCATAATCTTCCAAAATCATCTGACCGACTCAGACGGTTCACGCCTTACTCTCCATAGTCGAATCAAGTAGCACGCTGAAAGACGGAGTCGCTTCACACCTTCCACTCCATAATCTTCCAAAATCATCTGACCGATTGAGACACTTCACGCCTTACTCTCCAAAGTCGAATCAGGTAGTACGCTGAAACATTGAGTCGCTTCATGCCTTATACTCTATTAGCTTCCAAAACCATCTGAACGACTGAGATGCTTTACGCCTTACTCTCCATAGTCGAATCAAGTAGCACGTTGAAAGATTGAGTTGCTTCACGCCTTCCACTCCATAATTTTCCAAAATCATCAGATCAACTGAGATGCTTCACACCTTACTCACCATAGTTGAATTAGGTAGCACACTGAAAGATTAAGTCACATCATGCCTTACACTCCACAATCTTCTAAAATCACCTGACCAACTGAGATGCTTCACGCCATACTCTCCATAGTCGAATCAGGTAGCACGCTGAAAGATTAAGTCGCTTCATGCCTTACACTCCATAATCTTCCATAATTATTTGACCGACTGAGGCGCTTCACGCCTTACTCTCCATTGTCGAATCAAGTAGCACGCTAAAACTTTGAGTCTCTTCACACCTTCCCCTCCATAATCTTCCAAAATCATCTGACCAACTGAGACACTTCACGCCTTACTCTCCAAAGTCGAATCAGGTAGCACGCTGAAACATTGAGTCACTTCATGCCTTATACTCTATTAGCTTCCAAAATCATCTGACCGACTGAGACGCTTCACACCTTACTCTCCATAGTCGAATCTGGTATCACACTGAAAGATTGAGTCGCTTCACGCCTTACACTCCATAATCTTTCAAAATCATCTTACCGACAGAGACGCTTTATGCCTTATTCTCCGTAGTCGAATCAGGAAGCACGCTGAAAGATTGAGTCGCTTCACGCCTTACACACCATAATCTTCCAAAAATCATTTAACTGGCTTAGATGCTTCACGCCTTACACTCCGTAATCTTCCAAAAAATCATCTGACCGACTGAGACGCTTCAAGCCTTACTCTTCATAGTCAAATCAGGAAGCACGCTAAAAGATTGAGTTGCTTTACGCCTTCCACAGCATAATCTTCCAAAATCATCAGATCGACTGAGACGCTTCACACCTTACTCATCATAGTCGAATTAGGTAGCACACTGAAAGATTGAGTCACATCATGCCTAACACTCCATAATCTTCTAAAATCACCTGATGAACGAAGACGCTTCATGCCATACTCTCCATAGTTGAATCAGGTAGCACGCTGAAAGATTGAGTCGCTTCACGCCATACACTCCATAATCTTCCATAATCATCTGATCGACTAAGACACTTCACGCCTTACACTCCAAAGTCGAATCAGGTAGCACGCTGAAACATTGAGTCACTTCATGCCTTATACTCTATTAGCTTCCAAAATCATCTGACCGACTGAGACGCTTCACACCTTACTCTCCATAGTCGAATCTGGTATCACACTGAAAGATTGAGTCGCTTCACGCCTTACACTCCATAATCTTTCAAAATCATCTTACCGACAGAGACGCTTTATGCCTTACTCTCCGTAGTCGAATCAGGTAGCACGCTGAAAGATTGAGTTGCTCCACGCCTTACATTCCATAATCTTCCAAAAATCATCTGACTGGCTGAGATGCTTAAAGCCATACACTCCATAATCTTCCAAAAAATCATCTGACCGACGGAGATGCTTCACGCCTTACTCTTCAAAGTCAAATCTGGAAGCACACTAAAATATTGAGTCGCTTCACGCCTTCCACTCAATAATCTTCCAAAATCATCTGACCGACTGATACGCTTTACGCCTTACTCTCCATAGTCGAATCAAGTAGCACGCTGAAAGATTGAGTCGCTTCACACCTTCCTCTCCATAATCTTCCAAAATCATCTTACTGACTGAAACACTTCACGCCTTACTCTCCAAAGTCGAATCATGTAGCACGCTGAAACATTGAGTCGCTTCATGCCTTATACTCTATTAGCTTCTAAAATCATCTAACCGACTGAGACGCTTTACTCCTTACTCTCCATAGTCGAATCAAGTAGCACATTGAAAGATTGAGTTGCTTCACGCCTTCCACTCCATAATCTTCCAAAATCATCAGATCGACTGAGACGCTTCACACCTTACTCACCATAGTCGAATTAGGTAGCACACTGAAAGATTGAGTCGCATCATGCCTAACACTCCATAATCTTCTAAAATAACCTGACCAACTGAGACGCTTCATGCCATACTCTCCACAGCTGAATCAGGTAGCACGCTGAAAGATTGAGTCTCTTCACGCCTTACACTCCATAATCTTCCATAATCATCTGACCGACTAAGACACTTCACGCCTTACTCTCCAAAGTCGAATCAGGTAACAAACTGAAACATTGAGTCGCTTCATGCCTTATACACTATTAGCTTCCAAAATCATCTGACCGACTAAGATGCTTTACGCCTTACTCTCCATAGTCGAATGAAGTAACAAGTTGAAAGATTGAGTCACTTTACGCCTTATACTACATAATCTTCCAAAATCATCTGACCGACTGAGACGCTTCATGCCTTACTCTCCATAATCGAATCGGGTAGCACGCTGAAAGATTGAGTCGCTCCACGCCTTACACTCCATAATCTTCCAAAAATCATGTGACTGGCTGAGATGCTTCACGCCTTCCACTCCATAATCTTCCAAAAAATCATCTGACCGACGGATACGCTTCATGACTTACTCTTCAAAGTCAAATCTGGAAGCACACTAAAATATTGAGTCGCTTCACGCCTTCTACTCCATAATCTTCCAAAATCATCTGACCGACTGAGACGGTTCACGCCTTACTCTCCATAGTCGAATCAGGTAGGACGCTGAAAGATTGAGTCGCTTCATACCTTATAGTCCATAATCTTCCAAAATCATCTGACCGACTGAGACGCTTTACGCCTTACTCTCCATAGTCGAATCAAGTAGCACGTTGAATGACTGAGTCGCTTCACACCTTCCACTCCATAATCTTCCAAAATCATCTGACCAACTGAGACACTTCACGCCTTACTCTCCAAAGTCGAATCGGGTAGCACGCTGAAACATTGAGTCGCTTCATGCCTTATATTCTATTAGCTTCCAAAATCATCTGACCGACTGAGACGCTTTACGCCTTACTCTCCATAGTCGAATCAAGTAGCACATTGAAAGATTGAGTTGCTTCACGCCTTCCACTCCATAATCTTCCAAAATCATCAGATCGACTGAGACGCTTCACACCTTACTCACCATAGTCGAATTAGGTAGCACACTGAAAGATTGAGACGCATCATGCCTAACACTCTATAATCTTCTAAAATCACCTGACCAACTTAGACGCTTCATGCTATACTCTATATAGTTGAATCAGGTAGCACGCAGAAAGATTGGGTCACTTCACGCCTTACAGTCCATAATCTTCCATAATCATCTGACCGACTAAGACACTTCACGCCTTACTCTCCAAAGTCGAATCAGGTAGTACACTGAAACATTGAGTCGCTTCATGCCTTATACTCTATTAGCTTCCAAAATCATCTGACCGACTGAGATGCTTTACGCCTTACTCTCCATAGTCGAATGAAGTAGCACGCTGAAAGATTGAATCACTTCACGCCTTATACTCCATAATCTTCCAAAATCATCTGACCGACTGAGACGCTTCATGCCTTACTCTCCATAATCGAATCAGGTAGCACGCTGAAAGATTGAGACGCTCCACGCCTTACACTCCCTAATCTTCCAAAAATCATGCGACTGGCTGAGATGCTTCACGCCTTCCACTCCATAATCTTCCAAAAAATCATCTGACCGACGGATACGCTTTACGACTTACTCTTCAAAGTCAAATCTGGAAGCACACTAAAATATTGATTCGCTTCACGCCTTCTACTCCATAATCTTCCAAAATCATCTGACCGACTGAGACGGTTCACGCCTTACTCTCCATAGTTGAATCAGGTAGGACACTGAAAGATTGAGTCGGTTCATACCTTATAGTCCATAATCTTCCAAAATCAACTGATCGACTGAGACGCTTTACGCCTTACTCTCCATAGTCGAATCAAGTAGCACGTTGAATGATTGAGTCGCTACACACCTCCCACTCCATTTTCTTCCAAAATCATCTGACCAACTGAGACACTTCACGCCTTACTCTCCAAAGTCGAATCAGGTAGCACGCTGAAACATTGAGTCTCTTCATGCCTAATACTCTATTAGCTTCCAAAATCATCTAACCGACTGAGACGCTTTACGCCTTACTCTCCATAGTCGAATCAAGTAGCACATTGTAAGATTGAGTTACTTCACGCCTTCCACTCCATAATCTTCCAAAATCATCAGATCGACTGAGACGCTTCACACCTTACTCACCATAGTCGAATTAGGTAGCACACTGAAAGATTGAAACGCATCATGCCTAACACTCCATAATCTTCTAAAATCACCTGACCAACTGAGACGCTTCATGCCATACTCTATATAGTTGAATCAGGTAGCACGCTGAAAGATTGGGTCGCTTCACGCCTTACACTCCATAATCTTCCATAATCATCTGACCGTCTAAGACACTTCACGCCTTACTCTTTAAAGTCGAATCAGGTAGCACACTGAAACATTGAGTCGCTTCATGCCTTATACTCTATTAGCTTCCAAAATCATCTGACCGACTGAGATGCTTTACGCCTTACTCTCCATAGTCGAATGAAGTAGCACGCTGAAAGATTGAGTCACTTCACGCCTTATACTCCATAATCTTCCAAAATCATCTGACCGACTGAGAGGCTTCATGCCTTACTCTCCATAATCGAATCAGGTAGCACGCTGAAAGATTAAGTCGCTCCACGCCTTACACTCCCTAATCTTCCAAAAATCATGCGACTGGCTGAGATGCTTCACGCCTTCCACTCCATAATCTTCCAAAAAATCATCTGACCGACGGATACGCTTCACGACTTACTCTTCAAAGTCAAATCTGGAATCACACTAAAATATTGAGTCGCTTCACGCCTTCTACTCCATAATCTTCCAAAATCATCTGACCGACTGAGACGGTTCACGCCTTACTCTCCATAGTCGAATCAGGTAGGACACTGAAAGATTGAGTCGCTTCATACCTTATAGTCCATAATCTTCCAAAATCATCTGACCGACTGAGACGGTTCACGCCTTACTCTCCAAAGTCGAATCAAGTAGCACGTTGAAAGACGGAGTCGCTTCACACCTTCCACTCCATAATCTTCCAAAATCATCTGACCAACTGAGACACTTCACGCCTTACTCTCCAAAGCCGAATCAGGTAGCACGCTGAAACATTGAGTCGCTTCATGCCTTATACTCTATTAGCTTCCAAAATCATCTGACCGACTGAGACGCTTCACACCTTACTCTCCATAGTCGAATCTGGTATCGCACTGAAAGATTGAGTCGCTTCACGCCATACACTCCATAATCTTCCAAAATCATCTTACCGACAGAGACGCTTTATGCCTTACTCTCCGTAGTCGAATTAGGAAGCACGCTGAAAGATTGAGTCGCTTCACGCCTTACACACCATAATCTTCTAAAATCACCTGACCAACTGAGACGCTTCACGCCATACTCTCCATAGTCGAATCAGGTAGCACGCTGAAAGATTGAGTCGCTTCATGCCTTACACTCCATAATCTTCCATAATTATCTGACCGACTGAGACGCTTCACGCCTTACTCTCCATTGTCGAATGAAGTAGCATGCTAAAACTTTAAGTCGCTTCACACCTTCCAGTCCATAATCTTCCAAAATCATCTGACCAATTGAGACACTTCACGCCTTACTCTCCAAAGTCGAATCAGGTAGCACGCTGAAACATTGAGTCGCTTCATGCCTAATACTCTATTAGCTTCCAAAATCATCTAACCGACTCAGACGCTTTACGCCTTACTCTCCATAGTCGAATCAAGTAGCACATTGTAAGATTGAGTTGCTTCACGCCTTCCACTCCATAATCTTCCAAAATCATCAGATCGACTGAGACGCTTCACACCTTACTCACCATAGTCGAATTAGGTAGCACACTGAAAGATTGAAACGCATCATGCCTAACACTCCATAATCTTCTAAAATCACCTGACCAACTGAGACGCTTCATGCCATACTCTATATAGTTGAATCAGGTAGCACGCTGAAAGATTGGGTCGCTTCACGCCTTACACTCCATAATCTTCCATAATCATCTGACCGTCTAAGACACTTCACGCCTTACTCTTTAAAGTCGAATCAGGTAGCACACTGAAACATTGAGTCGCTTCATGCCTTATACTCTATTAGCTTCCAAAATCATCTGACCGACTGAGATGCTTTACGCCTTACTCTCCATAGTCGAATGAAGTAGCACGCTGAAAGATTGAGTCACTTCACGCCTTATACTCCATAATCTTCCAAAATCATCTGACCGACTGAGAGGCTTCATGCCTTACTCTCCATAATCGAATCAGGTAGCACGCTGAAAGATTGAGTCGCTCCACGCCTTACACTCCCTAATCTTCCAAAAATCATGCGACTGGCTGAGATGCTTCACGCCTTCCACTCCATAATCTTCCAAAAAATCATCTGACCGACGGATACGCTTCACGACTTACTCTTCAAAGTCAAATCTGGAATCACACTAAAATATTGAGTCGCTTCACGCCTTCTACTCCATAATCTTCCAAAATCATCTGACCGACTGAGACGGTTCACGCCTTACTCTCCATAGTCGAATCAGGTAGGACACTGAAAGATTGAGTCGCTTCATACCTTATAGTCCATAATCTTCCAAAATCATCTGACCGACTGAGACGGTTCACGCCTTACTCTCCAAAGTCGAATCAAGTAGCACGTTGAAAGACGGAGTCGCTTCACACCTTCCACTCCATAATCTTCCAAAATCATCTGACCAACTGAGACACTTCACGCCTTACTCTCCAAAGCCGAATCAGGTAGCACGCTGAAACATTGAGTCGCTTCATGCCTTATACTCTATTAGCTTCCAAAATCATCTGACCGACTGAGACGCTTCACACCTTACTCTCCATAGTCGAATCTGGTATCGCACTGAAAGATTGAGTCGCTTCACGCCATACACTCCATAATCTTCCAAAATCATCTTACCGACAGAGACGCTTTATGCCTTACTCTCCGTAGTCGAATTAGGAAGCACGCTGAAAGATTGAGTCGCTTCACGCCTTACACACCATAATCTTCTAAAATCACCTGACCAACTGAGACGCTTCACGCCATACTCTCCATAGTCGAATCAGGTAGCACGCTGAAAGATTGAGTCGCTTCATGCCTTACACTCCATAATCTTCCATAATTATCTGACCGACTGAGACGCTTCACGCCTTACTCTCCATTGTCGAATGAAGTAGCATGCTAAAACTTTAAGTCGCTTCACACCTTCCAGTCCATAATCTTCCAAAATCATCTGACCAATTGAGACACTTCACGCCTTACTCTCCAAAGTCGAATCAGGTAGCACGCTGAAACATTGAGTCGCTTCATGCCTTATACTCTATTAGCTTCCAAAATCATCTGACCGACTGAGACGCTTCACACCTTACTCTCCATAGTCGAATCTGGTATCGCACTGAAAGATTGAGTCGCTTCACGCCATACACTCCATAATCTTCCAAAATCATCTTACCGACAGAGACGCTTTATGCCTTACTCTCCGTAGTCGAATTAGGAAGCACGCTGAAAGATTGAGTCGCTTCACGCCTTACACACCATAATCTTCCAAAAATCATTTAACTGGCTTAGATGCTTCGCGCCTTACACTCCGTAATCTTCCAAAAAAATTATCTGACCTACTGAGACGCTTCAAGCCTTACTCTTCATAGTCAAATCAGGAAGCACACTAAAAGATTGAGTTGCAACACGCTTTCCAGTGCATAATCTTCCAAAATCATCATATCGACTGAGACGCTTCACACCTTACTCACCATAGTCGAATTAGGTGGCACACTGAAAGATTGAGTCACATCATGCCTAACACTCCACAATCTTCTAAAATCACCTGACCAACTAAGACGCTTCATGCCATACTCTCCATAGTTGAATCAGGTAGCACGCTGAAAGATTGAGTCGCTTCACGCCTTACACTCCATAATCTTCCATAATCATCTGATCGACTAAGACACTTCACGCCTTACACTCCAAAGTCGAATCAGGTAGCAGACTGAAACATTGAGTCGCTTCATGCCTTATACTCTATTAGCTTTCAAAATCATCTGACCGACTGAGATGCTTTACGCCTTACTCTCCATAGTCGAATAAAGTAGCACGCTGAAAGATTGAGTCACAAAGATTGAGTCTCTTCACGCCTTATACTCCATAATCTTCCAAAATCATCTGACCGACTGAGACGCTTCATGCCTTACTCTCCATAATCGAATCAGGTAGCACGCTGAAAGATTGAGTTGTTCCAAGCCTTACACTCCATAATCTATCAAAAATCATCTGACTGGCTGAGATGCTTCATGCCATACACTCTATAATCTTCCAAAAAATCATCTGACCGACGGAGACACTTCACGCCTTACTCTTCAAAGTCAAATCTGGAAGCACACTAAAATATTGAGTCGCTTCACGCCTTCCACTCAATAATTTTCCAAAATCATCGGACCAACTGAGACGTTCACGCCTTACTCTCCATAGTCGAATCAGGTAGGACGCTGAAAGATTGAATCGTATCATACCTTATAGTCCATAATCTTCCAAAATCATCTGACCAACTGAGACGCTTTACGCCTTACTCTCCATAGTCGAATCAAGTAGCACGCTGAAAGATTGAGTCTCTTCACGCCTTATACTCCATAATCTTCCAAAATCATCTGACCTACTGAGACGCTTCATGCATTACTCTCCATAATCGAATCAGGTAGCACGCTGAAAGATTGAGTTGCTCCACGCCTTACACTCCATAATCTTCCAAAAATCATGTGACTGGCTGAGATGCTTCATGCCATACACTCCATAATCTTCCAAAAAATCATCTGACCGACGGAGATGCTCCACGCCTTACACTCCATAATCTTCCAAAAATCATGTGACTGGCTGAGATGCTTCATGCCATACACTCCATAATCTTCCAAAAAATCATCTGACCGACGGAGATGCTTCACGCCTTACTCTTCAATGTCAAATCTGGAAGCACACTAAAATATTGAGTCGCTTCACGCCTTCCACTCAATAATCTTCCAAAATCATCTGACCGACTGAGACGGTTCACGCCTTACTCTCCATAGTCGAATCAGGTAGGACGCTGAAAGATTGAGTCGCTTCACGCCATCTACTCCATAGTCTTCCAAAATCATCGGACCGATTGAGACGGTTCACGCCTTACTCTCCATAGTCGAATCAGGTAGGACGTTGAAAGATTGAGTCGCTTCACACCTTCCACTCCATAATCTTCCAAAATCATCATACTGACTGAAACACTTCACGCCTTACTCACCAAAGTCGAATCAGGTAGCACGCTGAAACATTGAGTCGCTTCATGCCTTATACTCTATTAGCTTCTAAAATCATCTAATCGACTGTGACGCTTTACTCCTTACTCTCCATAGTCGAATCAAGTAGCACATTGAAAGATTGAGTCGCTTCATGCCATACACTCCATAATCTTCCATAATTATCTGACCGACTGAGACGCTTCACACCTTACTCACCATAGTCGAATTAGGTAGCACTCTGAAAGATTGAGTCGCATCATGCCTAACACTCCATAATCTTCTAAAATAACCTGACCAACTGAGACGCTTCATGCTATACTCTCCACGGTTGAATCAGGTAGCACGCTGAAAGATTGAGTCTCTTCACGCCTTACACTCCATAATCTTCCATATTTATCTGACCGACTAAGACACTTCACGCCTTACTCTCCAAAGTCGAATCAGGTAGCACACTGAAACATTGAGTCGCTTAATGCCTTATACACTATTAGCTTCCAAAATCATCTGACCGACTGAGATGCTTTACGCCTTACTCTCCATAGTCGAATGAAGTAGCACGCTGAAAGATTGAGTCACTTCACTCCTTATACTCCATAATCTTCCAAAATCATCTGACCGACTGAGACGCTTCATGCCTTACTCTCCATAATCGAATCAGGTAGCACGCTGAAAGATTGAGTCGCTCCACGCCTTACACTCCATAATCTTCCAAAAATCATGTGACTGGCTGAGATGCTTCACGCCTTACACTCCATAATCTTCCAAAAAATCATCTGACCGACGGAGACGATTCACGCCTTACTCTTCAAAGTCAAATCTGGAAGCACACTAAAATATTGAGTCACTTCACGCCTTCCACTCCATAATCTTCCGAAATCATCTGACCGACTGAGACGGTTCACTCCTTACTCTCCATAGTCGAATCATGTAGGACGCTGAAAGATTGAGTCGCTTCATACCTTATAGTCCATAATCTTCCAAAATCATCTGACCGACTGAGACGCTTTACGCCTTACTCTCCATAGTCGAATCAAGTAGCACGCTGAAAGATAGAGTCGCTTCACACCTTCCACTCCATAATCTTCCAAAATCATATTACTGACTGAAACACTTCACGCCTTACTTTCCAAAGTCGAATCAGGTAGCACGCTGAAACATTGAGTCGCTTCATGCCTTATACTCTATTAGCTTCCAAAATCATTTGACCCACTGAGATGCTTTACGCCTTACTCTCCATAGTCGAATCATGTAGCAAGCTGAAAGGTTGAGTCACTTCACGCCTTATACTCCATAATCTTCGAAAATCATCTGACCGACTAAGACGCTTCACACCTTACTCTCCATAGTCGAATCTGGTATCACACTGAAAGATTGAGTCGCTTCACGCCTTACACTCCATAATCTTCCAAAATCATCTTACCGATAGAGACGCTTTATGCCTTACTCTCCGTAGTCGAATCAGGAAGCACGCTGAAAGATTGAGTCGCTTCACGCCTTACACACCATAATCTTCCAAAAATCATTTAACTGGCTTAGATGCTTCACGCCTTACACTCCGTAATCTTCCAAAAAATCTTCTGACCGACTGAGATGGTTCATGCCTTACTCTTCATAGTCAAATCAGGAAGCACGCTAAAAGATTGAGTTGCTTCACGCCTTCCACTACATAATCTTCTAAAATCATCAGATCGACTGAGACGCTTCACACCTTACTCACCATAGTCAAATTAGGTAGCGTACTGAAAGATTGAGTCACATCATGCCTAACACTCCATAAGACGCTTCATGGCATACTCTCCATAGTTGAATCAGGTAGCACGCTGAAAGATTGAGTCGCTTCACGCCTTAAACTCCATAATCTTCCATAATCATCTGACCGACTAAGACACTTCACGCCTTACACTCCAAAGTCGAATCAGGTAGCACACTGAAACATTGAGTCGCTTCATGCCTTATACTTTATTAGCTTTCAAAATTATATGACCGACTTAGATGCTTTACGCCTTACTCTCCATAGTCGAATGAAGTAGCACGTTGAAAGATTGAGTCACAAAGATTGAGTCTCTTCACGCCTTATACTCCATAATCTTCCAAAATCAACTGACCGACTGAGACGCTTCATGCCTTACTCTCCATAATCGAATCAGGTAGCACGCTGAAAGATTGAGTCGCTCCATGCCTTACACTCCATAATCTTCCAAAAATCATGTGACTGGCTGAGATGCTTCACGCCTTACACTCCATAATCTTCCAAAAAATCATTTGACCGACGGAGACGATTCACGCCTTACTCTTCAAAGTCAAATCTGGAAGCACACTAAAATATTGAGTCGCTTCACGCCTTCCACTCCATAATCTTCCAAAATCATCTGACCGACTGAGACGGTTCACGCCTTACTCTCCATAGTCGAATCATGTAGGATGCTGAAAGATTGAGTCGCTTCATACCTTATAGTCCATAATCTTCCAAAATCATCTGACCGACTGAGACGCTTTACGCCTTACTCTCCATAGTTGAATCAAGTAGCACGCTGAAAGATAGAGTCGCTTCACACCTTCCACTCCATCATCTTCCAAAATCATATTACTGACTGAAACACTTCACGCCTTACTCTCCAAAGTCGAATCAGGTAGCACGCTGAAACATTGAGTCACTTCATGCCTTATACTCTATTAGTTTCCAAAATCATTTGACCCACTGAGATGCTTTACGCCTTACTCTCCATAGTTGAATCATGTAGCAAGCTGAAAGGTTGAGTCACTTCAAGCCTTATACTCCATAATCTTCGAAAATCATCTGACCGACTGAGACGCTTCACACCTTACTCTCCATAGTCGAATCTGGTATCACACTGAAAGATTGAGTCGCTTCACGCCTTACACTCCATAATCTTCCAAAATCATCTTACCGATAGAGACGCTTTATGCCTTACTCTCCGTAGTCGAATCAGGAAGCACGCTGAAAGAGTGAGTCGCTTCACGCCTTACACACCATAATCTTCCAAAAATCATTTAACTGGCTTAGATGCTTCACGCCTTACACTCCGTAATCTTCCAAAAAATCTTCTGACCGACTGAGACGGTTCACGCCTTACTCTTCATAGTCAAATCAGGAAGCACGCTAAAAGATTGAGTTGCTTCACGCCTTCCACAACATAATCTTCCAAAATCATCAGATCGACTGAGACGCTTCATACCTTACTCACCATAGTCGAATTAGGTAGCACACTGAAAGATTGAGTCGCATCATGCCTAACACTCCATAATCTTCTAAAATAACCTGACCAACTGAGACGCTTCATGCCATACTCTCCACAGTTGAATCAGGTAGCACGCTGAAAGATTGAGTCTCTTCACGCCTTACACTCCATAATCTTCCATATTTATCTGACCGACTAAGACACTTCACGCCTTACTCTCCAAAGTCGAATCAGGTAGCACACTGAAACATTGAGTCACTTCATGCCTTATACACTATTAGCTTCTAAAATCATCTGACCGACTGAGATGCTTTACGCCTTACTCTCCATAGTCGAATGAAGTAGCACGCTGAAAGATTGAGTCACTTCACGCCTAATACTCCATAATCTTCCAAAATCATCTGACCGACTGAGACGCTTCATGCCTTACTCTCCATAATCGAATCAGGTAGCACGCTGAAATATTGAGTCACTCCACGCCTTACACTCCATAATCTTCCAAAAATCATGTGACTGGCTGAGATGCTTCACGCCTTACACTCCATAATCTTCCAAAAAATCATCTGACCGACGGAGACGCTTCACGCCTTACTCTTCAAAGTCAAATCTGGAAGCACACTAAAATATTGAGTCGCTTCACGCCTTCCACTCCTTAATCTTCCAAAATCATCTGACCGACTGAGACGGTTCACGCCTTACTCTCCATAGTCGAATCATGTAGGACGTTGAAAGATTGAGTCGCTTCATACCTTATAGTCCAAAATCTTCCAAAATCATCTGACCGACTGAGACGCTTTACGCCTTACTCTCCATAGTCGAATCAAGTAGCACGCTGAATGATTGAGTCGCTTCACACCTTCCACTCCATAATCTTCCAAGATCATCTGACCAACTGAGACACTTCACGCCTTACTCTCCAAAGTCGAATCAGGTAGCACGCTGAAACATTGAGTCGCTTCATACCTTATACTCTATTAGCTTCCAAAATCATCTGACCCACTGAGATGCTTTACGCCTTACTCTCCATAGTCGAATCATGTAGCAAGCTGAAAGATTGAGTCACTTCACGCCTTATACTCCATAATCTTCGAAAATCATCTGACCGACTGAGACGCTTCACACCTTACTCTCCAAAGTCGAATCTAGTACCACACTGAAAGATTGAGTCGCTTCACGCCTTACACTCCATGATCTTCCAAAATCATCTTACCGACAGAGACGCTTTATGCCTTACTCTCCGTAGTCGAATCAGGAAGCACGCTGAAAGATTGAGTTACTTCACGCCTTACACTCCATAATCTTCCAAAAATCATTTAACTGGCTTAGATGCTTCACGCCTTACACTCCGTAATCTTCCAAAAAATCTTCTGACCGTCTAAGACGGTTCACGCCTTACTCTTCATAGTCAAATCAGGAAGCACGCAAAAAGATTGAGTTGCTTCACGCCATCCACTCCATAATCTTCCAAAAAATCATCTGACCGACGGAGACGCTTCACGCCTTACTCTTCAAAATCAAATCTAGAAGCACACTAAAATAATGAGTCGCTTCACGCCTTCTACTCCATAATCTTCCAAAATCATCTGACCGACAGAGACGCTTTATGCCTTACTCTCCGTAGTTGAATCAGGTAGCACGCTGAAAGATTGAGTCGCTTCACGCCTTACACTCCATAATCTTCCATAATCATCTGACCGACTAAGACACTTCACACCTTACACTCCAAAGTCGAATCAGGTAGCACACTGAAACATTGAGTCGCTTCATGCCTTATACTCTATTAGCTTTCAAAATCATCTGACCGACTGAGATGCTTTACGCCTTACTCTCCATAGTCGAATGAAGTAGCACGCTGAAAGATTGAGTCACAAAGATTGAGTCTCTTCACGCCTTATACTCCATAATCTTCTAAAATCATCTGACCGACTGAGACGCTTCATGCCCTATTCTCCATAATCGAATCAGGTAGCACGCTGAAAGATTGAGTTGCTCCACGCCTTACACTCCATAATCTTCCAAAAATCATCTGACTGGCTGAGATGCTTCATGCCATACACTCCATAATCTTTCAAAAAATCATCTGACCGACGGAGACGCTTCACGCCTTACTCTTCAAAGTTAAATCTGGAAGCATGTGGACACGCGGAATCGGACCACTTATCTCTTGTTTGAGATTGTTTTGAAATTGATTTGAATCAAAGAAAAGGAAAGGTCTGTTGAAAACTGATACAGAGTCGCCACTTGGTCTTTAAGGAACCAAGAAACCTAATTTTGACTGACCCAAATGGATAAAGGGCACCGGCCCTTCATAACCAAAGAACTTGGTTCGGGGTTTTGGTACGAGAGAGGAAGGAGCCTTTGTCGCGACTAAAACACCCTCAACTCGCCCCATCTTTCGACGGGCCTCAATTAGCATCCAAATAATCATCTTATACTATGTATGGTTCGGCAATTAATACTATGATAATATATTACATTACATAAGAAACTTGAAAATGGAAGATCTAAAGATAAAATATCATTCATAAGATCTAAGTCAAATATCATGCAATGTAAAGTGAAAGATCACACAAATAAATCTAGAAAAAAAATCGTCTAATCATATATCAAATAATCAAGACTTCCTAATCTAAAAAGGGGACATGAATTGTTCTTGAAACAAATAATCAAAGAAATCAAAATATGCTTAGCAAACTAGTATGATGCATGTTAATCTTTGAGAAAAGAAGATTTCTCAATCCCCGGGACGGATGAGAAAGGAGGATTAGATCGAGGGGAGCATGAACGTGTGATCAAGTCCATTCCTTATAATCTTCTTAGATTAAGAGTTACAAAAACCCCAAATCTTGCATGAATGCATTGTATGTATCTAAAAATGTGCAAAGGTTGTAGTGTGTTTTGTGTACATGGATTTCTAAAATGACTTAGGAGTCTAAAATGTGTATGAATGAATGGATTAAATCAACATGGGATGTATACAAATGTAGTATGAACTACTTCCTAAGATATGAGCTAATTTGGAATGCATATAAGCATTAAATCAAAGAATGAAAGTTAAGGTATGCTTGCTGTGAATAGTGGACAGAACAGTAGCATCATCTTTTGAAATTTGAAAAGAGGGGTTATGAATGTTTTCAATGCATGATTTTTTATGGAGATGTTCCTTATTGTGTCTAGAATACAACCCAAAAAGCCAATCTTAAATATCTATCACAGATTGAGAGAAATCATATAAACAATGGAGGTCACTCAGAAACAGAGTCCGTACCGTCGACTGAAATGTTAGAAAATCTTATAAAATGAAGAAGAATGATCTAGAGGCCCATTTTATACAGCAAGTTCCCTAAGACATTGAAGTTTAAGGGAAAAATAAGTTAGGACCACCCCTTTTGGAAAAGGTTTCTGTAAATCAAGTTGGAAGTGGACCTAGCTGCTGTGACAGCAAAGACAGAATGTCTGGAAGGAATGTTTGAGTCCAAATGGACCATTTTCAAGTACTTCCAAGTCAAGCCAAAAATCATAGGTGTTCTATAGTGAGTTAGAAAGACTTTACAAGTGGTCTTACATTCATACATTGAGTATTGAACCCAAAATAATTCCTTGAAGTTAAATGACTCACTGTTTTGAGGGTTTTGAGGAAAACAAGGTTTATTTCTTGAAATCAAAATGAGGGGTTTAAGAGGGGGGTTTTGAAATGAGGGTTTTGAAAGTATACTTCCAGACCTTGGATGAATATTCTAACCACTTGGAATATCAATTCCTAACTTATTTCAAGAACTTCCCAAATATTTGCAAATCATGGTTTTATTTGGAAATCAAACTCAAGAATCTATGGGAGTATGATACATGAGAGGATAGATGATACATGATATGATATAGCATGCTAAAAGTGGTAAAGAACATGTGCATGGGATATGGGTTCATCTAGATACAAGAGAGTGTTGCATCAAAGTGTGAAAGCCAAAAAGTGAAATGCTGTGAATAATGGACAGACTGTATGCATTACTTTGTAACATTATAATGGGAGGTCAAACGTGCCTAGAAATATGTGATAAAAATCAGAGATCATCCTTATTGTGTCTAGAAAATAACCCAAAAAGCCAAACATCAATAGCTATCACAGATTAAAAGAAATAAATCAGAATGTACACATGACTCAGAAACAAAAGCTGCACTGTTGACTGCTTTTGTATGATTTTTCATAAATCAAAGAAAAGGTTTATGATGACCCATTATATACCAAACGTTTCCTAAGACACCCAAGTTTCATAAAAAAATAGAAAAGATATATGTACAGTGACGAAAATATCCAGAATAAGTGCAAGAAGTTGGGTGAACATTCTGTGAGAACAGAGGCAGATTATGAATATGATCTTCTCACATCCAAAACAAATACTTTCATATCTTTATAATTGATGGGAAAAATTGGGGACAAACTATGATGTATTATGAAGATTTTCCAAGTGGTTTCATCATCATAACTCAAGTATTTAATTCAAAACAAATCTTTGAATCTGAACAGCTCACTGTTTTGGATCATTCTTGAAGAAAATGGATTTGGGTTTTGAAATAGAGTTTGAGTTCTTGATTGGGGGTTTTGAAATAGATGTTCAAAGCATGAACTTAAACTCTTGAGATGACCATGTGACCACTTAGAACCTCATCCAACCTTGAATCATCAAAGAACTCCCAATATTATTGGAGAGATTCATTTTTATTTTGGACATAACTTCAATACATTTCAAGAACATCTTGGAAGTATTGAGGTTATGATCATCATCTATCAAACATGTTTTTGAGGTCAAG
Organism: Hydrangea macrophylla; assembly: GCA_033977485.1. Taxonomy (NCBI): domain Eukaryota; kingdom Viridiplantae; phylum Streptophyta; class Magnoliopsida; order Cornales; family Hydrangeaceae; genus Hydrangea; species Hydrangea macrophylla. Next base: position 36,169,510 of record CM066995.1, read on the forward strand.
AGCTACTATCCATAAGGATTCACTCACCCCAAACTTCATGTCATCACTTAGATGATGATGAACTAGTAAGTAAATAAAGAAAATAAAAAGAAATGAGATTAAGAAGAGATGAACATAATATGAACAAGCAAGTAAATAACAATCAATAGATGATAATCAATATGATTTTGGACTTGTAGCTTGGTGTTTCACTCATAGATTTTGACATTTGGACATGGAAGTAGCTTCCTAACTCAAGAATGCTCAAGAATGGTGATTGGGTATATTGATGATGAAGTATATAGAAAAATGATGGAGGAAAACAAGATTAGAACTCACTTTTATTGGAAAAAAAATGGAAGAAGAAGACTACTTCTTCTCTTTCTCTCTCTATATTTCCCTAGAGTTTCTTCCTAAGCTTTCTCTAAGCTTCCATGTCTCTCCTCTAAATGGAAGTAAATGACTTCTTTTATAGGCAAAGGAGGGGTGGTAAATGGAATTTTAAAAAGTTTAAAATGGTCTCCCATTGGTCCAAAATAAGCTGGGAATCAAAACTACGTCGTTTTGGTTTTTAATTAATCAAAATGGGACCCCAAAAGAAATTACAAAAACTCACTGTTCTGGAGGGGAGTGCCGCGGCGGCACTGGGCCAGTGCCGCGGTGGCACTGCTCCTCCTTCGTCCAGATAATGCTGTTTAGGCCCCCTGAAGTTCCGGTATTCGCGAAAAGGCCCTATTTCGTCCGAAATTCACAGAAAATGCGTACGAACTCCAAATTGAGGTTGTGATATACCGTTGGAAAGGTAATGGAGTCTACTTTACATGAAAAATAGTTTGGGGATAGGTCACTTTGAAAAGTTTTGCGGTATTCACGATAAAAACCGATTTGATCGCCCTTTTCGCCTTTGGAAATTCATAATAAATTCGTTTTAAATCCAGAAATTATGTGCGATATACCGTTGGAAAGCTATTGACCTCTAGTATCCATGAAAAATATTTGAAAATTATTTTGGTGCCCCGGTTCCAAAGTCAAATTCCGGTCAAACTGGTCAAACCTGGGATTCCCGGGAAGTTCTGGAAACCTCCGGGAGTTCCCGGGAGCTGATGTTTTCGCTCGATTTTCTTTTGGAACTTGTTTTAACATTTTTCTCATGATTTAAAATGATTCCGGTGAATCCGGACAATTTTGGTCAAACTTGGTCAAACTTGGTCAAACCTGGTCAAACCTTGGTCAAACCTGGTCAAACCTTGGTCAAACCGGTCAACGGGGACTTTCCGGGAACTTCCGGGACTTCCGGGGGTCTCTGGGAGCCGACGATTTCATCTGATTTCTCTTAAAAACTCATTTTATCGCTTTCCTTACGACGTAGCATGTTTTCAGAACTTTGGGACCAAATCTGGGAGTTTTTGGGCTTTTAGGGGCATTTTGGTCATTCTGAGCATTCTGAGAGATGGAGTTGACTTCCGAGAGTCCTTTTGAGTCTTTTACAATCATTGTGAACCACCAAGCTATGGGTCTCCTAAATCTGATAGCCGACAAAATGGGGTGTCTACAGTTTGCCCCTCTTTGGCATAAACTTGCGAGGCAACGCATGTCGCAAGCGAGTGCCAAAGCTTTGAAGAGACAGGACTTTTTGGAGGCTATAGATTTAGGATAAAAACGTTGCAAATGATGCAATGAAGAAAAAAGAAAGATGCTGAGGTCAGTGCTGGTCGTGCTCTGCGTGAGCTGCCTACGTATCCCAAGGGGAATCAGACAAGGACGTAGTTCAGGGCAAAAAGGAATAAATCACACATGCACATACACAACAATCAGGCGGATGCTATGCTATAAGAGTGATATGTAATGCATGGATGTGATATGAATTGTGTCATGAGTCCTATCATGTCTAGTGTTATGACCCTAGTATGAGCAAGTGCTGTGGGGTGTGCCACTCCGAGTGGCTGGTGTTGTGTTAGTGTTTGCGACTGTGATGTGGTGGATGACTCAGATAAGGACAGCAAGGTTTAGAAGACTCTGGGTCTAGGGGCAAACTTCTGGAATTACGGGAAGTGTGCTTTACAAGCGAATGGGATCGGATGTGGGGTTTTTGAGGATGACAACTAAAGATAACCCATAGGTGAGGGAGTTCATGATAAGCGACAGTTTTATAATAACCAAATCGAGGAGGCTCATAATAGGTAGTTCACGATAATTGACAGGTGAGATAACCGGAGTGAAGAAGCTCACGATAAGTGAGGAAACTCATGATGACTGACAGGTGAGAAAGCTCATGATAATCAGTGGACATGGATCCTTGAATTGCGAATAGACAGTGCTTGCCCTGGGATTTCGGGTGATTCGACTGCTGGTGATGTTTTCAATCGTTGGCCGATCCTTATGATGACAAAGTTCGGAGAATTGGTTCGGATTTCTGTTATCTTCTGCTGGGATGGTAGGGGACTCTCTGAGAATCTCTCTTCAATTCTTGACCTAAAACTAGGATCCATCTCTGAATCTCTCGTAGTTGGTCAGATTTTGTAATGCTCAATCCAAAAGAGCCGGTTAGGGCCTTCGGGAGCTGATGGACTCTCTAAGAATCTCTCTTCAATTCTTGACCTAGAACCAGGATCCATCTCTGAATCTCTCGTGGTTGGTCAGATCTCGCAATGCTCAATCCAAAAGAGCCGGTTAGGGCCTATCGGTTTATGTCCTCGGAGGATGATGTAGGGTTCTCGGAGAATCTCTTTTGGAGTTCAATCCGAGAGGGCCGGTCAGGGCCTCCGGGAGCTGGTATCTATCGGTTTCTGTCCTCGGGGGATGATGTAGGGTTCTCGGAGAATCTCTTTTGACGCTCAATCCAAGGGGGCCGGTCAGGGCCTCCGGGAGCTGGTATCTATCGGTTTCTGTCCTCGGGGGATGATGTAGGGTTCTCGGAGAATCTCTTTTGACGCTCAATCCAAGGGGGCCGGTCAGGGCCTCCGGGAGCTGGTATCTATCGGTTTCTGTCCTAGGGGGATGATGTAGGGTTCTCGGAGAATCTCTTTTGACGCTCAATCCAAGGGGGCCGGTCAGGGCCTCCGGGAGCTGGTATCTATCGGTCTCTGTCCTCGGGGGATGATGTAGGGTTCTCGGAGAATCTCTTTTAGCGCTCAATCCAAGAGGGCCGGTCAGGGCCTCCGAGAGCTGGTATCTATCGGTTTCTGTCCCCGGGGATGATGTAGGGTTCTCGGAGAATCTCTTTTGGCGCTCAATCCAAGAGGGCCGGTCAGGGCCTCCGGGAGCTGGTATCTATCGGTTTCTGTCCCCGGGGGATGATGTAGGGTTCTCGGAGAATCTCTTTTGACGCTCAATCCAAGAGGGCCAGTCAGGGCCTCCGGGAGCTGGTATCTATCGGTTTCTGTCCTCGGGGGATGATGTACTCTGCTAGGAAGAAGGAAATACGTCCATTAAATGGGAGTAAAGGTATCATTCTATTTGTGATGAGGGATACGGAGATGGCCTGCGGCAGTTAAGGTTTTGATATTGAAAGAGAAGAGTGATGGACTTATGTTGCTAGGAGAAAGGAAGATCATCAACAGCCACTCATGGACTTATGTTGCATGAAGAAAGATGAGAGATCAACAGCCACTCATGGACTTATGTTGTTGGGAGAGAGGAAGATCATCAACAGCCACTCATGGACTTATGTTGCATGAACGAAGATGAAAGATCAACAGCCACTCATGGACTTATGTTGCTGGGAGAAAGAAAGATCATCAACAGCCATTCATGGACTTATGTTGCATGAACGAAGATGAAAGATCAACAGCCACTCATGGACTTATGTTGCTACTCAAATCTTTGACGGTGCTTCTCAATGCTTCTTGATTCTCAATGGTGTTCTTCAAATCTTAATGACGCTCCTCGACTTTTAAATGATGCTTTTCAACTCTACTGACGCTCCTCGACAAATCTGATGCTTCTCAACACCTCCGATGTTCCCCAACTCTTCAACGATGCTTCTCAACAAATCTGATGCTCCTCAACACATCCGATGTTCCTTAACTCTTCAACATCCGATGTTCTTCAACGATGCTCCTTAACACACCCGATGCTCCTCTTCAACAATACTCTCTTCTGATGTTCCTCGATGCTCCAATAATGCTTCCCAACTCTCCTGATGTTCCTCGACGCTCCAACAATGCTTCTCAACTCTTCTGATGTTCCTCGACACATCTGATGCTCCTCCTCAGCAACACACTTGGACTTTGAACCTTAACCATCTTAATAGCACATCTTATCAAAACTTCTCATCAACACATCTGGACTTTGGGCCCTGAAACACCTCAACAACACGTCTCATCGACACACCTTATCAGCAATAGTCTCTTGGTGTTGGCGATATCTCCTCCGATCAGCCACCTTGAGAAATAACTATCGGTTTGTAGTTTGTAACCACTTACGAGTTTATGCCACTCGTACCTGGGACACTTCTCATGTTGCGACTTTGACTGGTGTAGTAATAATGTTTGGTACTTCTGCTTATTTCCAAAGTTTTTTTTGTTATAATTGGGAATCACCTTTAACCCACACATTTGAGACCATATGGACAAATGGACTTGACAAGAAAAGTTGGGTTAGTTTGTATGAAACCTCGATCTCTGACACACTTGTGATCAGATTACTACTGACTCAAACAAAGAAGGATTGACTTGGACATGAAATTCTCAAATTGCCACGATCCAATGTGCCTTCATCATGAATGATGTACCGCTCATCTTTTGTGTCCACTCCTCATCTTAATATGACAGCACTTTGCTGATAAATCTGGTTTTTGAAAATTCCTCCCTATTGATCTAATCAATTCTCTACTTCTCCCTGGAAGTGCTTTGAATTAGTGCCTTAGCTTTTAGAATAAAAGATGCTCTATTTCAAAAAATTTCAAAACAACTTGGTCACTTGAAAACTCGCCCTTGGTGTGAAGGGATCGTGTTAGGCAAACGGAGTTTGCCCCTAGTTTGAGGTGTACGAAGTAGAATTCATAGGCAAACGAGGTGGGTGACCGAAGTTTGCCCCTAGTTTGGACAATGGTTTATTGGAGGTTTTGGGCAAACGAGGTAGGTGACCGAAGTTTGCCCCTTGTATGAAGGGTAGATAATGGAGTTCAGGTAAACGAGGCGAGTAGCCAACGTTTGCCCCTAGTGTGGAAGGTGATTTCTGGCTTGAGGCAAGGACCGTGACTTTAATCTCTCAAATGCTCATAACTTTTGCCTAGGAACCAGTGAGGTGACCTAACGAGCTCTTTTCTCTCTTTTGTTATTGCTTACTTTGGACTTAGCTGTAACTTTTGCCTAGGCATCCTTTCGGATTTTTGACCTAGCGAGCCATCCTTTTTCTTTTTGAAAGTCTGCCTACGTACCCCCAAGTGGGGATCAGGTCCAACGTAGTTCGGGCCATGGTCGGAAAGAAGCGGGTTGATTTTTAGGTAGGTGGGGTGACCGAACCATTGTGGTTGCCTACGTATCCCCGAGCGGGAATCAGGTCAAGCGTAGTTCAAGGCAAGGTCTTGAAAAAAATTGGGTATGAGGGTTTTTCAAACCAATCACCAAATCAGTTCAAACTTGAGCCACTTGTGGTAGTTTTGAATAAAAGGATTCAGTTTCAACCCCCCTTTTTTTCTCTTTCTTGTTCTTTTTATTTTGAGGATTGATCCTTTTCACTTTCGCCTAGCCAGTCAATTTTGCTTTTCATGTAATTGATTCTTGCAAGATCTTTCAATCGCAATCTTAGAATTCCGAAACGTGCATGTCAGCTCTCGGAATTTTGTGGTTGTTCCGTGCCTTTGGAAATGTGATCCAGGCACGTTCTTATGATGTACCTTGAAGCATACAATTTTCTCATTTGTTTCATCAAAATTTTCTTCAACCTTTTGACTGGCTAGGGTCAGATTTTGGAAATCAATACCTTTTTAGCTCTCATTTTTGCCTAGGGGCCCTTTTCGGGTTTTCAACCTAGCGAGCTTTTTTTTTTTTTTTTTTTTTAAGGGGGAAGAAACTCATCGAAATGTTTAGCTACCAACAAGGACCAAGTTCGCACAGGTTCGCATGGCTATCAATTGGATTGGGTCCGAGGCTTTGAAATGGTAGAAATGGTAGAAAGGGTGTTAGGCAAGCCCTAAATCAGTCTTAAGTATGTCTTTCCGAGATTTGAGCAAAAGCATCTTTAAATTCTTAAAGTAAGACTATTCAATTCTCAGCTCTTCTTTGGGGTCAGTGCGAAATCGACTTTGACCTGTTTGGGATTCTCTTTTTTTGTTTGATGCAAAAATTTATTAGCAGGGTAATGTCCATGGTAATTTGAAAAGTGACATTTTCAGTTCAGCGATTCATGCACTTATGAATATACACATCAGATTAGGCAAAATGAGACTTCATTCCATCAGAAGAGAAAGATTACATTACTCGATACAGACTCACAACAACTCGATGACAGACAGACTCGACCACAAGATCAAACTTGAAATAGACTCAAAACATAGAGCAGACTTGACTTGGTCTCAAATGGAGTGTCTTTGTGACCCATTTATTATCATTGTTTTTTTTTTTTTTTTTTTTTTTTTTTAGCAGAAGGTCCAAACACTATCGCTCCACTGCACGGATTCAACATTCATGGGTGTCAATAAAAGGGATCATTTGAGAGGATAGGCAATGGGCTTAGGTGACATGGGGTTGAATGGGTGGTGGCTCGATGGTTCCTCGATCAATGAGGTCTTGGATATCATGGCGGAGACGTATGCACCGGTCGGTGTCATGGCCTGGGCCTTGGTGGTAGGCACATCGTTTGGACAGGTCACAGTTAGGTGGTGGGGGATCGACACGGGGCTGAAGGAGTTGGAGGTGCCCCTTTTTTAGCAGGCGGTCTAAGGCTACGGAGGGAGAGATATCCAGCTTGGAAAATTCACGGGGTACCCTATTTTGGTAAGGGCGACTAGGCGAGCTGGTTTGATTTGTGAGTTGGTATGATTGGGGAGAATAGGCCATGGGTTGGTTACTAAGGGCGTTGACATTCGAAGGGTTTCGGGAGTACTCGGGCCTCTTGGATTGGCTTTGTGATTCTTCATTCTTGATTTTCCCTTCCCTGATTGCATCCTCAATTCTAGTCCCAACCTCAAACAGTTCTTCAAATGTTGAGATGGACTGGTAGAAGAGTTTCTCATGGTACAGCGGCAGTAGATTCTTGATCAACATCCGGACTTGTTCCTTTTCGACTGGTCGGTGGGTCATTTGGGCCACCTTGTTCCTCCATCTGCTCAAGAACGCAGCGAAGGACTCATTGAAGTTCTGCCGGGTAGTCTCCAGATCCCGGATGGTGACATCGAGCTCTTGGTTATAGGAGTAATGATCAATGAAGACCTGGACTATATCTTCCCAAGTTCGAGTCTTAGATACCTCCAAGGTCAGAAACCAGGATAGAGCAGCCTTGGCTAGGGTTTGAGGGAACAACATTGCAATGTGCTCATGAGTGCAGCCCATTGATTGGAAAACACTCATGCAGAACTTTATGTGGCTCTTCGGATTCCCAGTTCCATCAAAACGATCAATTTCAGGCATCTTGAAGTTCTCCGGCAGTTTCAGCTTAACAGGCTCAAAGAGGCCTTCCAGGTCTAGCATGTAATCATCGATTCCCTTGCTTTTCCTTAGCACGCTCTCCAGTTTGTCGACCTTGTCCATTTTCTCTTGGAACTTCTTTTCATATGCAAGCGGTGGGACCCCTTGAAACCAGTCTTCCTCCCCGTTATTCCCATGTGGAGGAGGTTCAAACCCTGGTGGTGGAAACCCGGGCGGAGGTTGCGGCTGCTGCTGCTTCAGTTCTTCCATGAACCTCAGGACTTGGGCTAGACTGTCAGACTGTTAGCTTATAGTTGCTCCCAACTCGGTGACCTTGATTTCCAATTCTTCTCTATTCATGTTGAAGCGGGCTGTCGGACTGATTCTGACTAAACGATTATCCGAACTCCTGGTCCACAACGAGGATTCCGGCTGTTGACCTTGGGAATCTATACTGACCTGACAGATTTTGAGAGAAAGGGGTGTATCAGATCCTGACAGTGATGACTTTTAGACAGATAAAGGCAGTGACGTGGACTGACTCGAGACAGTGCGCGCAGAGAGATGGGGATGGTGTATGCATGGGAGACAAGCATGCGGATGTAAGCCCTAATTTACATGATGCTCCTATTTCTAACAGATAGCAGTTAAGCAATTAAGGTCCTAACCATATAGAGTGTGCCAATCTTACTTTCCAGTACGATCACCAAGGGATAACAGGGATTTCCAGGGTTTACGGAGGCTTCTAAGAAGGACTGGGCATTCAGAGTTTCTGGGAGAAAACGGGATATCCGGGTACAGTTTTGAGCAGAGTTTTTGGGATAAACAGGTTAATGCGGGTATATCTGGGACATCTGGACAGAGTTTCTGGGAGAAACTGGTAAGTATGGTTATATCTGGGATATCAGGACAGAGTTTCTGGGAGAAACTGGTAAGTATGGTGATAGTGATCATACTTTCTAGCAGGTTTTCATACTCCTATGTCTCAAGACCGACAAACAAGGTTTGCGGTGTATATCTTTGCGAGCATGGAGCAGACATCCTTGTCATGATGCTTAAGCAAGTCAACTCAATGTGATTACATGTGAGTGATTGCCTTGGGAATCATAAGAAAGAGGTTCTGTCCTATGCCACATAAGCGTCTACATCGCGCAGGTAATCCCGCCAGGGCATACAGCAGTTATATCACATTGTCCTATCATAAAAGATAAATGAACAGTCCTATGAAAGGTTCTACAAGAATCTATATGCAAAGGCTGGGTTTAGTCAAAGAGGGTCCGTTGACGAGAGTTCCAATATACCGTCAGGGAGACAGTACGGAGGTTTTTACTCTTTTTGATATACCTTGGAAGGTACAGTATCAACGGTGACTTGTGCCATGGCACAGCAAGACCTGAACAATGTCAGCGCCGCGTTTCAGACACAGTCGGGAGGGTAAAATGCAGAGTGCAATGTGGTGAACCAGACACAGTAAAAAGATGATTTTAAGGATGCTTCTTATGAGTCAAACCTCTGTATTATTTTGTTTTAAAATAAAAATCCCCAGCAGAGTCGCCAGATTGTGGACACGCGGAATCGGACCACTTCTCTCTTGTTTGAGATTGTTTTGAAATTGATTTGAATCAAAGAAAAGGAAAGGTCTGTTGAAAACAGATACAGAGTCGCCACTTGGTCTTTAAGGAACCAAGAAACCTAATTTTGACTGACCCAAATGGATAAAGGGCACCGGCCCTTCATAACTAAAGAACTTGGTTCGGGGTTTTGGTACGAGAGAGGAAGGAGCCTTTGTCGCGACTAAAACACCCTCAACTCGCCCCATCTTTCGACGGGCCTCAATTAGCATCCAAATAATCATCTTATACTATGTATGGTTCGGCAATTAATACTATGATAATATATTACATTACATAAGAAACTTGAAAATGGAAGATCTAAAGATAAAATATCATTCATAAGATCTAAGTCAAATATCATGCAATGTAAAGTGAAAGATTACACAAATAAATCTAGAAAAAAAATCGTCTAATCATATATCAAATAATCAAGATTTCCTAATCTAAAAAGGGGACATGAATTGTTCTTGAAACAAATAATCGAAGAAATCAAAATATGCTTAGCAAACTAGTATGATGCATGTTAATCTTTGAGAAAAGAAGATTACTCAATACCCGGGACGGATGAGAAAGGAGGATTAGATCGAGGGGAGCATGAACGTGTGATCAAGTCCATTCCTTATAATCTTCTTAGATTAAGAGTTACAAAAACCCCAAATCTTGCATGAATGCATTGTATGTATCTAAAAATGTGCAAAGGTTGTAGTGTGTTTTGTGTACATGGATTTCTAAAATGACTTAGGAGTCTAAAATGTGTATGAATGAATGGATTAAATCAACATGGGATGTATACAAATGTAGTATGAACTACTTCCTAAGATATGAGCTAATTTGGAATGCATATAAGCATTAAATCAAAGAATGAAAGTTAAGGTATGCTTGCTGTGAATAGTGGACAGAACAGTAGCATCATCTTTGGAAATTTGAAAAGAGGGGTTAGGAATGTTTTCAATGCATGATTTTTTATGGAGATGTTCCTTATTGTGTCTAGAATACAACCCAAAAAGCCAATCTTAAATAGCTATCACAGATTGAGAGAAATCATATAAACAATGGAGGTCACTCAGAAACAGAGTCCGTACCGTCGACTGAAATGTTAGAAAATCTTATAAAATGAAGAAGAATGATCTAGAGGCCCATTTTATACAGAAAGTTCCCTAAGACATTGAAGTTTAAGGGAAAAATAAGTTAGGACCATCCCTTTTGGAAAAGGTTTCTGTAAAACAAGTTGGAAGTGGACCTAGCTGCTGTGACAGCAAAGACAGAATGTCTGGAAGGAATGTTTGAGTCCAAATGGACCATTTTCAAGTACTTCCAAGTCAAGCCAAAAATCATGGGTGTTCTATAGTGAGTTAGAAAGACTTTCCAAGTGGTCTTACATTCATACATTGAGTATTGAACCCAAAATAATTCCTTGAAGTTAAATGACTCACTGTTTTGAGGGTTTTGAGGAAAACAAGGTTTATTTCTTGAAATCAAAATGAGGGGTTTAAGAGGGGGGTTTTGAAATGAAGGTTTTGAAAGTATACTTCCAGACCTTGGATGAATATTCTAACCACTTGGAATATCAATTCCTAACTTATTTCAAGAACTTCCCAAATATTTGCAAATCATGGTTTTATTTGGAAATCAAACTCAAGAATCTATGGGAGTATGATACATGAGAGGATAGATGATACATGATATGATATAGCATGCTAAAAGTGGTAAAGAACATGTGCATGGGATATGGGTTCATCTAGATACAAGAGAGTGTTGCATCAAAGTGTGAAAGCCAAAAAGTGAAATGCTGTGAATAGTGGACAGACTGTATGCATTACTTTGTAACATTATAATGGGAGGTCAAACGTGCCTAGAAAAATGTGATAAAAATCAGAGATCATCCTTATTGTGTCTAGAAAATAACCCAAAAAGCCAAACATCAATAGCTATCACAGATTAAAAGAAATAAATCAGAATGTACACATGACTCAGAAACAAAAGCTGCACTGTTGACTGCTTTTGTATGATTTTTCATAAATCAAAGAAAAGGTTTATGATGACCCATTATATACCAAAAGTTTCCTAAGACACCCAAATTTCATAAAAAAAAATAGAAAAGATATATGTACAGTGACGAAAATATCCAGAATAAGTGCAAGAAGTTGGGTGAACATTCTGTGAGAACAGAGGCAGATTATGAATATGATCTTCTCACATCCAAAACAAATACTTTCATATCTTTATAATTGATGGGAAAAATTGGGGACAAACTATGATGTATTATGAAGATTTTCCAAGTGGTTTCATCATCATAACTCAAGTATTTAATTCAAAACAAATCTTTGAATCTGAACAGCTCACTGTTTTGGATCATTCTTGAAGAAAATGGATTTGGGTTTTGAAATAGAGTTTGAGTTCTTGATTGGGGGTTTTGAAATAGATGTTCAAAGCATGAACTTAAACTCTTGAGATGACCATGTGACCACTTAGAACCTCATCCAACCTTGAATCATCAAAGAACTCCCAATATTATTGGAGAGATTCATTTTTATTTTGGACATAACTTCAATACATTTCAAGAACATCTTGGAAGTATTGAGGTTATGATCATCATCTATCAAACATGTTTTTGAGGTCAAGAGCTACTATCCATAAGGATTCACTCACCCCAAACTTTATGTCATCACTTAGATGATGATGAACTAGTAAGTAAATAAAGAAAATAAAAAGAAATGAGATTAAGAAGAGATGAACATAATATGAACAAGCAAGTAAATAACAATCAATAGATGATAATCAATATGATTTTGGACTTGTAGCTTGGTGTTTCACTCATAGATTTTGACATTTGGACATGGAAGTAGCTTCCTAACTCAAGAATGCTCAAGAATGGTGATTGGGTATATTGATGATGAAGTATATAGAAAAATGATGGAGGAAAACAAGATTAGAACTCACTTTTATTGGAAAAAAAATGGAAGAAGAAGACTACTTCTTCTCTTTCTCTCTCTATATTTCCCTAGAGTTTCTTCCTAAGCTTTCTCTAAGCTTCCATGTCTCTCCTCTAAATGGAAGTAAATGACTTCTTTTATAGGCAAAGGAGGGGTGGTAAATGGAGTTTTAAAAAGTTTAAAATGGTCTCCCATTGGTCCAAAATAAGCTGGGAATCAAAACTACGTCGTTTTGGTTTTTAATTAATCAAAATGGGACCCCAAAAGAAATTACAAAAACTCACTGTTCTGGAGGGGAGTGCCGCGGCGGCACTGGGCCAGTGCCGCGGCGGCACTGCTCCTCCTTTGTCCAGATAATGCTGTTTAGGCCCCCTGAAGTTCCGGTATTCGCGAAAAGGCCCTATTTCGTCCGAAATTCACAGAAAATGCGTACGAACTCCAAATTGAGGTTGTGATATACCGTTGGAAAGGTAATGGAGTCTACTTTACATGAAAAATAGTTCGGGGATAGGTCACTTTGAAAAGTTTTGCGGTATTCACGATAAAAACCGATTTGATCGCCCTTTTCGCCTTTGGAAATTCATAATAAATTCGTTTTAAATCCAGAAATTATGTGCGATATACCGTTGGAAAGCTATTGACCTCTAGTATCCATGAAAAATATTTGAAAATTATTTTGGTGCCCCGGTTCCAAAGTCAAATTCCGGTCAAACTGGTCAAACCTGGGATTCCCGGGAAGTTCTGGAAACCTCCGGGAGTTCCCGGGAGCTAATGTTTTCGCTCGATTTTCTTTTGGAACTTGTTTTAACATTTTTCTCATGATTTAAAATGATTCCGGTGAATCCGGACAATTTTGGTCAAACTTGGTCAAACTTGGTCAAACCTGGTCAAACCTTGGTCAAACCGGTCAACGGGGACTTTCCGGGAACTTCCGGGACTTCCGGGGGTCTCTGGGAGCCGACGATTTCATCTGATTTCTCTTAAAAACTCATTTTATCGCTTTCCTTATGACGTAGCATGTTTTCAGAACTTTAGGACCAAATCTGGGAGTTTTTGGGCTTTTAGGGGCATTTTGGTCATTCTGAGCATTCTGAGAGATGGAGCTGACTTCCGAGAGTCCTTTTGAGACTTTTACGATCATTGTGAACCACCAAGCTATGGGTCTCCTAAATCTGATAGCCGACAAAATGGGGTGTCTACAAAGCACACTAAAATATTGAGTCGCTTCACGCCTTCCACTCAATAATTTTCCAAAATCATCTGACCAACTGAGACGGTTCACGCCTTACTCTCCATAGTCGAATCAGGTAGGACGCTGAAAGATTGAGTCGCATTATACCTTGTAGTCCATAATCTTCCAAAATCATCTGACCGACTGAGACGCTTTACGCCTTACTCTCCATAGTCGAATCAAGTAGCACGCTGAAAGATTGAGTCGCTTCACACCTTCCACTCCATAATCTTCCAAAACCATCTTACTGACTGAAACACTTCACGCCTTACTCTCTAAAGTCGAATCAGGTAGAACGCTGAAACATTGAGTCGCTTCATGCCTTATACTCTATTAGCTTTCAAAATCATCTGACCGACTGAGATGCTTTACGCCTTACTCTCCATAGTCGAATGAAGTAGCACGCTGAAAGATTGAGTCACAAAGATTGAGTCTCTTCACGCCTTATACTCCATAATCTTCCAAAATCATCTGACCGACTGAGACGCTTCACACCTTACTCCCCATAGTCGAATCTGGTATCACACTGAAAGATTGAGTCGCTTCACGCCTTACACTCCATAATCTTCCAAAATCATCTGACCGACAGAGACGCTTTATGCCTTACTCTCCGTAGTCGAATCAGGAAGCACGCTGAAAGATTGAGTCGCTTCACGCCTTACACACCATAATCTTCCAAAAATCATTTAACTGGCTTAGATGCTTCACGCCTTACACTCCGTAATCTTCCAAAAAATCTTCTGACCGTCTGAGACGGTTCACGCCTTACTCTTCATAGTCAAATCAGGAAGCACGCTAAAAGATTGAGTTGCTTCACGCCTTCCACTCCATAATCTTCCAAAAAATCATCTGACCGACGGAGACGCTTCACGCCTTACTCTTCAAAATCAAATCTGGAAGCACACTAAAATATTGAGTCGCTTCACGCCTTCTACTCCATAATCTTCCAAAATCATCTGACCTACTGAGACGGTTCACGCCTTACTCTTCAAAATCAAATCTGGAAGCACACTAAAATATTGAGTCGCTTCACGCCTTCTACTCCATAATCTTCCAAAATCATCTGACCGACTGAGACGGTTCACGCCTTACTCTCCATAGTTGAATCAGGTAGGACGTTGAAAGATTGAGTCGCATCATACCTTATAGTCCATAATCTTCCAAAATCATCTGACCGACAGAGACGCTTTACGCCTTACTCTCCAAAGTGGAATCAAGTAACACACTGAAAGATTGAGTCGCTTCACACCTTCCACTCCATAATCTTCCAAAATCATCTTACTGACTGAAACACTTCACGCCTTACTCTCTAAAGTCGAATCAGGTAGCACGCTGAAACATTGAGTCGCTTCATGCCTTATACTCTATTAGCTTCTAAAATCATCTAACCGACTGAGACGCTTTACTCCTTACTCTCCATAGTCGAATCATGTAGGAAGCTGAAAGATTGAGTCACTTCAAGCCTTATACTCCATAATCTTCGAAAATCATCTGACCGACTGAGACGCTTCACACCTTACTCACCATAGTCGAATTAGGTAGCACACTGAAAGATTGAGTCGCATCATGCCTTATACACTATTAGCTTCCAAAATCATCTGACCGACTGAGATGCTTTACGCCTTACTCTCCATAGTCGAATGAAGTAGCACGCTGAAAGATTGAGTCACTTCACGCCTTATACTCCATAATCTTCCAAAATCATCTGACCGACTGAGACGCTTCATGCCTTACTCTCCATAATCGAATCAGGTAGCACGCTGAAAGATTGAGTCGCTCCACGCCTTACACTCCATAATCTTCCAAAAATCATCTGACTGGCTGAGATGCTTCACGCCTTACACTCCATAATCCTCCAAAAAATCATCTGACCGACGGAGACGCTTCACGCCTTACTCTTCAAAGTCAAATCTGGAAGCACACTAAAATATTGAGTCGCACCACGCCTTCCACTCCATAATCTTCCAAAATCATCTGACCGACTGAGACGGTTCACGCCTTACTCTCCATAGTCGAATCAGGAAGGACGCTGAAAGATTGAGTCGCTTCATACCTTATAGTCCATAATCTTCCAAAATCATCTGACCGACTGAGATGGTTCACGCCTTACTCTCCATAGTCGAATCAAGTAGCACGCTGAAAGATTGAGTCACTTCACGCCTTATACTCCATAATCTTCCAAAATCATCTGACCGACTAAGACGCTTCATGCCTTACTCTCCATAATCGAATCAGGTAGCACGCTGAAAGATTGAGTCGCTTCATGCCTTATACACTATTAGCTTCCAAAATCATCTGACCGACTGAGATGCTTTACGCCTTACTCTCCATAGTCGAATGAAGTAGCACGCTGAAAGATTGAGTCACTTCACGCCTTATACTCCATAATCTTCCAAAATCATCTGACCGACTGAGACGCTTCATGCCTTACTCTCCATAATCGAATCAGGTAGCACGCTGAAAGATTGAGTCGCTCCACGCCTTACACTCCATAATCTTCCAAAAATCATCTGACTGGCTGAGATGCTTCACGCCTTACACTCCATAATCCTCCAAAAAATCATCTGACCGACGGAGACGCTTCACGCCTTACTCTTCAAAGTCAAATCTGGAAGCACACTAAAATATTGAGTCGCACCACGCCTTCCACTCCATAATCTTCCAAAATCATCTGACCGACTGAGACGGTTCACGCCTTACTCTCCATAGTCGAATCAGGAAGGACGCTGAAAGATTGAGTCGCTTCATACCTTATAGTCCATAATCTTCCAAAATCATCTGACCGACTGAGATGGTTCACGCCTTACTCTCCATAGTCGAATCAAGTAGCACGCTGAAAGATTGAGTCACTTCACGCCTTATACTCCATAATCTTCCAAAAATCATGTGACTGGCTGAGATGCTTCACGCCTTACACTCCATAATCTTCCAAAAAATCATCTGACCGACGGAGACGCTTCACGCCTTACTCTTCAAAGTCAAATCTGGAAGCACACTAAAATATTGAGTCGCTTCACGCCTTCCACTCCATAATCTTTCAAAATCATCTGACCGACTGAGACGCTTTACGCCTTACTCTCCAAAGTGGAATCAAGTAGCACACTGAAAGATTGAGTCGCTTCACACCTTCCAATCCATAATCTTCCAAAATCATCTTACTGACTGAAACACTTCACGCCTTACTCTCCAAAGTCGAATCAGGTAGCACGCTAAAACATTGAGTCGCTTCATGCCTTATACTCTATTAGCTTCTAAAATCATCTAACCGACTGAGACGCTTTACTCCTTACTCTCCATAGTCGAATCATGTAGCAAGCTGAAAGATTGAGTCACTTCACGCCTTATACTCCATAATCTTCGAAAATCATCTGACCGACTGAGACGCTTCACACCTTACTCACCATAGTCGAATTAGGTAGCACACTGAAAGATTGAGTCGCATCATGCCTAACACTCCATAATCTTCTAAAATAACCTGACCAACTGAGACGCTTCATGCCATACTCTCCACAGTTGAATCTGGTAGCACGCTGAAAGATTGAGTCTCTTCACGCCTTACACTCCATAATCTTCCATAATCATCTGACCGACTAAGACACTTCACGCCTTACTCTCCAAAGTCGAATCTGGTAGCACACTGAAACACTGAGTCGCTTCATGCCTTATACACTATTAGCTTCCAAAATCATCTGACCGACTGAGATGCTTTACGCCTTACTCTCCATAGTCGAATGAAGTAGCACGATGAAAGATTGAGTCTCTTCACGCCTTATACTCCATAATCTTCCAAAATCATCTGACCGACTGAGACGCTTCATGCCCTATTCTCCATAATCGAATCAGGTAGCACGCTGAAAGATTGAGTTGCTCCACGCCTTACACTCCATAATCTTCCAAAAATCATCTGACTGGCTGAGATGCTTCATGCCATACACTCCATAATCTTCCAAAAAATCATCTGACCGACGGAGACGCTTCACGCCTTACTCTTCAAAGTTAAATCTGGAAGCACACTAAAATATTGAGTCGCTTCACGCCTTCCACTCAATAATTTTCCAAAATCATCTGACCAACTGAGACGGTTCACGCCTTACTCTCCATAGTCGAATCAGGTAGGACGCTGAAAGATTGAGTCGCATCATACCTTGTAGTCCATAATCTTCCAAAATCATCTGACCGACTGAGACGCTTTACGCCTTACTCTCCATAGTTGAATCAACTAGCACGCTGAAAGATTGAGTCGCTTCACACCTTCCACTCCATAATCTTCCAAAATCATCTTACTGACTGAAACACTTCACGCCTTACTCTCTAAAGTCGAATCAGGTAGAACGCTGAAACATTGAGTCGCTTCATGCCTTATACTCTATTAGCTTTCAAAATCATCTGACCGACTGAGATGCTTTACGCCTTACTCTCCATAGTCGAATGAAGTAGCACGCTGAAAGATTGAGTCACAAAGATTGAGTCTCTTCACGCCTTATACTCCATAATCTTCCAAAATCATCTGACCGACTGAGACGCTTCACACCTTACTCTCCATAGTCGAATCTGGTATCACACTGAAAGATTGAGTCGCTTCACGCCTTACACTCCATAATCTTCCAAAATCATCTGACCGACAGAGACGCTTTATGCCTTACTCTCCGTAGTCGAATCAGGAAGCACGCTGAAAGATTGAGTCGCTTCACGCCTTACACACCATAATCTTCCAAAAATCATTTAACTGGCTTAGATGCTTCACGCCTTACACTCCGTAATCTTCCAAAAAATCTTCTGACCGTCTGAGACGGTTCACGCCTTACTCTTCATAGTCAAATCAGGAAGCACGCTAAAAGATTGAGTTGCTTCACGCCTTCCACTCCATAATCTTCCAAAAAATCATCTGACCGACGGAGACGCTTCACGCCTTACTCTTCAAAATCAAATCTGGAAGCACACTAAAATATTGAGTCGCTTCACGCCTTCTACTGCATAATCTTCCAAAATCATCTGACCGACTGAGACGGTTCACGCCTTACTCTCCATAGTCGAATCAGGAAGGACGCTGAAAGATTGAGTCGCTTCATACCTTATAGTCCATAATCTTCCAAAATCATCTGACCGACTGAGATGGTTCACGCCTTACTCTCCATAGTCGAATCAAGTAGCACGCTGAAAGATTGAGTCACTTCACGCCTTATACTCCATGATCTTCCAAAAATCATGTGACTGGCTGAGATGCTTCACGCCTTACACTCCATAATCATCCAAAAAATCATCTGACCGACGGAGACGCTTCACGCCTTACTCTTCAAAGTCAAATCTGGAAGCACACTAAAATATTGAGTCGCTTCACGCCTTCCACTCCATAATCTTTCAAAATCATCTGACCGACTGAGACGCTTTACGCCTTACTCTCCAAAGTGGAATCAAGTAGCACACTGAAAGATTGAGTCGCTTCACACCTTCCAATCCATAATCTTCCAAAATCATCTTACTGACTGAAACACTTCACGCCTTACTCTCCAAAGTCGAATCAGGTAGCTCGCTGAAACATTGAGTCGCTTCATGCCTTATACTCTATTAGCTTCTAAAATCATCTAACCGACTGAGACGCTTTACTCCTTACTCTCCATAGTCGAATCATGTAGCAAGCTGAAAGATTGAGTCACTTCACGCCTTATACTCCATAATCTTCGAAAATCATCTGACCGACTGAGACGCTTCACACCTTACTCACCATAGTCGAATTAGGTAGCACACTGAAAGATTGAGTCGCATCATGCCTAACACTCCATAATCTTCTAAAATAACCTGACCAACTGAGACGCTTCATGCCATACTCTCCACAGTTGAATCAGGTAGCACGCTGAAAGATTGAGTCTCTTCACGCCTTACACTCCATAATCTTCCATAATCATCTGACCGACTAAGACACTTCACGCCTTACTCTCCAAAGTCGAATCTGGTAGCACACTGAAACACTGAGTAGCTTCATGCCTTATACACTATTAGCTTCCAAAATCATCTGACCGACTGAGATGCTTTACGCCTTACTCTCCATAGTCGAATGAAGTAGCACGCTGAAAGATTGAGTCTCTTCACGCCTTATACTCCATAATCTTCCAAAATCATCTGACCGACTGAGACGCTTCATGCCCTATTCTCCATAATCGAATCAGGTAGCACGCTGAAAGATTGAGTTGCTCCACGCCTTACACTCTATAATCTTCCAAAAATCATCTGACTGGCTGAGATGCTTCATGCCATACACTCCATAATCTTCCAAAAAATCATCTGACCGACGGAGACGCTTCACGCCTTACTCTTCAAAGTTAAATCTGGAAGCACACTAAAATATTGAGTCGCTTCACGCCTTCCACTCAATAATTTTCCAAAATCATCTGACCAACTGAGACGGTTCACGCCTTACTCTCCATAGTCGAATCAGGTAGGACGCTGAAAGATTGAGTCGCATCATACCTTGTAGTCCATAATCTTCCAAAATCATCTGACCGACTGAGACGCTTTACGCCATACTCTCCATAGTCGAATCAAGTAGCACGCTGAAAGATTGAGTCGCTTCACACCTTCCACTCCATAATCTTCCAAAATCATCTTACTGACTGAAACACTTCACGCCTTACTCTCTAAAGTCGAATCAGGTAGAACGCTGAAACATTGAGTCGCTTCATGCCTTATACTCTATTAGCTTTCAAAATCATCTGACCGACTGAGATGCTTTACGCCTTACTCTCCATAGTCGAATGAAGTAGCACGCTGAAAGATTGAGTCACAAAGATTGAGTTTCTTCACGCCTTATACTCCATAATCTTCCAAAATCATCTGACCGACTGAGACGCTTCACACCTTACTCTCCATAGTCGAATCTGGTATCACACTGAAAGATTGAGTTGCTTCACGCCTTACACTCCATAATCTTCCAAAATCATCTGACCGACAGAGACGCTTTATGCCTTACTCTCCGTAGTCGAATCAGGAAGCACGCTGAAAGATTGAGTCGCTTCACGCCTTACACACCATAATCTTCCAAAAATCATTTAACTGGCTTAGATGCTTCACGCCTTACACTCCGTAATCTTCCAAAAAATCTTCTGACCGTCTGAGACGGTTCACGCCTTACTCTTCATAGTCAAATCAGGAAGCACGCTAAAAGATTGAGTTGTTTCACGCCTTCCACTCCATAATCTTCCAAAAAATCATCTGACCGACGGAGACGCTTCACGCCTTACTCTTCAAAATCAAATCTGGAAGCACACTAAAATATTGAGTCGCTTCACGCCTTCTACTGCATAATCTTCCAAAATCATCTGACCGACTGAGACGGTTCACGCCTTACTCTTCAAAATCAAATCTGGAAGCACACTAAAATATTGAGTCGCTTCACGCCTTCTACTCCATAATCTTCCAAAATCATCTGACCGACTGAGACGGTTCACGCCTTACTCTCCATAGTTGAATCAGGTAGGACGTTGAAAGATTGAGTCGCATTATACCTTATAGTCCATAATCTTCCAAAATCATCTGACCGACTGAGACGCTTTACGCCTTACTCTCCAAAGTGGAATCAAGTAACACACTGAAAGATTGAGTCGCTTCACACCTTCCACTCCATAATCTTCCAAAATCATCTTACTGACTGAAACACTTCATGCCTTACTCTCTAAAGTCGAATCAGGTAGCACGCTGAAACATTGAGTCGCTTCATGCCTTATACTCTATTAGCTTCTAAAATCATCTAACCGACTGAGACGCTTTACTCCTTACTCTCCATAGTCGAATCATGTAGGAAGCTGAAAGATTGAGTCACTTCACGCCTTATACTCCATAATCTTCGAAAATCATCTGACCGACTGAGACGCTTCACACCTTACTCACCATAGTCGAATTAGGTAGCACACTGAAAGATTGAGTCGCATCATGCCTAACACTCCATAATCTTCTAAAATAACCTGACCAACTGAGACGCTTCATGCCATACTCTCCACAGTTGAATCAGGAAGCACGCTGAAAGATTGAGTCTCTTCACGCCTTACACTCCATAATCTTCCGTAATCATCTGACCGACTAAGACACTTCACGCCTTACTCTCCAAATTCGAATCAGGTAGCACACTGAAACATTGAGTCGCTTCATGCCTTATACACTATTAGCTTCCAAAATCATCTGACAGACTGAGATGCTTTATGCCTTACTCTCCATAGTCGAATGAAGTAGCACGCTGAAAGATTGAGTCACTTCACGCCTTATACTCCATAATCTTCCAAAATCATCTGACCGACTGAGACGCTTCATGCCTTACTCTCCATAATCGAATCAGGTAGCACGCTGAAAGATTGAGTCGCTCCACGCCTTACACTCCATAATCTTCCAAAATCATCTTACTGACTGAAACACTTCACGCCTTACTCTCTAAAGTCGAATACGGTTGCATGCTGAAACATTGAGTCGCTTCATGCCTTATACACTATTAGCTTCTAAAATCATCTAATCGACTGAGACGCTTTACGCCTTACTCTCCATAGTCGAATGAAGTAGCACGCTGAAAGATTGAGTCTCTTCACGCCTTATACTCCATAATCTTCCAAAATCATCTGACCGACTGAGACGCTTCATGCCCTACTCTCCATAATCGAATCAGGTAGCACGCTGAAAGATTGAGTTGCTCCACGCCTTACACTCCGTAATCTTCCAAAAATCATCTGACTGGCTGAGATGCTTCATACCATACACTCCATAATCTTCCAAAAAATCATCTGACCGACGGAGACGCTTCACGCCTTACTCTTCAAAGTTAAATCTAGAAGCACACTAAAATATTGAGTCGCTTCACGCCTTCCACTCAATAATTTTCCAAAATCATCTGACCAACTGAGACGGTTCACGCCTTACTCTCCATAGTCGAATCAGGTAGGACGCTGAAAGATTGAGTCGCATCATACCTTGTAGTCCATAATCTTCCAAAATCATCTGACTGACAGAGACGCTTTACGCCTTACTCTCCATAGTCGAATCAAGTAGCACGCTGAAAGATTGAGTCGCTTCACACCTTCCACTCCATAATCTTCCAAAATCATCTTACTGACTGAAACACTTCACGCCTTACTCTCTAAAGTCGAATACGGTTGCATGCTGAAACATTGAGTCGCTTCATGCCTTATACACTATTAGCTTCTAAAATCATCTAATCGACTGAGACGCTTTACGCCTTACTCTCCATAGTCGAATGAAGTCGCACGCTGAAAGATTGAGTCACTTCACGCCTTATACTCCATAATCTTCCAAAATCATCAGATCGACTGAGACGCTTCACACCTTACTCACTCTAGTCGAATTATGTAGCACACTGAAAGATTGAGTCGCATCATGCCTAACACTCCATAATCTTCGAAAATAACCAGACCAACTGAGACCCTTCATGCCATACTCTCCACAGTTGAATCAGGTAGCACGCTAAAAGATTGAGTCTCTTCACGCCTTACACTCCATAATCTTCCATAATCATCTGACTGACTAAGAGACTTCACGCCTTACTCTCCAAAGTCGAATCAGGTAGGACACTGAAACATTGAGTCGCTTCATGCCTTATACACTATTAGCTTCCAAAATCATCTGACCGACTGAGATGCTTTATGCCTTACTCTCTTTAGTCGAATGAAGTAGCACGCTGAAAGATTGAGTCACTTCACACCTTATACTCCATAATCTCCCAAAATCATCTAACCGACTGAGACGCTTCATGCCTTACTCTCCATAATCGAATCAGGTAGCACGCTGAAAGATTGAGTCGCTCCACGCCTTACACTCCATAATCTTCCAAAATCATCTTATTGACTGAAACACTTCACGCCTTACTCTCTAAAGTCGAATACGGTTGCATGCTGAAACATTGAGTCGCTTCATGCCTTATACACTATTAGCTTCTAAAATCATCTAATCGACTGAGACGCTTTACGCCTTACTCTCCATAGTCGAATGAAGTAGCACGCTGAAAGATTGAGTCACTTCACGCCTTATACTCCATAATCTTCCAAAATCATCAGATCGACTGAGACGCTTCACACCTTACTCACCATAGTCAAATTATGTAGCACACTGAAAGATTGAGTCGCATCATGCCTAACACTCCATAATCTTCGAAAATAACCAGACCAACTGAGACCCTTCATGCCATACTCTCCACAGTTGAATCAGGTAGCACGCTAAAAGATTGAGTCTCTTCACGCCTTACACTCCATAATCTTCCATAATCATCTGACTGACTAAGAGACTTCACACCTTACTCTCCAAAGTCGAATCAGGTAGGACACTGAAACATTGAGTCGCTTCATGCCTTATACACTATTAGCTTCCAAAATCATCTGACCGACTGAGATGCTTTATGCCTTACTCTCTTTAGTCGAATGAAGTAGCACGCTGAAAGATTGAGTCACTTCACGCCTTATACTCCATAATCTCCCAAAATCATCTAACCGACTGAGACGCTTCATGCCTTACTCTCCATAATCGAATCAGGTAGCACGCTGAAAGATTGAGTCGCTCCACGCCTTACACTCCATAATCTTCCAAAAATCATCTGACTGGCTGAGATGCTTCACGCCTTACACTCCATAATCTTCCAAAAAATCATCTGACCGACGTAGACGCTTCACGCCTTACTCTTCAAAGTCAAATGTTGAAGCACACTAAAATATTGAGTCGCTTCACGCCTTCCACTCCATAATCTTCCAAAATCATCTGACCGACTGAGATGGTTCACGCCTTACTCTCCATAGTCGAATCAGGTAGGACGCTGAAAGATTGAGTCGCTTCATACCTTATAGTCCATAATATTCCAAAATCATCTGACTGACTGAGACGCTTTACGCCTTACTCTCCATAGTCGAATCAAGTAGCACGCTGAATGATTGAGTCGCTTCACACCTTCCACTCCATAATCTTCCAAAATCATCTGACCGACTGAGACAATTCACGCCTTACTTTCCAAAGTCGAATCAGGTAGCACACTGAAACATTGAGTCGCGTCATGCCTTATACTCTCTTAGCTTCCAAAACCATCTGACCGACTGAGACGCTTTACGCCTTACTCTCCATAGTCGAATCAAGTAGCACGCTGAAAGATTGAGTTGCTTCACGCCTTCCACTCCATAATCTTCCAAAATCATCTGACCGACTGAGACGCTTCACACCTTACTCTCCATAGTTGAATCTGGTATCACACTGAAAGATTGAGTCGCTTCATGCCTTACACTCCATAATCTTCCAAAATCATCTAACCGACAGAGACGCTTTATGCCTTACTCTCCGTAGTCGAATCTGGTAGCACACTGAAACACTGAGTCGCTTCATGCCTTATACACTATTAGCTTCCAAAATCATCTGACCGACTGAGATGCTTTACGCCTTACTCTCCATAGTCGAATGAAGTAGCACGCTGAAAGATTGAGTCTCTTCACGCCTTATACTCCATAATCATCCAAAATCATCTGACCGACTGAGACGCTTCATGCCCTATACTCCATAATCGAATCAGGTAGCACGCTGAAAGATTGAGTTGCTACACGCCTTACACTCCATAATCTTCCAAAAACCATCTGACTGGCTGAGAGGCTTCACGCCTTACACTCCAGAATCTTCCAAAAAATCATCTGACCGACGGAGACGCTTCACGCCTTACTCTTCAAAGTTAAATCTAGAAGCACACTAAAATATTGAGTCGCTTCACGCCTTCCACTCAATAATTTTCCAAAATCATCTGACCAACTGAGACGGTTCACGCCTTACTCTCCATAGTCGAATCAGGTAGGACGCTGAAAGATTGAGTCGCATCATTCCTTGTAGTCCATAATCTTCCAAAATCATCTGACCGACTGAGACGCTTTACGCCTTACTCTCCATAGTCGAATCCAGTAGCACGCTGAAAGATTGAGTCGCTTCACACCTTCCACTCCATAATCTTCCAAAATCATCTTACTGACTGAAACACTTCACGCCTTACTCTCTAAAGTCGAATCAGGTAGCATGCTGAAACATTGAGTCGCTTCATGCCTTATACACTATTAGCTTCTAAAATCATCTAATCGACTGAGACGCTTTACGCCTTACTCTCCATAGTCGAATGAAGTAGCACGCTGAAAGATTGAGTCACTTCACGCCTTATACTCCATAATCTT
The DNA here is from genome assembly GCA_033977485.1 of Hydrangea macrophylla. NCBI lineage: Eukaryota > Viridiplantae > Streptophyta > Magnoliopsida > Cornales > Hydrangeaceae > Hydrangea > Hydrangea macrophylla. The sequence continues at coordinate 36,195,010 of CM066995.1, forward strand.
CCAAAATCATCAGATCGACTGAGACGCTTCACACCTTACTCACCATAGTCGAATTATGTAGCACACTGAAAGATTGAGTCGCATCATGCCTAACACTCCATAATCTTCGAAAATAACCAGACCAACTGAGACCCTTCATGCCATACTCTCCACAGTTGAATCAGGTAGCACACTAAAAGATTGAGTCTCTTCACGCCTTACACTCCATAATCTTCCATAATCATCTGACCGACAAAGACACTTCACGCCTTACTCTCCAAAGTTGAATCAGGTAGGACACTGAAACATTGAGTCGCTTCATTCCTTATACACTATTAGCTTCCAAAATCATATGACCGACTGAGATGCTTTATGCCTTACTCTCTATAGTCGAATGAAGTAGCACGCTGAAAGATTGAGTCACTTCACGCCTTATACTCCATAATCTCCCAAAATCATCTAACCGACTGAGACGCTTCATGCCTTACTCTCCATAATCGAATCAGGTAGCACGTTGAAAGATTGAGTCGCTCCACGCATTACACTCCATAATCTTCCAAAAATCATCTGACTGGCTGAGATGCTTCACGCCTTACACTCCATAATCTTCCAAAAAATCATCTGACCGACGGAGACGCTTCACGCCTTACTCTTCAAAGTCAAATGTTGAAGCATACTAAAATATTGAGTCGTTTCACGCCTTCCACTCCATAATCTTCCAAAATCATCTGACCGACTGAGATGGTTCACGCCTTACTCTCCATAGTCGAATCAGGTAGGACGCTGAAAGATTGAGTCGCTTCATACCTTATAGTCCATAATATTCCAAAATCATCTGACCGACTGAGACGCTTAACGCCTTACTCTCCATAGTCGAATCAAGTAGCACACTGAATGATTGAGTCGCTTCACACCTTCCACTCCTTAATCTTCCAAAATCATCTAACCGACTGAGACAATTCACGCCTTACTTTCCAAAGTCGAATCAGGTAGCACACTGAAACATTGAGTCGCGTCATGCCTTATACTCTCTTAGCTTCCAAAACCATCTGACCGACTGAGACGCTTTACACCTTACTCTCCATAGTCGAATCAAGTAGCACGCTGAAAGATTGAGTTGCTTCACGCCTTCCACTCCATAATCCTCCAAAATCATCTGACCGACTGAGACGCTTCACACCTTACTCTCTATAGTTGAATCTGGTATCACACTGAAAGATTGAGTCGCTTCATGCCTTACACTCCATAATCTTCGAAAATCATCTAACCGACAGAGACGCTTTATGCCTTACTCTCCGTAGTCGAATCAGGAAGCACGCTGAAAGATTGAGTCGCTTCACGCCATACACACCATAATCTTCCAAAAATCATCTGACTGGCTTAGATGCATCACGCCTCACACTTCGTAATCTTCCAAAAAATCATCTGACCGACTGAGATGCTTCACGCCTTACTCTTCATAGTCAAATTAGGAAGCAGGCTAAAAGATTGAGTCGCTTCACGCCTTCCACTCCATAATCTTCCAAATTCATCTTACCGACTGAGACGCTTCATGCCTTACTCTCCATAATCGAATGTGGTAGCACATTGAAAGATTGATTTGCTCCACGCCTTACACTCCATAATCTTCCAAAAATCATCTGACTGGCTGAGAGGCTTCACGCCTTACACTCCATAATCTTCCAAAAAATCATCTGACCGACTGAGACGCTTCACGCCTTACTCTTCAAAGTCAAATCAGGAAGCACGCTAAAAGATTGAGTCGCTTCACACCTTACACTCCATAATCTTCTATAATCATCTGACCGACTAAGACACTTCACGCCTTACTCTCCAAAGTCGAATCTGGTAGCACACTGAAACACTGAGTCGCTTCATGCCTTATACACTATTAGCTTCCAAAATCATCTGACCGACTGAGATGCTTTACGCCTTACTCTCCATAGTCGAATAAAGTAGCACGCTGAAAGATTGAGTCTCTTCACGCCTTATACTCCATAATCTTCCAAAATCATCTGACCGACTGAGACGCTTCATGCCCTATACTCCATAATCGAATCAGGTAGCACGCTGAAAAATTGAGTTGCTCCACGCCTTACACTCCATAATCTTCCAAAAATCATCTGACTGGCTGAGATGCTTCATGCCATACACTCCATAATCTTCCAAAAAATCATCTGACCGACGGAGACGCTTCACGCCTTACTCTTCAAAGTTAAATCCGGAAGCACACTAAAATATTGAGTCGCTTCACGCCTTCCACTCAATAATTTTCCAAAATCATCTGACCAACTGAGACGGTTCACGCCTTACTCTCCATAGTCGAATCAGGTAGGACGCTGAAAGATTGAGTCGCATCATACCTTGTAGTCCATAATCTTCCAAAATCATCTGACCGACTGAGACGCTTTACGCCTTACTCTCCATAGTCGAATCAAGTAGCACGCTGAAAGATTGAGTCGCTTCACACCTTCCACTCCATAATCTTCCAAAATCATCTTACTGACTGAAACACTTCACGCCTTACTCTCTAAAGTCGAATCAGGTAGCATGCTGAAACATTGAGTCGCTTCATGCCTTATACACTATTAGCTTCTAAAATCATCTAATCGACTGAGACGCTTTACGCCTTACTCTCCATAGTCGATTGAAGTAGCACGCTGAAAGATTGAGTCACTACACGCCTTATACTCCATAATCTTCCAAAATCATCAGATCGACTGAGACGCTTCACACCTTACTCACCATAGTCGAATTATGTAGCACACTGAAAGATTGAGTCGCATCATGCCTAACACTCCATAATCTTCGAAAATAACCAGACCAACTGAGACCCTTCATGCCATACTCTCCACAGTTGAACCAGGTAGCACGCTAAAAGATTGAGTCTCTTCTCGCCTTACACTCCATAATCTTCCATAATCATCTGACCGACTAAGACACTTCACGCCTTACTCTCCAAAGTCGAATCAGGTAGGACACTGAAACATTGAGTCGCTTCATGCCTTATACACTATTAGCTTCCAAAATCATCTGACCGACTGAGATGCTTTATGCCTTACTCTCTATAGTCGAATGAAGTAGCACGCTGAAAGATTGAGTCACTTCACGCCTTATATTCCATAATCTCCCAAAATCATCTAACAGACTGAGACGCTTCATGCCTTACTCTCCATAATCGAATCAGGTAGCACGCTGAAAGATTGAGTCGCTCCACGCCTTACACTCCATAATCTTCCAAAAATCATCTGACTGGCTGAGATGCTTCACGCCTTACACTCCATAATCTTCCAAAAAATCATCTGACCTACGGAGACGCTTAACGCCTTACTCTTCAAAGTCAAATGTTGAAGCACACTAAAATATTGAGTCGTTTCACGCCTTCCACTCCATAATCTTCCAAAATCATCTGACCGACTGAGATGGTTCACGCCTTACTCTCCATAGTCGAATCAGGTAGGACGCTGAAAGATTGAGTCGCTTCATACCTTATAGTCCATAATATTCCAAAATCATCTGACCGACTGAGACGCTTTACGCCTTACTCTCCATAGTCGAATCAAGTAGCACACTGAATGATTGAGTCGCTTCACACCTTCCACTCCATAATCTTCCAAAATCATCTGACCGACTGAGACAATTCACGCCTTACTTTCCAAAGTCGAATCAGGCAGCACACTGAAACATTGAGTCGCGTGATGCCTTACACTCTCTTAGCTTCCAAAACCATCTGACCGACTGAGACGCTTTACGCCTTACTCTCCATAGTCGAATCAAGTAGCACGCTGAAAGATTGAGTTGCTTCACGCCTTCCACTCCATAATCTTCCAAAATCATCTGACCGACTGAGACGCTTCACACCTTACTCTCCATAGTTGAATCTGGTATCACACTGAAAGATTGAGTCGCTTTATGCCTTACACTCCATAATCTTCCAAAATCATATAACCGACAGAGACGCTTTATGCCTTACTCTCCGTAGTCGAATCAGGAAGCACGCTGAAAGATTGAGTCGCTTCACGCCATACACACCATAATCTTCCAAAAATCATCTGACTGGCTTAGATGCATCACACCTTACACTTCGTAATCTTCAAAAAAATCATCTGACCGACTGAGATGCTTCACGCCTTACTCTTCATAGTCAAATTAGGAAGCACGCTAAAAGATTGAGTCGCTTCACGCCTTCCACTCCATAATCTTCCAAAATCATCTTACCGACTGAGACGCTTCATGCCTTACTCTCCATAATCGAATGTGGTAGCACATTGAAAGATTGATTTGCTCCACGCCTTACACACCATAATCTTCCAAAAATCATCTGACTGGCTGAGATGCTTCACGCCTTACACTCCATAATCTTCCAAAAAATCATCTGACCGACGGAGACGCTTCACGCCTTACTCTTCAAAGTCAAATGTTGAAGCACACTAAAATATTGAGACGTTTCACGCCTTCCACTCCATAATCTTCCAAAATCATCTAACCCACTGAGATGGTTCACGCCTTACTCTCCATAGTCGAATCAGGTAGGACGCTGAAAGATTGAGTCGCTTCATACCTTATAGTCCATAATATTCCAAAATCATCTGACCGACTGAGACGCTTTACGCCTTACTTTCCATAGTCGAATCAAGTAGCACACTGAATGATTGAGTCGCTTCACACCTTCCACTCCATAATCTTCCAAAATCATCTGACTGACTGAGACAATTCACGCCTTACTTTCCAAAGTCGAATCAGGTAGCACACTGAAACATTGAGTCGCGTCATGCCTTACACTCTCTTAGCTTCCAAAACCATCTGACCGACTGAGACGCTTTACGCCTTACTCTCCATAGTCGAATCAAGTAGCACGCTGAAAGATTGAGTTGCTTCACGCCTTCCACTCCATAATCTTCCAAAATCATCTGACCGACTGAGACGCTTCACACCTTACTCTCCATAGTTGAATCTGGTATCACACTGAAAGATTGAGTCGCTTCATGCCTTACACTCCATAATCTTCCAAAATCATCTAACCGACATAGACGCTTTATGCCTTACTCTCCGTAGTCGAATCAGGAAGCACGCTGAAAGATTGAGTCGCTTCACGCCATACACACCATAATCTTCCAAAAATCATCTGACTGGATTAGATGCATCACGCCTTACACTTCGTAATCTTCCAAAAAATCATCTGACCGACTGAGACGCTTCACGCCTTACTCTTCAAAGTCAAATCAGGAAGCACGCTAAAAGATTGAGTCGCTTCACGCCTTCCACTCCATAATCTTCAAAAATCATCTGACCAACTGAGACGGTTCACGCCTTACTCTCCATAGTCGAATCAGGTAGGACACTGAAAGATTGAGTCGCTCCACGCCTTACACTCTATAATCTTCCAAAAATCATCTGACTGGCTAAGATGCTTCACGCCTTACACTCCACAATCTTCCAAAAAATCATCTGACCGACTGAGACGCTTCACGCCTTACTCTTCAAAGTCAAATCAGGAAGCACGCTAAAAGATTAAGTCGCTTCACACCTTCCACTCCATAATCTTCCAAAATCATCTGACCGACTGAGACACTTCACGCCTTACTCTCTAAAGTCGAATCAGGTAGCACGCTGAAACATTGAGTCGCTTCATGCCTTATACTCTATTAGCTTCCAAAATCATCAGATCGACTGAGACGCTTCACACCTTACACACCGTAGTCGAATTAGGTAGCACACTGAAAGATTGAGACGCATCATGCCTAACACTCCATAATCTTCTAAAATCACCTGACCAACTGAGACGCTTTATGCCATACTCTTTATAGTTGAATCAGGTAGCACGCTGAAAGATTGGGTCGCTTCACGCCTTATATTCCATAATCTTCCATAATCATCTGACCGACTAAGACACTTCACGCCTTACTCTCCAAAGTCAAATCAGGTAGCACACTGAAACATTGAGTCGCTTCATGCCTTATACACTATTAGCTTCCAAAATCATCTGACCGACTGAGATGCTTTACGCCTTACTCCCCATAGTCGAATGAAGTAGCACGCTAAAAGATTGAGTCACTTCACGCTTTATACTCCATAATCTTCCAAAATCATCTTACCGACTGAGACGCTTGCCTTACTCTCCATAATCGAATCAGGTAGCACGCTGAAATATTGAGTTGCTCCACGCCTTACACTCTATAATCTTCCAAAAATCATCTGACTGGCTAAGTTGCTTCACGCCTTACACTCCACAATCTTCCAAAAAATCATCTGACCGACTGAGACGCTTCACGCCTTACTCTTCAAAGTCAAATCAGAAAGCACGCTAAAAGATTAAGTCGCTTCACACCTTCCACTCCATAATCTTCCAAAATCATCTGACCGACTGAGACGGTTCACGCCTTACTCTCTATAGTCGAATCAGGTAGGACGATGAAAGATTGAGTCGCTGCATACCTTATAGTCCATAATCTTCCAAAATCATCTGACCGACTGAGACGCTTTACGCCTTGCTCTCCATAGTCGAATCAAGTAGCACACTGAAAGATTGAGTCGCTTCACACCTTCCACTCTATAATCTTCCAAACTCATCTGACTGACCGAAACACTTCACGCCTTACTCTCCAAAGTTGATTCAGGTAGCACGCTGAAACATTGAATCGCTTCATGCCTTATACTCAATTAGCTTCCAAAATCATCTGACCGACTGAGATGCTTTACGCCTTACTCTCCATAGTCGAATCAGGTAGCACGCTGAAAGATTGAGTCGCTTCACGCCTTACACACCATAATCATCCAAAAATCATCTGACTGGCTTAGATGCTTCATGCCTTACACTCCGTAATCTTCCAAAAAATCATCTGACCGACTGAGACGCTTCACGCCTTACTCTCCATAGTCGAATCAAGTAGCACATTGAAAGATTGAGTTGCTTCACGCCTTCCACTCCATAATCTTCCAAAATCATCATATCGACAGAGACGCTTCACACCTTACTCACCATAGTCGAATTAGCTAGCACACTGAAAGATTGAGACGCATCATGCCTAACACTCCATAATCTTCTAAAATCACCTGACCAACTGATACGCTTCATGCCATACTCTCTATAGTTGAATCAGGTAGCACGCTGAAAGATTGGATCGCTTCACGCCTTATACTCCATAATCTTCCAAAATCATCTGACCGACTAAGACACTTCACGCCTTACTCTCCAAAGTCGAATCAGGTAGCACGCTGAAACATTGAGTCGCTTCATGCCTTATACTCTATTAGCTTTCAAAATTATCTGACCGACTGAGATGCTTTACGCCTTACTCTCCATAGTCAAATTAGGAAGCACGCTAAAAGATTGAGTCAATTCACGCCTTATACTCCATAATCTTCCAAAATCATCTGACCGACTGAGACGCTTCATGCCTTACTCTCCATAATCGAATCGGGTAGCACGCTAAAAGATTGAGTCGCTCCACGCCTTACACTCCATAATCTTCCAAAAATCATCTGACTGGCTGAGATGCTTCACGCCTTACACTCCATAATCTTCCAAAAAATCATCTGACCGACGGAGACGCTTCACGCCTTACTCTTCAAAGTCAAATCTGGAAGTACACTAAAATATTGAGTCGTTTCACGCCTTACACTCCATAGTCTTCCAAAATCATCAGACCGACTGAGACGGTTCACGCCTTACTCTCCATAGTCGAATCAGGTAGGACGCTGAAAGATTGAGTCACTTCATACCTTATAGTCCATAATCTACCAAAATCATCTGACCGACTGAGACGCTTTACGCCTTACTCTCCATAGTCGAATCAAGTAGCACGCTGAAAGACTGAGTCGCTTCACACCTTCCACTCCATAATCTTCCAAAGTCATCTGACCGACAGAGACACTTCACGCCTTACTCTCCAAAGCCGAATCAGGTAGCACGCTGAAACATTGAGTCGCTTCATGCCTTATACTCTATTAGCTTCCAAAACCATCTGAACGACTGAGATGCTTTACGCCTTACTCTGCATGGTCGAATCAAGTAGCACGCTGAAAGATTGAGTTGCTTCACGCTTTCCACTCCATAATTTTCCAAAATCATCAGATCGACTGAGACGCTTCACACCTTACTCACCGTAGTCGAATTAGGTAGCACACTGAAAGATTGAGACGCATCATGCCTAACACTCCATAATCTTCTAAAATCACCTGACCAACTGAGACGCTTTATGCCATACTCTCTATAGTTGAATCAGGTAGCACGCTGAAAGATTGGGTCGCTTCACGCCTTATACTCCATAATCTTCCATAATCATCTGACCGACTAAGACACTTCACGCCTTACTCTCCAAAGTCGAATAAGGTAGCACACTGAAACATTGAGTCGCTTCATGCCTTATACTCTATTAGCTTCCAAAATCATATGACCGACTGAGATGCTTTACGCCTTACTCTCCATAGTCGAATTAAGTAGCATGCTAAAAGATTGAGTCACTTCACGCCTTATACTCCATAATCTTCAAAAATCATCTGACCGACTGAGACGCTTCATGCCTTACTCTCCATAATCGAATCAGGTAGCACGCTAAAAGATTGAGTCGCTCCACGCCTTATACTCCATAGTCTTCTTAAAATCATCTGACTGGCTGAGATGCTTCACACCTTACACTCCATAATCTTCCAAAAAATCATCTGACCGACGGAGACGCTTCACGCCTTACTCTTCAAAGTCAAATCTGGAAGCACACTAAAATATTGAGTCGCTTCACGCCTTCCACTCCATAGTCTTCCAAAATCATCTGACCGACTGAGACGGTTCACGCCTTACTCTCCATAGTCGAATCAGGTAGGACGCTGAAAGATTGAGTCACTTCATACCTTATAGTCCATAATCATCCAAAATCCTCTGACCGACTGAGACGCTTTACGCCTTACTCTCCATAGTCGAATCAAGTAGCACGCTGAAAGACTGAGTCGCTTCACACCTTCCACTCCATAATCTTCCAAAGTCATCTGACCGACAGAGACACTTCACGCCTTACTCTCCAAAGCCGAATCAGGTAGCACGCTGAAACATTGAGTCGCTTCATGCCTTATACTCTATTAGCTTCCAAAACCATCTGAACGACTGAGATGCTTTACGCCTTACTCTGCATGGTCGAATCAAGTAGCACGCTGAAAGATTGAGTTGCTTCACGCCTTCCACTCCATAATCTTCCAAAATCATCATATCGACAGAGACGCTTCACACCTTACTCACCATAGTCGAATTAGCTAGCACACTGAAAGATTGAGACGCATCATGCCTAACACTCCATAATCTTCTAAAATCACCTGACCAACTGATACGCTTCATGCCATACTCTCTATAGTTGAATCAGGTAGCACGCTGAAAGATTGGATCGCTTCACGCCTTATACTCCATAATCTTCCAAAATCATCTGACCGACTAAGACACTTCACGCCTTACTCTCCAAAGTCGAATCAGGTAGCACGCTGAAACATTGAGTCGCTTCATGCCTTATACTCTATTAGCTTTCAAAATTATCTGACCGACTGAGATGCTTTACGCCTTACTCTCCATAGTCAAATTAGGAAGCACGCTAAAAGATTGAGTCAATTCACGCCTTATACTCCATAATCTTCCAAAATCATCTGACCGACTGAGACGCTTCATGCCTTACTCTCCATAATCGAATCGGGTAGCACGCTAAAAGATTGAGTCGCTCCACGCCTTACACTCCATAATCTTCCAAAAATCATCTGACTGGCTGAGATGCTTCACGCCTTACACTCCATAATCTTCCAAAAAATCATCTGACCGACGGAGACGCTTCACGCCTTACTCTTCAAAGTCAAATCTGGAAGTACACTAAAATATTGAGTCGTTTCACGCCTTACACTCCATAGTCTTCCAAAATCATCAGACCGACTGAGACGGTTCACGCCTTACTCTCCATAGTCGAATCAGGTAGGACGCTGAAAGATTGAGTCACTTCATACCTTATAGTCCATAATCTACCAAAATCATCTGACCGACTGAGACGCTTTACGCCTTACTCTCCATAGTCGAATCAAGTAGCACGCTGAAAGACTGAGTCGCTTCACACCTTCCACTCCATAATCTTCCAAAGTCATCTGACCGACAGAGACACTTCACGCCTTACTCTCCAAAGCCGAATCAGGTAGCACGCTGAAACATTGAGTCGCTTCATGCCTTATACTCTATTAGCTTCCAAAACCATCTGAACGACTGAGATGCTTTACGCCTTACTCTGCATGGTCGAATCAAGTAGCACGCTGAAAGATTGAGTTGCTTCACGCTTTCCACTCCATAATTTTCCAAAATCATCAGATCGACTGAGACGCTTCACACCTTACTCACCGTAGTCGAATTAGGTAGCACACTGAAAGATTGAGACGCATCATGCCTAACACTCCATAATCTTCTAAAATCACCTGACCAACTGAGACGCTTTATGCCATACTCTCTATAGTTGAATCAGGTAGCACGCTGAAAGATTGGGTCGCTTCACGCCTTATACTCCATAATCTTCCATAATCATCTGACCGACTAAGACACTTCACGCCTTACTCTCCAAAGTCGAATAAGGTAGCACACTGAAACATTGAGTCGCTTCATGCCTTATACTCTATTAGCTTCCAAAATCATATGACCGACTGAGATGCTTTACGCCTTACTCTCCATAGTCGAATTAAGTAGCATGCTAAAAGATTGAGTCACTTCACGCCTTATACTCCATAATCTTCAAAAATCATCTGACCGACTGAGACGCTTCATGCCTTACTCTCCATAATCGAATCAGGTAGCACGCTAAAAGATTGAGTCGCTCCACGCCTTATACTCCATAGTCTTCTTAAAATCATCTGACTGGCTGAGATGCTTCACACCTTACACTCCATAATCTTCCAAAAAATCATCTGACCGACGGAGACGCTTCACGCCTTACTCTTCAAAGTCAAATCTGGAAGCACACTAAAATATTGAGTCGCTTCACGCCTTCCACTCCATAGTCTTCCAAAATCATCTGACCGACTGAGACGGTTCACGCCTTACTCTCCATAGTCGAATCAGGTAGGACGCTGAAAGATTGAGTCACTTCATACCTTATAGTCCATAATCATCCAAAATCCTCTGACCGACTGAGACGCTTTACGCCTTACTCTCCATAGTCGAATCAAGTAGCACGCTGAAAGACTGTGTCGCTTCACACCTTCCACTCCATTATCTTCCAAAATCATCTGACCGACAGCGACACTTCACGCCTTACTCTCCAAAGTCGAATCAGGCAGCACACTGAAACATTGAGTCGCGTGATGCCTTACACTCTCTTAGCTTCCAAAACCATCTGACCGACTGAGACGCTTTACGCCTTACTCTCCATAGTCGAATCAAGTAGCACGCTGAAAGATTGAGTTGCTTCACGCCTTCCACTCCATAATCTTCCAAAATCATCTGACCGACTGAGACGCTTCACACCTTACTCTCCATAGTTGAATCTGGTATCACACTGAAAGATTGAGTCGCTTCATGCCTTACACTCCATAATCTTCCAAAATCATATAACCGACAGAGACGCTTTATGCCTTACTCTCCGTAGTCGAATCAGGAAGCACGCTGAAAGATTGAGTCGCTTCACGCCATACACACCATAATCTTCCAAAAATCATCTGACTGGCTTAGATGCATCACACCTTACACTTCGTAATCTTCAAAAAAATCATCTGACCGACTGAGATGCTTCACGCCTTACTCTTCATAGTCAAATTAGGAAGCACGCTAAAAGATTGAGTCGCTTCACGCCTTCCACTCCATAATCTTCCAAAATCATCTTACCGACTGAGACGCTTCATGCCTTACTCTCCATAATCGAATGTGGTAGCACATTGAAAGATTGATTTGCTCCACGCCTTACACTCCATAATCTTCCAAAAATCATCTGACTGGCTGAGATGCTTCACGCCTTACACTCCATAATCTTCCAAAAAATCATCTGACCGACGGAGACGCTTCACGCCTTACTCTTCAAAGTCAAATGTTGAAGCACACTAAAATATTGAGACGTTTCACGCCTTCCACTCCATAATCTTCCAAAATCATCTGACCGACTGAGATGGTTCACGCCTTACTCTCCATAGTCGAATCAGGTAGGACGCTGAAAGATTGAGTCGCTTCATACCTTATAGTCCATAATATTCCAAAATCATCTGACCGACTGAGACGCTTTACGCCTTACTTTCCATAGTCGAATCAAGTAGCACACTGAATGATTGAGTCGCTTCACACCTTCCACTCCATAATCTTCCAAAATCATCTGACCGACTGAGACAATTCACGCCTTACTTTCCAAAGTCGAATCAGGTAGCACACTGAAACATTGAGTCGCGTCATGCCTTACACTCTCTTAGCTTCCAAAACCATCTGACCGACTGAGACGCTTTACGCCTTACTCTCCATAGTCGAATCAAGTAGCACGCTGAAAGATTGAGTTGCTTCACGCCTTCCACTCCATAATCTTCCAAAATCATCTGACCGACTGAGACGCTTCACACCTTACTCTCCATAGTTGAATCTGGTATCACACTGAAAGATTGAGTCGCTTCATGCCTTACACTCCATAATCTTCCAAAATCATCTAACCGACATAGACGCTTTATGCCTTACTCTCCGTAGTCGAATCAGGAAGCACGCTGAAAGATTGAGTCGCTTCACGCCATACACACCATAATCTTCCAAAAATCATCTGACTGGATTAGATGCATCACGCCTTACACTTTGTAATCTTCCAAAAAATCATCTGACCGACTGAGACGCTTCACGCCTTACTCTTCAAAGTCAAATCAGGAAGCACGCTAAAAGATTGAGTCGCTTCACGCCTTCCACTCCATAATCTTCAAAAATCATCTGACCAACTGAGACGGTTCACGCCTTACTCTCCATAGTCGAATCAGGTAGGACACTGAAAGATTGAGTCGCTCCACGCCTTACACTCTATAATCTTCCAAAAATCATCTGACTGGCTAAGATGCTTCACGCCTTACACTCCACAATCTTCCAAAAAATCATCTGACCGACTGAGACGCTTCACGCCTTACTCTTCAAAGTCAAATCAGGAAGCACGCTAAAAGATTAAGTCGCTTCACACCTTCCACTCCATAATCTTCCAAAATCATCTGACCGACTGAGACACTTCACGCCTTACTCTCTAAAGTCGAATCAGGTAGCACGCTGAAACATTGAGTCGCTTCATGCCTTATACTCTATTAGCTTCCAAAATCATCAGATCGACTGAGACGCTTCACACCTTACACACCGTAGTCGAATTAGGTAGCACACTGAAAGATTGAGACGCATCATGCCTAACACTCCATAATCTTCTAAAATCACCTGACCAACTGAGACGCTTTATGCCATACTCTTTATAGTTGAATCAGGTAGCACGCTGAAAGATTGGGTCGCTTCACGCCTTATATTCCATAATCTTCCATAATCATCTGACCGACTAAGACACTTCACGCCTTACTCTCCAAAGTCAAATCAGGTAGCACACTGAAACATTGAGTCGCTTCATGCCTTATACACTATTAGCTTCCAAAATCATCTGACCGACTGAGATGCTTTACGCCTTACTCCCCATAGTCAAATGAAGTAGCACGCTAAAAGATTGAGTCACTTCACGCTTTATACTCCATAATCTTCCAAAATCATCTTACCGACTGAGACGCTTGCCTTACTCTCCATGATCGAATCAGGTAGCACGCTGAAATATTGAGTTGCTCCACGCCTTACACTCTATAATCTTCCAAAAATCATCTGACTGGCTAAGTTGCTTCACGCCTTACACTCCACAATCTTCCAAAAAATCATCTGACCGACTGAGACGCTTCACGCCTTACTCTTCAAAGTCAAATCAGAAAGCACGCTAAAAGATTAAGTCGCTTCACACCTTCCACTCCATAATCTTCCAAAATCATCTGACCGACTGAGACGGTTCACGCCTTACTCTCTATAGTCGAATCAGGTAGGACGATGAAAGATTGAGTCGCTGCATACCTTATAGTCCATAATCTTCCAAAATCATCTGACCGACTGAGACGCTTTACGCCTTGCTCTCCATAGTCGAATCAAGTAGCACACTGAAAGATTGAGTCGCTTCACACCTTCCACTCTATAATCTTCCAAACTCATCTGACTGACCGAAACACTTCACGCCTTACTCTCCAAAGTTGATTCAGGTAGCACGCTGAAACATTGAATCGCTTCATGCCTTATACTCAATTAGCTTCCAAAATCATCTGACCGACTGAGATGCTTTACGCCTTACTCTCCATAGTCGAATCAGGTAGCACGCTGAAAGATTGAGTCGCTTCACGCCTTACACACCATAATCATCCAAAAATCATCTGACTGGCTTAGATGCTTCATGCCTTACACTCCGTAATCTTCCAAAAAATCATCTGACCGACTGAGACGCTTCACGCCTTACTCTCCATAGTCGAATCAAGTAGCACATTGAAAGATTGAGTTGCTTCACGCCTTCCACTCCATAATCTTCCAAAATCATCATATCGACAGAGACGCTTCACACCTTACTCACCATAGTCGAATTAGCTAGCACACTGAAAGATTGAGACGCATCATGCCTAACACTCCATAATCTTCTAAAATCACCTGACCAACTGATACGCTTCATGCCATACTCTCTATAGTTGAATCAGGTAGCACGCTGAAAGATTGGATCGCTTCACGCCTTATACTCCATAATCTTCCAAAATCATCTGACCGACTAAGACACTTCACGCCTTACTCTCCAAAGTCGAATCAGGTAGCACGCTGAAACATTGAGTCGCTTCATGCCTTATACTCTATTAGCTTTCAAAATTATCTGACCGACTGAGATGCTTTACGCCTTACTCTCCATAGTCAAATTAGGAAGCACGCTAAAAGATTGAGTCAATTCACGCCTTATACTCCATAATCTTCCAAAATCATCTGACCGACTGAGACGCTTCATGCCTTACTCTCCATAATCGAATCGGGTAGCACGCTAAAAGATTGAGTCGCTCCACGCCTTACACTCCATAATCTTCCAAAAATCATCTGACTGGCTGAGATGCTTCACGCCTTACACTCCATAATCTTCCAAAAAATCATCTGACCGACGGAGACGCTTCACGCCTTACTCTTCAAAGTCAAATCTGGAAGTACACTAAAATATTGAGTCGTTTCACGCCTTACACTCCATAGTCTTCCAAAATCATCAGACCGACTGAGACGGTTCACGCCTTACTCTCCATAGTCGAATCAGGTAGGACGCTGAAAGATTGAGTCACTTCATACCTTATAGTCCATAATCTACCAAAATCATCTGACCGACTGAGACGCTTTACGCCTTACTCTCCATAGTCGAATCAAGTAGCACGCTGAAAGACTGAGTCGCTTCACACCTTCCACTCCATAATCTTCCAAAGTCATCTGACCGACAGAGACACTTCACGCCTTACTCTCCAAAGCCGAATCAGGTAGCACGCTGAAACATTGAGTCGCTTCATGCCTTATACTCTATTAGCTTCCAAAACCATCTGAACGACTGAGATGCTTTACGCCTTACTCTGCATGGTCGAATCAAGTAGCACGCTGAAAGATTGAGTTGCTTCACGCTTTCCACTCCATAATTTTCCAAAATCATCAGATCGACTGAGACGCTTCACACCTTACTCACCGTAGTCGAATTAGGTAGCACACTGAAAGATTGAGACGCATCATGCCTAACACTCCATAATCTTCTAAAATCACCTGACCAACTGAGACGCTTTATGCCATACTCTCTATAGTTGAATCAGGTAGCACGCTGAAAGATTGGGTCGCTTCACGCCTTATACTCCATAATCTTCCATAATCATCTGACCGACTAAGACACTTCACGCCTTACTCTCCAAAGTCGAATAAGGTAGCACACTGAAACATTGAGTCGCTTCATGCCTTATACTCTATTAGCTTCCAAAATCATATGACCGACTGAGATGCTTTACGCCTTACTCTCCATAGTCGAATTAAGTAGCATGCTAAAAGATTGAGTCACTTCACGCCTTATACTCCATAATCTTCAAAAATCATCTGACCGACTGAGACGCTTCATGCCTTACTCTCCATAATCGAATCAGGTAGCACGCTAAAAGATTGAGTCGCTCCACGCCTTATACTCCATAGTCTTCTTAAAATCATCTGACTGGCTGAGATGCTTCACACCTTACACTCCATAATCTTCCAAAAAATCATCTGACCGACGGAGACGCTTCACGCCTTACTCTTCAAAGTCAAATCTGGAAGCACACTAAAATATTGAGTCGCTTCACGCCTTCCACTCCATAGTCTTCCAAAATCATCTGACCGACTGAGACGGTTCACGCCTTACTCTCCATAGTCGAATCAGGTAGGACGCTGAAAGATTGAGTCACTTCATACCTTATAGTCCATAATCATCCAAAATCCTCTGACCGACTGAGACGCTTTACGCCTTACTCTCCATAGTCGAATCAAGTAGCACGCTGAAAGACTGTGTCGCTTCACACCTTCCACTCCATTATCTTCCAAAATCATCTGACCGACAGCGACACTTCACGCCTTACTCTCCAAAGTCGAATCAGGTAGCACGCTGAAACATTGAGTCGCTTCATGCCTTATACTCTATTAGCTTCCAAAACCATCTGCACGACTGAGATGCTTTACGCCTTAATCTCCATAGTCGAATCAAGTAGCACGCTGAAAGTTTGAGTTGCTTCACGCCTTCCACTCCATAATTTTCCAAAATCATCAGATCGACTGAGACGCTTCACACCTTACTCACCATAGTCGAATTAGGTAGCACACTGAACGATTAAGTCGCATCAAGCCTTACACTCCATAATCTTCTAAAATCACCTGACCAACTGAGACGCTTCATGCCATACTCTCCATAGTCGAATCAGGTAGCACGCTGAAAGATTGAGTCGCTTCACGCCTTATACTCCATAATCTTCCATAATTATCTGACCGACTGAGACGCTACACGCCTTACTCTCCATTGTCGAATCAAGTAGCACGTTGAAAGTTTGAATCGCTTCACACCTTCCACTCCATAATCTTCCAAAATCATCTTACTGATTGAAACACTTCACGCCTTACTCTCCAAAGTCGAATCAGGTAGCACGCTGAAACATTGAGTCGCTTCATGCCTTATACTCTATTAGCTTCTAAAATCATCTAACCGACAGAGACGCTTTACTCCTTACTCTCCATAGTCGAATCAAGTAGCACATTGAAAGATTGAGTTGCTTCACGCCTTCCACTCCATAATCTTCCAAAATCATCAGATCGACTGAGATGCTTCACACCTTACTCACCATAGTCGAATTAGGTAGCACACTGAAAGATTGAGTCACAAAGATTGAGTCTCTTCATGCCTTATACTCCATAATTTTCCAAAATCATCTGACCGACTGAGACGCTTCATGCCTTACTCTCAATAATCGAATCAGGTAGCACGCTGAAAGATTGAGTTGCTCCACGCCTTACACTCCATAATCTTCCAAAAATCATCTGACTGGCTGAGATGCTTCATGCCTTACACTCTATAATCTTCCAAAATATCATCTGACCGACGGAGACGCTTCACGCCTTACTCTTCAAAGTCAAATCTGGAAGCACACTAAAATATTGAGTCGCTTCACGCCTTCCACTCCATAATCTTTCAAAATCATCTGACCGACTGAGACGGTTCACGCCTTACTCTCCATAGTCGAATCAGGTAGGACGCTAAAAGATTGAGTCGCTTCATACCTTATAGTCCATATTCTTCCAAAATCATCTGACCGACTTAGACGCTTTACGCCTTACTCTCCATAGTCGAATCAAGTAGCACGTTGAATGATTGAGTCGCTTCACACCTTCCACTCCATAATCTTCCAAAATCATCTGACCAACTGAGACACTTCTCGCCTTACTCTCCAAAGTCAAATCAGGTAGCACGCTGAAACACTGAGTCGCTTCATGCCTTATACTCTATTAGCTTCCAAAATCATCTGACCCACTGAGATGCTTTACGCCTTACTCTCCATAGTCGAATCATGTAGCAAGCTGAAAGATTGAGTCACTTCACGCCTTATACTCCATAATCTTCAAAAATCATCTGACCGACTGAGACTCTTCACACCTTACTCTCCATAGTCGAATCTGGTATCACACTGAAAGATTGTGTCGCTTCATGCCTTACACTCCATAATCTTCCAAAATCATCTTACCATCAGAGACGCTTTATGCCTTACTCTCCGTAGTCAAATCAGGAAGCACGCTGAAAGATTGAGTAGCTTCACGCCTTACACACCATAATCTTCCAAAAATCATTTAACTGGCTTAGATGCTTCATGCCTTACACTCCGTAATCTTCCAAAAAATCATCTGACCGATTGAGACGCTTCACGCCTTACTCTTCATAGTCAAATCAGGAAGCACGCTAAAAGATTGAGTTGCTTCACGCCTTACACTGCATAATCTTCCAAAATCATCAGATCGACTGGGACGCTTCACACCTTACTCACCATAGTCGAATTAGGTAGCACACTGAAAGGTTGAGTCACATCATGCCTAACACTCCAAAATCTTCTAAAATCACCTGACCAACTAAGACGCTTCATGCCATACTCTCCATAGTTGAATCAGGTAGCACGCTGAAAGATTGAGTCGCTTCACGCCTTCCACTCCATAATCTTCCATAATCATCTGACCAACTAAGACACTTCACGCCTTACACTCCAAAGTCGAATCTGGTAGCACACTGAAACATTGAGTCGCTTCATGCCTTATACTCTATTAGCTTTCAAAATCATCTGACCGACTGAGATGCTTTATGCCTTACTCTCCATAGTCGAATGAAGTTGCACGCTGAAAGATTGAGTCACAAAGATTGAGTCTCTTCACGCCTTATACTCCATAATCTTCCAAAATCATCTGACCGACTGAGACGCTTCATGCCTTACTCTCAATAATCGAATCAGGTAGCACGCTGAAAGATTGAGTTGCTCCACGCCTTACACTCCATAATCTTCCAAAAATCATCTGACTGGCTGAGATGCTTCATGCCTTACACTCCATAATCTTCCAAAAAATCATCTGACAAACGGAGACGCTTCACGCCTTACTCTTCAAAGTCAAATCTGGAAGCACACTAAAATATTGAGTCGCTTTATGCCTTCCACTCCATAATCTTCCAAAATCATCTGACCGACAGAGACAGTTCACGCCTTACTCTCCATAGTCGAATCAGGTAGGACGCTGAAAGATTGAGTCGCATCATACCTTATAGTCCATAATCTTCCAAAATCATCTAACCGACTGAGACGCTTTACGCCTTACTCTCCATAGTCGAATCAAGTAGCACGCTGAAAGATTGAGTCGCTTCACACCTTCCACTCCATAATCTTCCAAAATCATCTTACTGACTGAAACACTTCACGCCTTACTCTCCAAAGTCGAATCAGGTAGCACGCTGAAACATTGAGTCGCTTCATGCCTTATACTCTATTAGCTTCTAAAATCATCTAACCGACTGAGACGCTTTACTCCTTACTCTCCATAGTCGAATCAAGTAGCACATTGAAAGATTGAGTTGCTTCACGCCTTCCACTCCATAATCTTCCAAAATCATCAAATCGACTGAGACGCTTCACACCTTACTCACCATAGTCGAATAAGGTAGCACACAGAAATATTGAGTCGCATCATGCCTAACACTCCATAATCTTCTAAAATAACCTGACCAACTGAGATGCTTCATGCCATACTCTCCACAGTTGAATCAGGTTGCACGCTGAAAGATTGAGTGTCTTCACGCCTTATACTCCATAATCTTCCATAATCATCTGACCGACTAAGACACTTCACGCCTTACTCTCCAAAGTCGAATCAGGTAGCACACTGAAACATTGAGTCGCTTCATGCCTTATACACTATTAGCTTCCAAAATCATCTGACCGACTGAGACGCTTCACACCTTACTCTTCAAAGTCAAATCTTGAAGCACACTAAAATTTTAAGTCGCTTCACGCCTTCCACTCCATAATCTTCCAAAATCATCTGACCGATTGAGACGCTCCACGCCTTACACTCCATAATCTTCAAAAAATCATCTGACTGGCTGAGATGCTTCACGGCTTACACTCCATAATCTTCCAAAAAATCATCTGACCGACGGAGACGCTTCATGCCTTACTCTTCAAAGTCAAGTCTGGAAGCACACTAAAATATTGAGTCGCATAACGCCTTCCACTCCATAATCTTCCAAAATCATCTGACCGACTGAGACAGTTCACGCCTTACTCTCCATAGTCGAATCAGGTAGGACGCTGAAAGATTGAGTCGCTTTATACCTTACACTCCATAATCTTCCAAAAATCATCTGACTGGCTGAGAGGCTTCACGCCTTACACTCTATAATCTTCCAAAAAATCATCTGACCGACTGAGACGCTTCACGCCTTACTCTTCAAAGTCAAATCAGGAAGCACGCTAAAAGATTAAGTCGCTTCACACCTTCCACTCCATAATCTTCCAAAATCATCTGACCGACTGAGATGGTTCACACCTTACTCTCCATAGTCGAATCAGGTAGGACGCAGAAAGATTGAGTCGCTTCATAACTTATAGTCCATAATCTTCCAAAATCATCTGACCGATTGAGACGCTTTACGCCTTACTCTCCATAGTCGAATCAAGTAGCACGCTAAAAGATTAAGTCGCTTCACACCTTCTACTCCATAATCTTCCAAAATCATCTGACCGACTGAGATGGTTCATGCCTTACTCTCCATAGTCGAAACAGGTAGGACGCTGAAAGATTGAGTCGCTTCATACCTTATAGTCCATAATCTTCCAAAATCATCTAACCCACTGAGATGCCTTACGCCTTACTCTCCATAGTCGAATCAAGTAGCACGCTAAAAGTTTGAGTCGCTTCACACCTTCCACTCCATAATCTTCCAAAATCATCTGACCAACTGAGACACTCACGCCTTACTCTCTAAAGTCGAATCAGGTAGCACGCGGAAACATTGAGTTGCTTCATGCCTTATACTCTATTAGCTTCTAAAATCATCTAACCGACTGAGACGCTTTACTCCTTACTCTCCATAGTCGAATCAAGTAGCACATTGAAAGATTGAGTTGCTTCACGCCTTCCACTCCATAATCTTCCAAAATCATCAGATCGACTGAGACGCTTCACACCTTACTCACCATAGTCGAATTAGGTAGCACACTGAAAGATTGAGTAGCATCATGCCTAACACTCCATAATCTTCTAAAATAACCTGACCAACTAAGACTCTTCATGCCATACTCTCCACACTTGAATCAGGTAGCACGCTGAAAGATTGAGTCTCTTCACGCCTTACACTCCATAATCTTCCATAATCATCTGACCGACTAAGACACTTCACGCCTTTCTCTCCAAAGTCGAATCAGGTAGCACACTAAAACATTGAGTCGCTTCATGCCTTATACACTATTAGCTTCCAAAATCATCTGATCGACTGAGACGCTTTACGCCTTACTCTCCATAGTCGAATCAAGTAGCACGCTGAAAGTTTGAGTCGCTTCACACCTTCCACTCCATAATCTTCCAAAATCATCTGACCAACTGAGACACTTCACGCCTTACTCTCTAAAGTCGAATCAGGTAGCACGCGGAAACATTGAGTCGCTTCATGCCTTATACTCTATTAGCTTCTAAAATCATCTAACCGACTGAGACGCTTTACTCCTTACTCTCCATAGTCGAATCAAGTAGCACATTGAAAGATTGAGTTGCTTCACGCCTTCCACTCCATAATCTTCCAAAATCATCAGATCGACTGAGACGCTTCACACCTTACTCACCATAATCGAATTAGGTAGCACACTGAAAGATTGAGTTGCTTCACGCCTTACACTCCACAATCTTCCAAAAAATCATCTGACCGACTAAGACGCTTCACGCCTTACTCTTCAAAGTCAAATCAGGAAGCACGCTAAAAGATTAAGTCGCTTCACACCTTCCACTCCATAATCTTCCAAAATCATCTGACCGACTGAGACACTTCACGCCTTACTCTCTAAAGTCGAATCAGGTAGCACGCTGAAACATTGAGTCGCTTCATGCCTTATACTCTATTAGCTTCCAAAATCATCAGATCGACTGAGACGCTTCACACCTTACTCACCGTAGTCGAATTAGGTAGCACACTGAAAGATTGAGACGCATCATGCCTAACACTCCATAATCTTCTAAAATCACCTGACCAACTGAGACGCTTTATGCCATACTCTTTATAGTTGAATCAGGTAGCACGCTGAAAGATTGGGTCGCTTCACGCCTTATATTCCATAATCTTCCATAATCATCTGACCGACTAAGACACTTCACGCCTTACTCTCCAAAGTCAAATCAGGTAGCACACTGAAACATTGAGTCGCTTCATGCCATATACACTATTAGCTTCCAAAATCATCTGACCGACTGAGATGCTTTACGCCTTACTCCCCATAGTCGAATGAAGTAGCACGCTAAAAGATTGAGTCACTTCACGCTTTATACTCCATAATCTTCCAAAATCATCTTACCGACTGAGACGCTTCATGCCTTACTCTCCATAATCGAATCAGGTAGCACGCTAAAATATTGAGTTGCTCCACGCCTTACACTCTATAATCTTCCAAAAATCATCTGACTGGCTAAGTTGCTTCACGCCTTACACTCCACAATCTTCCAAAAAATCATCTGACCGACTGAGACGCTTCACGCCTTACTCTTCAAAGTCAAATCAGAAAGCACGCTAAAAGATTAAGTCGCTTCACACCTTCCACTCCATAATCTTCCAAAATCATCTGACCGACTGAGACGGTTCACGCCTTACTCTCTATAGTCGAATCAGGTAGGACGATGAAAGATTGAGTCGCTGCATACCTTATAGTCCATAATCTTCCAAAATCATCTGACCGACTGAGACGCTTTACGCCTTCCTCTCCATAGTCGAATCAAGTAGCACACTGAAAGATTGAGTCGCTTCACACCTTCCACTCTATAATCTTCCAAACTCATCTGACTGACCGAAACACTTCACGCCTTACTCTCCAAAGTTGATTCAGGTAGCACGCTGAAACATTGAATCGCTTCATGCCTTATACTCAATTAGCTTCCAAAATCATCTGACCGACTGAGATGCTTTACGCCTTACTCTCCATAGTCGAATCAGGTAGCACGCTGAAAGATTGAGTCGTTTCACGCCTTACACACCATAATCATCCAAAAATCATCTGACTGGCTTAGATGCTTCATGCCTTACACTCCGTAATCTTCCAAAAAATCATCTGACCGACTGAGACGCTTCACGCCTTACTCTCCATAGTCGAATCAAGTAGCACATTGAAAGATTGAGTTGCTTCACGCCTTCCACTCCATAATCTTCCAAAATCATCAGATCGACAGAGACGCTTCACACCTTACTCACCATAGTCGAATTAGGTAGCACACTGAAAGATTGAGACGCATCATGCCTAACACTCCATAATCTTCTAAAATCACCCGACCAACTGATACGCTTCATGCCATACTCTCTATAGTTGAATCAGGTAGCACGCTGAAAGATTGGATCGCTTCACGCCTTATACTCCATAATCTTCCAAAATCATCTGACCGACTAAGACACTTCACGCCTTACTCTCCAAAGTCGAATCAGGTAGCACGCTGAAACATTGAGTCGCTTCATGCCTTATACTCTATTAGCTTTCAAAATCATCAGATCGACTGAGACGCTTCACACCTTACTCACCGTAGTCGAATTAGGTAGCACACTGAAAGATTGAGACGCATCATGCCTAACACTCCATAATCTTCTAAAATCACCTGACCAACTGAGACGCTTTATGCCATACTCTTTATAGTTGAATCAGGTAGCACGCTGAATGATTGGGTCGCTTCACGCCTTATATTCCATAATCTTCCATAATCATCTGACCGACTAAGACACTTCACGCCTTACTCTCCAAAGTCAAATCAGGAAGCACGCTAAAAGATTAAGTCGCTTCACACCTTCCACTCCATAATCTTCCAAAATCATCTGACCGACTGAGACACTTCACGCCTTACTCTCTAAAGTCGAATCAGGTAGCACGCTGAAACATTGAGTCGCTTCATGCCTTATACTCTATTAGCTTCCAAAATCATCAGATCGACTGAGACGCTTCACACCTTACTCACCGTAGTCGAATTAGGTAGCACACTGAAAGATTGAGACGCATCATGCCTAACACTCCATAATCTTCTAAAATCACCTGACCAACTGAGACGCTTCATGCCATACTCTCCACAGTTGAATCAGGTAGCACGCTGAAAGATTGGGTCGCTTCACGCCTTATATTCCATAATCTTCCATAATCATCTGACCGACTAAGACACTTCACGCCTTACTCTCCAAAGTCAAATCAGGTAGCACACTGAAACATTGAGTCGCTTCATGCCTTATACACTATTAGCTTCCAAAATCATCTGACCGACTGAGATGCTTTACGCCTTACTCCCCATAGTCGAATGAAGTAGCACGCTAAAAGATTGAGTCACTTCACGCTTTATACTCCATAATCTTCCAAAATCATCTTACCGACTGAGACGCTTCATGCCTTACTCTCCATAATCGAATCAGGTAGCACGCTGAAATATTGAGTTGCTCCACGCCTTACACTCTATAATCTTCCAAAAATCATCTGACTGGCTAAGTTGCTTCACGCCTTACACTCCACAATCTTCCAAAAAATCATCTGACCGACTGAGACGCTTCACGCCTTACTCTTCAAAGTCAAATCAGAAAGCACGCTAAAAGATTAAGTCGCTTCACACCTTCCACTCCATAATCTTCCAAAATCATCTGACCGACTGAGACGGTTCACGCCTTACTCTCTATAGTCGAATCAGGTAGGACGATGAAAGATTGAGTCGCTGCATACCTTATAGTCCATAATCTTCCAAAATCATCTGACCGACTGAGACGCTTTACGCCTTCCTCTCCATAGTCGAATCAAGTAGCACACTGAAAGATTGAGTCGCTTCACACCTTCCACTCTATAATCTTCCAAACTCATATGACTGACCGAAACACTTCACGCCTTACTCTCCAAAGTTGATTCAGGTAGCACGCTGAAACATTGAATCGCTTCATGCCTTATACTCAATTAGCTTCCAAAATCATCTGACCGACTGAAATGCTTTACGCCTTACTCTCCATAGTTGAATCAGGTAGCACGCTGAAAGATTGAGTCGCTTCACGCCTTACACACCATAATCATCCAAAAATCATCTGACTGGCTTAGATGCTTCATGCCTTACACTCCGTAATCTTCCAAAAAATCATCTGACCGACTGAGACGCTTCACGCCTTACTCTCCATAGTCGAATCAAGTAGCACATTGAAAGATTGAGTTGCTTCACGCCTTCCACTCCATAATCTTCCAAAATCATCAGATCGACAGAGACGCTTCACACCTTACTCACCATAGTCGAATTAGGTAGCACACTGAAAGATTGAGACGCATCATGCCTAACACTCCATAATCTTCTAAAATCACCCGACCAACTGATACGCTTCATGCCATACTCTCTATAGTTGAATCAGGTAGCACGCTGAAAGATTGGATCGCTTCACGCCTTATACTCCATAATCTTCCAAAATCATCTGACCGACTAAGACACTTCACGCCTTACTCTCCAAAGTCGAATCAGGTAGCACGCTGAAACATTGAGTCGCTTCATGCCTTATACTCTATTAGCTTTCAAAATTATCTGACCGACTGAGATGCTTTACGCCTTACTCTCCATAGTCAAATTAGGAAGCACGCTAAAAGATTGAGTCAATTCACGCCTTATACTCCATAATCTTCCAAAATAATCTGACCGACTGAGACGCTTCATGCCTTACTCTCCATAATCGAATCGGGTAGCACGCTAAAAGATTGAGTCGCTCCACGCCTTACACTCCATAATCTTCCAAAAATCATCTGACTGGCTGAGATGCTTCACGCCTTACACTCCATAATCTTCCAAAAAATCATCTGACCGACGGAGACGCTTCACGCCTTACTCTTCAAAGTCAAATCTGGAAGTACACTAAAATATTGAGTCGTTTCACGCCTTACACTCCATAGTCTTCCAAAATCATCAGACCGACTGAGACGGTTCACGCCTTACTCTCCATAGTCGAATCAGGTAGGACGCTGAAAGATTGAGTCACTTCATACCTTTTAGTCCATAATCTACCAAAATCATCTGACCGACTGAGACGCTTTACGCCTTACTCTCCATAGTCGAATCAAGTAGCACGCTGAAAGACTGAGTCGCTTCACACCTTCCACTCCATAATCTTCCAAAGTCATCTGACCGACAGAGACACTTCACGCCTTACTCTCCAAAGCCGAATCAGGTAGCACGCTGAAACATTGAGTCGCTTCATGCCTTATACTCTATTAGCTTCCAAAACCATCTGAACGACTGAGATGCTTTACGCCTTACTCTCCATGGTCGAATCAAGTAGCACGCTGAAAGATTGAGTTGCTTCACGCTTTCCACTCCATAATTTTCCAAAATCATTAGATCGACTGAGACGCTTCACACCTTACTCACCGTAGTCGAATTAGGTAGCACACTGAAAGATTGAGACGCATCATGCCTAACACTCCATAATCTTCTAAAATCACCTGACCAACTGAGACGCTTTATGCCATACTCTCTATAGTTGAATCAGGTAGCACGCTGAAAGATTGGGTCGCTTCACGCCTTATACTCCATAATCTTCCATAATCATCTGACCGACTAAGACACTTCACGCCTTACTCTCCAAAGTCGAATAAGGTAGCACACTGAAACATTGAGTCGCTTCATGCCTTATACACTATTAGCTTCCAAAATCATCTGACCGACTGAGATGCTTTACGCCTTACTCCCCATAGTCGAATGAAGTAGCACGCTAAAAGATTGAGTCACTTCACGCTTTATACTCCATAATCTTCCAAAATCATCTTACCGACTGAGACGCTTCATGCCTTACTCTCCATAATCGAATCAGGTAGCACGCTGAAATATTGAGTTGCTCCACGCCTTACACTCTATAATCTTCCAAAAATCATCTGACTGGCTAAGTTGCTTCACGCCTTACACTCCACAATCTTCCAAAAAATCATCTGACCGACTGAGACGCTTCACGCCTTACTCTTCAAAGTCAAATCAGAAAGCACGCTAAAAGATTAAGTCGCTTCACACCTTCCACTCCATAATCTTCCAAAATCATCTGACCGACTGAGACGGTTCACGCCTTACTCTCTATAGTCGAATCAGGTAGGACGATGAAAGATTGAGTCGCTGCATACCTTATAGTCCATAATCTTCCAAAATCATCTGACCGACTGAGACGCTTTACGCCTTCCTCTCCATAGTCGAATCAAGTAGCACACTGAAAGATTGAGTCGCTTCACACCTTCCACTCTATAATCTTCCAAACTCATCTGACTGACCGAAACACTTCACGCCTTACTCTCCAAAGTTGATTCAGGTAGCACGCTGAAACATTGAATCGCTTCATGCCTTATACTCAATTAGCTTCCAAAATCATCTGACCGACTGAGATGCTTTACGCCTTACTCTCCATAGTCGAATCAGGTAGCACGCTGAAAGATTGAGTCGTTTCACGCCTTACACACCATAATCATCCAAAAATCATCTGACTGGCTTAGATGCTTCATGCCTTACACTCCGTAATCTTCCAAAAAATCATCTGACCGACTGAGACGCTTCACGCCTTACTCTCCATAGTCGAATCAAGTAGCACATTGAAAGATTGAGTTGCTTCACGCCTTCTACTCCATAATCTTCCAAAATCATCAGATCGACAGAGACGCTTCACACCTTACTCACCATAGTCGAATTAGGTAGCACACTGAAAGATTGAGACGCATCATGCCTAACACTCCATAATCTTCTAAAATCACCCCACCAACTGATACGCTTCATGCCATACTCTCTATAGTTGAATCAGGTAGCACGCTGAAAGATTGGATCGCTTCACGCCTTATACTCCATAATCTTCCAAAATCATCTGACCGACTAAGACACTTCACGCCTTACTCTCCAAAGTCGAATCAGGTAGCACGCTGAAACATTGAGTCGCTTCATGCCTTATACTCTATTAGCTTTCAAAATCATCAGATCGACTGAGACGCTTCACACCTTACTCACCGTAGTCGAATTAGGTAGCACACTGAAAGATTGAGACGCATCATGCCTAACACTCCATAATCTTCTAAAATCACCTGACCAACTGAGACGCTTTATGCCATACTCTTTATAGTTGAATCAGGTAGCACGCTGAAAGATTGGGTCGCTTCACGCCTTATATTCCATAATCTTCCATAATCATCTGACCGACTAAGACACTTCACGCCTTACTCTCCAAAGTCAAATCAGGAAGCACGCTAAAAGATTAAGTCGCTTCACACCTTCCACTCCATAATCTTCCAAAATCATCTGACCGACTGAGACACTTCACGCCTTACTCTCTAAAGTCGAATCAGGTAGCACGCTGAAACATTGAGTCGCTTCATGCCTTATACTCTATTAGCTTCCAAAATCATCAGATCGACTGAGACGCTTCACACCTTACTCACCGTAGTCGAATTAGGTAGCACACTGAAAGATTGAGACGCATCATGCCTAACACTCCATAATCTTCTAAAATCACCTGACCAACTGAGACGCTTCATGCCATACTCTCCACAGTTGAATCAGGTAGCACGCTGAAAGATTGGGTCGCTTCACGCCTTATACTCCATAATCTTCCATAATCATCTGACCGACTAAGACACTTCACGCCTTACTCTCCAAAGTCGAATAAGGTAGCACACTGAAACATTGAGTCGCTTCATGCCTTATACTCTATTAGCTTCCAAAATCATATGACCGACTGAGATGCTTTACGCCTTACTCTCCATAGTCGAATTAAGTAGCATGCTAAAAGATTGAGTCACTTCACGCCTTATACTCCATAATCTTCAAAAATCATCTGACCGACTGAGACGCTTCATGCCTTACTCTCCATAATCGAATCAGGTAGCACGCTAAAAGATTGAGTCGCTCCACGCCTTATACTCCATAGTCTTCTTAAAATCATCTGACTGGCTGAGATGCTTCACACCTTACACTCCATAATCTTCCAAAAAATCATCTGACCGACGGAGACGCTTCACGCCTTACTCTTCAAAGTCAAATCTGGAAGCACACTAAAATATTGAGTCGCTTCACACCTTCCACTCCATTATCTTCCAAAATCATCTGACCGACAGCGACACTTCACGCCTTACTCTCCAAAGTCGAATCAGGTAGCACGCTGAAACATTGAGTCGCTTCATGCCTTATACTCTATTAGCTTCCAAAACCATCTGCACGACTGAGATGCTTTACGCCTTAATCTCCATAGTCGAATCAAGTAGCACGCTGAAAGTTTGAGTTGCTTCACGCCTTCCACTCCATAATTTTCCAAAATCATCAGATCGACTGAGACGCTTCACACCTTACTCACCATAGTCGAATTAGGTAGCACACTGAACGATTAAGTCGCATCAAGCCTTACACTCCATAATCTTCTAAAATCACCTGACCAACTGAGACGCTTCATGCCATACTCTCCATAGTCGAATCAGGTAGCGCGCTGAAAGATTGAGTCGCTTCACGCCTTACACTCCATAATCTTCCATAATTATCTGACCGACTGAGACGCTACACGCCTTACTCTCCATTGTCGAATCAAGTAGCACGTTGAAAGTTTGAATCGCTTCACACCTTCCACTCCATAATCTTCCAAAATCATCTTACTGATTGAAACACTTCACGCCTTACTCTCCAAAGTCGAATCAGGTAGCACGCTGAAACATTGAGTCGCTTCATGCCTTATACTCTATTAGCTTCTAAAATCATCTAACCGACAGAGACGCTTTACTCCTTACTCTCCATAGTCGAATCAAGTAGCACATTGAAAGATTGAGTTGCTTCACGCCTTCCACTCCATAATCTTCCAAAATCATCAGATCGACTGAGATGCTTCACACCTTACTCACCATAGTCGAATTAGGTAGCACACTGAAAGATTGAGTCACATCATGCCTAACACTCCATAATCTTCTAAAATCACCTGACCAACTAAGACGCTTCATGCCATACTCTCCATAGTTAAATCAGGTAGCACGCTGAAAGATTGAGTCGCTTCACGCCTTACACTCCATAATCTTCCATAATTATCTGACCGACTGAGACGCTACACGCCTTACTCTCCATTGTCGAATCAAGTAGCACGCTGAAAGTTTGAATCGCTTCACACCTTCCACTCCATAATCTTCCAAAATCATCTTACTGATTGAAACACTTCACGCCTTACTCTCCAAAGTCGAATCAGGTAGCACGCTGAAACATTGAGTCGCTTCATGCCTTATACTCTATTAGCTTCTAAAATCATCTAACCGACAGAGACGCTTTACTCCTTACTCTCCATAGTCGAATCAAGTAGCACATTGAAAGATTGAGTTGCTTCACGCCTTCCACTCCATAATCTTCCAAAATCATCAGATCGACTGAGATGCTTCACACCTTACTCACCATAGTCGAATTAGGTAGCACACTGAAAGATTGAGTCACATCATGCCTAACACTCCATAATCTTCTAAAATCACCTGACCAACTAAGACGCTTCATGCCATACTCTCCATAGTTAAATCAGGTAGCACGCTGAAAGATTGAAACGCTTCACGCCTTCCACTCCATAATCTTCCTTAATCATCTGACCGACGAAGACACTTCACGCCTTACACTCCAAAGTCGAATCAGGTAGCACACAGAAACATTGAGTCGCTTCATGCCTTATACTCTATTAGCTTTCAAAATCATCTGACCGACTGAGACGCTACATGCCTTACTCTCAATAATCGAATCAGGTAGCACGCTGAAATATTGCGTTGCTCCACGCCTTATAATCCATAATCTTCCAAAAATCATCTGACTGGCTGAGATGCTTCATGCCTTACACTCCATAATCTTCCAAAAAATCATCTGACCGACGGAGACGCTTCACGCCTTACTCTTCAAAGTCAAATCTAGAAGCACACTAAAATATTGAGTCGCATTACGCCTTCTACTCCATAATCTTCCAAAATCATTTGACCGACTGAGACGGTTCACGCCTTACTCTCCATAGTCGAATCAGGTAGGACGCTGAAACATTGAGTCGCATCATACCTTATAGTCCATAATCTTCCAAAATCATCTGACCGACTAAGACGTTTTACGCCTTACTCTCCATAGTCGAATCAAGTAGCACGCTGAAAGATTGAGTCGCTTCACACCTTCCACTCCATAATCTTCCAAAATCATCTTACTGACTGAAACACTTCACGCCTTACTCTCCAAAGTCGAATCAGGTAGCACGCTGAAACATTGAGTCGCTTCATGCCTTATACTCTATTAGCTTCTAAAATCATCTAACCGACTGAGATGCTTTGCTCCTTACTCTCCATAGTCGAATCAAGTAGCACATTGAAAGATTGAGTTGCTTCACGCCTTCCACTCCATAATCTTCCAAAATCATCAGATCGACTGAGACGCTTCACACCTTACTCACCATAGTTGAATTCGGTAGCACACTGAAAGATTGAGTCGCATCATGCCTAACACTCCATAATCTTCTAAAATCACCTTACCAACTGAGACGCTTCATGCCATACTCTCCACAGTTGAATCAGGTAGCACGCGGAAAGATTGAGTCTCTTCACGCCTTACACTCCATGATCTTCCATAATCATCTGACCGACTAAGACACTTCACGCCTTACTCTCCAAAGTCGAATCAGGTAGTACGCTGAAACATTGAGTCGCTTCATGCATTATACTCTATTAGCTTCCAAAATCGTCTGACCCACTGAGATGCTTTACGCCTTACTCTCCATAGTCGAATCATGTACCAAGCTAAAAGAATGAGTCAGTTCACGCCTTATACTCCATAATCTTCGAAAATCATCTGACCGACCGAGACGCTTCACACCTTACTCTCCATAGTCGAATCTGTTATCACACTGAAAGATTGAGTCGCTTCACGCCTTACATTTCATAGTCTTCCAAAATCATCTTACCGATAGAAACGCTTTATGCCTTACTCTCCGTAGTCGAATCCGGAAGCACGCAGAAAGATTGAGTCGCTTCATGCCTTACACACCATAATATTCCAAAAATCATTTAACAGGCTTAGATGCTTCACGCCTTACACTCCGTAATCTTCCAAAAAATCATCTGACCGACTGAGACGCTTCACGCCTTACTCTTCATAGTCAAATCAGGAAGCACGCTAAAAGATTGAGTTGCTTCACGCCTTCCACTGCATAATCTTCCAAAATCATCAGATCGACTGAGACGCTTCACACCTTACTCACCATAGTCGAATTAGGTAGCACACTAATAGATTGAGTCACATCATGCCTAACACTCGATAATCTTCTAAAATCACCTGACCAACTAAGACGCTTCATGCCATACTCTCTATAGTTGAATCAGGTAGCACGCTGAAAGATTGAGTCGCTTCACGCCTTACACTCCATAATCTTCCATAATCATCTGACCGACTAAGACACTTCACGCCGTACACTCCAAAGTCGAATCAGGTAGCACACAGAAACATTGAGTCGCTTCATGCCTTATACTCTATTAGCTTTCAAAATCATCTGACCGACTAAGATGCTTTACGCCTTACTCTCCATAGTCGAATGAAGTAGCACGCTGAAAGATTGAGTCACAAAGATTGAGTCTCTTCACGCCTTATACTCCATAATTTTCCAAAATCATCTGACCGACTGAGACGCTTCATGCCTTACTCTCAATAATCGAATCAGGTAGCACGCTGAAAGATTGAGTTGCTCCACGCCTTACACTCCATAATCTTCCAAAAATCATCTGACTGGCTGAGATGCTTCATGCCTTACACTCTATAATCTTCCAAAATATCATCTGACCGACGGAGACGCTTCACGCCTTACTCTTCAAAGTCAAATCTGGAAGCACACTAAAATATTGAGTCGCTTCACGCCTTCCACTCCATAATCTTTCAAAATCATCTAACCGACTGAGACGGTTCACGCCTTACTCTCCATAGTCGAATCAGGTAGGACGCTAAAAGATTGAGTCGCTTCATACCTTATAGTCCATATTCTTCCAAAATCATCTGACCGACTTAGACGCTTTACGCCTTACTCTCCATAGTCGAATCAAGTAGCACGCTGAATGATTGAGTCGCTTCACACCTTCCACTCCATAATCTTCCAAAATCATCTGACCAACTTAGACACTTCTCGGCTTACTCTCCAAAGTCGAATCAGGTAGCACGCTGAAACACTGAGTCGCTTCATGCCTTATACTCTATTAGCTTCCAAAATCATCTGACCCACTGAGATGCTTTACGCCTTACTCTCCATAGTCGAATCATGTAGCAAGCTGAAAGATTGAGTCACTTCACGCCTTATACTCCATAATCTTCAAAAATCATCTGACCGACTGAGACTCTTCACACCTTACTCTCCATAGTCGTATCTGGTATCACACTGAAAGATTGTGTCGCTTCATGCCTTACACTCCATAATCTTCCAAAATCATCTTACCGACAGAGACGCTTTATGCCTTACTCTCCGTAGTCAAATCAGGAAGCACGCTGAAAGATTGAGTAACTTCACGCCTTACACACCATAATCTTCCAAAAATCATTTAACTGGCTTAGATGCTTCACGCCTTACACTCCGTAATCTTCCAAAAAATCATCTGACCGATTGAGACGCTTCACGCCTTACTCTTCATAGTCAAATCAGGAAGCACGCTAAAAGATTGAGTTGCTTCACGCCTTACACTGCATAATCTTCCAAAATCATCAGATCGACTGAGACGCTTCACACCTTACTCACCATAGTCGAATTAGGTAGCACACTGAAAGGTTGAGTCACATCATGCCTAACACTCCAAAATCTTCTAAAATCACCTGACCAACTAAGACGCTTCATGCCATACTCTCCATAGTTGAATCAGGTAGCACGCTGAAAGATTGAGTCGCTTCACGCCTTCCACTCCATAATCTTCCATAATCATCTGACCGACTAAGACACTTCACGCCTTACACTCCAAAGTCGAATCAGGTAGCACACTGAAACATTGAGTCGCTTCATGCCTTATACTCTATTAGCTTTCAAAATCATCTGACCGACTGAGACGCTTCATGCCTTACTCTCCATAGTCGAATGAAGTTGCACGCTGAAAGATTGAGTCACAAAGATTGAGTCTCTTCACGCCTTATACTCCATAATCTTCCAAAATCATCTGACCGACTGAGACGCTTCATGCCTTACTCTCAATAATCGAATCAGGTAGCACGCTGAAAGATTGAGTTGCTCCACGCCTTACACTCCATAATCTTCCAAAAATCATCTGACTGGCTGAGATGCTTCATGCCTTACACTCCATAATCTTCCAAAAAATCATCTGACCGACGGAGACGCTTCACGCCTTACTCTTCAAAGTCAAATCTGGAAGCACACTAAAATATTGAGTCGCTTTATGCCTTCCACTCCATAATCTTCCAAAATCATCTGACCGACAGAGACGGTTCACGCCTAACTCTCCATAGTCGAATCAGGTAGGACGCTGAAAGATTGAGTCGCATCATACCTTATAGTCCATAATCTTCCAAAATCATCTGACCGACTGAGACGCTTTACGCCTTACTCTCCATAGTCGAATCAAGTAGCACGCTGAAAGATTGAGTCGCTTCACACCTTCCACTCCATAATCTTCCAAAATCATCTTACTGACTGAAACACTTCACGCCTTACTCTCCAAAGTCGAATCAGGTAGCACGCTGAAACATTGAGTCGCTTCATGCCTTATACACTATTAGCTTCTAAAATCATCTAACCGACTGAGACGCTTTACTCCTTACTCTCCATAGTCGAATCAAGTAGCACATTGAAAGATTGAGTTGCTTCAAGCCTTCCACTCCATAATCTTCCAAAATCATCAGATCGACTGAGACGCTTCACAACTTACTCACCATAGTCGAATTCGGTAGCACACTCAAAGATTGAGTCGCATCATGCCTAACACTCCACAATCTTCTAAAATAACCTTACCAACTGAGACGCTTCATGCCATACTCTCCACAGTTGAATCAGGTAGCACGCGGAAAGATTGAGTCTCTTCACGCCTTACACTCCATAATCTTCCAAAAAATCATCTGACTGACTGAGACGCTTCACGCCTTACTCTTCATAGTCAAATCAGGAAGCACGCTAAAAGATTGAGTTGCTTCACGCCTTCCACTGCATAATCTTCCAAAATCATCAGATCGACTGAGACGCTTCACACCTTACTCACCATAGTCGAATTAGGTAGCACACTGAAAGATTGAGTCACATCATGCCTAACACTCCATAATCTTCTAAAATCACCTGACCAACTAAGACGCTTCATGCCATACTCTCCATAGTTGAATCAGGTAGCACGCTAAAAGAATGAGTCGCTTCACGCCTTCCACTCCATAATCTTCCATAATCATCTGACCGACTAAGACACTTCACGCCTTACACTCCAAAGTCGAATCAGGTGGCACACTGAAACATTGAGTCGCTTCATGCCTTATACTCTATTAGCTTTCAAAATCATCTGACCGACTGAGATGCTTTATGCCTTACTCTCCATAGTCGAATGAAGTTGCACGCTGAAAGATTGAGTCACAAAGATTGAGTCTCTTCACGCCTTATACTCCATAATCTTCCAAAATCATCTGACCGACTGAGACGCTTCATGCCTTACTCTCAATAATCGAATCAGGTAGCACGCTGAAAGATTGAGTTGCTCCATGCCTTACACTCCATAATCTTCCAAAAATCATCTGACTGGCTGAGATGCTTCATGCCTTACACTCCATAATCTTCCAAAATCATCAGATCGACTGAGACGCTTCATGCCTTACTCTCCATAATCGAATCAGGTAGCACGCTAAAAGATTGAGTCGCTCCACGCCTTATACTCCATAGTCTTCTTAAAATCATCTGACTGGCTGAGATGCTTCACACCTTACACTCCATAATCTTCCAAAAAATCATCTGACCGACGGAGACGCTTCACGCCTTACTCTTCAAAGTCAAATCTGGAAGCACACTAAAATATTGAGTCGCTTCACGCCTTCCACTCCATAGTCTTCCAAAATCATCTGACCGACTGAGACGGTTCACGCCTTACTCTCCATAGTCGAATCAGGTAGGACGCTGAAAGATTGAGTCACTTCATACCTTATAGTCCATAATCATCCAAAATCCTCTGACCGACTAAGACGCTTTACGCCTTACTCTCCATAGTCGAATCAAGTAGCACGCTGAAAGACTGTGTCGCTTCACACCTTCCACTCCATTATCTTCCAAAATCATCTGACCGACAGCGACACTTCACGCCTTACTCTCCAAAGTCGAATCAGGTAGCACGCTGAAACATTGAGTCGCTTCATGCCTTATACTCTATTAGCTTCCAAAACCATCTGCACGACTGAGATGCTTTACGCCTTAATCTCCATAGTCGAATGAAGTAGCACGCTGAAAGTTTAAGTTGCTTCACGCCTTCCACTCCATAATTTTCCAAAATCATCAGATCGACTGAGACGCTTCACACCTTACTCACCATAGTCGAATTAGGTAGCACACTGAACGATTAAGTCGCATCAAGCCTTACACTCCATAATCTTCTAAAATCACCTGACCAACTGAGACGCTTCATGCCATACTCTCCATAGTCGAATCAGGTAGCACGCTGAAAGATTGAGTCGCTTCACGCCTTACACTCCATAATCTTCCATAATTATCTGACCGACTGAGACGCTACACGCCTTACTCTCCATTGTCGAATCAAGTAGCACGTTGAAAGTTTGAATCGCTTCACACCTTCCACTCCATAATCTTCCAAAATCATCTTACTGATTGAAACACTTCACGCCTTACTCTCCAAAGTCGAATCAGGTAGCACGCTGAAACATTGAGTCGCTTCATGCCTTATACTCTATTAGCTTCTAAAATCATCTAACCGACAGAGACGCTTTACTCCTTACTCTCCATAGTCGAATCAAGTAGCACATTGAAAGATTGAGTTGCTTCACGCCTTCCACTCCATAATCTTCCAAAATCATCAGATCGACTGAGATGCTTCACACCTTACTCACCATAGTCGAATTAGGTAGCACACTGAAAGATTGAGTCACATCATGCCTAACACTCCATAATCTTCTAAAATCACCTGACCAACTAAGACGCTTCATGCCATACTCTCCATAGTTAAATCAGGTAGCACGCTGAAAGATTGAGTCGCTTCACGCCTTACACTCCATAATCTTCCATAATTATCTGACCGACTGAGACGCTACACGCCTTACTCTCCATTGTCGAATCAAGTAGCACACTGAAAGTTTGAATCGCTTCACACCTTCCACTCCATAATCTTCCAAAATCATCTTACTGATTGAAACACTTCACGCCTTACTCTCCAAAGTCGAATCAGGTAGCACGCTGAAACATTGAGTCGCTTCATGCCTTATACTCTATTAGCTTCTAAAATCATCTAACCGACAGAGACGCTTTACTCCTTACTCTCCATAGTCGAATCAAGTAGCACATTGAAAGATTGAGTTGCTTCACGCCTTCCACTCCATAATCTTCCAAAATCATCAGATCGACTGAGATGCTTCACACCTTACTCACCATAGTCGAATTAGGTAGCACACTGAAAGATTGAGTCACATCATGCCTAACACTCCATAATCTTCTAAAATCACCTGACCAACTAAGACGCTTCATGCCATACTCTCCATAGTTAAATCAGGTAGCACGCTGAAAGATTGAAACGCTTCACGCCTTCCACTCCATAATCTTCCTTAATCATCTGACCGACGAAGACACTTCACGCCTTACACTCCAAAGTCGAATCAGGTAGCACACAGAAACATTGAGTCGCTTCATGCCTTATACTCTATTAGCTTTCAAAATCATCTGACCGACTGAGACGCTACATGCCTTACTCTCAATAATCGAATCAGGTAGCACGCTGAAATATTGCGTTGCTCCACGCCTTACAATCCATAATCTTCCAAAAATCATCTGACTGGCTGAGATGCTTCATGCCTTACACTCCATAATCTTCCAAAAAATCATCTGACCGACGGAGACGCTTCACGCCTTACTCCAAAGTCAAATCTAGAAGCACACTAAAATATTGAGTCGCTTTACGCCTTCCACTCCATAATCTTCCAAAATCATTTGACCGACTGAGACGGTTCACGCCTTACTCTCCATAGTCGAATCAGGTAGGACGCTGAAACATTGAGTCGCATCATACCTTATAGTCCATAATCTTCCAAAATCATCTGACCGACTAAGACGTTTTACGCCTTACTCTCCATAGTCGAATCAAGTAGCACGCTGAAAGATTGAGTCGCTTCACACCTTCCACTCCATAATCTTCCAAAATCATCTTACTGACTGAAACACTTCACGCCTTACTCTCCAAAGTCGAATCAGGTAGCACGCTGAAACATTGAGTCGCTTCATGCCTTATACTCTATTAGCTTCTAAAATCATCTAACCGACTGAGATGCTTTGCTCCTTACTCTCCATAGTCGAATCAAGTAGCACATTGAAAGATTGAGTTGCTTCACGCCTTCCACTCCATAATCTTCCAAAATCATCAGATCGACTGAGACGCTTCACACCTTACTCACCATAGTTGAATTCGGTAGCACACTGAAAGATTGAGTCGCATCATGCCTAACACTCCATAATCTTCTAAAATCACCTTACCAACTGAGACGCTTCATGCCATACTCTCCACAGTTGAATCAGGTAGCACGCGGAAAGATTGAGTCTCTTCACGCCTTACACTCCATGATCTTCCATAATCATCTGACCGACTAAGACACTTCACGCCTTACTCTCCAAAGTCGAATCAGGTAGTACGCTGAAACATTGAGTCGCTTCATGCATTATACTCTATTAGCTTCCAAAATCGTCTGACCCACTGAGATGCTTTACGCCTTACTCTCCATAGTCGAATCATGTACCAAGCTAAAAGAATGAGTCAGTTCACGCCTTATACTCCATAATCTTCGAAAATCATCTGACCGACCGAGACGCTTCACACCTTACTCTCCATAGTCGAATCTGTTATCACACTGAAAGATTGAGTCGCTTCACGCCTTACATTTCATAGTCTTCCAAAATCATCTTACCGATAGAGACGCTTTATGCCTTACTCTCCGTAGTCGAATCAGGAAGCACGCAGAAAGATTGAGTCGCTTCATGCCTTACACACCATAATATTCCAAAAATCATTTAACAGGCTTAGATGCTTCACGCCTTACACTCCGTAATCTTCCAAAAAATCATCTGACCGACTGAGACGCTTCACGCCTTACTCTTCATAGTCAAATCAGGAAGCACGCTAAAAGATTGAGTTGCTTCACGCCTTCCACTGCATAATCTTCCAAAATCATCAGATCGACTGAGACGCTTCACACCTTACTCACCATAGTCGAATTAGGTAGCACACTAATAGATTGAGTCACATCATGCCTAACACTCGATAATCTTCTAAAATCACCTGACCAACTAAGACGCTTCATGCCATACTCTCTATAGTTGAATCAGGTAGCACGCTGAAAGATTGAGTCGCTTCACGCCTTACACTCCATAATCTTCCATAATCATCTGACCGACTAAGACACTTCACGCCGTACACTCCAAAGTCGAATCAGGTAGCACACAGAAACATTGAGTCGCTTCATGCCTTATACTCTATTAGCTTTCAAAATCATCTGACCGACTGAGATGCTTTACGCCTTACTCTCCATAGTCGAATGAAGTAGCACGCTGAAAGATTGAGTCACAAAGATTGAGTCTTTTCACGCCTTATACTCCATAATTTTCCAAAATCATCTGACCGACTGAGACGCTTCATGCCTTACTCTCAATAATCGAATCAGGTAGCACGCTGAAAGATTGAGTTGCTCCACGCCTTACACTCCATAATCTTCCAAAAATCATCTGACTGGCTGAGATGCTTCATGCCTTACACTCTATAATCTTCCAAAATATCATCTGACCGACGGAGACGCTTCACGCCTTACTCTTCAAAGTCAAATCTGGAAGCACACTAAAATATTGAGTCGCTTCACGCCTTCCACTCCATAATCTTTCAAAATCATCTGACCGACTGAGACGGTTCACGCCTTACTCTCCATAGTCGAATCAGGTAGGACGCTAAAAGATTGAGTCGCTTCATACCTTATAGTCCATATTCTTCCAAAATCATCTGACCGACTTAGACGCTTTACGCCTTACTCTCCATAGTCGAATCAAGTAGCACGCTGAATGATTGAGTCGCTTCACACCTTCCACTCCATAATCTTCCAAAATCATCTGACCAACTGAGACACTTCTCGCCTTACTCTCCAAAGTCGAATCAGGTAGCACGCTGAAACACTGAGTCGCTTCATGCCTTATACTCTATTAGCTTCCAAAATCATCTGACCCACTGAGATGCTTTACGCCTTACTCTCCATAGTCGAATCATGTAGCAAGCTGAAAGATTGAGTCACTTCACGCCTTATACTCCATAATCTTCAAAAATCATCTGACCGACTGAGACTCTTCACACCTTACTCTCCATAGTCGAATCTGGTATCACACTGAAAGATTGTGTCGCTTCATGCCTTACACTCCATAATCTTCCAAAATCATCTTACCGACAGAGACGCTTTATGCCTTACTCTCCGTAGTCAAATCAGGAAGCACGCTGAAAGATTGAGTAGCTTCACGCCTTACACACCATAATCTTCCAAAAATCATTTAACTGGCTTAGATGCTTCACGCCTTACACTCCGTAATCTTCCAAAAAATCATCTGACCGATTGAGACGCTTCACGCCTTACTCTTCATAGTCAAATCAGGAAGCACGCTAAAAGATTGAGTTGCTTCACGCCTTACACTGCATAATCTTCCAAAATCATCAGATCGACTGAGACGCTTCACACCTTACTCACCATAGTCGAATTAGGTAGCACACTGAAAGGTTGAGTCACATCATGCCTAACACTCCAAAATCTTCTAAAATCACCTGACCAACTAAGACGCTTCATGCCATACTCTCCATAGTTGAATCAGGTAGCACGCTGAAAGATTGAGTCGCTTCACGCCTTCCACTCCATAATCTTCCATAATCATCTGACCGACTAAGACACTTCACGCCTTACACTCCAAAGTCGAATCAGGTAGCACACTGAAACATTGAGTCGCTTCATGCCTTATACTCTATTAGCTTTCAAAATCATCTGACCGACTGAGACGCTTCATGCCTTACTCTCCATAGTCGAATGAAGTTGCACGCTGAAAGATTGAGTCACAAAGATTGAGTCTCTTCACGCCTTATACTCCATAATCTTCCAAAATCATCTGACCGACTGAGACGCTTCATGCCTTACTCTCAATAATCGAATCA
This sequence comes from Hydrangea macrophylla, assembly GCA_033977485.1. Lineage (NCBI taxonomy): Eukaryota > Viridiplantae > Streptophyta > Magnoliopsida > Cornales > Hydrangeaceae > Hydrangea > Hydrangea macrophylla. The sequence goes on from CM066995.1 coordinate 36,236,635, forward strand.
GGTAGCACGCTGAAAGATTGAGTTGCTCCACGCCTTACACTCCATAATCTTCCAAAAATCATCTGACTGGCTGAGATGCTTCATGCCTTACACTCCATAATCTTCCAAAAAATCATCTGACCGACGGAGACGCTTCACGCCTTACTCTTCAAAGTCAAATCTGGAAGCACACTAAAATATTGAGTCGCTTTATGCCTTCCACTCCATAATCTTCCAAAATCATCTGACCGACAGAGACGGTTCACGCCTAACTCTCCATAGTCGAATCAGGTAGGACGCTGAAAGATTGAGTCGCATCTTACCTTATAGTCCATAATCTTCCAAAATCATCTGACCGACTGAGACGCTTTACGCCTTACTCTCCATAGTCGAATCAAGTAGCACGCTGAAAGATTGAGTCGCTTCACACCTTCCACTCCATAATCTTCCAAAATCATCTTACTGACTGAAACACTTCACGCCTTACTCTCCAAAGTCGAATCAGGTAGCACGCTGAAACATTGAGTCGCTTCATGCCTTATACTCTATTAGCTTCTAAAATCATCTAACCGACTGAGACGCTTTACTCCTTACTCTCCATAGTCGAATCAAGTAGCACATTGAAAGATTGAGTTGCTTCAAGCCTTCCACTCCATAATCTTCCAAAATCATCAGATCGACTGAGACGCTTCACAACTTACTCACCATAGTCGAATTCGGTAGCACACTCAAAGATTGAGTCGCATCATGCCTAACACTCCACAATCTTCTAAAATAACCTTACCAACTGAGACGCTTCATGCCATACTCTCCACAGTTGAATCAGGTAGCACGCGGAAAGATTGAGTCTCTTCACGCCTTACACTCCATAATCTTCCAAAAAATCATCTGACTGACTGAGACGCTTCACGCCTTACTCTTCATAGTCAAATCAGGAAGCACGCTAAAAGATTGAGTTGCTTCACGCCTTCCACTGCATAATCTTCCAAAATCATCAGATCGACTGAGACGCTTCACACCTTACTCACCATAGTCGAATTAGGTAGCACACTGAAAGATTGAGTCACATCATGCCTAACACTCCATAATCTTCTAAAATCACCTGACCAACTAAGACGCTTCATGCCATACTCTCCATAGTTGAATCAGGTAGCACGCTAAAAGAATGAGTCGCTTCACGCCTTCCACTCCATAATCTTCCATAATCATCTGACCGACTAAGACACTTCACGCCTTACACTCCAAAGTCGAATCAGGTAGCACACTGAAACATTGAGTCACTTCATGCCTTATACTCTATTAGCTTTCAAAATCATCTGACCGACTGAGATGCTTTATGCCTTACTCTCCATAGTCGAATGAAGTTGCACGCTGAAAGATTGAGTCACAAAGATTGAGTCTCTTCACGCCTTATACTCCATAATCTTCCAAAATCATCTGACCGACTGAGACGCTTCATGCCTTACTCTCAATAATCGAATCAGGTAGCACGCTGAAAGATTGAGTTGCTCCACGCCTTACACTCCATAATCTTCCAAAAATCATCTGACTGGCTGAGATGCTTCATGCCTTACACTCCATAATCTTCCAAAATCATCAGATCGACTGAGACGCTTCATGCCTTACTCTCCATAATCGAATCAGGTAGCACGCTAAAAGATTGAGTCGCTCCACGCCTTATACTCCATAGTCTTCTTAAAATCATCTGACTGGCTGAGATGCTTCACACCTTACACTCCATAATCTTCCAAAAAATCATCTGACCGACGGAGACGCTTCACGCCTTACTCTTCAAAGTCAAATCTGGAAGCACACTAAAATATTGAGTCGCTTCACGCCTTCCACTCCATAGTCTTCCAAAATCATCTGACCGACTGAGACGGTTCACGCCTTACTCTCCATAGTCGAATCAGGTAGGACGCTGAAAGATTGAGTCACTTCATACCTTATAGTCCATAATCATCCAAAATCCTCTGACCGACTAAGACGCTTTACGCCTTACTCTCCATAGTCGAATCAAGTAGCACGCTGAAAGACTGTGTCGCTTCACACCTTCCACTCCATTATCTTCCAAAATCATCTGACCGACAGCGACACTTCACGCCTTACTCTCCAAAGTCGAATCAGGTAGCACGCTGAAACATTGAGTCGCTTCATGCCTTATACTCTATTAGCTTCCAAAACCATCTGCACGACTGAGATGCTTTACGCCTTAATCTCCATAGTCGAATCAAGTAGCACGCTGAAAGTTTAAGTTGCTTCACGCCTTCCACTCCATAATTTTCCAAAATCATCAGATCGACTGAGACGCTTCACACCTTACTCACCATAGTCGAATTAGGTAGCACACTGAACGATTAAGTCGCATCAAGCCTTACACTCCATAATCTTCTAAAATCACCTGACCAACTGAGACGCTTCATGCCATACTCTCCATAGTCGAATCAGGTAGCACGCTGAAAGATTGAGTCGCTTCACGCCTTACACTCCATAATCTTCCATAATTATCTGACCGACTGAGACGCTACACGCCTTACTCTCCATTGTCGAATCAAGTAGCACGTTGAAAGTTTGAATCGCTTCACACCTTCCACTCCATAATCTTCCAAAATCATCTTACTGATTGAAACACTTCACGCCTTACTCTCCAAAGTCGAATCAGGTAGCACGCCGAAACACTGAGTCGCTTCATGCCTTATACTCTATTAGCTTCTAAAATCATCTAACCGACAGAGACGCTTTACTCCTTACTCTCCATAGTCGAATCAAGTAGCACATTGAAAGATTGAGTTGCTTCACGCCTTCCACTCCATAATCTTCCAAAATCATCAGATCGACTGAGATGCTTCACACCTTACTCACCATAGTCGAATTAGGTAGCACACTGAAAGATTGAGTCACATCATGCCTAACACTCCATAATCTTCTAAAATCACCTGACCAACTAAGACGCTTCATGCCATACTCTCCATAGTTAAATCAGGTAGCACGCTGAAAGATTGAGTCGCTTCACGCCTTACACTCCATAATCTTCCATAATTATCTGACCGACTGAGACGCTACACGCCTTACTCTCCATTGTCGAATCAAGTAGCACGCTGAAAGTTTGAATCGCTTCACACCTTCCACTCCATAATCTTCCAAAATCATCTTACTGATTGAAACACTTCACGCCTTACTCTCCAAAGTCGAATCAGGTAGCACGCTGAAACATTGAGTCGCTTCATGCCTTATACTCTATTAGCTTCTAAAATCATCTAACCGACAGAGACGCTTTACTCCTTACTCTCCATAGTCGAATCAAGTAGCACATTGAAAGATTGAGTTGCTTCACGCCTTCCACTCCATAATCTTCCAAAATCATCAGATCGACTGAGATGCTTCACACCTTACTCACCATAGTCGAATTAGGTAGCACACTGAAAGATTGAGTCACATCATGCCTAACACTCCATAATCTTCTAAAATCACCTGACCAACTAAGACGCTTCATGCCATACTCTCCATAGTTAAATCAGGTAGCACGCTGAAAGATTGAAACGCTTCACGCCTTCCACTCCATAATCTTCCTTAATCATCTGACCGACTAAGACACTTCACGCCTTACACTCCAAAGTCGAATCAGGTAGCACACAGAAACATTGAGTCGCTTCATGCCTTATACTCTATTAGCTTTCAAAATCATCTGACCGACTGAGACGCTTCATGCCTTACTCTCAATAATCGAATCAGGTAGCACGCTGAAATATTGCGTTGCTCCACGCCTTACAATCCATAATCTTCCAAAAATCATCTGACTGGCTGAGATGCTTCATGCCTTACACTCCATAATCTTCCAAAAAATCATCTGACCGACGGAGACGCTCCATAATCTTCCAAAATCATTTGACCGACTGAGACGGTTCACGCCTTACTCTCCATAGTCGAATCAGGTAGGACGCTGAAACATTGAGTCGCATCATACCTTATAGTCCATAATCTTCCAAAATCATCTGACCGACTAAGACGTTTTACGCCTTACTCTCCATAGTCGAATCAAGTAGCACGCTGAAAGATTGAGTCGCTTCACACCTTCCACTCCATAATCTTCCAAAATCATCTTACTGACTGAAACACTTCACGCCTTACTCTCCAAAGTCGAATCAGGTAGCACGCTGAAACATTGAGTCGCTTCATGCCTTATACTCTATTAGCTTCTAAAATCATCTAACCGACTGAGATGCTTTGCTCCTTACTCTCCATAGTCGAATCAAGTAGCACATTGAAAGATTGAGTTGCTTCACGCCTTCCACTCCATAATCTTCCAAAATCATCAGATCGACTGAGACGCTTCACACCTTACTCACCATAGTTGAATTCGGTAGCACACTGAAAGATTGAGTCGCATCATGCCTAACACTCCATAATCTTCTAAAATCACCTTACCAACTGAGACGCTTCATGCCATACTCTCCACAGTTGAATCAGGTAGCACGCGGAAAGATTGAGTCTCTTCACGCCTTACACTCCATGATCTTCCATAATCATCTGACCGACTAAGACACTTCACGCCTTACTCTCCAAAGTCGAATCAGGTAGTACGCTGAAACATTGAGTCGCTTCATGCATTATACTCTATTAGCTTCCAAAATCGTCTGACCCACTGAGATGCTTTACGCCTTACTCTCCATAGTCGAATCATTTACCAAGCTAAAAGAATGAGTCAGTTCACGCCTTATACTCCATAATCTTCGAAAATCATCAGACCGACCGAGACGCTTCACACCTTACTCTCCATAGTCGAATCTGTTATCACACTGAAAGATTGAGTCGCTTCACGCCTTACACTTCATAGTCTTCCAAAATCATCTTACCGATAGAGACGCTTTATGCCTTACTCTCCGTAGTCGAATCAGGAAGCACGCAGAAAGATTGAGTCGCTTCATGCCTTACACACCATAATATTCCAAAAATCATTTAACAGGCTTAGATGCTTCACGCCTTACACTCCGTAATCTTCCAAAAAATCATCTGACCGACTGAGACGCTTCACGCCTTACTCTTCATAGTCAAATCAGGAAGCACGCTAAAAGATTGAGTTGCTTCACGCCTTCCACTGCATAATCTTCCAAAATCATCAGATCGACTGAGACGCTTCACACCTTACTCACCATAGTCAAATTAGGTAGCACACTAATAGATTGAGTCACATCATGCCTAACACTCGATAATCTTCTAAAATCACCTGACCAACTAAGACGCTTCATGCCATACTCTCTATAGTTGAATCAGGTAGCACGCTGAAAGATTGAGTCGCTTCACGCCTTACACTCCATAATCTTCCATAATCATCTGACCGACTAAGACACTTCACGCCGTACACTCCAAAGTCGAATCAGGTAGCACACAGAAACATTGAGTCGCTTCATGCCTTATACTCTATTAGCTTTCAAAATCATCTGACCGACTGAGATGCTTTACGCCTTACTCTCCATAGTCGAATGAAGTAGCACGCTGAAAGATTGAGTCACAAAGATTGAGTCTCTTCACGCCTTATACTCCATAATTTTCCAAAATCATCTGACCGACTGAGACGCTTCATGCCTTACTCTCAATAATCGAATCAGGTAGCACGCTGAAAGATTGAGTTGCTCCACGCCTTACACTCCATAATCTTCCAAAAATCATCTGATTGGCTGAGATGCTTCATGCCTTACACTCTATAATCTTCCAAAATATCATCTGACCGACGGAGACGCTTCACGCCTTACTCTTCAAAGTCAAATCTGGAAGCACACTAAAATATTGAGTCGCTTCACGCCTTCCACTCCATAATCTTTCAAAATCATCTGACCGACTGAGACAGTTCACGCCTTACTCTCCATAGTCGAATCAGGTAGGACGCTAAAAGATTGAGTCGCTTCATACCTTATAGTCCATATTCTTCCAAAATCATCTGACCGACTTAGACGCTTTACGCCTTACTCTCCATAGTCGAATCAAGTAGCACGCTGAATGATTGAGTCGCTTCACACCTTCCACTCCATAATCTTCCAAAATCATCTGACCAACTGAGACACTTCTCGCCTTACTCTCCAAAGTCGAATCAGGTAGCACGCTGAAACACTGAGTCGCTTCATGCCTTATATTCTATTAGCTTCCAAAATCATCTGACCCACTGAGATGCTTTACGCCTTACTCTCCATAGTCGAATCATGTAGCAAGCTGAAAGATTGAGTCACTTCACGCCTTATACTCCATAATCTTCAAAAATCATCTGACCGACTGAGACTCTTCACACCTTACTCTCCATAGTCGAATCTGGTATCACACTGAAAGATTGTGTCGCTTCATGCCTTACACTCCATAATCTTCCAAAATCATCTTACCGACAGAGACGCTTTATGCCTTACTCTCCGTAGTCAAATCAGGAAGCACGCTGAAAGATTGAGTAACTTCACGCCTTACACACCATAATCTTCCAAAAATCATTTAACTGGCTTAGATGCTTCACGCCTTACACTCCGTAATCTTCCAAAAAATCATCTGACCGATTGAGACGCTTCACGCCTTACTCTTCATAGTCAAATCAGGAAGCACGCTAAAAGATTGAGTTGCTTCACGCCTTACACTGCATAATCTTCCAAAATCATCAGATCGACTGAGACGCTTCACACCTTACTCACCATAGTCGAATTAGGTAGCACACTGAAAGGTTGAGTCACATCATGCCTAACACTCCAAAATCTTCTAAAATCACCTGACCAACTAAGACGCTTCATGCCATACTCTCCATAGTTGAATCAGGTAGCACGCTGAAAGATTGAGTCGCTTCACGCCTTCCACTCCATAATCTTCCATAATCATCTGACCGACTAAGACACTTCACGCCTTACACTCCAAAGTCGAATCAGGTAGCACACTGAAACATTGAGTCGCTTCATGCCTTATACTCTATTAGCTTTCAAAATCATCTGACCGACTGAGATGCTTTATGCCTTACTCTCCATAGTCGAATGAAGTTGCACGCTGAAAGATTGAGTCACAAAGATTGAGTCTCTTCACGCCTTATACTCCATAATCTTCCAAAATCATCTGACCGACTGAGACACTTCATGCCTTACTCTCAATAATCGAATCAGGTAGCACGCTGAAAGATTGAGTTGCTCCACGCCTTACACTCCATAATCTTCCAAAAATCATCTGACTGGCTGAGATGCTTCATGCCTTACACTCCATAATCTTCCAAAAAATCATCTGACCGACGGAGACGCTTCACGCCTTACTCTTCAAAGTCAAATCTGGAAGCACACTAAAATATTGAGTCGCTTTATGCCTTCCACTCCATAATCTTCCAAAATCATCTGACCGACAGAGACGGTTCACGCCTTACTCTCCATAGTCGAATCAGGTAGGACGCTAAAAGATTGAGTCGCATCATACCTTATAGTCCATAATCTTCCAAAATCATCTGACCGACTGAGACGCTTTACGCCTTACTCTCCATAGTCGAATCAAGTAGCACGCTGAAAGATTGAGTCGCTTCACACCTTCCACTCCATAATCTTCCAAAATCATCTTACTGACTGAAACACTTCACGCCTTACTCTCCAAAGTCGAATCAGGTAGCACGCTGAAACATTGAGTCGCTTCATGCCTTATACTCTATTAGCTTCTAAAATCATCTAACCGACTGAGACGCTTTACTCCTTACTCTCCATAGTCGAATCAAGTAGCACATTGAAAGATTGAGTTGCTTCAAGCCTTCCACTCCATAATCTTCCAAAATCATCAGATCGACTGAGACGCTTCACACCTTACTCACCATAGTCGAATTCGGTAGCACACTCAAAGATTGAGTCGCATCATGCCTAACACTCCATAATTTTCTAAAATAACCTTACCAACTGAGACGCTTCATGCCATACTCTCCACAGTTGAATCAGGTAGCACGCGGAAAGATTGAGTCTCTTCACGCCTTACACTCCATGATCTTCCATAATCATCTGACCGACTAAGACTATTCACGCCTTACTCTCCAAAGTCGAATCAGGTAGCACACTGAAACATTGAGTCGCTTCATGCCTTATACACTATTAGCTTCCAAAATCATCTGACCGACTGAGATGCTTTACGCCTTACTCTCTATAGTCGAATGAAGTAGCACGCTGAAAGATTAAGTCACTTCACGCCTTATATTCCATAATCTTCCAAAATCATCTGACCGACTGAGACGCTTCATGCCTTACTCTCCATAATCGAATCAGGTAGCACGCTGAAAGATTGAGTCGCTCCACACCTTACACTCCATAATCTTCCAAAAATCATCTGACTGGCTGAGATGCTTCACGGCTTACACTCCATAATCTTCCAAAAAATCATCTGACCGACTGAGACGCTTCACGCCTTACTCTTCATAGTCAAATCAGGAAGCACGCTAAAAGATTGAGTTGCTTCACGCCTTCCACTGCATAATCTTCCAAAATCATCAGATCGACTGAGACGCTTCACACCTTACTCACCATAGTCGAATTAGGTAGCACACTAAAAGATTGAGTCACATCATGCCTAACACTCCATAATCTTCTAAAATCACCTGACCAACTAAGACGCTTCATGCCATACTCTCCATAGTTGAATCAGGTAGCACGCTAAAAGAATGAGTCGCTTCACGCCTTCCACTCCATAATCTTCCATAATCATCTGACCGACTAAGACACTTCACGCCTTACACTCCAAAGTCGAATCAGGTAGCACACTGAAACATTGAGTCGCTTCATGCCTTATACTCTATTAGCTTTCAAAATCATCTGACCGACTGAGATGCTTTATGCCTTACTCTCCATAGTCGAATGAAGTTGCACGCTGAAAGATTGAGTCACAAAGATTGAGTCTCTTCACGCCTTATACTCCATAATCTTCCAAAATCATCTGACCGACTGAGACGCTTCATGCCTTACTCTCAATAATCGAATCAGGTAGCACGCTGAAAGATTGAGTTGCTCCACGCCTTACACTCCATAATCTTCCAAAAATCATCTGACTGGCTGAGATGCTTCATGCCTTACACTCCATAATCTTCCAAAAAATCATCTGACCGACGGAGACGCTTCACGCCTTACGCTTCAAAGTCAAATCTGGAAGCACACTAAAATATTGAGTCGCTTTATGCCTTCCACTCCATAATCTTCCAAAATCATCTGACCGACAGAGACAGTTCACGCCTTACTCTCCATAGTCGAATCAGGTAGGACGCTGAAAGATTGAGTCGCATCATACCTTATAGTCCATAATCTTCCAAAATCATCTAACCGACTGAGACGCTTTACGCCTTACTCTGAATCTTATAGTCGAATCAAGTAGCACACTGAATGATTGAGTCGCTTCACACCTTCCACTCCATAATCTTCCAAAATCATCTGACCGACTGAGACAATTCACGCCTTACTTTCCAAAGTCGAATCAGGTAGCACACTGAAACATTGAGTCGCGTGATGCCTTACAATCTCTTAGCTTCCAAAACCATCTGACCGACTAAGACGCTTTACGCCTTACTCTCCATAGTCGAATCAAGTAGCACGCTGAAAGATTGAGTTGCTTCACGCCTTCCACTCCATAATCTTCCAAAATCATCTGACCGACTGAGACGCTTCACACCTTACTCTCCATAGTTGAATCTGGTATCACACTGAAAGATTGAGTCGCTTCATGCCTTACACTCCATAATCTTCCAAAATCATCTAACCGACAGAGACGCTTTATGCCTTACTCTCCGTAGTCGAATCAGGAAGCACGCTGAAAGATTGAGTCGCTTCACGCCATACACACCATAATCTTCCAAAAATCATCTGACTGGCTTAGATGCATCACACCTTACACTTCGTAATCTTCAAAAAAATCATCTGACCGACTGAGATGCTTCACGCCTTACTCTTCATAGTCAAATTAGGAAGCACGCTAAAAGATTGAGTCGCTTCACGCCTTCCACTCCATAATCTTTCAAAATCATCTTACCGACTGAGACGCTTCATGCCTTACTCTCCATAATCGAATGTGGTAGCACATTGAAAGATTGATTTGCTCCACGCCTTACACTCCATAATCTTCCAAAAATCATCTGACTGGCTGAGATGCTTCACGCCTTACACTCCATAATCTTCCAAAAAATCATCTGACCGACGGAGACGCTTCACGCCTTACTCTACAAAGTCAAATGTTGAAGCACACTAAAATATTGAGTCGTTTCACGCCTTCCACTCCATAATCTTCCAAAATCATCTGACCGACTGAGATGGTTCACGCCTTACTCTCCATAGTCGAATCAGGTAGGACGCTGAAAGATTGAGTCGCTTCATACCTTATAGTCCATAATATTCCAAAATCATCTGACCGACTGAGACGCTTTACGCCTTACTCTCCATAGTCGAATCAAGTAGCACACTGAATGATTGAGTCGCTTCACACCTTCCACTCCATAATCTTCCAAAATCATCTGACCGACTGAGACAATTCACGCCTTACTTTCCAAAGTCGAATCAGGTAGCACACTGAAACATTGAGTCGCGTCATGCCTTACACTCTCTTAGCTTCCAAAACCATCTGACCGACTGAGACGCTTTACGCCTTACTCTCCATAGTCGAATCAAGTAGCACGCTGAAAGATTGAGTTGCTTCACGCCTTCCACTCCATAATCTTCCAAAATCATCTGACCGACTGAGACGCTTCACACCTTACTCTCCATAGTTGAATCTGGTATCACACTGAAAGATTGAGTCGCTTCATGCCTTACACTCCATAATCTTCCAAAATCATCTAACCGACAGAGACGCTTTATGCCTTACTCTCCGTAGTCGAATCAGGTAGGACACTGAAAGATTGAGTCGCTCCACGCCTTACACTTCGTAATCTTCCAAAAAATCATCTGACCGACTGAGACGCTTCACGCCTTACTCTTCAAAGTCAAATCAGGAAGCACGCTAAAAGATTGAGTCGCTTCACGCCTTCCACTCCATAATCTTCAAAAATCATCTGACCGACTGAGACGGTTCACGCCTTACTCTCCATAGTCGAATCAGGTAGGACACTGAAAGATTGAGTCGCTCCACGCCTTACACTCTATAATCTTCCAAAAATCATCTGACTGGCTAAGATGCTTCACGCCTTACACTCCACAATCTTCCAAAAAATCATCTGACCGACTGAGACGCTTCACGCCTTACTCTTCAAAGTCAAATCAGGAAGCACGCTAAAAGATTAAGTCGCTTCACACCTTCCACTCCATAATCTTCCAAAATCATCTGACCGACTGAGACACTTCACGCCTTACTCTCTAAAGTCGAATCAGGTAGCACGCTGAAACATTGAGTCGCTTCATGCCTTATACTCTATTAGCTTCCAAAATCATCAGATCGACTGAGACGCTTCACACCTTACTCACCGTAGTCGAATTAGGTAGCACACTGAAAGATTGAGACGCATCATGCCTAACACTCCATAATCTTCTAAAATCACCTGACCAACTGAGACGCTTTATGCCATACTCTTTATAGTTGAATCAGGTAGCACGCTGAAAGATTGGGTCGCTTCACGCCTTATATTCCATAATCTTCCATAATCATCTGACCGACTAAGACACTTCACGCCTTACTCTCCAAAGTCAAATCAGGTAGCACACTGAAACATTGAGTCGCTTCATGCCTTATACACTATTAGCTTCCAAAATCATCTGACCGACTGAGATGCTTTACGCCTTACTCCCCATAGTCGAATGAAGTAGCACGCTAAAAGATTGAGTCACTTCACGCTTTATACTCCATAATCTTCCAAAATCATCTTACCGACTGAGACGCTTCATGCCTTACTCTCCATAATCGAATCAGGTAGCACGCTGAAATATTGAGTTGCTCCACGCCTTACACTCTATAATCTTCCAAAAATCATCTGACTGGCTAAGTTGCTTCACGCCTTACACTCCACAATCTTCCAAAAAATCATCTGACCGACTGAGACGCTTCACGCCTTACTCTTCAAAGTCAAATCAGAAAGCACGCTAAAAGATTAAGTCGCTTCACACCTTCCACTCCATAATCTTCCAAAATCATCTGACCGACTGAGACGGTTCACGCCTTACTCTCTATAGTCGAATCAGGTAGGACGATGAAAGATTGAGTCGCTGCATACCTTATAGTCCATAATCTTCCAAAATCATCTGACCGACTGAGACGCTTTACGCCTTGCTCTCCATAGTCGAATCAAGTAGCACACTGAAAGATTGAGTCGCTTCACACCTTCCACTCTATAATCTTCCAAACTCATCTGACTGACCGAAACACTTCACGCCTTACTCTTCAAAGTTGATTCAGGTAGCACGCTGAAACATTGAATCGCTTCATGCCTTATACTCAATTAGCTTCCAAAATCATCTGACCGACTGAGATGCTTTACGCCTTACTCTCCATAGTCGAATCAGGTAGCACGCTGAAAGATTGAGTCGCTTCACGCCTTACACACCATAATCATCCAAAAATCATCTGACTGGCTTAGATGCTTCATGCCTTACACTCCGTAATCTTCCAAAAAATCATCTGACCGACTGAGACGCTTCACGCCTTACTCTCCATAGTCGAATTAAGTAGCACATTGAAAGATTGAGTTGCTTCACGCCTTCCACTCCATAATCTTCCAAAATCATCAGATCGACAGAGACGCTTCACACCTTACTCACCATAGTCGAATTAGGTAGCACACTGAAAGATTGAGACGCATCATGCCTAACACTCCATAATCTTCTAAAATCACCTGACCAACTGATACGCTTCATGCCATACTCTCTATAGTTGAATCAGGTAGCACGCTGAAAGATTGGTTCGCTTCACGCCTTATACTCCATAATCTTCCAAAATCATCTGACCGACTAAGACACTTCACGCCTTACTCTCCAAAGTCGAATCAGGTAGCACGCTGAAACATTGAGTCGCTTCATGCCTTATACTCTATTAGCTTTCAAAATTATCTGACCGACTGAGATGCTTTACGCCTTACTCTCCATAGTCAAATTAGGAAGCACGCTAAAAGATTGAGTCAATTCACGCCTTATACTCCATAATCTTCCAAAATCATCTGACCGACTGAGACGCTTCATGCCTTACTCTCCATAATCGAATCGGGTAGCACGCTAAAAGATTGAGTCGCTCCACGCCTTACACTCCATTATCTTCCAAAAATCATCTGACTGGCTGAGATGCTTCACGCCTTACACTCCATAATCTTCCAAAAAATCATCTGACCGACGGAGACGCTTCACGCCTTACTCTTCAAAGTCAAATCTGGAAGTACACTAAAATATTGAGTCGTTTCACGCCTTACACTCCATAGTCTTCCAAAATCATCAGACCGACTGAGACGGTTCACGCCTTACTCTCCATAGTCGAATCAGGTAGGACGCTAAAAGATTGAGTCACTTCATACCTTTTAGTCCATAATCTACCAAAATCATCTGACCGACTGAGACGCTTTACGCCTTACTCTCCATAGTCGAATCAAGTAGCACGCTGAAAGACTGAGTCGCTTCACACCTTCCACTCCATAATCTTCCAAAGTCATCTGACCGACAGAGACATTTCACGCCTTACTCTCCAAAGCCGAATCAGGTAGCACGCTGAAATATTGAGTCGCTTCATGCCTTATACTCTATTAGCTTCCAAAACCATCTGAATGACTGAGATGCTTTACGCCTTACTCTCCATGGTCGAATCAAGTAGCACGCTGAAAGATTGAGTTGCTTCACGCTTTCCACTCCATAATTTTCCAAAATCATCAGATCGACTGAGACACTTCACACCTTACTCACCGTAGTCGAATTAGGTAGCACACTGAAAGATTGAGACGCATCATGCCTAACACTCCATAATCTTCTAAAATCACCTGACCAACTGAGACGCTTTATGCCATACTCTCTATATTTGAATCAGGTAGCACGCTGAAAGATTGGGTCGCTTCACGCCTTATACTCCATAATCTTCCATAATCATCTGACCGACTAAGACACTTCACGCCTTACTCTCCAAAGTCGAATAAGGTAGCACACTGAAACATTGAGTCGCTTCATGCCTTATACTCTATTAGCTTCAAAAATCATATGACCGACTGAGATGCTTTACGCCTTACTCTCCATAGTCGAATTAAGTAGCATGCTAAAAGATTGAGTCACTTCACGCCTTATACTCCATAATCTTCAAAAATCATCTGACCGACTGAGACGCTTCATGCCTTACTCTCCATAATCGAATCAGGTAGCACGCTAAAAGATTGAGTCGCTCCACGCCTTATACTCCATAGTCTTCTTAAAATCATCTGACTGGCTGAGATGCTTCACACCTTACACTCCATAATCTTCCAAAAAATCATCTGACCGACGGAGACGCTTCACGCCTTACTCTTCAAAGTCAAATCTGGAAGCACACTAAAATATTGAGTCGCTTCACGCCTTCCACTCCATAGTCTTCCAAAATCATCTGACCGACTGAGACGGTTCACGCCTTACTCTCCATAGTCGAATCAGGTAGGACGCTGAAAGATTGAGTCACTTCATACCTTATAGTCCATAATCATCCAAAATCCTCTGACCGACTGAGACGCTTTACGCCTTACTCTCCATAGTCGAATCAAGTAGCACGCTGAAAGACTGTGTCGCTTTACACCTTCCACTCCATTATCTTCCAAAATCATCTGACCGACAGCGACACTTCACGCCTTACTCTCCAAAGTCGAATCAGGTAGCACGCTGAAACATTGAGTCGCTTCATGCCTTATACTCTATTAGCTTCCAAAACCATCTGCACGACTGAGATGCTTTACGCCTTAATCTCCATAGTCAAATCAAGTAGCACGCTGAAAGTTTGAGTTGCTTCACGCCTTCCACTCCATAATTTTCCAAAATCATCAGATCAACTGAGACGCTTCACACCTTACTCACCATAGTCGAATTAGGTAGCACACTGAACGATTAAGTCGCATCAAGCCTTACACTCCATAATCTTCTAAAATCACCTGACCAACTGAGACGCTTCATGCCATACTCTCCATAGTCGAATCAGGTAGCACGCTGAAAGATTGAGTCGCTTCACGCCTTACACTCCATAATCTTCCATAATTATCTGACCGACTGAGACGCTACACGCCTTACTCTCCATTGTCGAATCAAGTAGCACGCTGAAAGTTTGAATCGCTTCACACCTTCCACTCCATAATCTTCCAAAATCATCTTACTGATTGAAACACTTCACGCCTTACTCTCCAAAGTCGAATCAGGTAGCACGCTGAAACATTGAGTCGCTTCATGCCTTATACTCTATTAGCTTCTAAAATCATCTAACCGACAGAGACGCTTTACTCCTTACTCTCCATAGTCGAATCAAGTAGCACATTGAAAGATTGAGTTGCTTCACGCCTTCCACTCCATAATCTTCCAAAATCATCAGATCGACTGAGATGCTTCACACCTTACTCACCATAGTCGAATTAGGTAGCACACTGAAAGATTGAGTCACATCATGCCTAACACTCCATAATCTTCTAAAATCACCTGACCAACTAAGACGCTTCATACCATACTCTCCATAGTTAAATCAGGTAGCACGCTGAAAGATTGAGTCGCTTCACGCCTTCCACTCCATAATCTTCCTTAATCATCTGACCGACTAAGACACTTCACGCCTTACACTCCAAAGTCGAATCAGGTAGCACACAGAAACATTGAGTCGCTTCATGCCTTATACTCTATTAGCTTTCAAAATCATCTGACCGACTGAGATGCTTTACGGCTTATTCTCCATAGTCGAATGAAGTTGCACGCTGAAACATTGAGTCACAAAGATTGAGACTCTTCACGCCTTATACTCCATAATCTTCCAAAATCATCTGACCGACTGAGACGCTTCATGCCTTACTCTCAATAATCGAATCAGGTAGCACGCTGAAATATTGCGTTGCTCCACGCCTTACAATCCATAATCTTCCAAAAATCATCTGACTGGCTGAGATGCTTCATGCCTTACACTCCATAATCTTCCAAAAAATCATCTGACCGACGGAGACGCTTCACGCCTTACTCTTCAAAGTCAAATCTAGAAGCACACTAAAATATTGAGTCGCTTTACGCCTTCCACTCCATAATCTTCCAAAATCATTTGACCGACTGAGACGGTTCACGCCTTACTCTCCATAGTCGAATCAGGTAGGACGCTGAAACATTGAGTCGCATCATACCTTATAGTCCATAATCTTCCAAAATCATCTGACCGACTAAGACGTTTTACGCCTTACTCTCCATAGTCGAATCAAGTAGCACGCTGAAAGATTGAGTCGCTTCACACCTTCCACTCCATAATCTTCCAAAATCATCTTACTGACTGAAACACTTCACGCCTTACTCTCCAAAGTCGAATCAGGTAGCACGCTGAAACATTGAGTCGCTTCATGCCTTATACTCTATTAGCTTCTAAAATCATCTAACCGACTGAGATGCTTTGCTCCTTACTCTCCATAGTCGAATCAAGTAGCACATTGAAAGATTGAGTTGCTTCACGCCTTCCACTCCATAATCTTCCAAAATCATCAGATCGACTGAGACGCTTCACACCTTACTCACCATAGTTGAATTCGGTAGCACACTGAAAGATTGAGTCGCATCATGCCTAACACTCCATAATCTTCTAAAATCACCTTACCAACTGAGACGCTTCATGCCATACTCTCCACAGTTGAATCAGGTAGCACGCGGAAAGATTGAGTCTCTTCACGCCTTACACTCCATGATCTTCCATAATCATCTGACCGACTAAGACACTTCACGCCTTACTCTCCAAAGTCGAATCAGGTAGTACGCTGAAACATTGAGTCGCTTCATGCATTATACTCTATTAGCTTCCAAAATCGTCTGACCCACTGAGATGCTTTACGCCTTACTCTCCATAGTCGAATCATGTACCAAGCTAAAAGAATGAGTCAGTTCACGCCTTATACTCCATAATCTTCGAAAATCATCTGACCGACCGAGACGCTTCACACCTTACTCTCCATAGTCGAATCTGTTATCACACTGAAAGATTGAGTCGCTTCACGCCTTACACTTCATAGTCTTCCAAAATCATCTTACCGATAGAGACGCTTTATGCCATACTCTCCGTAGTCGAATCAGGAAGCACGCAGAAAGATTGAGTCGCTTCATGCCTTACACACCATAATATTCCAAAAATCATTTAACAGGCTTAGATGCTTCACGCCTTACACTCCGTAATCTTCCAAAAAATCATCTGACCGACTGAGACGCTTCACGCCTTACTCTTCATAGTCAAATCAGGAAGCACGCTAAAAGATTGAGTTACTTCACGCCTTCCACTGCATAATCTTCCAAAATCATCAGATCGACTGAGACGCTTCACACCTTACTCACCATAGTCGAATTAGGTAGCACACTAATAGATTGCGTCACATCATGCCTAACACTCGATAATCTTCTAAAATCACCTGACCAACTAAGACGCTTCATGCCATACTCTCTATAGTTGAATCAGGTAGCACGCTGAAAGATTGAGTCGCTTCACGCCTTACACTCCATAATCTTCCATAATCATCTGACCGACTAAGACACTTCACGCCTTACACTCCAAAGTCGAATCAGGTAGCACACAGAAACATTGAGTCGCTTCATGCCTTATACTCTATTAGCTTTCAAAATCATCTGACCGACTGAGATGCTTTACGCCTTACTCTCCATAGTCGAATGAAGTAGCACGCTGAAAGATTGAGTCACAAAGATTTAGTCTCTTCATGCCTTATACTCCATAATTTTCCAAAATCATCTGACCGACTGAGACGCTTCATGCCTTACTCTCAATAATCGAATCAGGTAGCACGCTGAAAGATTGAGTTGCTCCACGCCTTACACTCCATAATCTTCCAAAAATCATCTGACTGGCTGAGATGCTTCATGCCTTACACTCTATAATCTTCCAAAATATCATCTGACCGACGGAGACGCTTCACGCCTTACTCTTCAAAGTCAAATCTGGAAGCACACTAAAAAATTGAGTCGCTTCACGCCTTCCACTCCATAATCTTTCAAAATCATCTGACCGACTGAGACGGTTCACGCCTTACTCTCCATAGTCGAATCAGGTAGGACGCTAAAAGATTGAGTCGCTTCATACCTTATAGTCCATATTCTTCCAAAATCATCTGACCGACTTAGACGCTTTACGCCTTACTCTCCATAGTCGAATCAAGTAGCACGCTGAATGATTGAGTCGCTTCACACCTTCCACTCCATAATCTTCCAAAATCATCTGACCAACTGAGACACTTCTCGCCTTACTCTCCAAAGTCGAATCAGGTAGCACGCTGAAACACTGAGTCGCTTCATGCCTTATACTCTATTAGCTTCCAAAATCATCTGACCCACTCAGATGCTTTACGCCTTACTCTCCATAGTCGAATCATGTAGCAAGCTGAAAGATTGAGTCACTTCACGCCTTATACTCCATAATCTTCAAAAATTATCTGACCGACTGAGACTCTTCACACCTTACTCTCCATAGTCGAATCTGGTATCACACTGAAAGATTGTGTCGCTTCATGCCTTACACTCCATAATCTTCCAAAATCATCTTACCGACAGAGACGCTTTATGCCTTACTCTCCGTAGTCAAATCAGGAAGCACGCTGAAAGATTGAGTAGCTTCACGCCTTACACACCATAATCTTCCAAAAATCATTTAACTGGCTTAGATGCTTCACGCCTTACACTCCGTAATCTTCCAAAAAATCATCTGACCGATTGAGACGCTTCACGCCTTACTCTTCATAGTCAAATCAGGAAGCACGCTAAAAGATTGAGTTGCTTCACGCCTTACACTGCATAATCTTCCAAAATCATCAGATCGACTGAGACGCTTCACACCTTACTCACCATAGTCGAATTAGGTAGCACACTGAAAGGTTGAGTCACATCATGCCTAACACTCCAAAATCTTCTAAAATCACCTGACCAACTAAGACGCTTCATGCCATACTCTCCATAGTTGAATCAGGTAGCACGCTGAAAGATTGAGTCGCTTCACGCCTTCCACTCCATAATCTTCCATAATCATCTGACCGACTAAGACACTTCACGCCTTACACTCCAAAGTCGAATCAGGTAGCACACTGAAACATTGAGTCGCTTCATGCCTTATACTCTATTAGCTTTCAAAATCATCTGACCGACTGAGATGCTTTATGCCTTACTCTCCATAGTCGAATGAAGTTGCACGCTGAAAGATTGAGTCACAAAGATTGAGTCTCTTCACGCCTTATACTCCATAATCTTCCAAAATCATCTGACCGACTGAGACGCTTCATGCCTTACTCTCAATAATCGAATCAGGTAGCACGCTGAAAGATTGAGTTGCTCCACGCCTTACACTCCATAATCTTCCAAAAATCATCTGACTGGCTGAGATGCTTCATGCCTTACACTCCATAATCTTCCAAAAAATCATCTGACCGACGGAGACGCTTCACGCCTTACTCTTCAAAGTCAAATCTGGAAGCACACTAAAATATTGAGTCGCTTTATGCCTTCCACTCCATAATCTTCCAAAATCATCTGACCGACAGAGACGGTTCACGCCTTACTCTCCATAGTCGAATCAGGTAGGACGCTGAAAGATTGAGTCGCTTCATACCTTATAGTCCATAATCTTCCAAAATCATCTGACCGACTGAGACGCTTTACGCCTTACTCTCCATAGTTGAATCAAGTAGCACGCTGAATGATTGAGTCGAATCACACCTTCCACTCCATAATCTTCCAAAATCATCTGACCGACTGAGACGCTTCACACCTTACTCTCCATAGTTGAATCTGGTATCACACTGAAAGATTGAGTCGCTTCACGCCTTCCACTCCATAATCTTCCATAATCATCTGACCGACTAAGACACTTCACGCCTTACACTCCAAAGTCGAATCAGGTAGCACACTGAAACATTGAGTCGCTTCATGCCTTATACTCTATTAGCTTTCAAAATCATCTGACCGACTGAGATGCTTTATGCCTTACTCTCCATAGTCGAATGAAGTTGCACGCTGAAAGATTGAGTCACAAAGATTGAGTCTCTTCACGCCTTATACTCCATAATCTTCCAAAATCATCTGACCGACTGAGACGCTTCATGCCTTACTCTCAATAATCGAATCAGGTAGCACGCTGAAAGATTGAGTTGCTCCACGCCTTACACTCCATAATCTTCCAAAAATCATCTGACTGGCTGAGATGCTTCATGCCTTACACTCCATAATCTTCCAAAAAATCATCTGACCGACGGAGACGCTTCACGCCTTACTCTTCAAAGTCAAATCTGGAAGCACACTAAAATATTGAGTCGCTTTATGCCTTCCACTCCATAATCTTCCAAAATCATCTGACCGACAGAGACGGTTCACGCCTTACTCTCTATAGTCGATTCAGGTAGGACGCTGAAAGATTGAGTCGCATCATACCTTATAGTCCATAATCTTCCAAAATCATCTGACCGACTGAGACGCTTTACGCCTTACTCTCCATAGTCGAATCAAGTAGCACGCTGAAAGATTGAGTCGCTTCACACCTTCCACTCCATAATCTTCCAAAATCATCTTACTGACTGAAACACTTCACGCCTTACTCTCCAAAGTCGAATCAGGTAGCACGCTGAAACACTGAGTCGCTTCATGCCTTATACTCTATTAGCTTCTAAAATCATCTAACCGACTGAGACGCTTTACTCCTTACTCTCCATAGTCGAATCAAGTAGCACATTGAAAGATTGAGTTGCTTCAAGCCTTCCACTCCATAATCTTCCAAAATCATCAGATCGACTGAGACGCTTCACACCTTACTCACCATAGTCGAATTCGGTAGCACACTCAAAGATTGAGTCGCATCATGCCTAACACTCCACAATCTTCTAAAATAACCTTACCAACTGAGACGCTTCATGCCATACTCTCCACAGTTGAATCAGGTAGCACGCGGAAAGATTGAGTCTCTTCACGCCTTACACTCCATGATCTTCCATAATCATCTGACCGACTAAGACTATTCACGCCTTACTCTCCAAAGTCGAATCAGGTAGCACACTGAAACATTGAGTCGCTTCATGCCTTATGCACTATTAGCTTCCAAAATCATCTGACCGACTGAGATGCTTTACGCCTTACTCTCTATAGTCGAATGAAGTAGCACGCTGAAAGATTAAGTCACTTCACGCCTTATATTCCATAATCTTCCAAAATCATCTGACCGACTGAGACGCTTCATGCCTTACTCTCCATAATCGAATCAGGTAGCACGCTGAAAGATTGAGTCGCTCCACACCTTACACTCCATAATCTTCCAAAAATCATCTGACTGGCTGAGATGCTTCACGGCTTACACTCCATAATCTTCCAAAAAATCATCTGACCGACTGAGACGCTTCACGCCTTACTCTTCATAGTCAAATCAGGAAGCACGCTAAAAGATTGAGTTGCTTCATGCCTTCCACTGCATAATCTTCCAAAATCATCAGATCGACTGAGACGCTTCACACCTTACTCACCATAGTCGAATTAGGTAGCACACTGAAAGATTGAGTCACATCATGCCTAACACTCCATAATCTTCTAAAATCACCTGACCAACTAAGACGCTTCATGCCATACTCTCCATAGTTGAATCAGGTAGCACGCTAAAAGAATGAGTCGCTTCACGCCTTCCACTCCATAATCTTCCATAATCATCTGACCGACTAAGACACTTCACGCCTTACACTCCAAAGTCGAATCAGGTAGCACACTGAAACATTGAGTCGCTTCATGCCTTATACTCTATTAGCTTTCAAAATCATCTGACCGACTGAGATGCTTTATGCCTTACTCTCCATAGTCGAATGAAGTTGCACGCTGAAAGATTGAGTCACAAAGATTGAGTCTCTTCACGCCTTATACTCCATAATCTTCCAAAATCATCTGACCGACTGAGACGCTTCATGCCTTACTCTCAATAATCGAATCAGGTAGCACGCTGAAAGATTGAGTTGCTCCACGCCTTACACTCCATAATCTTCCAAAAATCATCTGACTGGCTGAGATGCTTCATGCCTTACACTCCATAATCTTCCAAAAAATCATCTGACCGACGGAGACGCTTCACGCCTTACTCTTCAAAGTCAAATCTGGAAGCACACTAAAATATTGAGTCGCTTTATGCCTTCCACTCCATAATCTTCCAAAATCATCTGACCGACAGAGACGGTTCACGCCTTACTCTCCATAGTCGAATCAGGTAGGACGCTGAAAGATTGAGTCGCATCATACCTTATAGTCCATAATCTTCCAAAATCATCTGACCGACTGAGACGCTTTACGCCTTACTCTCCATAGTCGAATCAAGTAGCACACTGAAAGATTGAGTTGCTTCACACCTTCAACTCCATAATCTTCCAAAATCATCGTACTGACTGAAACACTTCATGCCTTACTCTCCAAAGTCGAATCAGGTAGCATGTTGAAACATTGAGTCGCTTCATGCCTTATACTCTATTAGCTTCTAAAATCATCTAACCGACTGAGACGCTTTACTCCTTACTCTCCATAGTCGAATCAAGTAGCACATTGAAAGATTGAGTTGCTTCACGCCTTCCACTCCATAATCTTCCAAAATCATCAGATCAACTGAGACGCTTCACGCCTTACTCTCTAAAGTCGAATCAGGTAGCACGCGGAAACATTGAGTCGCTTCATGCCTTATACTCTATTAGCTTCTAAAATCATCTAACCGACTGAGACGCTTTACTCCTTACTCTCCATAGTCGAATCAAGTAGCACATTGAAAGATTGAGTTGCTTCACGCCTTCCACTCCATAATCTTCCAAAATCATCAGATCGACTGAGACGCTTCACACCTTACTCACCATAATCGAATTAGGTAGCACACTGAAAGATTGAGTAGCATCATGCCTAACACTCCATAATCTTCTAAAATAACCTGACCAACTAAGACTCTTCATGCCATACTCTCCACACTTGAATCAGGTAGCACGCTGAAAGATTGAGTCTCTTCACGCCTTACACTCCATAATCTTCCATAATCATCTGACCGACTAAGACACTTCACGCCTTTCTCTCCAAAGTCGAATCAGGTAGCACACTAAAACATTGAGTCGCTTCATGCCTTATACACTATTAGCTTCCAAAATCATCTGATCGACTGAGACGCTTTACGCCTTACTCTCCATAGTCGAATCAAGTAGCACGCTGAAAGTTTGAGTCGCTTCACACCTTCCACTCCATAATCTTCCAAAACCATCTGACCAACTGAGACACTTCACGCCTTACTCTCTAAAGTCGAATCAGGTAGCACGCGGAAACATTGAGTCGCTTCATGCCTTATACTCTATTAGCTTCTAAAATCATCTAACCGACTGAGACGCTTTACTCCTTACTCTCCATAGTCGAATCAAGTAGCACATTGAAAGATTGAGTTGCTTCACGCCTTCCACTCCATAATCTTCCAAAATCATCAGATCGACTGAGACGCTTCACACCTTACTCACCATAATCGAATTAGGTAGCACACTGAAAGATTGAGTAGCATCATGCCTAACACTCCATAATCTTCAAAAATAACCTGACCAACTGAGACTCTTCATGCCATACTCTCCGCACTTGAATCAGGTAGCACGCTGAAAGATTGAGTCTCTTCACGCCTTACACTCCGTAATCTTCCATAATCATCTGACCGACTAAGACACTTCACGCCTTTCTCTCCAAAGTCGAATCAGGTAGCACACTAAAACATTGAGTCGCTTCATGCCTTATACACAATTAGCTTCCAAAATCATCTGACCGTCTGAGATGCTTTACGCCTTACTCTCCATAGTAGAATGAAGTAGCACGCTGAAAGATTGAGTCACTTCATGCCTTATACTCCATAATCTTCCAAAATCATCTGACCGACTGAGACGCTTCATGCCTTACTCTCCATAATTGAATCAGGTAGCACGATAAAAGATTGAGTCGCTCCACGCCTTACACTCCATAATCTTCAAAAAATCATCTGACTGGCTGAGATGCTTCACGGCTTACACTCCATAATCTTCCAAAAAATCATCTGACCGACGGAGACGCTTCATGCCTTACTCTTCAAAGTCAAATCTGGAAGCACACTAAAATATAGAGTCGCTTAACGCCTTCCACTCCATAATCTTCCAAAATCATCTGACCGATTGAGACGGTTCACGCCTTACTCTCCATAGTCGAATCAGGTAGGACGCTGAAAGATTGAGTCGCTTCATACCTTATAATCCATAATCTTCCAAAATCATCTGACCGACTGAGACGCTTTACGCCTTACTCTCCATAGTTGAATCAAGTAGCACGCTGAATGATTGAGTCGAATCACACCTTCCACTCCATAATCTTCCAAAATCATCTGACCGACTGAGACAATTCACGCCTTACTTTCCAAAGTCGAATCAGGTAGCACGCTGAAACATTGAGTCGCTTCATGCCTTATACTCTATTAGCTTCCAAAACCATCTGACCGACTGAGATGCTTTACGCCTTACTCTCAATAGTCGAATCAAGTAGCACGCTGAAAGATTGAGTTGCTTCACGCCTTCCACTCCATAATCTTCCAAAATCATCTGACCGACTGAGACGCTTCACACCTTACTCTCCATAGTTGAATCTGGTATCACACTGAAAGATTGAGTCGCTTCATGCCTTACACTCCATAATCTTCCAAAATCATCTAACCGACAGAGACGCTTTATGCCTTACTCTCCGTAGTCGAATCAGGAAGCACGCTGAAAGATTGAGTCACTTCACGCCTTACACACCATAATCTTCCAAAAAATCATCTGACCGACTGATACGCTTCACGCCTTACTCGTCATAGTCAAATCAGGAAGCACGCTAAAAGATTGAGTCGCTTCACGCCTTCCACTAAATAATCTTCCAAAATCATCTTACCGACTGAGACGCTTCATGCCTTACTCTCCATAATCGAATCTGGTAGCACGTTGAAAGATTGATTTGCTCCACGCCTTACACTCCATAATCTTCCAAAAATCATCTGACTGGTTGAGAGGCTTCACGCCTTACACTCCATAATCTTCCAAAAAATCATCTGACCGACTGAGACGCTTCACGCCTTACTCTTCAAAGTCAAATCAGGAAGCAAGCTAAAAGATTGAGTCGCTTCACGCCTTCCACTCCATAATCTTCCAAAATCATTTGACCGACTGAGACGGTTCACGCCTTACTCTCCATAGTCGAATCAGGTAGGACACTGAAAGATTGAGTCGCTCCACGCCTTACACTCTATAATCTTCCAAAAATCATCTGACTGGCTAAGATGCTTCACGCCTTACACTCCACAATCTTCCAAAAAATCATCTGACCGACTGAGACGCTTCACGCCTTACTCTTCAAAGTCAAATTAGGAAGCACGCTAAAAGATTAAGTCGCTTCACACCTTCCACTCCATAATCTTCCAAAATCATCTGACCGACTGAGATGGTTCACGCCTTACTCTCCATAGTCGAATCAGGTAGGACGCAGAAAGATTGAGTCGCTTCATAACTTATAGTCCATAATCTTCCAAAATCATCTGACCGATTGAGATGCTTTACGCCTTACTCTCCATAGTCGAATCAAGTAGCACGCTAAAAGTTTGAGTCGCTTCACACCTTCCACTCCATAATCTTCCAAAATCATCTGACCAACAGAGACACCTCACGCCTTACTCTCTAAAGTCGAATCAGGTAGCACGCGGAAACATTGAGTCGCTTCATGCCTTATACTCTATTAGCTTCTAAAATCATCTAACCGACTGAGACACTTTACTCCTTACTCTCCATAGTCGAATCAAGTAGCACATTGAAAGATTGAGTTGCTTCACGCCTTCCACTCCATAATCTTCCAAAATCATCAGATCAACTGAGACGCTTCACACCTTACTCACCATAGACGAATTAGGTAGCACACTGAAAGATTGAGTAGCATCATGCCTAACACTCCATAATCTTCTAAAATAACCTGACCAACTGAGACTCTTCATGCCATACTCTCCACAGTTGAATCAGGTAGCACGCTGAAAGATTGAGTCTCTTCACGCCTTACACTCCATAATCTTCCATAATCATCTGACCGACTAAGACACTTCACGCCTTTCTCTCCAAAGTCGAATCAGGTAGCACACTTAAACATTGAGTCGCTTCATGCCTTATACACTATTAGCTTCCAAAATCATCTGACCGCTGAGATGCTTTACGCCTTACTCTCCATAGCCGAATGAAGTAGAACGCTGAAAGATTGAGTCACTTCACGCCTTATACTCCATAATCTTCCAAAATCATCTGACCGACTAAGACGCTTCATGCCTTACTATCCATAATCGAATCAGGTAGCACGCTAAAAGATTGAGTCGCTCCACGCCTTGCACTCTACAATCTTCCAAAAATCATCTGACTGGCTGAGATGCTCCATGGCTTACACTCCATAATCTTCCAAAAAATCATCTGACCGACGGAGACGCTTCACGCCTTACTCTTCAAAGATAAATCTGGAAGCACACTAAAATATTGAGTCGCTTCACGCCTTCCACTCCACAATCTTCCAAAATCCTCTGACCGACTGAGACGCTTCACGCCTTACTCTTCAAAGTCAAATCAGGAAGCACGCTAAAAGATTAAGTCGCTTCACACCTTCCACTCCATAATCTTCCAAAATCATCTGACCGACTGAGATGGTTCACGCCTTACTCTCCATAGTCGAATCAGGTAGGACGCAGAAAGATTGAGTCGCTTCATAACTTATAGTCCATAATCTTCCAAAATCATCTGACCGATTGAGACGCTTTACGCCTTACTCTCCATAGTCGAATCAAGTAGCACGCTAAAAGTTTGAGTCGCTTCACACCTTCCACTCCATAATCTTCCAAAATCATCTGACCAACTGAGACACCTCACGCCTTACTCTCTAAAGTCGAATCTGGTAGCACGCGGAAACATTGAGTCGCTTCATGACTTATACTCTATTAGCTTCTAAAATCATCTAACCGACTGAGACGCTTTACTCCTTACTCTCCATAGTCGAATCAAGTAGCACATTGAAAGATTGAGTTGCTTCACGCCTTCCACTCCATAATCTTCCAAAATCATCAGATCGACTGAGACGCTTCACACCTTACTCACCATAGTCGAATTAGGTAGCACACTGAAAGATTGAGTAGCATCATGCCTAACACTCCATAATCTTCTAAAATAACCTGACCAACTGAGACACTTCATGCCATACTCTCCACAGTTGAATCAGGTAGCACGCTGAAAGATTGAGTCTCTTCACGCCTTACACTCCATAATCTTCCATAATCATCTGACCGACTAAGACACTTCACGCCTTTCTCTCCAAAGTCGAATCAGGTAGCACACTTAAACATTGAGTCGCTTCATGCCTTATACACTATTAGCTTCCAAAATCATCTGACCGACTGAGATGCTTTACGCCTTACTCTCCATAGTCGAATGAAGTAGAACGCTGAAAGATTGAGTCACTTCACTCCTTATACTCCATAATCTTCCAAAATCATCTGACCGACTAAGACGCTTCATGCCTTACTCTCCATAATCGAATCAGGTAGCACGCTAAAAGATTGAGTCGCTCCACGCCTTGCACTCCATAATCTTCCAAAAATCATCTGACTGGCTGAGATGCTTCATGGCTTACACTCCATAATCTTCCAAAAAATCATCTGACCGACGAAGACGCTTCACGCCTTACTCTTCAAAGATAAATCTAGAAGCACACTAAAATATTGAGTCGCTTCACGCCTTCCACTCCACAATCTTCCAAAATCATCTGACCGACTGAGACGGTTCATGCCTTACTCTCCATAGTCGAATCAGGTAGGACGCTGAAAGATTGAGTCGCTTCATACCTTATAGTCCATAATCTTCCAAAATCATCTGACCGACTGAGACGCTTTACGCCATACTCTCCATAGTCGAATCAAGTAGCACGCTGAATGATTGAGTCGCTTCACACCTTCCACTCCACAATCTTCCAAAATCTTCTGACCGACTGAGACAATTCACGCCTTACTTTCCAAAGTCGAATCAGGTAGCACGCTGAAACATTGAGTC
The DNA here is from genome assembly GCA_033977485.1 of Hydrangea macrophylla. NCBI lineage: Eukaryota > Viridiplantae > Streptophyta > Magnoliopsida > Cornales > Hydrangeaceae > Hydrangea > Hydrangea macrophylla. The sequence goes on from CM066995.1 coordinate 36,264,803, forward strand.
GCTTCATGCCTTATACTCTATTAGCTTCCAAAACCATCTGACCGACTGAGACGCTTTACGCCTTACTCTCAATAGTCGAATCAAGTAGTACGCTGAAAGATTGAGTTGCTTCACGCCTTCTACTCCATAATCTTCCAAAATCATCTGACCGACTGAGACGCTTCACACCTTACTCTCCATAGTTGAATCTGGTTTCACACTAAAAGATTGAGTCGCTTCATGCCTTACACTCCATAATCTTCCTAAATCATCTAACCGACAGAGACGCTTTATGCCTTACTCTCCGTAGTCGAATCAGGAAGCACGCTGAAAGATTGAGTCGCTTCACGCCTTACACACCATAATCTTCCAAAAACCATCTGACTGGCTTAGATGCTTCACGCCTTACACTCCGTAATCTTCCAAAAAATCATCTGACTGACTCATACGCTTCACGCCTTACTCTTCATAGTCAAATCAGGAAGCACGCTAAAAGATTGAGTCGCTTCACCCCTTCCACTCCATAATCTTCCAAACTCGTCTTACCGACTGAGACGCTTCATGCCTTACTCTCCATAATCGAATCTGGTAGCACGTTGAAAGATTGATTTGCTCCACGCCTTACACTCCATAATCTTCCAAAAATCATCTGACTAGCTGAGAGGCTTCACGCCTTACACTCCATAATCTTCCAAAAAATCATCTGACCGACTGAGACGCTTCACGCCTTACTCTTCAAAGTCAAATCAGGAAGCACGCTAAAAGATTGAGTCGCTTCACACCTTCCACTCCATAATCTTTCAAAATCATCTGACCGACTGAGACGGTTCACGCCTTACTCTCCATAGTCGAATCAGGTAGGACACTGAAAGATTGAGTTGCTCCACGCCTTACACTCTATAGTCTTCCAAAAATCATCTGACTGGCTATGATACTTCACGCCTTACACTCCACAATCTTCCAAAAAATCATCTGACCGACTAAGACGCTTCACGCCTTACTCTTCAAAGTCAAATCAGGAAGCACGCTAAAAGATTAAGTCGCTTCACACCTTTCACTCCATGATCTTCCAAAATCATATGACCGACTGAGATGGTTCACGGCTTACTCTCCATAGTCGAATCAGGTAGGACGCTGAAAGATTGAGTTGCTTCATACCTTATAGTCCATTATCTTCCAAAATCATCTGACCGACTGAGACGCTTTACGCCTTACTCTCCATAGTCGAATCAAGTAGCACGGTAAAAGTTTGAGTCGCTTCACACTTTCCACTCCATAATCTTGAAAAATCATCTGACCGACTGAGACACTTCACGCCTTACTCTCTAAAGTTGAATCAGGTAGCATGCTGAAACATTGAATCGCTTCATGCCTTATACTCTATTAACTTCCAAAAGCATTTGACCGACTGAGACGCTTTACACCTTACTCTCCATAGTCGAATCAATTAGCACGCTGAAAGAATGAGTTGCTTCACGCCTTCCACTTGATAATCTTCCAAAACCATCAGATCTAATGAGACGCTTCACACCATACTCACCATAGTCAAATTAGGTAGCACACTGAAAGATTGAGTCGCATCACGCCTTACACTCCATAATCTTCTAAAATCACCTGACCAACTAAGACGCTTCATGCCATACTCTCCACAGTTGAATCAGGTAGCACGCTGAAAGATTGAGTGTCTTCACGCCTTATACTCCATAATCTTCCATAATCATCTGACCGACTAAGACACTTCACGCCTTACTCTCCAAAGTCGAATCAGGTAGCACACTGAAACATTGAGTCGCTTCATGCCTTATACACTATTAGCTTCCAAAATCATCTGACCGACTGAGACGCTTCACGCCTTACTCTTCAAAGTCAAATCTTGAAGCACACTAAAATTTTAAGTCGCTTCACGCCTTCCACTCCGTAATCTTCCAAAATCATCTGACCAACTGAGACGGTTCACGCCTTACTCTCTATAGTCGATTCAGGTAGGACGCTGAAAGATTCAGTCGCTTCATACCTTATAGTCCATAATCTTCCAAAATCATCTGACCGACTGAGACGCTTTACGCCTTACTCGCCATAGTCGAATCAGGTAGCACGCTGAAACATTGAGTCGCTTCATGCCTTATACTCTATTAGCTTCCAAAACCATCTGACCGACTGAGACGCTTTACGCCTTACTCTCCATTGTCGAATCAAGTAGCACGCTGAATGATTGAGTCGCCTCACACCTTCCACTCCATAATCTTCCAAAATCATCTGACCGACTGAGACACTTCACGTCTTACTTTCCAAAGTCGAATTAGGTTGGACGCAGAAACATTGAGTCTCTTCATGCCTTATACTCTATTAGCTTCCAAAACCAGCGGACCGACTGAGACGCTTTACGCCTTACTCTCCATAGTCGAATCAAGTAGCACATTGAAAGATTGAGTTGCTTCACGCCTTCCACTCCATAATCTTCCAAAATCATCAGATCGACTAAGACGCTTCACACCTTACTCACCATAGTCGAATTAGGTAGCACACTGAAAGATTGAGTAGCATCATGCCTAACACTCCATAATCTTCTAAAATAACCTGACCAACTGAGACTCTTCATGCCATACTCTCCATAGTTGAATCAGGTAGCACGCTGAAAGATTGAGTCTCTTCACGCCTTACACTCCATAATCTTCCATAATCATCTGACCGACTAAGACACTTCACGCCTTTCTCTCCAAAGTCGAATCAGGTAGCACACTGAAGCATTGAGTCGCTTCATGCCTTATACACTATTAGCTTCCAAAATCATCTGACCGATTGAGATGCTTTACGCCTTACTCTCAATAGTCGAATGAAGTAGCACGCTGAAAGATTGAGTCACTTCACGCCTTATACTCCATAATCTTACAAAATCATCTGACCGACTGAGACGCTTCATGCCTTACTCTCCATAATCGAATCAGGTAGCACGCTAAAAGATTGAGTCGCTCCAAGTCTTATACTTCATAATCTTCCAAAAATCATCTGACTGGCTGAGATGCTTCACGGCTTACACTCCATAATCTTCCAAAAAATCATCTGACCGACGGAGACGCTTCACGCCTTACTCTTCAAAGTCAAATCTGGAAGCACACTAAAATATTGAGTCACTTCACGCCTTCCACTCCATAATCTTCCAAAATCATCTGACCGACTGAGACGGTTCACGCCTTACTCTCCATAGTCGAATTAGGTAGGACGCTGAAAGATTGAGTCGCTTCATACCTTATAGTCCATAATCTTCCAAAATCATCTGACCGACTGAGACGCTTTACGCCTTACTCTCCATAGTCGAATCAAGTAGCACGCTGAATGATTGAGTCGCTTCACACCTTCCACTCCATAATCTTCCAAAATCATCTGACCGATTGAGATGCTTCACGCCTTACTCTTCAAAGTCAAATCTGGAAGCACACTAAAATATTAAGTCGCTTCACGCTTTCCACTCCATAATCTTCCAAAATCATCTGACCGACTGAGACGGTTCACGCCTTACTCTCTATAGTCGAATCAGGTAGGACGCTGAAAGATTCAGTCGCTTCATACCTTATAGTCCATAATCTTCCAAAATCATCAGTTTGATTGAGACGCTTCACACCTTACTCACCATAGTCTAATTAGGTAGTACACTGAAAGATTAAGTCGCATTACGCCTTATACTCCATAATCTTCTAAAATCACCTGACCAACTAAGACGCTTCATGCCATACTCTCCATAGTCGAATCAGGTAGCACGCTGAAACATTGAGTCGCTTCATGCCTTATACTCTATTAGCTTCCAAAACCATCTGACCGACTGAGACGCTTTACGCCTTACTCTCCATAGTCGAATCAAGTAGCACGCTGAATGATTGAGTCGCCTCACACCTTCCACTCCATAATCTTCCAAAATCATCTGACCGACTAAGACACTTCACGTCTTACTTTCCAAAGTCGAATTAGGTTGGACGCAGAAACATTGAGTCTCTTCATGCCTTATACTCTATTAGCTTCCAAAACCAGCGGACCGACTGAGACGCTTTACGCCTTACTCTCCATAGTCGAATCAAGTAGCACATTGAAAGATTGAGTTGCTTCACGCCTTCCACTCCATAATCTTCCAAAATCATCAGATCGACTAAGACGCTTCACACCTTACTCACCATAGTCGAATTAGGTAGCACACTGAAAGATTGAGTAGCATCATGCCTAACACTCCATAATCTTCTAAAATAACCTGACCAACTGAGACTCTTCATGCCATACTCTCCATAGTTGAATCAGGTAGCACGCTGAAAGATTGAGTCTCTTCACGCCTTACACTCCATAATCTTCCATAATCATCTGACCGACTAAGACACTTCACGCCTTTCTCTCCAAAGTCGAATCAGGTAGCACACTGAAACATTGAGTCGCTTCATGCCTTATACACTATTAGCTTCCAAAACCATCTGACCGACTGAGATGCTTTACGCCTTACTCTCAATAGTCGAATGAAGTAGCACGCTGAAAGATTGAGTCACTTCACGCCTTATACTCCATAATCTTACAAAATCATCTGACCGACTGAGACGCTTCATGCCTTACTCTCCATAATCGAATCAGGTAGCACGCTAAAAGATTGAGTCGCTCCAAGCCTTATACTTCATAATCTTCCAAAAATCATCTGACTAGCTGAGATGCTTCACGGCTTACACTCCATAATCTTCCAAAAAATCATCTGACCGACGGAGACGCTTCACGCCTTACTCTTCAAAGTCAAATCTGGAAGCACACTAAAATATATAGTCGCTTCACGCCTTCCACTCCATAATCTTCTAAAATCACCTGACCAACTAAGACGCTTCATGCCATACTCTCCACAGTTGAATCAGGTAGCACGCTGAAAGATTGAGTGTCTTCACGCCTTATACTCCATAATCTTCCATAATCATCTGACCGACTAAGACACTTCACGCCTTACTCTCCAAAGTCGAATTAGGTAGCACACTGAAACATTGAGTCGCTTCATGCCTTATACACTATTAGCTTCCAAAATCATCTGACCGACTGAGACGCTTCACGCCTTACTCTTCAAAGTCAAATCTTGAAGCACACTAAAATTTTAAGTCGCTGCACGCCTTCCACTCCATAATCTTCCAAAATCATCTGACCGACTGAGACGGTTCACGCCTTACTCTCTATAGTCGATTCAGGTAGGACGCTGAAAGATTCAGTCGCTTCATACCTTATAGTCCATAATCTTCCAAAATCATCTGACCGACTGAGACGCTTTACGCCTTACTCGCCATAGTCGAATCAGGTAGCACGCTGAAACATTGAGTCGCTTCATGCCTTATACTCTATTAGCTTCCAAAACCATCTGACCGACTGAGACGCTTTACGCCTTACTCTCCATTGTCGAATCAAGTAGCACGCTGAATGATTGAGTCGCGTCACACCTTCCACTCCATAATCTTCCAAAATCATCTGACCGACTGAGACACTTCACGTCTTACTTTCCAAAGTCGAATTAGGTTGGACGCAGAAACATTGAGTCTCTTCATGCCCTATACTCTATTAGCTTCCAAAACCAGCGGACCGACTGAGACGCTTTACGCCTTACTCTCCATAGTCGAATCAAGATAGCACATTGAAAGATTGAGCTGCTTCACGCCTTCCACTCCATAATCTTCCAAAATCATCAGATCGACTAAGACGCTTCACACCTTACTCACCATAGTCGAATTAGGTAGCACACTGAAAGATTGAGTAGCATCATGCCTAACACTCCATAATCTTCTAAAATAACCTGACCAACTGAGACTCTTCATGCCATACTCTCCATAGTTGAATCAGGTAGCACGCTGAAAGATTGAGTCTCTTCACGCCTTACACTCCATAATCTTCCATAATCATCTGACCGACTAAGACACTTCACGCCTTTCTCTCCAAAGTCGAATCCGGTAGCACACTGAAACATTGAGTCGCTTCATGCCTTATACACTATTAGCTTCCAAAATCATCTGACCGACTGAGATGCTTTACGCCTTACTCTCAATAGTCGAATGAAGTAGCACGCTGAAAGATTGAGTCACTTCACGCCTTATACTCCATAATCTTACAAAATCATCTGACCGACTGAGACGCTTCATGCCTTACTCTCCATAATCGAATCAGGTAGCACGCTAAAAGATTGAGTCGCTCCAAGCCTTATACTTCATAATCTTCCAAAAATCATCTGACTGGCTGAGATGCTTCACGGCTTACACTCCATAATCTTCCAAAAAATCATCTGACCGACGGAGACGCTTCACGCCTTACTCTTCAAAGTCAAATCTGGAAGCACACTAAAATATATAGTCGCTTCACGCCTTCCACTCCATAATCTTCTAAAATCACCTGACCAACTAAGACGCTTCATGCCATACTCTCCACAGTTGAATCAGGTAGCACGCTGAAAGATTGAGTGTCTTCACGCCTTATACTCCATAATCTTCCATAATCATCTGACCGACTAAGACACTTCACGCCTTACTCTCCAAAGTCGAATCAGGTAGCACACTGAAACATTGAGTCGCTTCATGCCTTATACACTATTAGCTTCCAAAATCATCTGACCGACTGAGACGCTTCACGCCTTACTCTTCAAAGTCAAATCTTGAAGCACACTAAAATTTTAAGTCGCTTCACGCCTTCCACTCCATAATCTTCCAAAATCATCTGACCGACTGAGACGGTTCACGCCTTACTCTCTATAGTCGATTCAGGTAGGACGCTGAAAGATTCAGTCGCTTCATACCTTATAGTCCATAATCTTCCAAAATCATCTGACCGACTGAGACGCTTTACGCCTTACTCGCCATAGTCGAATCAGGTAGCACGCTGAAACATTGAGTCGCTTCATGCCTTATACTCTATTAGCTTCCAAAACCATCTGACCGACTGAGACGCTTTACGCCTTACTCTCCATTGTCGAATCAAGTAGCACGCTGAATGATTGAGTCGCCTCACACCTTCCACTCCATAATCTTCCAAAATCATCTGACCGACTGAGACACTTCACGTCTTACTTTCCAAAGTCGAATTAGGTTGGACGCAGAAACATTGAGTCTCTTCATGCCCTATACTCTATTAGCTTCCAAAACCAGCGGACCGACTGAGACGCTTTACGCCTTACTCTCCATAGTCGAATCAAGTAGCACATTGAAAGATTGAGCTGCTTCACGCCTTCCACTCCATAATCTTCCAAAATCATCAGATCGACTAAGACGCTTCACACCTTACTCACCATAGTCGAATTAGGTAGCACACTGAAAGATTGAGTAGCATCATGCCTAACACTCCATAATCTTCTAAAATAACCTGACCAACTGAGACTCTTCATGCCATACTCTCCATAGTTGAATCAGGTAGCACGCTGAAAGATTGAGTCTCTTCACGCCTTACACTCCATAATCTTCCATAATCATCTGACCGACTAAGACACTTCACGCCTTTCTCTCCAAAGTCGAATCAGGTAGCACACTGAAACATTGAGTCGCTTCATGCCTTATACACTATTAGCTTCCAAAATCATCTGACCGACTGAGATGCTTTACGCCTTACTCTCAATAGTCGAATGAAGTAGCACGCTGAAAGATTGAGTCACTTCACGCCTTATACTCCATAATCTTACAAAATCATCTGACCGACTGAGACGCTTCATGCCTTACTCTCCATAACCGAATCAGGTAGCACGCTAAAAGATTGAGTCGCTCCAAGTCTTATACTTCATAATCTTCCAAAAATCATCTGACTGGCTGAGATGCTTCACGGCTTACACTCCATAATCTTCCAAAAAATCATCTGACCGACGGAGACGCTTCACGCCTTACTCTTCAAAGTCAAATCTGGAAGCACACTAAAATATTGAGTCGCTTCACGCCTTCCACTCCATAATCTTCCAAAATCATCTGACCGACTGAGACGGTTCACGCCTTACTCTCCATAGTCGAATTAGGTAGGACGCTGAAAGATTGAGTCGCTTCATACCTTATAGTCCATAATCTTCCAAAATCATCTGACCGACTGAGACGCTTTACGCCTTACTCTCTATAGTCGAATCAAGTAGCACGCTGAATGATTGAGTCGCTTCACACCTTCCACTCCATAATCTTCCAAAATCATCTGACCGATTGAGATGCTTCACGCCTTACTCTTCAAAGTCAAATCTGGAAGCACACTAAAATATTAAGTCGCTTCACGCCTTCCACTCCATAATCTTCCAAAATCATCTGACCGACTGAGACGGTTCACGCCTTACTCTCTATAGTCGAATCAGGTAGGACGCTGAAAGATTCAGTCGCTTCATACCTTATAGTCCATAATCTTCCAAAATCATCAGTTTGATTGAGACGCTTCACACCTTACTCACCATAGTCTAATTAGGTAGTACACTGAAAGATTAAGTCGCATTACGCCTTACACTCCATAATCTTCTAAAATCACCTGACCAACTAAGACGCTTCATGCCATACTCTCCATAGTCGAATTAGGTAGCACGCTGAAACATTGAGTCGCTTCATGCCTTATACTCTATTAGCTTCCAAAACCATCTGACCGACTGAGACGCTTTACGCCTTACTCTCCATAGTCGAATCAAGTAGCACGCTGAATGATTGAGTCGCCTCACACCTTCCACTCCATAATCTTCCAAAATCATCTGACCGACTAAGACACTTCACGTCTTACTTTCCAAAGTCGAATTAGGTTGGACGCAGAAACATTGAGTCTCTTCATGCCTTATACTCTATTAGCTTCCAAAACCAGCGGACCGACTGAGACGCTTTACGCCTTACTCTCCATAGTCGAATCAAGTAGCACATTGAAAGATTGAGTTGCTTCACGCCTTCCACTCCATAATCTTCCAAAATCATCAGATCGACTAAGACGCTTCACACCTTACTCACCATAGTCGAATTAGGTAGCACACTGAAAGATTGAGTAGCATCATGCCTAACACTCCATAATCTTCTAAAATAACCTGACCAACTGAGACTCTTCATGCCATACTCTCCATAGTTGAATCAGGTAGCACGCTGAAAGATTGAGTCTCTTCACGCCTTACACTCCATAATCTTCCATAATCATCTGACCGACTAAGACACTTCACGCCTTTCTCTCCAAAGTCGAATCAGGTAGCACACTGAAACATTGAGTCGCTTCATGCCTTATACACTATTAGCTTCCAAAATCATCTGACCGACTGAGATGCTTTACGCCTTACTCTCAATAGTCGAATGAAGTAGCACGCTGAAAGATTGAGTCACTTCACGCCTTATACTCCATAATCTTACAAAATCATCTGACCGACTGAGACGCTTCGTGCCTTACTCTCCATAATCGAATCAGGTAGCACGCTAAAAGATTGAGTCGCTCCAAGCCTTATACTTCATAATCTTCCAAAAATCATCTGACTGGCTGAGATGCTTCACGGCTTACACTCCATAATCTTCCAAAAAATCATCTGACCGACGGAGACGCTTCACGCCTTACTCTTCAAAGTCAAATCTGGAAGCACACTAAAATATATAGTCGTTTCACGCCTTCCACTCCATAATCTTCCAAAATCATCTGACCGACTGAGACGGTTCACGCCTTACTCTCCATAGTCGAATCAGGTAGGACGCTGAAAGATTGAGTCGCTTCATACCTTATAGTCCATAATCTTCCAAAATCATCTGACCGACTGAGACGCTTTACGCCTTACTCTCCATAGTCGAATCAAGTAGCACGCTGAATGATTGAGTCGCTTCACACCTTCCACTCCATAATCTTCCAAAATCATCTGACCGATTGAGATGCTTCACGCCTTACTCTTCAAAGTCAAATCTGGAAGCACACTAAAATATTAAGTCGCTTCACGCCTTCCACTCCATAATCTTCCAAAATCATCTGACCGACTGAGACGGTTCACGCCTTACTCTCTATAGTCGAATCAGGTAGGACGCTGAAAGATTCAGTCGCTTCATACCTTATAGTCCATAATCTTCCAAAATCATCAGTTTGATTGAGACGCTTCACACCTTACTCACCATAGTCTAATTAGGTAGCACACTGAAAGATTAAGTCGCATTACGCCTTACACTCCATAATCTTCTAAAATCACCTGACCAACTAAGACGCTTCATGCCATACTCTCCATAGTCGAATCAGGTAGCACGCTGAAAGATTAAGTCGCTTCACGCATTACACTCCATAATCTTCCATAATTATCTGACCGACTGAGACGTTTCACGCCTTACTCTCCATAGTCGAATCAAGTAGCACGCTGAAAGTTTGAGTCGCTTCACACCTTCCACTCCATAATCTTCCAAAATCATCTGACCAACTAAGACACTTCACGCCTTACTCTCCAAAGTCGAATCAGGTACCACGCTGAAACATTGAGTCGCTTCATGCCTTATACTCTATTAGCTTCCAAAACCATCTGACCGACTGAGACGCTTTACGCCTTACTCTCCATAGTCGAATCAAGTAGCACGCTGAATGATTGAGTCGCCTCACACCTTCCACTCCATAATCTTCCAAAATCATCTGACCGACTAAGACACTTCACGTCTTACTTTCCAAAGTCGAATTAGGTTGGACGCAGAAACATTGAGTCTCTTCATGCCTTATACTCTATTAGCTTCCAAAACCAGCGGACCGACTGAGACGCTTTACGCCTTACTCTCCATAGTCGAATCAAGTAGCACATTGAAAGATTGAGTTGCTTCACGCCTTCCACTCCATAATCTTCCAAAATCATCAGATCGACTAAGACGGTTCACACCTTACTCACCATAGTCGAATTAGGTAGCACACTGAAAGATTGAGTAGCATCATGCCTAACACTCCATAATCTTCTAAAATAACCTGACCAACTGAGACTCTTCATGCCATACTCTCCATAGTTGAATCAGGTAGCACGCTGAAAGATTGAGTCTCTTCACGCCTTACACTCCATAATCTTCCATAATCATCTGACCGACTAAGACACTTCACGCCTTTCTCTCCAAAGTCGAATCAGGTAGCACACTGAAACATTGAGTCGCTTCATGCCTTATACACTATTAGCTTCCAAAATCATCTGACCGACTGAGATGCTTTACGCCTTACTCTCAATAGTCGAATGAAGTAGCACGCTGAAAGATTGAGTCACTTCACGCCTTATACTCCATAATCTTACAAAATCATCTGACCGACTGAGACGCTTCGTGCCTTACTCTCCATAATCGAATCAGGTAGCACGCTAAAAGATTGAGTCGCTCCAAGCCTTATACTTCATAATCTTCCAAAAATCATCTGACTGGCTGAGATGCTTCACGGCTTACACTCCATAATCTTCCAAAAAATCATCTGACCGACGGAGACGCTTCACGCCTTACTCTTCAAAGTCAAATCTGGAAGCACACTAAAATATATAGTCGCTTCACGCCTTCCACTCCATAATCTTCCAAAATCATCTGACCGACTGAGACGGTTCACGCCTTACTCTCCATAGTCGAATCAGGTAGGACGCTGAAAGATTGAGTCGCTTCATACCTTATAGTCCATAATCTTCCAAAATCATCTGACCGACTGAGACGCTTTACGCCTTACTCTCCATAGTCGAATCAAGTAGCACGCTGAATGATTGAGTCGCTTCACACCTTCCACTCCATAATCTTCCAAAATCATCTGACCGATTGAGATGCTTCACGCCTTACTCTTCAAAGTCAAATCTGGAAGCACACTAAAATATTAAGTCGCTTCACGCCTTCCACTCCATAATCTTCCAAAATCATCTGACCGACTGAGACGGTTCACGCCTTACTCTCTATAGTCGAATCAGGTAGGACGCTGAAAGATTCAGTCGCTTCATACCTTATAGTCCATAATCTACCAAAATCATCAGTTTGATTGAGACGCTTCACACCTTACTCACCATAGTCTAATTAGGTAGCACACTGAAAGATTAAGTCGCATTACGCCTTACACTCCATAATCTTCTAAAATCACCTGACCAGCTAAGACGCTTCATGCCATACTCTCCATAGTCGAATCAGGTAGCACGCTGAAAGATTAAGTCGCTTCACGCATTACACTCCATAATCTTCCATAATTATCTGACCGACTGAGACGTTTCACGCCTTACTCTCCATAGTTGAATCAAGTAGCACGCTGAAAGTTTGAGTCGCTTCACACCTTCCACTCCATAATCTTCCAAAATCATCTGACCAACTAAGACACTTCACGCCTTACTCTCCAAAGTCGAATCAGGTACCACGCTGAAACATTGAGTCGCTTCATGCCTTATACTCTATTAGCTTCCAAAATCACCTAACCCACTCAAATGCTTTATGCCTTACTCTCCATAGTTAAATCATGTAGCAAGCTGAAAGATTGAGTCACTTCACGCCTTATACTCCATAATCTTCAAAAATCATCTGACCAACTGAGACGCTTCACACCTTACTCTCCATAGTTGAATCTGGTATCACACTGAAAGATTGAGTCGCTTCATGCCTTACACTCCATAATCTTCCAAAATCATCTAACCGACAGAGACGCTTTATGCCTTACTCTCCGTAGTCGAATCAGAAAGCACGCTGAAAGATTGAGTCGCTTCAAGCCTTACACACCATAATATTCCAAAAAACATCTGACTGGCTTAGATGCTTCACGCCTTACACTCCGTAATCTTCCAAAAAATCATATGACCGACTGAGACGCTTCACGCCTTACTCTTCAAAGTCAAATCTGGAAGCACACTAAAATATTGAGTCGCTTCACGCCTTCAACTCCATAATCTTCCAAAATCATCTGACCGACTGAGACGGTTCACGCCTTACTCTCCATAGTCGAATCAGGTAGGACGCTGAAAGATTGAGGCGCTTCATACCTTATAGTCCATAATCTTCCAAAATCATCTGACCGACTGAGACGCTTTACGCCATACTCTCCATAGTCGAATCAAGTAGCACGCTGAATGATTGAGTCGCTTCACACCTTCCACTCCACAATCTTCCAAAATCTTCTGACTGAGTAAGACAATTCACGCCTTACTTTCCAAAGTCGAATCAGGTAGCACGCTGAAACATTGAGTCGCTTCACGCCTTCCACTCCATAATCTTCCAAAATCATCTGACCGACTGAGACGGTTCACGCCTTACTCTCTATAGTCGAATCAGGTAGGACGCTGAAAGATTCAGTCGCTTCATACCTTATAGTCCATAATCTTCCAAAATCATCAGTTTGATTGAGACGCTTCACACCTTACTCACCATAGTCTAATTAGGTAGCACACTGAAAGATTAAGTCGCATTACGCCTTACACTCCATAATCTTCTAAAATCACCTGACCAACTAAGACGCTTCATGCCATACTCTCCATAGTCGAATCAGGTAGCACGCTGAAACATTGAGTCGCTTCATGCCTTATACTCTATTAGCTTCCAAAACCATCTGACCGACTGAGACGCTTTACGCCTTACTCTCCATAGTCGAATCAAGTAGCACGCTGAATGATTGAGTCGCCTCACACCTTCCACTCCATAATCTTCCAAAATCATCTGACCGACTAAGACACTTCACGTCTTACTTTCCAAAGTCGAATTAGGTTGGACGCAGAAACATTGAGTCTCTTCATGCCTTATACTCTATTAGCTTCCAAAACCAGCGGACCAACTGAGACGCTTTACGCCTTACTCTCCATAGTCGAATCAAGTAGCATGCTGAATGATTGAGTCGCTTCACACCTTCCACTCCATAATCTTCCAAAATCATCTGACCGATTGAGAATTTTCACGCCTTACTCTTCAAAGTCAAATCTGGAAGCACACTAAAATATTAAGTCGCTTCACGCCTTCCACTCCATAATCTTCCAAAATCATCTGACCGACTGAGACGGTTCACGCCTTACTCTCTATAGTCGAATCAGGTAGGACGCTGAAAGATTCAGTCGCTTCATACCTTATAGTCCATAATCTTCCAAAATCATCAGTTTGATTGAGACGCTTCACACCTTACTCACCATAGTCTAATTAGGTAGCACACTGAAAGATTAAGTCGCATTATGCCTTACACTCCATAATCTTCTAAAATCACCTGACCAACTAAGACGCTTCATGCCATACTCTCCATAGTCGAATCAGGTAGCACGCTGAAAGATTAAGTCGCTTCACGCATTACACTCCATAATCTTCCATAATTATCTGACCGACTGAGACGTTTCACGCCTTACTCTCCATAGTCGAATCAAGTAGCACGCTGAAAGTTTGAGTCGCTTCACACCTTCCACTCCATAATCTTCCAAAATCATCTGACCAACTAAGACACTTCACGCCTTACTCTCCAAAGTCGAATCAGGTACCACGTTGAAACATTGAGTCGCTTCATGCCTTATACTCTATTAGCTTCCAAAATCACCTGACCCACTCAAGTGCTTTATGCCTTACTCTCCATAGTTAAATCATGTAGCAAGCTGAAAGATTGAGTCACTTCACGCCTTATACTCCATAATCTTCAAAAATCATCTGACCAACAGAGACGCTTCACACCTTACTCTCCATAGTTGAATCTGGTATCACACTGAAAGATTGAGTCGCTTCATGCCTTACACTCCATAATCTTCCAAAATCATCTAACCGACAGAGACGCTTTATGCCTTACTCTCCGTAGTCGAATCAGAAAGCACGCTGAAAGATTGAGTCGCTTCAAGCCTTACACACCATAATATTCCAAAAATCATCTGACTGGCTTAGATGCTTCACGCCTTACACTCCGTAATCTTCCAAAAAATCATATGACCGACTAAGACGCTTCACGCCTTACTCTTCAAAGTCAAATCTGGAAGCACACTAAAATATTGAGTCGCTTCACGCCTTCCACTCCATAATCTTCCAAAATCATCTGACCGACTGAGACGGTTCACGCCTTACTCTCCATAGTCGAATCAGGTAGGACGCTGAAAGATTGAGTCGCTTCATACCTTATAGTCCATAATATTCCAAAATCATCTGACCGACTGAGACGCTTTACGCCTTACTCTCCATAGTCGAATCAAGTAGCACGCTGAATGATTGAGTCGCTTCACACCTTCCACTCCATAATCTTCCAAAATCATCTGACCGATTGAGATGCTTCACGCCTTACTCTTCAAAGTCAAATCTGGAAGCACACTAAAATATTAAGTCGCTTCACGCCTTCCACTCCATAATCTTCCAAAATCATCTGACCGACTGAGATGGTTCACGCCTTACTCTCTATAGTCGAATCAGGTAGGACGCTGAAAGATTCAGTCGCTTCATACCTTATAGTCCATAATCTTCCAAAATCATCAGTTTGATTGAGACGCTTCACACCTTACTCACCATAGTCTAATTAGGTAGCACACTGAAAGATTAAGTCGCATTACGCCTTACACTCCATAATCTTCTAAAATCACCTGACCAACTAAGACGCTTCATGCCATACTCTCCATAGTCGAATCAGGTAGCACGCTGAAACATTGAGTCGCTTCATGCCTTATACTCTATTAGCTTCCAAAACCATCTGACCGACTGAGACGCTTTACGCCTTACTCTCCATAGTCGAATCAAGTAGCACGCTGAATGATTGAGTCGCCTCACACCTTCCACTCCATAATCTTCCAAAATCATCTGACCGACTAAGACACTTCACGTCTTACTTTCCAAAGTCGAATTAGGTTGGACGCAGAAACATTGAGTCTCTTCATGCCTTATACTCTATTAGCTTCCAAAACCAGCGGACCGACTGAGACGCTTTACGCCTTACTCTCCATAGTCGAATCAAGTAGCACATTGAAAGATTGAGTTGCTTCACGCCTTCCACTCCATAATCTTCCAAAATCATCAGATCGACTAAGATGCTTCACACCTTACTCACCATAGTCGAATTAGGTAGCACACTGAAAGATTGAGTAGCATCATGCCTAACACTCCATAATCTTCTAAAATAACCTGACCAACTGAGACTCTTCATGCCATACTCTCCATAGTTGAATCAGGTAGCACGCTGAAAGATTGAGTCTCTTCACGCCTTACACTCCATAATCTTCCATAATCATCTGACCGACTAAGACACTTCACGCCTTTCTCTCCAAAGTCGAGTCAGGTAGCACACTGAAACATTGAGTCGCTTCATGCCTTATACACTATTAGCTTCCAAAATCATCTGACCGACTGAGATGCTTTACGCCTTACTCTCAATAGTCGAATGAAGTAGTACGCTGAAAGATTGAGTCACTTCACGCCTTATACTCCATAATCTTACAAAATCATCTGACCGACTGAGACGCTTCATGCCTTACTCTCCATAATCGAATCAGGTAGCACGCTAAAAGATTGAGTCGCTCCAAGCCTTATACTTCATAATCTTCCAAAAATCATCTGACTGGCTGAGATGCTTCACGGCTTACACTCCATAATCTTCCAAAAAATCATCTGACCGACGGAGACGCTTCACGCCTTACTCTTCAAAGTCAAATCTGGAAGCACACTAAAATATTGAGTCGCTTCACGCCTTCCACTCCATAATCTTCCAAAATCATCTGACCGACTGAGACGGTTCACGCCTTACTCTCCATAGTCGAATCAGGTAGGACGCTGAAAGATTGAGTCGCTTCATAGCTTATAGTCCATAATCTTCCAAAATCATCTGACCGACTGACACGCTTTACGCCTTACTCTCCATAGTCGAATCAAGTAGCACGCTGAATGATTGAGTCGCTTCACACCTTCCACTCCATAATCTTCCAAAATCATCTGACCGATTGAGATGCTTCACGCCTTACTCTTCAAAGTCAAATCTGGAAGCACACTAAAATATTAAGTCGCTTCACGCCTTCCACTCCATAATCTTCCAAAATCATCTGACCGATTGAGACGGTCACGCCTTACTCTCTATAGTCGAATCAGGTAGGACGCTGAAAGATTCAGTCGCTTCATACCTTATAGTCCATAATCTTCCAAAATCATCAGTTTGATTGAGACGCTTCACACCTTACTCACCATAGTCTAATTAGGTAGCACACTGAAAGATTAAGTCGCATTACGCCTTACACTCCATAATCTTCTAAAATCACCTGACCAACTAAGACGCTTCATGCCATACTCTCCATAGTCGAATCAGGTAGCACGCTGAAAGATTAAGTCGCTTCACGCATTACACTCCATAATCTTCCATAATTATCTGACCGACTGAGACGTTTCACGCCTTACTCTCCATAGTCGAATCAAGTAGCACGCTGAAAGTTTGAGTCGCTTCACACCTTCCACTCCATAATCTTCCAAAATCATCTGACCAACTAAGACACTTCACGCCTTACTCTCCAAAGTCGAATCAGGTACCACGTTGAAACATTGAGTCGCTTCATGCCTTATACTCTATTAGCTTCCAAAATCACCTGACCCACTCAAGTGCTTTATGCCTTACTCTCCATAGTTAAATCATGTAGCAAGCTGAAAGATTGAGTCACTTCACGCCTTATACTCCATAATCTTCAAAAATCATCATATCGACTAAGACGCTTCACACCATACTCACCATAGTCGAATTAGGTAGCACACTGAAAGATTGAGTAGCATCATGCCTAACACTCCATAATCTTCTAAAATAACCTGACCAACTGAGACTCTTCATGCCATACTCTCCATAGTTGAATCAGGTAGCACGCTGAAAGATTGAGTCTCTTCACGCCTTACACTCCATAATCTTCCATAATCATCTGACCGACTAAGACATTTCACGCCTTTCTCTCCAAAGTCGAATCAGGTAGCACACTGAAACATTGAGTCGCTTCATGCCTTATACACTATTAGCTTCCAAAATCATCTGACCGACTGAGATGCTTTAAGCCTTACTCTCAATAGTCGAATGAAGTAGCACGCTGAAAGATTGAGTCACTTCACGCCTTATACTCCATAATCTTACAAAATCATCTGACCGACTGAGACGCTTCATGCCTTACTCTCCATAATCGAATCAGGTAGCACGCTAAAAGATTGAGTCGCTCCAAGCCTTATACTTCATAATCTTCCAAAAATCATCTGACTGGCTGAGATGCTTCATGGCTTACACTCCATAATCTTCCAAAAAATCATCTGACCGATGGAGACGCTTCACGCCTTACTCTTCAAAGTCAAATCTGGAAGCACACTAAAATATTGAGTCGCTTCACGCCTTCCACTCCATAATCTTCCAAAATTATCTGACCGACTGAGACGGTTCACGCCTTACTCTCCATAGTCGAATCAGGTAGGACGCTGAAAGATTGAGTCGCTTCATACCTTATAGTCCATAATCTTCCAAAATCATCTGACCGACTGACACGCTTTACGCCTTACTCTCCATAGTCGAATCAAGTAGCACGCTGAATGATTGAGTCGCTTCACACCTTCCACTCCATAATCTTCCAAAATCATCTGACCGATTGAGATGCTTCACGCCTTACTCTTCAAAGTCAAATCTGGAAGCACACTAAAATATTAAGTCGCTTCACGCCTTCCACTCCATAATCTTCCAAAATCATCTGACCGACTGAGACGGTTCACGCCTTACTCTCTATAGTCGAATCAGGTAGGACGCTGAAAGATTCAGTCGCTTCATACCTTATAGTCCATAATCTTCCAAAATCATCAGTTTGATTGAGACGCTTCACACCTTACTCACCATAGTCTAATTAGGTAGCACACTGAAAGATTAAGTCGCATTACGCCTTACACTCCATAATCTTCTTAAATCACCTGACCAACTAAGACGCTTCATGCCATACTCTCCATAGTCGAATCAGGTAGCACGCTGAAAGATTAAGTCGCTTCACGCATTACACTCCATAATCTTCCATAATTATCTGACCGACTGAGACGTTTCACGCCTTACTCTCCATAGTCGAATCAAGTAGCACGCTGAAAGTTTGAGTCGCTTCACACCTTCCACTCCCTAATCTTCCAAAATCATCTGACCAACTAAGACACTTCACGCCTTACTCTCCAAAGTCGAATCAGGTACCACGCTGAAACATTGAGTCGCTTCATGCCTTATACTCTATTAGCTTCCAAAATCACCTGACCCACTCAAATGCTTTATGCCTTACTCTCCATAGTTAAATCATGTAGCAAGCTGAAAGATTGAGTCACTTCACGCCTTATACTCCATAATCTTCAAAAATCATCTGACCAACTGAGACGCTTCACACCTTACTCTCCATAGTTGAATCTGGTATCACACTGAAAGATTGAGTCGCTTCATGCCTTACACTCCATAATCTTCCAAAATCATCTAACCGACAGAGACGCTTTATGCCTTACTCTCCGTAGTCGAATCAGAAAGCACGCTGAAAGATTGAGTCGCTTCAAGCCTTACACACCATAATATTCCAAAAATCATCTGACTGGCTTAGATGCTTCACGCCTTACACTCCGTAATCTTCCAAAAAATCATATGACCGACTGAGACCCTTCACGCCTTACTCTTCATAGTCAAATCAGGAAGCACGCTAAAAGATTGAGTCGCTTCACGCCTTCCACTCCATAATCTTCCAAAATCATCTGACCGACTGAGACGCTTCATGCCTTACACTTCTTAATCGAATCAGGTAGCACGCTGAAAGATTGAGTCGCTCCATGACTTACACTCCATAATCTTCCAAAAATCATCTGACTGGCTGAGAGGCTTCACGCCTTACACTCCATAATCTTCCAAAAAATCATCTGACCGGCTGAGATGCTTCACGCCTTACTCTTCAAGTCAAATCAGGAAGCACGCTAAAAGATTGAGTCGCTTCACGCCTTCCACTCCATAATCTTCCAAAATCATCTGACCGACTGAGACGGTTCGCGCCTTACTCTCCATAGTCGAATCAGGTAGGACGCTGAAAGATTGAGTCGCTCCACGCCTTACACTTTATAATCTTCCAAAAATCATCTGACTGTCTAAGATGCTTCACGCCTAACACACCTCAATCTTCCAAAAAATCATATGACCGACTGAGACGCTTCACGCCTTACTCTTCAAAGTCAAATCAGGAAGCACGCTAAAAGATTAAGTCGCTTCACACCTTCCACTCCATAATCTTCCAAAATAATCTGACCGACTGAGATGGTTCACGCCTTACTCTCCATAGTCGAATTAGGTAGGACGCTGAAAGATTGAGTCGCTTCATACCTTATAGTCCATAATCTTCCAAAATCATCTGACCGACTAAGACGCTTTATGCCTTACTCTCCATAGTCGAATCAAGCAGCTCGCTAAAAGATTGAGTCGCTTCACACCTTCCACTCCATAATCTTTCAAAATCATCTGACCGACTGAGACACTTCACGCCTTACTCTCTATAGTCGAATCAGGTAGCACGCTGAAACATTGAGTGGCTTCATGCCTTATACTCTATTAGCTTCCAAAATCATCTGACCGACTGAGACGCATTACGCCTTACTCTCCATAGTCGAATCAATTAGCACGCTGAAAGATTGAGTTGCTTCACGCCTTGCACTCGATAATCTTCCATAATCATCAGATCCACTGAGACGCTTCACTCCTTACTCACCATAGTCGAATTAGGTAGCACACTGAAAGATTAAGTCGGATCACGCCTTACACTCCATAATCTTCTAAAATCACCTGACCAACTGAGACGCTTCTTGCCATACTCTCCATAGTCGAATCAGGTAGCACGCTGAAAGATTGAATCGTTTACGCCTTACACTCCATAATCTTCCATAATTATCTGACCGACTGAGACGCTTCACTTCTTACTCTCCATAGTCGAATCAAGTAGCACGCTGAAAGTTTGAGTCGCTTCACACCTTCCACTCCATAATCTTCCAATATCATCTGACCAACTAAGACACTTCATGCCTTACTCTCTAAAGTCGAATCAGGTAGTACGCTGAAACATTGAGTCGCTTCATGCCTTATACTCTATTAGCTTCCAAAATCATCTGACCCACTGAGATGCTATACGCCTTGCTCTCCATAGTCGAATCATGTAGCACGCTGAAAGATTGAGTCACTTCATGCCTTATACTCCATAATATTTGAAAATCATCTGACCGACTGAGACGCTTCACACCTTACTCTCCATAGTCGAATCTGGTATCTCACTGAAAGATTGAGTCGCTTCACGCCTTACACTCCATAATCTTCCAAAATCATCTAACCGACAGAGACGCTTTATGCCTTACTCAAAGTAGTCGAATCAGGTAGCACGCTGAAAGATTGAGTCGCTCCACGCCTTACACACCATAATCTTCCAAAAATCATCTAACTGGCTTAGATGCTTCATGCCTTACACTCCGTAATCTTCCAAAAAATCATCTGACCGACTGAGACGCTTCACGCCTTACTCTTTATAGTCAAATCAGGAAGCACGCTAAAAGATTGAGTCGCTTCACGCCTTCCACTCCATAATCTTCCAAAATCATCTGACCGACTGAGACGCTTCATGCCTTACACTTCTTAATCGAATCAGGTAGCACGCTGAAAGATTGAGTCGCTCCACGACTTACACTCCATAATCTTCCAAAAATCATCTGACTGGCTGAGAGGCTTCACGCCTTACACTCCATAATCTTCCAAAAAATCATCTGACCGGCTGAGATGCTTCACGCCTTACTCTTCAAAGTCAAATCAGGAAGCACGCTAAAAGATTGAGTCGCTTCACGCCTTCCACTCCATAATCTTCCAAAATCATCTGACCGACTGAGACGGTTCGCGCCTTACTCTCCATAGTCGAATCAGGTAGGACGCTGAAAGATTGAGTCGCTCCACGCCTTACACTTTATAATCTTCCAAAAATCATCTGACTGGCTAAGATGCTTCACGCCTAACACTCCTCAATCTTCCAAAAAATCATATGACCGACTGAGACGCTTCACGCCTTACTCTTCAAAGTCAAATCAGGAAGCACGCTAAAAGATTAAGTCGCTTCACACCTTCCACTCCATAATCTTCCAAAATCATCTGACCGACTGATATGGTTCACGCCTTACTCTCCATAGTCGAATCAGGTAGGACGCTGAAAGATTGAGTCGCTTCATACCTTATAGGCCATAATCTTCCAAAATCATCTGACCGACTAAGACGCTTTACGCCTTACTCTCCATAGTCGAATCAAGCAGCTCGCTAAAAGATTGAGTCGCTTCACACCTTCCACTCCATAATCTTTCAAAATCATCTGACCGACTGAGACACTTCACGCCTTACTCTCTATAGTCGAATCAGGTAGCACGCTGAATCATTGAGTCGCTTCATGCCTTATACTCTATTAGCTTCCAAAATCATCTGACCGACTGAGACGCATTACGCCTTACTCTCCATGGTCGAATCAATTAGCACTCTGAAAGATTGAGTTGCTTCACGCCTTGCACTCGATAATCTTCCATAATCATCAGATCCACTGAGACGCTTCACTCCTTACTCACCATAGTCGAATTAGGTAGCACACTGAAAAATTAAGTCGGATCACGCCTTACACTCCATAATCTTCTAAAATCACCTGACCAACTGAGACGCTTCTTGCCATACTCTCCATAGTCGAATCAGGTAGCACGCTGAAAGATTGAATCGTTTACGCCTTACACTCCATAATCTTCCATAATTATCTGACCGTCTGAGACGCTTCACTTCTTACTCTCCATAGTCGAATCAAGTAGCACGCTGAAAGTTTGAGTCGCTTCACACCTTCCACTCCATAATCTTCCAAAATCATCTGACCAACTAAGACACTTCATGCCTTACTCTCTAAAGTCGAATCAGGTAGTACGCTGAAACATTGAGTCGCTTCATGCCTTATACTCTATTAGCTTCCAAAATCATCTGACCCACTGAGATGCTTTACGCCTTGCTCTCCATAGTCGAATCATGTAGCACGCTGAAAGATTGAGTCACTTCAAGCCTTATACTCCATAATCTTTGAAAATCATCTGACCGACTGAGACGCTTCACACCTTACTCTCCATAGTCGAATCTGGTATCACACTGAAAGATTGAGTCGCTTCACGCCTTACACTCCATAATCTTCCAAAATCATCTAACCGACAGAGACGCTTTATGCCTTACTCTCCGTAGTCGAATCAGGTAGCACGCTGAAAGATTGAGTCGATTCACGCCTTACACACCATAATCTTCCAAAAATCATCTAACTGGCTTAGATGCTTCATGCCTTACACTCCGTAATCTTCCAAAAAATCATCTGACCGACTGAGACGCTTCACGCCTTACTCTTTATAGTCAAATTAGGAAGCACGCTAAAAGATTGAGTCGCTTCACGCCTTCCACTCCATAATCTTCCAAAATCATCTGACTGACTGAGACGCTTCATGCCTTACACTCGATAATCGAATCAGGTAGCACGCTGAAAGATTGAGTCGCTCCACGCCTTACACTCCATAATTGATGAGAATCAACAAGCAAATTTGCTTGTTGATTCTCATCAATAATCTTCCAAAAATCATCTGACTGGCTGAGAGGCTTCACGCCTTACACTCCATAATCTTCCAAAAACTCATCTGACCGGCTGAGATGCTTCACGCCTTACTCTTCAAAGTCAAATCAGGAAGTACGCTAAAAGATTGAGTCGCTTCACGCCTTCCACTCCATAATCTTCCAAAATCATCTGACCGACTGAGACGGTTCACGCCTTACTCTCCATAGTCGAATCAGGTAGGACGCTGAAAGATTGAGTCGCTCCAAGCCTTACACTTTATAATCTTCCAAAAATCATCTGACTGGCTAAGATGCTTCACGCCTTACACTCCCCAATCTTCCAAAAAATTATATGACCGACTGAGACGCTTCACGCCTTACTCTTCAAAGTCAAATCAGGAAGCACGCTAAAAGATTAAGTCACTTCACACCTTCCACTCCATAATCTTCCAAAATCATCAGACCGACTAAGATGGTTCACGCCTTACTCTCCATAGTCGAATCAGGTAGGACGCTGAAAGATTGAGTCGCTTCATACCTTATAGTCCATAATCTTCCAAAATCATCTGACCGACTGAGACGCTTTACGCCTTACTCTCCATAGTCGAATCAAGCAGCTCGCTAAAAGATTGAGTCGCTTCACACCTTCCACTCCATAATCTTTCAAAATCATCTGACCGACTGAGACACTTCACGCCTTACTCTCTATAGTCGAATCAGGTAGCACGCTGAAACATTGAGTCGCTTCATGCCTTATACTCTATTAGCTTCCAAAATCATCTGACCCACTGAGATGCTTTACGCCTTGCTCTCCATAGTAAAGATTGAGTCACTTCATGCCTTATACTCCATAATCTTTGAAAATCATCTGACCGACTGAGACGCTTCACACCTTACTCTCCATAGTCGAATCTGGTATCACACTGAAAGATTGAGTCGCTTCACGCCTTACATTCCATAATCTTCCAAAATCATCTAACCGACAGAGACGCTTTATGCCTTACTCTCCGTAGTCGAATCTGGTAGCACGCTGAAAGATTGAGTCGCTTCACGCCTTACACACCATAATCTTCCAAAAATCATCTGACTGGCTTAGATGCTTCACGCCTTACACACCATAATCTTCCAAAAAATCATCTGACCGACTGAGACGCTTCATGCCTTACTCTTTATAGTCAAATCAGGAAGCACGCTAAAAGATTGAATCGCTTCATGCCTTTCACTCAATAATCTTCCAAAATCATCTGACCGACTGAGACGCTTCATGACTTACACTCCATAATCGATTCAGGTAGCATGCTGAAAGATTGAGTCGCTCCACGCCTTACACTCCATAATCTTCCAAAAATCTTCTGACTGGCTGAGAGGCTTCACGCCTTACACTCCATAATCTTCCAAAAAATCATCTGACGGGCTGAGATGCTTCACGCCTTACTCTTTAAAGTCAAATCAGGAAGCACGCTAAAAGAATGAGTCGCTTCACGCCTTACACTCCATAATCTTCCAAAATCATCTGACCGACTCAGGCGGTTCACGCCTTACTCTCCATAGTCGAATCAGGTAGGATGCTGAAAGATTGAGTCGCTCCACGCCTTACACTTTATAATCTTCCAAAAATCATCTGACTGGCTAAGATGCTTCACGCCTTACACTGCCCAATCTTCCAAAAAATCATCTGACCGACTGAGATGCTTCACGCCTTACTCTTCAAAGTCAAATCAGGAAGCACGCTAAAAGATTAAGTCACTTCACACCTTCTACTCCATAATCTTCCAAAATCATCTGACCGACTGAGATGGTTCACGCCTTACTCTCCATAGTCGAATCAGGTAGGACGCTCAAAGATTGAGTCGCTTCATAACTATAATCTTCCAAAATCATCTGACCGACTGAGACGCTTTACGCCTTACTCTCCATAGTCGAATCAAGTAGCTCACTAAAAGATTGAGTCGCTTTACACCTTCCACTCCATAATCTTTCAAAATCATCAGACCGACTGAGACACTTCACGCCTTACTCTCTATAGTCGAATCAGGTAGCACGCTGAAACATTGAGTCGCTTCATGCCTTATACTCTATTAGCTTCCAAAATCATCTGACCGACTGAGACGCTTTACGCCTTACTCTCCATAGTGGAATCAATTAGCACGTTGAAAGATTGAGTTGCTTCACGCCTTGCACTCGATAATCTTCCATAATCATCAGATCCACTGAGACGCTTCACACCTTACTCACCATAGTCGAATTAGGTGGCACACTGAAAGATTGAGTCACATCACGCCTTACACTCCATAATCTTCTAAAATCACCTGACCAACTGAG
Organism: Hydrangea macrophylla; assembly: GCA_033977485.1. NCBI lineage: Eukaryota > Viridiplantae > Streptophyta > Magnoliopsida > Cornales > Hydrangeaceae > Hydrangea > Hydrangea macrophylla. The sequence continues at coordinate 36,290,534 of CM066995.1, forward strand.
ACGCTTCTTGCCATACTCTCCATAGTCGAATCAGGTAGCACGCTGAAAGATTGAATCGTTTACGCCTTACACTCCATAATCTTCCATAATTATCTGACCGACTGAGACGCTTCACTTCTTACTCTCCATAGTCGAATCAAGTAGCACGCTGAAAGTTTGAGTCGCTTCACACCTTCCACTCCATAATCTTCCAAAATCATCTGACCAACTGAGACACTTCATGCCTTACTCTCCAAAGTCGAATCAGGTAGTACGCTGAAACATTGAGTCGCTTCATGCCTTATACTCTATTAGCTTCCAAAATCATCTAACCCAATGAGATGCTTTACGCCTTACTCTCCATAGTCGAATCAGGTAGCACGCTGAAAGATTGAGTCGCTTCACGCCTTACACACCATAATCATCCAAAAATCATCTGACTGGCTTAGATGCTTCATGCCTTACACTCCGTAATCTTCCAAAAAATCATCTGACCGACTGAGACGCTTCACGCCTTACTCTTTATAGTCAAATCAGGAAGCACGCTAAAAGATTGAGTCGCTTCACACCTTCTACTCCATAATCTTCCAAAATTATCTGAACGACTGAGACGCTTCATGCCTTACTCTCCATAATCGAATCAGGTAGCACGCTGAAAGATTGAGCCGCTCCATGCCTTACACTCCATAATCTTCCAAAAATCATTTGACTGGCTGAGAGGCTTCTCGCCTTACACTCCATAATCTTCCAAAAAATTATCTGACCGACTGAGATGCTTCACGCCTTACTCTTCACAGTCAAATCAGGAAGCACGCTAAAAGATTGAGTCGCTTCACGCCTTCCACTCCATAATCTTCCAAAATCATCTGACCGACTGAGACGCTTTACGCCTTACTCTCCATAGTCGAATCAAGCAGCTCGCTAAAAGATTGAGTCGCTTCACACCTTCCACTCCATAATCTTTCAAAATCATCTGACCGACTGAGACACTTCACGCCTTACTCTCTATAGTCGAATCAGGTAGCACGCTGAAACATTGAGTCGCTTCATGCCTTATACTCTATTAGCTTCCAAAATCATCTGACCGACTGAGACGCATTACGCCTTACTCTCCATAGTCGAATCAATTAGCACGCTGAAAGATTGAGTTGCTTCACGCCTTACACTCGATAATCTTCCATAATCATCAGATCCACTGAGACGCTTCACTCCTTACTCACCATAGTCGAATTAGGTAGCACACTGAAAGATTAAGTCGCATCACGCCTTACACTCCATAATCTTCTAAAATCACCTGACCAACTGAGACGCGTCTTGCCATACTCTCCATAGTCGAATCAGGTAGCACGCTGAAAGATTGAATCGTTTACGCCTTACACTCCATAATCTTCCATAATTATCTGACCGACTGAGACGCTTCACTTCTTACTCTCCATAGTCGAATCAAGTAGCACGCTGAAAGTTTGAGTCGCTTCACACATTCCACTCCATAATCTTCCAAAATCATCTGACCAACTAAGACACTTCATGCCTTACTCTCTAAAGTCGAATCAGGTAGTACGCTGAAACATTGAGTCGCTTCATGCCTTATACTCTATTAGCTTCCAAAATCATCTGACCCACTGAGATGCTTTACGCCTTGCTCTCCATAGTAAAGATTGAGTCACTTCAAGCCTTATACTCCATAATCTTTGAAAATAATCTGACCGACTGAGACGCTTCACACCTTACTCTCCATAGTCGAATCTGGTATCACACTGAAAGATTGAGTCGCTTCACGCCTTACACTCCATAATCTTCCAAAATCATCTAACCGACAGAGACGCTTTATGCCTTACTCTCCGTAGTCGAATCTGGTAGCACGCTGAAAGATTGAGTCGCTTCACGCCTTACACACCATAATCTTCCAAAAATCATCTGACTGGCTTAGATGCTTCACGCCTTACACACCATAATCTTCCAAAAAATCATCTGACCGACTGAGACGCATCACGCCTTACTCTTTATAGTCAAATCAGGAAGCACGCTAAAAGATTGAATCGCTTCACGCCTTTCACTCAATAATCTTCCAAAATCATCTGACCGACTGAGACGCTTCATGCCTTACACTCCATAATCGATTCAGGTAGCACGCTGAAAGATTGAGTCGCTCCACGCCTTACACTCCATAATCTTCCAAAAATCATCTGACTGGCTGAGAGGCTTCACGCCTTACACTCCATAATCTTCCAAAAAATCATCTGACCGGCTGAGATGCTTCACGCCTTACTCTTCAAAGTCAAATCAGGAAGCACGCTAAAAGAATGAGTCGCTTCACGCCTTACACTCCATAATCTTCCAAAATCATCTGACCGACTGAGGCGGTTCACGCCTTACTCTCCATAGTCGAATCAGGTAGGATGCTGAAAGATTGAGTCGCTCCACGCCTTACACTTTATAATCTTCCAAAAATCATCTGACTGGCTAAGATGCTTCACGCCTTACACTCCCCAATCTTCCAAAAAATCATCTGACCGACTGAGATGCTTCACGCCTTACTCTTCAAAGTCAAATCAGGAAGCACGCTAAAAGATTAAGTCACTTCACACCTTCTACTCCATAATCTTCCAAAATCATCTGACCGACTGAGATGGTTCACGCCTTACTCTCCATAGTCGAATCAGGTAGGACGCTCAAAGATTGAGTCGCTTCATAACTATAATCTTCCAAAATCATCTGACCGACTGAGACGCTTTACGCCTTACTCTCCATAGTCGAATCAAGTAGCTCACTAAAAGATTGAGTCGCTTTACACCTTCCACTCCATAATCTTTCAAAATCATCAGACCGACTGAGACACTTCACGCCTTACTCTCTATAGTCGAATCAGGTAGCACGCTGAAACATTGAGTCGCTTCATGCCTTATACTCTATTAGCTTCCAAAATCATCTGACCGACTGAGACGCTTTACGCCTTACTCTCCATAGTGGAATCAATTAGCACGTTGAAAGATTGAGTTGCTTCACGCCTTGCACTCGATAATCTTCCATAATCATCAAATCCACTGTGACGCTTCACACCTTACTCACCATAGTCGAATTAGGTAGCACACTGAAAGATTGAGTCACATCACGCCTTACACTCCATAATCTTCTAAAATCACCTGACCAACTGAGACGCTTCTTGCCATACTCTCCATAGTCGAATCAGGTAGCACGCTGAAAGATTGAATCGTTTACGCCTTACACTCCATAATCTTCCATAATTATCTGACCGACTGAGACGCTTCACTTCTTACTCTCCATAGTCGAATCAAGTAGCACGCTGAAAGTTTGAGTCGCTTCACACCTTCCACTCCATAATCTTCCAAAATCATCTGACCAACTGAGACACTTCATGCCTTACTCTCCAAAGTCGAATCAGGTAGTACGCTGAAACATTGAGTCGCTTCATGCCTTATACTCTATTAGCTTCCAAAATCATCTAACCCACTGAGATGCTTTACGCCTTACTCTCCATAGTCGAATCAGGTAGCACGCTGAAAGATTGAGTCGCTTCACGCCTTACACACCATAATCATCCAAAAATCATCTGACTGGCTTAGATGCTTCATGCCTTACACTCCGTAATCTTCCAAAAAATCATCTGACCGACTGAGACGCTTCACGCCTTACTCTTTATAGTCAAATCAGGAAGCACGCTAAAAGATTGAGTCGCTTCACACCTTCTACTCCATAATCTTCCAAAATTATCTGACCGACTGAGACGCTTCATGCCTTACTCTCCATAATCGAATCAGGTAGCACGCTGAAAGATTGAGCCGCTTCATGCCTTACACTCCATAATCTTCCAAAAATCATCTGACTGGCTGAGAGGCTTCTCGCCTTACACTCCATAATCTTCCAAAAAATTATCTGACCGACTGAGATGCTTCACGCCTTACTCTTCAAAGTCAAATCAGGAAGCACGCTAAAAGATTGAGTCGCTTCACGCCTTCCACTCCATAATCTTCCAAAATCATCTGACCGACTGAGACGCTTTACGCCTTACTCTCCATAGTCGAATCAAGCAGCTCGCTAAAAGATTGAGTCGCTTCACACCTTCCACTCCATAATCTTTCAAAATCATCAGACCGACTGAGACACTTCACGCCTTACTCTCTATAGTCGAACCAGGTAGCACGCTGAAACATTGAGTCGCTTCATGCCTTATACTCTATTAGCTTCCAAAATCATCTGACCGACTGAGACGCATTACGCCTTACTCTCCATAGTCGAATCAATTAGCACGCTGAAAGATTGAGTTGGTTCACGCCTTGCACTCGATAATCTTCCATAATCATCAGATCCACTGAGACGCTTCACTCCTGACTCTCCATAGTCGAATTAGGTAGCACACTGAAAGATTAAGTCGCATCACGCCTTACACTCCATAATCTTCTAAAATCACCTGACCAACTGAGACGCTTCTTGCCATACTCTCCATAGTCGAATCAGGTAGCACGCTGAAAGATTGAATCGTTTACGCCTTACACTCCATAATCTTCCATAATTATCTGACCGACTGAGACGCTTCACTTCTTACTCTCCATAGTCGAATAAAGTAGCACGCTGAAAGTTTGAGTCGCTTCACACCTTCCACTCCATAATCTTCCAAAATCATCTGACCAACTAAGACACTTCATGCCTTACTCTCTAAAGTCGAATCAGGTAGTACGCTGAAACATTGAGTCGCTTCATGCCTTATACTCTATTAGCTTCCAAAATCATCTGACCCACTGAGATGCTTTACGCCTTGCTCTCCATAGTCGAATCATGTAGCACGCTGAAAGATTGAGTCACTTCATGCCTTATACTCCATAATCTTTGAAAATCATCTGACCGACTGAGACGCTTCACACCTTACTCTCCATAGTCGAATCTGGTATCACACTGAAAGATTGTGTCGCTTCACGCCTTACACTCCATAATCTTCCAAAATCATCTAACCGACAGAGACGCTTTATGCCTTACTCTCCGTAGTCGAATCAGGTAGCACGCTGAAAGATTGAGTCGCTTCACGCCTTACACACCATAATCTTCCAAAAATCATCTAACTTGCTTAGATGCTTCATGCCTTACACTCCGTAATCTTCCAAAAAATCATCTGACCGACTGAGACGCTTTACGCCTTACTCTTTATAGTCAAATCAGGAAGCACGCTAAAAGATTGAGTCGCTTCACGCCTTACACTCCATAATCATCCAAAAATCATCTAACTGGCTTAGATGCTTCATGCCTTACACTCCGTAATCTTCCAAAAAATCATCTGACCGACTGAGACGCTTCACGCCTTACTCTTTATAGTCAAATCAGGAAGCACGCTAAAAGATTGAGTCGCTTCACGCCTTCCACTCCATAATCTTCCAAAATCATCTGACCGACTGAGACGCTTCATGCCTTACACTCGATAATCGAATCAGGTAGCACGCTGAAAGATTGAGTCGCTCCACGCATTACACTCCATAATCTTCCAAAACTCATCTGACTGGCTGAGAGGCTTCTCGCCTTACACTCCATAATCTTCCAAAAAATCATCTGACCGGCTGAGATGCTTCACGCCTTACTCTTCAAAGTCAAATCAGGAAGCACGCTAAAAGATTGAGTCGCTTCACGCCTTCCACTCCATAATCTTCCAAAATCATCTAACTGGCTTAGATGCTTCATGCCTTACACTCCGTAATCTTCCAAAAAATCATCTGACCGACTGAGACGCTTCACGCCTTACTCTTTATAGTCAAATCAGGAAGCACGCTAAAAGATTGAGTCGCTTCACGCCTTCCACTCCATAATCTTCCAAAATCATCTGACCGACTGAGACGCTTCATGCCTTACACTCGATAATCGAATCAGGTAGCACGCTGAAAGATTGAGTCGCTCCACGCATTACACTCCATAATCTTCCAAAACTCATCTGACTGGCTGAGAGGCTTCTCGCCTTACACTCCATAATCTTCCAAAAAATCATCTGACCGGCTGAGATGCTTCACGCCTTACTCTTCAAAGTCAAATCAGGAAGCACGCTAAAAGATTGAGTCGCTTCACGCCTTCCACTCCATAATCTTCCAAAATCATCTGACCGACTGAGACGCCTTACGCCTTACTCTCCATAGTCGAATCAAGCAGCTCGCTAAAAGATTGAGTCGCTTCACACCTTCCACTCCATAATCTTTCAAAATCATCTGACCGACTGAGACACTTCACGCCTTACTCTCTATAGTCGAATCAGGTAGCACGCTGAAACATTGAGTCGCTTCATGCCTTATACTCTATTAGCTTCCAAAATCATCTGACCGACTGAGACGCATTACGCCTTACTCTCCATAGTCGAATCAATTAGCACGCTGAAAGATTGAGTTGGTTCACGCCTTGCACTCGATAATCTTCCATAATCATCAGATCCACTGAGACGCTTCACTCCTGACTCTCCATAGTCGAATTAGGTAGCACACTGAAAGATTAAGTCGCATCACGCCTTACACTCCATAATCTTCCAAAAATCATCTGACTGGCTGAGAGGCTTCACGCCTTACACTCCATAATCTTCCAAAAAATCATCTGACCGGCTGAGATACTTCACGCCTTACTCTTCAAAGTCAAATCAGGAAGCACGCTAAAAGAATGAGTCGCTTCACGCCTTACACTCCATAATCTTCCAAAATCATCTGACCGACTAAGGCGGTTCACGCCTTACTCTCCATAGTCGAATCAGGTAGGATGCTGAAAGATTGAGTCGCTCCACGCCTTACACTTTATAATCTTCCAAAAATCATCTGACTGGCTAAGATGCTTCACGCCTTACACTCCCCAATCTTCCAAAAAATCATCTGACCGACTGAGATGCTTCACGCCTTACTCTTCAAAGTCAAATCAGGAAGCACGCTAAAAGATTAAGTCACTTCACACCTTCTACTCCATAATCTTCCAAAATCATCTGACCGACTGAGATGGTTCACGCCTTACTCTCCATAGTCGAATCAGGTAGGACGCTCAAAGATTGAGTCGCTTCATAACTATAATCTTCCAAAATCATCTGACCGACTGAGACGCTTTACGCCTTACTCTCCATAGTCGAATCAAGTAGCTCACTAAAAGATTGAGTCGATTTACACCTTCCACTCCATAATCTTTCAAAATCATCAGACCGACTGAGACACTTCACGCCTTACTCTCTATAGTCGAATCAGGTAGCACGCTGAAACATTGAGTCGCTTCATGCCTTATACTCTATTAGCTTCCAAAATCATCTGACCGACTGAGACGCTTTACGCCTTACTCTCCATAGTGGAATCAATTAGCACGTTGAAAGATTGAGTTGCTTCACGCCTTGCACTCGATAATCTTCCATAATCATCAGATCCACTGTGACGCTTCACACCTTACTCACCATAGTCGAATTAGGTAGCACACTGAAAGATTGAGTCACATCACGCCTTACACTCCATAATCTTCTAAAATCACCTGACCAACTGAGACGCTTCTTGCCATACTCTCCATAGTCGAATCAGGTAGCACGCTGAAAGATTGAATCGTTTACGCCTTACACTCCATAATCTTCCATAATTATCTGACCGACTGAGACGCTTCACTTCTTACTCTCCATAGTCGAATCAAGTAGCACGCTGAAAGTTTGAGTCGCTTCACACCTTCCACTCCATAATCTTCCAAAATCATCTGACCAACTGAGACACTTCATGCCTTACTCTCCAAAGTCGAATCAGGTAGTACGCTGAAACATTGAGTCGCTTCATGCCTTATACTCTATTAGCTTCCAAAATCATCTAACCCACTGAGATGCTTTACGCCTTACTCTCCATAGTCGAATCAGGTAGCACGCTGAAAGATTGAGTCGCTTCACGCCTTACACACCATAATCATCCAAAAATCATCTGACTGGCTTAGATGCTTCATGCCTTACACTCCGTAATCTTCCAAAAAATCATCTGACCGACTGAGACGCTTCACGCCTTACTCTTTATAGTCAAATCAGGAAGCACGCTAAAAGATTGAGTCGCTTCACACCTTCTACTCCATAATCTTTCAAAATCATCAGACCGACTGAGACACTTCACGCCTTACTCTCTATAGTCGAATCAGGTAGCACGCTGAAACATTGAGTCGCTTCATGCCTTATACTCTATTAGCTTCCAAAATCATCTGACCGACTAAGACGCTTTACGCCTTACTCTCCATAGTGGAATCAATTAGCACGTTGAAAGATTGAGTTGCTTCACGCCTTGCACTCGATAATCTTCCATAATCATCAGATCCACTGTGACGCTTCACACCTTACTCACCATAGTCGAATTAGGTAGCACACTGAAAGATTGAGTCACATCACGCCTTACACTCCATAATCTTCTAAAAACACCTGACCAACTGAGACGCTTCTTGCCATACTCTCCATAGTTGAATCAGGTAGCTCGCTGAAAGATTGAATCGTTTACGCCTTACACTCCATAATCTTCCATAATTATCTGACCGACTGAGACGCTTCACTTCTTACTCTCCATAGTCGAATCAAGTAGCACGCTGAAAGTTTGAGTCGCTTCACACCTTCCACTCCATAATCTTCCAAAATCATCTGACCAACTGAGACACTTCATGCCTTACTCTCCAAAGTCGAATCAGGTAGTACGCTGAAACATTGAGTCGCTTCATGCCTTATACTCTATTAGCTTCCAAAATCATCTAACCCACTGAGATGCTTTACGCCTTACTCTCCATAGTCGAATCAGGTAGCACGCTGAAAGATTGAGTCGCTTCACGCCTTACACACCATAATCATCCAAAAATCATCTGACTGGCTTAGATGCTTCATGCCTTACACTCCGTAATCTTCCAAAAAATCATCTGACCGACTGAGACGCTTCACGCCTTACTCTTTATAGTCAAATCAGGAAGCACGCTAAAAGATTGAGTCGCTTCACACCTTCTACTCCATAATCTTCCAAAATTATCTGACCGACTGAGACGCTTCATGCCTTACTCTCCATAATCGAATCAGGTAGCACGCTGAAAGATTGAGCCGCTTCATGCCTTACACTCCATAATCTTCCAAAAATCATCTGACTGGCTGAGAGGCTTCTCGCCTTACACTCCATAATCTTCCAAAAAATTATCTGACCGACTGAGATGCTTCACGCCTTACTCTTCAAAGTCAAATCAGGAAGCACGCTAAAAGATTGAGTCGCTTCACGCCTTCCACTCCATAATCTTCCAAAATCATCTGACCGACTGAGACGCTTTACGCCTTACTCTCCATAGTCGAATCAAGCAGCTCGCTAAAAGATTGAGTCGCTTCACACCTTCCACTCCATAATCTTTCAAAATCATCAGACCGACTGAGACACTTCACGCCTTACTCTCTATAGTCGAATCAGGTAGCACGCTGAAACATTGAGTCGCTTCATGCCTTATACTCTATTAGCTTCCAAAATCATCTGACCGACTAAGACGCTTTACGCCTTACTCTCCATAGTGGAATCAATTAGCACGTTGAAAGATTGAGTTGCTTCACGCCTTGCACTCGATAATCTTCCATAATCATCAGATCCACTGTGACGCTTCACACCTTACACTCCATAATCTTCCAAAAATCATCTGACTGGCTGAGAGGCTTCACGCCTTACACTCTATAGTCTTCCAAAAAATCATCTGACCGGCTGAGATGCTTCACGCCTTACTCTTCAAAGTCAAATCAGGAAGCACGCTAAAAGAATGAGTCGCTTCACGCCTTACACTCCATAATCTTCCAAAATCATCTGACCGACTGAGGCGGTTCACGCCTTACTCTCTATAGTCAATCTTTTAGGATGCTGAAAGATTGAGTCGCTCCACGCCTTACACTTTATAATCTTCCAAAAATCATCTGACTGGCTAAGATGCTTCACGCCTTACACTCCCCAATCTTCCAAAAAATCATCTGACCGACTGAGATGCTTCACGCCTTACTCTTCAAAGTCAAATCAGGAAGCACGCTAAAAGATTAAGTCACTTCACACCTTCTACTCCATAATCTTCCAAAATCATCTGACCGACTGAGATGGTTCACGCCTTACTCTCCATAGTCGAATCAGGTAGGACGCTTAAAGATTGAGTCGCGTCATAACTATAATCTTCCAAAATCATCTGACCGACTGAGACGCTTTACGCCTTACTCTCCATAGTCGAATCAAGTAGCTCACTAAAAGATTGAGTCGCTTTACACCTTCCACTCCATAATCTTTCAAAATCATCAGACCGACTGAGACACTTCACGCCTTACTCTCTATAGTCGAATCAGGTAGCACGCTGAAACATTGAGTCGCTTCATGCCTTATACTCTATTAGCTTCCAAAATCATCTGACCGACTAAGACGCTTTACGCCTTACTCTCCATAGTGGAATCAATTAGCACGTTGAAAGATTGAGTTGCTTCACGCCTTGCACTCGATAATCTTCCATAATCATCAGATCCACTGTGACGCTTCACACCTTACTCACCATAGTCGAATTAGGTAGCACACTGAAAGATTGAGTCACATCACGCCTTACACTCCATAATCTTCTAAAAACACCTGACCAACTGAGACGCTTCTTGCCATACTCTCCATAGTTGAATCAGGTAGCACGCTGAAAGATTGAATCGTTTACGCCTTACACTCCATAATCTTCCATAATTATCTGACCGACTGAGACGCTTCACTTCTTACTCTCCATAGTCGAATCAAGTAGCACGCTGAAAGTTTGAGTCGCTTCACACCTTCCACTCCATAATCTTCCAAAATCATCTGACCAACTGAGACACTTCATGCCTTACTCTCCAAAGTCGAATCAGGTAGTACGCTGAAACATTGAGTCGCTTCATGCCTTATACTCTATTAGCTTCCAAAATCATCTAACCCACTGAGATGCTTTACGCCTTACTCTCCATAGTCGAATCAGGTAGCACGCTGAAAGATTGAGTCGCTTCACGCCTTACACACCATAATCATCCAAAAATCATCTGACTGGCTTAGATGCTTCATGCCTTACACTCCGTAATCTTCCAAAAAATCATCTGACCGACTGAGACGCTTCACGCCTTACTCTTTATAGTCAAATCAGGAAGCACGCTAAAAGATTGAGTCGCTTCACACCTTCTACTCCATAATCTTCCAAAATTATCTGACCGACTGAGACGCTTCATGCCTTACTCTCCATAATCGAATCAGGTAGCACGCTGAAAGATTGAGCCGCTTCATGCCTTACACTCCATAATCTTCCAAAAATCATCTGACTGGCTGAGAGGCTTCTCGCCTTACACTCCATAATCTTCCAAAAAATTATCTGACCGACTGAGATGCTTCACGCCTTACTCTTCAAAGTCAAATCAGGAAGCACGCTAAAAGATTGAGTCGCTTCACGCCTTCCACTCCATAATCTTCCAAAATCATCTGACCGACTGAGACGCTTTACGCCTTACTCTCCATAGTCGAATCAAGCAGCTCGCTAAAAGATTGAGTCGCTTCACACCTTCCACTCCATAATCTTTCAAAATCATCAGACCGACTGAGACGCTTCACACCTTACTCTCCATAGTCGAATCTGGTATCACATTGAAAGATTGTGTCGCTTCACGCCTTTCACTCAATAATCTTCCAAAATCATCTGACCGACTGAGACGCTTCATGCCTTACACTCCATAATCGATTCAGGTAGCACGCTGAAAGATTGAGTCGCTCCACGCCTTACACTCCATAATCTTCCAAAAATCATCTGACTGGCTGAGAGGCTTCACGCCTTACACTCCATAATCTTCCAAAAAATCATCTGACCGGCTGAGATGCTTCACGCCTTACTCTTCAAAGTCAAATCAGGAAGCACGCTAAAAGAATGAGTCGCTTCACGCCTTACACTCCATAATCTTCCAAAATCATCTGACCGACTGAGGCGGTTCACGCCTTACTCTCCATAGTCGAATCAGGTAGGATGCTGAAAGATTGAGTCGCTCCACGCCTTACACTTTATAATCTTCCAAAAATCATCTGACTGGCTAAGATGCTTCACGCCTTACACTCCCCAATCTTCCAAAAAATCATCTGACCGACTGAGATGCTTCACGCCTTACTCTTCAAAGTCAAATCAGGAAGCACGCTAAAAGATTAAGTCACTTCACACCTTCTACTCCATAATCTTCCAAAATCATCTGACCGACTGAGATGGTTCACGCCTTACTCTCCATAGTCGAATCAGGTAGGACGCTCAAAGATTGAGTCGCGTCATAACTATAATCTTCCAAAATCATCTGACCGACTGAGACGCTTCACGCCTTACTCTTTATAGTCAAATCAGGAAGCACGCTAAAAGATTGAGTCGCTTCACACCTTCTACTCCATAATCTTTCAAAATCATCAGACCGACTGAGACACTTCACGCCTTACTCTCTATAGTCGAATCAGGTAGCACGCTGAAACATTGAGTCGCTTCATGCCTTATACTCTATTAGCTTCCAAAATCATCTGACCGACTAAGACGCTTTACGCCTTACTCTCCATAGTGGAATCAATTAGCACGTTGAAAGATTGAGTTGCTTCACGCCTTGCACTCGATAATCTTCCATAATCATCAGATCCACTGTGACGCTTCACACCTTACTCACCATAGTCGAATTAGGTAGCACACTGAAAGATTGAGTCACATCACGCCTTACACTCCATAATCTTCTAAAAACACCTGACCAACTGAGACGCTTCTTGCCATACTCTCCATAGTTGAATCAGGTAGCACGCTGAAAGATTGAATCGTTTACGCCTTACACTCCATAATCTTCCATAATTATCTGACCGACTGAGACGCTTCACTTCTTACTCTCCATAGTCGAATCAAGTAGCACGCTGAAAGTTTGAGTCGCTTCACACCTTCCACTCCATAATCTTCCAAAATCATCTGACCAACTGAGACACTTCATGCCTTACTCTCCAAAGTCGAATCAGGTAGTACGCTGAAACATTGAGTCGCTTCATGCCTTATACTCTATTAGCTTCCAAAATCATCTAACCCACTGAGATGCTTTACGCCTTACTCTCCATAGTCGAATCAGGTAGCACGCTGAAAGATTGAGTCGCTTCACGCCTTACACACCATAATCATCCAAAAATCATCTGACTGGCTTAGATGCTTCATGCCTTACACTCCGTAATCTTCCAAAAAATCATCTGACCGACTGAGACGCTTCACGCCTTACTCTTTATAGTCAAATCAGGAAGCACGCTAAAAGATTGAGTCGCTTCACACCTTCTACTCCATAATCTTCCAAAATTATCTGACCGACTGAGACGCTTCATGCCTTACTCTCCATAATCGAATCAGGTAGCACGCTGAAAGATTGAGCCGCTTCATGCCTTACACTCCATAATCTTCCAAAAATCATCTGACTGGCTGAGAGGCTTCTCGCCTTACACTCCATAATCTTCCAAAAAATTATCTGACCGACTGAGATGCTTCACGCCTTACTCTTCAAAGTCAAATCAGGAAGCACGCTAAAAGATTGAGTCGCTTCACGCCTTCCACTCCATAATCTTCCAAAATCATCTGACCGACTGAGACGCTTTACGCCTTACTCTCCATAGTCGAATCAAGCAGCTCGCTAAAAGATTGAGTCGCTTCACACCTTCCACTCCATAATCTTTGAAAATCATCTGACCGACTGAGACGCTTCACACCTTACTCTCCATAGTCGAATCTGGTATCACATTGAAAGATTGTGTCGCTTCACGCCTTTCACTCAATAATCTTCCAAAATCATCTGACCGACTGAGACGCTTCATGCCTTACACTCCATAATCGATTCAGGTAGCACGCTGAAAGATTGAGTCGCTCCACGCCTTACACTCCATAATCTTCCAAAAATCATCTGACTGGCTGAGAGGCTTCACGCCTTACACTCCATAATCTTCCAAAAAATCATCTGACCGGCTGAGATGCTTCACGCCTTACTCTTCAAAGTCAAATCAGGAAGCACGCTAAAAGAATGAGTCGCTTCACGCCTTACACTCCATAATCTTCCAAAATCATCTGACCGACTGAGGCGGTTCACGCCTTACTCTCCATAGTCGAATCAGGTAGGATGCTGAAAGATTGAGTCGCTCCACGCCTTACACTTTATAATCTTCCAAAAATCATCTGACTGGCTAAGATGCTTCACGCCTTACACTCCCCAATCTTCCAAAAAATCATCTGACCGACTGAGATGCTTCACGCCTTACTCTTCAAAGTCAAATCAGGAAGCACGCTAAAAGATTAAGTCACTTCACACCTTCTACTCCATAATCTTCCAAAATCATCTGACCGACTGAGATGGTTCACGCCTTACTCTCCATAGTCGAATCAGGTAGGACGCTCAAAGATTGAGTCGCGTCATAACTATAATCTTCCAAAATCATCTGACCGACTGAGACGCTTTACGCCTTACTCTCCATAGTCGAATCAAGTAGCTCACTAAAAGATTGAGTCGCTTTACACCTTCCACTCCATAATCTTTCAAAATCATCAGACCGACTGAGACACTTCACGCCTTACTCTCTATAGTCGAATCAGGTAGCACGCTGAAACATTGAGTCGCTTCATGCCTTATACTCTATTAGCTTCCAAAATCATCTGACCGACTAAGACGCTTTACGCCTTACTCTCCATAGTGGAATCAATTAGCACGTTGAAAGATTGAGTTGCTTCACGCCTTGCACTCGATAATCTTCCATAATCATCAGATCCACTGTGACGCTTCACACCTTACTCACCATAGTCGAATTAGGTAGCACACTGAAAGATTGAGTCACATCACGCCTTACACTCCATAATCTTCTAAAAACACCTGACCAACTGAGACGCTTCTTGCCATACTCTCCATAGTTGAATCAGGTAGCACGCTGAAAGATTGAATCGTTTACGCCTTACACTCCATAATCTTCCATAATTATCTGACCGACTGAGACGCTTCACTTCTTACTCTCCATAGTCGAATCAAGTAGCACGCTGAAAGTTTGAGTCGCTTCACACCTTCCACTCCATAATCTTCCAAAATCATCTGACCAACTGAGACACTTCATGCCTTACTCTCCAAAGTCGAATCAGGTAGTACGCTGAAACATTGAGTCGCTTCATGCCTTATACTCTATTAGCTTCCAAAATCATCTAACCCACTGAGATGCTTTACGCCTTACTCTCCATAGTCGAATCAGGTAGCACGCTGAAAGATTGAGTCGCTTCACGCCTTACACACCATAATCATCCAAAAATCATCTGACTGGCTTAGATGCTTCATGCCTTACACTCCGTAATCTTCCAAAAAATCATCTGACCGACTGAGACGCTTCACGCCTTACTCTTTATAGTCAAATCAGGAAGCACGCTAAAAGATTGAGTCGCTTCACACCTTCTACTCCATAATCTTCCAAAATTATCTGACCGACTGAGACGCTTCATGCCTTACTCTCCATAATCGAATCAGGTAGCACGCTGAAAGATTGAGCCGCTTCATGCCTTACACTCCATAATCTTCCAAAAATCATCTGACTGGCTGAGAGGCTTCTCGCCTTACACTCCATAATCTTCCAAAAAATTATCTGACCGACTGAGATGCTTCACGCCTTACTCTTCAAAGTCAAATCAGGAAGCACGCTAAAAGATTGAGTCGCTTCACGCCTTCCACTCCATAATCTTCCAAAATCATCTGACCGACTGAGACGCTTTACGCCTTACTCTCCATAGTCGAATCAAGCAGCTCGCTAAAAGATTGAGTCGCTTCACACCTTCCACTCCATAATCTTTCAAAATCATCAGACCGACTGAGACACTTCACACCTTACTCTCTATAGTCGAACCAGGTAGCACGCTGAAACATTGAGTCGCTTCATGCCTTATACTCTATTAGCTTCCAAAATCATCTGACCGACTGAGACGCATTACGCCTTACTCTCCATAGTCGAATCAATTAGCACGCTGAAAGATTGAGTTGGTTCACGCCTTGCACTCGATAATCTTCCATAATCATCAGATCCACTGAGACGCTTCACTCCTGACTCTCCATAGTCGAATTAGGTAGCACACTGAAAGATTAAGTCGCATCACGCCTTACACTCCATAATCTTCTAAAATCACCTGACCAACTGAGACGCTTCTTGCCATACTCTCCATAGTCGAATCAGGTAGCACGCTGAAAGATTGAATCGTTTACGCCTTACACTCCATAATCTTCCATAATTATCTGATCGACTGAGACGCTTCACTTCTTACTCTCCATAGTCGAATAAAGTAGCACGCTGAAAGTTTGAGTCGCTTCACACCTTCCACTCCATAATCTTCCAAAATCATCTGACCAACTAAGACACTTCATGCCTTACTCTCTAAAGTCGAATCAGGTAGTACGCTGAAACATTGAGTCGCTTCATGCCTTATACTCTATTAGCTTCCAAAATCATCTGACCCACTGAGATGCTTTACGCCTTGCTCTCCATAGTCGAATCATGTAGCACGCTGAAAGATTGAGTCACTTCATGCCTTATACTCCATAATCTTTGAAAATCATCTGACCGACTGAGACGCTTCACACCTTACTCTCCATAGTCGAATCTGGTATCACACTGAAAGATTGTGTCGCTTCACGCCTTACACTCCATAATCTTCCAAAATCATCTAACCGACAGAGACGCTTTATGCCTTACTCTCCGTAGTCGAATCAGGTAGCACGCTGAAAGATTGAGTCGCTTCACGCCTTACACACCATAATCTTCCAAAAATCATCTAACTTGCTTAGATGCTTCATGCCTTACACTCCGTAATCTTCCAAAAAATCATCTGACCGACTGAGACGCTTTACGCCTTACTCTTTATAGTCAAATCAGGAAGCACGCTAAAAGATTGAGTCGCTTCACGCCTTACACTCCATAATCATCCAAAAATCATCTAACTGGCTTAGATGCTTCATGCCTTACACTCCGTAATCTTCCAAAAAATCATCTGACCGACTGAGACGCTTCACGCCTTACTCTTTATAGTCAAATCAGGAAGCACGCTAAAAGATTGAGTCTCTTCACGCCTTCCACTCCATAATCTTCCAAAATCATCTGACCGACTGAGACGCTTCATGCCTTACACTCGATAATCGAATCAGGTAGCACGCTGAAAGATTGAGTCGCTCCACGCATTACACTCCATAATCTTCCAAAACTCATCTGACTGGCTGAGAGGCTTCTCGCCTTACACTCCATAATCTTCCAAAAAATCATCTGACCGGCTGAGATGCTTCAGGCCTTACTCTTCAAAGTCAAATCAGGAAGCACGCTAAAAGATTGAGTCGCTTCACGCCTTCCACTCCATAATCTTCCAAAATCATCTGACCGACTGAGACGCTTTACGCCTTACTCTCCATAGTCGAATCAAGCAGCTCGCTAAAAGATTGAGTCGCTTCACACCTTCCACTCCATAATCTTCCGAAATCATGTGACTGACTGAAACACTTCACGCCTTACTCTCTATAGTCGAATCAGGTAGCACGCTGAAACATTGAGTCGCTTCATGCCTTATACTCTATTAGCTTCCAAAATCATCTGACCGACTGAGATGCATTACGCCTTACTCTCCATAGTCGAATCAATTAGCACGCTGAAAGATTGAGTTGCTTCATGCCTTGCACTCGATAATCTTCCATAATCATCAGATCCACTGAGACGCTTCACTCCTGACTCTCCATAGTCGAATTAGGTAGCACACTGAAAGATTAAGTCGCATCACGCCTTACACTCCATAATCTTCTAAAATCACCTGTCCAACTGAGACGCTTCTTGCCATACTCTCCATAGTCGAATCAGGTAGCACGCTGAAAGATTGAATCGTTTACGCCTTACACTCCATAATCTTCCATAATTATCTGACCGACTGAGACGCTTCACTTCTTACTCTCCATAGTCGAATAAAGTAGCACGCTGAAAGTTTGAGTCGCTTCACACCTTCCACTCCATAATCTTCCAAAATCATCTGACCAACTAAGACACTTCATGCCTTACTCTCTAAAGTCGAATCAGGTAGTACACTGAAACATTGAGTCGCTTCATGCCTTATACTCTATTAGCTTCCAAAATCATCTGACCCACTGAGATGCTTTACGCCTTGCTCTCCATAGTCGAATCATGTAGCACGCTGAAATATTGAGTCACTTCATGCCTTATACTCCATAATCTTTGAAAATCATCTGACCGACTGAGACGCTTCACACCTTACTCTCCATAGTCGAATCTGGTATCACACTGAAAGATTGTGTCGCTTCACGCCTTACACTCCATAATCTTCCAAAATCATCTAACCGACAGAGACGCTTTATGCCTTACTCTCCGTAGTCGAATCAGGTAGCACGCTGAAAGATTGAGTCGCTTCACGCCTTACACACCATAATCTTCCAAAAATCATCTAACTTGCTTAGATGCTTCATGCCTTACACTCCGTAATCTTCCAAAAAATCATCTGACCGACTGAGACGCTTCACGCCTTACTCTTTATAGTCAAATCAGGAAGCACGCTAAAAGATTGAGTCGCTTCACGCCTTACACTCCATAATCATCCAAAAATCATCTAACTGGCTTAGATGCTTCATGCCTTACACTCCGTAATCTTCCAAAAAATCATCTGACCGACTGAGACGCTTCACGCCTTACTCTTTATAGTCAAATCAGGAAGCACGCTAAAAGATTGAGTCGCTTCACGCCTTCCACTCCATAATCTTCCAAAATCATCTGACCGACTGAGACGCTTCATGCCTTACACTCGATAATCGAATCAGGTAGCACGCTGAAAGATTGAGTCGCTCCACGCATTACACTCCATAATCTTCCAAAACTCATCTGACTGGCTGAGAGGCTTCTCGCCTTACACTCCATAATCTTCCAAAAAATCATCTGACCGGCTGAGATGCTTCACGCCTTACTCTTCAAAGTCAAATCAGGAAGCACGCTAAAAGATTGAGTCGCTTCACGCCTTCCACTCCATAATCTTCCAAAATCATCTGACCGACTGAGACGCTTTACGCCTTACTCTCCATAGTCGAATCAAGCAGCTCGCTAAAAGATTGAGTCGCTTCACACCTTCCACTCCATAATCTTCCGAAATCATGTGACTGACTGAAACACTTCACGGCTTACTCTCTATAGTCGAATCAGGTAGCACGCTGAAACATTGAGTCGCTTCATGCCTTATACTCTATTAGCTTCCAAAATCATCTGACCGACTGAGATGCATTACGCCTTACTCTCCATAGTCGAATCAATTAGCACGCTGAAAGATTGAGTTGCTTCACGCCTTGCACTCGATAATCTTCCATAATCATCAGATCCACTGAGACGCTTCACTCCTGACTCTCTATAGTCGAATTAGGTAGCACACTGAAAGATTAAGTCGCATCACGCCTTACACTCCATAATCTTCTAAAATCACCTGACCAACTGAGACGCTTCTTGCCATACTCTCCATAGTCGAATCAGGTAGCACGCTGAAAGATTGAATCGTTTACGCCTTACACTCCATAATCTTCCATAATTATCTGACCGACTGAGACGCTTCACTTCTTACTCTCCATAGTCGAATAAAGTAGCACGCTGAAAGTTTGAGTCGCTTCACACCTTCCACTCCATAATCTTCCAAAATCATCTGACCAACTAAGACACTTCATGCCTTACTCTCTAAAGTCGAATCAGGTAGTACGCTGAAACATTGAGTCGCTTCATGCCTTATACTCTATTAGCTTCCAAAATCATCTGACCCACTGAGATGCTTTACGCCTTGCTCTCCATAGTCGAATCATGTAGCACGCTGAAATATTGAGTCACTTCATGCCTTATACTCCATAATCTTTGAAAATCATCTGACCGACTGAGACGCTTCACACCTTACTCTCCATAGTCGTATCTGGTATCACATTGAAAGATTGTGTCGCTTCACGCCTTACACTCCATAATCTTCCAAAATCATCTAACCGACAGAGACGCTTTATGCCTTACTCTCCGTAGTCGAATCAGGTAGCACGCTGAAAGATTGAGTCGCTTCACGCCTTACACACCATAATCTTCCAAAAATCATCTAACTTGCTTAGATGCTTCATGCCTTACACTCCGTAATCTTCCAAAAAATCATCTGACCGACTGAGACGCTTCACGCCTTACTCTTTATAGTCAAATCAGGAAGCACGCTAAAAGATTGAGTCGCTTCACGCCTTCCACTCCATAATCTTCCAAAAATCATCTAACTGGCTTAGATGCTTCATGCCTTACACTCCGTAATCTTCCAAAAAATCATCTGACCGACTGAGACGCTTCACGCCTTACTCTTTATAGTCAAATCAGGAAGTACGCTAAAAGATTGAGTCGCTTCACGCCTTCCACTCCATAATCTTCCAAAATCATCTGACCGACTGAGACGCTTTACGCCTTACTCTCCATAGTCGAATCAAGCAGCTCGCTAAAAGATTGAGTCGCTTCACACCTTCCACTCCATAATCTTTCAAAATCATCTGACCGACTGAGACACTTCACGCCTTACTCTCTATAGTCGAATCAGGTAGCACGCTGAAACATTGAGTCGCTTCATGCCTTATACTCTATTAGCTTCCAAAATCATCTGACCGACTGAGACGCATTACGCCTTACTCTCCATAGTCGAATCAATTAGCACGCTGAAAGATTGAGTTGCTTCACGCCTTGCACTCGATAATCTTCCATAATCATCAGATCCACTGAGACGCTTCACTCCTGACTCACCATAGTCGAATTAGGTAGCACACTGAAAGATTAAGTCGCATCACGCCTTACACTCCATAATCTTCTAAAATCACCTGATCAACTGAGACGCTTCTTGCCATACTCTCCATAGTCGAATCAGGTAGCACGCTGAAAGATTGAATCGTTTACGCCTTACACTCCATAATCTTCCATAATTATCTGACCGACTGAGACGCTTCACTTCTTAATCTCCATAGTCGAATCAAGTAGCACGCTGAAAGTTTGAGTCGCTTCACACCTTCCACTCCATAATCTTCCAAAATCATCTGACCAACTAAGACACTTCATGCCTTACTCTCTAAAGTCGAATCAGGTAGTACGCTGAAATATTGAGTCGCTTCATGCCTTATACTCTATTAGCTTCCAAAATCATCTGACCCACTGAGATGCTTTACGCCTTGCTCTCCATAGTCGAATCATGTAGCACGCTGAAAGATTGAGTCACTTCATGCCTTATACTCCATAATCTTTGAAAATCATCTGACCGACTGAGACGCTTCACACTTTACTCTCCATAGTCGAATCTGGTATCACACTGAAAGATTGTGTCGCTTCACGCCTTACACTCCATAATCTTCCAAAATCATCTAACCGACAGAGACGCTTTATGCCTTACTCTCCGTAGTCGAATCAGGTAGCACGCTGAAAGATTGAGTCGCTTCACGCCTTACACACCATAATCTTCCAAAAATCATCTAACTTGCTTAGATGCTTCATGCCTTACACTCCGTAATCTTCCAAAAAATCATCTGACCGACTGAGACGCTTCACGCCTTACTCTTTATAGTCAAATCAGGAAGCACGCTAAAAGATTGAGTCGCTTCACGCCTTACACTCCATAATCATCCAAAAATCATCTAACTGGCTTAGATGCTTCATGCCTTACACTCCGTAATCTTCCAAAAAATCATCTGACCGACTGAGACGCTTCACGCCTTACTCTTTATAGTCAAATCAGGAAGCACGCTAAAAGATTGAGTCGCTTCACGCCTTCCACTCCATAATCTTCCAAAATCATCTGACCGACTGAGACGCTTCATGCCTTACACTCGATAATCGAATCAGGTAGCACGCTGAAAGATTGAGTCGCTCCACGCATTACACTCCATAATCTTCCAAAACTCATCTGACTGGCTGAGAGGCTTCTCGCCTTACACTCCATAATCTTCCAAAAAATCATCTGACCGGCTGAGATGCTTCACGCCTTACTCTTCAAAGTCAAATCAGGAAGCACGCTAAAAGATTGAGTCGCTTCACGCCTTCCACTCCATAATCTTCCAAAATCATCTGACCGACTGAGACGCTTTACGCCTTACTCTCCATAGTCGAATCAAGCAGCTCGCTAAAAGATTGAGTCGCTTCACACCTTCCACTCCATAATCTTCCGAAATCATGTGACTGACTGAAACACTTCACGCCTTACTCTCTATAGTCGAATCAGGTAGCACGCTGAAACATTGAGTCGCTTCATGCCTTATACTCTATTAGCTTCCAAAATCATCTGACCGACTGAGATGCATTACGCCTTACTCTCCATAGTCGAATCAATTAGCACGCTGAAAGATTGAGTTGCTTCACGCCTTGCACTCGATAATCTTCCATAATCATCAGATCCACTGAGACGCTTCACTCCTGACTCTCCATAGTCGAATTAGGTAGCACACTGAAAGATTAAGTCGCATCACGCCTTACACTCCATAATCTTCTAAAATCACCTGACCAACTGAGACGCTTCTTGCCATACTCTCCATAGTCGAATCAGGTAGCACGCTGAAAGATTGAATCGTTTACGCCTTACACTCCATAATCTTCCATAATTATCTGACCGACTGAGACGCTTCACTTCTTACTCTCCATAGTCGAATAAAGTAGCACGCTGAAAGTTTGAGTCGCTTCACACCTTCCACTCCATAATCTTCCAAAATCATCTGACCAACTAAGACACTTCATGCCTTACTCTCTAAAGTCGAATCAGGTAGTACGCTGAAACATTGAGTCGCTTCATGCCTTATACTCTATTAGCTTCCAAAATCATCTGACCCACTGAGATGCTTTACGCCTTGCTCTCCATAGTCGAATCATGTAGCACGCTGAAATATTGAGTCACTTCATGCCTTATACTCCATAATCTTTGAAAATCATCTGACCGACTGAGACGCTTCACACCTTACTCTCCATAGTCGAATCTGGTATCACATTGAAAGATTGTGTCGCTTCACGCCTTACACTCCATAATCTTCCAAAATCATCTAACCGACAGAGACGCTTTATGCCTTACTCTCCGTAGTCGAATCAGGTAGCACGCTGAAAGATTGAGTCGCTTCACGCCTTACACACCATAATCTTCCAAAAATCATCTAACTTGCTTAGATGCTTCATGCCTTACACTCCGTAATCTTCCAAAAAATCATCTGACCGACTGAGACGCTTCACGCCTTACTCTTTATAGTCAAATCAGGAAGCACGCTAAAAGATTGAGTCGCTTCACGCCTTCCACTCCATAATCTTCCAAAAATCATCTAACTGGCTTAGATGCTTCATGCCTTACACTCCGTAATCTTCCAAAAAATCATCTGACCGACTGAGACGCTTCACGCCTTACTCTTCATAGTCAAATCAGGAAGTACGCTAAAAGATTGAGTCGCTTCACGCCTTCCACTCCATAATCTTCCAAAATCATCTGACCGACTGAGACGCTTTACGCCTTACTCTCCATAGTCGAATCAAGCAGCTCGCTAAAAGATTGAGTCGCTTCACACCTTCCACTCCATAATCTTTCAAAATCATCTGACCGACTGAGACACTTCACGCCTTACTCTCTATAGTCGAATCAGGTAGCACGCTGAAACATTGAGTCGCTTCATGCCTTATACTCTATTAGCTTCCAAAATCATCTGACCGACTGAGACGCATTACGCCTTACTCTCCATAGTCGAATCAATTAGCACGCTGAAAGATTGAGTTGCTTCACGCCTTGCACTCGATAATCTTCCATAATCATCAGATCCACTGAGACGCTTCACTCCTGACTCACCATAGTCGAATTAGGTAGCACACTGAAAGATTAAGTCGCATCACGCCTTACACTCCATAATCTTCTAAAATCACCTGATCAACTGAGACGCTTCTTGCCATACTCTCCATAGTCGAATCAGGTAGCACGCTGAAAGATTGAATCGTTTACGCCTTACACTCCATAATCTTCCATAATTATCTGACCGACTGAGACGCTTCACTTCTTACTCTCCATAGTCGAATCAAGTAGCACGCTGAAAGTTTGAGTCGCTTCACACCTTCCACTCCATAATCTTCCAAAATCATCTGACCAACTAAGACACTTCATGCCTTACTCTCTAAAGTCGAATCAGGTAGTACGCTGAAATATTGAGTCGCTTCATGCCTTATACTCTATTAGCTTCCAAAATCATCTGACCCACTGAGATGCTTTACGCCTTGCTCTCCATAGTCGAATCATGTAGCACGCTGAAAGATTGAGTCACTTCATGCCTTATACTCCATAATCTTTGAAAATCATCTGACCGACTGAGACGCTTCACACCTTACTCTCCATAGTCGAATCTGGTATCACATTGAAAGATTGTGTCGCTTCACGCCTTACACTCCATAATCTTCCAAAATCATCTAACCGACAGAGACGCTTTATGCCTTACTCTCCGTAGTCGAATCAGGTAGCACGCTGAAAGATTGAGTCGCTTCACGCCTTACACACCATAATCTTCCAAAAATCATCTAACTTGCTTAGATGCTTCATGCCTTACACTCCGTAATCTTCCAAAAAATCATCTGACCGACTGAGACGCTTCACGCCTTACTCTTTATAGTCAAATCAGGAAGCACGCTAAAAGATTGAGTCGCTTCACGCCTTCCACTCCATAATCTTCCAAAAATCATCTAACTGGCTTAGATGCTTCATGCCTTACACTCCGTAATCTTCCAAAAAATCATCTGACCGACTGAGACGCTTCACGCCTTACTCTTTATAGTCAAATCAGGAAGTACGCTAAAAGATTGAGTCGCTTCACGCCTTCCACTCCATAATCTTCCAAAATCATCTGACCGACTGAGACGCTTCATGCCTTACACTCGATAATCGAATCAGGTAGCACGCTGAAAGATTGAGTCGCTCCACGCATTACACTCCATAATCATCCAAAACTCATCTGACTGGCTGAGAGGCTTCAGGCCTTACACTCCATAATCTTCCAAAAAATCATCTGACCGGCTGAGATGCTTCACGCCTTACTCTTCAAAGTCAAATCAGGAAGCACGCTAAAAGATTGAGTCGCTTCACGCCTTCCACTCCATAATCTTCCAAAATCATCTGACCGACTGAGACGCTTTACGCCTTACTCTCCATAGTCGAATCAAGCAGCTCGCTAAAAGATTGAGTCACTTCACACCTTCCACTCCATAATCTTCCGAAATCATGTGACTGACTGAAACACTTCACGCCTTACTCTCTATAGTCGAATCATGTAGCACGCTGAAACATTGAGTCGCTTCATGCCTTATACTCTATTAGCTTCCAAAATCATCTGACCGACTGAGACGCATTACGCCTTACTCTCCATAGTCGAATCAATTAGCACGCTGAAAGATTGAGTTGCTTCACGCCTTGCACTCGATAATCTTCCATAATCATCAGATCCACTGAGACGCTTCACTCCTGACTCACCATAGTCGAATTAGGTAGCACACTGAAAGATTAAGTCGCATCACGCCTTACACTCCATAATCTTCTAAAATCACCTGACCAACTGAGACGCTTCTTGCCATACTCTCCATAGTCGAATCAGGTAGCACGCTAAAAGATTGAATCGTTTACGCCTTACACTCCATAATCTTCCATAATTATCTGACCGACTGAGACGCTTCACTTCTTACTCTCCATAGTCGAATCAAGTAGCACGCTGAAAGTTTGAGTCGCTTCACACCTTCCACTCCATAATCTTCCAAAATCATCTGACCAACTAAGACACTTCATGCCTTACTCTCTAAAGTCGAATCAGGTAGTACGCTGAAACATTGAGTCGCTTCATGCCTTATACTCTATTAGCTTCCAAAATCATCTGACCCACTGAGATGCTTTACGCCTTGCTCTCCATAGTCGAATCATGTAGCACGCTGAAAGATTGAGTCACTTCATGCCTTATACTCCATAATCTTTGAAAATCATCTGACCGACTGAGACGCTTCACACCTTACTCTCCATAGTCGAATCTGGTATCACACTGAAAGATTGTGTCGCTTCACGCCTTACACTCCATAATCTTCCAAAATCATCTAACCGACAGAGACGCTTTATGCCTTACTCTCCGTAGTCGAATCAGGTAGCACGCTGAAAGATTGAGTCGCTTCACGCCTTACACACCATAATCTTCCAAAAATCATCTACCTTGCTTAGATGCTTCATGCCTTACACTCCGTAATCTTCCAAAAAATCATCTGACCGACTGAGACGCTTCACGCCTTACTCTTTATAGTCAAATCAGGAGGCACTCTAAAAGATTGAGTCGCTTCACGCCTTCCACTCCATCATCTTCCAAAAATCATCTAACTGGCTTAGATGCTTCATGCCTTACACTCCGTAATCTTCCAAAAAATCATCTGACCGACTGAGACGCTTCACGCCTTACTCTTTATAGTCAAATCAGGAAGCACGCTAAAAGATTGAGTCGCTTCACGCCTTCCACTCCATAATCTTCCAAAATCATCTGACCGACTGAGACGCTTCATGCCTTACACTCGATAATCGAATCAGGTAGCACGCTGAAAGATTGAGTCGCTCCACGCATTACACTCCATAATCTTCCAAAACTCATCTGACTGGCTGAGAGGCTTCTCGCCTTACACTCCATAATCTTCCAAAAAATCATCTGACCGGCTGAGATGCTTCACGCCTTACTCTTCAAAGTCAAATCAGGAAGCACGCTAAAAGATTGAGTCGCTTCACGCCTTCCACTCCATAATCTTCCAAAATCATCTGACCGACTGAGACGCTTTACGCCTTACTCTCCATAGTCGAATCAAGCAGCTCGCTAAAAGATTGAGTCGCTTCACACCTTCCACTCCATAATCTTCCGAAATCATGTGACTGACTGAAACACTTCACGGCTTACTCTCTATAGTCGAATCAGGTAGCACGCTGAAACATTGAGTCGCTTCATGCCTTATACTCTATTAGCTTCCAAAATCATCTGACCGACTGAGATGCATTACGCCTTACTCTCCATAGTCGAATCAATTAGCACGCTGAAAGATTGAGTTGCTTCACGCCTTGCACTCGATAATCTTCCATAATCATCAGATCCACTGAGACGCTTCACTCCTGACTCTCCATAGTCGAATTAGGTAGCACACTGAAAGATTAAGTCGCATCACGCCTTACACTCCATAATCTTCTAAAATCACCTGACCAACTGAGACGCTTCTTGCCATACTCTCCATAGTCGAATCAGGTAGCACGCTGAAAGATTGAATCGTTTTATGCCTTACACTCCATAATCTTCCATAATTATCTGACTGACTGAGACGCTTCACTTCTTACTCTCCATAGTCGAATAAAGTAGCACGCTGAAAGTTTGAGTCGCTTCACACCTTCCACTCCATAATCTTCCAAAATCATCTGACCAACTAAGACACTTCATGCCTTACTCTCTAAAGTCGAATCAGGTAGTACGCTGAAACATTGAGTCGCTTCATGCCTTATACTCTATTAGCTTCCAAAATCATCTGACCCACTGAGATGCTTTACGCCTTGCTCTCCATAGTCGAATCATGTAGCACGCTGAAATATTGAGTCACTTCATGCCTTATACTCCATAATCTTTGAAAATCATCTGACCGACTGAGACGCTTCACACCTTACTCTCCATAGTCGAATCTGGTATCACATTGAAAGATTGTGTCGCTTCACGCCTTACACTCCATAATCTTCCAAAATCATCTAACCGACAGAGACGCTTTATGCCTTACTCTCCGTAGTCGAATCAGGTAGCACGCTGAAAGATTGAGTCGCTTCACGCCTTACACACCATAATCTTCCAAAAATCATCTAACTTGCTTAGATGCTTCATGCCTTACACTCCGTAATCTTCCAAAAAATCATCTGACCGACTGAGACGCTTCACGCCTTACTCTTTATAGTCAAATCAGGAAGCACGCTAAAAGATTGAGTCGCTTCACGCCTTCCACTCCATAATCTTCCAAAAATCATCTAACTGGCTTAGATGCTTCATGCCTTACACTCCGTAATCTTCCAAAAAATCATCTGACCGACTGAGACGCTTCACGCCTTACTCTTTATAGTCAAATCAGGAAGTACGCTAAAAGATTGAGTCGCTTCACGCCTTCCACTCCATAATCTTCCAAAATCATCTGACCGACTGAGACGCTTTACGCCTTACTCTCCATAGTCGAATCAAGCAGCTCGCTAAAAGATTGAGTCGCTTCACACCTTCCACTCCATAATCTTTCAAAATCATCTGACCGACTGAGACACTTCACGCCTTACTCTCTATAGTCGAATCAGGTAGCACGCTGAAACATTGAGTCGCTTCATGCCTTATACTCTATTAGCTTCCAAAATCATCTGACCGACTGAGACGCATTACGCCTTACTCTCCATAGTCGAATCAATTAGCACGCTGAAAGATTGAGTTGCTTCACGCCTTGCACTCGATAATCTTCCATAATCATCAGATCCACTGAGACGCTTCACTCCTGTCTCACCATAGTCGAATTAGGTAGCACACTGAAAGATTAAGTCGCATCACGCCTTACACTCCATAATCTTCTAAAATCACCTGATCAACTGAGACGCTTCTTGCCATACTCTCCATAGTCGAATCAGGTAGCACGCTGAAAGATTGAATCGTTTACGCCTTACACTCCATAATCTTCCATAATTATCTGACCGATTGAGACGCTTCACTTCTTACTCTCCATAGTCGAATCAAGTAGCACGCTGAAAGTTTGAGTCGCTTCACACCTTCCACTCCATAATCTTCCAAAATCATCTGACCAACTAAGACACTTCATGCCTTACTCTCTAAAGTCGAATCAGGTAGTACGCTGAAACATTGAGTCGCTTCATGCCTTATACTCTATTAGCTTCCAAAATCATCTGACCCACTGAGATGCTTTACGCCTTGCTCTCCATAGTCGAATCATGTAGCACGCTGAAAGATTGAGTCACTTCATGCCTTATACTCCATAATCTTTGAAAATCATCTGACCGACTGAGACGCTTCACACCTTACTCTCCATAGTCGAATCTGGTATCACATTGAAAGATTGTGTCGCTTCACGCCTTACACTCCATAATCTTCCAAAATCATCTAACCGACAGAGACGCTTTATGCCTTACTCTCCGTAGTCGAATCAGGTAGCACGCTGAAAGATTGAGTCGCTTCACGCCTTACACACCATAATCTTCCAAAAATCATCTAACTTGCTTAGATGCTTCATGCCTTACACTCCGTAATCTTCCAAAAAATCATCTGACCGACTGAGACGCTTCACGCCTTACTCTTTATAGTAAAATCAGGAAGCACGCTAAAAGATTGAGTCGCTTCACGCCTTCCACTCCATAATCTTCCAAAAATCATCTAACTGGCTTAGATGCTTCATGCCTTACACTCCGTAATCTTCCAAAAAATCATCTGACCGACTGAGACGCTTCACGCCTTACTCTTTATAGTCAAATCAGGAAGTACGCTAAAAGATTGAGTCGCTTCACGCCTTCCACTCCATAATCTTCCAAAATCATCTGACCGACTGAGAAGCTTCATGCCTTACACTCGATAATCGAATCAGGTAGCACGCTGAAAGATTGAGTCGCTCCACGCATTACACTCCATAATCATCCAAAACTCATCTGACTGGCTGAGAGGCTTCAGGCCTTACACTCCATAATCTTCCAAAAAATCATCTGACCGGCTGAGATGCTTCACGCCTTACTCTTCAAAGTCAAATCAGGAAGCACGCTAAAAGATTGAGTCGCTTCACGCCTTCCACTCCATAATCTTCCAAAATCATCTGACCGACTGAGACGCTTTACGCCTTACTCTCCATAGTCGAATCAAGCAGCTCGCTAAAAGATTGAGTCGCTTCACACCTTCCACTCCATAATCTTCCGAAATCATGTGACTGACTGAAACACTTCACGCCTTACTCTCTATAGTCGAATCATGTAGCACGCTGAAACATTGAGTCGCTTCATGCCTTATACTCTATTAGCTTCCAAAATCATCTGACCGACTGAGACGCATTACGCCTTACTCTCCATAGTCGAATCAATTAGCACGCTGAAAGATTGAGTTGCTTCACGCCTTGCACTCGATAATCTTCCATAATCATCAGATCCACTGAGACGCTTCACTCCTGACTCACCATAGTCGAATTAGGTAGCACACTGAAAGATTAAGTCGCATCACGCCTTACACTCCATAATCTTCTAAAATCACCTGACCAACTAAGACGCTTCTTGCCATACTCTCCATAGTCGAATCAGGTAGCACGCTAAAAGATTGAATCGTTTACGCCTTACACTCCATAATCTTCCATAATTATCTGACCGACTGAGACGCTTCACTTCTTACTCTCCATAGTCGAATCAAGTAGCACGCTGAAAGTTTGAGTCGCTTCACACCTTCCACTCCATAATCTTCCAAAATCATCTGACCAACTAAGACACTTCATGCCTTACTCTCTAAAGTCGAATCAGGTAGTACGCTGAAACATTGAGTCGCTTCATGCCTTATACTCTATTAGCTTCCAAAATCATCTGACCCACTGAGATGCTTTACGCCTTGCTCTCCATAGTCGAATCATGTAGCACGCTGAAAGATTGAGTCACTTCATGCCTTATACTCCATAATCTTTGAAAATCATCTGACCGACTGAGACGCTTAACACCTTACTCTCCATAGTCGAATCTGGTATCACACTGAAAGATTGTGTCGCTTCACGCCTTACACTCCATAATCTTCCAAAATCATCTAACCGACAGAGACGCTTTATGCCTTACTCTCCGTAGTCGAATCAGGTAGCACGCTGAAAGATTGAGTCGCTTCACGCCTTACACACCATAATCTTCCAAAAATCATCTACCTTGCTTAGATGCTTCATGCCTTACACTCCGTAATCTTCCAAAAAATCATCTGACCGACTGAGACGCTTCACGCCTTACTCTTTATAGTCAAATCAGGAAGCACTCTAAAAGATTGAGTCGCTTCACGCCTTCCACTCCATCATCTTCCAAAAATCATCTAACTGGCTTAGATGCTTCATGCCTTACACTCCGTAATCTTCCAAAAAATCATCTGACCGACTGAGACGCTTCACGCCTTACTCTTTATAGTCAAATGAAGAAGCACGCTAAAAGATTGAGTCGCTTCACGCCTTCCACTCCATAATCTTCCAAAATCATCTGACCGACTGAGACGCTTCATGCCTTACACTCGATAATCGAATCAGGTAGCACGCTGAAAGATTGAGTCGCTCCACGCATTACACTCCATAATCTTCCAAAACTCATCTGACTGGCTGAGAGGCTTCACGCCTTACACTCCATAATCTTCCAAAAAATCATCTGACCGGCTGAGATGCTTCACGCCTTACTCTTCAAAGTCAAATCAGGAAGCACGCTAAAAGATTGAGTCGCTTCACGCCTTCCACTCCATAATCTTCCAAAATCATCTGACCGACTGAGACGCTTTACGCCTTACTCTCCATAGTCGAATCAAGCAGCTCGCTAAAAGATTGAGTCGCTTCACACCTTCCACTCCATAATCTTTCAAAATCATCTGACCGACTGAGACACTTCACGCCTTACTCTCTATAGTCGAATCAGGTAGCACGCTGAAACATTGAGTCGCTTCATGCCTTATACTCTATTAGCTTCCAAAATCATCTGACCGACTGAGACGCATTACGCCTTACTCTCCATAGTCGAATCAATTAGCACGCTGAAAGATTGAGTTGCTTCACGCCTTGCACTCGATAATCTTCCATAATCATCAGATCCACTGAGACGCTTCACTCCTGACTCACCATAGTCGAATTAGGTAGCACACTGAAAGATTAAGTCGCATCACGCCTTACACTCCATAATCTTCTAAAATCACCTGATCAACTGAGACGCTTCTTGCCATACTCTCCATAGTCGAATCAGGTAGCACGCTGAAAGATTGAATCGTTTACGCCTTACACTCCATAATCTTCCATAATTATCTGACCGACTGAGACGCTTCACTTCTTACTCTCCATAGTCGAATCAAGTAGCACGCTGAAAGTTTGAGTCGCTTCACACCTTCCACTCCATAATCTTCCAAAATCATCTGACCAACTAAGACACTTCATGCCTTACTCTCTAAAGTCGAATCAGGTAGTACGCTGAAACATTGAGTCGCTTCATGCCTTATACTCTATTAGCTTCCAAAATCATCTGACCCACTGAGATGCTTTACGCCTTGCTCTCCATAGTCGAATCATGTAGCACGCTGAAAGATTGAGTCACTTCATGCCTTATACTCCATAATCTTTGAAAATCATCTGACCGACTGAGACGCTTCACACCTTACTCTCCATAGTCGAATCTGGTATCACACTGAAAGATTGTGTCGCTTCACGCCTTACACTCCATAATCTTCCAAAATCATCTAACCGACAGAGACGCTTTATGCCTTACTCTCCGTAGTCGAATCAGGTAGCACGCTGAAAGATTGAGTCGCTTCACGCCTTACACACCATAATCTTCCAAAAATCATCTAACTTGCTTAGATGCTTCATGCCTTACACTCCGTAATCTTCCAAAAAATCATCTGACCGACTGAGACGCTTCACGCCTTACTCTTTATAGTCAAATCAGGAAGCACGCTAAAAGATTGAGTCGCTTCACGCTTTCCACTCCATAATCTTCCAAAAATCATCTAACTGGCTTAGATGCTTCATGCCTCACACTCCGTAATCTTCCAAAAAATCATCTGACCGACTGAGACGCTTCACGCCTTACTCTTTATAGTCAAATCAGGAAGCACGCTAAAAGATTGAGTCGCTTCACGCCTTCCACTCCATAATCTTCCAAAATCATCTGACCGACTGAGACGCTTCATGCCTTACACTCGATAATCGAATCAGGTAGCACGCTGAAAGATTGAGTCGCTCCACGCATTACACTCCATAATCTTCCAAAACTCATCTGACTGGCTGAGAGACTTCACGCCTTACACTCCATAATCTTCCAAAAAATCATCTGACCGGCTGAGATGCTTCACGCCTTACTCTTCAAAGTCAAATCAGGAAGCACGCTAAAAGATTGAGTCGCTTCACGCCTTCCACTCCATAATCTTCCAAAATCATCTGACCGACTGAGACGCTTTACGCCTTACTCTCCATAGTGGAATCAAGCAGCTCGCTAAAAGATTGAGTCGCTTCACACCTTCCACTCCATAATCTTTCAAAATCATCTGACCGACTGAGACACTTCACGCCTTACTCTCTATAGTCGAATCAGGTAGCACGCTAAAACATTGAGTCGCTTCATGCCTTATACTCTATTAGCTTCCAAAATCATCTGACCGACTGAGACGCATTACGCCTTACTCTCCATAGTCGAATCAATTAGCACGCTGAAAGATTGAGTTGATTCACGCCTTGCACTCGATAATCTTCCATAATCATCAGATCCACTGAGACGCTTCACTCCTGACTCACCATAGTCGAATTAGGTAGCACACTGAAAGATTAAGTCGCATCACGCCTTACACTCCATAATCTTCTAAAATCACCTGATCAACTGAGACGCTTCTTGTCATACTCTCCATAGTCGAATCAGGTAGCACGCTGAAAGATTGAATCGTTTACGCCTTACACTCCATAATCTTCCATAATTATCTGACCGACTGAGACGCTTCACTTCTTACTCTCCATAGTCGAATCAAGTAGCACGCTGAAAGTTTGAGTCGCTTCACACCTTCCACTCCATAATCTTCCAAAATCATCTGACCAACTAAGACACTTCATGCCTTACTCTCTAAAGTCGAATCAGGTAGTACGCTGAAACATTGAGTCGCTTCATGCCTTATACTCTATTAGCTTCCAAAATCATCTGACCCACTGAGATGCTTTACGCCTTGCTCTCCATAGTCGAATCATGTAGCACGCTGAAAGATTGAGTCACTTCATGCCTTATACTCCATAATATTTGAAAATCATCTGACCGACTGAGACGCTTCACACCTTACTCTCCATAGTCGAATCTGGTATCACACTGAAAGATTGTGTCGCTTCACGCCTTACACTCCATAATCTTCCAAAATCATCTAACCGACAGAGACGCTTTATGCCTTACTCTCCGTAGTCGAATCAGGTAGCACGCTGAAAGATTGAGTCGCTTCACGCCTTACACACCATAATCTTCCAAAAATCATCTACCTTGCTTAGATGCTTCATGCCTTACACTCCGTAATCTTCCAAAAAATCATCTGACCGACTGAGACGCTTCACGCCTTACTCTTTATAGTCAAATCAGGAAGCACGCTAAAAGATTGAGTCGCTTCACGCCTTCCACTCCATAATCTTCCAAAAATCATCTAACTGGCTTAGATGCTTCATGCCTTACACTCCGTAAACTTCCAAAAAATCATCTGACCGACTGAGACGCTTCACGCCTTACTCTTTATAGTCAAATCAGGAAGTACGCTAAAAGATTGAGTCGCTTCACGCCTTCCACTCCATAATCTTCCAAAATCATCTGACCGACTGAGACGCTTCATGCCTTACACTCGATAATCGAATCAGGTAGCACGCTGAAAGATTGAGTCGCTCCACGCATTACACTCCATAATCTTCCAAAACTCATCTGACTGGCTGAGAGGCTTCAGGCCTTACACTCCATAATCTTCCAAAAAATCATCTGACCGGCTGAGATGCTTCACGCCTTACTCTTCAAAGTCAAATCAGGAAGCACGCTAAAAGATTGAGTCGCTTCACGCCTTCCACTCCATAATCTTCCAAAATCATCTGACCGACTGAGACGCTTTACGCCTTACTCTCCATAGTCGAATCAAGCAGCTCGCTAAAAGATTGAGTCGCTTCACACCTTCCACTCCATAATATTCCGAAATCATGTGACTGACTGAAACACTTCACGCCTTACTCTCTATAGTCGAATCATGTAGCACGCTGAAACATTGAGTCGCTTCATGCCTTATACTCTATTAGCTTCCAAAATCATCTGACCGACTGAGACGCATTACGCCTTACTCTCCATAGTCGAATCAATTAGCACGCTGAAAGATTGAGTTGCTTCACGCCTTGCACTCGATAATCTTCCATAATCATCAGATCCACTGAGACGCTTCACTCCTGACTCACCATAGTCGAATTAGGTAGCACACTGAAAGATTAAGTCGCATCACGCCTTACACTCCATAATCTTCTAAAATCACCTGACCAACTGAGACGCTTCTTGCCATACTCTCCATAGTCGAATCAGGTAGCACGCTAAAAGATTGAATCGTTTACGCCTTACACTCCATAATCTTCCATAATTATCTGACCGACTGAGACGCTTCACTTCTTACTCTCCATAGTCGAATCAAGTAGCACGCTGAAAGTTTGAGTCGCTTCACACCTTCCACTCCATAATCTTCCAAAATCATCTGACCAACTAAGACACTTCATGCCTTACTCTCTAAAGTCGAATCAGGTAGTACGCTGAAACATTGAGTCGCTTCATGCCTTATACTCTATTAGCTTCCAAAATCATCTGACCCACTGAGATGCTTTACGCCTTGCTCTCCATAGTCGAATCATGTAGCACGCTGAAAGATTGAGTCACTTCATGCCTTATACTCCATAATCTTTGAAAATCATCTGACCGACTGAGACGCTTCACACCTTACTCTCCATAGTCGAATCTGGTATCACACTGAAAGATTGTGTCGCTTCACGCCTTACACTCCATAATCTTCCAAAATCATCTAACCGACAGAGACGCTTTATGCCTTACTCTCCGTAATCGAATCAGGTAGCACGCTGAAAGATTGAGTCGCTTCACGCCTTACACACCATAATCTTCCAAAAATCATCTACCTTGCTTAGATGCTTCATGCCTTACACTCCGTAATCTTCCAAAAAATCATCTGACCGACTGAGACGCTTCACGCCTTACTCTTTATAGTCAAATCAGGAAGCACTCTAAAAGATTGAGTCGCTTCACGCCTTCCACTCCATCATCTTCCAAAAATCATCTAACTGGCTTAGATGCTTCATGCCTTACACTCCGTAATCTTCCAAAAAATCATCTGACCGACTGAGACGCTTCACGCCTTACTCTTTATAGTCAAATCAGGAAGCACGCTAAAAGATTGAGTCGCTTCACGCCTTCCACTCCATAATCTTCCAAAATCATCTGACCGACTAAGACGCTTCATGCCTTACACTCGATAATCGAATCAGGTAGCACGCTGAAAGATTGAGTCGCTCCACGCATTACACTCCATAATCTTCCAAAACTCATCTGACTGGCTGAGAGGCTTCACGCCTTACACTCCATAATCTTCCAAAAAATCATCTGACCGGCTGAGATGCTTCACGCCTTACTCTTCAAAGTCAAATCAGGAAGCACGCTAAAAGATTGAGTCGCTTCACGCCTTCCACTCCATAATCTTCCAAAATCATCTGACCGACTGAGACGCTTTACGCCTTACTCTCCATAGTCGAATCAAGCAGCTCGCTAAAAGATTGAGTCGCTTCACACCTTCCACTCCATAATCTTTCAAAATCATCTGACCGACTGAGACACTTCACGCCTTACTCTCTATAGTCGAATCAGGTAGCACACTGAAACATTGAGTCGCTTCATGCCTTATACTCTATTAGCTTCCAAAATCATCTGACCGACTGAGACGTATTACGCCTTACTCTCCATAGTCGAATCAATTAGCACGCTGAAAGATTGAGTTGCTTCACGCCTTGCACTCGATAATCTTCCATAATCATCAGATCCACTGAGACGCTTCACTCCTGACTCACCATAGTCGAATTAGGTAGCACACTGAAAGATTAAGTCGCATCACGCCTTACACTCCATAATCTTCTAAAATCACCTGATCAACTGAGACGCTTCTTGCCATACTCTCCATAGTCGAATCAGGTAGCACGCTGAAAGATTGAATCGTTTACGCCTTACACTCCATAATCTTCCATAATTATCTGACCGACTGAGACGCTTCACTTCTTACTCTCCATAGTCGAATCAAGTAGCACGCTGAAAGTTTGAGTCGCTTCACACCTTCCACTCCATAATCTTCCAAAATCATCTGACCAACTAAGACACTTCATGCCTTACTCTCTAAAGTCGAATCAGGTAGTACGCTGAAACATTGAGTCGCTTCATGCCTTATACTCTATTAGCTTCCAAAATCATCTGACCCACTGAGATGCTTTACGCCTTGCTCTCCATAGTCGAATCATGTAGCACGCTGAAAGATTGAGTCACTTCATGCCTTATACTCCATAATCTTTGAAAATCATCTGACCGACTGAGACGCTTCACACCTTACTCTCCATAGTCGAATCTGGTATCACATTGAAAGATTGTGTCGCTTCACGCCTTACACTCCATAATCTTCCAAAATCATCTAACCGACAGAGACGCTTTATGCCTTACTCTCCGTAGTCGAATCAGGTAGCACGCTGAAAGATTGAGTCGCTTCACGCCTTACACACCATAATCTTCCAAAAATCATCTAACTTGCTTAGATGCTTCATGCCTTACACTCCGTAATCTTCCAAAAAATCATCTGACCGACTGAGACGCTTCACGCCTTACTCTTTATAGTCAAATCAGGAAGCACGCTAAAAGATTGAGTCGCTTCACGCCTTCCACTCCATAATCTTCCAAAAATCATCTAACTGGCTTAGATGCTTCATGCCTTACACTCCGTAATCTTCCAAAAAATCATCTGACCGACTGAGACGCTTCACGCCTTACTCTTTATAGTCAAATCAGGAAGTACGCTAAAAGATTGAGTCGCTTCACGCCTTCCACTCCATAATCTTCCAAAATCATCTGACCGACTGAGACGCTTCATGCCTTACACTCGATAATCGAATCAGGTAGCACGCTGAAAGATTGAGTCGCTCCACGCATTACACTCCATAATCATCCAAAACTCATCTGACTGGCTGAGAGGCTTCAGGCCTTACACTCCATAATCTTCCAAAAAATCATCTGACCGGCTGAGATGCTTCACGCCTTACTCTTCAAAGTCAAATCAGGAAGCACGCTAAAAGATTGAGTCGCTTCACGCCTTCCACTCCATAATCTTCCAAAATCATCTGACCGACTGAGACGCTTTACGCCTT
The DNA here is from genome assembly GCA_033977485.1 of Hydrangea macrophylla. Taxonomy (NCBI): domain Eukaryota; kingdom Viridiplantae; phylum Streptophyta; class Magnoliopsida; order Cornales; family Hydrangeaceae; genus Hydrangea; species Hydrangea macrophylla. The sequence continues at coordinate 36,328,711 of CM066995.1, forward strand.
ACTCTCCATAGTCGAATCAAGCAGCTCGCTAAAAGATTGAGTCGCTTCACACCTTCCACTCCATAATCTTCCGAAATCATGTGACTGACTGAAACACTTCACGCCTTACTCTCTATAGTCGAATCATGTAGCACGCTGAAACATTGAGTCGCTTCATGCCTTATACTCTATTAGCTTCCAAAATCATCTGACCGACTGAGACGCATTACGCCTTACTCTCCATAGTCGAATCAATTAGCACGCTGAAAGATTGAGTTGCTTCACGCCTTGCACTCGATAATCTTTCATAATCATCAGATCCACTGAGACACTTCACTCCTGACTCACCATAGTCGAATTAGGTAGCACACTGAAAGATTAAGTCGCATCACGCCTTACACTCCATAATCTTCTAAAATCACCTGACCAACTGAGACGCTTCTTGCCATACTCTCCATAGTCGAATCAGGTAGCACGCTAAAAGATTGAATCGTTTACGCCTTACACTCCATAATCTTCCATAATTATCTGACCGACTGAGACGCTTCACTTCTTACTCTCCATAGTCGAATCAAGTAGCACGCTGAAAGTTTGAGTCGCTTCACACCTTCCACTCCATAATCTTCCAAAATCATCTGACCAACTAAGACACTTCATGCCTTACTCTCTAAAGTCGAATCAGGTAGTACGCTGAAACATTGAGTCGCTTCATGCCTTATACTCTATTAGCTTCCAAAATCATCTGACCCACTGAGATGCTTTACGCCTTGCTCTCCATAGTCGAATCATGTAGCACGCTGAAAGATTGAGTCACTTCATGCCTTATACTCCATAATCTTTGAAAATCATCTGACCGACTGAGACGCTTAACACCTTACTCTCCATAGTCGAATCTGGTATCACACTGAAAGATTGTGTCGCTTCACGCCTTACACTCCATAATCTTCCAAAATCATCTAACCGACAGAGACGCTTTATGCCTTACTCTCCGTAGTCGAATCAGGTAGCACGCTGAAAGATTGAGTCGCTTCACGCCTTACACACCATAATCTTCCAAAAATCATCTACCTTGCTTAGATGCTTCATGCCTTACACTCCGTAATCTTCCAAAAAATCATCTGACCGACTGAGACGCTTCACGCCTTACTCTTTATAGTCAAATCAGGAAGCACTCTAAAAGATTGAGTCGCTTCACGCCTTCCACTCCATCATCTTCCAAAAATCATCTAACTAGCTTAGATGCTTCATGCCTTACACTCCGTAATCTTCCAAAAAATCATCTGACCGACTGAGACGCTTCACGCCTTACTCTTTATAGTCAAATCAGGAAGCACGCTAAAAGATTGAGTCGCTTCACGCCTTCCACTCCATAATCTTCCAAAATCATCTGACCGACTGAGACGCTTCATGCCTTACACTCGATAATCGAATCAGGTAGCACGCTGAAAGATTGAGTCGCTCCACGCATTACACTCCATAATCTTCCAAAACTCATCTGACTGGCTGAGAGGCTTCACGCCTTACACTCCATAATCTTCCAAAAAATCATCTGACCGGCTGAGATGCTTCACGCCTTACTCTTCAAAGTCAAATCAGGAAGCACGCTAAAAGATTGAGTCGCTTCACGCCTTCCACTCCATAATCTTCCAAAATCATCTGACCGACTGAGACGCTTTACGCCTTACTCTCCATAGTCGAATCAAGCAGCTCGCTAAAAGATTGAGTCGCTTCACACCTTCCACTCCATAATCTTTCAAAATCATCTGACCGACTGAGACACTTCACGCCTTACTCTCTATAGTCGAATCAGGTAGCACGCTGAAACATTGAGTCGCTTCATGCCTTATACTCTATTAGCTTCCAAAATCATCTGACCGACTGAGACGCATTACGCCTTACTCTCCATAGTCGAATCAATTAGCACGCTGAAAGATTGAGTTGCTTCACGCCTTGCACTCGATAATCTTCCATAATCATCAGATCCACTGAGACGCTTCACTCCTGACTCACCATAGTCGAATTAGGTAGCACACTGAATGATTAAGTCGCATCACGCCTTACACTCCATAATCTTCTAAAATCACCTGATCAACTGAGACGCTTCTTGCCATACTCTCCATAGTCGAATCAGGTAGCACGCTGAAAGATTGAATCGTTTACGCCTTACACTCCATAATCTTCCATAATTATCTGACCGACTGAGACGCTTCACTTCTTACTCTCCATAGTCGAATCAAGTAGCACGCTGAAAGTTTGAGTCGCTTCACACCTTCCACTCCATAATCTTCCAAAATCATCTGACCAACTAAGACACTTCATGCCTTACTCTCTAAAGTCGAATCAGGTAGTACGCTGAAACATTGAGTCGCTTCATGCCTTATACTCTATTAGCTTCCAAAATCATCTGACCCACTGAGATGCTTTACGCCTTGCTCTCCATAGTCGAATCATGTAGCACGCTGAAAGATTGAGTCACTTCATGCCTTATACTCCATAATCTTTGAAAATCATCTGACCGACAGAGACGCTTCACACCTTACTCTCCATAGTCGAATCTGGTATCACACTGAAAGATTGTGTCGCTTCACGCCTTACACTCCATAATCTTCCAAAATCATCTAACCGACAGAGACGCTTTATGCCTTACTCTCCGTAGTCGAATCAGGTAGCACGCTGAAAGATTGAGTCGCTTCACGCCTTACACACCATAATCTTCCAAAAATCATCTAACTTGCTTAGATGCTTCATGCCTTACACTCCGTAATCTTCCAAAAAATCATCTGACCGACTGAGACGCTTCACGCCTTACTCTTTATAGTCAAATCAGGAAGCACGCTAAAAGATTGAGTCGCTTCACGCCTTCCACTCCATAATCTTCCAAAAATCATCTAACTGGCATAGATGCTTCATGCCTTACACTCCGTAATCTTCCAAAAAATCATCTGACCGACTGAGACGCTTCACGCCTTACTCTTTATAGTCAAATCAGGAAGCACGCTAAAAGATTGAGTCGCTTCACGCCTTCCACTCCATAATCTTCCAAAATCATCTGACCGACTGAGACGCTTCATGCCTTACACTCGATAATCGAATCAGGTAGCACGCTGAAAGATTGAGTCGCTCCACGCATTACACTCCATAATCTTCCAAAACTCATCTGACTGGCTGAGAGACTTCACGCCTTACACTCCATAATCTTCCAAAAAATCATCTGACCGGCTGAGATGCTTCACGCCTTACTCTTCAAAGTCAAATCAGGAAGCACGCTAAAAGATTGAGTCGCTTCACGCCTTCCACTCCATAATCTTCCAAAATCATCTGACCGACTGAGACGCTTTACGCCTTACTCTCCATAGTCGAATCAAGCAGCTCGCTAAAAGATTGAGTCGCTTCACACCTTCCACTCCATAATCTTTCAAAATCATCTGACCGACTGAGACACTTCACGCCTTACTCTCTATAGTCGAATCAGGTAGCACGCTGAAACATTGAGTCGCTTCATGCCTTATACTCTATTAGCTTCCAAAATCATCTGACCGACTGAGACGCATTACGCCTTACTCTCCATAGTCGAATCAATTAGCACGCTGAAAGATTGAGTTGCTTCACGCCTTGCACTCGATAATCTTCCATAATCATCAGATCCACTGAGACGCTTCACTCCTGACTCACCATAGTCGAATTAGGTAGCACACTGAAAGATTAAGTCGCATCACGCCTTACACTCCATAATCTTCTAAAATCACCTGATCAACTGAGACGCTTCTTGCCATACTCTCCATAGTCGAATCAGGTAGCACGCTGAAAGATTGAATCGTTTACGCCTTACACTCCATAATCTTCCATAATTATCTGACCGACTGAGACGCTTCACTTCTTACTCTCCATAGTCGAATCAAGTAGCACGCTGAAAGTTTGAGTCGCTTCACACCTTCCACTCCATAATCTTCCAAAATCATCTGACCAACTAAGACACTTCATGCCTTACTCTCTAAAGTCGAATCAGGTAGTACGCTGAAACATTGAGTCGCTTCATGCCTTATACTCTATTAGCTTCCAAAATCATCTGACCCACTGAGATGCTTTACGCCTTGCTCTCCATAGTCGAATCATGTAGCACGCTGAAAGATTGAGTCACTTCATGCCTTATACTCCATAATCTTTGAAAATCATCTGACCGACTGAGACGCTTCACACCTTACTCTCCATAGTCGAATCTGGTATCACACTGAAAGATTGTGTCGCTTCACGCCTTACACTCCATAATCTTCCAAAATCATCTAACCGACAGAGACGCTTTATGCCTTACTCTCCGTAATCGAATCAGGTAGCACGCTGAAAGATTGAGTCGCTTCACGCCTTACACACCATAATCTTCCAAAAATCATCTACCTTGCTTAGATGCTTCATGCCTTACACTCCGTAATCTTCCAAAAAATCATCTGACCGACTGAGACGCTTCACGCCTTACTCTTTATAGTCAAATCAGGAAGCACTCTAAAAGATTGAGTCGCTTCACGCCTTCCACTCCATCATCTTCCAAAAATCATCTAACTGGCTTAGATGCTTCATGCCTTACACTCCGTAATCTTCCAAAAAATCATCTGACCGACTGAGACGCTTCACGCCTTACTCTTTATAGTCAAATCAGGAAGCACGCTAGAAGATTGAGTCGCTTCACGCCTTCCACTCCATAATCTTCCAAAATCATCTGACCGACTGAGACGCTTCATGCCTTACACTCGATAATCGAATCAGGTAGCACGCTGAAAGATTGAGTCGCTCCACGCATTACACTCCATAATCTTCCAAAACTCATCTGACTGGCTGAGAGGCTTCACGCCTTACACTCCATAATCTTCCAAAAAATCATCTGACCGGCTGAGATGCTTCACGCCTTACTCTTCAAAGTCAAATCAGGAAGCACGCTAAAAGATTGAGTCGCTTCACGCCTTCCACTCCATAATCTTCCAAAATCATCTGACCGACTGAGACGCTTTACGCCTTACTCTCCATAGTCGAATCAAGCAGCTCGCTAAAAGATTGAGTCGCTTCACACCTTCCACTCCATAATCTTTCAAAATCATCTGACCGACTGAGACACTTCACGCCTTACTCTCTATAGTCGAATCAGGTAGCACGCTGAAACACTGAGTCGCTTCATGCCTTATACTCTATTAGCTTCCAAAATCATCTGACCGACTGAGACGCATTACGCCTTACTCTCCATAGTCGAATCAATTAGCACGCTGAAAGATTGAGTTGCTTCACGCCTTGCACTCGATAATCTTCCATAATCATCAGATCCACTGAGACGCTTCACTCCTGACTCACCATAGTCGAATTAGGTAGCACACTGAAAGATTAAGTCGCATCACGCCTTACACTCCATAATCTTCTAAAATCACCTGATCAACTGAGACGCTTCTTGCCATACTCTCCATAGTCGAATCAGGTAGCACGCTGAAAGATTGAATCGTTTACGCCTTACACTCCATAATCTTCCATAATTATCTGACCGACTGAGACGCTTCACTTCTTACTCTCCATAGTCGAATCAAGTAGCACGCTGAAAGTTTGAGTCGCTTCACACCTTCCACTCCATAATCTTCCAAAATCATCTGACCAACTAAGACACTTCATGCCTTACTCTCTAAAGTCGAATCAGGTAGTACGCTGAAACATTGAGTCGCTTCATGCCTTATACTCTATTAGCTTCCAAAATCATCTGACCCACTGAGATGCTTTACGCCTTGCTCTCCATAGTCGAATCATGTAGCACGCTGAAAGATTGAGTCACTTCATGCCTTATACTCCATAATCTTTGAAAATCATCTGACCGACTGAGACGCTTCACACCTTACTCTCCATAGTCGAATCTGGTATCACACTGAAAGATTGTGTCGCTTCACGCCTTACACTCCATAATCTTCCAAAATCATCTAACCGACAGAGACGCTTTATGCCTTACTCTCCGTAGTCGAATCAGGTAGCACGCTGAAAGATTGAGTCGCTTCACGCCTTACACACCATAATCTTCCAAAAATCATCTAACTTGCTTAGATGCTTCATGCCTTACACTCCGTAATCTTCCAAAAAATCATCTGACCGACTGAGACGCTTCACGCCTTACTCTTTATAGTCAAATCAGGAAGCACGCTAAAAGATTGAGTCACTTCACGCCTTCCACTCCATAATCTTCCAAAAATCATCTAACTGGCTTAGATGCTTCATGCCTTACACTCCGTAATCTTCCAAAAAATCATCTGACCGACTGAGACGCTTCACGCCTTACTCTTTATAGTCAAATCAGGAAGCACGCTAAAAGATTGAGTCGCTTCACGCCTTCCACTCCATAATCTTCCAAAATCATCTGACCGACTGAGACGCTTCATGCCTTACACTCGATAATCGAATCAGGTAGCACGCTGAAAGATTGAGTCGCTCCACGCATTACACTCCATAATCTTCCAAAACTCATCTGACTGGCTGAGAGACTTCACGCCTTACACTCCATAATCTTCCAAAAAATCATCTGACCGGCTGAGATGCTTCACGCCTTACTCTTCAAAGTCAAATCAGGAAGCACGCTAAAAGATTGAGTCGCTTCACGCCTTCCACTCCATAATCTTCCAAAATCATCTGACCGACTGAGACGCTTTATGCCTTACTCTCCATAGTCGAATCAAGCAGCTCGCTAAAAGATTGAGTCGCTTCACACCTTCCACTCCATAATCTTTCAAAATCATCTGACCGACTGAGACACTTCACGCCTTACTCTCTATAGTCGAATCAGGTAGCACGCTGAAACATTGAGTCGCTTCATGCCTTATACTCTATTAGCTTCCAAAATCATCTGACCGACTGAGACGCATTACGCCTTACTCTCCATAGTCGAATCAATTAGCACGCTGAAAGATTGAGTTGCTTCACGCCTTGCACTCGATAATCTTCCATAATCATCAGATCCACTGAGACGCTTCACTCCTGACTCACCATAGTCGAATTAGGTAGCACACTGAAAGATTAAGTCGCATCACGCCTTACACTCCATAATCTTCTAAAATCACCTGATCAACTGAGACGCTTCTTGCCATACTCTCCATAGTCGAATCAGGTAGCACGCTGAAAGATTGAATCGTTTACGCCTTACACTCCATAATCTTCCATAATTATCTGACCGACTGAGACGCTTCACTTCTTACTCTCCATAGTCGAATCAAGTAGCACGCTGAAAGTTTGAGTCGCTTCACACCTTCCACTCCATAATCTTCCAAAATCATCTGACCAACTAAGACACTTCATGCCTTACTCTCTAAAGTCGAATCAGGTAGTACGCTGAAACATTGAGTCGCTTCATGCCTTATACTCTATTAGCTTCCAAAATCATCTGACCCACTGAGATGCTTTACGCCTTGCTCTCCATAGTCGAATCATGTAGCACGCTGAAAGATTGAGTCACTTCATGCCTTATACTCCATAATCTTTGAAAATCATCTGACCGACTGAGACGCTTCACACCTTACTCTCCATAGTCGAATCTGGTATCACACTGAAAGATTGAGTCGCTTCACGCCTTACACTCCATTATCTTCCAAAATCATCTAACCGACAGAGACGCTTTATGCCTTACTCTCCGTAGTCCAATCAGGTAGCACGCTGAATGATTGAGTCGCTTCACGCCTTACACACCATAATCTTCCAAAAATCATCTAACTTGCTTAGATGCTTCATGCCTTACACTCCGTAATCTTCCAAAAAATCATTTGACCGACTGAGACGCTTCACGCCTTACTCTTTATAGTCAAATCAGGAAGCACGCTAAAAGATTGAGTCGCTTCACGCCTTCCACTCCATAATCTTCCAAAAATCATCTAACTGGCTTAGATGCTTCATGCCTTACACTCCGTAATCTTCCAAAAAATCATCTGACCGGCTGAGACGCTTCACGCCTTACTCTTTATAGTCAAATCAGGAAGCACGCTAAAAGATTGAGTCGCTTCACGCCTTCCACTCCATAATCTTCCAAAATCATCTGACCGACTGAGACGCTTCATGCCTTACACTCGATAATCGAATCAGGTAGCACGCTGAAAGATTGAGTCGCTCCACGCATTACACTCCATAATCTTCCAAAACTCATCTGACTGGCTGAGAGGCTTCACGCCTTACACTCCATAATCTTCCAAAAAATCATCTGACCGGCTGAGATGCTTCACGCCTTACTCTTCAAAGTCAAATCAGGAAGCACGCTAAAAGATTGAGTCGCTTCACGCCTTCCACTCCATAATCTTCCAAAATCATCTGACCGACTGAGACGGTTCACGCCTTACTCTCCATAGTCGAATCAGGTAGGATGCTGAAAGATTGAGTCGCTCCACGCCTTACACTTTATAATCTTCCAAAAATCATCTGACTGGCTAAGATGCTTCACGCCTTACACTCCCCAATCTTCCAAAAAATCATCTGACTGACTTAGATGCTTCACGCCTTACTCTTCAAAGTCAAATCAGGAAGCACACTAAAAGATTAAGTCACTTCACACCTTCTACTCCATAATCTTCAAAAATCATCTGACCGACTGAGATGGTTCACGCCTTACTCTCCATAGTCGAATCAGGTAGGACGCTGAAAGATTGAGTCGCTTCATAACTTATAGTCCATAATCTTCCAAAATCATCTGACCGACTGAGACGCTTTACGCCTTACTCTCCATAGTCGAATCAAGTAGCTCGCTAAAAGATTGAGTCGCTTTACACCTTCCACTCCATAATCTTTCAAAATCATCAGACCGACTGAGACACTTCACGCCTTACTCTCTATAGTCGAATCAGGTAGCACGCTGAAACATTGAGTCGCTTCATGCCTTATACTCTATTAGCTTCCAAAATCATCTGACCGACTGAGACGCTTTACGCCTTACTCTCCATAGTCGAATCAATTAGCACGTTGAAAGATTGAGTTGCTTCACGCCTTGCACTCGATAATCTTCCATAATCATCAAATCCACTGAGACGCTTCACACCTTACTCACCATAGTCGAATTAGGTAGTACACTGAAAGATTGAGTCGCATCACGCCTTACACTCCATAATCTTCTAAAATCACTTGACCAACTGAGACGCTTCTTGCCATACTCTCCATAGTCGAATCAGGTAGCACGCTGAAAGATTGAATCGTTTACGCCTTACACTCCATAATCTTCCATAATTATCTGACCGACTGAGACGCTTCACTTCTTACTCTCCATAGTCGAATCAAGTAGCACGCTGAAAGTTTGAGTCGCTTCACACCTTCCACTCCATAATCTTCCAAAATCATCTGACCAACTGACACACTTCATGCCTTACTCTCCAAAGTCGAATCAGGTAGTACGCTGAAACATTGAGTCGCTTCATGCCTTATACTCTATTAGCTTCCAAAATCATCTGACCCACTGAGATGCTTTACGCCTTACTCTCCATAGTCGAATCATGTACCACGCTGAAAGATTGAGTCACTTCACGCCTTATACTCGATAATCTTCAAAAATCATCTGACCGACTGAGACGCTTCACACCTTACTCTCCATAGTTGAATCTGGTATCACACTGAAAGATTGAGTCGCTTCACGCCTTACACTCCATAATCTTCCAAAATCATCTAACCGACAGAGACGCTTTATGCCTTACTCTCCGTAGTCGAATCAGGTAGCACGCTGAAAGATTGAGTCACTTCACGCCTTACACACCATAATCTTCTAAAAATCATCTGACTGGCTTAGATGCTTCACGCCTTACACTCTGTAATCTTCCAAAAAATCATCTGACCGACTGAGACGCTTCACGCCTTACTCTTTATAGTCAAATCAGGAAGCACGATAAAAGATTGAATCGCTTCACGCCTTTCACTCCATAATCTTCCAAAATCATCTGACCGACTGAGACGCTTCATGCCTTACACTCCATAATCGAATCAGGTAGCACGCTGAAAGATTGAGTCGCTCCACGCCTTACACTCCATAATGTTCCAAAAATCATCTGACTGGCTGAGAGGCTTCACGCCTTCCACTCCATAATCTTCCAAAAAATCATCTGACCGGCTGAGATGCTTCACGCCTTACTCATCAAAGTCAAATCAGGAAGCACGCTAAAAGATTGAGTCGCTTCACGCCTTACACTCCATAATCTTCCAAAATCATCTGACCGACTGAGGCGGTTCACGCCTTACTCTCCATAGTCGAATCAGGTAGGATGCTGAAAGATTGAGTCGCTCCACGCCTTACACTTTATAATCTTCCAAAAATCATCTGACTGGCTAAGATGCTTCACGCCTTACACTCCCCAATCTTCCAAAAAATCATCTGACTGACTTAGATGCTTCACGCCTTACTCTTCAAAGTCAAATCAGGAAGCACACTAAAAGATTAAGTCACTTCACACCTTCTACTCCATAATCTTCAAAAATCATCTGACCGACTGAGATGGTTCACGCCTTACTCTCCATAGTCGAATCAGGTAGGACGCTGAAAGATTGAGTCGCTTTACACCTTCCACTCCATAATCTTTCAAAATCATCAGACCGACTGAGACGCTTCACACCTTACTCACCATAGTCGAATTAGGTAGTACACTGAAAGATTGAGTCGCATCACGCCTTACACTCCATAATCTTCTAAAATCACCTGACCAACTGAGACGCTTCTTGCCATACTGTCCATAGTCGAATCAGGTAGCACGCTGAAAGATTGAATCGTTTACGCCTTACACTCCATAATCTTCCATAATTATCTGACCGACTGAAACGCTTCACTTCTTACTCTCCATAGTCGAATCAAGTAGCACGCTGAAAGTTTGAGTCGCTTCACACCTTCCACTCCATAATCTTCCAAAATCATCTGACCAACTGAGACACTTCATGCCTTACTCTCCAAAGTCGAATCAGGTAGTACGCTGAAACATTGAGTCGCTTCATACCTTATACTCTATTAGCTTCCAAAATCATCTAACCCACTGCGATGCTTTACGCCTTACTCTCCATAGTCGAATCAGGTAGCACGCTGAAAGATTGAGTCGCTTCACGCCTTACACACCATAACCATCCAAAAATCATCTGACTGGCTTACATGCTTCATGCCTTACACTCCGTAATCTTCCAAAAAATCATCTGACCGACTGAGATGCTTCACGCCTTACTCTTTATAGTCAAATCAGGAAGCACGCTCAAAGATTGAGTCGCTTCACACCTTCCACTCCATAATCTTCCAAAATTATCTGACCGACTGAGACGCTTCATGCCTTACTCTCCATAATCGAATCAGGTAGCACGCTGAAAGATTGAGTCGCTCCATGCCTTACACTCCATAATCTTCCAAAAATCATCTGACTGGCTGAGAGGCTTCACGCCTTACACTCCATAATCTTCCAAAAAATCATCTGACCGACTGAGATGCTTCACGCCTTACTCTTCAAAGTCAAATCAGGAAGCATGCTAAAAGATTGAGTCGCTTCACGCCTTCCACCCCATAATCTTCCAAAATCATCTGACCGACTGAGACGCTTCACGCCTTACTCTCCATAGTCGAATCAGGTAGGACGCTGAAAGCTTGAGTCGCTCCACGCCTTACACTTTATAATCTTCCAAAAATTATCTCACTGGCTGTAGACACCCCATTTTGTCGGCTATCAGATTTAGGAGGCCCATAGCTTGGTGGTTCACAATGATCGAAAATGACTTAAAAGGATTCCTGGAAGTTAGTTCCATCTCTCAGAATGCTCAGAATGACCAAAATGCCCCTGAAAGCCCGAAAACTCCCAGATTTGGTCCCAAAGTTTTGAAAACATGCTATGTCGTAAGAAAAGCGATAAAATGAGTTTTTAAGAGAAATCGGGTGAAATCGTCGGCTCCCAGAGACCCCCGGAAGTCCCGGAAGTTCCCAGAAAATCCCCGTTGACCGGTTTGACCAAGGTTTGACTAGGTTTGACCAAGGTTTGACCAGGTTTGACCAATTTTGACCAAGTTTGACTGAAATCGTCCAAATTCACCAGAATCATGAGAAAAGTGTTAAAACAAGTTCCAAAAGAAAATCGAGCGAAAACATCAGCTCCCGGGAACTCCCGGAGGTTTCCAGAACTTCCCGGGAATCCCAGGTTTGACCAGTTTGACCAAAATTTGACTTTGGAACCGGGGCACCAAAAAATTTTCAAATATTTTTCATAGATACTAGAGTTCAATAGCTTTCCAACGGTACATCGCACATAATTTCTGGATTTAAAACGAATTTATTATGAATTTTCTAAGGCAAAAAAGGCGGTCAAATCGGCTTTTATCGCGAATACCGCAAAACTTTTCAAAGTGACCTATCACCGAACTATTTGTTATGTAAAGTAGACTCCATTACCTTTCCAACGGTATATCACAACCTCAATTTGGAGTTCGTATGCATGTTCTGTGAATTTTGGATGAAATAGGGCCTTTTCGCGAATACCGACACTTCAGGGGGCCTAAACAGCATTATCTGGACGAAGGACGAGCACTTCCGCCGCGGCACTGGCCCACTGCCGCCGCGGCACTCCCCTCCAGAGCAGTGTATTTTTGTAATTAGTTTTGTGATCCCATTTTGATTAATTAAACGCCAAAACGACATAGTTTTATGATTTCAGATGTTTGGAGCCAATGGGAATACTTTCTAAATCCCAAAACCACCCCAAGTTGGCCTATATAAACACCCCATTACTCTTCATTTTGGGGGAGTGAAATGAAAGTTTAGGAAAAGTTTGGGAGAGAAAGTTGTAGAGATAAGGTTAGAATAGAGAGAAAGAAGCTTCCTTCTTTGATTTTTCAAAACAAAAGTGAGTTCTAAACTTTGTTTTTACTTCATTACTCCCATTTACTTCAACATTCAATACTCCCAACCACCATTTTAGTGAGCATTTAAGAGAGTGGAAGCTTCTTCCACGTCTAGTGTCATTACATATGAGTGACACCAATCTACAAGTCTCATGCTTCATGAATATCATCTATTGATCATCATCTATTTGCTTGTTTATTTATTGTTCATCTCTTCTTATCTCATTTCTTTTTGATTTTCTTTATTTACTTACTAGTTCATCATCATCTAAGTGATGACATGAAGTTTGGGGTGAGTGAATCCTTATGGATAGTAGCTCTTGACCTCAAAAACATGTTTGATAGATGATGATCATAACCTCAATACTTCCAAGGTATTCTTGAAATGTATTGAAGTTATGTTCAAAATAAAATAAATCTCTCCAACAATCTTGGAGGTTCTTGATGATGAGTTTGATGTTGGCATTTTAAGTGGCTATAATCCTTATTGAGTATTAAAAATATGTTTTCAAAACATCTATTTCAAAACCCCTCTCAATCCTTCTCATTTTGGTTTCAAGAAACAAAACCTTGTTTTCCCCAAAATCTTCAAAATAATGAGTCAAAACAGTGAGTGAGTTGAGTTCAAAGATTTCTCTAGGACTCAATACTCAACATATGGATGCAAGGCCACTTGGAAAGTCTTCCTAACTCATTGCAGAACACCCATGATTTTTGGTTTGACTTAGAAGTACTTGGAAATGGTCCATTTGGATCCCAACATTCCTTCAAGACATTCTGTTTTTGCTGTCACAGCAGCTAGGTCCACTTCCAACCTCTTTTTCAGAAAATGTTTCCAAAAGGGGTGATCCTAACTTATTTTTCCCTTAAACTTCAATGTCTTAGGAAACTTTCTATATAAAATGGGCCTCTAGAGCATTAGTTTTCATTTTCTAATATTTTTTAACATTTCCGTCGACGGTACGGACTCTGTTTCTGAGTGACCTTCATTGATTATATGATTTATCTCAATCTGTGATAGCAATTCAAGATTGGCCTTTTGGGTTGTGTTCTAGACACAATAAGGAACATCTCCATAAAAAAATAATGCATTGAAAACATTCCTAACCCCTCTTTTAAAATTCCAAAAGATCATGGTACTGTTCTGTCCACTATTCACAGCAAACACATTTCAACTTTCATTCTTTGATTTGATGCTCATATGCATTCCAAATTAGTTCACATCTTAGGAAGTAGTTCATACTACATTTGTACATATCCCATGTTGATTTCATTCATCCATTCATACACATTTTAGACTTCTAAGTCATTCTAGGAATCCATGAACACAAAGCACACTACAACCTTGGCACATTTTAGATACATGCATTGCATTCATGCAAGATTTGGGGTTTTTGCAACTCCTAATCTAAGAAGATTATAAGGAATGATCAAAATCACACGTTCATACTTTCCCCTGTGATCTAATTCTCCTTTCTCATCCGTCCCGGGGATTGAGAAATCTTCTTTTTCTCAAAGAATAACATGCATCATACTAGCTTGCTAAGCATATTTTGATTTCTTGGTTTATTTGTTTCAATAACAATTCATGTCCCCCTTTAGATTAGGAAGTTTTGATTATTTGATACATGATTAGACGATTTTTCCTAGGTTTGTTTGTGTGATCTTTCACTTTACATTGTGTGATATTTGGCTTAGATCTTATGAATGATATCTTATCTTTAGATCTTCCATTTTCAAAGTTTCTTATGTAATGTAATATACTATCATAGTATTAATTGCCGGACCATACATAGTATAAGATGATTATTTGGATGCTAATTGAGGCCCGTCGAAAGACGGGGCGAGTTGAGAGTGTTATAGTCGCGACAAAGGCTCCTTCTTCTCTCGTACCAAAATCCCGAACCAAGTTCTTTGGTTATGAAGGGCCGGTGCCCTTATCCGCTTGGGTGAGTCAAAATTAGGTTTCTTGGTTCCTTAAAGACCAAGTGGCGACTCTGTATCAGTTTTCAACAGACCTTTTCCTTTTCTTTTTCCAAAACAATCTCAAACAAAAGAGGTGGAACGCCGCGTGTCCACAATCTGGCGACTCTGCTGGGGACTTTTATTTTCAAAACAAAATAATACAGAGGTTTGACTCATAAGAAGCATCCTTAAAATCATCTTTTTACTGTGTTTGGTTCACCGCATTGCACTCTTGCATTTCCCCCTCCGACTGTGTCTGAAACGCGGCGCTGACATTGTTCAGGTCTTGCTGTGCCAGGGCACAAGTCACTGTTGATACTGTACCTTCCAAGGTATATCAAAAAGAGTAAAAACCTCCGTACTGTCTCTCTGACGGTATATTAGAACTCTCGTCAACAGACCCTCTTTGACTAAACCCAGCCTTTGCATATAGATTCCTGTAGAACCTTTCATAGGACTGTTCATTTATCTTTTCAGATAGGACAATATGATATAACTGCTGTATACCCTGACGGGATTACCTGCGCAGTGCAGATGCTTATGTGGCATAGAATAGAACCTCTTTCTTATGATTCCTAAGGCAATCACTCACATGTGATCACATTGAGTTGACCTGCCTAGGCATCATGGAAAAGATGTCTGCTCCATGCTCACAAAGATATACACCGCAAACCTTGTTTGTCGGTCCTGAGACATAGGAGTATGAAAACCTGGTAGAAAGTACGATCGCTATAACCATACTTACCAATTTCTCCCGAAAACTCTGCCCAGATATCCCAGATATAACCGTACTTACCAGTTTCTCCCGGAAACTCTGTCCAGATATCCCAGATATAACCGCACTTACAAGTTTCTCCCAGAAACCCTGTCCAGATATCCCAGATATAACCATATTAACCAGTGTCTCTCAGAAACTCTGCCCAAATCTCCCAGATATAACCGTACTTACCAGTTTCTCCCAAAAACTCTGCCCAGATATCCCAAATATAACCGTACTTACCAGTTTCTCCTAGAAACCCTGTCCAGATATCCCAGATATAACTATATTAACCAGTGTCTCTCAGAAACTCTGCCCAAATCTCCTAGAGATACCCAAAATTGTACCCGGATATTCCGGTCTCTCCCAGAAACCCTATCCAAATCAACCAAGAATGCCCTGGAAATCCCTGTTATCCCTTGGTGATCGTACTGGAAAGCAAGATTGGCACACTCTATATGGTTAGGACCTTATTTGTTTAACTGCTATCTGTTAGAAATAGGGGCATCATATAGATTAGGGCTTACATATGCATGCTTGTCTCCCATGCATACACCATTCCCATCTCTCTGCACGCACTTTCTCGAGTCAGTCCACGTCACTGTCTTTGTCGGTCTAAAAGTCATCACTGTCAGGATCTGATGCACCCCTTTCTCTCAAAATCTGTCAGGTCAGCATAGATTCCCAAGGCCTGCAGCCGGAATCCTCGTCATGGACCAGGAGTTCAGATAATCGTTTGGTCAGAATCAGTCCGACTGCCCGCTTCAGCATGAATAGAGAAGAATTGGAAAACAAGGTTACCGAGTTGGAAGCAACTATAAGCCAACAGTCCGACAGTCTAGCCCAAGTCCTAAAATTCATAGAAGAACTGAAGCAGCAGCAGCCGCAACCTCCGCCCGGGTTCTCACCACCAGGATTTGAACCACCCCCGCTTGGGAATAATGGGGAGGAAGACTGGTTTCAAGGGGTCCCACCGCTTACGTATGAGAAGAAGCTCCAAGAGAAAATGGACAAGGTCGACAAGCTGGAGAGCGTACTGAGAAAAAGCAAGGGGATCGATGATTACATGCTAGACTTGGAAGCCCTCTTTGAGCCTGTCAAGTTGAAACTGCCGGAGAACTTCAAAATGCCTGCCATCGACTGTTTTGATGGAATTGGGAACCCAAAAATCACGTGAAGCTGTGTATGTGTATCTTCCAGTCCAAGGGTTGTACCCACGAGCACATTACGATGCTGTTTCCGTAAACTCTGGCAAAATCTGCACTATCATGGTTCCTAACCTTGGAAGCCTCCAAAACCCGGGCCTGGGAAGATATCGTTCAAGTTTTTGTCGATCATTACTCCTACAATCAGGAGCTGGATGTCACCATCAGGGATTTGGAAATGACCCAGCAGAACAACAATGAATCCTTTGTTGCGTTTCTGAGCAGATGGAGGAACAAGGTAGCCCAAATGACCCACCGCCCGATTGAAAAGGAACAGGTAAGGATGCTCATCCAGAATCTGTAGCCGCTCTATCATGAGAAATTATTCTACCAGTCCATCTCCACCTTTGAGGAGTTGTTTGAAGTCGGAACCCGAATTGAAGATTCTATCAGGGAAGGAAAGATCAAAAAGGAAGACCCTCCGAGTCAGTCAAGAAGGCCCAACTACTCCCGGAATCCCCAGGATGTCAATGCCCTTTGCAGCCAACCCATGGCGTACCCTCCTAGGCCCTACCAACCCTCCAACCAGGCAAATCCCTCCAACCGCCCTTTCCAGAAAAAGCCCCCTCGCAACTTTGCCAAGTTAGAAATCTCTCTCTCCTCTGCCCTAGACCGCCTCCTCAAAAAGGGCCATCTCCAACTACTCCAGCCTCGAAATACTCCGCCCCCGCCTAACTGCGATATGTCCAAGCGATGTACCTACCACCAAGCCCCCGGCCATAACACCGATGATTGCATGCGCCTCCGCCATGATATCCAAGACCTCATCGACCAGAATATCATCGAACCACCTCCGAAGCAGCCCCATATCACCCAAAATCCTCTACCTAACCACCAAAGTGTCAGCCTCATCGATTCCAACCCTATATCCTTCAACCTGCTGCCTATATCACCCCCTTAGGACAACCCTTACCCCTCATTGACATCCCGGATTCGGAGGGAGTTCATCTGATCAGGGGAGAGAATGATGAGTGGCAGCAATAGCTAGACGATGAGCAAGACCTGTTCTTTCTGGAAGAGCATGATCTGGGGGTGGTAGACCTCAAATGGTATGACCCCAACAACGAGAGTGACGTTTCTATCTGGAGCGAGCCGGAAAAGCCATTTGTGGGAACGGATTGTGATTGTTTCAAAAAGGATGGGACTGTAGAGGGACCTACTCCTGCCGAGATTGATCATCTGACCAGGTCAGGCCGTCACTATCAGCCTCCACAGCCCGCCACCGATGCAACCGAGAAAGGTCCAGTCAAGGACAAAGGGAAGGGTAAGATGGATGAGATCATCGAAGAAGATAATGAGTTGATAAAGCAGCTAAAGAAAACCCAAGCACATCTCTCGATGTGGGATATCATGGTGACATCCTACATGCATAGGCAAGCCGTGTTGAATGCCTTGGCTGGGATTGAAGTTCCTATCTATGCCGCACCAGAGGACATGATAGCTTTCTTGGGCGCACTTACCCCCGACCCGATCATTACATTTTTTGATGAGGACTTGCCACCGGAAGGATCCGCACATAACAAATCATTGTACATCACTGTCGGATGTAAGGGACAGCAGGTACCATTTTGTCTGGTTGATACAGGTTCTGCCTTAAATGTTTGTGCCCTAAGAACTGCCACTGCTTTGGGGGTCAATATCCTTGACATCACGCCATCTGTGCAATCCATGAGGGCATGTGATAACACCAGGAGAAATGTGATAGGGACTGTCTCTCTACAAATTCGGGTAGGATCTTTGGTAAGTACTGAGATTTTTCAAGTCATGGACATACCTGCCTCGTTCAACTTGTTGATCGGGAGGCCCTGGTTACACGCCAACAAAGCCGTATCGTCCACTGTTTATCAAATGATCAAGTACATTCATGAGAAGGAAGTAAAGATCATCCTCGGTAATAGTTGGGGTAATGAAGCTTTCCCAAATTACGCTCCCATTTTTGAAGTCCAAATACCTGAGCTAGAAGAAGGAGAAATCAGTGGATTCTTCATGGAAGAAGTCCACATGATCAATGACGAAGACAGGTTCCCCGAGATCCATTCCGCAGTCGTCAACATTGTCCGCAAGATGAACTACTTCCCCGGAATGAGATTAGGCCGACGCTAGCAAGGGATTCGTGAGTTTCCTCAGATCAAAGGGCAACAAGGAACTTTCGGGTTGGGGTACACGCCCACTGAAGAAGACGTCGAGCTACAGAGGCCATGGAAGAAAAGGGTGAAGGGTCTCCCACCGTACCGCAAGACTTTGAATGGACAGTTCATAAAAGAAGGGGATGATTTCCCTTACTTCGGGTTCCCCGAACCCTGGATCCATCAAACCACTGGGAAGAAGCACCCCGGGCATGAAATCTTCGCTGACTGCGAAAGGCCCCCATATCAAGACCCGTTCTATCCTGAAGAAGTTAAGAAGACCCCGAAGGAAGACTGGTTGAAATACCTGGACACTGAAGCCATCAAGAAAATGTGGGAGGAATCTGCTGAGAAGAATGAAGAAGAGAGGGCCGAGAGCCAAGATGATCAGATCAAGCCAACTGAGGAGGGTCTGAACAACCAGGCTGTAGAGTCATCCATCTGTGTCTCCTAATCCCCTATTTCCCCGGAGTCTGCACTACCAATTATCGAGTCTGTACCAGAGTCGGCTGCTGTAAGCCCACCACCGTCCAATGTAATCACTTCACCTATCATGAATGAAATGAAAGACGATTCTGCTTACTCCCTGTGTCTAACACTTGTGAATGCATAGATCCCTCCGAGGATCTTCCAATCAAACTTAAGCAACTAATTGAAAAACCACCTGCTTATGAAATAATCGAGGATACTTTATCAGTTAATCTAGGTGAAATAGATAATCCCCAAATTGTGCAAATTGGCTCAACTCTTAATAAGGAAGAAAAAGAAAAATTAACCCTCTTGCTAAAAGAATTCAAAGATGTTTTTCCTTGGTCTTACGAAGACATGCCTGGGGTCGATCCCAACATTGTCCAACATCATATTCCCCTCCTCCCCAATTCTAAACCCGTCAAGCAGAAACTGAGGCGCATGAGGCCAGAATGGGCACTAAAGGTTAAAGAAGAAGTGGAGAAACTGTTCAGGGCAGGGTTCATCATTGTCACCGAGTATCCGGAATGGATTGCCAATATCGTGCCAGTCCCGAAGAAGGATGGAAAAGTTCGTGTGTGCGTCGACTTCCGTGATCTAAACAAAGCCAGTCCCAAGGATGACTTCCCGCTTCCCCACATTGATGTCTTGGTGGACAACACCGCTGGACATGAGCTACTTTCATTCATGGATGGCTTCTCAGGGTATAATTAGATTCTAATGGCGCCAGAAGATCGGGAAAAGACGACAATCACCACCCCTTGGGGGACCTACTGTTATAGAGTAATGCCTTTCGGACTCAAGAATGCTGGGGCTACTTACCAAAGAGCCGCCACCACCCTGCTGCATGACATGATTCACAAAGAAGTAGAAGTGTACGTAGATGACATGATCGTGAAGTCCAAAGACAAATAAGGGCACCTGGTAGCATTGGAAAAGTTTTTCGAAAGGTTGCACAAATACAAGATGAGGTTGAATCCAAAGAAATGCACTTTCGGCGTGACCTCTGGTAAACTCCTGGGTTTTCTCATCACACAAAGGGGAATAGAGGTGGACCCCTCTAAGATCAAGGCAATCCTCGAAATGACACCGCCGCGGAATGAAAAAGAAGTAAGGGGGTTTCTCGGAAGGATCCAATTTATCAGCCGCTTCATTTCCAAGCTCACGACTACATGTGATCCTTTGTTTCCATTGCTGAGAAAAGGAGAGAAGTTTTAATGGGATGACCAATGCCAAGCCGCATTCGACAAAATAAAAGCCTACCTTCAAAATCCACCTGTCCTCTCACCACCCACTCCTCATAAGCCCTTATTCCTTTACCTGTCTGTCTCCGAAAATGCCATGGGTTGTATGCTAGCCCAAGAAGGAGAAGAAAGCAACTCCGAAAAAGCCATATACTACCTCAGCAAGAGGATGACTGGGTATGAGCTCAACTACTCTACCCTCAAAAAAACATGTTGGGCCTTGGTTTGGTGCACTCGCCGACTAAGGCACTACATGCTGGCCTTCCCAGTTGTGCTCATATCCCGCATGGATCCTCTGAAATACCTTCTCGAAAAGCCCGCCCTGACCGGTCGTATATCCCGTTGGTTACTCCTACTATCCGAATTCGATATCAAGTATGTCACAAGAAAATCGGTAAAAGGGAGAACCGTGGCCGAGCATCTTGCAGAACATGCCATCGAATCCGAAGAAAGTGGAGACTTTCCGTTTCCAGACGAAAGTATCATGGAAGTCAAGGAAGAACAGTGGAAGTTGTACTTTAATGGAGCAGCCAACATGAAAGGATACGGAGTAGGAATGATTCTCGTATCACCAAGCGGGGACCACACTCCATTGGCAGTCAAGCTCAACTATAACTCCACCAACAACACCGCTGAATACGAAGCATGCATTCTGGGAATGGAAGCAGCCTTAGAACTGAAAGTTCAGAAGTTGGATGTCTTCGGGGATTCAAACCTCATTATATCGCAAGCTAGAGGAGAATGGAAAGTAAAAGAAGAAAGGTTGAAGCCCTATCATGATCATCTCGACCAACTCAAGAGGCAGTTCAAGAATGTCACATTTCTCTACTTGCCTCGGGAAGAGAACCAGCTAGCAGATTCATTGGCTACTTTAGCCTCCATGATCAAGATTCCTGTGGGAGTCAGGATGATGCCCTTGGTGATTGAGCAGAGGTATGAGCCTTCATTCAATATGATAGCCGCAATCGAAGAAGAAGAGAATGAAACGCCGTGGTATCAGGATGTCTGGGATTTCATAGAAAAGGGGACATACCCCCAAGAATCTACCGAGAAAGACAAAAGGGCCATTCGAAGATTCGCAGCGCAATTCATCATTTGCGGTGGAAAACTGCTGAAGAAAGGATACAACGGTCACAACCTGACTTGCTTGTTCGGAAAGAGCTCCAAAAGAATGATGGAAGAAATACACGAGGGGGTATGCGGCCCGCACATGAATGGTCACATGCTGGCTAAGAAGATCATAAGACAAGGATACTACTGGGCAACATTGGAGAAAGATTGTTGCGAATACGTGAGAAGGTGTCACAAGTGCCAGATCCATGCAAACATGATGCACGTGCCACCATCCCTTCTATACAGCATGACCTCGCCTTGGCCATTCTCCACCTGGGGAATCGATATTATTGGTGAAATCATCCCGAAAGCCTCAAATGGAAATCGGTACATCCTGGTGGCCATAGACTACTTCACAAAATGGGTGGAAGCTGCATCTTACACCAAGTTGGGGGCCAAGGAAGTGGCCAAATTCATCAAGAGAAATCTCATCTGCCGTTATGGAGTTCCCCATGAGATTATTTCGGATAACGGAAGTCATTTCAAGGCAGAAGCCAGGGATCTATTCGAGGAGTACAAAATCACTTATCACAAGTCATCCCCATACAGACCACAGACTAATGGGGCAGTCGAAGCTGCGAATAAGAATGTCAAGGCCATACTGCAGAAATCGGCCGATACCTACAAGGACTGGCATGAAAAGCTACCGTTCGCACTTTGGGGGTACAGAACGTCGATAAGGACGTCCACGGGAGAAACTCCTTACTCGCTGGTGTATGGGATGGAAGCGGTACTCCCGGTCGAGATAGAACTAGCATCTCTACGTGTGATGGCAGAATGTGAAATTTCGAAATCAGATTGGTTGAGAGAAAGATACGAAGAGTTAGCTCTCATAGATGAAAAGCGTCTAGCGGCAGTCGACCATGTCCGAATCTATCAAAAAAGGATAGCCCGTGCTTTCAACAAAAGGGTTCGTCCAAGGAAGATTGTCAAGGGCGACCTTGTCCTTAAGGAATTGCGAGCTCCGATCTTTGATCCCCGTGGGAAGTTTAAACCCAAATGGGTAGGCCCTTACATCGTCAAGGCCATTCTTTCCGGAGGAGCAACTTACCTCATGGACCTCGATGGTGTCGAATTCAAAGAACCAATCAACATGGACAGCCTCAAAAAGTACTATGCTTGACCATTCCAATAACCATTTTCTTCAAGCTTTGGCCTTGAACTACGCTCGACCTGATTCCCACTCGGGGATACGTAGGCAACCACATCGGTTCGGTCGCTCCACCCACAAAAAAATAACCATTTTCTTCAAGCCTTGCCTTGAACTACGCTCGACCTGATTACCACTCGGGAATACGTAGGCAACCACATCGGTTCGGTCGCTCCACCTACCTAAAAATCAACCCCCTTCCTTTCAAAACTGTGGCCCGAACTATGTTGGACCTGATCCCTGCTCGGGGGTACGTAGGTAGACTTTTAAAGAGAAAAAAAGGATGGCTCCCTAGGTTGAAAATCCGAAAGGACGCCTAGACAAAAATTAGAGCTAAATCCAAGGTGAGCAATAACAAAAGAGAGAAAATAGCTCACTAGGTCACCTCCTTGGTGCCTAGGTAAAATTATGAGCATGTGAGAAAAATAAAGTCGCGGTCCTTACCATAACCCAGAAATCGCCCTCCACACTAGGGGCAAACTTCGGCCACTAGGCTCGTTTGCCTGAACCTCTTCTAAACTAGGGGCAAACGTCGGTCATCTACCTCATTTGCCTCACAACCATACATATCCCAAACTAGGGGCAAACTTCGGCCACCCGCCTCGTTTGCCTCCAATAACCCTAGCATGCCCAAGCAAGTACCAAAAGCAACAACTAATTGAAATCTCGGTTACAAAATATTTTTAGAAAGCTAAAATGCATAAAATGAGATTCCCAAAGTAACCAAGGTTCACCGATAAACAAACTTTGAATATTACATAAGCAGGAATAATCGGAGAAACAAAAGTCTTGCAAAAAGCAATCACATGTTCAAAGACACTTGGAGGAATGAGCAGAATCAGTCAGGTCTAGTTTTATCTTAGTGTCTTTTTTTTCTTCAAAGGTCTTTAGAAGTAGGCCTTTACTCGGTCGGTCCAACCATCAATAAAAGCATCAATAGTGGTAGCCCTGATCCTGGAAGCAAAGACCCTCTCAGTAAACCCCCGGGGAACCTCCTGAACCTGTCCATACTGTCTGGCCAAACGGCGAGGATGATAGAAAGAAGTCTCTCTCAGACCCATCAACCACACTCTCTGGTGACCCCTGGGGCTCGTGGTAACAACATAAAGGCCCCAACGTCTCACGATCCAGCAAATGTCAGCCTCAGATAAGGCACCCATCATGCCCACCCAATCGGCAAAAGTATAGTGAGAGTGAAGCACAGCTCGACGAAAGTAAATCGGTGGTATGCGGCCCGTCCACAGCTGGAGGCGCTCGTATAGCCAAGCCTGTAACACCAGAGGCGCCCCAGAAAGGAGAGGAGTCCCTTGGTTGAAGGCATTATCCAAACCATTCAAAGTTTCAGCTAGAACCATGGCCATGGGATTCCTGCTAAGTTTCAGCCCGAGGCACACATGCACCAAGTCAACGGAGGTACTCGAGAATAAGAAGTGCGAAGTCATGCACAATACCAAAGCGGCCCCGCGGGTAGCATCATACACTCTGGGATTCCCAGGACTGGCGTATCGGGCAATGATGGAGGCAATGTCGAGAACATCACCTTGAATCAGTCGGCGAGAAATAATGATGGAACAGTTCAAATATTCAGCCAAGCCTCGCGTAGGACTAAGGGTACCAGTAGAAGGGAGAATCAGATTAGAGTCAGAATCATAGCCAAGAATAGCGCAAAACTCCTCAAACAGGGGGCATGTTTCCAGGCCATTGAAATTGAAGACATGGTTCACCGGGTCCCAGTGAGCAATGGCAGCACGCAAGAACTCAGTGTTCAGGGTCATCTGGCAAAGAGAGAACAGCTCGGTCAAGCCGTAGCTAAAGAGGTTGATCCGCTCCACGCCATCTGTGATGTTCAGCCAAGCTGTGAGTTGAACGGGATCATACAGAGCTATATTTTCTGTCGCGGCTCTAGCAAAATTCGAAATTTCGGCGGCACCTCCCCGTTTCACGGACTATCCCACCTGCAAGGCAAAAGCACTCACCATCACAAAACTGCCCATTGCAGTAACATCCAACAATCACAGTGTATATATATCAACTAAAACAAGCACACAACTGCGTCTCCAAACCGGAAGCTATCCGGCCTAAAAGGCGAAACATCATAATACTCTGTCAAAGGTCACAAACTATTCTACACATCATCCTACACTGTCCAAGTCATCACATCACCAATACAACCCAATCGAAAACATAGAAAATAAAAAATAAAATGCCCGCTTAGGAGGCCTCAGTCTTCCTCTTCTTCGTCCTCTGTCGGACCGTCCGGAGTATACGTCGGTGACGGCCTCTTCCTACCACCTCTGCACCTTGGACCAGTCCTCGATGAGCCAGCTCCACCTCCACGGTACTGCACACACAAATAAAATGAGAGCGATCAGTAGGGAAACCACAAAAAGTACAAAAATAGAATCAAGTCAGAGACTTACCAAGGACGCCATCTGATTGGCGGCGAATTGCCGCATACCATCCATCTGTCAAGGGTAAAGTCTAGGGTTAGAACCTCATAACCTTAAGAAAGTACAAGATTAGAGACATACCCGGTGATCCCGTGTGAGGACCAAGGACCGTAAGCTAGCCGCCAAGGCGTGACCCTCCTCAGCGTAACTCCAAGGACATTAAGGACGCCCGCTGGCTGAGTAGGGTACCCACACGTGACTCGTGGCACCTCCATCATTTGGGGAGTGCCATCAGCGCCTAGAACATTGATGGTCCAATCCCAAGGAGGGATAGGATCGGGAGCCTGAGGAGCCTGTCTCCTGTACATTTCGCGAAGCTGTAGGCACAAAACAAGTTAGGGGAAGATAAGCCAAAAACATAAACAACTAATAAAAACAAAAATGTAAAAAGAAACTCACCTCCAGGATTGGGAAGTTAGGCATCAAGAAGCGGCCACGGTAAGCCTCATACCCGGTCTCAGAGAGGAAATGATCCCAAACATCGGTGCCGGCTAAGGCCGCCAGTAGAGCATCACCAGAGAGGTCACTAGCATCCATCACAGGGGGATCATGAGGGATGCGATACCTGGAACCACCAACCACCTGCCGAGACACCCGCTCACCAAGGAACCACTGCCTGCACTCGGTACTCTCCATCAGAAGGCGGCAAGAGGTAAGAGATTTGACCACTTGTATCTCCTCTGGGGCGGCATAGGCGACGCCCTCCCAAGGCGCCCAATCAACACTAGAGGCCGTCAGCTCAGTTAAGAAGTTCCTGAGCAAAACAATCCGGTGGGCCCCACTCTTCACCCCGACAACGTCCCTCTGCCATCTCAAGCCTCGTGGGAACAGAGGCACAGGAGCCATGCCATCCTCGTCTTTGCCTGACTCGTCCGCAGGGGAGGGAGCCAACATCTTCAGGTATTCAAAAACTCCAGAGCTGCACAGACAAAGGAGAAAGTCAGAACAAGTATAGAAATCAAAAGATAACAAATGAAAGAAGATGCAATACATACCTCCCAAGCTCGCCAAAATCCTCCTGTCGATTTAACATCGCCCCGAGAGACCTCGCCCATATGCTTGTAAAGATGGGCCAGGGCAGCACCGCCCCAGTTATAGGAGGGGATCTCATCAATGGTCGCCAGGCAAGAAAGGAGCCTCAAGCTCACCCGGTCATTCCGCGTCGCAAAGATTGAGCAACCAAGGACAAACAGAAGATACACTCTCAAGAGCTGGGAATTGTTCAGATTATGATTCCCCCTGCCATGGGCCCGATAAAGCCAGCCGCAAGGAAACCAGTGCCTCTCCAGGTTAGGGGGAACAGCCCCAATCAGCATCTCTACAGCCTCTGGATCAATCTCATAAAAGTAGTCCAGAATCAGGCGCTTCGCGCCAACCCTCAGGCCCGTGATCATGGAGAAATCAAAGGGCGTCATAGTCATCTCACCAAACGGCAGGTGAAACGTGTTGGTGTTGTCCCACCACCTCTCAGCCAGTGCATAGAAGTGAGCCAAATCATTGCTACTTTTCAAAACCAAACGGACGAAGCCTCCGAACCCGGCATCGTCAACCATCCTCTTGACGGTAGGAGAGAGTTGAGTATACCACAAGAAAGCATGGGCGAGGCTACCATGGCCCTTCAATGCCACTTCCGGCACCTACACACAACAAAAACAACAAAGAGATGCACAAAATCACTATTCACGACCCGAGAGCCAAATTCACAAAATTAACATTTAAGCACAAATCGGACTTCTAACGATCTCTAGGTACACACTACGGCTCACAAAACTAGCACAATACATGAAAATAGTCCTAAACTGTCAAGAGTTTCACATACCAAGCTCGCTAGAGCCGCGACCAAAAGATGGTGTT
The DNA here is from genome assembly GCA_033977485.1 of Hydrangea macrophylla. NCBI lineage: Eukaryota > Viridiplantae > Streptophyta > Magnoliopsida > Cornales > Hydrangeaceae > Hydrangea > Hydrangea macrophylla. The sequence continues at coordinate 36,355,850 of CM066995.1, forward strand.
GGGGGTCCCGTAAAATCAAGTCCGGGGTTTGCATCTCGGCCTTCATCCGTCTCTTGGCCTTCTTAGACGGTCTCCTTGAGCTCGAAGCCATGGATCTACAAGAAAAATGGAAGTCACAGTTAAACTTTCTTCTTGAAAATTTGGGCTAACCAAAACACCAATCAAAAATCCAACTACGGGGAAAGATTACTCACCTGAGCGCGCACAAGCTGTGTTTTGATGAATTTTGGCTACAAAAATACCCCAAAATGGCCAAGAATGAGCTTGAAAAGCTCAAAAACCCGAGATATACAAAGATGAAGTCCGGCCACCCAGTGCCGCCGCGGCACTAGCCAACTGCCACCGCGGCAATGGCCCAGTGTCACCGCGGCACAGCTCCCCGCAGGCCCCGTTTCGCTCCATTTTGCTCTCTTTCGCCCCATTTTGACCCGTTTTGGCCTTTTTCGCCCCTTTTTTGGCCCCGATCGACCCCGATGGCCCATTCCAGTCAAGATTTATGAGGTTTTACCACAAGCAGACTAAAAGTTGTCAGGACTACCTCGAGCAGGCAGAAATAAAAAAAAAATTGACTCCCGAGGACCCGAATCGGCTATTTCAGAACAACCGTTGCAAATTTTGATCAAACACGAGAGTTCCGAGAACGAATCCTGGATTTTGGCCGAGGCACCAAAAATCAAGAAAAGAGATCCCCCGAGAACCCTGCATTATCCCCCGAGGACAAAAGCAGAAAGATACCAGCTCCCGGAGACCCTGACTGGCCCTCTTGGATTGAGCATCGAAAGATTTGATCAACCGTGAGAGATTCAGAGATGGGTCCTGGTTCCCGATCAAGAAAAGAGATTCCCCAAGAACCCCAGAAGCCCCGACAGGCTCTCCTGGATTGAGCACCGACATATTTTGATCAACCGTGAGAGATTCAGAGATGGGTCCTGGTTCCAGATCAAGAAAAGAGATTCCCCGAGAACCCTGCATTATCCCCTGAGGACAAAAGCAGAAAGATACCAGCTCCCGGAGACCCTGATCGGCCCTCTTGGATTGAGCATCGAAAGATTTGATCAACCGTGAGAGATTCAGAGATGGGTCCTGGTTCCAGATCAAGAAAAGAGATTCCCCGAGAACCCCAGAAGCCCCGACAGGCTCTCCTGGATTGAGCACCGACATATTTTGATCAACCGTGAGAGATTCAGAGATGGGTCCTGGTTTCCGATCAAGAAAAGAGATTCCCTGAGAACCCCATATCATCCTCTGAGGACAAAAACCGGAAGATACCAGCTCCCGGAAGACCTAACCGGCCCTCTTGGATTGAGCGCTGAAAGATTTGATTAACCGTGAGAGATTCAGAGATGGGTCATGGTTCCAGATCAAGAAAAGAGATTCTCCGAGAACCCTGCGTCATCCCCCAAGGACGGAAACTAAAAATATCAGCTCCCACTGCCATCAGCGGAAAGTAACAAGAGAAGAACCGACCCCCGAAAATCGGCCATCCGGAACAATCGGAACATGTCCCGCATCCTGATCTCCCGATTATCACAAGCTTTCTCATCTGTCCATGTTCATCACAAAATCCCTCGGTCACCTTTGGCTGCCGTCTGCTAAACGAAGCACATCTGATCTGTCTTACTCGTTTGCAAAGCACACTTCCCAAGTTTCAAAATTTTTTCCCCCAGACCCTGAGCCTCCTAAGCCTTGGTGTCCTTATCTGAGTCATCCGCCACATCACAGTCACCAGCACAACACCAGCCAACTCAGAATGGCGCACCCTACAGCACCTGATCATAACAATAGGCATAATAGGACTCGTGACACAATTTATATCGCATCCATGCGCTGCATATCATCCTTATAGCATAGCATCCGCATGTCTTGTTGAGCATGTGTGATTTATTTCTTTGAGCCCCGAACTACGTCCTGGTCTGATTCCTCTTGGGATACGTAGGCAGCTCACGCAGAGCACGACCAGCACTAACCTCATCATCCTTGCATCTTTTGCAACGCTTTTATCCTAAATCTATAGCCTCCAAAAAGTCCTGTCTCTTCAAAGCTTTGGCACTCGCTTGTGATATGCGTTCCCTCGCAAGTTCATGCCAAAGAGGGGCAAACTGTAGACACCCCATTTTTTCGGCTATCAGATTTAGGAGGCCCATAGCTTGGTGGTTCACAATGATCGAAAAAGACTTAAAAGGATTCCTGGAAGTTAGTTCCATCTCTCAGAATGCTCAGAATGACCAAAATGCCCCTGAAAGCCCGAAAACTCCCAGATTTGGTCCCAAAGATTTGAAAACATGCTATGTCGTAAGAAAAGCGATAAAATGAGTTTTTAAGAGAAATCAGGTGAAATCGTCGGCTCCCAGAGACTCCCGGAAGTCCCGGAAGTTCCCGGAAAGTCCCCGTTGACCGGTTTGACTAGGTTTGACCAAGGTTTGACCAGGTTTGACCAAGTTTGACCAAGTTTGACCAAAATCATCCAAATTCACCAGAATCATGAGAAAAGTGTTAAAACAAGTTCCAAAAGAAAATCGAGCGAAAACATCAGCTCCCGGGAACTCCCGGAGGTTTCCAGAACTTCCCGGGAATCCCAGGTTTGACTAGTTTGACCAAAATTTGACTTTGGAACCGGGGCACCAAAACAATTTTCAAATATTTTTCATAGATACTAGAGGTCAATAGCTTTTCAACGGTACATCGCACATAATTTCTGGATTTAAAACGAATTTATTATGAATTTTCTAAGGCGAAAAAGGCGGTCAAATCGGCTTTTATCGCGAATACCGCAAAACTTTTCAAATTGACCTATCCCCAAAAAAGTAGACTCCATTACCTTTCCAACGGTATATCACAACCTCAATTTGGAGTTCGTATGCATTTTCTGTGAATTTCGGACGAAATAGGGCCTTTTCGCCAATACCGGAACTTCAGGGGGCCTAAACAGCATTATCTGGACAAAGGAGGAGCACTGCCGCCGCGGCACTCCCCTCCAGAGCAGTGTATTTTTGTAATTAGTTTTGTGGTCCCATTTTAATTAATTAAAAGCCAAAACGACATAGTTTTATGATTTCAGATGTTTGGAGCCAATGGGAATACTTTCAAAATCCAAAACCACCCCAAGTTGGCCTATATAAACACCCCATTACTCTTCATTTTGGGGGAGTGAAATGAAAGTTTAGGAAAAGTTTGGGAGAGAAAGTTGTAGAGATAAGGTTAGAATAGAGAGAAAGAAGCTTCCTTCTTTGATTTTTCAAAACAAAAGTGAGTTCTAAACTTTGTTTTTACTTCATTACTCTCATTTACTTCAACATTCAATACTCCCAACCACCATTTTAGTGAGCATTTAAGAGAGTGGAAGTTTCTTCCACGTCTAGTGTCATTACATATGAGTGAAACACCAATCTACAAGTCTCATGCTTCATGAATATCATCTATTGATCATCATCTACTTGCTTGTTTATTTATTGTTCATCTCTTCTTATCTCATTTCTTTTTGATTTTCTTTATTTACTTACTAGTTCATCATCATCTAAGTGATGACATGAAGTTTGGGGTGAGTGAATCCTTATGGATAGTAGCTCTTGACCTCAAAAACATGTTTGATAGATGATGATCATAACCTCAATACTTCCAAGGTATTCTTGAAATGTATTGAAGTTATGTTCAAAATAAAATAAATCTCTCCAACAATCTTGGAGGTTCTTGATGATGAGTTTGATGTTGGCATTTTAAGTGGCTATAATCCTTATTGAGTATTAAACATATATTTTCAAAACCCCTCTCAATCCTTCTCATTTTGGTTTCAAGAAACAAAACCTTGTTTTTCCCAAAATCTTCAAAATAATGAGTCAAAACAGTGAGTGAGTTGAGTTCAAAGATTTCTCTAGGACTCAATACTCAACATATGGATGCAAGGCCACTTGGAAAGTCTTCCTAACTCATTGGAGAACACCCATGATTTTTGGTTTGACTTGGAAGTACTTGGAAATGGTCCATTTGGATTCCAACATTCCTTCAAGACATTCTGTTTTTGCTGTCACAGCAGCTAGGTCCACTTCCAACCTCTTTTTCAGAAAACGTTTCCAAAAGAGGTGATCCTAACTTATTTTTCCCTTAAACTTCAATGTCTTAGGAAACTTTCTGTATAAAATGGGCCTCTAGATCATTAGTTTTCATTTTCTAAGAGTTTTTAACATTTCCGTCGACGGTACAGACTCTGTTTCTGAGTGACCTTCATTGATTATATGATTTCTCTCAATCTGTGATAGATATTCAAGATTGGCCTTTTGGGTTGTATTCTAGACACAATAATGAACATCTCCATAAAAATCTTGCATTGAAAACATTCCTAACCCCTCTTTTCAAATTTCAAAAGATCATGCTACTGTTCTGTCAACTATTCACAGCAAGCACATTTCAACTTTCATTCTTTGATTTGATGCTCATATGCATTCCAAATTAGTTCACATCTTAGGAAGTAGTTCATAATACATTTGTACATATCCCATGTTGATTTCATTCATCCATTCATACACATTTTAGACTTCTAAGTCATTCTAAGAATCCATGAACACAAAGCACACTACAACCTTGGCACATTTTAGATACATGCATTGCATTCATGCAAGATTTGGGGTTTTTGCAACTCCTAATCTAAGAAGATTATAAGGAATGATCACGATCACACATTCATACTTTCTCCTGTGATCTAATTCTCCTTTCTCATCCGTCCCAGGGATTGAGAAATCTTCTTTTTCTCAAAGAATAACATGCATCATACTAGCTTGCTAAGCATATTTTGATTTCTTGGTTTATTTGTTTCAATAACAATTCATGTCCCCCTTTAGATTAGGAAGTTTTGATTATTTGATACATGATTAGACGATTTTTCCTAGGTTTGTTTGTGTGATCTTTCACTTTACATTGTATGATATTTGGCTTAGATCTTATGAATGATATCTTATCTTTAGATCTTCCATTTTCAAAGTTTCTTATGTAATGTAATATACTATCATAGTATTAATTGCCGGACCATACATAGTATAAGATGATTATTTGAATGCTAATTGAGGCCCGTCGAAAGACGGGGCGAGTTGAGGGTGTTTTAGTCGCGACAAAGGCTCCTTCCTCTCTCGTACCAAAACCCCGAACCAAGTTCTTTGGTTATGAAGGGCCGGTGCCCTTATCCACTTGGGTGAGTCAAAATTAGGTTTCTTGGTTCCTTAAAGACCAAGTGGCGACTCTGTATCTGTTTTCAACAGACCTTTTTCCTTTTCTTTTTCCAAAACAATCTCAAACAAAAGAGGTGGAACGCCGCGTGTCCACACTGGCTAAGATGCTTCACGCCTTACACTACATAATCTTCCAAAAAATCATCTGACCGACTGAGACGCTTCACGCCTTACTCTTCAAAGTCAAATCAGGAAGCACGCTAAAAGATTGAGTCGCTTCACGCCTTCCACTCCATAAGATTCCAAAATCATCTGACCGACTGAGATGGTTCACGCCTTACTCTCCATAGTCGAATCAGGTAGGACGCTGAAAGATTGAGTCTCTTCATACCTTATAGTCCATAATCTTCCAAAATCATCTGACCGACTGAGACGCTTTACGCCTTACTCTCCATAGTCGAATCAAGTAGCACGCTGAAAGATTGAGTCGCTTCACACATTCTGCTCCACAATCTTCCAAAATCATTCTTTGATTTGATGCTCATATGCATTCCAAATTAGTTCACATCTTAGGAAGTAGTTCATACTACATTTGTACATATCCCATGTTGATTTCATTCATCCATTCATACACATTTTAGACTTCTAAGTCATTCTAAGAATCCATGAACACAAAGCACACTACAACCTTGGCACATTTTAGATACATGCATTGCATTTATGCAAGATTTGGGGTTTTTGCAACTCCTAATCTAAGAAGATTATAAGGAATGATCACGATCACACATTCATACTTTCCCCTGTGATCTAATTCTCCTTTCTCATCCGTCCCAGGGATTGAGAAATCTTCTTTTTCTCAAAGAATAACATGCATCATACTAGCTTGCTAAGCATATTTTGATTTCTTGGTTTATTTGTTTCAATAACAATTCATGTCCCCCTTTAGATTAGGAAGTTTTGATTATTTAATACATGATTAGATGATTTTTCCTAGGTTTGTTTGTGTGATCTTTCACTTTACATTGTATGATATTTGGCTTAGATCTTATGAATGATATCTTATCTTTAGATCTTCCATTTTCAAAGTTTCTTATGTAATGTAATATACTATCATAGTATTAATTGCCGGACCATACATAGTATAAGATGATTATTTGAATGCTAATTGAGGCCCGTCGAAAGACGGGGCGAGTTGAGGGTGTTTTAGTCACGACAAAGGCTCCTTCCTCTCTCGTACCAAAACCCCGAACCAAGTTCTTTGGTTATGAAGGGCCGGTGCCCTTATCCACTTGGGTGAGTCAAAATTAGGTTTCTTGGTTCCTTAAAGACCAAGTGGCGACTCTGTATCTGTTTTCAACAGACCTTTTTCCTTTTCTTTTTCCAAAACAATCTCAAACAAAAGAGGTGGAACGCAGCGTGTCCACACTGGCTAAGATGCTTCACGCCTTACACTACATAATCTTCCAAAAAATCATCTGACCGACTGAGACGCTTCACGCCTTACTCTTCAAAGTCAAATCAGGAAGCACGCTAAAAGATTGAGTCGCTTCACGCCTTCCACTCCATAAGATTCCAAAATCATCTGACCGACTGAGATGGTTCACGCCTTACTCTCCATAGTCGAATCAGGTAGGACGCTGAAAGATTGAGTCTCTTCATACCTTATAGTCCATAATCTTCCAAAATCATCTGACCGACTGAGACGCTTTACGCCTTACTCTCCATAGTCGAATCAAGTAGCACGCTGAAAGATTGAGTCGCTTCACACATTCTGCTCCACAATCTTCCAAAATCATTCTTTGATTTGATGCTCATATGCATTCCAAATTAGCTCACATCTTAGGAAGTAGTTCATACTACATTTGTACATATCCCATGTTGATTTCATTCATCCATTCATACACATTTTAGACTTCTAAGTCATTCTAAGAATCCATGAACACAAAGCACACTACAACCTTGGCACATTTTAGATACATGCATTGCATTCATGCAAGATTTGGGGTTTTTGCAACTCCTAATCTAAGAAGAGTATAAGGAATGATCACGATCACACATTCATACTTTCCCCTGTGATCTAATTCTCCTTTCTCATCCGTCCCAGGGATTGAGAAATCTTCTTTTTCTCAAAGAATAACATGCATCATACTAGCTTGCTAAGCATATTTTGATTTCTTGGTTTATTTGTTTCAATAACAATTCATGTCCCCCTTTAGATTAGGAAGTTTTGTTTATTTGATACATGATTAGACGATTTTTCCTAGGTTTGTTTGTGTGATCTTTCACTTTACATTGTATGATATTTGGCTTAGATCTTATGAATGATATCTTATCTTTAGATCTTCCATTTTCAAAATTTCTTATGTAATGTAATATACTATCATAGTATTAATTGCCGGACCATACATAGTATAAGATGATTATTTGAATGCTAATTGAGGCCCGTCGAAAGACGGGGCGAGTTGAGGGTGTTTTAGTCGCGACAAAGGCTCCTTCCTCTCTCGTACCAAAACCCCGAACCAAGTTCTTTGGTTATGAAGGGCCGGTGCCCTTATCCACTTGGGTGAGTCAAAATTAGGTTTCTTGGTTCCTTAAAGACCAAGTGGCGACTCTGTATCTGTTTTCAACAGACCTTTTTCCTTTTCTTTTTCCAAAACAATCTCAAACAAAAGAGGTGGAACGCCGCGTGTCCACACTGGCTAAGATGCTTCACGCCTTACACTACATAATCTTCCAAAAAATCATCTGACCGACTGAGACGCTTCACGCCTTATTCTTCAAAGTCAAATCAGGAAGCACGCTAAAAGATTGAGTCGCTTCACGCCTTCCACTCCATAAGATTCCAAAATCATCTGACCGACTGAGATGGTTCACGCCTTACTCTCCATAGTCGAATCAGGTAGGACGCTGAAAGATTGAGTCTCTTCATACCTTATAGTCCATAATCTTCCAAAATCATCTGACCGACTGAGACGCTTTACGCCTTACTCTCCATAGTCGAATCAAGTAGCACGCTGAAAGATTGAGTCGCTTCACACATTCTGCTCCACAATCTTCCAAAATCATTCTTTGATTTGATGCTCATATGCATTCCAAATTAGGTCACATCTTAGGAAGTAGTTCATACTACATTTGTACATATCCCATGTTGATTTCATTCATCCATTCATACACATTTTAGACTTCTAAGTCATTCTAAGAATCCATGAACACAAAGCACACTACAACCTTGGCACATTTTAGATACATGCATTGCATTCATGCAAGATTTGGGGTTTTTGCGACTCCTAATCTAAGAAGATTATAAGGAATGATCACGATCACACATTCATACTTTCCCCTGTGATCTAATTCTCCTTTCTCATCCGTCCCAGGGATTGAGAAATCTTCTTTTTCTCAAAGAATAACATGCATCATACTAGCTTGCTAAGCATATTTTGATTTCTTGGTTTATTTGTTTCAATAACAATTCATGTCCCCCTTTAGATTAGGAAGTTTTGATTATTTGATACATGATTAGACGATTTTTCCTAGGTTTGTTTGTGTGATCTTTCACTTTACATTGTATGATATTTGGCTTAGATCTTATGAATGATATCTTATCTTTAGATCTTCCATTTTAAAAGTTTCTTATGTAATGTAATATACTATCATAGTATTAATTGCCGGACCATACATAGTATAAGATGATTATTTGAATGCTAATTGAGGCCCGTCGAAAGACGGGGCGAGTTGAGGGTGTTTTAGTCGCGACAAAGGCTCCTTCCTCTCTCGTACCAAAACCCCGAACCAAGTTCTTTGGTTATGAAGGGCCGGTGCCCTTATCCACTTGGGTGAGTCAAAATTAGGTTTCTTGGTTCCTTAAAGACCAAGTGGCGACTCTGTATCTGTTTTCAACAGACCTTTTTCCTTTTCTTTTTCCAAAACAATCTCAAACAAAAGAGGTGGAACGCCGCGTGTCCACACTGGCTAAGATGCTTCACGCCTTACACTACATAATCTTCCAAAAAATCATCTGACCGACTGAGACGCTTCACGCCTTACTCTTCAAAGTCAAATCAGGAAGCACGCTAAAAGATTGAGTCGCTTCACGCCTTCCACTCCATAAGATTCCAAAATCATCTGACCGACTGAGATGGTTCACGCCTTACTCTCCATAGTCGAATCAGGTAGGACGCTGAAAGATTGAGTCTCTTCATACCTTATAGTCCATAATCTTCCAAAATCATCTGACCGACTGAGACGCTTTACGCCTTACTCTCCATAGTCGAATCAAGTAGCACGCTGAAAGATTGAGTCGCTTCACACATTCTGCTCCACAATCTTCCAAAATCATTCTTTGATTTGATGCTCATATGCATTCCAAATTAGGTCACATCTTAGGAAGTAGTTCATACTACATTTGTACATATCCCATGTTGATTTCATTCATCCATTCATACACATTTTAGACTTCTAAGTCATTCTAAGAATCCATGAACACAAAGCACACTACAACCTTGGCACATTTTAGATACATGCATTGCATTCATGCAAGATTTGGGGTTTTTGCGACTCCTAATCTAAGAAGATTATAAGGAATGATCACGATCACACATTCATACTTTCCCCTGTGATCTAATTCTCCTTTCTCATCCGTCCCAGGGATTGAGAAATCTTCTTTTTCTCAAAGAATAACATGCATCATACTAGCTTGCTAAGCATATTTTGATTTCTTGGTTTATTTGTTTCAATAACAATTCATGTCCCCCTTTAGATTAGGAAGTTTTGATTATTTGATACATGATTAGACGATTTTTCCTAGGTTTGTTTGTGTGATCTTTCACTTTACATTGTATGATATTTGGCTTAGATCTTATGAATGATATCTTATCTTTAGATCTTCCATTTTAAAAGTTTCTTATGTAATGTAATATACTATCATAGTATTAATTGCCGGACCATACATAGTATAAGATGATTATTTGAATGCTAATTGAGGCCCGTCGAAAGACGGGGCGAGTTGAGGGTGTTTTAGTCGCGACAAAGGCTCCTTCCTCTCTCGTACCAAAACCCCGAACCAAGTTCTTTGGTTATGAAGGGCCGGTGCCCTTATCCACTTGGGTGAGTCAAAATTAGGTTTCTTGGTTCCTTAAAGACCAAGTGGCGACTCTGTATCTGTTTTCAACAGACCTTTTTCCTTTTCTTTTTCCAAAACAATCTCAAACAAAAGAGGTGGAACGCCGCGTGTCCACACTGGCTAAGATGCTTCACGCCTTACACTACATAATCTTCCAAAAAATCATCTGACCGACTGAGACGCTTCACGCCTTACTCTTCAAAGTCAAATCAGGAAGCACGCTAAAAGATTGAGTCGCTTCACGCCTTCCACTCCATAAGATTCCAAAATCATCTGACCGACTGAGATGGTTCACGCCTTACTCTCCATAGTCGAATCAGGTAGGACGCTGAAAGATTGAGTCTCTTCATACCTTATAGTCCATAATCTTCCAAAATCATCTGACCGACTGAGACGCTTTACGCCTTACTCTCCATAGTCGAATCAAGTAGCACGCTGAAAGATTGAGTCGCTTCACACATTCTGCTCCACAATCTTCCAAAATCATTCTTTGATTTGATGCTCATATGCATTCCAAATTAGTTCACATCTTAGGAAGTAGTTCATACTACATTTGTACATATCCCATGTTGATTTCATTCATCCATTCATACACATTTTAGACTTCTAAGTCATTCTAAGAATCCATGAACACAAAGCACACTACAACCTTGGCACATTTTAGATACATGCATTGCATTCATGCAAGATTTGGGGTTTTTGCAACTCCTAATCTAAGAAGATTATAAGGAATGATCACGATCACACATTCATACTTTCCCCTGTGATCTAATTCTCCTTTCTCATCCGTCCCAGGGATTGAGAAATCTTCTTTTTCTCAAAGAATAACATGCATCATACTAGCTTGCTAAGCATATTTTGATTTCTTGGTTTATTTGTTTCAATAACAATTCATGTCCCCCTTTAGATTAGGAAGTTTTGATTATTTGATACATGATTAGACGATTTTTCCTAGGTTTGTTTGTGTGATCTTTCACTTTACATTGTATGATATTTGGCTTAGATCTTATGAATGATATCTTATCTTTAGATCTTCCATTTTCAAAGTTTCTTATGTAATGTAATATACTATCATAGTATTAATTGCCGGACCATACATAGTATAAGATGATTATTTGAATGCGAATTGAGGCCCGTCGAAAGACGGGGCGAGTTGAGGGTGTTATAGTCGCGACAAAGGCTCCTTCCTCTCTCGTACCAAAACCCCGAACCAAGTTCTTTGGTTATGAAGGGCCGGTGCCCTTATCCACTTGGGTGAGTCAAAATTAGGTTTCTTGGTTCCTTAAAGACCAAGTGGCGACTCTGTATCTGCTTTCAACAGACCTTTTTCCTTTTCTTTTTCCAAAACAATCTCAAACAAAAGAGGTGGAACGCCGCGTGTCCACACTGGCTAAGATGCTTCACGCCTTACACTCCATAATCTTCCAAAAAATCATCTGACCGACTGAGACGCTTCACGCCTTACTCTTCAAAGTCAAATCAGGAAGCACGCTAAAAGATTGAGTCGCTTCACGGCTTCCACTCCATAATATTCCAAAATCATCAGACCGACTGAGATGGTTCACGCCTTACTCTCCATAGTCGAATCAGGTAGGACGCTGAAAGATTGAGTCTCTTCATACCTTATAGTCCATAATCTTCCAAAATCATCTGACCGACTGAGACGCTTTACGCCTTACTCTCCATAGTCGAATCAAGTAGCACGCTGAAAGATTGAGTCGCTTCACACATTCTGCTCCACAATCTTCCAAAATCATCTGACCGACTGAGACACTTCACGCCTTACTCTCCAAAGTCGAATCAGGTAGCACGCTGAAACATTGAGTCGCTTCATGCCTTATACTCTATTAGCTTCCAAAATCATCTGACCGACTGAGACGCTTTACGCCTTACTCTCCATAGTCGAATCAATTAGCACGCTGAAAGATTGAGTTGATTCACGCCTTCCACTCCATAATCTTCCAAAATCATCAGATCTATTGAGACGCTTCATACCTTACTCACCATAGTCGAATTAGGTAGCACACTGAAAGATTGAGTCGCATCATGCCTTACACTCCATAATCTTCTAAAATCACCTGACCAACTGAGACGCTTTATGCCACTCTCCATAGTCGAATCAGGTAGCACGCTGAAAGATTGAGTCGCTTCACGCCTTACACTCCATAATCTTCCATAATTATCTGACCGACTGAGACACTTCACGCCTTACTCTCCAAAGTCGAATCAGGTAGAACGCTGAAATATTGAGTAGCTTCATGCCTTATACTCTATTAGCTTCCAAAATCATCTGACCCACTGAGATGCTTTACGCCTTACTCTCCATAGTCGAATCATGTAGCACGCTGAAAGATTGAGTCACTTCACTCCTTATACTCCATAATCTTCGAAAATCATCTGACTGACTGAGACGCTTCACACCTTACTCTCCATTGTCGAATCTGGTAGCACGCTGAAAGATTGAGTCGCTTCACTCCTTCTACTCCATAATCTTCCAAAATCATCTGACCGACTGAGATGGTTCACGCCTTACTCTCCATAGTCAAATCAGGTAGGACGCTGAAAGATTGAGTCGCTTCATACCTTAAAGTCCAAAATCTTCCAAAATCATCTGACCGACTAAGACGCTTTACGCCTTACTCTCCATAGTCGAATCAAGTAGCACGCTGAAAGATTGAGTCGCTTCACATCTTCCACTCCATAATCTTCCAAAATCATCTTACCGACTGAGACACTTCACGCCTTACTCTCCAAAGTCGAATCAGGTCGCACGCTGAAACATTGAGTCGCTTTATGCCTTATACTTTATTAGCTTCCAAAATCATCTGACCGACTGAGGCGCTTTGCGCCATACTCTCCATAGTCGAATCAAGTAGCACGTTGAAAGATTGAGTTGCTTCACGCCTTCCACTCCATAATCTTCCAAAATCATCAGATCGACTGAGACGCTTCACACCTTACTCACCATAGTTGAATTAGGTAGCACACTTAAAGATTAAGTCGCAAATTACCTTACACTCTATAATCTTCTAAAATCACCTGACCAACTGAGGCGCTTCATGCCATACTCTCCATAGTCGAATCAGGTAGAACGCTGAAAGATTGAGTCGCTTCACCCCTTACACTCCATAATCTTCTATAATTATCTGACCGACTTAGACGCTTCACGCCTTACTCTCTATAGTCGAATCAAGTAGCACGCTGAAAGTTTGAGTCGCTTCACACCTTCCACTCCATAATCTTCCAAAATCATCTGACCAATTGAGACACTTCACGCCTTACTCTCCAAAGTCAAATCAGGTAGCACGCTGAAACATTGAGTCGCTTCATGCCTAATACTCTATTAGCTTCCAAAATCATCTGACCCACTGAGATGCTTTACGCCTTACTCTCCATAGTCGAATCATGTAGCACGCTGAAAGATTGAGTCACTTCACACCTTATACACCATAATCTTCGAAAATCATCTGACCGACTGAGATGCTTCACACCTTACTCTCCATAGTCGAATCTGGTATCACACTGAAAGATTGAGTCGCTTCACGCCTTACACTCCATAATCTTCCAAAATCATCTAACCGACAGAGACGCTTTATGCCTTACTCTCCGTAGTCGAATCAGGTAGCACGCTGAAAGATTGAGTCGCTTCACGCCTTACACACCATAATCTACAAAAAATCATCTGACTGCCTTAGATGCTTCACGCCTTACACTCCATAATCTTCCAAAAAATCATTTGACCGACTGAGACGCTTCACGCCTTACTCTTCATAGTCAAATCAGGAAGCACGCTAAACGATTGAGTCGCTTCACGTCTTCCACTCCATAATCTTCCAAAATCATCTGACCGACTGAGACGGTTCACGCCTTACTCTCCATAGTAGAATCAGGTAGGACGCTGAAAGATTTAGTCGCTCTACGCCTTACACTCTATAATCTTCCAAAAATCATCTGACTGGCTGAGATGCATCACGCCTTACACTCCATAATCTTCCAAAAAATCATCTGACCGACTGAGACGCTTCACGCCTTACTCTTCAAAGTCAAATCAGGAAGCACGCTAAAAGATTGAGTCGCTTCACGCCTTCTACTCCATAATCTTCCAAAATCATCTGACCAACTGAGATGGTTCACGCCTTACTCTCCATAGTCGAATCAGGTAGGACGCTGAAAGATTGAGTCGCTTCATACCTTAAAGTCCATAATCTTCCAAAATCATCTGACCGACTGAGACGCTTTACGCCTTACTCTCCATAGTCGAATCAAGTAGCACGCTGAAAGATTAAGTCGCTTCACATCTTCCACTCCATAATCTTCCAAAATCATCTGACCGACTTAGACCCTTCACGCCTTACTCTCCAAAGTCGAATCAGGTAGCACGCTGAAACATTGAGTCGCTTCATGCCTTATACTCTATTAACTTCCAAAATCATCTGACCCACCGAGATGCTTTACGCCTTACTCTCCATAGTCGAATCATGTAGCACGCTGAAAGATTGAGTCACTTCACTCCTTATACTCTATAATCTTCGAAAATCATCTGACTGACTGAGACGCTTCACACCTTACTCTCCATAGTCGAATCTGGTAGCACGCTGAAAGATTGAGTCGCTTCACGCCTTCTACTCCATAATCTTCCAAAATCATCTGACCGACTGAGATGGTTCACGCCTTACTCTCCATAGTCGAATCAGGTAGGACGCTGAAAGATTGAGTCGCTTCATACCTTAAAGTCCAAAATCTTCCAAAATCATCTGACCGACTAAGACGCTTTACGCCTTACTCTCCATAGTCGAATCAAGTAGCACGCTGAAAGATTGAGTCGCTTCACATCTTCCACTCCATAATCTTCCAAAATCATCTGACCGACTGAGACACTTCATGCCTTACTCTCCAAAGTCGAATCAGGTCGCACGCTGAAACATTGAGTCGCTTTATGCCTTATAGTTTATTAGCTTCCAAAATCATCTGACCGACTGAGGCGCTTTGCGCCATACTCTCCATAGTCGAATCAAGTAGCACGTTGAAAGATTGAGTTGCTTCACGCCTTCCAAAATCATCAGATAGACTGAGACGCTTCACACCTTACTCACCATAGTTGAATTAGGTAGCACACTTAAAGATTAAGTCGCAAATTGCCTTACACTCTATAATCTTCTAAAATCACCTGACCAACTGAGACGCTTCATGCCATACTCTCCACAGTCGAATCAGGTAGCACGCTGAAAGATTGAGTCGCTACACGCCTTACTCTCTATAGTCGAATCAAGTAGCACGCTGAAAGTTTGAGTCGCTTCACACCTTCCACTCCATAATCTTCCAAAATCATCTGACCAATTGAGACACTTCACGCCTTACTCTCCAAAATCGAATCAGGTAGCACGCTGAAACATTGAGTCGCTTCATGCCTAATACTCTATTAGCTTCCAAAATCATCTGACCCACTGAGATGCTTTACGCCTTACTCTCCATAGTCGAATCATGTAGCACGCTGAAAGATTGAGTCACTTCACTCCTTATACTCCATAATCTTCGAAAATCATCTGACCGACTGAGACGCTTCACACCTTACTCTCCATAGTCGAATCTGGTAGCACGCTGAAAGATTGAGCCGCTTCACGCCTTACACACCATAATCTTCCAAAAATCATCTGACTGGCTTAGATGCTTCACGCCTTACACTCCATAATCTTCCAAAAAATCATCTGATCGACTGAGACGCTTCACGCCTTACTCTGCAAAGTCAAATCAGGAAGCACGCTAAAAGATTGAGTCGCTTCACGCCTTCCACTCCATAATCTTACAAAATCATCTGACCGACTAAGACGGTTCACGCCTTACTCTCCATAGTCGAATCAGACGCTGAAAGATTGAGTCGCTCCACGCCTTACACTCTATAATCTTCCAAAAATCATCTGACTGGCTGAGATGCATCACGCCTTACACTCCATAGTCTTCCAAAAAATCATCTGACCGACTGAGACGCTTCACGCCTTACTCTTCAAAGTCAAATCAGGAAGCACGCTAAAAGATTGAGTCGCTTCACGCCTTCTACTCCATAATCTTCCAAAATCATCTGACCGACTGAGATGGTTCACGCCTTACTCTCCATAGTCGAATCAGGTAGGACGCTGAAAGAATGAGTCGCTTCATACCTTAAAGTCCAAAATCTTCCAAAATCATATGACCGACTGAGACGCTTTACGCCTTACTCTCCATAGTCGAATCAAGTAGCACGCTGTAAGAATGAGTCGCTTCACATCTTCCACTCCATAATCTTCCAAAATCATCTGACCTACTGAGACACTTCACGCCTTACTCTCCAAAGTCGAATTAGGTCGCACGCTGAAACATTGAGTCGCTTCATGCCTTATACTTTATTAGCTTACAAAATTATCTGACCGACTGAGGCGCTTTGCACCTTACTCTCTATAGACGAATCAAGTAGCACGCTGAAAGATTGAGTTGCTTCACGCCTTCCACTCCATAATCTTTCAAAATCATCAGATCGACTAAGACGCTTCACACCTTACTCACCATAGTCGAATTTGGTATCACACTTAAAG
This sequence comes from Hydrangea macrophylla, assembly GCA_033977485.1. Classification (NCBI taxonomy): domain Eukaryota; kingdom Viridiplantae; phylum Streptophyta; class Magnoliopsida; order Cornales; family Hydrangeaceae; genus Hydrangea; species Hydrangea macrophylla. Next base: position 36,372,691 of record CM066995.1, read on the forward strand.
ATTAAGTCGCATCACGCCTTACACTCTATAATCTTCTAAAATCACCTGACCAACTGAGACGTTTCATGCCATACTCTCCATAGTCGAATCAGGTTGCACGCTGAAAGATTGAGTCGATTCACGCCTTACACTCCATAATCTTTTATAATTATATGACCGACTTAGACGCTTCACGCCTTACTCTCTATAGTCGAATCAAGTAGCATGCTGAAACATTGAGTCGCTTCATGCTTTATACTCTATTAGCTTCCAAAATCATCTGACCCACTGAGATGCTTTACGCCTTACTCTCCATAGTCGAATCATGTAGCACGCTGAATGATTGAGTCACTTCACGCCTTATAATCCATAATCTTTGAAAATCACCTGACCGACTGAGACGCTTCACACCTTACTCTCCATAGTCGAATCTGGTATCACACTGAAAGATTGAGTCGCTTCACGCCTTACACTCCATAATCTTCCAAAATCATCTAACCGATAGAGACGCTTTATGCCTTACTCTCCGTAGTCGAATCAGGTAGCACGTTGAAAGATTGAGTCGCTTCACACCTTGCACACCATAATCTTCTAAAAATCATCTTACTGGCTTAGATGCTTCACGCCTTACACTCTGTAATCTTCCAAAAAATCATCTCATCGATTGAGACGCTTCACGCCTTACTCTTCACAGTCAAATCAGGAAGCACGCTAAAAGTGTGAGTCGCTTCACGCCTTCCACACCATAATCTTCCAAAATCATCTGACCGACTGAGACGCTTCATGCCTTACTCTCCTTAATCGAATCAGGTAGCACGCTGCAAGATTGACTCGCTCCACGCCTTACACTCCATGATCTTCCAAAAATCATCTGACTGGCTGAGAGGCTTCATGCCTTACACTCCATAATCTTCAAAAAAATCATCTGACCGACTGAGACGCTTCACGCCTTACTCTTCAAAGTCAAATCAGGAAGCACGCTAAAAGATTGAGTCGCTTCACGCCTTCCACTCCATAATCTTCCAAAATCATCTGACCGACTGAGATGGTTCACGCCTTACTCTCCATAGTCGAATCAGGTAGGACGCTGAAAGATTGAGTCGCTTCATACCTTATAGTCTATAATCTTCCAAAATCATCTGACCGACTGAGACGCTTTACGCCTTACTCTCCATAGTCGAATCAAGTAGCATGCTAAAAGATTGAGTCGCTTCACACCTTCCACTCCATAATCTTCCAAAATCATCTGACCGACTGAGACACTTCACGCCTTACTCTCCAAAGTCGAATCAGGTAGCACGCAGAAACATTGAGTCGTTTCATGCCTTATACTCTATTAGCTTCCAAAATCATCTGACCGACTGAGACGCTTTACGCCTTACTCTACATAGTCGAATCAATTAGCACGCTGAAAGATTGAGTTGCTTCACGACTTCCACTCCATAATCTTCCAAAATCATCAGATCGACTGAGATGCTTCACACCTTACTCACCATAGTCGAATTAGGTAGCACACTGAAAGATTGAGTAGCATCACGCCTTACACTCCATAATCTTCTAAAATCACCTGACTAACTGAGACGCTTTATGCCATACTCTCCATAGTCGAATCAGGTAGCACGCTGAAAGATTGAGTCGCTTCACGCCTTATACTCCATAATCTTCCATAATTATCTGACCGACTGAGATGCTTCACACCTTACTCTCCATAGTCGAATCAAGTAGCACGCTGAAAGTTTGAGTCGCTTCACACCTTCCACTCCATAATCTTCCAAAATCATCTTACCAACTGAAACACTTCACGCCTTACTCTCCGAAGTCGAATCAGGTAGTACGCTTAAACACTGAGTCGCTTCATGCCTTATACTCTATTAGCTTCCAAAATAATCTGACCCACTGAGATGCTTTACGCCTTACTCTCCATAGTCGAATCATATAGCACGCAGAAAGATTGAGTCACTTCACGCCTTATACTCCATAATCTTCGAAAATCATCTGACCGACTGAGACGCTTCACACCTTACTCTCCATGGTCGAATCTGGTATCACACTGAAAGATTGAGTCGCTTCACGCCTTACACTCCGTAATCTTCCAAAAAATCATCTGATCGACTGAGACGCTTCACGTCTTACTCTTCACAGTCAAATCAGGAAGCACGCTAAAAGTGTGAGTCGCTTCACGCCTTCCACACCATAATCTTCCGAAATCATCTGACCGACTGAGACGCTTCATGCCTTACTCTCCTTAATCGGATCAGGTAGCACGCTGTAAGATTGAGTCGCTCCACGCCTTACACTCCATAATCTTCCAAAAATCATCTGACTGGCTGAGAGGCTTCACGCCTTACACTCCATAATCTTCCAAAAAATCATCTGACCGACTGAGACACTTCACGCCTTACTCTTCAAAGTCAAATCAAGAACCACGCTAAAAGAATGAGTCGCTTCACGCCTTCCACTCCATAATCTTCCAAAATCATCTGAACGACTGAGACATTTCACGCCTTACTCTCCAAAGTCGAATCAGGTAACACGCAGAAACATTGAGTCGCTTCATGCCTTATACTCTATTAGCTTCCAAAATCATCTGACCGACTGAGACGCTTTACGCCTTACTCTACATAGTCGAATCAATTAGCACGCTGAAAGATTGAGTTGCTTCACGCCTTCCACTCCATAATCTTCCAAAAGCATCAGATCGACTGAGATGCTTCACACCTTACTCACCATCGTCGAATTAGGTAGCACACGGAAAGATTGAGTAGCATCATCCCTTACACTCCATAATCTTATAAAATCACCTGACCAACTGAGACGATTTATGCCGTACTCTCCATAGTCGAATCAGATAGCACGCTGAAAGATTGAGTCGCTTCACGCCTTATACTCCATAATCTTCCATAATTATCTGACCGACTGAGACGCTTCACGCCTTACTCTCCATAGTCGAATCAAGTAGCACGCTGAGAGTATGAGTCGCTTCACACCTTCCACTCCATAATCTTTCAAAATCATCTTACCAACTGAAACAGGTCACGCCCTACTCTCCAAAGTCGAATCAGGTAGCACGTTGAAACACTGAGTCGCTTCTTGCCTTATACTCTATTAGCTTCCAAAATAATATGACCCACTGAGATGCTTTATTCCCTACTCTCCATAGTCGAATCATGTAGCACGCTGAAAGATTGAGTCACAGCACGCCTTATACTCCATAATCTTCGAAAATCATCTGACCGACTGAGACGCTTCACACCTTACTCTCCATGGTCGAATCTGGTATCACACTGAAAGATTGAGTCGCTTCACGCCTTACACTCCATAATCATCCCAAATCATCTAACCGATAGAGACGCTTTATGCCTTACTCTCCGTAGTCGAATCTGGTAGCACGCTGAAAGATTGAGTCGCTTCACGCCTTACACACCATAATCTTCCAAAAATCATCTGACTGGCTTAGATGCTTCACGCCTTACACTCCGTAATCTTCCAAAAAATCATCTGACCGACTGAGACGCTTCACGCCTTACTCTTCATAGTCAAATCAGGAAGCACGCTAAAAGATTAAGTCGCTTCACGCCTTACACTCCATAATCTTCCAAAAAATCATCTGACCGACTGAGACACTTCACGCCTTACTCTTCAAAGTCAAATCAAGAACCACGCTAAAAGATTGAGTCGCTTCACGCCTTCCACTCCATAATCTTCCAAAATCATCTGAACGACTGAGACATTTCACACCTTACTCTCCAAAGTCGAATCAGGTAACACGCAGAAACATTGAGTCGCTTCATGCCTTATACTCTATTAGCTTCCAAAATCATCTGACCGACTGAGACGCTTTACGCCTTACTCTACATAGTCGAATCAATTAGCACGCTGAAAGATTGAGTTGCTTCACGCCTTCCACTCCATAATCTTCCAAAATCATCAGATTGACTGAGATGCTTCACACCTTACTCACCATCGTCGAATTAGGTAGCACACGGAAAGATTGAGTAGCATCATGCCTTATACTCCATAATCTTCTAAAATCACCTGACCAACTGAGACGCTTTATGCCATACTCTCCATAGTCGAATCAGATAGCACGCTGAAAGATTGAGTCGCTTCATGCCTTATACTCCATAATCTTCCATAATTATCTGACCGACTGAGACGCTTCACGCCTTACTCTCCATAGTCGAATCAAGTAGCACGCTGAGAGTATGAGTCGCTTCACACCTTCCACTCCATAATCTTTCAAAATCATCTTACCAACTGAAACACTTCACGCCTTACTCTCCAAAGTCGAATCTGGTAGCACGTTGAAACACTGAGTTGCTTCATGCCTTATACTCTATTAGCTTCCAAAATAATCTGACCCACTGAGATGCTTTACTCCCTACTCTCCATAGTCGAATCATATAGCACGTTGAAAGATTGAGTCACTTCACGCCTTATACTCCATAATCTTCGAAAATCATCTGACCGACTGAGACGCTTCACACCTTACTCTCCATGGTCGAATCTGGTATCACACTGAAAGATTGAGTCGCTTCACGCCTTACACTCCGTAATCTTCCAAAAAATCATCTGATCGACTGAGACGCTTCACGCCTTACTCTTTACAGTCAAATCAGGAAGCACGCTAAAAGTGTGAGTCGCTTCACGCCTTCCACACCATAATCTTCCAAAATCATCTGACCGACTGAGACGCTTCATGCCTTACACTCCGTAATCTTCCAAAAAATCATCTGACCGACTTAGACGCTTCACGCCTTACTCTTCATAGTCAAATCAGGAAGCACGCTAAAAGATTAAGTCGCTTCACGCCTTCCACTCCATAATCTTCCAAAATCATCTGACCGACTGAGACGCTTCATGCCTTACTCTCCATAATCGAATCAGGTAGCACGCTGCAAGATTGAGTCGCTCCACGCCTTACACTCCATAATCTTCCAAAAATCATCTGACTGGCTGAAAGGCTTCACGCCTTACACTCCATAATCTTCCAAAAAATCATCTGACCGACTGAGACACTTCACGCCTTACTCTTGAAAGTCAAATCAAGAACCACGCTAAAAGATTGAGTCGCTTCACGCCTTCCACTCCATAATCTTCCAAAATCATCTGACCGATTGAGACGATTCACGCCTTACTCTACATGGACGAATCAGGTAGAGCGCTGAAAGATTGAGTCACTCCACGCCTTATACTCTATAATCTTCGAAAAATCATCTGACTGGCTAAGATGCTTCACGCCTTACACTCCATAATCTTCCAAAAAATCATCTGACCGAATGAGACGCTTCATGCCTTACTCTTCAAAGTTAAATCAGGAAGCACGCTAAAAGATTGAGTCGCATCACGCCTTCCACACCATAATCTTCCAAATTCATCTGACCGACTAAGATAGTTCACACCGTACTCTCCATAGTTGAATCCAGTAGGACGCTGAAAGATGGAGTCGCTTCATACCTTATAGTCCATAATCTTCCAAAACATCTGACCGACTGAGACGCTTTACGCCTTATTCTCTGATACGAATATTTTTCTGTGCGCTTGTGTGCTATACCCAAGTGTAGCTAACCGTGTAAGTAATAAACTGGATTAAGTCCAGGTCGATCCCTCAGGGAAGGCTGAGAATTAAATTACTTAGATTAGACTCTAAAAGAAAAGAAAATTCAATGTTTTAAAAGAATTGTAGAACAAAAAGTTCTACGCATAACAACTACTAAAATTAAAAGCAACTAAATTAAATTAACTAACGCTTAACTGTTTAACTAAAGCGAGATTTTATAAACGGTTTTACTTGATAAAAGAAAGTGTTGGGTTCACCTGAATCCACTGTGACCTGGCCGTCTACCATGCAATTGCAATAAAGCTCAATGGAGTACATCTTCTACACTATTCCGTACTTCTCTAAGCATCTAGAATCAATAGCCCTTTCATAACCGGGACTATATCATCTCAATTAAGTTTAAAATACATGAAAGCGGTTTAATTCAATAGTTAAGACTCGCTCCACGCCTTACACTCCATAATCTTCCAAAAATCATCTGACTGGCTGAGAGGCTTCATGCCTTACACTCCATAATCTTCTAAAAAATCATCTGACCGACTGAGACGATTCACGCCTTACTCTTCAAAGTCAAATCAGGAAGCACGCTAAAGGATTGAGACGCTTCACGCCTTCCACTCCATAATCTTCCAAAATCATCTGACCGACTGAGATGGTTCACGCCTTACTCTCCATAGTCGAATAAGGTAGGACGCTGAAATATTGAGTCGCTTCATACCTTATAGTCCATAATCTTCCAAAATCATCTGACCGACTGAGACGCTTTACGCCTTACTCTCCATAGTCGAATTAAGTAGCATGCTAAAAGATTAAGTCGCTTCACGCCTTCCACTCCATAATCTTCCAAAATCATCTGACCGACTGAGACGATTCATGCCTTACTCTCCATAATCATATCAGGTAGAACGCTACAAGATTGAGTCGCTCCACGCCTTATACTCCATAATCTTCCAAAAATCATCTGACTGGCTGAGAGGCTTCACGCCTTACACTCCATAATCTTCCAAAAAATCATCTGACCGACTAAGACACTTCACGCCTTACTCTTCAAAGTCAAATCAAGAACCACGCTAAAAGATTGAGTCGCTTCACGCCTTCCACTCTATAATCTTCCAAAATCATCTGACCGAATGAGACACTTCACGCCTTACTCTCCAAAGTCGAATCAGGTAGCACGCAGAAACATTGAGTCGCTTCATGCATTATACTCTATTAGCTACCAAAATCATCTGACCGATTGAGACGCTTTACGCCTTACTCTCCATAGTTGAATGAAATAGCACGTTGAAAGATTGAGTTGCTTCACGCCTTCCACCCCATAATCTTCCAAAATCATCAGATCGACTTAGATGCTTCACACCTTACTCACCATAGTCGAATTAGGTAGCACACTGAAAGATTGAGTGGCATCACGCCTTACACTCCATAATCTTCTAAAATCACCTGACCAACTGAGACGCTTTATGCCATACTCTCCATAGTCGAATCAGGTAGCACGCTGAAAGATTGAGTCGCTTCACGCCTTATACTCCATAATCTTCCATAATTATCTGACCGACTGAGACGCTTCACGCCTTACTCTCCATAGTCGAATCAAGTAGCACACTGAAAGTTTGAGTCGCTTCACACCTTCCACTCCATAATCTTCCAAAATCATCTTACCAACTGAAACACTTCACGCCTTACTCTCCAAAGTCGAATCAGGTAGCACGCTGAAACACTGAGTCGCTTCATGCCTTATACTCTATTAGCTTCAAAAATAATCTGACCCACTAAGATGCTTTACGCCTTACTCTCCATAGTCGAATCATGTAGCACGCTGAAAGATTGAGTCACTTCATGCCTTATACTCCATAATCTTCAAAAATCATCTGACCGACTGAGACGCTTCACACCTTACTCTCCATGGTCGAATCTGGTATCACACTAAAAGATTGAGTTGCTTCACGCCTTACACTCCATAATCATCCAAAATCATCTAACCGACAAAGACGCTTTATGCCTTACTCCCCGTAGTCGAATCTGGTAGCACGCTGAAAGATTGAGTCGCTTCACGCCTTACACACCATAATCTTCCAAAAATCATCTGACTGGCTTAGATGCTTCATGCCTTAGACTCCGTAATCTTCCAAAAAATCATCTGACCGACTGAGACGCTTCACGCCTTACTCTTCATAGTCAAATCAGGAAGCACGCTAAAAGATTAAGTCGCTTCACGCCTTCCATTCCATAATCTTCCAAAATCATCTGACCGACTGAGATGCTTCATGCCTTTCTCTCCATAATCGAATCAGGTAGCACGCTGCAAGATTGAGTCGCTCCACGCCTTACACTCCATAATCTTCCAAAAATCATCTGACTGGCTGAGAGGCTTCACGCCTTACACTCCATAATCTTCCAAAAAATCATCTGACCGACTGAGACACTTCACGCCTTACTCTTCAAAGTCAAATCAAGAACCACGCTAAAAGATTGAGTCGCTTCACGCCTTCCACTCCATAATCTTCCAAAATCATCTGACCGACTGAGACGATTCACGCCTTACTCTCCATAGTTGAATCAGGTAGAGCGCTGAAAGATTGAGTCGCTCCACACCTTACACTCTATAATCTTCGAAAAATCATCTGACTGGCTAAGATGCTTCACGCCTTACACTCCATAATCTTCCAAAAAATCATCTGACCGACTGAGACGCTTCATGCCTTACTCTTCAAAGTTAAATCAGGAAGCACGCTAAAAGATTGAGTCGTTTGACGCCTTCCACTCCATAATCTTCCAAATTCATCTGACCGACTAAGATAGTTCACGCCGTACTCTCCATAGTTGAATCGAGTAGGACGCTGAAAGATTGAGTCACTTCATACCTTATAGTACATAATCTTCCAAAACATCTGACCGACTGAGACGCTTTACGCCTTACTCTCTGATACGAATATTTTTCTGTGCGCTTGTGTGCTATACCCAAGTGTAGCTAACCGTGTAAGTAATAAACTTGATTAAGTCCAGGTCGATCCCACAGGGAAGGCTGAGAATTAAATTACTTAGATTAGACTCTAAAAGAAAAGAAAATTCAATGTTTTAAAAGAATTGTAGAACAAAAAGTTCTACGCATAACAACTACTAAAATTAAAAGCAACTAAATTAAATTAACTAACGCTTAACTGTTTAACTAAAGTGAGATTTTATAAACGGTTTTACTTGATAAAAGAAAGTGTTGGGTTCACCTGAATCCACTGTGACCTGGCCGTCTACCATGCAATTGCAATTAAGCTCAATGGAGTACATCTTCTACACTATTCTGTACTTCTCTAAGCATCTAGAATCAATAGCCCTTTCATAACCGGGACTATATCATCTCAATTAAGTTTAAAATACATGAAAGCGGTTTAATTCAATAGTTAAGACTCGCACCTACAATGGTGTTAGCATTGAGGGTGGTTTGCAAAATATATTGAAAGAAAATGCCTTAAGGCCTTAAGTTCAAAGACTGCTTTGACAAACTGAGCATTTGGGGACAGTTTGATAACAACTCCTTAAAACAGAAAGTCTTGGAATAATGTATTGGATGTTCTCAAGAATCTGACTGTTCGATTGATCGATGCGCTTTCGATCGATTGACAATCGTCATCTCTCAATCGATCGAAATGTCTTCGATCGATCGACTATGTTTCTGTCCCGATCGATCGCAATACCTCCGATCGATCAAACACAGATATTATTCTGGTGCATGGCAGAGGCCTAAAAATCACAGTTTCATCACGATTTCCCAACCTCGGACTACTCAGACATGGTCTGGAGTGTCCCAGATTCGTTCTTAACGTAAAACATCATTAAGGTGTCGTTTGGTTGCGAGTTTTTCATTAAAACTATGAAAAATTGAGATTTTAACGTATCTAGCATAAACAAACAGTAAGATTAAACACTAACTACCATTAACTAAGCGTGATATACGAATAAGACAATAACTAAATAACCTGGATCAAAGAACTCGTATTTAACCATAGGGAATCCGAACTAACAATGAAGATGTCACACCTTGATTTTTAGACAACCAAATACCCATTCAATAATATCCCAACCAGTATTTAATTGCCCAATAATCTGAGAGTGAAAACCAATCAACTTGTCACACATTTGAAATAGTAAACTTTGCTGAAAAATGTTCCTCTTTAAAATAATTCACAAACTTTAAGTAACAAAAAAAATAATCATTTTCATTGAGATCTCCATGATAAAATTCTAAGTTACAATTTACAATAATAAAGAGAATTCTGTTGCCATAACAAAATAATTAAGAAATCCACACTTTTACAAATCTTGAATCAGAGCTACTACAATCGTCCCATAACCCCAAAATAATAAAATACAACATGACCCATAATGCCAAGAAATAATTAAGTTCAACAAAAAACTAAGTACAACTCTAATACTAATTAACACCGTGACCATCTCTTCACCCAAACAGAAGCTCCAAATATAATCTCCAAATACTAAACCTGCACATACATTCGACTACGTTTCAAACAGAAACGCACCCAAATGCATAACACACTCGGGTCAGTCACATGATTGGTATGAGTTAAACCAAAATAATAAAATCTGAGGGCTCCAACCTGAACCCGTAGACGACAAACCACATTACAACACTATTGGGCCAAGACAGGTAGTTCCACACAGATATTTGGACAAAAGAGTAGTTTCCATTTATGTGGTGGCAAGTAGTTTCTTGCCCAAAATCCAAAGTTACTACGATTTCATACTTACCCATCTACTTATGGTGAGCCAAACCTGTAAAACATTAGTGGGCCCACCATCCTGCAAATTGAATGATCACAAACCAAGCAAACAATTCTGTATACAAACCTTCCACATTCTAACTCAAACGTCGCATTCATTATTCCACGCTTATTAGTCTTATGAAATAATCCATTTTCATTATTTATTAGCATTAAATTTATCTTTGTGTTCCCTAGGTTCACCCCTTGGCCACCCTCCATGGTACAGCCCACACATATATCCCATGTGTGCCCAGACATACTACCAACACCCACTCCGGTGCCAGTTTGGTTGGGGTATCAACCAAACCAGGTATACACAACGGACGGCTGGTCAATATGTCAAGACGTCTATACAATATAAGCCGAGCATAAGGCTTAGGCCAGCTTGATCACGAAGCCACTGACAAAAAGTACACTCAACAAGTCTTAAGCCAGCTTGATCACGAAGCCACTGGCAAAAGGTTGCGAGCTACCAAAAACAATAACACAACAACGGGAGTGGTGAACACTAAAGAACTATGTTGCAATTATCTCTTATCATTCGTATTATCCCAATAATTGTGAATTTCGCGTTTATCACATAGTTCCGTCTTATCATCCAATCACATCTCTGACTTTTAGATGTATTCCAATTTCTTACAACAAAGGGTTTTATCAATTAACCCATAACAATTCTTCCCTCAATAATTTCCAATCAAATTACAATATTCCCAATATACTATTCAACGTATCTAATTTACTCCCTTTTCTCAAAATGACCACACAATAAGGTCAGTTATTTCAGGTATAATAACTTCAAACCAACATTCAATATCCGCCTACGTGAAACCCATAATAAAAATTCAAATTCTCATATAGTAAAATATTATAGCAATCGTTCCACAATATTTTCATCGGACTCAACATTAATGACTATCACCCATTTTTTTTTAAAGCTCAACATTATATGAGAATTCATGCATTTCCGTAATTTTCATTAAGTCATACGAACGAATAAAAAAAAAACACAACGAATCATATTTCTCCAATTTCGTACATTTTAATATACTAAAAACTGCTACTGAAATTTAAATCTACAGCCCAAACGGTGCAGAATCAAGGAAAAAGAATCGTGTTTCCTACAGGCCAACGCGGACAGAATATTCAAATTCAAAATCACGATTTTCTAATAATTTTCTAAAGTTTCTGCAACTGTGTGAACTACACATAAAACGAATTTCACATATATTTTCTAACAAACATGGATATTTCACATATAGTTTTTATCAAACTAACAATTCCCCTAACCCTTTTGAATACTCTAATGTCATGATCGCAAAATCACACGAAGGGGAAAAGAAAATATCTAGATTACTTCAACAATAACAACGTATCCATTACAAAGGTTTAACCCTAATAATTAAATTAAACATGTACGTACTAATTTAATTACTCTCGTATATATATATATATATATGAATACACAAAGTTTAACTCACCGAGTTGATAAAAAATGACAATCACGAATACCCCACGATCCACACGTGACCACGAACCCGGGACCGGTCTCCTTCTTCTCCCTTTCTTCTTCTTCCTTCTTCTTCTTCTTTTTCTTCTCTCTCTCCCTCTTGCTTTTTCTTCTCTTCCCTTTTTGTTTTAATATGGGGGCTAGGGTTTTTAACATAAGTAGATATGTACACTACACACACAACACATGTCAAATAAACACACATAAATATATAAATCCCGTTTTTCTTCTTGTGGGCTCACAAAAGAGACCTATATGAGCCCAGAATGCAGTACAAAATATTAAAATGAGTAGCCCAATGGGTACCCATGATCCCGGTACTAAGTTTTAATGTTAATAACATTATTTAACACATTCGCGGGCCTATAAACATTATATAACAAAAATACATATCAACCCTTCACTTTTTTTTTAACAAATATAAATTAATAAAATATAACTCCCAAACTAAACGCGCTCACTCATGATTTAATTGATATGTCCACCAAACACTTAAATTTTTCAAACACATGTCTTACATAGGCACACTCATATATCATTGCTAAATGAAAAAAAAAATTAATTAAAATAATTATTTACACACTTAAAAATTTTAGGGTTGTTACAGAAGAAAACTTGAGTAAAACCTACAAAACAAGATAAATCTCTCCTCTCTCTATGAAACTGATAAAAAGTAAAGTGCGGCGTTTAGTTCTGGACGCTTACAAAATGAGTTTATATAGTAGAAACCTAATGCTAGGGTTAACAATCCCGTCTTTTGCTGCGTGCGCGTATTCTGCTAAAAGGCATGTTCGATCGATCGAAAAACCCTCGATCGATTAAACTTCTGGGTTATTCGATCGCTTGAGACAGGTTAGATCGATCGAACTCTCGATCGCTTGAGAGGACCTCGATCGATCGATCTTCAGTTTTCAACTTTGAATTGTCTTCATTAAAGCCAATCACTCCCTTTTTATCCTGCTCAATCAATTATTCACACAGCGACAGTAATCTGCAAAAATCACAGCTAACACCCACAACTTATCATAGATTAGTCGTAATGTATAGAAACTGATGTTGTAACTCAAATCGCAGATATATGGGAGAATTGTGAACTAAATTAATGTATTTTCTTCTTTTAGAGCGGTTGTATTCTACAAATACACCCGCTTGTCACAACCCCCAACTAGCGAGTTGCTAGTCCCTAGTAATAAAGCGAAAATAAAATAAGCTAACTACTACTACAACTACTAAAATAAACAAAAATAAAACTAAAGCAAACTAATCCTATTAGAAAGAGACACTACCTAACTCACTTTCGCAGGAATCGCGGTTGCATTTAGCAAATGCAACAAGCCGTTAAACCCCTAGATTCCCCTAGTGGACGAGTGTCGTCTCGTGAGGGTTTGTAGTGAATATACCCACAAAATTCTCAATTTTTAAGATCAAAAAGATATAGAAAAACTCATAAACATTTCTTCCTATTTGGCTATCAATTTAGCTCTACAAAACATATCAACCTCATACAAACCATGAAGAAATCCACATATTCCTCATATCACCGAGATAAATATACATATACATTCCATTCATGTATCCGTGTGTGTGTGAAGATAATAGCTATGCATTCAACTTAGTTTAGAGTTGTTTAGACTATCTTACTCTTAGAACTCATAGCTTCAACTCAATTCTCACATGGGTCACGCTCTAAAATGAACATCTCACAGAAACTGGTTTAATAATGATCACTCGTGGTGTGAAACTTTAATAAGAGTGATGTTCCGGCTACTAGTGTTTCACACCTACTCGATAAAGGACGAACATTTAGAGTGTATAGTCTCATGAAAGGAATACTACTTACTAGAGGAGCGAAATACCGTGGATACTCAAATTACACGTTCATGATCAAACTAAGTTGTTAAAAATCATTAAGACTTTGACTATTCGACGTTTATTTAGTAAGACAGAGATAAAAGGGGCAAGAATTGCACATCCTTAACATGTGATAGAGACTAATTTATTTCTTCTTTATTCCAACCATGTTCTATTCTCATATACGTTTATTTCTTTTTACTCCTCCTTCCTTCCTTTTTTCTCTTTTTATATATATATATATATATATATATCCAACATCTCCTTGCATATTTTCTTTTTATACCATCCTTCCCACAACTACTCCCTTCTCGTCACATCCTTCAACAATTTTAATCACATTAGGTGTGCAATCAAGTTTAGAGATGTTAAAGTATCAGATGAAGGTTTTAGGCTTTCATATTGGCAACATTTAATTGGTGTGGGGTTAAGAGATTCTTGGATGCTGATACAGGTATATGAAAAAGGTAAGGAATGAATAATGATGGCTTAAATTATTTTTCTAACTTCTTAGTTTTAGCACTTCAGTGTTCATTGAGTTTTAGTTGGTAAATCCTGAATGTTCTCCTCTAATAAACAGCCTACATGAAGAATTAGAGACTACTCAATGAATTTAAAATATATTCAAGAAGAACGATTCGAATTTATTGTGATAAGTCCCTCAGAATTGAAATTTGGACTCAAAAGCTCACTAGGGGTAACTAGTTTCCACTACTTATTCCTTAAAGCATAACAGTCGTATTAACTCTTATTTAAGTTTTCAGCATAGCTATTAACGCGTGCAAATGGATGTTGGATACTAGAACGGTCAACATATGCATTCGTCTTAGTGACCTTAGAAAAACGCGTGAACATAATTCATAAAAGGATGAGATTAACATGAATGTATCATCGCTTGATAACAGCTAAATAAGAGAGAATATTTAAAAGTATTCCACCGATAAAGTTCAAAAATTTTGTTAATAGTTTGAAACTTTTTTTTTTTTTTTTATTTTTATTTTTATTGCATTGTTAACTTTAATAAAAATGGAGATTGTATGATGTTTACAACAGAAAGAGCGATCCAGATTGCTAAATAACTAATATGCACAGGTGATTATCTATCTATATCCCACCCCCAACTGAAAATAGCGATGACCTCAGAAGTTGATTTTCAAAAAAAATAAATAAATAAATAGAGAGATAGCACCTGAAATAGCGTCAAGAACTGCAAGCGTAACAATCTGTAAAGAAACATACACTCTCCAAGCAACCAAGATCAAACGAAAGATATACAAAGGTAAAATAAGCGTATAATCTATAAATAATAACATAAATATCACTGAAAAGATAAGCCAATGCAAATGACAGAACAGTGATAAAATGTAACCAAACCAAAACAACCACCAAAGCCAAATATACACATATAAGCCACAAAACTAAAATCCAAAAGACATAAGAGGAGAGCAGAGAGATATAGATAAAAGAAAATACAACAAAACTCTCCAAACACTCCCAAAGTCAAGATCTAAACATCCTCCGCAACTTCAGATAATATCTCTATCGGTGCATCGGGGGTATCCTCAACTCCACCCTCAGCAACAGTACTAGCCGTCGCCGGGTCACTCTCAATCATGACTGGAGGTGGTGGAAGTGGGGGCTCCGCAGAAAGTGGTGCCGCTGAGGACGATGGTGCAGCAGGATCAACAGGTGGCGGTGGGGGATCAGCTGTTGATGGATCAGTAGTAGTATGTGCAGCAGGGGGAGTAGTGGTAGGTGGGGGAGTACGTAATGACTGGTCAACCCCCAACTGAATCAGAATAGCCTCTAGTAATGTCGTCATGTGGTCCACTTGGTCCTCGAGTCTGATCCGAGCCTCTCTCTCCTCCAGTAATAACTCATGAACGATCGGAAGAGGCACGGATGACGAAGACTCTACCTGGGCCTGAGTTTGAGCCTGAGATCGCTGTCTCAGTTCAAACTGTGCAACCTCCACCAGAGGATCAACCTCATCATCAGAATCAAGCTCCTCAGCCTCTGTCGGCGTCCTTGAAGCTGCACCCTCAGTATCGGTGCCATCAGCTCTCCTCCTCTTCTCTCCAACTTTCGCTTTTCCCTTGCCCTTCCTTTTCCTCCTCTGAGCATCAGATCGGCGAGAAGCTGTCTCGCCAAATCGACTGCGAGCCTGAGAAGTCGCATCATCAGGTAAGGGAACGAGGCCAGCCTGCTCGATCACCGGGTGAATGGCCCAAGCACCTTTCAGGTGCTTCTTGGCAGCAATGTAGCGAGTGGGGTGCCTCATAAAGTCGATGTACAGGCGAGGCAAGCAGACCGGAAACCCCGTCCCTATGTCATATAAAATATGGGCATACCAGGCTGCAATCTTCTCCCGGTAGGAGGTCACCAAAAGATAGTTGGTGAGAGCAAGGTGGAGCATGTGATAATTATCAGTCAGATAAACGTCGGCAATAAGGGCTGTACCATCCCAGCTCGGTAATGCACCCCTGGTAAGCTCTCGGATAATAGCAATCGTTGAGAGCACTGGCGTGCCAGCACGGTGCGGGCATACACAGTCGGGCACCTCCGGGACTCCTAGAGCAACTGAGACGGTAGCCGGACTGAACACAATCTCCCGGCCGCGAAAGAATGATGGTATAGTGAAAGCGGTATCGGGATCTCTAATCATCGTCGCATAAGCCGCGCGAATCCATGACAGATTCACTCTCTTCGCCTGAGAGAGCAAATCATACCAGTGTGGCATGGCTCGGAGGCGGGCGAGATACCAAGGAGTAGTGAGCCATGCCGTCTCGAGTGGTCGCTCAATCATGACCTTCCAGGACTGAAAATAGCGCGTGAACCACTGGCGGTCGGGGGTGTGCCGGAAGCCGTGGTGCGTGACCGGGTCAGGAATGGCGAGGTCAAAGGGCTTCTCCCTGTGATACCCTGTAGCAGGGTTCATTGTGAAGATCCTGAAATGGAAAAGAAAAGAAAACGACAATTAAAAACAGGAATTGAAAAGAAAACAAAGAAACTGCCAGAGTTCGAGCGATCGAACAATGCAAATCGTCGATCGTTCGAATTCTCTTGATCGATCGAACAACTCGAATCGTCGATCGCTCGAATCTGCTCGATCGATCGAGCACAGAGATGCGGCAGCAACGAGAACGATATTGGAAAAGAAAGGAAAACAATAAACAATGTACGAGGACTATAAACTAAATAAAACCGGCTGTATGACCAATGGGGGCACCCCCATTAAGATTCAAAAAAGAAAACTGGAAAGAGGGGGTGACTCGGGCCTTACCTTGGAATACGTGCAGAGGGGGAGGATGAGGGTGATAGTAGTAATGAGTGGTGAGACCAAGAGCATTTGAAAATGGTGTGGTAGTAGGGGTTGTGAGAATCTCCCCAAATCTCCCTGTCGCCGATCGCTCGAAAAGAGAAGGAGATGAAGAGAACTGATGAAGTGTACGCTGGAAGCCTCGTTTAAATACAAGTCTCGATCGATCGAGACATGTTCGAGCGATCGAACATTCGATCGATTGAGATGTTTCAAGCGCTCGAGAAAGTGATACGTTCGATCGATTGAGAAACTTTCGATCGATCGAACCTAGATTTTCCAAAACTCCACAGAATGGAAGAATTAAGTACCTCCACTGATTTAAGTTATTCTGGACATACAGTAAAAATGATAAGCAAAGCTGTGACAGGACATGTAAGCCAAAAACTCATCCTCATAATAGAAAATTGCAATTTTTATTTAAATAAAACTTTATAATAGCATCCATATTGCAAAATTATTGCCCCACTGGTGTTTAAGGCCTCATTCACTAATGAAAACGAAAATAAAACTAGAACTAATAATATTTTTGTCTAGGATTACACTTCAATTCCTAAAATACTAATGAAAAGACAGAGCACAATTGAAGTAGGACACTAATCATCTAACAAAAAGATTCCTTCTTCCACCATTGCTTCATTCCCCGCTAAATCTTCGCATGTGGAGCCCAAACAGGATGATTCCCTTTCCCAGAACAGTCGAAAAGCAGCCAGGACATCATCGAGCAAGTCTGAACTCTCTAAGGAATTGAAAGCCCATACAAGAGGTGATCCCGTTGGAGACACGGATAACGGAGTGGAATTGTGCAACGGACTTTCCTCTTGCGGTGGAGTGTCTGGGGACCTGATGTATGGTCCAAAGCCATGAAAGAGTTGATGTGGCAAGAAGAACGGTGGTACCACTGGATGCATAGTGACAATCCTGACAAAGGAAAAACCAAATGAAAACAACAAAAGGAAGAAAGAATTAAATAAGAACTAAAAGAAACGACAACAGAAAGAAATAACTAAATAAAGAAAACAAGAGAAAGACAAGTGACAACGAATTAACCTCACTATTGGCATGAGACACCCATGTGCACTAGCAGGAAGTGGGCACTAAAGCCGAAATAGCAAATAGCTCAGGTGCACATAAATGTAAGGAACCACTGCGATGACAAGGAAGTCATCAACAAAGGTGAAAATAGCATTGTGGCGTTCGGGCACCACATCTTGGAGGTCCTCTTCTTCCCATGGCTCCCACATGGAATCATTTTCCCATTGCTCCAATGGTGCGTCATCCACTTCTCTAACAGCGTACCCTTCAGGTTCTCCTTCCTCTCCAGAGAGATCCATGTGCTCGAAGGGGTTAATTTGGAGGAGAGCAGGATCATAAGGGATGTATCCATAGGTCAGGTCCACCACATCATCTGCCCCTGGTCCTTGGTAAGGAGATAAGCAGAATGCTATCTCGTCAGCAGTCCAAAGTGGGTTCTGTATTCCGAATCAGCCCATGACCCTATCGAATGAACGTCATCATCTCTCATATTGAAAAACCTAAATAAGAGAGATAATATGAACCAGCAGATTTGAATCGAAATCACTTGTAGAGAAAGATAGAAAGAGTTAAAAAAATGAAAACCATCAAAAGTAAAGATATACAACAACAACGTGAAGAAACGCTTAACGTTTGAGATCAAGAGTAGTTGGGTTCATCCAATTGGATGAACTCAGCCTCTGTTTGGAAATTCTCCAAGAACGGTTTTAGCCTTTGCCATTGACCTTGAAAACTGCATCGTTCTTGGGGTTTATCAGCTTGACAGCCCCATATGGAAAGACCGATTTGACTATGAATGGTCCTGTCCACCGGGATCGGAGTTTGTCTGGGAAGAGGTGGAGGCGAGAGTCGTACAGGAAGACTTTCTGCCCTGGCTCGAATGATTTACGACAAATTGTTCTATCGTGGCGAGCCTTCAACCTTTCCTTATGTAATCAAGCATTGTCGTATGCATCTCGACGTATTTCCTCCAACTAAGCCAATTGAAGTTTTCGAAGATGCCCTCCCTCTTTAATATCAAAGTTCAATGAGCGTGTTGCCCAATAAGCTTTGTGTTCGATTTCGACAGGGAGGTGACATGCTTTTCTATAAACTAGCCTATACGGAGACATTCCTAGATTTGTTTTGAATGCCGTGCGGTAAGCCCATAATCCATCAGTCAGTTTGTAAGCCCAATCCTTCCTATTGAAACTAACCGTCTTTTCGAGAATATGTTTGATTTCTCGGTTAGCTAACTCTGCTTGCCCGTTTGTTTGTGGATGGTAGGCGAGAGCGATTTTATGGCTGACCCCATATTTCTTAAGTAGTGACTCCAAAGGCCTATTGCATAAATGCTTGCCTGGTCACTTATTAGGGCTTTTGGGGTTCCAAAACGCGATAAAATGTGTTCCTTAAGAAAGGACATCACTGTTTTGTGGTCAGTGCGTCTTGTTGGTATTGCTTCCACCCATTTTGACACATACTCCACAGCTAGGAGTATGTATTCACAGTTATTTAATTTAGGGAACGGGCCCATGAAGTCTATGCCCCAACAATCGAATATTTCAATCGTGATAATAGGGGTTAAGGGCATGGAGTTCCTTTTTGAAATTGTACCAAGCTGTTGACAGCGTTGGCACGTTTTGCAGAAAGCATAGGCATCTTTAAATAGGGTGGGCCAGTAGAAACCACTATGTAGAACATTTTGCGCGGTCTTTTATGATGCGAAATGACCACCGCATGCCTCAGAATGGCATAATGCTAAAATGACGGTTATATCCTCGTTTTGGACGCAACGTCTGATGACCTGATCAGTACAATACTTGAATAAGTATGGGTCATCGAAGAAGAAATGACGTGCGAATGAGAGGAACCGCTTCCTATCTGGTTTGGACCAATGACTTGGCGTTTCTCCTGTGGCAAGATAATTTACTATATCAGCATACCAGGGCAAACCCACAACAGTCATTAGCTACTCATCTGGGAATTCATCTTTTATTGGTGTGGGTTCAGTGTTGTCAACAAAAGTTAACCGAGATAAATGGTCGGCGACCACATTCTCTACTCCCTTTTAATCTTTGATCGTTATATCGAATTCTTGGAGTAGGAGTATCCAACGGATAAGCCTTTGTTTTGCATCTTTTTTAGACAGCAGGTACTTGAGAGCCGAATGGTCCGTAAAACAGACGATTGGAGACCCTATCAGATATGACCTGAACTTGTCCAAAGCGAATACTATTGCCAGGAGCTCTTTTTCAGTAGTTGTATAGTTCATTTGAGCCTCGTTAAGTGTTCGACTGGCATAGTAAATCACGTAAGGCTTGTTATCCTTCCTCTGCCCTAGGACTGCACCAATGGCGTAATCACTAGCGTCGCACATTAGTTCGAAAGGCAAACCCCAGTCGGGTGCCTGGATTATCGGTGCGGAGGTAAGGTGTTCCTTTAGTGTGTCAAAAGATGTTTGACAGTTATCCAACCACTCGAAAGGTGCGTCTTTGACTAAGAGTTGACACAATGGTCGGGAAATTGAACCAAAGTTTTGGATAAAGCGACGATAAAATCCTGCATGCCCTAGAAAAGATCGAATGTCTCTGACTGTACGAGGGACAGGTAAATTTGAGATTATATCGATTTTAGCTTTATCAACCTGGATACCTTTATCAGAAATGATGTGGCCGAGGACAATTCCCTTGGTCACCATGAAGTGACACTTTTCCCAATTTAGTACTAGGTGTTTGTCCTCACATCTTGCTAGTACACGTTCAAGGTTGTCTAAGCAATTTTCGAAACTATGGCCAAACACAGAAAAATCGTCCATAAAGACTTCGAGTATTTTTTCGACCATGTCACTGAATATGCTTAACATGCACCGCTGAAACGTAGCAGGTGCATTACATAAGCCAAATGGCATACGACGGTAAGCGAAAGTACCAAATGGACACGTGAACGTAGTCTTCTCCTGATCTTCAGGAGCGATTTCAATTTGGTTATACCCACTGTATCCATCCAAGAAGCAGTAATACTTATGACCCGCTACTCGTTCTAGCATTTGATCCATGAAAGGTAATGGAAAGTGGTCTTTTCGGGTCACAGTATTCAGTTTTCGATAGTCAATACACATCCGCCATCCAGTGGGAATGCGTGTTGGTACTAATTCGCCATCTTTATTCGGTATGACCGTTATGCCTGCCTTCTTTGGCACTACTTGGGTTTGACTAACCCAAGGGCTGTCAGATATTGGATATATGATCCCAACATCAAGTAGTTTTAACACTTCCTTTTTGACAACTTTTTGCATGTTGGGATTCAGACGCATTTGCATTTGTCGCGAAGGTTTAGCGTCTTCCTCTAAATATATCTTATGGGTGCACACAGATGGGCTTATGCCTTTGAGGTCGGCAATAGTCCATCCTAATGCTCCCTTATATTGTTTTAACACCTCGATTAACCTATCCTCTTGTTCAGAATTTAAAGTAGATGAGATTATGACAGGATAAGTTTTCTCAGTCCCTAGGAAAGTGTATTTGAGCTCTTTTGGAAGCTCCTTTAATTCCAATTCGGGAAACTGCATGTTTGAGGGCATAACTAGCTTTGTTTTAGGAGGCAGTGGTTCATATGGTGTTACCCACATGCGTTAAGCTCTATCCTCCTCTAGTGTATCCATTATGAGGCAAGTGTGATTTAAAGCAGCATCCAATGGAGTAGACTCTTTAGATTGATAGATAGCATCAAATTGTGACACCACTACCTCCACAGGATCTTTGTAATCAACAAAATCGGCCTCATCTTTTATGACCGTGTTGATATAATTCACTTCCTCCTCATCATCGTATTCTTCAGGTCAGGGATTTAAGAAAATTTTGACATTTAACGTCATATTCCCGAATACGATGGTCATTATACCACTTCTCACTTTTATTGTGGCATCTATTTTGGTTAGGAACGGACGTCCAAAAATGACCAGGATTTGTGAGCCTGGGTTGGACACAGGTTCGGTGTCTAAGATGACAAAATCGATCGGGAAGACAAATGAGTCTATTTGAACAAGGACGTCTTCCAGAACTCCTCTAGGGTATTTAACAGACCTATCTGCCAATTGCAATGCAACTCGGGTGGGTTTGTATTCACCTAACCCTAGATGTTTATAAACCGAGTATGGCAGAAGGTTTACGCTAGCTCCTAGGTCAAGGAGTGCGTTATCTATCTTTTGATTTCCAATTTGACATGAGACAGTGGGAGTGCCGGGGTCTTTGAGTTTAGGAGGCAATTCATTTTGGATAATTGCACTTGCTTGGGAAGCGACGTAAGCGTGTTTCCTCACACTTTGCCTCCTTTTGACCGTACATAAGTTTTTGAGATACTTAGCGTATGCCGGCACTTGTTTTATAGCATCAAGGAGTGGGAGACTGATTTTAACTTGTTTGAATAATTTCAAGAACTCCTGATTCTTTGCCTCATTTTTGGATTTCTTTAACCTTTGAGGATAAGGCGCGGGGAAAGGGCATTTCGGTACTTCATCATTAATGGGTTCCTTTCCAGGCCTTCTCTCAACTTGTTCCACTTCTTTAGGAGCTTCAATGTTCGTTTCTAATGGTTCTTTACTAGTAGTGGGCTCCTCTTCTTGAGTAGAAGGTTTATTAGTATTGACCACTTCGTCCTTCTCATACTCTTCGGGGTTAGAGGTAGGCATATTTTTCCCTATAATCTTGCCGCTTCTCAGAGTCATCACGGCTTTTGCTTGTTCGTGATTCGGGGGACCGTTATTGTATCCCTTAGGGTTTTGAAGTGGTTGGGCAGGAAATGTTCCACCCGATCCCTCTTGACGTGCATCCATTCTATCTAACGTCGCAGACATTTTACTCATCATTTAAATTAATTGTTGAGTTAAGTTGACATTAGAGAGAGGATCTTCCTCTTGTACCTTTTTGTGCGGTGGCACGTAAACATTAGAATGTTGATTATTGGAGGGTTGCACTTGGTTGTAATTGTTAAATCTATTTTGATTGTATGGCTGGGACTGCCTATTGTATTGCCCTTGATATTGGTTATTGTAGGGCTGCTATTGTTTATGTTGATTTTGAGTCCCAGCATCATTTTTCCAGTCAAAACCAGGGTGATTCCAACGGTTGTTATTGTTTTGTGAATTATTGTTGTTATAGGAATTCCCTGCCCCCCTATACCCTTGCATGGCATTCATTTCCATGGGGGGTTGTTTTTGAAAATACGGCACATTAGGACAATACTGAGTGGTATGTCCCAACATATTGCATGTGCCGCATGGTTCTTCCGGTAATTGCTGCCTTGACCTTCCTCCTCTCATGCCTAACTCTTCTACTTTCTTTGCTAGTTCTTCATATTTACTTATGAGGTGATCTTCACTATTTAGTTGGTATAGGCTTTTCTCTTCTACACAGGATATCTGTGAGCGTGAGACGTTGTCAGAATTTGACCATTCTGAGCGTATTCGGCCAACCATTCGAAGTGGGCTTCAGCCTCTTCGGTGTTTTTACAGAGAAATGGTCCTGAACTCATAGTTTCTACCAACTTCTTTGTTTCACCATTCAATCCTCGATAAAAGAAGCTGATAGTTCGCCATTTCTCAAACCCATGGTGTGGGCACGAGAGAAGCAAATCTTTGAAACGCTCCCACGTTTGAGTGAAGGTTTCATTGCTCTTTTGTTTATAGGAATTGATTTGACGTTGAAGGTCTGTGGTCATGCGAGTTGGATAGAATTTCTTTAGAAATGCGGTACTCATCGCATGCCAGGTGAAGATTGAATTAGGTTTGAGGGAGTGGAGCCATGCCTTTGCTTGATCCTTCAAGGTGAAGGGAAACAACATTAGATGCGTCACCTCACTAGGACAACTTTGTGAGAATGTTTTGCAAACATCCTCGAAGTCAGTGACATGTAAGTATGCCTTCTCACTTTCCATTCCATGAAAGGTGGGAAGTAGTTGGATCATCTCGAATTGAAATTCGCCCACATGTGGTGGGATTCGAATGCAAGAGGGCGTAGGTGCATGTTCTGGTTGCATGAGATCGCACAGAGGACGTAGCGCCTCATCAATTGGTACCACAACATTGTTACCATGTTCACTCTGATTATCATCCATTGATTCAGTTGGAGTGGCTACGGAATTAATGGAACTATCAGAGTCAGAAAGGTAAAAAGGATTTCCAAAAATTCCTTCAATGGAAGTCTTGGACATGAACTAGGAGAGTTCCTAAGATGAGTGTTTACCAACAGACTCTGAAAGAAACGAAAAGAAAAACAGAAAGAGATGAAGAGAGATTGAGGTAACCTAAGTATTAACTCGTCGCCTTCCCCGGCAACGGCGCCAAAAACATGACACGAATATTTTTCTGTGCGCTTGTGTGCTATACCCAAGTGTAGGTAACTGTGTAAGTAATAAACTGGATTAAGTCCAGGTCGATCCCACAGGGAAGGATGATAATTAAATTACTTAGATTAGACTCTAAAAGAAAAGAAAATTCAATGTTTTAAAAGAATTGTAGAACACAAAGTTCTACGCTTAACAACTACTAAAATTAAAAGCAACTAAATTAAATTAACTAACGCTTAACTGTTTAACTAAAGCGAGATTTTAGAAACGGTTTTACTTGATAAAAGAAAGTGTTGGGTTCACCCGAATCCACTGTGACCTGACCGTCTACCATGCAATTGCAATTAAGCTCAATGGAGTACATCTTCTACACTATTCCGTACTTCTCTAAGCATCAAGAATCAATAGCCCTTTCATGACCGGGACTATATCATCTCAATTAAGTTTGAAATACATGAAAGCGGTTTAATTCAATAGTTAAGACTCGCACCTACAATGGTGTTAGCATTGAGGGTGGTTTGCAAAATATATTGAAAGAAAATGCCTTAAGGCCTTAAGTTCAAAGACTGCTTAGACAAACTGAGCATTTGGGGACAGTTTGATAACAACTCCTTAAAATAGAAAGTCTTGGAATAATGTATTGGATGTTCTCAAGAATCTGACTGTTCGATCGATCGATGCGCTTTCGATCGATCAACAATCGTCATCTCTCAATCGATCGAAATGTCTTCGATCGATCGACTATGTTTCTGTCTCGATCGATCGCAATACCTCCGATCGATCGAACACAGATATTATTCTGGTGCATGGCAGAGGCCTGAAAATTACAGTTTCATCGCGATTTCCAAACCTCGGACAACTCAGACATGGTCTGGAGTGTCCCAGATTCGTTCTTAACGTAAAACATCATTAAGGTGTCGATTGGTTGCGAGTTTTTCATTAAAACTATGAAAAATTGAGATTTTAACGTATCTAGCATAAACAAACAGTAAGATTAAACACTAACTACCATTAACTAAGCGCGATATACGAATAAGACAATAACTAAATAACCTGGATCAAAGAACTCGTATTTAACCACAGGGAATCCGAACTAACAATGAAGAAAACTTTAGTAAAACCTACAAAACAAGATAAATCTCTCCTCTCTCTATGAAACTGATAAAAAGTAAAGTGGGGCATTTAGTTCTGGACGCTTACAAAATGAGTTTATATAGTAGAAACCTAATGCTAGGGTTAACAATCCCGTCTTTTGCTGCGTGCGCGTATTCTGCTAAAAGGCATGTTCGATCGATCGAAAAACCCTCGATCGATTGAACTTCTGGGTTATTCGATCGCTTGAGACAGGTTTGATCGATCGAACTCTCGATCGCTTGAGAGGACCTCGATCGATCGATCTTCAGTTTTCAACTTTGAATTGTCTTCATTAAAGCCAATCACTCCCTTTTTATCCTGCTCAATCAATTATTCACACAGCGACAGTAATCTGCAAAAATCACAGCTAACACCCACAACTTATCATAGATTAGTCGTAATGTGTAGAAACTGATGTTGTAACTCAAATCACAGATATATGGGAGAATTGTGAACTAAATAAATGTATTTTCTTCTTTTAGCGCGGTTGTATTCTACAAATACACCCGCTTGTCACTCTCCATAGTCGAATCAAGTAGCACGCTAAAAGATTGAGTCGCTTCATACCTTCCACTCCATAATCTTCCAAAATATCAGACCGACTGAGACACTTCACGCCTTACTCTCCAAAGTCGAATCAGGTAGCACGCTGAAACATTTAGTCGCTTCATGCCTTATACTCTATTAACTTCCAAATTCAACTGACCGACTGAGACGCTTTACGCCTTACTCTCCATAATCGAATCAATTAGCACGCTGAAAGATTGAGTTGCTTCACGCCTTCCACTCCAAAATCTTCCAAAATCATCAGATCGACTGAGACGCTTCACACCTTACTCACCATAGTCGAATTAGGTAGCACACTGAAAGATTGAGTCGCATCGCGCCTTGCACTCCATAATCTTCTAAAATAACCTGACCAACTGAGACGCTTCATGCCATACTCTCCATAGTCGAATCAGGTAGCACGCTGAAAGATTGAGTCGCTTCACACCTTACACTCCATAATCTTCCATAATTATCTGAACGACTGAGACGCTTCATGCCTTACTCTCCATAGTCGAATCAAGTAGCACGCTGAAAGTTTGAGTCGCTTCACACCTTCCACTCCATAATCTTCCAAAATCATCTGACCAATTGAGAGACTTCACGCCTTACTCTCCTAAGTCAAATCAGGTAGCACGCTGAAACATTGAGTCGCTTCATGCCTTATACTCTATTAGCTTCCAAAATCATCTGACCCACTGAGATGCTTTACGCCTTACTCTCCATAGTCGAATCATGTAGCACGCCGAAAGATTGAGTCACTTCACGCCTTATACTCCATAATCTTCGAAAATCATCTGACCGACTGAGACGCTTCACTCCTTACTCTCCATAGTCGAATCTGGTATCACACTGAAAGATTGAGTAGCTTCACGCCTTACACTCCATAATCTTCCAAAATCATCTAACCGACAGAGACGCTTTATACCTTACTCTCCGTAGTCGAATCAGGAAGCACGCTGAAAGATTGAGTCGTTTCACGCCTTACACATCATAATCTTCCAAAAATCATCTGACTGGCTTAGATGCTTCACGCCTTACACTCCGTAATCTTCCAAAAAATCATCTGACCGACTGAGACGCTTCACGCCTTACTCTTGATAGTCAAATCAGGAAGCACGCTAAAAGATTGAGTCGCTTCACGCCTTCCACTCCATATTCTTTCAAAATCATCTGACCGACTGAGACGCTTCATGCCTTACTCTCCATAATCGAATCAGGTAGCACGCTGCAAGATTGAGTCGCTCCATGCCTTCCACTCCAAAATCTTCTAAAAATCATCTGACTGGCTGAGAGGCTTCACGCCTTATACTCCATAATCTTCCAAAAAATAATCTGACCGACTGAGACACTTCACGCCTTACTCTCTGCAAAGTCAAATCAGGAAGCACGCTAGAAGATTGAGTCACTTCACACCTTCCACTCTATAATCTTCCAAAATCATCTGACCGACTGAGACGGTTCACGCCTTACTCTCCATAGTCGAATCATGTAGCACGCCGAAAGATTGAGTCACTTCACGCCTTATACTCCATAATCTTCGAAAATCATCTGACCAACTGAGACGCTTCACACCTTACTCTCCATAGTCGAATCTGGTATCACACTGAAAGATTGAGTAGCTTCACGCCTTACACTCCATAATCTTCCAAAATCATCTAACCGACAAAGACGCTTTATACCTTACTCTCCGTAGTCGAATCAGGAAGCACGCTGAAAGATTGAGTCGTTTCACGCCTTACACATCATAATCTTCCAAAAATCATCTGACTGGCTTAGATGCTTCACGCCTTACACTCCGTAATCTTCCAAAAAATCATCTGACCGACTGAGACGCTTCACGCCTTACTCTTGATAGTCAAATCAGGAAGCACGCTAAAAGATTGAGTCGCTTCACGCCTTCCACTCCATAATCTTTCAAAATCATCTGACCGACTGAGACGCTTCATGCCTTACTCTCCATAATCGAATCAGGTAGCACGCTGCAAGATTGAGTCGCTCCACGCCTTACACTCCAAAATCTTCTAAAAATCATCTGACTGGCTGAGAGCCTTCACGCCTTATACTCCATAATTTTCCAAAAAATAATCTGACCGACTGAGACACTTCACGCCTTACTCTGCAAAGTCAAATCAGGAAGCACGCTAAAAGATTGAGTCACTTCACACCTTCCACTCTATAATCTTCCAAAATCATCTGACCGACTGAGACGGTTCACGCCTTACTCTCCATAGTCGAATCAGGTAGGACGCTGAAAGATTGAGTTGCTCCATGCCTTTTACTCTATAATCATCCAAAAATCATCTGACTGTCTAAGATGCTTTACGCCTTACACTCCAGAATCTTCCAAAAAATCATCTGACTGACTGAGACGCTTCACGCCTTACTCTTCAAAGTCAAATCAGGAAGCACGCTAAAAGATTGAGTCGCTTCACGCCTTCCACTCCATAATCTTCCAAAATCATCTGACCGACTGAGATGGTTCACGCCTTACTCTCCATAGTCGAATCAGGTAGGACACTGAAAGATTGAGTCGCTTCATACCTTATAGTCCATAATCTTCCAAAATCATCTGACCGACTGAGACGTTTTACGCCTTACTCTCCATAGTCGAATAAAGTAGCATGCTAAAAGATTGAGTTGCTTCACACCTTCCACTCCATAATCTTCCAAAATCATCTGACCGACTGAGACACTTCACGCCTTACTCTCTAAAGTCGAATCAGGTAGCACGCTGAAATATTGAGTCGCTTCATGCCTTATACTCTATTAGCTTCCAAAATCATCTGACCGACTGAGACGCTTTACGCCTTACTCTCCATAGACGAATTAGGTAGCACACTGAAAGATTGAGTCGCATTACGCCTTATACTCCATAATCTTCTAAAATCACCTGACAACCTGAGACGCTTTTATGCCATACTCTCCATAGTCGAATCACGTAGCACGCTGAATGATTGAGTCGCATCACGCCTTATACTCCATAATCTTCCATAATTATCTGACCGACTGAGATGCTTCACGCCTTACTCTCCATAGTCAAATCAAATAGCACGCCGAAAGATTGAGTCGCTTCATGCATTGCATTCCATAATCTTCTAAAATCATATGGCTGACTATGACGCTTCATACCTTACTCTCCATAGTCAAATCATGTAGCACGCTGAAAGATTGAGTCGCTTCACGCCTTACACTCCATAATCTTCCAAAAATCATTTGACTGGCTGAGATGCTTCATGCCTTACACTCCATAGCCAAATTAGGCACCACGCTGAAAGATTGAGTCGCTTTACGCCTTAGACTTCATAATCTTCCAAAAAATCATCTGACCGACTGAGACGCTTCACGCCTTACACTTCCAAAAAATCGTCAGACCGACTGAGACGCTTCACACATTACTCTCTATAGTCGAATCTGGTAGCATCTGAAAGATTGAGTCGCATCACGCCTTAGACTCCATACTCTTCCAAAATCATCTAACCGACTGAGACGCTTCATGCCTTACTCTCCGTAGTCGAATCAGGTAGCACGCAGAAAGATTGAGTCACTACACGCCTTACACTCCATAATCTTCTAAAATCATCTGACCAACTAAGACGCTTCATGCCTTACTCTCCATAGTCGAATCAAGTAGCACACTGAAAGATTGAGTCGCTTAACGCCTTACACTCCATAATCTTCCAAAAATCATCTGACTGGCTGAGATGCTTTAAGCCTTACACTCCATAGCCAAATTAGGCAGCACGCTGAAAGATTGAGTCGCTTCACGCCTTACATTTCATAATCTTCCAAAAAATCATCTGACCGACTGAGATGCTTCACACCTCACTCTTCATAGTCAAATCAAGAAGCACGCTAAAAGATTGAGTCGCTTCACGCCTTCCACTCCATAATCTTCCAAAATCATCTGACCGACTGAGACAGTTCACGCCTTACTCTCCATAGTCGAATCAGGTTGCACGTTAAAAGATTGAGTCGCTTCACGCCTCACACTATATAATCTTCCAAAATCATCTGACCGACTAAGACGCTTCACGCCTTACTCTCCATAGTCGAATCAAGTATCACGCTGAAAGATTGAGTCGCTTCACACCATCCACTCCATAATATTCCAAAATCATCTGACCGACTAAGACGCTTTACGCCTTACTCTCCATAGTCGAATCAAGTAGCACGCTGAAAGATTGAGTCGCTTCACACATTCCACTCCATGATCTTCCAAAATCATCTGACCGACTGAGACACTTCACGCCTTACTCTCTAAAGTCGAATCAGGTAGCACGCTGAAACATTGAGTCGCTTCATGCCTTATACTCTATTAGCTTCCAAAATCATCTGACCGACTAAGATGCTTTACGCCTTACTCTCCATAGTCGAATCAAGTAGCACGCTGAAAGATTGAGTTGCTTCACGCCTTCCACTCCATAATCTTCCAAAATCATCAGATCCACTGAGACGCTTCACACCTTACTCACCATAGACGAATTCGGTAGCACAATGAAAGATTGAGTCGCATCACGCCTTACACTCCAAAATCTTCTAAAATCACCTGACCAGCTAAGACGCTTCATGCCATACTCTCTATAGTCTAATCAGGTAGCACGCTGAAAGATTGAGTCGCTTAACACCTTATACTCCATAATCTTCCATAATTATCTGACCGACTGAGACGCTTCACGCCTTACTCTCCATAGTCGAATCAAGTAGCACGCTGAAAGTTTGAGTCGCTTCACACCTTCCACTCCATAATCTTCCAAAATCATCTGACAAATTGAGACACTTCACGCCTTACTCTCCAAAGTTGAATCAGGTTGCACGTTGAAACATTCAGTCACTTCATGCCTTATACTATATTAACTTCAAAAATCATCTGACCCACTGAGATGCTTTACGCCTTACTCTCCATAGTCGAATCGTGTAGCACGCTGAAAGATTGAGTCAATTCACGCCTTATACTCCATAATCTTTAAATCATCTGACCGACTGAGACGCTTCACACCTTACTCTCCATAGTCAAATCTGGTATCACACTTAAAGATTGAGTCGCTTCACGACTTACACTCCATAATCTTCCAAAATCATCTAACCGACAGAGACGCTTTATGCCTTACTCTCCGTAGTCGAATCAGGTAGCACGCTGAAAACCACTAAGCTCAATTTGTCACAACAATTTTTAGAACTTAAAGCCTTAAGGCTATTTTCTTCAATGACTTTTGAAAACCACTTTGAATGCTAACACCATTTAGAGTGCAAGTAATAACCATTGTTTTAAACCGTCTTCTAAGTATTTTAAATCAACTGTGATGATGTAGTCCCGGCCATGAAAGGGCTATTGATTCTTTATCTTTAAAAAATACGGAATGCTGAAGAGGAATGAACTCCATAGAACGTTAATGAATTTGCATGGTATATGGTTAGGATCAATGTGGATTCACGTATTTCCAATACCTTTAGTTTATTTGTTTAATTAGTTATGTTTCTTTATACTTTAGTTTATTATTTAGTTTGATTTAATTAATTAGGATTTGTTAGTACACCTCCATTCATTCATTCTTATTTTCTTTTGCTTTAGATTGTAACTTAGTATATATTCTTCCTTTTCCTTCCCTGTGGATCGACCTGGACTTATCCATTATTACTTGCACGATCACCTACACTTGGGTGTTGCACAAGAGCGCACAACTATTTAGTCGTGTCACTCTCCATAGTCGAATCAAGTAGCACGCTGAAAGATTGAGTCGCTTCACGCCTTCCACTCTATAATCTTCCAAAATCATCTGACCGACTGAGACGCTTCACCACTTACTCTTCATAGTCGAATAAGGTAGCACGCTGAAAGATTGAGTCGATTCACGCCTCCACTCCAAAATCTTCCAATATCATCAGACCGACAGAGACACTTCACGCCTTACTCTCCATAATCAAATCAGGTAGCACGCTGAAAGATTGAGTCGCTTCACGCCTTACACTCTAAAATCTTTCGAAGATATTTGATCGACTGAGACGCTTCATGCCTTACTCTCCATTGTCGAATCAAGTAGCACGCTGAAAGATTGAGTCGATTCACGTCTTCCACTCCATAATCTTCCAAAAAACATCTATAACTAGCCGAGATGCTTCATGCCATATACTCCAAAGCCAAATTAGGTAGCACGCTAAAATATTGAGTCACTTCACGCCTTACACTCCATAATCTTCCAAAAAATCATCTGACCGACTGAGACGCTTCACACCTTACTCTTCATAGTTGAATCAAGTAGCACGCTGAAAGATTGAGTCACTTCACGCCTTCCATTCCGTAATCTTCCAAAATCATCTGACCGACTGAGACGCTTCACACCTTACTCTCCATAGTCAAATCAGTTAGCACGCAGTAAGATTGAGTCGCTTCACGCCTTATACTCCATATTCTTCCAAAATCATCTGACCCACTGAGACGGTTCATGCCTTACTCTCCATAGTCAAATTAGGTAGCACGCTGAAAGATTGAGTTGCTTCACGCCTTACACTCAATAATCTTCCAAAATCATCAGACCGATTGAGACGCTCTATGCCTTACTCTCCATAGTCGAATCAAGTAGCAGACTGAAAGATTGAGACGCTTCACGCCTTACACTCCATAATCTTCCAAAAATCATCTGATCGGTTGAGATGCTTCATGCCTTGCACTCCATAGCAAAATTAGGCAGCACGCTGAAAGATTGAGTCGTTTCACACCTTATACTCCATAATCTTCCAAAAAATAATCTGACCGACTGAGACGCTTCACGTCTTACTCTTCAGAGTCGAATCAGGTAGCACAATGAAAGATTGAGTCGCTTCACGCCCTCCACTCCATAGTCTTCCAAAATCATCTGACCGACTGAGACGCTTTGCGCCTTACTCTCCATAGTTGAATCTAGTAGCATGCTGAAATACTGAGTCGCTTCACATCTTAACCTCCATAATCTTCCAAATTCATCTGACCGACTGAGACGCTTCACAACTTACTCTCCATAGTCGAATCAAGTAGTTTGCTGAAAGATTGAGTTGCTTCACTCCTTCCACTCCATAATCTTCCAAAATCATCTGACCGATTGAGACACTTCACGCCTTACTCTCCATAGTCGAATCAAGTACCACGCTGAAAGATTGAGTCGCTTCACTCCTTATACACTACAAGCTTCCAAAATCATATGACTGACTAAGATGCCTTACTCTTTTCATTGTCGAATCAAGTAGCACGCTAAAAGATTGAGTTACTTCACGCCTTACACTCCATAATCTTCCAAAATCATCTGACAAACTGAGACGCTTCATGCCTTTGTCTCCATAGTCAAATCAAGTAGCACGCTGAAAGATTGAGTCACTTTACGCCTTATACTCCATAATCTTTAAAAAATCGTTTAACCGGCACTGACGCTTCTCGCCTTACACTCTATAGCCAAATCAGGTAAACATTGAGTCGTTTCACGCCTTACCTTCCATAATCTTCCAAAAAATCATCTGATCGACTGAGACGCTTCACGACTTACTTTCCATAGTTAAATTTGGTAGCATGCTGAAAGATTGAGTCGTTTCACGACTTACACTGGATAATCTTCGAAAAATCATCTGACCTACTAAGATGCTTCCCGCCTTACTCTCAAAAATCTTCCAAAATCATCTGACCGACTGAGACGCTTCAAACCTTACTCACCATAGTCGAATTAGGTAGCACAATGAAAGATTGAGTCGCATCACGCCTTACACTCCATAATCTTCTAAAATCACCTGACCAACTGAGACGCTTCATGCCATACTCTCCATAGTCGAATCAGGTAGCACGCTGAAAGATTGAGTCGCTTCACACCTTACACTCCATAATCTTCCACAATTATCTGACCGACTGAGACGCTTCACGCCTTTCTCTCCAAAGTAGAATCAGATAGCACGCTGAAACATTGAGTCGCTTCATGCCTAATACTCTATTAGCTTCCAAAATCATCTGACCCACTGAGATGCTTTACGCCTTACTCTCCATAGTGGAATCATGTAGCACGCTGAAAGATTGAGTCACTTCACGCCTTATACTCCATAATCTTCGAAAATCATATGACCGACTGAGACGCTTCACACCTTACTCTCCATAGTCGAATCTGGTATCACACTGAAAGATTGAGTCGCTTCACGCCTTACACTCCATAATCTTCCAAAATCATCTAACCGACAGAGATGCTTTATGCCTTACTCTCCGTAGTCGAATCAGGTAGCACGCTGAAAGATTGAGTCGCTTCACGCCTTACACACCATAATCTTCCAAAAATCATATGACTGGCTTAGATACTTCATGTCTTACACTCCATAATCTTCCAAAAAATCATCTGACCGACTGAGACACTTCACCCCTTACTCTGTAAAGTCAAATCAGGAAGCACATTAAAAGATTGAGTCGCTTCACGCCTTCCACTCCATAATCTTCCAAAATCATCTGATTGATTGAGACGGTTCACGCCTTACACTCCATAGTCGAATCAGGTAGGACGCTGAAAGATTGAGTCGCTCCACGCTTCACACTCTATAATCTTCCAAAAATCATCTGACTGGCTAAGATGCTTCACGCCTAACACTCCATAATCTTCTAAAAAATCATCTGACTTACTGAGACGCTTCACGCCTTACTTTTCAAAGTCAAATAAGGAAGCACGCTAAAAGATTGAGTCGCTTCACGCCTTCCACTCCATAATCTTCCAAAATCATCTGACCGACTGAGATGGTTCACGCCTTACTCTCCATAGTCAAATCGGGTAGGATGCTGAAAGATTGAGTCGCTTCATACCTTATAGTCTATAAGCTTCCAAAATCATCTGACCGACTGAGACGCTTTACGCCTTACTCTCTATAGTCGAATCAAGTAGCACGCTAAAACATTAAGTCGCTTCACACCTTCGACTCCATAATCTTCCAAAATCATCTGAGCGACTGAGACACTTCACGCCTTACTCTCCAAAGTAGAATCAGGTAGCACGCTGAAACATTGAGTCGCTTCATGCCTTATACTCTATTTGCTTCCAAAATCATCTGACCGACTGAGACGCTTTACGCCTTACTCTCCATAGTCGAATCAATTAGCATGCTGAAAGATTGAGTTGCTTCACGCCTTCCACTCCATAATCTTCCAAAATCATCAGATCGACTGAGACGCTTCACACCTTACTCACCATAGTCGAATTAGCTAGCACACTGAAAGATTGAGTAGCATTACGCCTTACACTCCATAATCTTATAAAATCACCTGACCAACTGAGACGCTTCATGCCATAATCTCCATAGTCAAATCAGGTAGCACGCTGAAAGATATTGTCGCATCACGCCTTATACTCGATAATCTTCTATAATTATCTGACCGTCTACGCTGCACGCCTTACTCTCCATAGTCGAATCAAGTAGCACGCTGAAAGTTTGAGTCGCTTCACACCTTCTACTCCATAATCTTCCAAAATCATCTGACCAACTCAAACACTTCACGCCTTACTCTCCAAAGTCGAATCAGGTAGCCCGCTGAAACATTGAGTCGCTTCATGCCTTATACTCTATTAGCTTCCAAAATCATCTGACCCACTGAGATGCTTTATGCCTTACTCTCCATAGTCGAATCATGTAGCACGTTGAAAGATTGAGTCACTTCACACCTTATACTCCATAATCTTCGAAAATCATCTGACCGACTGAGATGCTTCACACCTTACTCTCCATAGTCGAATCTGGTATCACACTGAAAGATTGAGTCGCTTCACGCCTTACACTCCATAGTCTTCCAAAATAATCTAACCGACTGAGACGCTTTATGCCTTACTCTCCGTAGTCGAATCCGGTAGCACGCTGAAAGATTGAGTCGCTTCACGCCTTACACACCATAATCTTCAAAAAATCATCTGATTGGCTTAGATGCTTCACGCCTTATACTCCGTAATCTTCCAAAAAATCATCTGACCGACTGAGACGCTTCACGCCTTACTCTTCATAGTCAAATCAGGAAGCACGCTAAAAGATTGAGTCGCTTCACGCCTTCCACTCCAAAATCTTCCAAAATCATCTGACCGATTGAGACGCTTCAAGCCTTACTCTCCATAATCGAATCAGGTAGCATGTTGCAAGATTGAGTCACTCCACGCCTTACACTCCATAATCTTCTAAAAATCATCTGACTGGCTGAGAGGCTTCACGCCTTACACTCCATAATCTTCCAAAAAATCATCTGACCGACTGAGACACTTCACGCCTTACTCTGCAAAGTCAAATCCGAAAGCACGCTAAAAGATTGAGTCGCTTCACGCCTTCCAGTCGATAATCTTCCAAAATCATCTGACCGACTGAGATGGTTCACGCCTTACTCTCCATAATCGAATCAGGTAGGACGCTGAAAGATTGAGTCGCTCCACGCCTTACACTCTAAAATCTTCCAAAAATCATCTGACTGGGTAAGATGCTTCACGCCTTACACTCCATAATCTTCCAAAAAATCATCTGACTAACTGAGACGCTTCACGCCTTACTCTTCAAAGTCAAATCAGGAAGCACGCTAAAAGATTGAGTCGCTTCACGCCTTCCACTCCATAATCTTCCAGAATCATCTGACCGACTAAGATGGTTCACGCCTTACTCTCCATAGTCGAATCAGGTAGGACGCTAAAAGATTGAGTCGCTTCATACCTTATAGTCCATAAGCTTCCAAAATCATCTGACCGACTGAGACGCTTTACGCCTTACTCTCCATAGTCGAATCAAGTAGCAGGCTAAAAGATTGAGTCGCTTCACACCTTCCACTCCATAATCTTCTAAAATCATCTGACTGACTGAGACACTTCACTCCTTACTCTCCAAAGTTGAATCAGGTAGTACGCTGAAACAGTGAGTCGCTTCATGCCTTATACTCTATTAACTTCCAAAATCATCTGACCGACTGAGACGCTTTACGCCTTACTCTCTATAGTCGAATCAATTAGCACGCTGAAAGATTAGGTTGCTTCACGCCTTCCACTCCATAATCTTCCAAAATCATCAGATCGACTGAGACGCTTCACACCTTACTCACCATAGTCGAATTAGGTAGCACACTGAAAGATTGAGTCGCATTACGCCTTACACTCCATAATCTTCTAAAATCACCTTACCAACTGAGACGCTTCATGCCATACTCTCCATAGTCGAATCAGGTAGCACGCTGAAAGATTGAGTCGCTTCACGCCTTATACTCCATAATCTTCCATAATTATCTGACCGACAGAGACGCTTCACGCCTTACTCTCCTTGTTCGAATCAAGTAGCACGCTGAAACTTTGAGTCGCTTCACACCTTCCACTCCATAATCTTCCAAAATCATCTGACCAACTGAAACACTTCACGCCTTACTCTCCAAAGTCGAATTAGGTAGCCCGCTGAAACATTGAGTCCCTCCATGCCTTATACTCTATTAGCTTCAAAAATCATCTGACCCACTGAGATGCTTTATGCCTTACTCTTCATAGTCGAATCATGTAGCACGCTGAAAGATTGAGTCACTTCATGCCTTATACTCCATAATCTTCGAAAATCATCTGACCGACCGAGACGCTTCACACCTTACTCTCTATGGTCGAATCTGGTATCACACTGAAAGATTGAGTCGCTTCACGCCTTACACTCCATAATCTTCCAAAATCATCTAACCGTTTGAGATGCTTTACGCCTTACTCTCTGATTCGAGGTGAAAAATGCATATTTATTGCGGGTATTATATGGTCCTTTATGCATACTTTTATTCCCAAAGTCCCTATATTTAGGTGCATTCTAATCACAATGGTCTTTTTATTGTGTTAATGCTAAAATATATGTTTATGCATTGTTTTATAGGTATTAAAATGCAAATCAATGAAGTGAAACTAAAGAAAAGTGATTCTGGTGGATAGAACAACGTAAGCAGCTGAGAAAATGCCAATTTTGACAATGAAAATTTCAGATTTGGAAGATTTTCCCAGCTATATAAAATGTAGATCTTTGAGTTACGGTCGCGTGGCCGCAAACGGGAGGTCAATCCGAGGTCCGAGTAAAGAGGTATGGCCATTCTACCATTGGTGCGCAGAGCTATCAAAATCAGAAGAGTTCAAGCGATTGAGTAGAGTTCAATCGATCGAACCTTCGATCGATCGAACAAAGCTCGATCGATCGAACTTTATATTCACCCAAAAGTTGCGTAAACTCTGCGGGAACCCTATATATAAGTCATTTTGACGCCAGACGAAGGGAGGACGCTCCAGAACGCGGAAAACAGCAGTTTTAGAGTAGTTTTAGGGCTAGATTAGGTTAGATTCAAGTTTTCTTCCTCCTTTTCCATTGTTAAACTCAAGATTGATGTTGATTACAAGTTATATTCATATTATCTTCAGGTTTTTCTTCTCCCTTTTCTTTATTTGATTGTTTATTGCTTTAGATGTTAATGATTGCTATGTTTTATTATTTCTGTATTAGTTTAATCATGTTTTCATAGTTTAGACGTTGGGAATATGTGATGAAACATTGATTCCCAACCTCTTCCATGCAATCTTTAGAATACCTAGGCTCGATCGATCGAAGGTATTTCGATCGATCGAACCAGGGCCAT
This sequence comes from Hydrangea macrophylla, assembly GCA_033977485.1. Taxonomy (NCBI): domain Eukaryota; kingdom Viridiplantae; phylum Streptophyta; class Magnoliopsida; order Cornales; family Hydrangeaceae; genus Hydrangea; species Hydrangea macrophylla. The sequence continues at coordinate 36,411,322 of CM066995.1, forward strand.
AGTCAAGCGATCGAAGGCATTTCGATCGATTGAAGGATGACGCTGTCCGATCGATCGAGAGCGCTTCGATCGATCGAACTTGTTAATTCCTGAGATGATTCTTTTAAGTATTCCATGACTTTATGTTTTAGAAATCTGTCATCAAATTGTCCCACTAAGCTCAGTTTGTCACAATAGTTTTTAGAACTTAAAGCCTTAAGGCTATTTTCTTCACTGACTTTTGAAAACCACTTTGAATGCTAACACCATTTAGAGTGCAAGTAATAACCATTGTTTTAAACCGTCTTCTAAATATTTTAAATCAACTGTGATGATGTAGTCCCGGCCATGAAAGGGCTATTGATTCTTTATCTTTAGAAAAATACGGAATGCTGAAGAGGAATGAACTCCATAGAACGTTAATGAATTTGCATGGTATATGGTTAGGATCAATGTGGATTCACGTATTTCCAATACCTTTAGTTTATTTGTTTAATTAGTTATGTTTCTTTATACTTTAGTTTATTATTTAGTTTGATTTAATTAATTAGGATTTGTTGGTACACCTCCATTCATTCATTCTTATTTTCTTTTTCTTTAGGTTGTAACTTAGTATATATTCTTCCTTTTCCTTCCCTGTGGGATCGACCTGGACTTATCCAGTATCACTTGCACGATCACCTACACTTGGGTGTTGCACAAGAGCGCACAACTATTTAGTCGTGTCACTCTCCATAGTCGAATCAAGTAGCACGCTGAAAGATTGAGTCGCTTCATGCCTTCCACTCTATAATCTTCCAAAATCATCTAACCGACTGAGACGCTTCACCACTTACTCTTCATAGTCGAATAAGGTAGCACGCTGAAAGATTGAGTCGATTCACGCCTTCCACTCCAAAATCTTCCAATATCATCAGACCGACTGAGACACTTCACGCCTTACTCTCCATAATCGAATCAGGTAGCACGCTGAAAGATTGAGTCGCTTTATGCCTTACACTCTAAAATCTTCCGAAGATATTTGAACGACTGAGACGCTTCAAGCCTTACTCTCCATTGTCGAAACAAGTAGCACGCTGAAAGATTGAGTCGATTCACGTCTTCCACTCCATAATCTTCCAAAAAACATCTATAACCAGCTGAGATGCTTCATGCCATATACTCCAAAGCCAAATTAGGTAGCACACTAAAATATAGAGTCACTTCACGCCTTACACTCCATAATCTTCCAAAATCACCTGACCGACTGAGACGCTTCACACCTTACTCTCCATAGTCGAATCAGTTAGCACGCAGTAAGATTGAGTCGCTTCACGCCTTGTACTCCATAATCTTCCAAAATCATCTGACCCACTGAGACGGTTCATGCCTTACTCTCCATAGTCAAATCAGGTAGCACGCTGAAAGATTGAGTTGCTTCACGCCTTACACTCCATAATCTTCCAAAATCATCAGACCGAGTGAGACACTCTATGCCTTACTCTCCATAGTCGAATCAAGTAGCACACTGAAAGATTGAGTCGCTTCACGCCTTACACTCCATAATCTTCCAAAATCATCAGACCGAGTGAGACACTCTATGCCTTACTCTCCATAGTCGAATCAAGTAGCACACTGAAAGATTGAAACGCTTCACGCCTTACACTCCATAATCTTCCAAAAATCATCTGATCGGCTGAAATGCTTCATGCCTTGCAGTCCATAGAAAAATTAGGTAGCACGCTGAAAGATTGAGTCGTTACACGCCTTATACTCCATAATCTTTCAAAAAATCATCTGACCGACTGAGACGCTTCACGTCTTACTCTTCATAGTCGAATCAGGTAGCACAATGAAAGATTGAGTAGCTTCACGCCCTCCACTCCATAATCTTCCAAAATCATCTGACCGACTGAGACGATTTGCGCCTTACTCTCCATAGTTGAATCTAGTAGCATGCTGAAATATTGAGTCGCTTCACATCTTACCCTCCATAATCTTCCAAAATCATCTGACCGACTGAGACGCTTCACAACTTACTCTCCATAGTCGAATCAAGTAGTTTACTGAAAGATTGAGTTGCTTCACTCCTTCCACTCCATAATCTTCCAAAATCATCTGACCGACTGAGACACTTCACGCCTTACTCTCCATAGTCGAATCAAGTACCACGCTGAAAGATTGAGTCGCTTCACTCCTTATACTCTATAAGCTTCCAAAATCATCTGACTGACTAAGATGCTTCATGCCTTACTCTTTTCATTGTCGAATCAAGTAGCACGCTGAAAGATTGAGTCACTTCACGCCTTACACTCCATAATCTTCCAAAATCATCTGACAAACTGAGACGCTTCATGCCTTAGTCTCCATAGTCAAATCAAGTAGCGCGTTGAAAGATTGAGTCACTTTACGCCTTACACTCAATAATCTTTAAAAAATCATTTAACCGGCACTGACGCTTCTCGCCTTACACTCTATAGCCAAATCAGGTAAAGATTGAGTCGTTTCACGCCTTACCCTCCATAATCTTCCAAAAGATCATCTGATCGACTGAGACGCTTCATGACTTACTTTCCATAGTTAAATTTGGTAACATGCTGAAAGATTGAGTCGTTTCACGACTTACACTGGATAATCTTCCAAAAATCATCTGACCTACTAAGATGCTTCACGCCTTACACTCCATAGCCAAATCATGTTGCACGCTAAAAATTGAGTCGCTTCACGTCTTATACTCCATTATCCTCCAAAAAATCATCTGACCGACTGAGACACTTTATGCCTTACTCTCCAAAGTCGAATCAGGTATCACGCCCAAAGAATGAGTTGCTTCAAACCTTACACTCCATAATCTTCCAAAATTATCTGATTGACTAAGACGCTTCACGCCTACTCTCCATAGTCGAACCAAGTAGCCCGCTGAAAGATTGAGTCGCTTCACGTCTTCCACTCCATAATCTTCCAAAAATCATCTGACCGGCTGAGATGCTTCATGCCTTACACTCCATAGCCAAATTAGGTAGCACGCAAAAATATTGAGTCGCTTCACGCCTTACTCTCCAAAATCTTCCAAAATCATCTGACCGACTGAGATGCTTTACGCCTTACTCTCCATAGTCGAATCAAGTAGCACGCTGAAAGATTGAGTCCCTTCACGCCTTCCACTGTATAGTCTTCCAAAATCATCTAACCGACGTAGACGCTTCACCACTTACTCTTCATAGTCGGATAAGGTAGCACGCTGAAAGATTGAGTCGATTCACGCCTTCCACTCCAAAATATTCCAAAATCATCAGATCGACTGAGACACTTCACGCCTTACTCTCCATAGTCGAATCAGGTAGCACGCTGAAGGATTGAGTCGCTTCATGCCTTATACTCTAAAATCTTCCAAAATTATTTGACCGACTGAGACGCTTCATGCCTTACTCTCCATAGTCGAATCAAGTAGCACGCTGAAAGATTGAGTCGATTCACGTCTTCCACTCCATAATCTTCCAAAAACATCTATAACCAGCTGAGATTCTTCATGCCTTATACTCTAAAGCCAAATTAGGTTGCACACTAAAATATTGAGTCACTTCACGCCTTACACTCCATAATCTTCCAAAAAATGATCTGACCGACAGAGACGCTTCACACCTTACTCTTCATAGTTTAATCAAGTAGCACGCTGAAAGATTGAGTCACTTCACGTCTTCCACTCCATAATCTTCCAAAATCATCTGACCAACTGAGCCGCTTCACACCTTACTCTCCATAGTCGAATCAGTTAGCACGCAGTAAGATTGAGTCGCTTCACGCCTTATACTCCATAATCTTCCAAAATCATCTGCACACTGAGACGGGGCATGCCTTACTATCCATAGTTCAATTAGGTAGCACGCTGAAAGATTGAGTTGCTTCACGCCTTATACTCCACAATCTTCCAAAATCATCAGACCGACTGAGACGCTCTATGGCTTACTCTCCATAGTTGAATCAAGTAGCACACTGAAAGATTGAGTCGCTTCACGCCTTACACTCCATAGTCTTCCAAAAATCATCTGATTGGCTGAGATGTTTCATGCCTTGCACTCCATAGCAAAATTAGGCTGTATGCTGAAAGATTGAGTCGTTTCACGCCTTACACTCCATAATCTTCCAAAAAATCATCTGACCGACTGAGACGCTTCACGCCTTACTCTTTATAGTCGAATCTGGTAGCACAATGAAAGATTGAGTCGCTTAACGCCTCCACTCCATAATCTTCCAAAATCATCTGACCGACTGAGACGCTTCGCGCCTTACTCTCCATAGTTGAATCTAGTAGCATGCTGAAATATTGAGTCGCTTCACATCTTACCCTCCATAATCTTCCAAAATCATCTGACCGACTAAGACGCTTCACAACTTACTCTCTATAGTCGAATCAAGTAGTTTGCTGAAAGATTGAGTTGCTTCACTCTTTCCACTCCATAATCTTCCAAAATCATCTGATCAACTGATACACTTCACGCCTTACTCTCCATAGTCGAATCAAGTACTACGCTGAAATATTGAGTCGCTTCACTCCTTATACTCTATAAGCTTCCAAAATCATCTGACTGACTAAGATGCTTCATGCCTTACTCTTTTCATTGTCGAATCAAGTAGCACGCTGAAAGATTGAGTCACTTCAGGCCTTACACTCCATAATCTTCCAAAATCATCTGACAAACTAAGACGCTTCATGCCTTAGTCTCCATAGTCAAATCAAGTAGCACGCTGAAAGATTGAGTCACTTTATGCCTTACACTCCATAATCTTTAAAAAATCATTTAACCGGCACTGACGCTTCTCGCCTTACACTCTATAGCCAAATCATCTGACCGACTGAGACGCTTCGCGCCTTACTCTCCATAGTTGAATCTAGTAGCATGCTGAAATATTGAGTCGCTTCACATCTTACCCTCCATAATCTTCCAAAATCATCTGACCGACTAAGACGCTTCACAACTTACTCTCTATAGTTGAATCAAGTAGTTTGCTGAAAGATTGAGTTGCTTCACTCCTTCCACTCCATAATCTTCCAAAATCATCTGATCGACTGAGACACTTCACGCCTTACTCTCCATAGTCGAATTAGGTAGCACGCTGAAGGATTGAGTCGCTTCACGCCTTACACTCTAAAATCTTCCAAAATTATTTGACCGACTAAGACACTTCATGCCTTACTCTCCATAGTCGAATCAAGTAGCACGCTGAAGGATTGAGTCGCTTCACGCCTTACACTCTAAAATCTTCCAAAATTATTTTACCGACTGAGACACTTCATGCCTTACTCTCCATAGTCGAATCAAGTAGCACACTGAAAGATTGAGTTGATTCACGTCTTCCACTCCATAATCTTCAAAAAACATCTATAACCAGCTGAGATGCTTCATGCCTTATACACCAAAGCCAAATTAGGTAGCACGCTAAAATATCGAGTCACTTCACGCCTTACACTCCATAATCTTCCAAAAAATCATCTGACCGACTGCGACGCTTCACACCTTACTCTTCATAGTTGAATCAAGTAGCACGCTGAAAGATTGAGTCACTTCACGCATTCCACTCCATAATCTTCCAAAATCAGCTGACCGACTGAGACGCTTCACACCTTATTCTCCATAGTCGAATCAGTTAGCACGCAGTAAGATTGAGTCGCTTCATGCCTTATACTCCATAATCTTCCAAATTCATCTGCCCACTGAGACGGTTCATGCCTTACTCTCCATAGTCGAATTAGGTAGCATGCTGAAAGACTGAGTCGATTCACTCCTTATACTCTATAAGCTTCTAAAATCATCTGACCGACTAAGATGCTTCATGCCTTACTCTTTTCATTGTCGAATCAAGTAGCATGCTGAAAGATTGTGTCACTTCACGCCTTATACTCCATAATCTTCCAAAATCATCAGACCGACTGAGACGCTCTATGGCTTACTCTCCATAGTCGAATCAAGTAGCACACTGAAAGATTGAGTCGCTTCACGCCTTACACTCCATAGTCTTCCAAAAATCATCTGATTGGCTGAGATGTTTCATGCCTTGCACTCTATAGTAAAATTAGGCTGTGCGCTGAAAGATTGAGTCGTTTCACGCCTTACACTCCATAATCTTCCAAAAAATCATCTGACCGACTGAGACGCTTCACGCCTTACTCTTTATAGTCGAATCTGGTAGCACAATGAAAGATTGAGTCGCTTAACGCCTCCACTCCATAATCTTCCAAAATCATCTGACCGACTGAGACGCTTCGCGCCTTACTCTCCATAGTTGAATCTAGTAGCATGTTGAAATATTGAGTCGCTTCACATCTTACCCTCCATAATCTTCCAAAATCAACTGACCGACTAAGACGCTTCACAACTTACTCTCTATAGTCGAATCAAGTAGTTTGCTAAAAGATTGAGTTGCTTCACTCCTTCCACTCCATAATCTTCCAAAATCATCTGATCGACTGAGACACTTCACGCGTTACTCTCCATAGTCGAATCAAGTACCACGCTGAAAGATTGAGTCGCTTCACTCCTTATACTCTATAAGCTTCCAAAATCATCTGACTGACTAAGATGCTTCATGCCTTACTCTTTTCATTGTCGAATCAAGTAGCACGCTGAAAGATTGAGTCACTTCACGCCTTACACTCCGTAATCTTCCAAAATCATCTGACTGACTAAGACGCTTCATGCCTTAGTCTCCATAGTCAAATCAAGTAGCACGCTGAAAGATTGAGTCACTTTATGCCTTACACTCCATAATCTGTAAAAAATCATTTAGCCGGCACTGACGCTTCTCGCCTTACACTCTATATCCAAATCAGGTAAAGATTGAGTCGTTTCACGCCTTACCCTCCATAATCTTCCAAAAAATCATCTAATCGACTGAGACTCTTCACGACTTACATTCCACAGTTAAATTTGGTAGCATGCTAAAAGATTGAGTCGTTTCACGACTTACAATGGATAATCTTCCAAAAATCATCTGACCTACTAAGACGCTTCACGCCTTACACTCCATAGCCAAATCAGGTTGCACGCTAAAAATTGAGTCGCTTCACGTCTTATACTCCATTATCCTCCAAAAAATCATCTGACCGACTGAGACACTTTATGCCTTACTCTCCTCAGTTGAATCAGGTATCACGCCCAAAGAATGAGTTGCTTCAAACCTTACTCTCCATAATCTTCCAAAATTATCTGACTGACTAAGACGCTTCACGCCTACTCTCCATAGTCGAACCAAGTAGCACGCTGAAAGATTGAGTCGCTTCACGTCTTCCACTCCATAATCTTCCAAAAATCATTTGACTGGCTGAGATGCTTCATGCCTTACACTCCATAGCCAAATTAGGTAGCACACTAAAATATTTAGTCGCTTCACGCCTTACTCTCCAAAATCTTCCAAAATCATCTGACCGACTGAGATGCTTTACGCCTTACTCTCCATAGTCGAATCAAGTAGCACGCTGAAAGATTGAGTCGCTTCACGCCATCCACTCTATAATCTTCCAAAATCATCTGACCGACGTAGACGCTTCACCACTTACTCTTCATAGTCGAAAAAGGTAGCACGTTGAAAGATTGAGTCGCTTCAAGCCTTCCACTCTAAAATCTTCCAAAATCATCAGATCGACTGAGACACTTCACGCCTTACTCTCCATAGTCGAATCAGGTAGCACGCTGAAGGATTGAGTCGCTTCACGCATTACACTCTAAAATCTTCCAAAATTATTTGACCGACTGAGACACTTCATGCCTTACTCTCCATAGTCGAATCAAGTAGCACGCTGAAGGATTGAGTCGCTTCACGCCTTACACTCTACAATCTTCCAAAATTATTTTACCGACTGAGACACTTCATGCCTTACTCTCCATAGTCGAATGAAGTAGCACACTGAAAGATTGAGTTGATTCACGTCTTCCACTCCATAATCTTCCAAAAACATCTACAACCAGCTGAGATGCTTCATGCCTTATACTCCAAAGCCAAATTAGGTAGCACGCTAAAATATCGAGTCACTTCACGCCTTACACTCCATAATCTTCCAAAAAATCATCTGACCGACTGAGACGCTTCACACCTTACTCTTCATAGTTGAATCAAGTAGCACGCTGAAAGATTGAGTCACTTCACGCATTCCACTCCATAATCTTCCAAAATCAGCTGACCGACTGAGACGCTTCACACATTATTCTCCACAGTCGAATCAGTTAGCACGCAGTAAGATTGAGTCACTTCATGCCTTATACTCCATAATCTTCCAAATTCATTTTCCCACTGAGACGGTTCATGCCTTACTCTCCATAGTCGAATTAGGTAGCACGCTGAAAGACTGAGTCGCTTCACTCCTTATACTCTATAAGCTTCTAAAATCATTTGACCGACTAAGATGCTTCATGCCTTACTCTTTTCATTGTCGAATCAAGTAGCATGCGGAAAGATTGAGTCACTTCACGCCTTATACTCCATAATCTTCCAAAATCATCTGACAAACTGAGACGCTTTATGCCTTATTCTCCATAGTCAAATCAGGTAGCACGCTAAAAGATTGAGTCACGTTATGCCTTACACTCCATAATCTTTTAAAAATCATTTAACCGGCTCTGACGCTTCTCGCCTTACACTCTATAGCCAAATCAGGTAAAGATTGAGTCGTTTCACGCCTTACACTCCATCATCTTCCAAAAAATCATCTGATCGACTGAGACGCTTCACGACTTACTCTCCATACTTAAATTTGGTATCATGCTAAAAAATTGAGTCGTTTCACGACTTACACTAGATAATCTTCCAAAAATCATCTGACCGACTAAGATGCTTCACGCCTTACACTCCATAGACAAATCAGGTTGCACGCTAAAAATTGAGTCGCTTCACGTCTTATACTCAATTATCCTCCAAAAAATCATCTGACCGACTGAGACACTTTATGCCTTATTCTCCACAGTCGAATCTGGTATCACGCTCAAAGAATGAGTCGCTTCAAACCTTACACTCCATAATCTTCCAAAAAATCATCTGACCGACTGAGACGCTTCACACCTTACTCTTCATAGATGAATCAAGTAGCACGCTGAAAGATTGAGTCACTTCACGCCTTCCAATCCATAATCTTCCAAAATCATCTGACCGATTGAGATGCTTCACACCTTACTCTCCATAGTCGAATCAGTTAGCACGCAGTAAGATTGAGTCGCTTCATGCCTTATACTCCATAATCTTCCAAAATCATCTGACCCACTGAGACGGTTCATGCCTTACTCTCCATAGTGAAATTAGGTAGCACGCTGAAAGATTGAGTTGCTTCACGCCTTACACTCCATAATCTTCCAAAATCATCAGACCGAGTGAGACACTCTATGCCTTACTCTCCATAGTCGAATCAAGTAGCACACTGAAAGATTGAGTCGCTTCACGCTTTACACTCCATAATCTTCCAAAAATCATCTGGCCGGCTTAGATGCTTCATGCCCTGCACTCCATAGCAAAATTAGACAGCATGCTGAAAGATTGAGTCGTTTCACGCCTTACACTCCATAATCTTCCAAAAAATCATCTGACCGACTGAGACGCTTCACGCCTTACTCTTCATTGTCAAATCTGGTAGCACAATGAAAGATTGAGTCGCTTCACGCCATCCACTCCTTAATCTTCCAAAATCATCTGACCGACTGAGACACTTCACGCCTTACTCTCCATAGTCGAATCAGGTAGCACGCTGAAGGATTGAGTCGCTTCACGCCTTATACTCTAAAATCTTCCAAAATTATTTGACCGACTGAGACGCTTCATGGCTTACTCTCCATAGTCGAATCAAGTAGCACGCTGAAAGATTGAGTCGCTTCACGCCATCCACTCTATAATCTTCCAAAATCATCTGACCGACGTAGACGCTTCACCACTTACTCTTCATAGTCGAAAAAGGTAGCACGTTGAAAGATTGAGTCGCTTCAAGCCTTCCACTCTAAAATCTTCCAAAATCATCAGATCGACTGAGACACTTCACGCCTTACTCTCCATAGTCGAATCAGGTAGCACGCTGAAGGATTGAGTCGCTTCACGCATTACACTCTAAAATCTTCCAAAATTATTTGACCGACTGAGACACTTCATGCCTTACTCTCCATAGTCGAATCAAGTAGCACGCTGAAGGATTGAGTCGCTTCACGCCTTACACTCTACAATCTTCCAAAATTATTTTACCGACTGAGACACTTCATGCCTTACTCTCCATAGTCGAATGAAGTAGCACACTGAAAGATTGAGTTGATTCACGTCTTCCACTCCATAATCTTCCAAAAACATCTACAACCAGCTGAGATGCTTCATGCCTTATACTCCAAAGCCAAATTAGGTAGCACGCTAAAATATCGAGTCACTTCACGCCTTACACTCCATAATCTTCCAAAAAATCATCTGACCGACTGAGACGCTTCACACCTTACTCTTCATAGTTGAATCAAGTAGCACGCTGAAAGATTGAGTCACTTCACGCATTCCACTCCATAATCTTCCAAAATCAGCTGACCGACTGAGACGCTTCACACATTATTCTCCACAGTCGAATCAGTTAGCACGCAGTAAGATTGAGTCACTTCATGCCTTATACTCCATAATCTTCCAAATTCATTTTCCCACTGAGACGGTTCATGCCTTACTCTCCATAGTCGAATTAGGTAGCACGCTGAAAGACTGAGTCGCTTCACTCCTTATACTCTATAAGCTTCTAAAATCATTTGACCGACTAAGATGCTTCATGCCTTACTCTTTTCATTGTCGAATCAAGTAGCATGCGGAAAGATTGAGTCACTTCACGCCTTATACTCCATAATCTTCCAAAATCATCTGACAAACTGAGACGCTTTATGCCTTATTCTCCATAGTCAAATCAGGTAGCACGCTAAAAGATTGAGTCACGTTATGCCTTACACTCCATAATCTTTTAAAAATCATTTAACCGGCTCTGACGCTTCTCGCCTTACACTCTATAGCCAAATCAGGTAAAGATTGAGTCGTTTCACGCCTTACACTCCATCATCTTCCAAAAAATCATCTGATCGACTGAGACGCTTCACGACTTACTCTCCATACTTAAATTTGGTATCATGCTAAAAAATTGAGTCGTTTCACGACTTACACTAGATAATCTTCCAAAAATCATCTGACCGACTAAGATGCTTCACGCCTTACACTCCATAGACAAATCAGGTTGCACGCTAAAAATTGAGTCGCTTCACGTCTTATACTCAATTATCCTCCAAAAAATCATCTGACCGACTGAGACACTTTATGCCTTATTCTCCACAGTCGAATCTGGTATCACGCTCAAAGAATGAGTCGCTTCAAACCTTACACTCCATAATCTTCCAAAAAATCATCTGACCGACTGAGACGCTTCACACCTTACTCTTCATAGATGAATCAAGTAGCACGCTGAAAGATTGAGTCACTTCACGCCTTCCAATCCATAATCTTCCAAAATCATCTGACCGATTGAGATGCTTCACACCTTACTCTCCATAGTCGAATCAGTTAGCACGCAGTAAGATTGAGTCGCTTCATGCCTTATACTCCATAATCTTCCAAAATCATCTGACCCACTGAGACGGTTCATGCCTTACTCTCCATAGTGAAATTAGGTAGCACGCTGAAAGATTGAGTTGCTTCACGCCTTACACTCCATAATCTTCCAAAATCATCAGACCGAGTGAGACACTCTATGCCTTACTCTCCATAGTCGAATCAAGTAGCACACTGAAAGATTGAGTCGCTTCACGCTTTACACTCCATAATCTTCCAAAAATCATCTGGCCGGCTTAGATGCTTCATGCCCTGCACTCCATAGCAAAATTAGACAGCATGCTGAAAGATTGAGTCGTTTCACGCCTTACACTCCATAATCTTCCAAAAAATCATCTGACCGACTGAGACGCTTCACGCCTTACTCTTCATTGTCAAATCTGGTAGCACAATGAAAGATTGAGTCGCTTCACGCCATCCACTCCTTAATCTTCCAAAATCATCTGACCGACTGAGACACTTCACGCCTTACTCTCCATAGTCGAATCAGGTAGCACGCTGAAGGATTGAGTCGCTTCACGCCTTATACTCTAAAATCTTCCAAAATTATTTGACCGACTGAGACGCTTCATGGCTTACTCTCCATAGTCGAATCAAGTAGCACGCAAAAAGACTAAGTTGATTCACGTCTTCCACTCCATAATCTTCCAAAAACATCTATAACCAGCTGAGATGCTTTATGCCTTATACTTCAAAGCCAAATTAGGTAGCACGCTAAAATATTGAGTCACTTCACGCCTTATACTCCATAATCTTCCAAAAAATCTTCTGACCGACTGAGACGCTTCACACCTTACTCTTCATAGTTGAATCAAGTAGCACACTGAAAGATTGATTCACTTCACGCCTTCCACTCCATAATCTTCCAAAATCATCTGACCAACTGAGACGCTTCACACCTTACTCTCCATAGTCGAATCAGTCAGCACGCAGAAAGATTGAGTCGCTTCATGCCTTATACTCCATAATCTTCCAAAATCATCTGCCCACTGAGACGGTTCATGTCTTACTCTACATAGTCAAATTAGGTTGCACGCTAAAAGATTGAGTTGCTTCATGCCTTATAGTCCATAATCTTCCAAAATCATTAGACCGACTGAGACGCTCTATGCCTTACTCTCCATAGTCGAATCAAGTAGCACACTGAAAGATTGAGTCGCTTCACGCCGTACACTCCATAATCTTCCAAAAATCATCTGGCCGGCTTAGATGCTTCATGCCTTGCACTCCATAGCAAAATTAGGCAGCACGCTGAAAGATTGAGTCGTTTCACGCCTTATACTCCATAATCTTCCAAAAATCATCTGACCGACTGAGACGCTTCACGCCTTACTATTCATAGTCGAATCTGGCAGCACAATGAAAGATTGAGTCGCTTCTCGCCCTCCACTCCTTAATCTTCCAAAATCATCTGACCGACTGAGATGCTTCGCGCCTTACTCTTCATAGTCGAATCTAGTAGCACGCTGAAATATTGAGTCGCTTCACACCTTACCCTCCATAATCTTCCAAAATCATCTGACCGACTAAGACGCTTCACAACTTACTCTCTATAGTCGATTCAAGTAGTTTACTGAAAGATTGAGTCACTTCACTCCTTCCACTCCATAACCTTCCAAAAGCATCTGATCGACTGCGACACTTCACGCCTTACTCTCCATAGTCGAATCAGTCAGCACGCAGAAAGATTGAGTCGCTTCATGCCTTATACTCCATAATCTTCCAAAATCATCTGCCCACTGAGACGGTTCATGTCTTACTCTACATAGTCAAATTAGGTTGCACGCTAAAAGATTGAGTTGCTTCATGCCTTATAGTCCATAATCTTCCAAAATCATTAGACCGACTGAGACGCTCTATGCCTTACTCTCCATAGTCGAATCAAGTAGCACACTGAAAGATTGAGTCGCTTCACGCCGTACACTCCATAATCTTCCAAAAATCATCTGGCCGGCTTAGATGCTTCATGCCTTGCACTCCATAGCAAAATTAGGCAGCACGCTGAAAGATTGAGTCGTTTCACGCCTTATACTCCATAATCTTCCAAAAATCATCTGACCGACTGAGACGCTTCACGCCTTACTATTCATAGTCGAATCTGGCAGCACAATGAAAGATTGAGTCGCTTCTCGCCCTCCACTCCTTAATCTTCCAAAATCATCTGACCGACTGAGATGCTTCGCGCCTTACTCTTCATAGTCGAATCTAGTAGCACGCTGAAATATTGAGTCGCTTCACACCTTACCCTCCATAATCTTCCAAAATCATCTGACCGACTAAGACGCTTCACAACTTACTCTCTATAGTCGATTCAAGTAGTTTACTGAAAGATTGAGTCACTTCACTCCTTCCACTCCATAACCTTCCAAAAGCATCTGATCGACTGCGACACTTCACGCCTTACTCTCCATAGTCGAATCAAGTTACACACTGAAAGATTAAGTCGCTTCACTCCTTATACTCTATAAGCTTCTAAAATCATCTGACCGACTAAGATGGTTTATGCCTTACTCTTTTCATTGTCGAATCAAGTAGCACGCTGAAAGATTGAGTCACTTCACGCCCTACACTCCATAATCTTCCAAAATCATCTGACAAACTGAGACGCTTCATGCCTTATTCTCCATAGACAAATCAGGTAGCACGCTAAAAGATTGAGTCACGTTACGCCTTACACTCCATAATCTTTTAAAAATCATTTAACCGGCTCTGACGCTTCTCGCCTTACACTCTATAGCCAAATCAGGTAAAGATTGAGTTGTTTTACGCCTTACACTCCATAATCTTCCAAAAAATCATCTTATCGACTGAGACGCTTCACGACTTACTCTCCATACTTAAATTTGGTAGCATGCTAAAAAATTGAGTCGTTCACGACTTATACTAGATAATCTTCCAAAAATCATCTGACCGACTAAGATGCTTCACGCCTTATACTCCATAGCCAAATCAGGTTGCACGCTAAAAATTGAGTCGCTTCACGTCTTATACTCCATTATCCTCCAAAAAATCATCATACCGACTGAGACAATTTATACCTTACTCTCCACAGTTGAATCAGGTATCACGCTCAAAGAATGAGTCGCTCCAAACCTTACACTCCAAAATCTTCCAAAAAATCATCTGACGGACTGAGACGCTTCACACCTTACTCTTCATAGTTGAATCAAGTAGCACGCTGAAAGATTGAGTCACTTCACGCCTTCCACTCCATAATCTTCCAAAATCATTTGACCGCCTGAGACGCTTCACACATTACTCTCCATAGTCGAATAGGTTAGCACGCAGTAAGATTGAGTCACTTCATGCCTTATACTCCATAATCTTCCAAAATCATCTGACCCACTGAGACGGTTCATGCCTTACTCTCCATAGTCAAATTAGGTAGCACGCTGAAAGATTGAGTTGCTTCACGCCTTACACTCCATAATCTTCCAAAATCATCAGACCGACTAAGACACTCTATGCCTTACTCTCCAAAGTCGAATCAAGTAGCACACTGAAAGATTGAGTCGCTTCACGCCTTACACTCCATAATCTTCCAAAAATCATCTGGCCGGCTTAGATGCTTCATGCCTTGCACTCCATAGCAAAATTAGGCAGCACGCTGAAAGATTGAGTCGTTTCACGCCTTATACTCCATAATCTTCCAAAAATCATCTGACCGACTGAGACGCTTCACGCCTTACTATTCATAGTCGAATCTGGTAGCACAATGAAAGATTGAGTCGCTTCACGACCTCCACTCCTTAATCTTCCAAAATCATCTGACCGACTGAGACGCTTCGCGCCTTACTCTTCATAGTCGAATCTAGTAACACGCTGAAATATTGAGTCGCTTCACACCTTACCCTCCATAATCTTCCAAAATCATCAGACCGACTGAGACACTCTATGCCTTACTCTCCAAAGTCGAATCAAGTAGCACACTGAAAGATTGAGTCGCTTCACGCCTTACACTCCATAATCTTCCCAAAATCATCTGGCCGGCTTAGATGCTTCATGCCTTGCACTCCATAGCAAAATTAGGCAGCACGCTGAAAGATTGAGTCGTTTCACGCCTTATACTCCATAATCTTCCAAAAATCATCTGACCGACTTAGACGCTTCACGCCTTACTATTCATAGTCGAATCTGGTAGCACAATGAAAGATTGAGTCACTTCACGACCTCCACTCCTTAATCTTCGAAAATCATCTGACCGACTGAGACGCTTCGCGCCTTACTCTTCATAGTCGAATCTAGTAACACGCTGAAATATTGAGTCGCTTCACACCTTACCCTCCATAATCTTCCAAAATCATCAGACCGACTGAGACACTCTATGCCTTACTCTCCAAAGTCGAATCAAGTAGCACACTGAAAGATTGAGTCGCTTCACGCCTTACACTCCATAATCTTCCAAAAATCATCTGGCCGGCTTAGATGCTTCATGCCTTGCATTCCATAGCAAAATTAGGCAGCACGCTGAAAGATTGAGTCGTTTCACGCCTTATACTCCATAATCTTCCAAAAATCATCTGACCGACTGAGACGCTTCACGCCTTACTATTCATAGTCGAATCTGGTAGCACAATGAAAGATTGAGTCGCTTCACGACCTCCACTCCTTAATCTTCCAAAATCATCTGACCGACTGAGACGCTTCGCGCCTTACTCTTCATAGTCGAATCTAGTAACACGCTGAAATATTGAGTCGCTTCACACCTTACCCTCCATAATCTTCCAAAATCATCAGACCGACTGAGACACTCTATGCCTTACTCTCCAAAGTCGAATCAAGTAGCACACTGAAAGATTGAGTCGCTTCACGCCTTACACTCCATAATCTTCCAAAAATCATCTGGCCGGCTTAGATGCTTCATGCCTTGCACTCCATAGCAAAATTAGGCAGCACGCTGAAAGATTGAGTCGTTCCACGCCTTATACTCCATAATCTTCCAAAAATCATCTGACCGACTGAGACGCTTCACGCCTTACTATTCATAGTCGAATCTGGTAGCACAATGAAAGATTGAGTCACTTAACGACCTCCACTCCTTAATCTTCCAAAATCATCTGACCGACTGAGACGCTTCGCGCCTTACTCTTCATAGTCGAATCTAGTAACACGCTGAAATATTGAGTCGCTTCACACCTTACCCTCCATAATCTTCCAAAATCATCAGACCGACTGAGACACTCTATGCCTTACTCTCCAAAGTCGAATCAAGTAGCACACTGAAAGATTGAGTCGCTTCACGCCTTACACTCCATAATCTTCCAAAAATCATCTGGCCGGCTTAGATGCTTCATGCCTTGCACTCCATAGCAAAATTAGGCAGCACGCTGAAAGATTGAGTCGTTTCACGCCTTATACTCCATAATCTTCCAAAAATCATCTGACCGACTGAGACGCTTCACGCCTTACTATTCATAGTCGAATCTGGTAGCACAATGAAAGATTGAGTCGCTTCACGACCTCCACTCCTTAATCTTCCAAAATCATCTGACCGACTGAGACGCTTCGCGCCTTACTCTCCATAGTCGAATCTAGTAACACGCTGAAATATTGAGTCGCTTCACACCTTACCCTCCATAATCTTCCAAAATCATCAGACCGACTGAGACACTCTATGCCTTACTCTCCAAAGTCGAATCAAGTAGCACACTGAAAGATTGAGTCGCTTCACGCCTTACACTCCATAATCTTCCAAAAATCATCTGGCCGGCTTAGATGCTTCATGCCTTGCACTCCATAGCAAAATTAGGCAGCACGCTGAAAGATTGAGTCGTTTCACGCCTTATACTCCATAATCTTCCAAAAATCATCTGACCGACTGAGACGCTTCACGCCTTACTATTCATAGTCGAATCTGGTAGCACAATGAAAGATTGAGTCGCTTCACGACCTCCACTCCTTAATCTTCCAAAATCATCTGACCGACTGAGACGCTTTGCGCCTTACTCTTCATAGTCGAATCTAGTAACACGCTGAAATATTGAGTCGCTTCACACCTTACCCTCCATAATCTTCCAAAATCATCAGACCGACTGAGACACTCTATGCCTTACTCTCCAAAGTCGAATCAAGTAGCACACTGAAAGATTGAGTCGCTTCACGCCTTACACTCCATAATCTTCCAAAAATCATCTGGCCGGCTTAGATGCTTCATGCCTTGCACTCCATAGCAAAATTAGGCAGCACGCTGAAAGATTGAGTCGTTCCACGCCTTATACTCCATAATCTTCCAAAAATCATCTGACCGACTGAGACGCTTCACGCCTTACTATTCATAGTCGAATCTGGTAGCACAATGAAAGATTGAGTCACTTAACGACCTCCACTCCTTAATCTTCCAAAATCATCTGACAAACTGAGACGCTTCATGCCTTATTCTCCATAGACAAATCAGGTAGCACGCTAAAAGATTGAGTCACGTTACGCCTTACACTCCATAATCTTTTAAAAATCATTTAACCGGCTCTGACGCTTCTCGCCTTACACTCTATAGCCAAATCAGGTAAAGATTGAGTTGTTTTACGCCTTACACTCCATAATCTTCCAAAAAATCATCTTATCGACTGAGACGCTTCACGACTTACTCTCCATACTTAAATTTGGTAGCATGCTAAAAAATTGAGTCGTTCACGACTTATACTAGATAATCTTCCAAAAATCATCTGACCGACTAAGATGCTTCACGCCTTATACTCCATAGCCAAATCAGGTTGCACGCTAAAAATTGAGTCGCTTCACGTCTTATACTCCATTATCCTCCAAAAAATCATCATACCGACTGAGACAATTTATACCTTACTCTCCACAGTTGAATCAGGTATCACGCTCAAAGAATGAGTCGCTCCAAACCTTACACTCCAAAATCTTCCAAAAAATCATCTGACGGACTGAGACGCTTCACACCTTACTCTTCATAGTTGAATCAAGTAGCACGCTGAAAGATTGAGTCACTTCACGCCTTCCACTCCATAATCTTCCAAAATCATTTGACCGCCTGAGACGCTTCACACATTACTCTCCATAGTCGAATAGGTTAGCACGCAGTAAGATTGAGTCACTTCATGCCTTATACTCCATAATCTTCCAAAATCATCTGACCCACTGAGACGGTTCATGCCTTACTCTCCATAGTCAAATTAGGTAGCACGCTGAAAGATTGAGTTGCTTCACGCCTTACACTCCATAATCTTCCAAAATCATCAGACCGACTAAGACACTCTATGCCTTACTCTCCAAAGTCGAATCAAGTAGCACACTGAAAGATTGAGTCGCTTCACGCCTTACACTCCATAATCTTCCAAAAATCATCTGGCCGGCTTAGATGCTTCATGCCTTGCACTCCATAGCAAAATTAGGCAGCACGCTGAAAGATTGAGTCGTTTCACGCCTTATACTCCATAATCTTCCAAAAATCATCTGACCGACTGAGACGCTTCACGCCTTACTATTCATAGTCGAATCTGGTAGCACAATGAAAGATTGAGTCGCTTCACGACCTCCACTCCTTAATCTTCCAAAATCATCTGACCGACTGAGACGCTTCGCGCCTTACTCTTCATAGTCGAATCTAGTAACACGCTGAAATATTGAGTCGCTTCACACCTTACCCTCCATAATCTTCCAAAATCATCAGACCGACTGAGACACTCTATGCCTTACTCTCCAAAGTCGAATCAAGTAGCACACTGAAAGATTGAGTCGCTTCACGCCTTACACTCCATAATCTTCCAAAAATCATCTGGCCGGCTTAGATGCTTCATGCCTTGCACTCCATAGCAAAATTAGGCAGCACGCTGAAAGATTGAGTCGTTTCACGCCTTATACTCCATAATCTTCCAAAAATCATCTGACCGACTTAGACGCTTCACGCCTTACTATTCATAGTCGAATCTGGTAGCACAATGAAAGATTGAGTCACTTCACGACCTCCACTCCTTAATCTTCGAAAATCATCTGACCGACTGAGACGCTTCGCGCCTTACTCTTCATAGTCGAATCTAGTAACACGCTGAAATATTGAGTCGCTTCACACCTTACCCTCCATAATCTTCCAAAATCATCAGACCGACTGAGACACTCTATGCCTTACTCTCCAAAGTCGAATCAAGTAGCACACTGAAAGATTGAGTCGCTTCACGCCTTACACTCCATAATCTTCCAAAAATCATCTGGCCGGCTTAGATGCTTCATGCCTTGCATTCCATAGCAAAATTAGGCAGCACGCTGAAAGATTGAGTCGTTTCACGCCTTATACTCCATAATCTTCCAAAAATCATCTGACCGACTGAGACGCTTCACGCCTTACTATTCATAGTCGAATCTGGTAGCACAATGAAAGATTGAGTCGCTTCACGACCTCCACTCCTTAATCTTCCAAAATCATCTGACCGACTGAGACGCTTCGCGCCTTACTCTTCATAGTCGAATCTAGTAACACGCTGAAATATTGAGTCGCTTCACACCTTACCCTCCATAATCTTCCAAAATCATCAGACCGACTGAGACACTCTATGCCTTACTCTCCAAAGTCGAATCAAGTAGCACACTGAAAGATTGAGTCGCTTCACGCCTTACACTCCATAATCTTCCAAAAATCATCTGGCCGGCTTAGATGCTTCATGCCTTGCACTCCATAGCAAAATTAGGCAGCACGCTGAAAGATTGAGTCGTTCCACGCCTTATACTCCATAATCTTCCAAAAATCATCTGACCGACTGAGACGCTTCACGCCTTACTATTCATAGTCGAATCTGGTAGCACAATGAAAGATTGAGTCACTTAACGACCTCCACTCCTTAATCTTCCAAAATCATCTGACCGACTGAGACGCTTCGCGCCTTACTCTTCATAGTCGAATCTAGTAACACGCTGAAATATTGAGTCGCTTCACACCTTACCCTCCATAATCTTCCAAAATCATCAGACCGACTGAGACACTCTATGCCTTACTCTCCAAAGTCGAATCAAGTAGCACACTGAAAGATTGAGTCGCTTCACGCCTTACACTCCATAATCTTCCAAAAATCATCTGGCCGGCTTAGATGCTTCATGCCTTGCACTCCATAGCAAAATTAGGCAGCACGCTGAAAGATTGAGTCGTTTCACGCCTTATACTCCATAATCTTCCAAAAATCATCTGACCGACTGAGACGCTTCACGCCTTACTATTCATAGTCGAATCTGGTAGCACAATGAAAGATTGAGTCGCTTCACGACCTCCACTCCTTAATCTTCCAAAATCATCTGACCGACTGAGACGCTTCGCGCCTTACTCTCCATAGTCGAATCTAGTAACACGCTGAAATATTGAGTCGCTTCACACCTTACCCTCCATAATCTTCCAAAATCATCAGACCGACTGAGACACTCTATGCCTTACTCTCCAAAGTCGAATCAAGTAGCACACTGAAAGATTGAGTCGCTTCACGCCTTACACTCCATAATCTTCCAAAAATCATCTGGCCGGCTTAGATGCTTCATGCCTTGCACTCCATAGCAAAATTAGGCAGCACGCTGAAAGATTGAGTCGTTTCACGCCTTATACTCCATAATCTTCCAAAAATCATCTGACCGACTGAGACGCTTCACGCCTTACTATTCATAGTCGAATCTGGTAGCACAATGAAAGATTGAGTCGCTTCACGACCTCCACTCCTTAATCTTCCAAAATCATCTGACCGACTGAGACGCTTTGCGCCTTACTCTTCATAGTCGAATCTAGTAACACGCTGAAATATTGAGTCGCTTCACACCTTACCCTCCATAATCTTCCAAAATCATCAGACCGACTGAGACACTCTATGCCTTACTCTCCAAAGTCGAATCAAGTAGCACACTGAAAGATTGAGTCGCTTCACGCCTTACACTCCATAATCTTCCAAAAATCATCTGGCCGGCTTAGATGCTTCATGCCTTGCACTCCATAGCAAAATTAGGCAGCACGCTGAAAGATTGAGTCGTTCCACGCCTTATACTCCATAATCTTCCAAAAATCATCTGACCGACTGAGACGCTTCACGCCTTACTATTCATAGTCGAATCTGGTAGCACAATGAAAGATTGAGTCACTTAACGACCTCCACTCCTTAATCTTCCAAAATCATCTGACCGACTGAGACGCTTCGCGCCTTACTCTTCATAGTCGAATCTAGTAACACGCTGAAATATTGAGTCGCTTCACACCTTACCCTCCATAATCTTCCAAAATCATCAGACCGACTGAGACACTCTATGCCTTACTCTCCAAAGTCGAATCAAGTAGCACACTGAAAGATTGAGTCGCTTCACGCCTTACACTCCATAATCTTCCAAAAATCATCTGGCCGGCTTAGATGCTTCATGCCTTGCACTCCATAGCAAAATTAGGCAGCACGCTGAAAGATTGAGTCGTTTCACGCCTTATACTCCATAATCTTCCAAAAATCATCTGACCGACTGAGACGCTTCACGCCTTACTATTCATAGTCGAATCTGGTAGCACAATGAAAGATTGAGTCGCTTCACGACCTCCACTCCTTAATCTTCCAAAATCATCTGACCGACTGAGACGCTTCGCGCCTTACTCTCCATAGTCGAATCTAGTAACACGCTGAAATATTGAGTCGCTTCACACCTTACCCTCCATAATCTTCCAAAATCATCAGACCGACTGAGACACTCTATGCCTTACTCTCCAAAGTCGAATCAAGTAGCACACTGAAAGATTGAGTCGCTTCACGCCTTACACTCCATAATCTTCCAAAAATCATCTGGCCGGCTTAGATGCTTCATGCCTTGCACTCCATAGCAAAATTAGGCAGCACGCTGAAAGATTGAGTCGTTTCACGCCTTATACTCCATAATCTTCCAAAAATCATCTGACCGACTGAGACGCTTCACGCCTTACTATTCATAGTCGAATCTGGTAGCACAATGAAAGATTGAGTCGCTTCACGACCTCCACTCCTTAATCTTCCAAAATCATCTGACCGACTGAGACGCTTCGCGCCTTACTCTTCATAGTCGAATCTAGTAACACGCTGAAATATTGAGTCGCTTCACACCTTACCCTCCATAATCTTCCAAAATCATCAGACCGACTGAGACACTCTATGCCTTACTCTCCAAAGTCGAATCAAGTAGCACACTGAAAGATTGAGTCGCTTCACGCCTTACACTCCATAATCTTCCAAAAATCATCTGGCCGGCTTAGATGCTTCATGCCTTGCACTCCATAGCAAAATTAGGCAGCACGCTGAAAGATTGAGTCGTTCCACGCCTTATACTCCATAATCTTCCAAAAATCATCTGACCGACTGAGACGCTTCACGCCTTACTATTCATAGTCGAATCTGGTAGCACAATGAAAGATTGAGTCACTTAACGACCGCCACTCCTTAATCTTCCAAAATCATCTGACCGACTGAGACGCTTCGCGCCTTACTCTTCATAGTCGAATCTAGTAACACGCTAAAATATTGAGTCGCTTCACACCTTACCCTCCATAATCTTCCAAAATCATCAGACCGACTGAGACACTCTATGCCTTACTCTCCAAAGTCGAATCAAGTAGCACACTGAAAGATTGAGTCGCTTCACGCCTTACACTCCATAATCTTCCAAAAATCATCTGGCCGGCTTAGATGCTTCATGCCTTGCACTCCATAGCAAAATTAGGCAGCACGCTGAAAGATTGAGTCGTTTCACGCCTTATACTCCATAATCTTCCAAAAATCATCTGACCGACTGAGACGCTTCACGCCTTACTATTCATAGTCGAATCTGGTAGCACAATGAAAGATTGAGTCGCTTCACGACCTCCACTCCTTAATCTTCCAAAATCATCTGACCGACTGAGACGCTTCGCGCCTTACTCTTCATAGTCGAATCTAGTAACACGCTAAAATATTGAGTCGCTTCACACCTTACCCTCCATAATCTTCCAAAATCATCAGACCGACTGAGACACTCTATGCCTTACTCTCCAAAGTCGAATCAAGTAGCACACTGAAAGATTGAGTCGCTTCACGCCTTACACTCCATAATCTTCCAAAAATCATCTGGCCGGCTTAGATGCTTCATGCCTTGCACTCCATAGCAAAATTAGGCAGCACGCTGAAAGATTGAGTCGTTTCACGCCTTATACTCCATAATCTTCCAAAAATCATCTGACCGACTGAGACGCTTCACGCCTTACTATTCATAGTCGAATCTGGTAGCACAATGAAAGATTGAGTCACTTAACGACCTCCACTCCTTAATCTTCCAAAATCATCTGACCGACTGAGACGCTTCGCGCCTTACTCTTCATAGTCGAATCTAGTAACACGCTAAAATATTGAGTCGCTTCACACCTTACCCTCCATAATCTTCCAAAATCATCAGACCGACTGAGACACTCTATGCCTTACTCTCCAAAGTCGAATCAAGTAGCACACTGAAAGATTGAGTCGCTTCACGCCTTACACTCCATAATCTTCCAAAAATCATCTGGCCGGCTTAGATGCTTCATGCCTTGCACTCCATAGCAAAATTAGGCAGCACGCTGAAAGATTGAGTCGTTTCACGCCTTATACTCCATAATCTTCCAAAAATCATCTGACCGACTGAGACGCTTCACGCCTTACTATTCATAGTCGAATCTGGTAGCACAATGAAAGATTGAGTCGCTTCACGACCTCCACTCCTTAATCTTCCAAAATCATCTGACCGACTGAGACGCTTTGCGCCTTACTCTTCATAGTCGAATCTAGTAACACGCTGAAATATTGAGTCGCTTCACACCTTACCCTCCATAATCTTCCAAAATCATCAGACCGACTGAGACACTCTATGCCTTACTCTCCAAAGTCGAATCAAGTAGCACACTGAAAGATTGAGTCGCTTCACGCCTTACACTCCATAATCTTCCAAAAATCATCTGGCCGGCTTAGATGCTTCATGCCTTGCACTCCATAGCAAAATTAGGCAGCACGCTGAAAGATTGAGTCGTTCCACGCCTTATACTCCATAATCTTCCAAAAATCATCTGACCGACTGAGACGCTTCACGCCTTACTATTCATAGTCGAATCTGGTAGCACAATGAAAGATTGAGTCACTTAACGACCTCCACTCCTTAATCTTCCAAAATCATCTGACCGACTGAGACGCTTCGCGCCTTACTCTTCATAGTCGAATCTAGTAACACGCTGAAATATTGAGTCGCTTCACACCTTACCCTCCATAATCTTCCAAAATCATCAGACCGACTGAGACACTCTATGCCTTACTCTCCAAAGTCGAATCAAGTAGCACACTGAAAGATTGAGTCGCTTCACGCCTTACACTCCATAATCTTCCAAAAATCATCTGGCCGGCTTAGATGCTTCATGCCTTGCACTCCATAGCAAAATTAGGCAGCACGCTGAAAGATTGAGTCGTTTCACGCCTTATACTCCATAATCTTCCAAAAATCATCTGACCGACTGAGACGCTTCACGCCTTACTATTCATAGTCGAATCTGGTAGCACAATGAAAGATTGAGTCGCTTCACGACCTCCACTCCTTAATCTTCCAAAATCATCTGACCGACTGAGACGCTTCGCGCCTTACTCTTCATAGTCGAATCTAGTAACACGCTGAAATATTGAGTCGCTTCACACCTTACCCTCCATAATCTTCCAAAATCATCAGACCGACTGAGACACTCTATGCCTTACTCTCCAAAGTCGAATCAAGTAGCACACTGAAAGATTGAGTCGCTTCACGCCTTACACTCCATAATCTTCCAAAAATCATCTGGCCGGCTTAGATGCTTCATGCCTTGCACTCCATAGCAAAATTAGGCAGCACGCTGAAAGATTGAGTCGTTTCACGCCTTATACTCCATAATCTTCCAAAAATCATCTGACCGACTGAGACGCTTCACGCCTTACTATTCATAGTCGAATCTGGTAGCACAATGAAAGATTGAGTCGCTTCACGACCTCCACTCCTTAATCTTCCAAAATCATCTGACCGACTGAGACGCTTCGCGCCTTACTCTCCATAGTCGAATCTAGTAACACGCTGAAATATTGAGTCGCTTCACACCTTACCCTCCATAATCTTCCAAAATCATCAGACCGACTGAGACACTCTATGCCTTACTCTCCAAAGTCGAATCAAGTAGCACACTGAAAGATTGAGTCGCTTCACGCCTTACACTCCATAATCTTCCAAAAATCATCTGGCCGGCTTAGATGCTTCATGCCTTGCACTCCATAGCAAAATTAGGCAGCACGCTGAAAGATTGAGTCGTTTCACGCCTTATACTCCATAATCTTCCAAAAATCATCTGACCGACTGAGACGCTTCACGCCTTACTATTCATAGTCGAATCTGGTAGCACAATGAAAGATTGAGTCGCTTCACGACCTCCACTCCTTAATCTTCCAAAATCATCTGACCGACTGAGACGCTTCGCGCCTTACTCTTCATAGTCGAATCTAGTAACACGCTGAAATATTGAGTCGCTTCACACCTTACCCTCCATAATCTTCCAAAATCATCAGACCGACTGAGACACTCTATGCCTTACTCTCCAAAGTCGAATCAAGTAGCACACTGAAAGATTGAGTCGCTTCACGCCTTACACTCCATAATCTTCCAAAAATCATCTGGCCGGCTTAGATGCTTCATGCCTTGCACTCCATAGCAAAATTAGGCAGCACGCTGAAAGATTGAGTCGTTCCACGCCTTATACTCCATAATCTTCCAAAAATCATCTGACCGACTGAGACGCTTCACGCCTTACTATTCATAGTCGAATCTGGTAGCACAATGAAAGATTGAGTCACTTAACGACCGCCACTCCTTAATCTTCCAAAATCATCTGACCGACTGAGACGCTTCGCGCCTTACTCTTCATAGTCGAATCTAGTAACACGCTAAAATATTGAGTCGCTTCACACCTTACCCTCCATAATCTTCCAAAATCATCAGACCGACTGAGACACTCTATGCCTTACTCTCCAAAGTCGAATCAAGTAGCACACTGAAAGATTGAGTCGCTTCACGCCTTACACTCCATAATCTTCCAAAAATCATCTGGCCGGCTTAGATGCTTCATGCCTTGCACTCCATAGCAAAATTAGGCAGCACGCTGAAAGATTGAGTCGTTTCACGCCTTATACTCCATAATCTTCCAAAAATCATCTGACCGACTGAGACGCTTCACGCCTTACTATTCATAGTCGAATCTGGTAGCACAATGAAAGATTGAGTCGCTTCACGACCTCCACTCCTTAATCTTCCAAAATCATCTGACCGACTGAGACGCTTCGCGCCTTACTCTTCATAGTCGAATCTAGTAACACGCTAAAATATTGAGTCGCTTCACACCTTACCCTCCATAATCTTCCAAAATCATCAGACCGACTGAGACACTCTATGCCTTACTCTCCAAAGTCGAATCAAGTAGCACACTGAAAGATTGAGTCGCTTCACGCCTTACACTCCATAATCTTCCAAAAATCATCTGGCCGGCTTAGATGCTTCATGCCTTGCACTCCATAGCAAAATTAGGCAGCACGCTGAAAGATTGAGTCGTTTCACGCCTTATACTCCATAATCTTCCAAAAATCATCTGACCGACTGAGACGCTTCACGCCTTACTATTCATAGTCGAATCTGGTAGCACAATGAAAGATTGAGTCACTTAACGACCTCCACTCCTTAATCTTCCAAAATCATCTGACCGACTGAGACGCTTCGCGCCTTACTCTTCATAGTCGAATCTAGTAACACGCTGAAATATTGAGTCGCTTCACACCTTACCCTCCATAATCTTCCAAAATCATCAGACCGACTGAGACACTCTATGCCTTACTCTCCAAAGTCGAATCAAGTAGCACACTGAAAGATTGAGTCGCTTCACGCCTTACACTCCATAATCTTCCAAAAATCATCTGGCCGGCTTAGATGCTTCATGCCTTGCACTCCATAGCAAAATTAGGCAGCACGCTGAAAGATTGAGTCGTTTCACGCCTTATACTCCATAATCTTCCAAAAATCATCTGACCGACTGAGACGCTTCACGCCTTACTATTCATAGTCGAATCTGGTAGCACAATGAAAGATTGAGTCGCTTCACGACCTCCACTCCTTAATCTTCCAAAATCATCTGACCGACTGAGACGCTTCACGCCTTACTCTTCATAGTCGAATCTAGTAACACGCTGAAATATTGAGTCGCTTCACACCTTACCCTCCATAATCTTCCAAAATCATCTGACCGACTAAGACGCTTCACCACTTACTCTCTATAGTCGATTAAAGTAGTTTACTAAAAGATTGAGTCACTTCACTCCTTCCACTCCATAACCTTCCAAAAGCATCAGACCGACTGCGACACTTCACGCCTTACTCTCCATAGTCGAATCAAGTTACACACTGAAAGATTGAGTCGCTTCACTCCTTATACTCTATAAGCTTCTAAAATCATCTGACCGACTAAGATGCTTCAAGCCTTACTCTTTTCATTGTCGAATCAAGTAGCACGCTGAAAGATTGAGTCACTTCACGCCCTACACTCCATAATCTTCCAAAATCATCTGACAAACTGAGACGCTTCATGCCTTATTCTCCATAGTCAAATCAGGTAGCACGCTAAAAGATTGAGTCACGTTACGCCTTATACTCCATAATCTTTTAAAAATCATTTAAACGGCTCTGACGCTTCTCGCCTTACACTCTATAGCCAAATCAGGTAAAGATTGAGTCGTTTCACGCCTTACACTCCATAATCTTCCAAAAAATCATCTGATCGACTGAGACGCTTCACGACTTACTCTCCATACTTAAATTTGGTAGCATGCTTAAAAATTGAGTCATTTCACGACTTATACTAGATAATCTTCCAAAAATCATCTGACCGACTAAGATGCTTCACGCCTTATACTCCATAGCCAAATCAGGTTGAACGCTAAAAATTGAGTCGCTTCACGTCTTATACTCCATTATCCTCCAAAAAATCATCATACCGACTGAGACAATTTATACCTTACTCTCCACAGTCGAATCAGGTATCACGCTCAAAGAATGAGTCGCTTCAAACCTTACACTCCAAAATCTTCCAAAAAATCATCTGACGGACTGAGACGCTTCACACCTTACTCTTCAGAGTTGAATCAAGTAGCACGCTGAAAGATTGAGTCACTTCACGCCTTCCACTCCATAATCTTCCAAAATCATTTGACCGCCTGAGACACTTCACACATTACTCTCCATAGTCAAATAGGTTAGCACGCAGTAAGATTGAGTCGCTTCATGCCTTATACTCCATAATCTTCCAAAATCATCTGACCCACTGAGACGGTTCATGCCTTACTCTCCATAGTCAAATTAGGTAGCACCCTGAAAGATTGAGTTGCTTCACGCCTTACACTCCACAATCTTCCAAAATCATCAGACCGACTGAGACACTCTATGCCTTACTCTCCATAGTTGAATCAAGTAGCACACTGAAAGATTGAGTCGCTTCACGCCTTACACTCCATAATCTTCCAAAAATCATCTGGCCAGCTTAGATGTTTCATGCCTTACACTCCATAGAAAAATTAGACAGCACGCTGAAAGATTGAGTCGTTTCACGCCTTACACTCCATAATCTTCCAAAAAATCATCTGGCTGACTGAGACGCTTCACGCCTTACTCTTCATAGTCAAATCTGGTAGCACAATGAAAGATTGAGTCGCTTCACGCCATCCACTCCTTAATCTTCCAAAATCATCTGACCGACTGAGACACTTCACGCCTTACTCTCCATAGTCGAATCAGGTAGCACGCTGAAGGATTGAGCCGTTTCACGCCTTACACTCTAAAATCTTCCAAAATTATTTGACCGACTGAGACGCTTCATGCCTTACTCTCCATAGTCGAATCAAGTAGCACGCTGAAAGATTGAGTTGATTCACGTCTTCCACTCCATAATCTTCCAAAAACATCTATAACCAGCTGAGATGCTTTATGCCTTATACTCCAAAGCCAAATTAGGTAGCACGCTAAAATATTGAGTCACTTCACGCCTTATACTCCATAATCTTCCAAAAAATCATCTGACTGACTGAGACGCTTCACACCTTACTCTTCATAGTTGAATAAAGTAGCACACTGAAAGATTGAGTCACTTCACGCCTTCCACTCCATAATCTTCCAAAATCATCTGACCTACTGAGACGCTTCACACCTTACTCTCCATAGTCGAATCAGTTAGCACGCAAAAAGATTGAGTCGCTTCATGCCTTATACTCCATAATCTTCAAAAATCATCTGCCCACAGAGACGGTTCATGTCTTACTCTCCATAGTCGAATTAGGTTGCACGCTAAAAGATTGAGTTGCTTCACGCCTTATAGTCCATAATCTTCCAAAATCATTAGACCGACTGAGACGCTCTATGCCTTACTCTCCATAGTCGAATCAAGTAGCACACTGAAAGATTGAGTCGCTTCACGCCTTACACTCCATAATCTTCCAAAAATCATCTGGGCGACTTAGATGCTTCATACCTTGCACTCCATAGCAAAATTATGCAGCACGCTGAAAGATTGAGTCGTTTCACGTCTTACACTCCATAATCTTCCAAAAAATCATCTGACTGACTGAGACGCTTCACAACTTACTCTCTATAGTCGATTCAAGTAGTTTACTAAAAGATTGAGTCACTTCACTCCTTCCACTCCATAACCTTCCAAAAGCATCTGACCGACTGCGACACTTCACGCCTTACTCTCCATAGTCGAATCAAGTTGCACGCTGAAAGATTGAGTCGCTTCACTCCTTATGCTCTATAAGCTTCTAAAATCATCTGACCGACTAAGATGCTTTATGCCTTACTCTTTTCATTGTCGAATCAAGTAGCACGCTGAAAGATTGAGTCACTTCACGCCCTTCACCCCATAATCTTCCAAAATCATCTGACAAACTGAGACGCTTCATGCCTTATTCTCCATAGTCAAATCAGGTAGCACGCTAAAAGATTGAGTCACGTTATGCCTTACACTCCATAATCTTTTAAAAATCATTTAACCGGCTCTGACGCTTCTCTCCTTACACTCTATAGCCAAATCAGGAAAAGATTGAGTCGTTTCACGCCTTACACTCCATAATCTTCCAAAAAATCATCTGCTCGACTGAGACGCTTCACGACTTACTCTCCATACTTAAATTTGGTAGCATGCTAAAAAATTGAGTCGTTTCACGACTTATACTAGATAATCTTCCAAAAATCATCTGACCGACTAAGATGCTTCACGCCTTACACTCCATAGACAAATCAGGTTGCACGCTAAAAATTGAGTCGCTTCACGTCTTATACTCCATTATCCTCCAAAAAATCATCATACCGACTGAGACAATTTATACCTTACTCTCCACAGTCGAATCAGGTATCACGCTCAAAGAATGAGTCGCTTCAAACCTTACACTCCAAAATCTTCCAAAAAATCATCTGACGGACTGAGACGCTTCCTACCTTACTCTTCATAGTTGAATCAAGTAGCACGCTGAAAGATTGAGTCACTTCACGCCTTCCACTCCATAATCTTCCAAAATCATTTGACCGCCTGAGACACTTTACACCTTACTCTCCATAGTCGAATAGGTTAGCACGCAGTAAGATTGAGTCACTTCATGCCTTATACTCCATAATCTTCCAAAATCATCTGACCCACTGAGACGGTTCATGCCTTACTCTCCATAGTCAAATTAGGTAGCACGCTGAAAGATTGAGTTGCTTCACGCCTTACACTCCATAATCTTCCAAAATCATCAGACCGACTGAGACGCTTCACCCCTTACTCTTCATAGTCAAATCTGGTAGCACAATGAAAGATTGAGTCGCTTCACGCCATCCACTCCTTAATCTTCCAAAATCATCTGAACGACTGAGACACTTCACGCCTTACTCTCCATAGTCGAATCAGGTAGCACGCTGAAGGATTGAGTCGCTTCACGCCTTACACTCTGAAATCTTCCAAAATTATTTGACCGACTGAGACGCTTCATGCCTTACTCTCCATAGTCGAATCAAGTAGCACGCTGAAAGATTGAGTTGATTCACGTCTTCCACTCCATAATCTTCCAAAAACATCTATAACCAGCTGAGATGCTTTATGCCTTATACTCCAAAGCCAAATTAGGTAGCACGCTAAAATATTGAGTCACTTCACGCCTTATACTCCATAATCTTCCAGAAAATCATCTGACCGACTGAGACGCTTCACACCTTACTCTTCATAGTTGAATAAAGTAGCACACTGAAAGATTGAGTCACTTCACGCCTTCCACTCCATAATCTTCCAAAATCATCTGACCAACTGAGACGCTTCACACCTTACTCTCCATAGTCGAATCAGTTAGCACGCAGAAAGATTGAGTCGCTTCATGCCTTATACTCCATAATCATCCAAAATCATCTGCCCACAGAGACGGTTCATGTCTTACTCTCCATAGTCGAATTAGGTTGCACGCTAAAAGATTGAGTTGCTTCACGCCTTATAGTCCATAATCTTCCAAAATCATTAGACCGACTGAGACGCTCTATGCCTTACTCTCCATAGTCGAATCAAGTAGCACACTGAAAGATTGAGTCGCTTCACGCCTTACACTCCATAATCTTCCAAAAATCATCTGGGCGACTTAGATGCTTCATACCTTGCACTCCATAGCAAAATTATGCAGCACGCTGAAAGATTGAGTCGTTTCAAGTCTTACACTCCATAATCTTCCAAAAAATCATCTGACTGACTGAGACGCTTCACGCCTTACTATTCATAGTCGAATCTGGTAGCACAATGAAAGATTGAGTCGTTTCACGCCCTCCACTCCTTAATCTTCCAAAATCATCTGACTGACTGAGACGCTTCGCGCCTTACTCTTCATAGTCGAATCTAGTAGCACGCTGAAATATTGAGTCGCTTCACACCTTACCCTCCATGATCTTCCAAAATCATCTGACCGACTAAGACGCTTCACAACTTACTCTCTATAGTCGATTCAAGTAGTTTGTTGAAAGATTAAGTCACTTCACTCCTTCTACTCCATAATCTTCCAAAAGCATCTGACCGACTGCGACACTTCACGCCTTACTCTCCATAGTCGAATCAAGTTGCACGCTGAAAGATTGAGTCGCTTCACTCCTTATACTCTATAAGCTTCTAAAATCATCTGACCGACTAAGATGCTTCAAGCCTTACTCTTTTCATTGTCGAATCAAGTAGCACGCTGAAAGATTGAGTCGCTTCACGCCTTATACTTCATAATCTTCCAAAATCAACTGACATACTGAGACGCTTCATGCCTTATTCTCCATAGTCAAATCAGGTAGCACGCTAAAAGATTGAGTCACGTTATGCCTTACACTCCATAATCTTTTAAAAATCATTTAACCGGCTCTGACGCTTATCGCCTTACACTCTATAGCCAAATCAGGTAAAGAGTGAGTTATTTCACGCCTTACACTCCATAATCTTCCAAAAAATCATCTGATCGACTGAGACGCTTCACGACTTACTCTCCATACTTAAATTTGGTAGCATGCTAAAAAATTGAGTCGTTTCACGACTTAGACTAGATAATCTTCCAAAAATCATCTGACCGACTAAGATGCTTCACGCCTTACACTCCATAGCCAAATCAGGTAGCACGCTAAAAATTGAGTCGCTTCACGTCTTATACTCCATTATCCTCCAAAAAATCATCTGACCGACTGAGACACTTTATGCCTTACTCCCCACAGTTGAATCAGGTATCACGCTCAAAGAATGAGTCGCTTCAAACCTTACACTCCATAATCTTCCAAAAAATCATCGATCCGACTGAGACGCTTCACACCATGCTCTTCATAGTTGAATCAAGAAGCACGCTGAAAGATTGAGTCACTTCACGCCTTCCACTCCATAATCTTCCAAAATCATCTGACCGACTGAGACGCTTCACACCTTACTCTCCATAGTTGAATCAATTAGCACGCAGTAAGATTGAGTCGTTTCATGCCTTACACTCCATAATCTTCCAAAATCATCTGCCCACTGAGACGGTTCATGCCTTACTTTCCATAGTCTAATTAGGTAGCACGCTGAAAGATTGAGTTGCTTCACGCCTTATACTCCATATTCTTCCAAAATCATCAGACCGACTGAGACGCTCTATGCCTTACTCTCCATAGTCGAATCAAGTAGCACACTGAAATATTGAGTCGCTTCACGCCTTACACTCCATAATCTTCCAAAAATCATCTGGCCGTCTTAGATGCTTCATGCCTTGCACTCCATAGCAAAATTAGGCAGCACGCTGAAAGATTGAGTCGTTTCACGCCTTACACTCCATAATCTTCCAAAAAATCATCTGACCGACTGAGACGCTTCACGCCTTACTCTTCATAGTCGAATCTGGTAGCACAATGAAAGATTAAGTCGCTTCACGCCCTCCATTCCTTAATCTACCAAAATCATCTGACCGACTGAGACGCTTCGCGCCTTACTCTTCATAGTCGAATCTAGTAGCACGCTGAAATAATTAGTAGCTTCACACCTTATCCTCCATAATCTTCCAAAAACATCTGACCGACTAAGACGCTTCACAACTTACTCTCTATAGTCGATCCAAGTAGTTTGCTGAAAGATTGAGTCACTTCACTCCTTCCACTCCATAATCTTCCAAAAGCATCTGACCGACTACGACACTTCACTCCTTACTCTCCATATTCGAATCAAGTTACACGTTGAAAGATTGAGTCGCTTCACTCCTTATACTCTATAAGATTCTAAGATCATCTGACCGACTAAGATGCTTCATGCCTTACTCTTTTCATTGTCGAATCAAGTAGCATGTTGAAAGATTGAGTCACTTCACGCCTTACACTCCATAATCTTCCAAAATCATCTGACAAACTTAGACGCTTCATGCCTTATTCTCCATAGTCAAATCAGGTAGCACGCTAAAAGATTGAGTCACGTTATGCCTTACACTCCATAATCTTTTAAAAATCATTTAACCGGCTCTGACGCTTCTCTCCTTACATTCTATAGCCAAATCAGGTAAAGATTGAGTTGTTTCACGCCTTATACTTCATAATCTTCCAAAAAATCATCTGATCGACTGAGACGCTTCACGACTTACTCTCCATACTTAAATTTGGTAGCATGCTAAAAAATTGAGTCGTTTCACGACTTACACTAGATAATCTTCCAAAAATCATCTGACCGACTAAGATGCTTCACGCCTTACACTCCATAGCCAAATCAGGTTGCACGCTAAAAATTGAGTCGCTTCACGTCTTATACTCCATTATCCTCCAAAAAATCATCTGACCGATTGAGACACTTTTTTGCCTTACTCTCCACAGTCGAATCAGGTATCAGGCTCAAAGAATGAGTCGCTTCAAACCTTACACTCCATAATCTTCCAAAATTATCTGACTGACTAAGACGCTTCACGCCTTATTCTCCATAGTTAAACCAAGTAGCACGCTGAAAGATTGAGTAGCTTCACGGCTTCCACTCCATAATCTTCCAAAAATCATCTGACCGGCTGAGATGCTTCATGCCTTACACTCCATAGCCAAATTAGGTAGCACGCTGAAAGATTGAGTCACTTCACGCCTTCCACTCTAAAATCTTCCAAAATCATCAGACCGACTGAGACACTTCACGCCTTACTCTCTATAGTCGAATCAGGTAGCACGCTGAAAGATTGAGTCGCTTCACGCCTTGCACTCTAAAATCTTCAAAAATTATTTGACCGACTCAGACGTTTCCTGCCTTACTCTCCATAGTCGAATCAAGTAGCACGCTGAAAGATTGAGTCGCTTCACGTCTTCCACTCCATAATCTTCCAAAAAACATCTGTAACCAACTGAGATGCTTCATGCCTTAGTCTCTATAGTCAAATCAGGTAGCTCGCTGAAAGATTGAGTCACTCCATAATCTTTAAAAAATCATTTAACCGGCTCTGACCCTTCTCGCCTTACACTCTATAGCCAAATCAGGTAAAGATTGAGTCGTTTCACGCCTTACACTCCATAATCTTCCAAAAAATCATCTGATCGACTGAGACGCTTCACGACTTACTCTCCATACTTAAATTTGGTAGCATGCTAAAAAATTGAGTCGTTTCACGACTTACACTAGATAATCTTCCAAAAATCATCTGACCGACAAAGATGCTTCACGCCTTACACTCCATAGCTGAATCAGGTTGCACGCTAAAAATTGAGTCGCTTCACGTCTTATACTCCATAGTCCTCCAACAAATCATCTGACCGACTGAGACACTTTATGCCTTACTCTCCACAGTTGAATTAGGTATCACGCTCAAAGAATGAGTCGCTTCAAACCTTACACTCTATAGTCTTCCAAAAAATCATCTGACCGACTGAGACGCTTCACACATCACTCTTCATAGTTAAATCAAGTAGCACGCTGAAAGATTGAGTCACTACACGCCTTCCACTCCATAATATTCCAAAATCATCTGACCGACTCAGACGCTTCACACCTTACTCTCCATAGTCGAATCAGTTAGCACGCAGTAAGATTGAGTCGCTTCATGCCTTATACTCCATAATCTTCCAAAATCATCTGCCCACTGAGACGGTTCATGCCTTACTCTCCATAGTCGAATTAGGTAGCACGCTGAAAGATTGAGTTGCTTCACGCCTTATACTCCATAATCTTCCAAAATCATCAGACTGACTGAGACGCTCTATGCCTTACTCTCTATAGACGAATCAAGTAACACACTGAAAGATTGAGTCGCTTCACGCCTTACACTCCATAATCTTCCAAAAATCATCTGGCCGGCTTAGATGCTTCATGCCTTGCACTCCATAGAAAAATTAGGCAGCACGCTGAAAGATTGAGTCATTTCACGCCTTACACTCCATAATCTTCCAAAAAATCATCTGACCGACTGAGACGCTTCACGCCTTACTCATCATAGTCGAATCTGGTAGCACAATGAAAGATTGAGTCGCTTCACGCCCTCCATTCCTTCATCTACCAAAATCATCTGACCGACTGAGACGCTTCACGCCTTACTCTTCGTAGTCGAATATTGTAGCACGCTGAAATATTGAGTCGCTTCACACCTTACCCTCCATAATCTTCCAAAATCATCTGACCGACTAAGACGCTTCACAACTTACTCTTGTAGACACCCCATTTTGTCGGCTATCAGATTTAGGAGACCCATAGCTTGGTGGTTCACAATGATCGTAAAAGACTCAAAAGGACTCTCGGAAGTCAGCTCTATCTCTCAGAATGCTCAGAATGACCAAAATGCCCCTGAAAGCCCAAAAACTCCCAGATTTGGTCCCAAAGTTCTGAAAACATGCTACGTCGTAAGAAAAGTGATAAAATGAGTTTTTAAGAAAAATCGGATGAAATCATCAGCTCCCAGAGACCCCCGAAAGTCCCGGAAGTTCCCGGAAAGTCCCTGTTGACCGGTTTGACCAAGGTTTGACCAGGTTTGACCAAGGTTTGACCAGGTTTGACCAAGTTTGACCGAAATCGTCCGAATTCACTGGAATCATTTTATATCATGAGAAAAGTGTTAAAACAAGTTCTAAAAGAAAATCGAGCGAAAACATCAGCTCCCGGGAACTCCCGGAGGTTTCCAGAACTTCCCGGGAATCCCAGGTTTGACCAGTTTGACCAGAATTTGACTTTGGAACTAGGGCACCAAAACAATTTTCAAACATTTTTCATGGATACTAGAGGTCAATAGCTTTCCAACGGTATATCGCACATAATTTCTGGATTTAAAACGAATTTATTATGAATTTCTTAAGGCAAAAAGGGCGATTAAATCGGCTTTTATCGCGAATACCGCAAAACTTTTCAAAGTGACCTATCTCCAACTATTTGTAATGTAAAGTAGACTCCATTACCTTTCCAACGGTATATCACAACCTCAATTTGGAGTTCGTATGCATTTTCTGTGAATTTCGGACGAAATAGGGCCTTTTCGCGAATACCGGAACTTCAGGGGGCCTAAACAGCATTATCTGGACGAAGGAAGAGCACTGCCGCCGCGGCACTGGCCCACTGCCGCCGCGGCACAGGCCCAGTGCCACCGCGGCACTCTCCTCCAGAATAGTATATTTTTGTAATTTATTTTGGGGGTCCAATTTGATATATTAGAAATCAAAACGACGTAGTTTTGGTTCCCAGCTTATTTTGGACCAATGGGAGACCATTTTAAACTTTTTAAAACTCCATTTACCACCCCTCCTTTGCCTATAAAAGAAGCCATTTACTTCCATTTAGAGGAGAGACATGGAAGCTTAGAGAGAGCTTAGGAAGAAACTCTAGGGAAATATAGAGAGAGAAAGAGAAGAAGTAGTCTTCTTCTTCCATTTTTTCCAATCAAAGTGAGTTCTAATCTTGTTTTCCTCCACCATTTTTCTGTATACTTCATCATCAATATACCCAATCACCATTCTTGAGCATTCTTGAGTTAGGAAGCTACTTCCATGTCCAAATGTCAAAATCTATGAGTGAAACACCAAGCTACAAGTCCAAAATCATATTGATTATCATCTATTGATTGTTATTTACTTGCTTGTTCATATTATGTTTATCTCTTCTTAATCTCATTTCTTTTTATTTTCTTTATTTACTTACTAGTTCATCATCATCTAGATGATGACATGAAGTTTGAGGTGAGTGAATCCTTATGGATAGTAGCTCTTGACCTCAAAACCATGTTTGATAGATGATGATTATAACTTCAATACCTCCAAGGTATCCTTGAAGTTATGTTCAAAATAAAAATGAATCTCTCCAATAATATTGGGAGTTCTTTGATGATTCAAGGTTGGATGAGGTTCTAAGTGGTCACATGGTCATCTCAAGAGTTTAAGTTCATGATTTGAACATCTATTTCAAAACCCCCAATCAAGAACTCAAACTCTATTTCAAACCCAAATCCATTTTCTTCAAGAATGATCCAAAACAGTGAGCTGTTCAGATTCAAAGATTTGTTTTGAATTAAATACTTGAGTTATGATGATGAAACCACTTGGAAACTCTTCCTAATACATCATAGTTTGTCCCCAATTTTTCCCATCAATTATAGAGATATGAAAGTATTTGTTTTGGATGTGAGAAGTTCATATTCATAATCTGCCTCTGTTCGCACAGAATGTTCACCCAACTTCTTGCACTTATTCTGGATATTTTCTATTTTTTTTATGAAACTTGGGTGTCTTAGGAAACTTTTGGTGTATAATGGGTTGTCATAAACCCTTTCTTTGATTTATGAAAAATCATACAAAATCAGTCAACAGTGCAGCTTTTGTTTCTGAGTCATGTGTACATTCTGATTTGTTTCTTTTAATCTGTGATAGCTATTGAGGTTTGGCTTTTTGGGTAATTTTCTAGACACAATAAGGATGATCTCTGATTTTTCTCACATTTTCCTAGGCACGTTTGACCTCCCATTATAATGTTACAATGTAATGCATACAGTCTGTCCACTATTCATAGCATTTCACTTTTTGACTTTTACACTTTGATGCAACACTCTCTTGTATCTAGATGAACCCATATCCCATGCACATGTTCTTTACCACTTTTAGCATGTTATATCATATCATGTATCATCTATCCTCTCATGTATCATACTCCCATAGATTCTTGAGTTTGGTTTCCAAATAAAACTATGTTTTGCAAATACTTGGAAAGTTCTTGAAATAAGTTAGGAATTGATATTCCAAGTGGTTAGAATATTCATCCAAGTTCTGGAAGTATACTTTCAAAACCCCCATTTCAAAACCCCCCTCTTAAACCCCTCATTTTGATTCCAAGAAATAAACCTTGCTTTTCTCAAAACCCTCAAAACAGTGAGTCATTTAACTTCAAGGAATTATTTTGAGTTCAATACTCAATGTATGAATGTAAGACCACTTGGAAAGTCTTCCTAACTCATTAGAGAACACCCACGATTTTTGGTTTGACTTGGAAATACTTGAAAATGGTCCATTTGGATCCAAACATTTTCTCTAGACATTCTGTTTTTGATGTCACAGCAGCTAGGTCCACCTTCAACTTATTTTCCAGAAAAACTTTTCCAAAAGGGGTGGTCCTAACTTATTTTTCCCTTAAACATCAATGTCTTAGGGAACTTTCTGTATAAAATGGGCTTCTAGATCATTCGTTTTCATGTTTTAAGATTTTTCAACATTTCAG
The DNA here is from genome assembly GCA_033977485.1 of Hydrangea macrophylla. Lineage (NCBI taxonomy): Eukaryota > Viridiplantae > Streptophyta > Magnoliopsida > Cornales > Hydrangeaceae > Hydrangea > Hydrangea macrophylla. Next base: position 36,451,061 of record CM066995.1, read on the forward strand.
TCGACAGTACGGACTCTGTTCCTGAGTGACCTCTATTGTTTATGTGATTTCTCTCAATCTGTGATAGTTATTAAAGATTGGATTTTTGGGTTGTGTTCTAGACACAATAATGAAGATCTCCATAAAAAATCATGCATTGAAAACATTCCTAACCCCTCTTTTCAAATTCTAAAAGATCATGCTACTGTTCTGTCCACTATTCACAGCAAGCACATTTCAACTTTCATTCTTTGATTTGATGCCCATATGCATTCCAAATTAGTTCATATCTTAGGAAGTAGTTCATACTACATTTGTACATATCCCATGTTAATTTCATTCATTAATTCATACACATTATAGACTTCTAAGTCATTCTAGAAATTCATGAACACAAAGCACACTACAACCTTGGCACATTCTAGATACATACATTGCATCCATGCAAAGATTTGGGGTTTTTGTAACTCCTAATCTATGAAGATTATAAGGAAATGAATTTGATCACACGTTCACACTCCCCTCGATCTAATCATCCTTTTCTCATCCGTCCTGGGTTTTGAGAGGTCTTCTTTTCTCAAAGATTAACATGCATCATACTAGCTTGCTAAGCATATTTTATTTTCTTTGATTTATTTGCTTCAAGAACAATTCATGTCCCCTTAGATTAGGAAAACTTATTACTTGATATGTGACTAGACGATTTTTCCTAGGTTTGTTTTCTGTGATCTTTCACTTTGCAATTGTGTGATAATTGGCTTAGATCTTATGAATGATATTTTATCTTTAGATCTTCCATTTCAAGTTTCTTATGTGATGTAATATACTATCATAGTATTAATTGTCGAACCAAACATAGTACAAGATGATTATTTGGATGCTAATTGAGGCCCGTCAAAAGACGGGGCGAGTTGAGGGTGTTTTAGTCGCGACAAAGGCTCCTTCCTCTCTCGTACCAAAACCCCGAACCAAGTTCTTTGGTTATGAAGGGCCGGTGCCCTTTATCCATTTGGGTTATGTATCAGGACTTTGAAAAAAAAGGTGTTTGATTGAGAAGAAAAAGGCTCGTGATATTCAATTGGGTCAAAGGATGTGATTGGAATGTCTACTATAACTTTTCAAACTTCCCACATCTCCAATCTCTCTCTTCTTCTTTTCTTTTATTTATTTTTTTCACACTCTTCTTTTCATTCCTTTTTTTTTCTTTTGTAACAACCATTGACATTTTTTTTTCTTTTCTTTTTCTCATGCTTTTCTTTTTTTCTTTCATTTTTTTCTTTGCCAACTTTCCCTTATTCACACTAACATACTTCTTGTTAACGCAACACATCCCAATCACACCTAAATAAAGAACTGGTGCTTGAACTCCTAATTTGGAGTTAGGTAAAGACTTTAGGATTGTGTAGACAAAGCGATTATAATAAACTCAAGAGATGAAGTAAAGGAATAGCATAATAGTAGGCCAAGGTTATGTTTTGCATGTAAGGTCAAAAGATGGCCTAAATCATCTTCTAAGTTCATAGGATTATTCATTTCAGTATATTCAAGAGCTCTAAAGTTTGGTAAATCCTGAACGTTCTCTTCTAGTGATCAGTCAAAATGAAGAAGAAAAATGAGACTTTCAACGAATTAATATGCTTTTCAAAAAGTAAGAGTAATTTTATAAAACCCTCAAAAACAAAGAATGGCACAAAAGCTCACTTGGGTTATTAGTCTCCACTACAGTCTTTCAAGGCACTTAAACTATGCTTACTAATCCATTTTAGCTAAGTACAAGGTTGTCACAACGTGCTCAAAGTATTTGAAGATTAAAAAGCATAAAATATACTATAACCAAGATAGTAAACAAACTATCATTGTGTATCACATACTAATAACATACAGAAAATAGCACTAATGCATCATAACTAACTACATTAACTAAGAGAGAAATACAAGAACCATTTTATTATCTTTAAAAAAAAAAAAAGAAAAATTTAAAAATTTTTGACAGTTTTAATTTACTGAGTCACATGTTGCTAAGCAGGTATATGACACTAAAGTACAACAAAAAGATATGAGGCATGCAATGACTCACTCCCCCCAACTAAAACTAAACATTGTCCCCAATGTTCTAAACTAAGCACATGGACATGTAAAGTAAAGCGAGAGAAGGAAGGATTTTACCTCGAAGCGTTAATATCCATTATTTCAAGCTACCTGCAAGATCATTAGTAGCAACAAGGAAACATAGATACAACTACTCAGTAAATAAATTCGGTTAATCAAGATTTTTATCATAGATTAACAATCGAAATTTTTGAGGATCTTCCCAATAAAATAATTTAACAGTGAGAAGAATGTTGGGATCCTCATAAAAATGCAACTCCCCCCAACTAATGTCAGGCTCAAGGTCAGAGGAGATGATGCAAAACCTATGGCTTCCAAATTTTTTTGGGACAGTTATAAAAGGAATACCACACTTTTTAGGAATTATATGCAAGAAACAATCTTTGGTGTTGGTATTTTCTATAACAGCCTCTATTTTTCTATTATCAAAAACCGGCGGAGGCCATGGTTCAATAAAAGAGGCAGGGTCGAAGCGATGTTCTAATGAAGCTTCACCACCCTCCGCTTGTCCTAGAACAGAATCTATGGAGATATAATCATAGGAATTGAATTTCTGTTCTATGCACATGATTTTGGACTGGACTTGGATAAAGCTATCTATTTGGGCCTCAATGTCATAATCACTCAAGAAGGTCAAGCAGTCTAGAAGATTGCTAGCTTCTTGTTGAATTTTAAGATCATCTAAAGTGGGCCCAATATTTTCCAAGTCTTCTCTCAAAGAATTTTGAAAGTTAAAATTTTGTGAAGAACATGTGCTAGTATCCTTACCATCCTCTTCTACAACACATTTTGTTTGTTCACGAATGGGGTACACATAACATTCAAGCTCAGGACGAGAGCTTTGATTGATAGCAAGGATAGGTGATGGGCAACTTGGTGACACCACCTCTTCGGTCGAAAGAGGTGAGGGTTCATGAATATCACAAGAATCTAAATCAGATTTAGATTTTTCAATTATGTCCTCTCTAGGGTCACTTTCAAAGGTAGGGGTAGAGTCAACAGGGGACTCTTCCTTTCCTAATTGCGTGCAATCACCTAAACTCTCGTCATCTTTTAAAACCTCATTCTCATCCTTGTAACTCTCCTCACTATATATGTCATCTATTGAGGTGCTCTGGACAAAGAGATTGTGCAGTTTTATCCAGGCAGTGAAGGAGTTGATGTCTGGGGTTGTATGTTGAGGAGAAGATGGTTCTACAACTTCATGCTCAATGGTTTGGTTTTGGAGTTCTTGTTGGGTTATCACTTTCTCAAATGAGTTGTTAACCTCACTCGGTATGAACCCATCATTGTCCCCTAATTCCATTCCATTGTTAGTGTCTTGAAATTCAGGTTGTAGCGTTGAAGGACTGGTATAGTCTTCTAAAGGTTGGCTATCAAATGCTTGTGGATATCTAGCTCCTAATTTATCAATTGCACTCTCTAGCCTTTTCATTTCACTAAGCAGCAATTCTAACATACCATTATCCTCAACTTGGTTATTCTCCTCATTATAACTATATGAAGTTTCACCCCATTGTTGTTGGTAATAGTCCCCTTCCCATTGTGTTTGTGTGCAAGACTCCCCAGAAGGAAAGTCTTGGTGCATTTGGTAATCGTGGGAACTACTATTATATCCTACACTATCATTTTGGTTATATCCCCATTGCGATTGATAGAACTCTCCAGGTGGAGGTTCTTGATACGTTTGATAACATGGGGGACTAACACGATGGTTTTCCCATTGAGGTGATTGGTAGCACTCAGGTTGATAATGTGCATCATATATGGGTGCTTGCCAACTCGAGGTATAGTTCTCATTACCTAATGTGTACCCATTCGTGGTATTTGTGTTGTATGGAGGGTAATATGGATAAGACATGTTTACCCAAAATATTTAAACAAAAGAAATTAATTTTTTTTTTTTTTTTGTGAGAGAAAAAGTCCAATTAATTTTTTTTTTTTTTTAAGTAAAAGAAGAAAAATGGAAAAACTTAGTAAAATCCTAACCTAGTTGCCTTCCCCGGCAACGGCGCCAAAAACTTGACACGACTAAATAGTTGTGCGCTCTTGTGCAACACCCAAGTGTAGGTGATCGTGCAAACTAAAGCATAAGGAAACATAACTACTTAAATAAATAAACTAAAGGTGTTGGAAATACGAGAATTCACATTGATCCTAACCATCTACCATGCATACTCATTAATGTTCTATGGAGTTCATTCCTCTTCAGTATTCCGTATTTTTCTGAAGATAAAGAATCAGTAGCCCTTTCATGACCGGGACTACATCATCACAAGTGATTTAAAATACTTAGAAGACGGTTTAAAATAATGGTTATTACTTGCACTCTAAATGGTGTTAGCATTCAAAGTGGTTTTCAAAAGTCATTGAAGAAAAGGCCTTAAGGCTTTAAGTTCTAAAAATTGTTGTGACAAACTGAGCTTATTGGGACAATTTGATGACAGATTTCTAAAACAGAAAGTCATGGAATACTTAAAAGAATCATCTCAGGAATTAACAAGTTCGATCGATCGAAGCGCTCTCGATCGATCGAACTGCATCATCCTTCAATCGATCGAAATGTCTTCGATCGCTTGACTATGGCTCTGGTTCGATCGATCGAAATACCTTCGATCGATCGAGCCCAAGGTTTTCTAAAGATTGCATGGCAGAGGTTAAGAATCAATATATCATCACATATTTCCAACGTCTAAACTACAGAAACATGATTAAACTAATACAGGAATAACAAACTAGAGTAATCATAGCATATAAACTAATAGCAATCAAATAACAAGGATTGGAAAGAAAAACCTGGATATAATCTGAAATAAACTTGAAATAAACATGAAAGAAACTTGAATCTTCAATAATCTTCAGTAAATCAATGGAAAAGAGGAAGAAAAACAAGAATCTAACCTAATCTACACCTAATCTAACCCTAAAACTACCCTAAAACTGCTGTTTTCTGCGTTCTGGAGCGTCCCCCCTTCGTCTGGCGTCAAAACGGCTTATATATAGGGTTCCCGTAGAGTTCACGCAACTTTTGGGTGAAAATAGAGTTCGATCGATCGAGCTTAGTTCGAACGATCGAAGGTTCGATCGATTGAACTCTTCTTCAATCGATTGCACTCTCTGCTTTTGACAGCACTGCACCCCGATGGGAGAATGGCCATAACTTTTTACTCGGACCTCGGATTGACCTCCCGTTTGCGGCCACGCGACCGTAACTCAAAGATCTACATTTTATGTCTCTGGGAAAATCTTCCAAATCTGAAGTCTTCATTGTCAAAATTGGCGTTTTCTCAGCTGCTGCTGTTGTTCTCTTCACCGGAATCACTTTCTATGCAATGTTTGCTTTCCATGACCTGTAAAATAGTGTAAAAACACATGTTTGAGTCTCATCATCATAGAAAACACTTAATCATTGATATGCATCTAAATATAGGTACTTGGGGATAAAAGTATGCATAAAAGACCGTGTAATACGCTATGAACATGCACTTTTCACCACGAATCACTCTCTATAGTCGAATCAGGTAGCACGCTGAAAGATTGAGTCGCTTCACGCCTTGCACTCTAAAATCTTCAAAAATTATTTGACCGACTCAGACGTTTCCTGCCTTACTCTCCATAGTCGAATCAAGTAGCACGCTGAAAGATTGAGTCGCTTCACGTCTTCCACTCCATAATCTTCCAAAAAACATCTATAACCAACTGAGATGCTTCATGCCTTAGTCTCCATAGTCAAATCAGGTAGCTCGCTAAAAGATTGAGTCACTTTACGCCTTACACTCCATAATCTTTAAAAAATCATTTAACCGGCTCTGACGCTTCTCGCCTTACACTCTATAGCCAAATCAGGTAACGATTGAGTCGTTTCACGCCTTACACTCCATAATCTTCCAAAAAATCATCTGATCGACTGAGACGCTTCATGACTTACTCTCCATACTTAAATTTGGTAGCATACTAAAAAATTGAGTCGTTTCACGACTTACACTAGATAATCTTCCAAAAATCATCTGACCGACAAAGATGCTTCACGCCTTACACTCCATAGCCGAATCAGGTTGCACGCTAAAAATTGAGTCGCTTCACGTCTTATACTCCATAGTCCTCCAAAAAATCATCTGGCCGACTGAGACAATTTATGCCTTACTCTCCACAGTTGAATTAGGTATCACGCTCAAAGAATGAGTCGCTTCAAACCTTACACTCCATAGTCTTCCAAAAAATCATCTGACCGACTGAGACGCTTCACACCTTACTCTTCATAGTTAAATCAAGTAGCACGCTGAAAGATTGAGTCACTTCACGCCTTCCACTCCAAAATCTTCCAAAATCATCTGACAAACTGTGACGCTTCAAGCCTTATTCTCTATAGTCAAATCAGGTAGCATGCTAAAAGATTGAGTCACGTTACGCCATACACTCCATAATCTTTTAAAAATCATTTAACCGGCTCTGACGCTTCTCGCCTTACACTCTATAGCCAAATCAGGTAAAGATTGAGTCGCTTCACGCCTTACACTCCATAATCTTCCAAAAAATCATTTAATCGACTGAGACGCTTCACGACTTACTCTCCATACTTAAATTTTGTAGAATGCTAAAAAATTGAGTCGTTTCACGACTTACACTAGATAATCTTCCAAAAATCATCTGAACGACTAAGATGCTTTACGCCTTACACTCCATAGCTAAATCAGGTTGCACGCTAAAAATTGAGTCGCTTCACGTCTTATACTCAATTATCCTCCAAAAAATCATCTGACCGACTGAGACACTTTATGCCTTACTCTCCACAGTCGAATCAGGTATCACGCTCAAAGAATGAGTCGCTTCAAACCTTACAATCCATAATCTTCCAAAATTATCTGACTGACTAAGATGCTTCACGCCTTATTCTCCATAGTTAAACCAAGTAGCACGTTGAAAGATTGAGTCGCTTCACGTCTTCCACTCCATAATCTTCCAAAAATCATCTGACAGGCTGAGATGCTTCATGCCTTACACTCCATAGCCAAATTAGGTAGCACGCTGAAAGATTGAGTCGCTTCACGCCTTCCACTCTAAAATCTTCCAAAATCATCAGACCGACTGAGACACTTCACGCCTTACTCTCTATAGTCGAATCAGGTAGCACGCTGAAAGATTGAGTCGCTTCACGCCTTGCACTCTAAAATCTTCAAAAATTATTTGACCGACTCAGACGTTTCCTGCCTTTCTCTCCATAGTCGAATCAAGTAGCACGCTGAAAGATTGAGTCGCTTCACGTCTTCCACTCCATAATCTTCCAAAAAACATCTATAACCAACTGAGATGCTTCATGCCTTAGTCTCTATAGTCAAATCAGGTAGCTCGCTGAAAGATTGAGTCACTCCATAATCTTTAAAAAATCATTTAACCGGCTCTGACCCTTCTCGCCTTACACTCTATAGCCAAATCAGGTAAAGATTGAGTCGTTTCACGCCTTACACTCCATAATCTTCCAAAAAATCATCTGATCAACTGAGACGCTTCACGACTTACTCTCCATACTTAAATTTGGTAGCATGCTAAAAAATTGAGTCGTTTCACGACTTACACTAGATAATCTTCCAAAAATCATCTGACCGACAAAGATGCTTCACGCCTTACACTCCATAGCCGAATCAGGTTGCACGCTAAAAATTGAGTCGCTTCACGTCTTATACTCCATAGTCCTCCAACAAATCATCTGACCGACTGAGACACTTTATGCCTTACTCTCCACAGTTGAATTAGGTATCACGCTCAAAGAATGAGTCATTTCAAACCTTACACTCCATAGTCTTCCAAAAAATCATCTGACCGACTGAGACGCTTCACACATTACTCTTCATAGTTAAATCAAGTAGCACGCTGAAAGATTGAGTCACTTCACGCCTTCCACTCCATAATCTTCCAAAATCATCTGACCGACTGAGACGCTTCACACCTTACTCTCCATAGTCGAATCAGTTAGCACGCAGTAAGATTGAGTCGCTTCATGCCTTATACTCCATAATCTTCCAAAATCATCTGCCCACTGAGACGGTTCATGCCTTACTCTCCATAGTCGAATTAGGTAGCACGCTGAAAGATTGAGTTGCTTCACGCCTTATACTCCATAATCTTCCAAAATCATCAGACTGACTGAGACGCTCTATGCCTTACTCTCCATAGAAAAATTAGGCAGCACGCTGAAAGATTGAGTCGTTTCACGCCTTACACTCCTTAATCTTCCAAAAAATCATCTGACCGACTGAGACGCTTCACGCCTTACTCTTCATAGTCGAATCTGGTAGCACAATGAAAGATTGAGTCGCTTCACGCCCTCCATTCCTTAATCTACCAAAATCATCTGACCGACTGAGACGCTTCGCGCCTTGCTTTTCATAGTCGAATCTAGTAGCACGCTGAAATATTGAGTCGCTTCACACCTTACCCTCCATAATCTTCCAAAATCATCTGACCGACTAAGACGCTTCAGAACTTACTCTCTAGAGTCGATTCAAGTAGTTTGCTGAAAGATTGAGTCACTTCACTCCTTCCACTCCATAATCTTCCAAAAGCATCTGACCGACTGCGACACTTCACGCCTTACTCTCCATAGTCGAATCAAGTTGCACGCTGAAAGATTGAGTCACTTCACTCCTTATACTCTATAAGCTTCTAAAATAATCTGACCGACTAAGTGCTTCATGCCTTACTCTTTTCATTGTCGAATCAAGTAGCACGCTGAAAGATTGAATCACTTCACGCCTTACACTCCATAATCTTCCAAAATCATCTGACAAACTGAGACGCTTCATGCCTTATTCTCCATAGTCAAATCAGGTAGCATGCTAAAAGATTGAGTCACGTTACGCCAAACACTCCATAATCTTTTAAAAATCATTTAACCGGCTCTGACGCTTCTCGCCTTACACTCTATAGCCAAATCAGGTAAAGATTGAGTCGTTTGACGCCTTACACTCCATAATCTTCCAAAAAATCATTTAATCGACTGAGATGCTTCACGACTTACTCTCCATGCTTAAATTTTGTAGCATGCTAAAAAATTGAGTCGTTTCACGACTTACACTAGATAATCTTCCAAAAATCATCTGATCGACTAAGATGCTTTACGCCTTACACTCCATAGCTAAATCAGGTTGCACGCTAAAAATTGAGTCGCTTCACGTCTTATACTCCATTATCCTCCAAAAAATCATCTGACCGACTGAGACACTTTATGCCTTACTCTCCACAGTCGAATCAGGTATCACGCTCAAAGAATGAGTCGCTTCAAACCTTACACTCCATAATCTTCCAAAATTATCTGACTGACTAAGACGCTTCACGCCTTATTCTCCATAGTTAAACCAAGTAGCATGCTGAAGATTGAGTCGCTTCACGTCTTCCACTCCATAATCTTCCAAAATCATCTGACAGGCTGAGATGCTTCATGCCTTACAATCCATAGCCAAATTAGGTAGCACGCTGAAAGATTGAGTCGCTTCACGCCTTCCACTCTAAAATCTTCCAAAATCATCAGACCAACTGAGACACTTCACGCCTTACTCTCTATAGTCGAATCAGGTAACACGCTGAAAGATTGAGTCGCTTCACGCCTTGCACTCTAAAATCTTCAAAAAATTTTTGACCGACTCAGACGTTTCCTGCCTTACTCTCCATAGTCGAATCGAGTAGCACTCTAAAAGATTGAGTCGCTTCACGTCTTCCACTCCATAATCTTCCAAAAAACATCTATAACCAACTGAGATGCTTCATGCCTTAGTCTCCATAGTCAAATCAGGTAGATCGCTGAAAGATTGAGTCATTTACGCCTTACACTCCATAATCTTTAAAAAATCATTTAACCGGCTCTGACTCTTCTCGCCTTACATTCTATAGCCAAATCAGGTAAAGATTGAGTCGTTTCACGCCTTACACTCCATAATCTTCCAAAAAATCATCTGATCGACTCAGACGCTTCACGACTTACTCTCCATACTTAAATTTGGTAGCATGCTAAAAAATTGAGTCGTTTCACGACTTACACTAGATAATCTTCCAAAAATCATCTGACCGACAAAGATGCTTCACGCCTTACACTTCATAGCCGAATCAGGTTGCACGCTAAAAATTGAGTCGCTTCACGTCTTATACTCCATAGTCCTCCAAAAAATCATCTGACCGACTGAGACACTTTATGCCTTACTCTCCACAGTTGAATTAGGTATCACGCTCAAAGAATGAGTCGCTTCAAACCTTACACTCCATAGTCTTCCAAAAAATCATCTGACCGACTGAGACGCTTCACACCTTACTCTTCATAGTTAAATCAAGTAGCACGCTGAAAGATTGAGTCACTTCACGCCTTCCACTCCATAATTTTCCAAAATCATCTGACCGACTGAGACGCTTCACACCTTACTCTCCATAGTCGAATCAGTTAGCACGCAGTAAGATTGAGTCGCTTCATGCCTTATACTCCATAATCTTCCAAAATCATCTGCCCACTGAGACGGTTCATGCCTTACTCTCCATAGTCGAATTAGGTAGCACGCTGAAAGATTGAGTTGCTTCACGCCTTATACTCCATAATCTTCCAAAATCATCAGACTGACTGAGACGCTCTATGCCTTACTCTCTATAGACGAATCAAGTAGCACACTAAAAGATTGAGTCGCTTCACGCCTTACACTCCATAATCTTCCAAAAATCATCTGGCCGGCTTAGATGCTTCATGCCTTGCACTCCATAGAAAATTTAGGTAGCACGCTGAAAGATTGAGTCGTTACACGCCTTACACTCCATAATGTTCCAAAAAATCATCTGACCGACTCAGACGCTTCACGCCTTACTCTTCATAGTCGAATCTGGTAGCACAATGAAAGATTGAGTCGCTTCACGCCCTCCATTCCTTAATCTACCTAAATCATCTGACCGACTGAGACGCTTCGCGCCTTACTCTTCATAGTTGAATCTAGTAGCACGCTAAAATATTGAGTCGCTTCACACCTTACCCTCCATAATCTTCCAAAATCATCTGACCGACTAAGACGCCTCACAACTTACTCTCTAGAGTCGATTCAAGTAGTTTGCTGAAAGATTGAGTCACTTCACTCCTTCCACTCCATAATCTTCCAAAAGCATCTGACCGACTGCGACACTTCACGCCTTACTCTCCATAGTCGAATCAAGTTGCACGCTGAAAGATTGAGTCGCTTCACTCCTTATACTCTATAAGCTTCTAAAATAATCTGACTGACTAAGTGCTTCATGCCTTACTCTTTTCATTGTCGAATCAAGTAGCACGCTGAAAGATTGAATCACTTCACGCCTTACACTCCATAATCTTCTAAAATCATCTGACAAACTGAGACGCTTCATGCCTTATTCTCCATAGTAAAATCAGGTAGCATGCTAAAAGATTGAGTCACGTCACGCCATACACTCCATAATCTTTTAAAAATCATTTAACCGGCTCTGACCCTTCTCGCCTTACACTCTATAGCCAAATCAGGTAAAGATTGAGTCGTTTCACGCCTTACACTCCATAATCTTCCAAAAAATCATTTGATCGACTGAGACGCTTCACGACTTAGTCTCCACACTTAAATTTTGTAGCATGCTAAAAAATTGAGTCGTTTCACGACTTACACTAGATAATCTTCCAAAAATCATCTGAACGACTAAGATGCTTTACACCTTACACTCCATAGCTAAATCAGGTTGCACGCAAAAAATTGAGTCGCTTCACGTCTTATACTCCATTATCCTCCAAAAAATCATCTGACCGACTGAGACACTTTATGCCTTACTCTCCACAGTCGAATCAGGTATCACGCTCAAAGAATGAGTCGCTTCAAACCTTACACTCCGTAATCTTCCAAAATTATCTGACTGACTAAGACGCTTCACGCCTTACTCTCTGATCGGCGACGAATAGTTGCCGTTTATAGTCCTAAAAATACGCTTTGTTAGCCCATTTCATGTAATTATTAAGTGATTTTTAATAGGTATTATATATTTTGTAGGTTTTGGAGCTTTAATATGAAAATGCACAAAAATCCAACGATTAGTGGCTTCGGAAGTCATTCTGGGCTCAAAAGATGGTTCCAGTGAAGGAAGAATGCAGTAACAGCCTCGGAAAATTGCATTTTTGACAATTAATACTTCAGATTTGAGAAATTTCTCCAGAGATATAAAATGTAGATCTTTGAGCTACGGACGTGTGGCCGCAAACGGTGAGTCAATCCGAGGTCCGAGTCAAAAGTTATCGCAATTCTACGAAAGTGGTGCAGAGCAGCGAAAAATCTGAGAAAATTCTGGAAAAAGCCCAGGTCGCTGGAGCGACCCGCGCGCGCGAACCGCTCGCGCGACCCTTTATAAAAGTCAAAGTTGTGTATTTCGAAGCCCTGAAGAGCCCTGTGCGATCCGAATTGGTTAAATACGTCCAGAAACGTAAAAACAACTGTTTTAGAGCGATTTGACTTAAGAAAGCTTCCTAAATCCTTCCAAACTCTATACAAATCCTATTCTAAATCAACTTTAGATATACATATCATTACACACTATTATACACATCAATATACAGCCATATCATATATTTTTTTTTTCAGCCATTTTGAAGGGAGAAAAAGCAAGGAGAAGAAGAAGAAGACCAAGGATTCACATGGCCTCCTCCATCAACCTCTTGCTATTCATCAATTCTATGGCCAACTAAACTCTAGATCTAGAGTTTCAATGAAACCCTAGCCAAGTAATAGGGTTTTATTTATGTTTTTATTTTAGATTTATTATGTATGGATGATGATTACATGTTTAGAGGATTTTTTATAATAAAATCGTACTTCTATTGATTAAATCATTATTTTCAAAGTTTATTCTTGTCTTAGATCTATTTTGACTGTGATGTGCTCAATGATCTATACTTGCTGTGCTTGTTTAGATTATTTACATGTAATGGTGCTTTATTGAATTGTGCTATCAAGTATCCGAATAGTCCATGCCTAGATTAGACGGATTATACCACAACCCTAGTTTAGCGTGAGATAATTCGTGCTTACCGAAGATGGATTATGTTGGTGCTTGAACCATAGTTATTTTCTTGACGGAGGAATTGGGCTTGTAGCTACAATTCTCCATTATCATCCAACTTAATAATCTAATTGAATGCATAAATATTCCTATTATGAAGCTAGTGGTGGATTTGCAATCCTAGGTTCCTTTAAACATATTTATAAAAACACTTTTAAACCGCTTTCATAATTTAGATTTAATTTCGTTAGTTTCATTAATTTTACTAAAATTCAAAATCAAAATCCGTTTTCTTAATTAGCTAAATTTAGGTTTTAAAATTAAAGAGCTGTAGTTAATCAATCTCTGTGGGTTCGACCTTTACTTTCACACTACAAATCTTTAGAAAAGTAAAGCATAAATAAAAGCATACTTTTTATATCTTGATTTTGACAACATCAATTTTTGGCGCCGTTGCCGGGAATTGCATTACTACCTTTAATTTTATAATCTTAGTTTAGTTAATTCGTAAATATTAGAATAGGTACTAATTTTCTTATTTTCCGTTTTTGTTTTAAATTACTAACTTGTTCTTTTATTTTATAGGTTTTCGAGTCATCAAATTCCAACGTCTCCGAGTGAAGTAGCTAATTACATCAAAGGAGCTTACGCAAATAAAATAAACAAAAATTAAGTAAATTGCTCGCTTTAACTTCGCATCAAATCACTGTAAGTCAGGGCGCTGAGACGCAATTACTTGCATTAGGTTAGTTGTGGAGTGAACACTGCATTAGCTAGGAAACCCGGGGCGCTGGGATTGACGCGGTCATTGCATTACAGGATAATATTCATGCATCATAGTAGTACTGTGTGCTTGCTTGTTGTCTTACTTGCGTGATTATTTTTTTGTTTTTATTTGAGTCATTCTTTATTTTAGTTTCTTTTCCTTTGTTTTAGTTTATGTTAGGTACACGTTCAAATAAACCGGAATTAAAACCTTTTGACTCTGAACTTGAACGTACATTAAGACTTAACAAGTCTTCAAGCTTAACTTCTAGAGCTAGGTTTTTAATAGACGACGATTTGACACCAAAACCAACTTCTTTATTTGAGTCCGAAATACGTAGTACTCTTACAAGACTAAAGAAACCACACTTTAATAACATAGAACCAATTAAAATGGCAGACATTGGAAATAATAACGAAAACAACCAAAATAACGATGGTGCTAATATGAATAACCCTAATATACCGCCACCTCCTCCACTTATAAACTATTTTATTCCTACGACTTACACGCCACAAGCTGGTATCGAATTACCGGAGGCGATAGCATCTCACTTTGAGATAAAGTCGTCTACCATCTCGCTACTTCCATCATTCCATGGCCGTCTAAATGAAGATCCTTACCAACACTTAGGGGATTTTCAGGGTATATGCTCTACTTTGAAAATACAAAACCTAAATAATGATGAATTAAAATTGCGGCTCTTTCCATTTTCCTTAAGAGACAAAGCGAAGTATTGGCTTCAATCACTTGAGCCAAACACAATAAAAACATGGGAAGCCTTACACACCGCCTTTTTACAAAAGTTTTTCCCTATTATGCGTACCAATAAGATAAGAAAAGATATAACTAATTTTGTGATGCAAGATGGGGAGACTCTTTATGACACGTGGGAAAAATTTAAAGAATTATTACGCTCGTGTCCACATCATCAGGTTCCCAAGTGGCAATTGGTTCAAGTCTTCTACAAGGGGCTTATTCCCTCTGTTAGGAATACCGTCGATGCCGTTTGTGCGGGAACTTTCCTACACAAAAGCGCCGACGAGGCCTGGAAAATTTTCGAGACTTTGAGCGAGAATTCGATGCACCAAGCGGTGTCTATCCGTTCTGAGGGATACCTTCAACCTAAGCGAGAGGTGACAGTTGAGTCAAGTCAGTCAATGCAAATACAAGAATTAAATAGAAAACTTGACCGACTGATGCAAATAAACAAAACGTCTAATCCACCCTCTCATGAAATTTGTGCATTATGTTCTGATCCTTCACATTCTATACTCTCATGTCCATCGGCAAGTCAATTTCCGAAATTCGTGGAGCAACATATTAATTCTATTCAACAATATCCACGAAATAATTATAATTCGACTAATAATAATCCGGAC
This sequence comes from Hydrangea macrophylla, assembly GCA_033977485.1. Classification (NCBI taxonomy): domain Eukaryota; kingdom Viridiplantae; phylum Streptophyta; class Magnoliopsida; order Cornales; family Hydrangeaceae; genus Hydrangea; species Hydrangea macrophylla. The sequence goes on from CM066995.1 coordinate 36,466,313, forward strand.
GCGCCATGGAGAAACCACCCTAACTTCTCGTGGAAAAATAATACTAATAATCCTAATGAGGCAACTAATTTTCCAAATGCGTATCGACCTCAGTTTCAACCTAATCAATACCAACAACCGCCTCCTAATTCGAATCCTTCAAGGGGTAATGTTTTTGAGGAAAAGGTGTTGGCGTCCCTTAATAAAATTGAAACACAAGTACAGGCACAAGCACAAATAGTGCACTCTCATACACAATCCATTGCGAAGCTTGAATCCCAAGTGGGACAACTAGTTACTATAGTGAGTCGCAGAACCGAGGGGACGTTGCCTAGTCAAACAATTCAAAACCCTAAGGGACAATATGAGGTTAAGGGGTCGAATGAACAAGTAAATGCCGTCTCAACTAGGATGACTACACGAGAAGAGGTGATAGAAATCCCTAATAAGAATGAGAATGAGAATGTGGTAGATATGACCATCAACTCTAATAAAGAGAGAGGTGAGGACGTGAATCAAAATAGAAAAGAAAATGAACCGGTCCCAACTAATTATATTCCGAGAATGCCATATCCACCTAATAATGAGGGACCGTCACATTTGCCCAAGAAAGGGTCAAAAATGGAAGATATACTCGAGGTGTTTAAACAAGTTAAAATCAATATTCCTTTCCTCGATGCTATTAAACAAATTCCCGCTTATGCTAAATGTTTAAAAGATCGTTGTACCCAAAAGCGCAAAATACGGAGTCATACTCCTAAAAAGGTCTTTCTAATAGAAAAAGTAAGCTCTATATTCCAACACGCTCCTCCGAAGTATAAGGATCCTGGTACGCCTACGATTTTATGTGTCATAGGTGACACTATCATTCATAGGGCTCTCCTTGACTTGGGAGCTAGTGTTAACCTCATACCCTATCATGTCTATAAACAATTAGGTCTAGGTGAACTGAAACCTACGGCCGCTACAATACAATTAGCAGATCGCTCTATTAAAATACCTAGAGGAATCGTCGAGGACGTCTTGGTTAAGGTTGATAAATGCTATTATCCTGTTGACTTCATGGTCCTTGACACTAAACCCGTGCTAGATGCTAGGAAACATACTCCTGTCATTCTAGGCCGTCCATTCTTAGCAACCGCTAACGCCCGTGTTAACTGCCGAACGAGGGTAATGAAAGTGTCGTTTGGGAACATGAACTTAAAATTAAACGTTTTTAATGCTATGGATCAACCTCCTAAAGACGACGATTACCTATGTGAGGCGGAAGGTGAGGTAAGACGGAATACTGAGCCTAACAAAGCAATAAATGTGAGTAACGACAAAGATATAGCGGATGATGAGTGGATGAACCCTAATACCTCGGACCCTAATGCTGAATCTACTCGGAAGGTAAGAAATCGATTTGAACATGCTGACAAACCATCAATTGAAGTAATTCAAAGCGACGTGATTTTTGCTTACCACCGAGCTCTACCTGATGCTCTAAAGGGTACAAACTCCGATTTACGACCTCCGTGAGTCTCGAGCTAGAACGGTCTAGCTAAAGACGTAAAAGTTAGCGCTTCTTGGGAGGCAACCCAAGCTTAATTTCGTCTGTTTTCTTTGTTTTTGGTTGTTTTTGAGTCGTTTTTGTCAGTTTTGGAGTTTTTCTGGACAGGATTGGGGGATGGAGTTAATTTATTTTAATATTATATACATAATTTTAACCAAAAAGTGGGAAAAACCTAACTCGCTCGCGCGGCCCGCTGGCGCGAGAATGTGCCTTAGTGTTTTTTCTTTCTTTTTCCTTATATGAGCTCTCAGCATTTACTCGCGCCTGGTTTCGCGGGCGCGAGGGAGCTCGCTCGTGCGAAAGTTTAAATTAAAAAAAAAAAAAATTTAATTTTGAAATTCGCGCGCGCGACGGCCGCTCGCGCGATTCCCCATTTTCCTGTTTTTTCCCTTTTGTTTTCTATATCCTTCCCCCTACCTATTTTATTTGTGTTTCTTTTCTGTTTTTGTTTATTTGGTTCAGTTTAGTTCGTGTTCGTTGTTTTCCTTGTTACATTTATACTTTTTCGTTTTATTTCTTTTCCATTTGCTAGTTTAGTTTAGTTTAGCTTAGTTTTTAGATTTATATTTTGGTTTCATTTACTTTTAATATTCTTTTGTTAGTTTCTTTTTATCTAGTATTAACAGGTACATTTGAACTTTATCGCCATATTTTTATACATTTACCTGTGTGTCATTGCCGAGATTGAGGTACTATCGTTCCTTCCTTACCTACTTTCCTTTCTTTCGTTTTATTGTTTCATTGGGGGCAATGAAAGGTTTAGGTTTGGGGGTATGCACATATGCACATCATTTTATGCAAAATTTTAAAAATTTTTGAATAAGTGTGTTTTAAAAAAAAACAATGTTACCGACGTTTTTGCAATCTTAATTTGATACTTCTTGTTATGTAACTATGATTGTTATAGAATGATAAATAAGAGAAGATGTGACTAAATATTTGCTGAAGTCATGATATAATGTTTTAAGTTATGTATCGTTCGAATCGTAGTTTTATATCATAGATTTGCACACAAACCTATGCACTGCACGTAGTCGCTTGAATACATGTTTGATGTGAACTATAATATGATTCGGATTTCTAGATAACACATGGTAGAGACTAGACCCGGTGAGGTTTTGAGCCTATCTTTTCTTTTTCGAGGGTTATAAGTACATATTGTGTTTATCGAATTTCATTGAAATAGCGCATTAACTCGTTGTTTAGTCTCATTATTCTTGTTTTGGTTGATAGTCAAGTTAAAATAGTTACTACCATGCTAAATAATCTTCTGTCGTACATGTGGAAGAACCATATAACCATAGGACATGATTATAGGCCTTCTTTGTTTATTACCGACCGATAAATGAAAAATTTCCTTAGTTCGCCCTTTGAGCCGTTAAAATGACATTTCTTTCTTTAATTACCATTATCCTTGTTTTTGCTCTGACTTGACAAACTTGGAGTTCACCACTGAGAGATTTGTCAACTTTTAGTGGTGTTAAGGCGATGTGTGATTGAGAAGAAGAAGACAAGATGCTATTGGGGTAGTTGCTTGGTATTCAATGCATAGTCATTTGAGAAGCGAGAAAAGAAAAAGGAAAATAAACAAAATAAAGAAGAGGAAGGTTGAAAAAAAATGAATGAAAAGAAGAAAAATGAATGAAAAGGAATGCAGAGAAAGAAAAGATGAAAGTTTGTAGAAGAAGAATGAAAGAGATCGAACATACCTTACAATGCCATTCGTAAACCTACCCAATTAATCCTTTCTATCCTCTTTCATTGTCTAAGCCACAATACAACCTTTGAAAAGTCCTATTTGATCCTAGGAAACATGGTTCGGATATGAAAACGATGGGAGGGGGATTAAAACATGGTAATGATTAATTTTTCTTGATTGATTGGCATCCCATCCATGAGACTATTGTTCTTTCATGTCATGCGTTTTTTTTTTAGTCATATGTGAGCATTTATCATTTTAAAAATATATTTCCTTTGCTCCCATATATTAGAAAAATTACACATGTTTCTGAGTGTTTTATTTTAGAGTGTAATTAACATTGTGAGATTCGTAGTCAAGACATAGTTAGATGGTCATCCGAGTTATATTCCAAGTTCATGACATGCGCGTGTTCATTTGACTACCATATCACACACGTGCAATTTTATGAGAAACTCTATTGATTTATACGATGCATGTGCTTGGGATTGTTTTTCATGATTTAAGTGGACGTTTGATTCCATTTCTTCTTGTTCGTTATTCTATTTCGAATCATTGTTTTATAATAAGGAGTATTGAATATTATGTTTTTCATTTTTAATAAAAGTTTTTGAATTTATAAGTTAATAAAGATGGTTGTGGGTGACTTGTCGACGAGAACCTCACGAGAGTTCACTCGTCCGACTAGGGACACCTAGGGGTTTAAAAGGCTTGTTGCAATCGCGTTGCCTAAGACAGTGAGTTAGGATTTTTAAGTATATAGTATTTAGTTTTATGTTTTTCTTTGCTCGAGGACTAGCAAAGAGTAGGTTTGGGGGTGTGATCGGCGACGAATAGTTGCCGTTTATAGTCCTAAAAATACGCTTTGTTAGCCCATTTCATGTAATTATAAAGTGATTTTTAATAGGTATTATATGTTTTGTAGGTTTTGGAGCTTTAATATGAAAATGCACAAAAATCCAACGATTAGTGGCTTTGGAAGTCATTCTGGGCTCAAAAGATGGTTCCAGTGAAGGAAGAATGCAGTAACAGCCTCGGAAAATTGCATTTTTGACAATTAATACTTCAGATTTGAGAAATTTCTCCAGAGATATAAAATGTAGATCTTTGAGTTACGGACGCGTGGCCGCAAACGGTGAGTCAATCCGAGGTCCGAGTCAAAAGTTATCGCAATTCTACGAAAGTGGTGCAGAGCAGCGAAAAATCTGAGAAAATTCTGGAAAAAGCCCAGGTCGCTGGAGCGACCCGCGCGCGCGACCCGCTCGCGCGACCCGCGCGAGCGACCCTTTGAAAAAGTCAAAGTTGTGTATTTTGGAAGCCCTGAAGAGCCCTGTGCGATCCGAATTGGTTAAATACGTCCAGAAACGTAAAAACAGCTGTTTTAGCGCGATTTGACTTAAGAAAGCTTCCTAAATCCTTCCAAACTCTATACAAATCCTATTCTAAATCAACTTTAGATATACATATCATTACACACTATTATACACATCAATATACAGCCATATTATACATTTTTTTTTTCAGCCATTTTGAAGGGAGAAAAAGCAAGGAGAAGAAGAAGAAGACCAAGGATTCACATGGCCTCCTCCATCAACCTCTTGCTATTCATCAATTCTATGGCCAACTAAACTCTAGATCTAGGGTTTCAATGAAACCCTAGCCAAGTAATAGGGTTTTATTTATGTTTTTATTTTAGATTTATTATGTATGGATGATGATTACATGTTTAGAGGATTTTTTATAATAAAATCGTACTTCTATTGATTAAATCATTACTTTCAAAGTTTATTCTTGTCTTAGATCTATTTTGACTGTGATGTGCTCAATGATCTATACTTGCTGTGCTTGTTTAGATTATTTACATGTAATGGTGCTTTATTGAATTGTGCTATCAAGTATCCGAATAGTCCATGCCTAGATTAGACGGATTATACCACAACCCTAGTTTAGCGTGAGATAATTCGTGCTTACCGAAGATGGATTATGTTGGTGCTTGAACCATAGTTATTTTCTTGACGGAGGAATTGGGCTTGTAGCTACAATTCTCCATTATCATCCAACTTAATAATCTAATTGAATGCATAAATATTCCTATTATGAAGCTAGTGGTGGATTTGCAATCCTAGGTTCCTTTAAACATATTTATAAAAACACTTTTAAACCGCTTTCATAATTTAGATTTAATTTCGCTAGTTTCATTAATTTTATTAAAATTCAAAACCAAAATCCGTTTTCTTAATTAGCTAAATTTAGGTTTTAAAATTAAAGAGCTGTAGTTAATCAATCTCTGTGGGTTCGACCTTTACTTTCACACTACAAATCTTTAGAAAAGTAAAGCATAAATAAAAGCATACTTTTTATATCTTGATTTTGACAACATCACTCTCCATAGTCAAACCAAGTAGCACGCTGAAAGATTGAGTCGCTTTACGTCTTCCACTCCATAATCTTCCAAAAATCATCTGACCGGCTGAGATGCTTCATGCCTTACACTCCATAGCCAAATTAGGTAGCACGCTAAAAGATTGAGTCGCTTCACGCCTTCCACTCCAAAATCTTCCAAAATCATCAGACCGACTGAGACACTTCACGCCTTACACTCTATAGTCGAATCAGGTAGCACGCTGAAAGATTGAGTCGCTTCACGCCTTGCACTCTAAAATCTTCCAAAATTATTTGACCGACTCAGAAGTTTCCTGCCTTACTCTCCATAGTCGAATCAAGTAGCACGCTGAAAGATTGAGTCGCTTCACGTCTTCCACTCCATAATCTTCCAAAAAACATCTATAACCAACTCAGATGCTTCATGCCTTAGTCTCCATAGTCAAATCAAGTAGCACGCTGAAAGATTGAGTCACTTTACGCCTTACACTCCATAATCTTTAAACAATCATTTAACCGGCTCTAACGCTTCTCGCCTTAAACTCTATAGCCAAATCAGGTAAAGATTTTGTCGTTTCATGGCTTACACTCCATAATCTTCAACAAAATCATCTGATCGATTGAGACGCTTCACGACTTACTCTCCATAGTTAAATTTGGTAGCATGCTGAAAGATTGAGTCGTTTCACGACTTACACTCGATAATCTTCCAAAAATCATCTAACTGACTGAGATGCTTCACGCCTTACACTCCATAGCCAAATCAGGTTGCACGGTAAAAATTGAGTCGCTTCACGTCTTATACTCTATTATCCTATTAAAAATCATCTGACCGACTGAGACACTTTATGCCTTACTCTCCATAATCGAATCAGGTAGCACGCTGAAAGATTGAGTCGCTTCACGCCTTGCACTCTAAAATCTTCTAAAATTATTTGACCGACTGAGACGCTTCCGGTCTTACTCTCCATAGTCGAATCAAGTAGCACGCTGAAAGATTGAGTCACTTCACGTCTTCCACTCCATAATTTCCAAAAAACATCTATAACCAGCTGAGATGCTTCATGCTTCATGCCTTGCACTCCATAGGCAAATTAGGTAGCATGCTAAAATTTTTAGTCACTTCACGGCATACACTCCATAATCTTCAAAAAAATCATCTGACAGACTGAGACGCTTCATACCTTACACTTCATAGTCGAATCAGGTAGCACACTGAAAGATTGAGTTACTTCATGGCTTCTATTTTATAATCTTCCAAAATCATCTGACCGACTGAGACGCTTCACACCTTACTCTCCACAGTCGAATCAGTTAGCACGCTGTAAGATTGAGTCGCTTCACGCCTTATACTCCATAATCATCCAAAATCATCTGACCCACTGAGATGGTTCATGCCTTACTCTCCATAGTCGAATCAAGTAGCATGCTGAAAAATTGAGATGCTTCACGCCTTACACTCCATAATCTTCCAAAATTATCAGACCGACTGAGACGCTTCACACCTTACTCTCCAAAGTCGAATCAGTTAGCACGCTGTAAGATTGAGTCACTTCACGCCTTATACTCCATAATCATCCAAAATCATCTGACCCACTAAGACGGTTCATACCTTACTCTCCATAGTCGAATCAAGTAGCATACTGAAAGATTGAGTCGCTTCAGGCCTTACACTACATAATCTTCCAAAAATCATCTGACCGGCAGAGATGCTTCATGCCTTGCACTCCATAGCAAAATCAGGCAGCACATTGAAAGATTGAGTCACTTCATGCCTTACACTCCACAATCTTCCAAAAAATCATATGACCGACTGAGACGCTTCACGCCTTACTCTTCATAGTCGAATCAGGTAGCACAATGAAAGATCGAGTCCCTTCACGTCTTCCACTCCATAATCTTCCAAATATCATCTGACCGGCTGAGATGCTTCATGCCTTACACTCCATAGCCAAATTAGGTAGCACGCTAAAATATTGAGTCGCTTCATGCCTTACTCTCCAAAATCTTCCAAAATCATCTGACCGACTGAGATGCTTTACGCCTTACTCTCCATAGTCGAATCAAGTAGCACGCTGAAAGATTGAGTCGCTTCACGCCTTCCACTCTATAATCTTCTAAAATTATCTGACCGACTGAGACTCTTCACCACTTACTCTTCATAGTCAAATCGGGTAGCACGCTGAAAGATTGAGTCGCTTCACGACTTCCAGTCCAAAATCTTCCAATATCATCAGACCGACTGAGACACTTCACACCTTACAATCCATAGTCGAATCAGGTAGCACGCTGAAAGACTGAGTCGCTTCACGCCTTACACTCTAAAATCTTCCAAAATTATTTGATCGACTGAGACGCTTCATGCCTTACTCTCCATAGTCGAATCAAGTAGCACGCTGAAAGATTGAGTCGCTTCACATTTTCTACTCCATAATCTTCCAAAAAACATCTATAACCAGCTGAGATGCTTCATGCCTTACACTCCATAGCCAAATTAGGTAGCATGCTAAAATATTGAGTCACTTAACGCCTTACACTCCATAATCTTCCAAAAAATCATCTTTCGACTGAGACGCTTCACACCTTACTCTTCATAGTCGAATCATGTAGGACGCTGAAAGAATGAGTTACTTCACGCCTTCTACTCCATAATCTTCCAAAATCATCTGACTGACTGAGACGCTTCACACCTTACTCTCCATAGTTGAATCAGTTAGCATACAGTAAGATTGAGTCACTTCACGCCTTATACTCCATAATCTTCCAAAATCATCTAACCCACTGAGACGGTTCATGCCTTACTCTCCATAGTCGAATCAGGTAGCACGATGGAAGATTGAGTTGCTTCACGCCTTACACTCCATAATCTTCCAAAATCATCAGACTGACTGAGACGCTCTATATCTTATTCTCCATAGTCGAATCGAGTAGCACACTGAAATATTGAATCGCTTCACGCCTTACACTCCATAATCTTCCAAAAATCATCTGACTGGCTGAGATGCTTCACGCCTTGCACTCCATAGCAAAATTAGGCGGCACGTTGAAAGATTGAGTTGCTTCACGCCTTACACTCCATAATCTTCGAAAAAATCATCTAACCGACTGTGATGCTTCACAACGTATTCTCCATAGTCGAATCAAGTAGTACGCTGAAAGATTGAGTCACTTCACTCCTTCCACTCCATAATATTCCAAAATCATTTGACCGACTGAGACACTTCACGCCTTACTCTCCATAGTCGAATCAAGTAGCACACTGAAAGATTGAGTCACTTCACACCTTATACTCTATAAGCTTCCAAAATCATCTGACCGACTAAGACGCTTCATGCCTTACTCTTTTCATTGTCGAATCAAGTAGCACGCTGAAAGATTTAATAACTTCACGCCTTATACTCCATAATCTTCCAAAATCATCTGACAAACTGAGACGCTTCATGCCTTAATCTCCACAGTCAAATCAGGTAGAACGCTGAATGATTGAGTCACTTTACGCCTTACACTATATAATCTTTAAAAAATCATTTGACCAGCTCTGACGCTACTCGCCTTAGATTCTATAGCCAAATCAGGTAAAGATTGAGTCGTTTCACGCCTTATACTCCATAATTTTCCAAAAACTCATCTGATCGACTGAGACACTTTACGACTTACTCTCCATAGTTTAATTTGGTAGCATGCTGAATGATTGAGTCGTTTCATGCCTTATACTAGATAATCTTCCAAAAATCATCTGACCGACTGAGATGCTTCACGCCTTACACTCCATAGCCAAATCAGGTAGCACGCTAAAAATTGAGTCGCTTCACGTCTTACACTCCATTATCCTCCAAAAAATCATATGACCGACTAAGACGCTTCACGCCTTACTCTCCATAGTCGAATCAGGTAGCACGCTGAAAGATTGAGTCACTTCATGCCTTATACACTGTAATCTTCCAAAATCATCTGACCGACTAAGACGCTTCACGCCATACTCTCTATAGTCGGTTACACGCTGAAATTTTGAGTCGGTTCACGCCTTATACTCTATAATCTTTCAAATAATTGAATGACCGACTGAGACACTTCACACCTTACTCTCCATAGTCGAATCAGTGTTAATTCATCATGAGAAATGAGGACGCAAGCATGTTACATCCGCTATTAAATCATCGAGAATCAGTGCATATAGTTCCGTCATACTTTGAAAGCATAATCTTTTACGATCCTTAACTTGATTCAATGGTTTCTAAAATCCAGGAATCCTTCGCGGTTATTTCATATCAATTTTCTCAAATCGAGTCACTTGGACTAAATTCCAAATATGTTCAAAATCCGGAGTCAATCAGACTCCTACTGGACTTAATTTCCCAAAATCAAGGGTTAATTATATAAAAACTCAAATCTTTTTTTTTTTAAATTCGGTGTCAATCAGACTCCAATTTCAACTCAAATTTTCAAAATTAGGAGTCAATCGAGACATTAATCTATTCAATTTTTGAAATCAGGAGTCGATCGAACTCCAATTCGTTCAATTTCCAAAACCTGAAGCCAAGTAGACTTCAATCTCTTAAATATTTTAAATCTGGCATCAATCATACTCCAATCTATTCAATTTCTAAAATTCGAAGTCAATTAGACTCCCATTCATTCTATTTTCAAAATTCAGAGTCAGTCAGACTCCAATTTATTTAACTTTAAAAAATTAGGGATCAATTAACCAAATTTTCAAAATTTTAAAACATATAGTCAATTAGACTGAAAGCAGATTCTAATTCGCAAAATCAGGAGTCAGCTTGACTTGATTCAATTTAATTCCGCTAAAATCCGAGGTCAATCAAATTCCCATCTACTCAATTCTTGGAAATTATTAGTCAATCAGACTCCAATTCAATCACACTTTTCAATACTAGGAGTCAATTAGATTCTAAATCGATTTTATTCCTCAAAAATCAGGAGTTTCAACATAATTTTTCACAATCGAGGGCCAATTTTAGCTCATAAAAGGACTTAAGAACTTCCTTTTTAAACTCTGGGGGTACTTTCAAAATGAGGGAAAATCTTGAAGGATATCTAAGCAAAATTCGGTGGTCCCTAACATAAATATGAAAATTTTGGAGGGAAAGGCCAGTTGTTACTGAGTGCCGGCCGACACTTAATGGTACACTGAGTGCCGGCCAAAACTCAACGAAATGTCGCGCGGCACTCACAGAGTGCCGATGACTTTCCATCGACTGCCGGTTTGACTTGCAGAGTGTTTAAAACTTGATTTTTCTTCTTTCTTTTTCATTCTCTTCTTCTCTCTTCACAAGTTTTCTCTCCAAGACTCTCTTCTCTCTTTGTATCTAACTCAAGGATCATCAAATAATCAAGGTATGCTCACTTCTTAATGCCAAGTTGGCATTTTTAAACTCGATTTATGCTTAAAATCATAATTATTTTCATGTTTCCCTTACAAATTTCTTCATATGGATCTTAACTTCTCTCTTTTACTTGTAGATTCTTATAATGGCAAGTGGTTCTGGTTCCCATGGGCCTTCTAGTAAGAAGTATAAGCCTACCCCCGGCCACAACTCGTCAGTTTTACTTGTCGACCCCGGGCAGCACCTCTCGGCACGAGCCTTCAATAGATCGGTGTACCCCCAAACTCTCTTGTTTCTTATGATGAATAATGCGATGTAATGCGATGTATGATGAACTATACATGTATGAATGCACCCATAACCTTGTGCATTTGGATATACTCAATCTTATTTGTGATACCCTCCCCCTCTTTTGAATTGATTTTCTTGGTTGGAATGCCATGATTGGGTTCAATGCTTAGTATTGTGCTTTTTCTTATTACCCTCATTTGGATTCATTGATTTTATATACCCATGAATTTCAATCATTCCATTTGTCCATTGTTAACGAGGGGTTGCACCAACCCCGTGAGGCACTTCAAATTTTCATAGATGAGCACATATGAACCCACAATTCATGGCCACAGAGTTTTTTACGACTCAAGAACTTTATTTTCTTCTACAACATTGAGTCATTTAGACTCAAGAATTTTCCTTTTATTTCAAAACATTGAGTCACTTAGACTCAAGAATTCTTCTCTCTTTTTTTATTTCAAAACATCGAGTCGCTTAGACTCAAGAGTTTTGTTTTTTCAAAACATCGAGTCATATAGACTCAAAAATTCTTTTTCTTTTTTCTCATTTTCAAAACATCGAGTCGCTTAGACTCAAAAGTTTTTATTTCTTTCAAAACATCGAGTCGCTTAGACTCTGGAATCATGATTTTTCTTTTTCAAAGATCTGAGTCACTTAGACTCAAGAAGTTCATTATTTTCTTCTTCAAAGAATTGAGTTGCTTAAACTCAAAAATCATTTTCAAAGAATTGAGTCACTTAGACTCAGGCAGTTCATTATTCATTTTTCTTCTTCAAAGAATTTAGTCGCTTAAACTCAGAAATCATTTTCAAAGAATTGAGTCGCTTAGACTCAGGCAGTTCATTATTCATTTTACAGCCTGTTCCCATGGTCCATATGGGCCAGGCGACCATGTACCAGCTAACCCCTTATACTCAGAATGTCCCGTCCATCCCTCTGTAATACAATACAGTCTCCAAAGATTATGCAGAGGAGGGTCTATCATATGCACACACCATTCAGCACTGGATTCATGGACACAAATGGAGGGTAAGTCTCAATACCACTACATCATTTATTTCCTTCAACTGGTTTATGTATTAATGCTTATTGACTCTCAAGTTTAGGCTGATGGAGCAAGAGCCAATGCGGATCTCCAATCCAGAACCATGGTATATCTTCCTGACCCCCTTTTTTCATTTTATTATTTTTTTTTCTCTCTTTTTTTTTTTTTTTTTTTTTATCTTTTCCTTTTTTTTCTTTAACAGAATATCCATTTATTTATTTCCCTTTAGAGAAGGAATTAACTCCCACAAATTTTTTTTAAAGAATTGAAATCTAGAGATTTAAAAGAATTTTATCACCCTTCTTCTATGCAGAAAGAGAAGCTCAATGCTATGAGGAGGCAAATGCAAGGGCTCTAAATGGATCGGGGGGATGGTTATCCTGGAGGTGCTGGCGGCAGTGGTCAAGGTGGTGGTGACGATGGTGATGGCGGAGACGGTGGAGATGGCAGAGATGGTGGAGCCGGGGGAAGTCAGACGGCTCCATGGGCACCCAGAAGGAATCCCCATCGCCGAAAAAAGATGATCCTCCTCTTTTTATCCTTTATTACGTCCCTATGAGGACGAGAACTCTAGACTCTCTTTCTTTATGGATTTATTTTAGGCAGATTGATAGTATTTATGCATGGTGGCCTACGTGCCAATTTTTTATTCTGTTTATATTCATGCTTGATTACTATCTCAATATCAAGCTTTTTCTCCTTGCTTACTCAAAATGTGAATGCCTTTATCACTTATTGATGAATGCTGCAAGAGCATTGGTGTTTGAATGATGAATGGTGATATTCTTTTTCATGCAGGTTTGGGCTTATTCAAGTTATAAACTGATCCAAGAACCTTCTAAATCTTGGTTGGCACTCCGAGAGGATGATCGGCACTCACTGAGTGCCGTACGACACTCAGTGATTACCGCCACTTTTCATCGAGTGCCGGTTTGGGCCCTTTTCCTTATACAAGGTGCCATTCACCCTTTTTTATGCTCATTTGAAATTCCTAAGGTTTTCTTTCTTCCTCCACACCAAAACTCTTCTCCCATATTCATTCTCATTTACCATGATTCGCGTAACTTCTGATATCTTATACCCGTGGATGGATTCTCTTTCTAGTATCGACCGACTCAACTTTGAGTCCCACATATTGATGAACCTTTTTGCTTTCCGCTATATGGCTCTAGATGAGAGGTTACTTCGGGCTGCTATCACATGTTGGGACCCCTCTTTTCATGTCTTATGGTTCAATCATGAGGAGGTTTGTCCACTTTTTGAGGAATTTAGCGCTATTCTCCATACTAGTCCTTATGCTGACTTGATTATCCCCCAGATACAAGCAGGGTATGCTCAAGATCTAGCAGCTCTTCTTCATGTATCCCACGGTGCAGCCAGCTCTTTTATTTGCGATCGTTATATTGATTTTGACCGCCTCTCCTCTGTCTATGCTCTCATTGGAGATCCAAATGATGGAGGGTATCAGATCATCAGACGCAGTGCCCTTTCTCTTGCTATGCTATCCCATTTCCTATTTCAGTCTTTCGCAGACATTCTCATCACCCATTGTCTGTGGTTTCCGTGAGATGAGGAGCGCGGTTATGCTAGTCCTTGGAGAGACTCTATTGGGTCTCGACCATGCTCATGTTACCGGGGTCATGATTTCTCATAGGGTTCCCCATGTCTTTCAGGTTTGGCTTTTGGAGCGTCTGGGCTTGTTCGTTCACCCTTCTCACCTCGGGAGGTAGATACCTTACGATCGTCTAGAGGTCCGTTACCCATCTCATTTACCGAAGCTGACTTACCTCCTGGGGGACCCGCTCACAATAAGCCATTACGCATCACAATTGAATGTCTAGGAAATTCCTTGCCCGCCTATCTCATTGACAACGGGTCTGCATTAAATGTATGCCCATTTTGAATAGCTTAAAGGATGGGACTTCATGAATCCACATTTATACCATCAGAACAGAAAGTAAGGGCCTATGACAATACTCAGCGAGCAGTTATGGGGATCATTTTTCTGAATCTCTCTATTGGGACAGGAGAGAAGGAGGTAGAGTTCCAGATCATCGATATTCCTGCATCGTTCAACCTACTTTTGGGAAGGCCAAAACTGGACAGTTTAGGTGCCATCCCGTCAACCATTCATCAAAAAGTCAAATACATTTGGGGGATAGTTGGATGCATGTGTTTGAGGCTTCATCTAGTGCCCCGGTTTTGGAAGTACAAATGCAATAAGACAAGACAAGCTTAGGCGGATTCGAGTTCATCAATGTGATAGAAGATAGTAAACCGAGGGAGTTCCTGCCACTGTACTTTGACCAATACGCTAGCCCATTGGTAGCTGGAATTATGAGAAAAATGGGATTCTTCCCAGTGTTAGGTTAAGGTAAAAAGCATCAAGGGTTGCCGGAATTCCCAAACATTATCTCACAAACCCATACCCACGGGCTAGGATACCTGCCAACAAAGGAAGAGATAAAGAAAAAGAAGAAAGTGACTGATACACCGTTAGAACCATGCTTGAAGACTCTCAATGGGTATTTTGTCAAGGAAGGAGAGGATTTTCCATTTTGCGGTTTCCTAGAGCCGTGGTTGGATAATATGGAAAAATGTATGAAGCCGGGATTCGAGATTTTCTTTGCACATGACTTTTTTGATTATGAGGACCCTTATCTTCAAGTGCTTGCAAAATCCACCATCATTCAGGATTGGGTGTGTACTCTGGATGGCTTCGCAATGAAAGACCTGCTGTAAGAAGAACACAGGGGAACCGGAAAGGGTGAGCTCGAGGAGATTGTGAATGTAGATGGGAAGGGTGAGAACTAAGAAAACCGATGACAATAAAGCAGAAGGGGAGAAGCCAGAACATGAAGAAGAGCTAGGAGAAGAAGAAATGGAAGAGATTACTCAGACAGGGGATCGGGAAGATCACTTCATCGCTGATTTGGGAGGAGAGAGCAAGAAGGAATGGGTCTTTGAGTCTAGCGATAGGTACCCCTCACCCAGAGTCTGTATTGGCCCAAATGAGGAGTCTTTCAATTTCTGTGTCTGTTGTAATCACTCCCAAGAAAATCAATGAAAATGTGACTGATTCTGCCTACTCGATTGCGCATAATAATAACTATGATGCATGTGACAAAGTACCAAATGAATTGCAAAAATTAATTGAGAAAGGAAATGAGTCTACATATAAAGTCACATAAAGCACTTCAATGATTAATTTGGGAAATGAAGATAATCCGCAAAATGTTTCTATTGGCTCCACACTTAGTAATAAGGAAAGCAAAGAGTTAATCAATTTATTAAATAAATTCAAAGATGTCTTTGCATAGTCTTATGATTATATGCCAGGAATTGATCCAGAAATAGTCCAACATCATATCCCTCTCTTCCCAAATTCAAATTCAAATACAAAGAGTCGCAACTTAATTTTTAAAAGGAGAATTAAGAAACCATTTTAAAAGCAAACTGATCTCTTGCGAAACCAAAATAAACTGGGTCCGGGGATTATGGAATGAAAGGGGAAGGAGCCCGGCGGACTGAAACACCCCCTCTCATCCTATCTCGCAATTGGCCTCTACTCAACATCCTTTTTAATCGAATTATTAATCTAAGCATGCCCTCAACTGATACATATATACATATACATTACAAAAGCATATTTAAAAGGGTGTAAGATTGCTAACGATAAAATAGCATTCAAAAATCACATAATTCAAGTAGCAAGGAATATGATATGTAATAGGGAATTAGAGAACTTACCCGGGATCCTGCCGCGAATATTAAACGTGTGATGCATGCAAGCAAATAAAACCTAAGAAAAGGTCTCTAATCACATATACACATATGGCAAGACCTAGTCTAAGGTGTCTCGCATGGATTCAAAAATCAATT
Source organism: Hydrangea macrophylla (assembly GCA_033977485.1). Lineage (NCBI taxonomy): Eukaryota > Viridiplantae > Streptophyta > Magnoliopsida > Cornales > Hydrangeaceae > Hydrangea > Hydrangea macrophylla. The sequence goes on from CM066995.1 coordinate 36,482,497, forward strand.
AAAATCAAAGAATGGAATAAACTAGAAAAGGGTTGAGAGATTGTACCTTGATAGCGCTACAAAACAAAGGTTAGTCCACATACTTTAGACAAGATATGTAATATCAAATAATCATTCCAAAATGTCCAGCTCAAATCTATCAAGTAGAAATAAAGACTTTACCTATTTATGGATTTCTTCCAATTAGTTGAAAGCACATCACCTCTATAGATATGCAAGTCTCAACTAGGAGCCAATGCAATGTCCATATAGAGGTAGTATAATCCCAACATGATTATAAGAAACTCACAACTAGGTTCAATTAGGGACAAAACAACCTAGAGCTAGATCCTAACTACAAGTATCAATATACATGGATGAATGCATGGATATCTATAAGGACAAGCTATGAATTATTCACTAACTTGGATCACTTAGCCTCTGGATTTAAACTTAATTATCATTATTCAAAACATGATTTGGGTCCCAAGGCATTAGGAAACTATTTAAGTTAAAATCAATAAGATTAGACAAAAACAGTGAAAGTTTCTCATGAATTTCAGAGAGCAGACTAGACTTTCGAAGACAGAGAAACCATACTTCCAACGGTTGGATCTTAGCGATTTTTGGGTATGATGTACCTCTGTAAGTCTAGTTTCTAACCCAAAAAGAAAATCAAAGATTGAGCAGTTAGAGTTCTGGGAATAAGGAAAACATTAGACATCACTCAGGAATCTGCAACTCTCTATCCAGATATCTTGTATGATTTTCTAAAAATAGTAAATAAAGGAGAAACACTTAGATCTTTTTAGGGTATCTTCATAACACATTAAACTTCTTGGAAACAATTATTACAGGTCAAGAAAGTTTGGTTCAGCTTCTAATTTATTAATTTTAAAATGGACTTACTGTTATAGAATTTTGGATAGAGAATCGCTTGTTTTGAAATCACAAGACCAAACTATCTTAACCATGGAATTTCATCAAAGCAAAAATCACAGAGGTATTTGGGTGAGTTATGAGCATCCTCCAATTGGTCTCATCCTATTCTAATATACCATGATTTAATGAAAAATCTTTAATCATAGTGGGTTTAAGGATTCACTGTACCATTGTTAGATAGGTGTTCATACTTTGAATTCAACTTGATCCATGGTTTTAAAGAGAACTAGGTCCAAGTATGATCACGATTATCGGAATGAGTGATGAAATGTAAAGAGATCCATAGATTTAACCTTAATGGATCTCCCTCATAGATGTCATAATTGAGGATCTAGCAAGAGAATCTAAGGTTTTATTCAATCTTATGGACTCTTGAATATTCGGGTTCTCTTGAATCTAACAATTTAAGCTTATAAAAATCTACATCTAACTCCTCTCTCAAACACATGGTCCATGAGGAATATAGAGTCATGACATCCTATCCTCCTTTCAATATAATGGTCCTTCGAGACTAAATAGGATTCAAATCTACTCAAATTCCTATGGAATATAGTATGGATTCCATGGGATTCCTAGTAAAGAGACCCAAGTCATGGGCTAAGATTTGAATCCAACCAACTATGTGTAAATATGGCTAAAATTCACTTTAATCTCCATATAGATCATAGGATCATAGGAGAATTAAAGAATCAAACTCAAAGAGACTCAATAAGATATGTAAAATCTTGTGAATCTCAAAAGGAAAATAGAAATTTAAAACCAAAGTTCACTTAAGAAAAAAATTCAACAGAGCAAATTCTTCAAAACTAATTCATATTTCTCAAATCCAAGGCTTGTCTAAATCCAAATTAATGAAACACCATGAAATTCAATCACAAATTCTATGTGGTGTGTGATAAAATGGGGTAGGAAGAGAGGTTTTCAAATGTGTAAAAGATCCTGGAACTATGAATTTGTGATTGAATTGGTCTAACTCTACAAAGGATTGAGAGGTTACCTCTATAACTTCAAGGAGTTCTTCTATTTCTTGTGAAGCTCTTCAAAAATCTTCAAATTATTCTTCAATTCTTCAAATTCATCAAGAAAAATCCCTTGTTCTTCTCTCAATTCTCTCTATAACTCTTGTATATACCAATTTGATTCAAAAAGTCAAGAGCCCCCCTCAATTATGAATATGAAGGTTTGTTTCTATAGACCAACATCACAAGATTAAATGGGTAAATTCGAGTGAAGACCCATGTGCAAAGCTTTCTTTTAGAACATATGAGAAAAATAGACTGTTACAGCACGCGACACTCGACGAATTGTCTGCGGCACTCAGTGAATGCCGGCGCGACACTCAACGAGTGTTGCCAGATTCGTCGCGTGCCGCAGCTAATTGAATTTTGTTTTTTTTTTTTTTTTTCAATTTTCAAAACAAATCTTAACATAAACTTAATTATTAGTAACTTATATATTAATATACTTATATTTGTAATATATTTCATTAAGATACATCCATGTGCATAGTATTATTTTACTTCTTTTTTCCTTTTCTCCTTTTTCTATTTTCCTTTCTTCTTCATCTCATTTTATCTCTCTTTTTTAAAACTCTTTTTTATTTTTAGCTCCTTTTATGTTCTTCTCAAAAACTTTTATCTTATCTTTCAAGACGAATTCCCAAACCGGGTTTCTCATACGTTCTTTCAATATCCGGGTTTTCTCCTAACACCCAATTTCTCTCTCTTTTTTTATTCTCAATTTGAAAACTTTATTTGAAGAATTTAGAGGATTTGAATTCTCTGGAAAATCTTCGAATTTCACCGGTCTTCATCATCATCGGTCTTTAGAGTTAACCAATCCCCGGATTTGACATTTGGTCAAAAGCAGGGTGTCTACAATAACTTAGAGCTCGAAATATATTTTTGAGATAAGGGTAAGAGTGTAATTATAATTCTTTAGTGGTATGAATTATAATTCATGGATATAGGAATCTGATTCAGTTCAAATTAGGGTTTCCTAATTGCATAAGGAAGTCTATTTCTTATTGACTTCTTATGGTCCCTATCGTAGCCTATATATATATATATATGTTACTTTGGCGCTCTTCTCAGTTTGTGTTATAACTCAGAATAGAAAAGAGAGCATAAAAAGGGAGAGCATAATACAAAAAGGATTTCGAAATAGCCCACACATAGTTCGATATTCTAGCAGCAGAGGAATATAGTAGAAGATCGTGAGCTATTATTGAGACCGAGTTCTCGATTCATCTACTACAGCAATCTGTTTTACAGTTCAAGGTAACCCTAGTTCCGCCCTTGTAGGGTTATTATAGCTTTCACAAAAATTTTTACAAAACCAACGTATACACGCTGTCAACGGATTCTAGGAACGCAGTTTCCTAACAGTGTTTTTTTTTCTTCATCACATGCTATTTGTTAACCACCGTGCTGCTAATCTCCACTGTCACCGTGTGCCTTTGTCACCATTATCTGACCACCATAGTATTGATACCACTTGTTGGGAATTTAAAAATGCAAAACTAAATTCCCTCCCCAATAAAGACACAGAAACACACAAACAGTAATAAACATGCACACCAAAGAAAACACAGATTTCTACGTAGTTCGGCCAAACAATGCCTACGTCCACACTCGAGTGACCAGTTCTTTCATTATTGAGAATAAACAATTGGTACAAGATACAACTGAGTTAAATCACATAACCCAACCCTCACACTATTTGTATACCCACTCTCAATACCCCAAAGCCCTCTCACTCTCTCGCCTAGACCATGCACCCCATTTAGGGATCCAATCGCCAAATGAACCAAACATCAAGGGTGCAAAATGATTTTAATTTATGGTGAATGACTAAATTACCCTTAAATAAGTCACATGTCTAGCACATGGGTGAGTTTCGGTTAGTTTTTAACAGAAATTCTAACAGAAGGGTCACATTGCAACTCGTTATATGCATTAAGGGCCAGTTTGAGAAAATTGAAACATTAGTGCAAAGTCCAAAACGGTATATACATTAGGGGTGCAAAATGCTTTTTAGCCAATAAATTATTATTGGCACCAACTAGGCTTCAGTGGATTTAGATATGCTATTTTATTCTATTTTCAAATGCTCTATACATATCTTAGTAGTCTTTTTGAAAAAATTTAGGAATAACTACTCTGACCTCCCCTGTGTTCAGGTTTCATTACATGGACCTCTCCCAAGGATATACATTGACCTCATTTTTTTATAACGGAAGATTAACATCGTTAAAATTTGTGTGAAAAAATATACTTACCCTCAATTGGTACATTACGTACACTCACCTCCCCTGAGCAATGGTCTAATTACACAAACCTCCTTTGAAGTTTATAGTTGTGTAACACTTACCTCCCCACATTCAGCCAACAATTATTGTTAACCAAAAAAATAGATAATTTTAACTTACATTTTCTCAAAATACTGATGCTCGTGCTTATAATACCAAAAATTAAAGATTTTGAATGATATACATATGTATATATGTATACATTACTTGAGATTCGATTTAGGTGTATACATGCAAACAAAAACCCGAATACTGACTATGAATTCTTAATAAAAAAAATCTTAAAATTTAAGCTAAAATATGAAAACGTGATTTTTTTTTCATGAATCATATAAAAATATACCCTGTTGGAAAATTAATACCCAAATCTGAGTAGATCTAAAAAAAAGCATGAGATAAAAATTGTATTTACTCACAACAAAGTGTGCATTTTTTCTCACCCAAATTTTACCAATTGGTGAGTAAGTGGGACCCACCATTTTTCATGGACATAATGGGGATAAACAAACGATGTAAAGTTGTCGGTCTCACATGCTCACCCAATGGGGTGCTTGGAAGAGCAAAATTATCTATTTTTATAAAATTTCTAAGTCCAATGCGTAGATCTCGAACAAATACATCAAAATAAATAAAAATAAAAATCACCCAAAAATGTCAAAAAAACAAGGAAGTTATGGTTATTTAATACAAGCATTATATGTTCGTCAACAGATATTATTTTTTGCTTAGACAGATACAAACACAAAAACAAGGCTCCAAAAAAACCCCCAAAAGGCTAAAAAAAAAAGGAGTAAGTTATGGTTGTCTGAGGTTAACAAATAATATATATATGCTTGTTATTTTCTGTCAGCTACGGGAGATAAAAAAATGTTTGAAAAAATGAACGTAATTTTAAATTTTAAATCTCAAAAATTTTAATGGTTTAGTGTAATTTAAAACACACACACACACACGCACAAAAAAAGAAAAGAAAAAAATGGGAACTCTGTATTATTTGACAAAAACCTCGAGAGAGGTAAGAGTAAACTTTAGAGAAACTAAAAAGGGTATTTTTGGAAGAATACTACAATTATTTGATGACGTAACCATTTTTCGTTAGGGGTTTTAAAGTTTTTGTAATGGAGGGAAGGTCAATGTTACCTAATTAATATTAAACTCAAGGGGGGTTAGTGTAATTATGCAAATTACAGGGGAGATCAGTGTAATTAGACCTAACCCGGGAGAGGTCAGAGTAGTCATCCCAAAAATCTATGTACTTTTAAGGGTTGATGCTGCCTAAAATTGGTAAGAGGGGTTTAGAGAGAAAATAAGACAAGAACAATTTGTATGTGGTTCGGTCCCGTTAACGAGGTGACCTACGTCCACGGTTGCATCTGTGCGCTCTCACTAGCAGATCACCGGCGGGCCTGGTGTGCCAACAAAGATGGGCGGAACTACCAGTAATACCGGTCGGGTATATGCGTGTTGATGGTGAGTTCTCTGTTGTGCGCTTGTAAGCTTAGAGAATTATTTTCGGATCCCCATTGATAGGGTAGGTGGGCTCTTTTATAGATGCAAGAGTCCACCCTTACATGGTAAAGTTAATAGGATTAGGAAGCCTAATCTGATTACAATTTGATTGGCATAATTTGGGAAAGGTTTCCTAAGTGGTTTAGGAAACTGCCACCTTCCATCTTACAGACTTGTAGTTGGTTTAGGAAACTGCTGGATTGGACGGGATCACGGGACCCGCGACCTTCATACCTGGCCAGTTGGTACAAACCGCCTGGTTCTGGTAAACACCTTGGGATTGCTCGGCTCTTGGCACCTTTACCAAAATAACCGGTACCTCTTGGTGATGTGGCAGACCGGCTCCATGGCTGGATAATTTTGGACATATCAGCTGCCCCCCATTTTCGGAACTGACTGGATGCTTCGTGGAGTGAGGATTCAAAAATCAGTATTGCCTTGGAAACCGTCCGGATGTCCCCCGGGAATGCTAGACGGGATGGGACCCACACTCTAGGTAATTCGGTTGAGTAACCGACCGATACAGGTAGGAGCTCGGGTGTGGGTGTTGCCACGTGTCTGGGAGTAATTGGCCTGGTCAGGGTTCAGCGGAGTCAATTCGGATGTAACCGAACAGTCGCGTGGTAATTGGACCGTCACGTCACACATTTAATGCGCGCATCTTTTGAGGCAACCCTTCACGTGCCCGAGGTGACAGCTGTCTGACGGTTCTTGGCGGGAAAACATCTGAGCCGTTGGATCAATTTGATTTGGACTGTCCGCAATTCCTATATAAGGAACACTTGCCCATTTCTTCAGTTCCTGCTGCCAAGTGAGAGTGTTTACCGAGCGGTTTAAGAGCATTCAAGATGCCCGAGCAAGATTCCCGACCTCTTTTTTGCGCTAAACCTTGTAAGTCCTTCCTTCCTATCTTCAGTTCTTCATTCTCTTCTTCTTTTTTGAACAAAGCTGGAGGGAGCGAACCCACTTAGACTAGAACGAGCGTGGAATTTCTTCTTCTTTAGGTTTTGTCACTTTTTTCAATCTGGGGGCACACTAGAGCAGATTAACCGAATGGGGGTTCCCGAGAGAGTCTTGAGAGAGTGTTGTCTTTCTTCTCGAGTCTTGTACGACCTTCCCTTTAGGTCTTCCACAGGCGTAGTCATGTGTCATTCAGATTTTAACTCGTCATCCCGGTCGGAAGGCGAGCAGGTGCGGTCAGGGTCCATGAGCTCAAGCCCATACCCTCCTTCTCTGGCCCCCTCTGACCAGCATAGTGAGGGCATAATACCTGCTCGGGCATTTCACTAGGAAACGCGCCCAAATTCTCCCGTAGCCTCGATGTCTCGTGGGTCAGGCGACGAGGGGTCTGTGCCGATCAGCCCCGGGGTCGTCTTCGCGTGTGAGTCCATCGTTAGTACCCTGCGAGGCCCTGACTTGGAACGGATCAAGGATAGGTATGAGCTTCTCGCCCCCTTTTCTCTTGACGTCCATGATGGCGGAACTCACTTCCACGAGTCGGGCTTCGTCACCTTGTACGAGGATGCTTTCATGGCGGTCCTTTGCCTGCCTATCCACCCAGTTGCTTGGGATGCGCTCATCTTCCTCGGATCTCCCTCGGGCAACTTGCGCCGAATGGTTGGCGATATCTGATGGGATGCATATCCTTGTGACCCCAAGTCCTCGGGTATGAGCTCACATTGCAGGAGTTCTTCTGAACCCACCAGCCTTTCCAGGTTCACGGGGAGGCCGGTTTCTTCTCGCTCGGGACCAGGCAGGGCGAAAAATAATTGTTAACTGCCCGAGCAACAATAAGGGATGGAAGAAAAAATTCTTCCAAGTGTCCACCCTGGGTCTATGTGAGAACGCGCCGGGTATTCAGCTGAGGACCTCCTGGGCGAGGAAGCTGAGGAGTAAGCCCAAGTACCCTTTCTTTCTTGCTTAGCTTCTTTACTTTGCCTTGACTAACCCATTTGCATGTTTGTTTTGCAGTGGGATCAGTGGACCCGCCGAGTCTTCCTGACAAGCTCCAAGCGTGGGTCTTGTCTTTGGCGGAGGACCCTACTGATATTAACAAAGTGCTGATCCGGTTGGGGAGCCCGAAGATCTCTTACAAGCTCCAGGACTTTACAACTCGCATCCTCCCGGCGATCATTCTGAGTAAGTACCATCTCTTGACCGTCCGGTTTTCTTTTCATTTGGGATTTTGCTGAATTCTGACACGTTCCTGGTTTTGCAGGAATGGCTCCCAAGAACACGGCGACGTTGAAGGAGAAGGAGGCGACTCTGATGTCCTGGGCTGGCCAAAAGAGGAAGAAGCCGGATCCCGCAGTAGGCCAGCCCTTGAAAAGGATTTCCCGCAGGATATCCATCCGGGCTGAGAAGGAAGCTGCTGCTACTTCTACACCCGTGGTTACAATTACTGTACGACCACCTCCTCCTGCAGCCAGACCGTCCGGGATCTCCTTCCCAACCATGGAGGAGGCTCGTGCGAGCCCCTCTTCGATGCCGGAGGTCGAGACGGCGGACGATGTCCGTGGAAGGGTGCGTCTAGGGTTGCTGCAGAGTCAGATTGACAAGTGCACCTTGATGAGCCCCGAGGCCATTATCAGTTGGCTATATAGCATCAGCCACATGGTAAGTCTCTTTGTAGTGTGAACCTTCGCTTTTTCTCCATGCGTATACTAACATTGTCTTGTTCTTGCAGATTGGATGTATTGCGGCCGGGGCTGAGACCACCCTTCCGGGCATTGCTGAGAGGTTGGCCGCTGCTGAGGCTAACCTTTCCGTAGAGAGGGCTGCTCGGGAGTCCGCAGAGTTTGCCCTCACCGTGGAGGAAGAAAGATCCCGGGCAACGGCCCTAGAGCTGGGGGAGGTCCGTGACTCCATGTCAACCGAGCGGGCCGCCCGGAAGGTCGCAGAGGCTAAGACTGCGGCTACGGAGGCTGAGAGGATCACCACCGAGAAGATTGATGAGGCCAAGGTTGCAGCATCAGAGTCTAGGAAAATCTCTACCGAAAAGGATCTCACAGCTATGACGGCCATGCTCTCGGAGCTTACTGCTGCTCGGGAGGCTGAAGCCAAAAAAGTTGAGGAGGAATTCGAGGCTAGGTTCCTTATAGGCTACACCGACCTAGCGAAGCGGGTTGCTGCTGACCATCCCGACTGGGATCTGTCCGGGTACTCCTGGGCCGAGTCCGGTTACTTGAAGGAAGGCCAGGCTGACTCCGAGGTCGCCGTTGAGGCCGAGGTCACCGCCGAAGCTGAGGTCGTTGCTGAAGCTGCACCGGCTGGGGCCCCCTCTGTTGATGAGCAGGCTACGGAGGAGGAGGAAGTAGACTATTTTTATTTTTTTTGTAGTTTTTCTTTTTCTTTTTGGGGAGGCTACTACAACTGCCCCCCAGGCTTTGTACAGTTTCCTTTTAATTAATGAAAAGGCCCCTGAGGTCAACCTTGTTTTCCATTAACTGTTTCTTTTTTCTATACTCTGCCTATTTTTAATTGCTATTATCCGCTCGATTTTTGACCGACCTAACACCTGCCTTAGCAAATGTTTTAGGACGGTAACTAATAGAACACCTAGTCTTTTTGACCTTTTTAAAGGTAATTGCCCGGAGTGCCGTAGGAATTGGTCCTATTTAGAAGTGCAGTAGGAACTGGTCCTGTCTAGCATCCGGGATCGCCCGGTGTATTATAGGAATACCCAGTATTACCGTCCGGGATATCTCGGTGTATCATAGGTGTATCATGTTTTACCGTCCGGGATATATCTCTGATCACCATAAGTACTTAGGAATATCTTCCAAGTTCTTGTAGTGACCGGTGTGATTCCCTGTTTTGGCCTAATGTACCCCTGCCCCCCAATCATTTTGCTAAGGTGGGAGTGCAAGAGTAAGTGGCCGTAGGGAACCGACCTGGAACATGGGTGGTTGCAGGGTCATTTGAAGCTTGCCATCGTCGGCCACCTAGGGGTTTGGCCCCGTCGTCGACTGGACCTAAGCGAAGCTTTAAGTAATTTCCTGTTTAGGTCTAGTATCCCCTTGCCCCCATGCGTCCTGTGAAGGTAGGGGCGTGATGAGGAGCGACCATAGGCCTGAGGTCTTTGTGCCTTGGGGTTAGGCCCAAGGTCTTTGGTGCCTCGGGGTTAGGCCCGAGGTCTTTTGTGCCTTAGGGTTAGGCCCAAGGTCTTTGGTGCCTCGGGGTTAGGCCCGAGGTCTTTTGTGCCTTGGGGTTAGGCCCAAGTTCTTTTCTGCCTTGGTGTTTAGCCAAGGTTTTTTCTGCCTCGGGGTTAGGCCCGAGGACTTTTTTTGCACTGCACGGGGTACTGACAGGAGTTAATTTTCAAAGTAAACTATTCAATTTTATTTAAAGATAAAAATTTATAATGGTTGCTCGATCAGAGCTACAAAAAGAAACTTCTCTACCAATACTAAATTCCCGTGAGCAAATGTTACTGATAATACTTGCGGAGGTGTTGCACATTCCAGGGATGGGAGAGATCATGCCCGTCCATGCTCTGTAGCCAGTAGCTTCTCGGTCAGTTGACCCGGGTTACTTTATATGGGCCTTCCCAGTTTGGCCCCAACTTCCCATGGCTCGGGATTCAGGTAGACTGGTTCACTGCCTTAAGGACGAGGTCTCCGACTTGAAAACTGCGGTGCTTCACCTTGCTATTGTAGTATCGAGAAACCCGTTGCTTGTAGGCCGCCACCTTTAGGTAGGCCCAGTTTCTTTTTTCCTCTACCAAATCCAGTTCGGACCTAAGAGCTTCTTCGTTATTCGGCGCACTGAAGTTGGCCACCTGGTATGTTGGCAACCCGAGCATTGTGGGGACCACAGCCTGAAATTCATAAGTTAAAGAGAACGGCGTCTCGCCTATCGCCGCTCGGGGTGTAGTGTGATAGGCCCACAGGAGGGTTGGTAGCTCTTCAGATCACAGCCCTTTGGCGCCTTCAAGCCTCATTTTGATTGAGTGCAAGATTGTTCGGTTGGTTACCTCAACTTGACCGTTGGCTTATGGGTGCTCGGGGGAGGAGTAATAATTCAGTATCCCGTAGCCTGAGCAGAATTGTCTAAAGATGGGCGTGTAAAATTGCCTGCCATTATCGCTGACCAGGACCCGGGGAATGCCGAACCTGTTGAGAATATTCCTTTCCACAAAGCTCTCTATCTTCCGTTCGGTTATCGTCGCCAAGGGCTCGGCCTCTGCCCATTTGGTGAAGTAGTCAACACCTATTACGACAAATTTGACCTGCCCTTTTCCCATTGGCAGGGGACCGATAATATTTATGCCCCACTGGGCGAACGGCCAGGGACTGTGGATGGGTGTCTGGAGGGCTCCCGGTCGGTTGATCATGGGAGAGTATCGTTAGCACTTGTCACACCTTTGGACGTACTCTTGGGAATCCCAGGCCATGGTTGACCTATAGTAACCTTGCAATAGGGCCTTTCTGGAGAGTGCCCTGCCTCCGATGTGGTTCCCGCACACTCCTTCGCGGATTTCAAACAGTATTGCTTGGACTTGCGTAGGATGAACACAGCGGAGGTATGGGATAGTGAATCCCCTCTTGTAGAGGATGCCATCGAGAAGATGATATCGTGCTGCCCGGTATTTAACCCGGCGGGCTTCTTCCTTATCGTCTGGTAGCATCCCCGTTGTCAAGAATGTCACGAGCGGGTCCATCCAACAAGGTTCCAGAGTGACCAGGTCTACCTCCATGCCCTCTGAGTTAATCACACTTGGCTCAGGTAGGTATTGTATCCTTATCCCGGGCAAGTCTGACTCAGAAGACGAGGTGAGGTGAGCCAACTAGTCGGCTCTGGTATTTTCTTCTCTGGGTATCTGCGTGATGGAGAATCCCCGTAGCTGCTTGGAAACCGCTCGGACAAGGGCCAAGTAGGCTACCATGCAGTCTTCCCGGGCTTCGTACTCTTGGTTAACCTGATTGACCACGAGCTGGGAGTCAGTGTAGCCCTGAACCTATTATGCTCTCATAGAGATGGCAAATTGTAACCCGACCAAGAGGGCTTCGTTTTCAGCCTCGTTGTTGGAGGCACGGAACCCAAACCTTAGTGCATATTCGAGCTAGATACCGTCGGGGGTAGTCAGGATGATTCCTAGCCCACTGCCTTCCTGATTGGAGGAACTATCCACATGCAGTACCCAGGTTGGGATGTAAGAGTGTAACCCAGGCGGTAAGGCCGAGGGTTCAGAATCTTCGACTGGGTCCTCAGGATACGTAAATTCGACTAAAAAGTCTGCTACGACTTGTCCCTTGATGGCTGTCCGGGGTCGGTAGATCACTTCAAACTCTTCCAGTTCCAATGCCCACTTGATGAGCCTCCCATACGTGTCTGGATGACTGAGGAGTCTGCAAAGAGGTTGATCGGTGAGGACCACAATGGCATGGGCTTTAAAGTATGGGCGGAGCCTTTGGGCCGAGGTGATAAGGGCGAATGCCAGTTTCTCGATGCAGGAGTATCTGCTCTCTGTGCCCTATAACGCCCGGCTGGTGTAGTACACTGGGAACTGTATCCTGTGCTCGTCCCGAATAAGTGCCGAGCTAACCGCCGATGGTGACATTGCCAAGTATAAAAATAATTCTTCCCCCGGCACGGGTGTTGAGAGGAGGGGAGGGGACGCTAGGTACTTCTTGAGTTCCTGGAATGCCTCTTCACACTCTTCCGACCACTGGAATGCTTTGCGGAGGATTTTGAAGAATGGCAGGCACCGGTCAGTAGCTCGAGAGACAAATCTGTTCAGTGCGGCCACCCGTCCGGCTTGGCTCTGTATTTTCTTCGTTGATTTGGGCGACCGCATATTGATGATGGCTTTGATCTTCTTGGGGTTTGCCTCAATCCCCCGTCTGCTGACTAGATGGCCCAGAAATTTCTCGGACGAGACACCAAAGGTGCATTTGGCCGGGTTCAACCTCATCCTAAATTTTCTCAAAATGTTGAAGGCCCCGGCCAGATGCTCGAGGTGGTCGGGCTCGTCCCGGCTCTTGACCACTAGATCATCCACATACACCTCCATACACTTTCCAATATGGTCTTTAAACATGTAGGTGACCAGGTGCAGGTAGGTAGCTCCGGCGTTCTTGAGACCGAACGGCAGAACCTTGTAGCAATACGTCCCCTGGTCGGTGATGAATACCGTCTTCTCTTCGTCCCCGAGGTACATGCTGATCTGGTTGTACCACGAGTAGGCGTCCATGAATGAGAGGAGTGAGTGACCTGCCGTGGAGTCTACAAGGAGGTCTATCCTAGGTAGCAGATAGCAATCCTTGGGGTAGGCCTTGTTGAGGTCGGTGACAAGAACAACATTAGCTAACCAGTCGGGATAGTGGACCTCTCGGATGGACTTCGCCTTTAGGAGCTTCTCGACCTCCTCACTCACTGCTTTCTGTCTCTCGGGGGCCATGCCCCTTCTCTTGTACTTTACTGGGCGGCAGTCCAGGCCGAGATTGAGACAATGGGACATTACCCGCGGATCAATCCCGGGCATATCCTCATGACTCCAAGCAAAAACGTCCTGATTTTGTCTCAGGAACTAAGTCAGTTTTTCCTTCAGGCCAGGCTCCAGTAGGGTACCAATGCTGACCGTGCAGTCTGGGTACTCGAGATCTAGCGTCACTTTTTCCAGTTCTTCCATCGGACCAATTGTGTCACTCTGATCCCGGGGGTCCATCTCTTGAATGTTCAATGTTTCCGTGATTGCCCCCCAGCGCAACAAGCTGACATAACAACTCCGGGCAGTATTCTGATCTCAACGAAAGCATCTAGGTCCCTAAGGAGTTGGGAACTTCACTATCAAGCTGTAGGTAGAGACGACCGCCCTGGCCTTGTTGAGGGTAGGCCTGCCAAGGATGACATTGTAGGCCAACGGTGCTTCTATGATCACGAAACTGGTCAGCACGGAAGCTTGTTGAGGGTAGGTCCCTATGAGAACTGTAAGCTCGATTGTCCTGAGCAGTTGTGTGCTGGAGCCGTTGAATCCAACCAGGGGAGTGACAACTGGCCGGAGCCGATCCCTGGAGATCCCGAGCTGATCGAATGCCGATGTGAACATGATATCGGACGAGCTGCCTGTGTCCACTAGCACCCTCTAGACCATATAGTTGGCTATAGAAAGCGTCACTACTAGCGGGTCATCATAGGGGCAGTGGATGCCCTGCAAGTCATCGGATGTGAATGTTAGAGCATTGGTTGGGGAGGAGCCGGTGGATTGGACCTGCCAGACATCTGCCCGGGATGCCCGAGCATGCCTCTTCTGTGCTGACTGTGAATCTTCTCCGCCTGATGTTCCTCCGGAAATCACGTGGATGTGGCCAAGTGGTCGTGGCTGATCGGGAGCTCGGGTGTCCTAGCGGGGTCATCTATCTGTGGAGACAAACTCTGCGAGGTGTCCCTGCTCAATCAGCTTCTCCATTTCCATCTTCAATTTAAAGCAATCCTCCGTTTCATGGCCGTGATCGCTGTGGTAGCGGCAAAACTTGTCCCGGTTCCTCTTACCGGGAGGGGCTCGTAGTTTAGCTGGCTGTGGAAGCAGCCTCTGCATCTCTGCGGTAGCCATGACTTCTTGAATGGGCCGGGAAACGGGTGTGAAAGCAATCGGGTTCTAACCCCTAGCGTCCTTCTGATCTTGCTTCGGCTTCTTTCCCGAGCCCTTCTCGAATCCTTCACGCTTGTGCTTGGCCTTTGGGGATTCATCTCCTGCCTGGCCGGCGTGCTTTGCCATCAGGAATTCTTCAGTATCTGTGTATTTTCTGACCCTCTCCGAGAGCTCCACCAGGTTACCGGTCGATCACGATGGAACGACGTGGCAACCTTGGTGTGTTGAACTCCCGAACAGAAGGCCGTAATTGCAGCCGTTTCATTGAGGTTGCGGATCAGGAGCCTTTGTTGGTTAAAACGGTCCACATATTCCCTCAAGGACTCCCCTTTTCGCTGCTTGACGGTCAGCAGCTTAGTGTCCGGTTGCTACCGATCGAGCATCCCGACAAACTGGCTGATGAACAGCTTGCCGAGGGCTTTGAAGTTGTCGACCGTCCAGGGCTTTAAAGCATGGAACTACTGTGCAGCTGCCCCCTTGAGAGTACTGGGAAAGGCCAGGCACAGTAGTTCGTCCACCATGGTGACCAGTGCCATCTGAGCCTTGTAAGTGTGGATGTGGCCTACCAGACTCCCTGTACCATCGTAGGAGCTGAGGTGAGGGGGTTTGAACTTTCGTGGAATAGGAAACTGTGTCACCCGAGCAGTAAAAGGAGATTCTTTCTCCGTGTTTGTGAGGTCTTGACCGGACTTGCGGTTCAACCTCTCGATCTGCTACTACAATTGCTCGAACTGGGCATTGACGTCATCCCGCCAGGTCCTCCTCTTTGTATCCGAGCAGTAGGTCAGATCGGATGACGAGGCCTCGTCCTCGAAGTGCGTCAACCTTTGGGATCGATCCAGGCTCTGGGTCTGAGTAATCGTGTGCCGAAGGTCCCCCTGGCTCCTGGTCGGGGGGTCCTCGGCTGATTCTCGGACTCTCAGTCCTGACTCTTCTCCTCTGGCCGCACACCGTCGGTTGATGATGGTCCTGGCATCCTCCACCAGGCGATGATCGGGCTATCGCCCTTGTGAACGCCTAGTTTCCTGGCTGCGCTTACCATCACCGAGGGGTTCCCGGTCTGGTGGAGACACCAGGTTGGAACGGGCTTGCCTACGTGCCTGAGTGGGCTTTTTGATAGGGGCGCTCTTCTCGGGCTGATTTTCGAACGCAGGACGGTTCTCCTGTCGGGCCAAAAGTGCCTCCATCTATTCTTGTGTCCGGCGCTGGCCCTCCAAGAGTTATGCCAGTGTCGCCGTTATCTGCTCGGTGGTCATGGAGGCATCCTGCTGCTCAAGTTGCGGGTTGCCCTGACCGGTCGGAGCAGTAGTTTTCTTACCCATCTTTGGCGGCATGTTGATCAGTCAAGGATTTTTGTTAATGAGAAGAACATGTCCTTCCCACAGACGGCGCCAAACTGATGCCGCCTAAATTTGGTAAGAGGGGTTTAGTGAGTAAACAAGACAAGAACAATTTGTATGTGGTTCGGTCCCGTTAACGAGGTGACCTACGTCCACGGTTGTGTCTGTGCGGTCTCACTAGCAGATCACTGGCGGGCCTGGTGAGCCAACAAAGATGGGCGGCACTACCAGTAATATTGGCTGGGTATATGCGTGTTGATGGTGAGTTCTCTGTTGTACGCTTGTAAGGTTAGAGAATTATTTTCGGATCCCCATTGACAGGGTAGGTGGGCTCTTTTATAGATGCAAGAGTCCACCCTTACATGGTAAGTTAATAGGATTAGGATGCCTAATCTGATTACAATTTGATTGGCATAATTTGGGGAAGGTTTGCTAAGTGGTTTAAGAAACTGCCACCTTGCATCTTGTAGACTTGTAGTTGGTTTAGGAAACTGCTGGATTGGACAAGCTCACGGGACCCGCGACCTTCATGCCCGGCCAATTATTACGAACCACCAGGTCCTGATAAACACCTCAAGATTGCTCGGCTCTTGGCACCTTTACCGAAATAACCGGTACCTCTTGGTGATGTGGCAGACCGGCTCCATGGCTGGATAATTTTGGACATATCAAGGGTTAATTACACTCACCTCCCTTGTGGTTTTGCCTTAATTATACGAACCTCCCTCGTATTTTGGGAAATTACACGGACCTCCCTTATGTCTTGCATTTTGTAATACTTTAATGGAGGAAGTGTTACATAATATTAATTTTAAGGGGGAAAAGTGTTACAAAATACTAATTTTAATGGTGGTCCGTGTAATTAAGACAAACTACAGGGGAGGTGAGTGTAATTAACCCTACTTTTTATTAGACAATTTCAAAGTTTACCTTTTTTTATATAAGATTAAATTCAAAGTCAAAATCTATTTGAAGCTAAAAATTTCAACCTTAAGAAGTACAAAAATGAAATGTAAAACAATTTCACAACAGTCAAACCTATTTTAGTCTAGGGGTGACTTTTTGGGTGCGTTTGTCTCAAAAATGCTACACTCCCAATTTTTTTCAAAATTTTTTCCACAAACTATACATCCTGTCTTTGATTTCAGTACGTCCCGTGTGGGATTTTTATGGAGTCCACCAAAATTAAAGGCCAAGATATATAATTGTAGAAAAAATTGTAAAAAAGATCATGGGTGTAGCATTACTCCCGTTTATCTTGCTGTTATCACGGGAATTCCATCCGGCATATCATCTTGTTGCTTCTCTGGGTTTGTGTGGGTGGTTTGATTCGTTCCCAGTTCTCTTATAGAGTACTTGTACTTTTGGTGTTTATTTCTTGGTGTGTTGTTGCGTTGGATGGTGCAATGGTATGGGTGTTTTTTGGGTTGTATTTGGTCTATTCATGACCTTTTGATTTATTTATTAATTTGCAATTCAAAAAAAATAGTGGAAATTTAACAAAGGATTTATTAAATTAGGACGGAGGAAGTACCAATTAGTTGAGAAGTTTTTAGTGAATCCATCATACTATGTTAGTATGTTGACGTGATGCATGTCATCATTTAATT
The DNA here is from genome assembly GCA_033977485.1 of Hydrangea macrophylla. Taxonomy (NCBI): domain Eukaryota; kingdom Viridiplantae; phylum Streptophyta; class Magnoliopsida; order Cornales; family Hydrangeaceae; genus Hydrangea; species Hydrangea macrophylla. The sequence goes on from CM066995.1 coordinate 36,499,780, forward strand.
CAAATCATACATGTGCTCTCTATTTCTAGGGGATCATGAAAAGTTTGCAAATTTGAAGTCTTGCTAACCAATTATCACAATCCTCTGAAAAATAGGGGACTAAGTATATGACTTAGATTAAATGATCACACTATATCAGCATGTTAATGTAGTTAAACAGGCTCACTGAAGTTATTTTTTGTAAATGCATAATTAGATAGTCATAAAATTTATGAGCATTTAATATATGTTTCAATTGAATACGAGGACTACCTATTCCAAAGCAAGGAAAAGTCTTCGGTCCTCCAATGTGGTAATTTTAGTGTATATACATTAAAGTGGTTTCAGGTAGGAGTATTTATTTTTGGATAAGGAACATTTGTTCCGTGACCAGAATCAATTGTTCCCATCAAAACCATCTGGCCACTTTGGAATAAATATGATACGCCCAGAAATATTCCGCTACAGTCAAACCTCCATGTCAGCAGCTCAGGACCCGGACTATCCGGAATGGGAGCTCACGTCCCACCAGTCCCGAGGTCTTTCGAGTGCAACTGCTCAGTATGCTCGCACAGCCCGGGCATGCAACGCCATAGCTCTCCATGAGGTGTAGTTTGACAGCTAAGCCGTGCAGCAGTTTCCTAAATCAGTCAGAAGACGGGTAAGAAAGCTACTTCTCTGACTGGTCAGGAGAACTTGCAGCTCGAGCAGCAGGCCGCCTCCATGACCTCTGAGCAGATGACGGCAGCGCTCGCGCAACTCCTGGAAGGCCAACGGCAAACCCAGCAGCAAATCGAAGCATTGTTGGCCTTGCAGGAGAAGCGCCCTTAATAAGAGAATCAGACAGGGAAGAGTGCCCCCGACCGGGAGCCCAGAAGAGTCCAGATCCATACCCACTCTGCGCCGGTATCCCCGTCGGATTGGGAACACGCCCGAGATGGTGACTGTAGCAGAGCACCTAGGCACCCCAGGTGGCTAGCTCGTACCAATCCTCGTCCGGTAGAAGATGCCAGAGACATAATCAACAGGCACCGCGCCATCAGGGGGGAGGGATCAGGGCCAAAACCCCAGGAATCAGCCAAAGTCCCTCCGGCCCGGAGTCGGGGAGATGTTAGGCATACGATTACCCAGAGCCGGAGCCGGATTCTATCCCTGAGGTCAACACACTTTGAAGAGGAAGACTCGTCGTCTGATCCGACTTACTGTTCGGACATTGAAAGGAAGACCGAGCAGGAAGACGTGAATGCTCAATTCCAGGGTTTGCAAAAATAGATCGAGCAACTGAGCCTCAAGCAGCGTCTTGACCATACCAACACGGAGACCGAGTCGCCCTATACCGCTCAGGTCACCGGATTCCCCATCCCACGGAAGTTCAAGCCAGTGCATCTCATTTTTTATGACGGGACAGGGAGCCCAGTTGATCACATCCACACCTACAGGGCCCAGATGGCGTTGGTTACCACTATCGACGAATTGTTGTGCCTGGCCTTCCCTAGCACTCTCAAGGGGCCAACCGTGCAGAGGTTCCACGCCCTTAAACCCCGAACGATTGATGACTTCAAGGCGCTGAGCAAGCTATTCATTAGCCAGTTCGTAGGGATGCTTGACCGGTCGCAGCCGGACACTCAGCTATTGACCGTTAAGCACTGCAAGGGTGAATCCCTAAGGGAGTATGTGGATCGCTTCAATCAGCAGAGGCTCCAGATCCGTAATTTGAACAAAACAACAGCCATCATGGCCTTCTGCTCGGAAGTTCAACACACCAAGGTCGCCATATCGTTCCACCAAGACCGACCGGCAACCCTGGTGGAGCTCTCGGAGAGGGTCAGAAAGTATATAGACACAGAAGAATTCCTAAAATCCAAGCGCACTGGCTTTGCGGGAGATGAGTCCCCGAAAGCCAAGCAGAGGCGTGAGGGCACTGAGAAGGGCCCAGGCAGGACCAGCAGAGAGGAGGCCAGGATCAGCTCCAAATCGCTTTCATGCCACTATCCCGACCAATCCACGAAGTCATGGCCGCCGCCGAGGCACAGATGTTACTGTAACAACCGGCGAAACTTAAAGCCCCGCTCGGAAAGAGGAATTGGGATAAGTTTTGCCGCTTCCATAGAGACCAAGGCCATGACACAGAGGAATGCTTCAAGTTGATGATAACTATAGAAAAACTGATCGAGTAGGGTCATCTGGCAGAGTACGTCGCCACAGATGGACAGCCTACGCAAGGAGCCCGAGCTCCCGGTCAAATACAGCCTCTTGGTCAAATCAACGCGATCTCCGGAGGAACATCGGGCTGCGGGGACTTACAGTCGGGAAGGAAGAGGCATGCTCGGGCATCTTGGGCAGATGTCAGGTAGGTCCAATCCACCGGCTCCCCGCCAACTGACATAGTGACATTCACCTCTGACGATTTGCAAGGCGTCCACGGCCCCCATGATGACCCGTTGGTTGTGGCTCTCTTCATAGCCAATTACATGGTTAAGAGGGTGTTGGTGGACACAAGCAGCTCGACCAATATCATGTTCATGTCAGCATTCAATCAGCTCGGGATGTTTAGGGATCGGCTCTGCCCGGTTGCTACTCCCCTAGTGGGTTTTAACGGATCCAGCACCCAACCGCTCGGTATCATGGAGCTCCCTGTGGTTTTTTGAACTTACCCTCAGCAGATCTCCTTGCTGTCAAACTTTGTAATAGTGGAGGCTCCATCTGCCTACAACGTCATTCTTGGGAGGCCCATAGTCAACAGAGCCAGGGCCGTCGTCTCCACCCATAGCCTGACAGTTAAGTTCCCGACCCCTCAGGGACACTGGAGCCTGCGTGGAGATTAGGCAACTGCCCAGAGTTGCTATGTCAGTTCTCTTTGTCGGGAGGTCATCACAGAGACATTGAATGTCCAGGAGATGGACCCGAGAGATCAGAATGATAGAGTGGGCCCGATCGAAGAATTGGAACAAGTGACATTGAACCCACAACTCCCAAGCCAAACAGTAAGCATCAGCACCTTGTTGGAGCCCCGCCTAGGGAGAAGCTGATTCAATTCCTGCAACAGAGTCCGAATGTATTCGCTTGGTGCAATGAAGATATGCCCGGAGTTGATCCCCGAGTAATATCTCATCGGCTCAACGTCGACCCAATCTCCTGGCCTGTGAACCAGAAGAGACGGGGCATGGACCCTGAGAGACAAAGAGTAGTGTGTGAGGAGGTCGAGAAGCTCCTCAACGCCCACTCCATACGAGAGGTCCACTACCCCGATTGGCTAGCCAACGTAGTACTTGTCAAGAAAAGCAACAGGAAGTGGAGGATGTGCATGGACTTCACCGACCTGAACAAAGCCTACCCCAAGGACTGTTATCCGCTGCCCAGGATAGACCTCCTTGTGGATTCCACAGCCGGCCATTCGCTCCTCTTGTTTATGGACGCCTACTCCAGGTTTAATCAGATCAGCGTGTACCTCGAGGACGATGAAGAGACTTCATTCATCATGGACTAGGGGTTCTACTACTACAAAGTCATGCCTTTCGGCCTTAAAAATGCCGGGGCAACTTATCAACGCCTGGTCAATCACATGTTCAAAGACTTGATCGGGAAATCAATGGAGGTGTACGTCGACGATTTACTGGTCAAAAGGCTGGACGAGTCCGACCATTTGGAACATTTGGCCGGGACCTTTAGCATTTTGAGGAAGTTCAGGATGAGGTTGAACCCGACCAAGTGCACATTTGGTGTCTCATCCGAAAAGTTTTTGGGGCACCTAGTCAGCAGGCGGGGCATTGAAGCAAACCCTGAGAAAATCCAGGTCCTCATCAACATGCGATCGCCCAGGTCGACTAAAGAAGTACAGAGTCTGGCCGGACGGGTTGTCACACTGAACATATTTGTCTCCAAAGCTACCGACCGGTGCCTGCCGTTTTTCAAGATCCTCCGTAAGGCGTTTTAGTGGTCTGAGGAGTGTGAGGAGACATTCCAGGCACTCAAGAAGTACATGGCATCTCCCCCTCTACTTTCAACACCCGTACCCGGGAAGGAATTTTTCCTATACCTGGCAGTATCACCCTCAGTGGTCAGCTCGACACTCATTAGGGAAGAGCATGGGATATAGTTCCAAGTGTACTATACCAGCCGGGCACTCCAGGGCGCAGAAAGCAGATACTCCCGCATCCAAAAACTTGCATTCGCTCTCATCACCTCTGCTCGGAGACTCTGTCCGTACTATCAGGCCCATGTTATTTTGGTACTTACTGACCAACCTCTCCACAGGATCCTAAGCAGGCCTGACACGTTTGGGAGGTTTGTCAAGTGGACCGTGGAGTTAGAGGAATTTGAAGTAACCTACCGCCCCCGGACGGCAATCAAAGTGTAAGCAGTAGCAAATTTTCTGGTTGAGTTCACATATCCGAAAGACCCGATTGAAGAGCTCGACCCACCGGTCCTACCGCCCGGGTTACAGGCTGACATCCCCACCTGGGTGTTGTATGTGGACAGTTCCTCAAACCAGCAAGGCAGTGGGGCAGGAATCATCTTGACTACGCCCAACGGCATCCAGCTCGAGTATGCTGTAAGGTTTGGGTTTCGTGCCTCCAACAACGAAGCTGAGTATGAAGCCCTAGTGGTCGGATTGCAGTTAGCCACTTTCATGGGTACGCAATAGGTTCAAAGTTACAGCGACTCTCAGTTCATGGTCAATCAAGACAACCATGACTATAAAGCCCGGGGAGACAACATGGTAGCCTATCTAGCCCTTGTCCGAGCGGTTTCGAAGAAGCTTCAGGGTTTCTGTATCATACAGAAACCTAGAGAGGAAAACTTCAGGGCTGACCGGTTAGCCCGCCTCGCTTTGTGTTCTGAGTCAGACTTGCCTAGTATAAGGGTGGAATACCTGCTCGAGCCAAGTGTGATCAACTCAAAATGCATGGAGGTAGAACCTAATGCCTTGGGACCCAGCTGGATGGACCCGATCGTAGCATTCCCGACAATGGGCGTGTTACCCAACGAGAAAGAGAAGGCCAGTCGGGTCAGGTACCGAGCGGCCCGATATCATCTTATAGACAACATCCTCTATAAAAGGGGATTCTCTGTACCGTATCTTTGCTGCGTCCATCCCACACAGGTCCAATCAGTGTTGTACGAAATCCATGAAGGAGTGTGCGGGAATCACATCGGAGGCCGGGCACTCTCTAGAAAGGCCTTACTGCAAGGATATTACTGGCTGACAATGGCCCAAAATTCTCAGGAGTATGTCAAAAGATACGACAAATGTCAGAGATACTCTCCCATGATCAACCGACCAGGAGAGCTTCAGACACCAATCTAAAGCCCCTGGCCCTTTGCCCAGTGGGGTATCGACATTGTCGGACCCCTACCGACGTGAAAAGGACAGGTCAAGTTTCCAGTCATCACCGTGGACTAATTTACCAAGTGGGCAGAGGCCGAGCCTTTGGCAACAATAACTAAGCGAAAAAAAGAAAGCTTCATGGAAAAGAATATCCTCAGTAGGTTCGGCATTCCCCGGGTTCTGGTCAGCGACAACGGCAGGCAATTCAACACCCCATTGTTCAGGTAGTTATGCTCGAGCTACGGGATACTTAATCACTACTCCTCCCCCAAGCACCCTCAAGCTAATGGTCAAGTCAAGGTGACAAATCGAACGATCTTCCAGTCGATCAAAACAAGACTTGAAAGCGCCAAAGGACTGTGGGCTGAAGAGCTTCCAACCCTCCTGTGGGCCTACCGAACTATGCCTCGAGCGGCAATAGGTGAGACTCCGTTTTCCTTAACCTACGGGTTTGAGGCAGTGGTCCCTATAGAGCTTGGGTTGCCTACCTACCGGGTGGAAAAATACAGCGGGCCAGACAACAAAGATGCACTCAGAATAGAGCTGGACTTGGTACAGGAAAAAAGAGACCGAGCCTATTTAAAGGTGGCAGCCTATAAGTAGCGGGTCTCTCGATATTACAACAGCAAGGTGAAGCATCGTAGTTTTCAAGTAGGAGACCTCGTCCTTAAGGTAGTGAACCAGTCTACCCAAATCCCGAGCCATGGGAAGTTGGGGCCAAACTGGGAGGGTCCATATATAGTTACCCAAGTCAACCGACCGGGAACTTACTGGCTTCGGAGCCTGGATGGACGTGATCTGTCTCACTGTTGGAATGTACAACACCTCCGCAGGTATTATCAGTAGCCCAGAGACGAGGGCAGTTTAGCACTGGTTAGGAAATTTCTGTAGCTCCATTTAAGCATTTTTTATAAATTTTTGAATAAAACAAAAGAATTTACTTTGCAAAATTACTCCTATCAGTATCCCGTCCAATATTGAAAGACCTCGGGCCTAACCCCGAGGCAAAAGACTTTGGCTCAAAACCAAGACCTCAAAGACCTTAGGCCTAACTCCGAGGCAAAAGACATTAGATCAAAACCAAGGCCTAAAAGACCTCGAGCCTAACCCCGAGGCAAAAGACCTTGGCCCAAAACCAAGGCACAAAGACCTCGGGCCTAACCCCGAGGCAACGACTTTGCTTAGGCCCAACCAGCGACGGGGGCAAACCCCCTAGGTGGCTAACGATGGCAAGACTCAAATGACCCTGTAACCACCCATGTTCCAAGTCTGTTTCTTACTGTCAAACACTCCCGTACACCCGCCTTAGTAAAATGCTTGGGGGGCAGGGGATGTGCCGGGCCAAAATAGGAAATCACACCGATCATTAAAAGCACTTGGAATCCTAACATTCCTAAGAACTTATAGTGATCAGAGATAAAACATCCCGGACGGTAGAACAAGATTTTCCCATAATTCACCGGCCCATCCTCGACGGTAAACAGGACAAGTTCCAATGATACACCGGGCAGTCATCTTTAAAACAGGTCGGTAAGACCAGCTGTTCTACCAGTTGGGGTCCTAAACTATTTGCTAAGGCAGGGATTTAGGTCGGTCAAAACTAGGCGGACACTGGCAATCACAAACAGGCATGGAAGTACAAAAATGGTAAATAGTTAATGGAAAAGACGGTCTCAAGGACCTTTTCATTAATTAAAAACTATTTATGCAAGGCTTGGGGGGCAGTTGTAGTAGCCTCCCGTAAAAAAAAACTACAATACAAAAGAAAACAGGTCGGGGACCTTAGTCATCCACCTCGACCATGTCTTTGGTCTCCCCAGCCTCTCCCGCCGGGTCAGCTACTACTCCCGGGACGGAGCCCTCGCTCGGGGCAGCCTCCTCACCAAGTCCGGCATCAGTAGCAGGGCCCTCGCCTACAGCGGGACCTACATCCCAGAAGTCCGAATCAATCCCCTCATAGGATGAGATGTCATACTTGGGGTGATCCCAGGATAGCCTGCGCTTCAAGTCTTTGTAGCCCTAGAAGAAGCCATCATCAAAAGCTTCCTCCTGGGCCCCTGCCGCTACTGCCTCCTCCAGCTCTTCCCTTGCCTCCGCCACCGCTGCGTTGGCCCGAGCTGCATGGCTGGATAATTTTGGACATATCAAGGGTTAATTACACTCACCTCCCTTGTGGTTTTGCCTTAATTATACGAACCTCGCTCGTATTTTGGGAAATTACACAGACCTCCCTTATGTCTTGCATTTTGTATTACTTTAATGGAGGAAGTGTTACATAATATTAATTTTAAGGGGGAAAAGTGTTACAAAATACTAATTTTAATGGTGGTTCGTGTAATTTTTTAAAAAATGGGAGAGATCCGTGTAATTAAGACAAACTACTGGGGAGGTGAGTGCAATTAACCCTACTTTTTATTAGACAATTTCAAAGTTTACCTTTTTTTATATAAGATTAAATTCAAAGTCAAAATCTATTTGAAGCTAAAAAATTCAACCTTAAGAAGTACAAAAATGAAATGTAAAACAATTTCACAACAGTCAAACCTATTTTAGTCTAGGGGTGACTTTTTGGGTGCGTTTGTCTCAAAAATGCTACACTCCCAATTTTTTTCAAAATTTTTTCCACAAACTATACATCCTGTCTTTGATTTCAGTACGTCCCGTGTGGGATTTTTATGGAGTCCACCAAAATTAAAGCCAAGATATATAATTGTAGAAAAAATTGTAAAAAAGATCATGGGTGTAGCATTACTCTCGTTTATCTTACTGTTATCACGGGAATTCCATCCGGCATATCATCTTGTTGCTTCTCTTTGTTTCTTCGAGTGGGGGTTTGTGTGGGTAGTTTGATTCGTTCCCAGTTCTCTTATAGCGTACTTGTACTTTTGGTGTTTATTTCTTGGTGTGTTGTTGCGTTGGATGGTGCAATGGTATGGGTGTTTTTTGGGTTGTATTTGGTCTATTCATGACCTTATTATTTATTTATTAATTTGCAATTCAAAAAAATAGTGGAAATTTAACAAAGGATTTATTAAATTAGTACGGAGGAAGTACCAATTAGTTGAGAAGTTATTTAGTGAATCCGTCATACTATGTTAGTATGTTGACGTGATGCATGTCATCATTTAATTCAAATCATACATGTGCTCTCTATTTCTAGGGGATCATGAAAAGTTTGCAAATTTGAAGTCCTGCTAACCACTTATCACAATCCTCTGAAGAATAGGGGACTAAGTATATGACTCAGATTAAATGATCACACTATCTCAGCATGTTAATGTAGTTTGACAGGCTCACTGAAGTTATTTTTTGTAAATGAAAAATTAGATAGTCATAAAATTTATGAGCATTTAATATATGTTTCAATTGAATACGAGGACTACCTATTCCAAAGCAAGGAAAAGTCTTCGGTCCTCCAATGTGGTAATTTTAGTGTATATACAATAAAGTGGTTTCAGGTAGGAGTATTTATTTTTGGATAAGGAACATTTGTTCCGTGACCAGAATCAATTGTTTCCATCAAAACCATCTGGCCACTTTGGAATAAATATGATACGCCTTGAAATATTCCGCTACAGTCAAACCTCCATGTCAGCAGCTCAGGACCCGGACTATCCGGAATGGGAGCTCACGTCCCACCAGTCCCGAGGTCTTTCGAGTGCAACTGCTCAGTATGCTCGCACAGCCCGGGCATGCAACGCCACAGCTCTCCATGAGGTGTAGTTTGACAGCTAAGCCGTGCAACAGTTTCCTAAATCAGTCAGAAGTTGGGTAAGAAAGCTACTTCTCTGACTGGTCAGCAGAACTTGCAGCTCGAGCTGCAGGCCGCCTCCATGACCTCTGAGCAGATGACGGCAGCGCTCGCGCAACTCCATGAAGGCCAACAGCAAACCCAGCAGCAAATCAAAGCGTTGTTGGCCTTGCAGGAGAAGCGCCCTTAATCAGAGAATCAGACAGGGAAGAGTGCCCCCGACCGGGAGCCCAGAAGAGTCCAGAACCATACTCACTCTGCACCGGTATCCCCGCCGGATTGGGAACACGCCCGAGATGGTGACTTTACCAGAGCACCTAGGCACCCCAGGTGGCTAGCTCATACCAATCCTCGTCCGGTAGAAGATGCCAGAGACATAATCAACAGGCACCGCGCCATCAGGGGGGAGGGATCAGGGCCAAAACCCCAGGAATCAGCCAAAGACCCTCCGGCCCGGAGTCGGGGAGATGTTAGGCATACGATTACCCAGAGCCAGAGCTGGGTTCTATCCCTGAGGTCAACACACTTTGAAGAGGAAGACTCATCGTCTGATCCGACTTACTGCTCGAACATTGACAAGAAGACCGAGCAGGAAGACGTGAATGCTCAATTCCAGGGTTTGCAAAAATAGATCGAGCAATTGAGCCTCAAGCAGCGTCTTGACCATACCAACACGGAGATCGAGTCGCCCTATACTGCTCGGGTCACCGGATTCCCCATCCCACGGAAGTTCAAGCCAGTGCATCTCATTTCTTATGACGGGATAGGGAGCCCAGTTGATCACATCCACACCTATAGGGCCCAGATGGCGTTGGTTACCACTGTCGACGAATTGTTGTGCCTGGCCTTCCCCAACACTCTCAAGGGGCCAACCGTGCAGAGTTTCCATGCCCTCAAACCCCGATCGGTTGATGACTTCAAGGCGCTGAGCAAGCTATTCATTAGCCAATTCATAGGGATGCTTGACCGGTCGCAGCCGGACACTCAACTATTGACCGTCAAGCACCGCAAGGGTGAATCCCTAAGGGAGTATGTGGATCGCTTCGATCAGCAGAGGCTCCAGATCCGTAATTTGAACAAAATAGCAGCCATCATGGCCTTCTGCTTGGGAGTTCAACACACCAAGGTCGCCATGTCATTCCACCAAGACCGATCGGCAACCCTGGTGGAGCTCTCGGAGAGGGTCGGAAAGTATATAGACACAGAAGAAGTCCTAAAATCCAAGCGCACTGGCTTTGCGGGAGATGAGTCCCCGAAAGCCAAGCAGAGGCGTGAGGGCACTGAGAAGGCCCCAGGCAGGACCAGCAGAGAGGAGGCCAGGATCAGCCCCAAATTGCTTTCACGCCTCTATCCTGACCAATCCACGAAGTCATGGCCGCCGTCGAGGCGCAGATGTTACTGTAACAACCGGCCAAACTTAAAGCCCCGCTCGAAAAGAGGAATTGGGATAAGTTTTGCCGCTTCCATAGAAACCATGGTCGTGACACAGAGGAATGCTTCAAGTTGATGATAACTACAGAAAAAATGATCGAGCAGGGTCATCTGGCAGAGTACGTCGCCACAGATGGACAACCTACGCAAGGAGCCCGAGCTCCCGGTCAAATACTGCCTCTTGGTCAAATCAACGTGATCTCCGGAGGAACATCGGGCTGCGGGGACTTACAGTCGGGAAGGAAGAGGCATGCTCGGGCATCTTAGGCAGATGTCTAGTAGGTCCAATCCACCGGCTCCCCGCCAACTGACATAGTGACATTCACCTCCGACGATTTGCAAGGCGTCCACTGCCCCGATGATGACCCGTTGGTTGTGACGCTCTTCATAGCCAATTACATGGTTAAGAGGGTGTTGGTGGACACAAGAAGCTCGACCGATATCATGTTCATGTCAGCATTCAATCAGCTCATGATGTCCAGGGATCGGCTCTGCCCGGTTGGTACTCCCCTAGTTGGTTTTAACGGATCCAGCACCCAGCCTCTCGGTACCATGGAGCTCCCCGTGCTTTTTGGAACTTACCCTCAGTAGATCTCCCTGCTGTCAAACTTTGTAATAGTGGAGGCTCCATCTACCTACAACGTCAGTCTTGGGATGCCCATAGTCAACAGAGCCAGGGCCGTCGTCTCCACCCATAGCCTGACAGTTAAGTTCCCGACCCCTCAGGGACCCGGGAGCCTGCATGAAGATTAGGCAACTGCCCAGAGTTGCTATGTCAGTTCTCTTCGCTGGGAGGTCATCACAGAGACATTGAATGTCCAAGAGATGGACCCGAGAGATCACAATGATAGAGTGGGCCCAATCGAAGAATTGGAACAAGTGGCATTGAACCCACAACTCCCAAGCCGAACGGTAAGCATCGGCACCTTGTTGGAGCCCCGCCTAGGGAGAAGCTGATTCAATTCCTGCAACAGAGTAAGAATGTGTTCGCCTGGTGCCATGAAGATATTCCCGGAGTTAATCCCCGAGTAATATCTCATTGGATCAACGTCGACCCAAACTCCTGGCCTGTGAACCAGAAGAGACGGGGCATGGCCCCCGAGAGACAAAGAGTAGTGTGTGAGGAGTAGGTCGAGAAGCTCCTCAACGCCCACTCTATACGAGAGGTCCACTACCCCGATTGGCTAGCCAATATAGTACTTGTTAAGAAAAGCAACAGGAAGTGGAGGATGTGCGTGGACTTCACCGACCTAAACAAAGCCTACCCTAAGGACTGCTATCTGCTGCCCAGGATAGACCTCCTTGTGGATTCCACGGCCGGCAATTCGCTCCTCTTGTTTGTGGACGCCTACTCCAGGTTTAATAATATCAGCGTGTACCTCGAGGACGATGAAGAGACTTCATTCATCATGGACCAGGGGACCTACTACTACAAAGTCACGCCTTTCGGCCTTAAAAACGCCGGGGCCACTTATCAACGCCTGGTCAATCACATGTTCAAAGACCTGATCGGGAAATCAATGGAGGTGTACGTCGATGATTTACTGGTCAAAAGCCTAGACGAGTCCGACCATTTGGAACATTTGGCCGGGACCTTCAGCATTTTGAGGAAGTTCAGGATGAGGTTGAACCCGACCAAGTGCACATTTGGTGTCTCATCCGGAAATTTTTTGGGACACCTAGTCAGCAGGCGGGGCATTGAAGCAAACCCTGAGAAAATCCAGGTCCTCATCAACATGCGATCGCCCAGGTCGACTAAAGAAGTACAGAGTCTGGCCGGACGGGTTATCACACTGAACATATTTGTCTCCAAAACTACCGACCGGTGCCTGCCGTTTTTCAAGATCCTCCGTAAGGCATTTTAGTGGTCTGAGGAGTGTGAGGAGACATTCCAGGCACTCAAGAAGTACATGGCATCTCCCCCTCTACTCTCAACACCCGTACCCGAGAAGGAATTGTTCCTATACCTGGCAGTATCACCCTCAGTGGTCAGCTCGGCACTCATTAGGGAAGAGCATGGGATATAGTTCCCAGTGTACTATACCAGCCGGGCACTCCAGGGTGCAGAAAGCAGATACTCCCGCATCCAAAAACTTGCAATCGCTCTCATCACCTCTGCCCGGAGACTCTGTCCGTACTTTCAGGCCCATGTTATTTTGGTACTTACTGACCAACCTCTCCACAGGATCCTAAGCAGGCCTGACACGTTCGGGAGGTTTGTCAAGTGGGCCGTGGAGTTAGAGGAATTTGAAGTAGCCTACCGCCCTCGGACGGCAATCAAAGTGTAAGCAGTAGCAGATTTTCTGGTTGAGTTCACATATCCGAAAGACCCGGTTGAAGAGCTCGACCCACCGGTCCTACCGCCCGGGTTACAGGCTGACATCCCCACCTGGGTGCTGTATGTGGACAGTTCCTCAAACCAACAAGGCAGTGGTGCAGGAATCATCTTGACTATGCCCGACGGCATCCAGCTCGAGTATGCTGTAAGGTTTGGGTTCCGTGCCTCCAACAACGAAGCTGAGTATGAAGCCCTAGTGGTCGGATTGCAGTTGGACACTTCCATGGGTACGCAACAGGTCCAAAGTTATAGCAACTTTCAGTTCGTGGTCAATCAAGTCAACCAAGACTACGAAGCCCGGGGAGACAACATGTTATCCTATCTACTCCTTGTCCGAGCAGTTTCGAAGAAGCTTCAGGGTTTCTGTATCATACAGAACCCAGAAAGAAAAACACCAGGGCTGACCGGTTAGCCCGCCTCGCTTTGTCTTCTGAGTCAGACTTGCCCGGTATAAGGGTGGAATACCTGCTCGAGCCAAGTGTGATCAAATCAAAATCCATGGAGGTAGAACCAAATGCCTTGGGACCCAGCTGGATGGACCCGATCATAGCATTCCCGACAATGAGCGTGTTACCAAACGAGAAAGAGAAGGCCCGCCGGGTCAGGTACCGGGCGGCCCGATATCATCTTATAGACAACATCCTCTATAAAAGGGGATTCTCTGTACCGTATCTTTGCTGCGTCCATCCATACAGGTCCAATCAGTGTTGTACGAAATCCATGAAGGAGTATGCGGGAATCACATTGGAGGCCGGGCACTCTCTAGAAAGGCCTTACTGCAAGGATATTACTGGCCGACAATATCCCAAGATTCTCAGGAGTATGTCAAAAGATACGACAAATGTCAGAGATACTCTCCCATGATCAACCGACTAGGAGAGCTTCAGACACCAATCTAAAGCCCCTGGCCCTTTGCCCAGTTGGGTATCGACATTGTCGGACCCCTACCGACATGAAAAGGACAGGTCAAGTTTCCAGTCATCACCGTGGACTAATTTACCAAGTGGGCAGAGGCCGAGCCTTTGGCAACAATAACTAAGCGAAAAAAGGAAAGCTTCATGGAAAAGAATATCCTCAGTAGGTTCGGCATTCCCCGGGTTCTGGTCAACGACAACGGCAGGCAATTCAACACCCCATTGTTCAGGTAGTTATGCTCGAGCTACGGGATACTTAATCACTACTCCTCCCCCAAGCACCCTCAAGTTAATGGTCAAGCCAAGGTGACAAACCGAACGATCTTCTAGTCGATCAAAACAAGACTTGAAAGTGCCAAAGGACTGTGGGCTGAAGAACTGCCAACCCTCCTGTGGGCCTACCGAACTATGCCTCGTGCGGCAATAGGTGAGACTCCATTTTTCTTAACCTACGGGTTTGAGGAGGTGGTCCCTATGGAGCTCGGGTTGCCTACTTACCGGGTGACAAAATACAACGGGCCAGACAATGAAGATGCACTCAGAATAGAGCTAGACTTGGTACAGGAAAAAAGAGACCGAGCCTATTTAAAGGTGGCAGCCTATAAGTAGCGAGTCTCACGATATTACAACAGCAAGGTGAAGCATCGTAGTTTTCAAGTAGGAGACCTCGTCCTTAAGGCAGTGAACCAGTCTACCCAAATCCCGAGCCATGGGAAGTTGGGGCCAAACTGGGAGGGTCCCCATATACAGTTACCCAAGTCAACCGACTGGGAACTTACTGGCTTCGGAGCCTGGATGGACGTGATCTGTCTCACCCTTGGAATGTGCAACACCTCCGCTGGTATTATCAGTAGCCCAGAGACGAGGGCAGTTTAGCACTGGTTAGGAAATTTCTGTAGCTCCATTTAAGCATTTATTATAAATTTTTGAATAAAACAAAAGAATTTACTTTGCAAAATTACTCCTATCAGTATCCCGTCCAATATTGAAAGACCTCGGGCCTAACACCGAGGTAAAAGACCTTGGCTCAAAACCAAGACCTGAAAGGCCTTAGGCCTAACCCCGAGGCAAAAGACCTTAGATCAAAACCAAGGCCTAAAAGACCTCGAGCCTAACCCCGAGGCAAATGACCTTGGCCCAAAACCAAGGCACAAAGACCTCGGGCCTAACCCCGAGGCAACGACTTTGCTTAAGCCGAACCAGCGACGGGGGCAAACCCCCTAGATGGCTAACGATGGCAAGACTCAAATGACCCTGCAACCACCCATGTTCCAGGTCAGTTTCTTACTGTCAAACACTCCCGTACACCCGCCTAAGTAAAATGCTTGGGGGGCAGGGGATGGGCCGGGCCAAAACAGGAAATCACACCGATCATTAAAAGCACTTGGAATCCTAACATTCCTAAGTACTTATAGTGATCAGAGATAAAATATCCCGGACGGTAGAACAGGATTTTCCCATAATACACCGGCTCATCCTGGACGGTAAACATGACAAGTTCCAATGATACACCGAGCAGTCATCTTTAAAACAGGTCGGTAAGACCAGCAGTTCTACCAGTTGGGGTCCTAAACTATTCGCTAAGGCAAGGATTTAGGTCGGTCAAAACTAGGCGGACACTAGCAATCACAAACGGGCATGCAAGTACAAAAATGGTAAATAGTTAATGGAAAAGACGGTTTCAAGGACCTTTTCATTAATTAAAAACTATTTGTGCAGGGCTTGGGGGGCAGTTGTAGTAGCCTCCCGTAAAAAAAACTACAATACAAAAGAAAACAGGTCAGGGACCTTAGTCGTCCACCTCGACCATGTCTTTGGTCTCCCCAGCCTCTCCCGCCAGGTCAGCTACTACTCCCGGGATGGAGCCCTCGCTCGGGGCAGCCTCCTCACCAAGTCCAGCATCAGTAGCAGGGCCCTCGTCTGTAGCGGGACCTATATCCCAGAAGTCCGAATCAATCCCCTCATAGGATGAGATGTCCCACTTGGGGTGATCCCAGGATAGCCTGCGCTTCAAGTCTTTGTAGCCCTGGAAGAAGCCATCATCAAAAGCTTCCTCCTGGGCCCCTGCCGCTACTGCCTCCTCCAGCTCTTCCCTTACCTCCACCACCGCTGCGTTGGCCCGAGCAGCCTCTAGGTTTTCTTGGGTGTAGCCAGCTCAGCTTGAGCAGCGCCAAGGTTCAAGGCCAAACCTTTCACCTTGTCCTTTTCCATAGCAAGAGCAGACCCCCTGGCCTCTGAGATGGCCCGCTCCTCAGACATAGCGGCTTCAGCAGCAGCGGCCCTCCTGGCTAAGGACATGAGGAAGGACTCAGCCCCGGCGGCCATGCATCCGACCTGCGAAAAGTTGAAACCAACCGATCAGTAACCAGACACAGCTGGTAAAGTAATTAAAAAAAAAAAAGAAGAAACAGAGGCAGGAGAACTCACCATGTGAGAGAGGTTGTACAGCCAACTCTAGAAGATCTTGGGATACATGTTTTCACATGCCTCCACTTGGCTGGGGAGCAGACCGGGTCTCACCCGCTCCCTGATCTCGACCGAGGCAGCCATCGATACCACTATCGGTGGCCCTGCCTGGGGGATGTTCTCTGCAACCACCATCACGTGGGGCGTTGAAGTCCCCACGGGCTCCGGACGGTTTACTATTTTGTGCCGGATCCGACTCAGAGGGCGCTCACCACCCGGCGCCTCGACAGCAGCCCTTTTCCCTTGTGCAACTGCCATTCCGGCAGCAGCAACGGCAGCGGCCTGCCTCTCCCTCAATTGCTCCATATTTCTCTTCGTAGCGATCTTTGCAAAAGAATAAAATTAAACAGTTGACAACCGATGTAAAAGACGGGGAAAGAGTACCACGGGAGAAGGCCGAGTCTGAGCACTTACCAAGAAGAATTGGGGGGAATATCGGAGCTGCGGTGGGCTTAGCCGGGTCGCCAGTAGCTCGGAAGTCGCAGATCCGAGTTAACACATTCTAGATGTTTATCGGCCGGTCTGCCAAACTCCTGATCCGGGCCTGGCACTCGTAGAGAATGCTCGGCGGGCTAGTTGATCCTGCTGCAAAGCCAAGTACAAAAATGGTTAGTCTCAGAAACTAGAGTATAATAAAGAAGAAAGTAACAAAAAGTAAAACCAAACGGGCTTACCCCTCAACTCTCCCGCCCAAGAAGTCCACATCTGGATCCCGGGGGCCGGTTCGCAGAGCCCGAGGGTGGACTCTTGGAAGAACCTGTTCTTCCACCCTTTGTTGTTGCTCGGGCAGTTGACTAAGATCTTCCTCCGCTGGCGAGCCCCGAGAAAAACAAACCCGGTCTCTCCATGTACAGGGAATGGGCGGTGTGTCTAGAGGAACTCCTGGATGGAGAGTTCATATCCAAAGACCTGGGGCCACAAAGAGATGGACCCTATCAAGAACCTCCAACAGTTCGGGGCAAACTGGCTCGGAGTAATCTCCATGTATATCAGGACGTCCCGAGTGACCGGATGGAGGGGATACGAAACCCAACCATGAGGATGTCCTTATATAGGGTGGTGAAACCCCGTTGGTAGATTTGGGCCCCCCTGACATTCACGGCCAAGGAGTAATGGTCCGGAAGGCCGTACCTATCCCTAATGCGCCCAAGATCTTCAGTGCGGAAGGTGGATAGGATGAATTCGCTGGAGAAGGCTACCTCGAGGTAGGGTTCCCCTAGTGTCTTGTCGCCTGAACCCTGGGAAACGGAAGTGACGGGGGCTTTCTGGTCCGACTCATCGTCGGAGAGACGAATCGGGATCCTACCTTCACTCTGCTGGTCAGATGGGGAAGCGGACGGTGGATCTAGGCTAGTGTCAGGACTTCCCGGTCGGTATATCTCATCCTCTGATAGAATTGAAGCCGAAATGTTCCATTTCTGGTACTCTTATGGTAGGATGGCGAAGCAAGTTATGCCCTAAGTATGGGTCAGGAACCCCGAGCCTGGTATACACAGGGGGCAAGGTCACTAACCTAAAAGGTAAAGAGTGAATGGTACTTAACGTAAGGTGACACTCTCTTAAGACTATCCCGAAAACTCTCGCTCGGTTCAACTGCCCTAAGGTGCCTCCTGACTTGAAGAAAGAACAGAATCTAAGGAAGAAAAAATCCCACTCCCGTTCTAACCTAAGTGGGTTCGCTCTCTCCAGCCTTGCTCAGAAAAGAAGAGAAGGAAATGAGTGAAGAACTGAAACTGGAAAGGAAAGAGTTACAAAGTTTAGGGCAGAAAAGGGCTCGGGAATCTTGCTTAGAAACTTGCTCGCTCTCAAACCGCTCGGGAATATATGTCTTTGCAGCAAAGAGTTGAAGAAATGAACAAGTGTTCCTTTATATAGGAACCACGGACGGTTTAGATCAAAATAGATCCAACGGCTCATACGCTTTCCAGCCCAAAGTGGCTGACAGTTGTCACCTCGGGCACGCGAATCGTAGCCTCAAAAGGTGCGCGCATTAAATGCTGACGAGACGGTTCGGTTACCACGAGAATGGTCCAGTTACATCCGCGCTGGCATCGTTCGATCTTGACTAAGCCAGTCACAAGCTGACACGTGGTAGAGGACGGACTCGG
The DNA here is from genome assembly GCA_033977485.1 of Hydrangea macrophylla. Lineage (NCBI taxonomy): Eukaryota > Viridiplantae > Streptophyta > Magnoliopsida > Cornales > Hydrangeaceae > Hydrangea > Hydrangea macrophylla. The sequence goes on from CM066995.1 coordinate 36,518,096, forward strand.
GCCTACAGAGCCACCGCTCGGTCCATACCCCGGCTGGCCATTACAACCGGTCCCGCCCGTGGATGTAAGTCACCTTACTAATGGGGCCGAACCACACGCAATTGATTGCTGTGGATATCGCAATTTTCTTTCTTTTTACCCACATCTTTTCTTTTAAAATTCTTTTAAAATTTCAAATTGAAAACAAATGAGTCGCCACTTAATTTTTAAAAGGAAAATTAAGAAACCATTTTAAAGCAACTGATCTTTTGCGAAAACAAATATTAAACTAGGTCCGGGGATTATGGAATGAGAAGCGAAGGAGCCCATCGGACTAAAACACCCCTTCTCATCCTATTTTGCGATAGGCCTCTACTCAACATCCTTTTAATCGAATTAATTATCTAAGCATGTCCTCAACTAATACATATATATACATATAGATAAATATCACAAAAGCATGTCTAAAAGGGTCCAAGATTGCTAACAATAAAATATCATTCAAAATCAAGTAGTTCAATTAGCAAGCAAGATGATATGCAGCAAAGGACAAGAGAACTTACTCGGGATCCAGCCGCGGTATTAAACATGCAATGCAAACAAAAATGAAGATCCTAAGGAAAGGTCTCTAATCACATATACACATAAGGCAAAACCTAATTCTAAGGTGTCGCGCATTAAGTCAAAAAATCGATAAAATCAAGAAATTAAAATAAACTAAAGAGGAGTTCAAGAAATCATACCTTAATAGCGCTACAAAACAAATGGTTAGTCCACATGATATACAAAATATAAAGTTGGATCTTAAAATAACAATCCTAGACTTCTAGCTTAAATCTATAAAATGTAATTAAATCTAAAGCACACAAGTCCTAATTACAAGTATCAAGCCACATGGATGAATATGTACATGAACAAGAATAAATTATGAAATACTCAGTGACTTAGATCACTTAAACTTTGAATTCAAGCTTAACTAATCATTATTAAAATATGTTTTGAGCCCTAGGTCATAGAAAAGTCATTTGGACCATTATTTACAAAGTTGGTCAAATATGTCATAAAATTCTGAAAGTTACAGAGAGCAGACCATAAAGTAAAAGACATAAAAAAGCATGCTTCCCATGGTTTGATGTCGGTGAATTTTTGACACAAGATGTCTCTGTGTGTCTAGTTTCCATCCCAAAAAGAAAATCAAAGTTTCAATGGTTAGATCTCTGGGAAATGGACAAAAATCAGACATCACTCATAGATTTACAAATCTTTGTCCAGAGATTTTGTACGATTTTTTAAAAATAGCAAAAAGATCAGAAATGCTTTGTTCATTTTAGGGTAGCTTCCTAACACATTAATCTACTTAGAAAAATTATTTTGGGTCACAAATACTTGATTAAGGTTCTAATTTGGTTATTTCAAAAGGGTGTTACTGTTCTGAAACTCTGGACAGATTGTAGTGACTTCACAAAACTCATGACCAAACCACTTTAAACATGAAACTACCTTAAAACAAAAATTACATCGGTGTAACTTTGAGTTATAGACACTTTCCCGTTGATTTTACTTAATTCCAACGGTTAGATCATCAACTAAAAATCTATGATCAAAACTGGTTTATGAACTCACTGCTCCAATATTGGATTTATCATCCTTTTTGCTACATCTACCAACTAAGTCATGGACATTGGCTTATCCTAAACCTAACTCTCCTTTCCTTTGGGTTCATTGGAGATCAAAGCTAGACTAATACCCATGAGTCTTCAAGAAATATAAAGAGATTCCATGAGAACTCCAAGTTAGGGAACTCAAACCATGGTAAGGGTTTGGATTCATCCACTTGTCCTTATGTAAAAGATGATCAACCTTAATTCTTCCATGGGAAGCACAAGCTTACATGGAATCAAGGGATCAAACTCAAGAGTTTTCAAGAGAGATATTGAGGTTCTCTAAGAATCTCAAGAGGGAAGTATAAACAACGAGAAGAAATGAAACAAAGAAAACTAAGTAGTTTGAAGATTAGAGGCTTAAAAGAAAGAATGAAAAGAAACAACTTATGGTTAGAGGATCACCTCCAAACTATCCTCAAAGTTTCCCTACTTTGAAGATCTTCCAAGCTCTTCTTCAAGCTCTCCAAAACTCTCTATCTCTCTCAAATATGTGTTGTTGTAGTGGTAGTGATCTCTTGGTATATTATGGTCTCTTTTTTTTTAAGGAAAATCCCTCTTCTTTTATAGACAAAAAATCAAGTATTTTCAGTGAATTCGGAGTAAAAATACAAGTGTAAATATCTCATTTGGTGGTACATTTCTTACTTCCTGAAAACAGACAGATTGCTGCAGAAGGCGGCAGTTAAAAATGCTTTGCGGCAGTCAGCGGATGCCGCTGCGGCACTTCGTGACAACCGCAACGCCAATCAATAAGTGTCGCGCGGCACCCAGTGACAGCCGTTTCAAAATGCTGATTGCCGTGTTTTTGTCAAAATTACTTTCAGTTTTTTTTTTTTGTTTTATCCTCATACATGTACGTATTGTACCACAAAATACAGACTGTTGAAGCGAACGTCAGTCAGAAAATGTCGGCGGCATTCAGTGAGAGCCGGTCCGGCATTCTGTGAGTGCCACAAAAACTGCCGTGTGCCGGTTTCTGTTAAACTTCCCCTTTTAGGTCTTTTCTTTTCTCCTTTTTCTTCTAATAAATTTATTTTCGGAGATCTTTGCCAAAAGTGATGTTTTTGTTGGGTTTGTGCCCTCAAACCATTACTATATGTATTAGACAATAGCATTTTAATATATGGATATCAGCTTTACATTTTATGATGTATGCTTCTTTCATGAGATGATTGTTTAATCCATAAGTATCATAGTAAGTATTTCGTGTGTGTATGAGATACATACAATGAGATACGAATTACTATTCTTTGATACTTAAAGCTTGTCACAGTGGATGATGAGACTGGATATCTCATCAGGTATACACTGTAGCATCATTAACTACCATTGGATGGAGTGATAAATCTCAATCACTAGAGTGTGACTCTTGGTTAGTATGCTAGTGCTTATAGTGCATTGACGGACCTGAGTTTCCTATTGACGCTCAATGCTGTCAACAGTCAATAGGAACTCATAACTTGTATAAGGTATGTGTTCTCAATCTTGAGACGATTATGACCACAGACTGTGGATATGACTGTTTTGACTTACCAATCAGTGAGGTCTATAGAAGATCAACACCTGGGTATCTTGGGTATGTCATGTTCATAGGGTTGTGAACATATATTGTCAAGATAGAATCTACCCTCTGATTCAGAGTAAGCATTCCCTTGAGAATGTCACCAAGTCGATTAATGAGTACTGCAGTCTTGTTGATAAGAGTTATCAACATGTTTGGTAATCATGAGAGGTGAATGGCACTCAAGGAATACAAGAAGTAATCATGATTCAGGTTGATAGTAACAGTTATCCGACTACCTGAATATGATTACGAATGCTAAAGGTAGAGGGACATTAGTACAACATACAAGTCTAGTCATCGCTTCGGATATGTTCTTTTGCGTTGGAGTTCAGTTATCGTTTTATAGTGGAGTAAACGTTAACTGACCATTTAGTTAGTTTGCTGATCAAAGAGTTTGGTCATGGTAATTAACAAACTGGTCTGAGCCAACAATAAAGAGCCTAGGAGGTCCCACTCTTAGCTCCGCTAGGATGCTTGGAAAGGCAAATGAGGATGATGTCAAGACAGGTTCGATCGATCGAAGTTGTCTCGATCGATTGAAGTCTACAGGTTCGATCGATCGAAGATGGTTCGATCGATCGAATGTTCGATCGATCGAAGCCACTTCGATCGCTCGAAGTCTAGGTCGGTTCTGGGAATCTATAAATAGGGCAGCTGCGTTCTGGAAAGGTGGTTCGTCGTTTTGAACGTCAGAAGCTGCAGAAACTATTTTGGAGTCCCAAAACCTTCTCTATCCTCTCCATTAGGGTTCCCACCAACCCTAGCCCTTCCTGCGAGCATCCATAGGAGTCATAAGGGTGAAGATCATCTAGTGGAGGCTGCTGGAAGTTGAAGATCAGAATTGGGTTCAAGACACTAAGGTATAATGCTTGTACCCCCTTGTACGCATCTATGGAATTGATGAGTAGTAGATCCGGACATGCCAATAAGTTTTTATAACATAACCTATTTCCGCTGCGCGTTTAAACTTAGAATTTAAACTGGTTTTTCCTTCAGTTTTCACTCCTGAATTCTCCTGATTACCCGGTATTTCTTTTTCTGTGAAAATTTTATCGCGTTTGGAGAACTTTCTGAAGAGCTTGGAATACTTCAAATCTTTCGATCATTATCATCATCAGACTTTAGAGGCAATACTCCCCTTAATTCGACGTTTGGTCAAAATTGGGGTGTCTACAATTGCGTCACCATATCTCTCTTCTTAATCCCTCTTACCAATTTTTGGCATCATCAAAAGATTTTCTATCATAGACCAAATATTATCTATCGGGAACAAATAGTATAGGTACACCAAAACTACTTAAGTGTATCGAAGTGGGACTCCTGAAATAATAAAGAGGACTCTAGAATCGAAGTTGCGTGACATTTCACAACCTGAATGCCAACAGGATATATACATACTAATATTAGAGTAATGCTAGAGTACTTTTCACAATTCACAACATTAAAAGTAGGAGATACCACATTTAATTAAAGCACCACAAAGCACAATCATTAAAGTGTTTTGTATTTATATGTGGTACTTTAATTAAATGTGGTGCACCTTGTTTTAAATGTTGTGAATTATGAAAAAAGTTGTGCAATTAGTTGTCTCTAATATTATTCACACACACACACTATACATATTATGTATATCTTCTCACATAAAGGAGGCTATCCCTCCTATGATTCCGTGCCCAATTTCCAAATTGATTTCTCCAATTTCGGTATTTCTCTGTTTATTCTGTCATTTACGGTAATTGCATAGTTACTCAAATAATATAATATCCTTTAGTATACCATAATTACTCATTCGTGTGTACAACTATATAAGGATATATTAATTTGGGTGAGGCTAATTCTGTCATTTGTACAATAATTACATTCACGTCGATTAATAATTACATTCAGATCAACTTTTGAAATTATACTTAATATAATAATGAGGATTCAATCAATTTTGGCTTAAATATTTCAGGTTCAATCAACTTTTTTAAAAATAATTACACTTAACTTCAAAAATTAGTCAACAAAAGGGGTTGCTGACATTATATTTTCATATAGGTCATTATTTGTAAGAAAAATTACAGAATGGTCATCTTTTGGTACAATATTTATACATAGGTCATTTTTTGTAAGAAAAATTACAGAATGATCATCTTTTGGCACAATATTTACACGCATGTCAATGTTTGTAAGAAAATTTACAAAATGATCATCTTTTGGCACTGCGGCTTTTTCCCTTTACAAAAATAGTTGTAAAAGCCAAAGAAGCAAATATAAGAACGATTAGTTCAAATAAAGTTAAAACAACATCGTCTGCTTACATCATATTTACATACATGTCAACTTTTGTAAGGAAAATTGCAGAATCGTTTGACCAAACTGGATTTTTTTTTTGGTTCCCTTTACAAAATTAGTTGTAAAGGCCAAAGAAGTTAATATGAGGGGATAGCACGTGTCTATAACATAGGTCAATTTTGGCCCAAATAGTTCAGGTTCAATCAACTTTTTCAACCATAATTATAAATGGCTTCAAAAATAAGTCAACACAAACGGCTGCTGACATCATATTTACATATAGGCCTATTTTAGTAGATCATTTTTTGGTACAGCAGCTTTTTCCCTTTTTCCCTTCACAAAAATGGTTATAGAACCCAAAGAAGCTAATATAAGGCATAGACACGTTCAATTTTGTAAGAAATTACAAAATGATCATCTTTTGCATGACTTTTTTCCTTTTCCCCTTTGTAAAAGCCAAAGAAGCTAATATGAGGGGATAAGCACGTGCTTGCCAGCTAGTGTATATAGAGAGTGAGAGGCTGTTAATGATTTGAAGCTTTATGGCATTGTTAATTTTCAACAAAAAAACCATCTGATGAACTCTTTTGTTTTTCTTGAACCATGTGATGAACTTGCAAAAGCGTTACAACTTACAATTACATACACACACGGAAGAAATTAAGCTGGAATTACAGTTGAATGCATGACATCTATATGAACCTTAAAAACAAATGGAAAGACCTCTAGCTAGATCGAACAGCTGAGATGAAGCGCACACACATAAGAAATGTATATATATATATATACAAGAGAAGCTGATCAGTGGAGCTGATGGAGTAGGCGTACTAGCTGGTGTATTAATTAGGACATGTCACGAACGTGGAAGATATTGGGATTTTTGATAACGAGGTCGTACATGTAAACGGAGTTGAACTTGGAAAAGTCGGTAGGGAGAGAGATTAGATCAATTGAAGAGTGCTTGTGGAATTGGAAGAGATCTGGGTCCCCTCCATAATATCTCTCCCATCCCAGTCCTTTCAGAATCTGCTCCAGCACGGAGTACGAAGAAACCACCTGCCCTGAAGCCAAGTGCACCAGTGCCTTTTTCGACCTGTACGACCCCGTATGCTGATCAGCCCCCGGATTTTCAACTAGACGAATCACGTTGTTCTTGAACACCCAAACACCAGACATTTTTTTTTTTTTTTCTTTTGAGGTTATCACTTCTAATTAGGTTGTAATATGTGGTGATTGTGTAAAAGGAGCTAGCTTATACGGAGGTGAAAGAAAGAATATTTAAGAATGAAGGAGTACTAGAGGGAAATGTATTGGTTGGTGAAGGGAGGGGGAGGGTGGATATGGGTATTTATATGTGTGATGCATGATGATGGGGGTTGGGGGTACAAAGAAACAGGAGGAAAATTCTCCTACTCTTTCTTTGGTCATATTGGATCGAGTCGAGTCGAGGAGAGGAGAGGTTGATGATAGGTGTGTCTAGCTTTCAGTCGAGAATCTAGATATTGTGGGTCCCATTTGTCAAAATATTAGGGTACATATATGGATGCCATTAAGGGTTTGATCACATACCCACCCGTGGGGGTGGGTGTTAAGGAGAATCTTCGGGGTATGCGTGTGCAGTTTTTCTTTACTCTCCACCAGAGAATCTCGGGACACACCCTTGTATTTCACTCTCTCTCCTCCATGTATAATAGTGTACACTCGTCATAATCCGGACCCAATTGCAAGAAGTTAAAATTAAAAAAAAAAAACTTTTTGTAAGGTTTTGGAAAAAAACAAAAAAGTAAAGAAAAATTTTTGTAATTATTTAGCTCATATTTAGGAAGTAGTACTAATCATTTCACTAATTGGCCTTATAGGCTATATGAAACTAATAAAACTAATGAAATGACCTATAAAAAGGGTGGAACTAATCAAACTGATAGCAAAATTTACAATCATAGTGATGGAAAAACCCATTTTCTAGATAGGCAATAGAATATAACAAATACGCTTCTTAGATTTTAAAAAAGTGCACGTGAGAATACATTTCTTGAGACTTGAATTATGAAATCCATTGTTGAAACCCACTTCCAAATCTTCAATTTTCTGTGATTTTTCACTTATATTATATCAGTTTGATTAGTTCTATGAAAGTCATTTGATCGGAGTCACGGAAAAAAAAAAGAAAAACCTATAAAAATAAACTCTATCCTAAATAATCTAACACAAATGTATCTTCATAGTCAATGTTTGAGAGTGATTAAGAGAGAGAGAGAGAGAGAGAGAGAGAGAGAGAGAGAGAGGGGAATTGGAACGTAGGAGCAAATTCAAAACTGATTTGGTGTGTGGGATATGGAGAGAGAGAGAGAGAGAGAGAGAGAGAGTCAAGAGAGACGTGAGGGTTCTGGTAATTTTTTTTCGTGTGATATGAGTAATGCTAATGTGAGACGTGAGAAAAAAAGAGATTTAATGTGATTTAATTATCAAATTACAATTGATTTGAAGGAATTAATTTCCCCACTTAAATTTTTTTATTTTGGCAATAATTTCCCTACTTAAATTGATATCACTTCATATATAAGGTAAGATATATATACATGCACATGCGTGATATATGTATGCACTTTTGATCCGACGGTTTAAAATATCTAACTCTGTCTCAATAATTAAGATTAAAAATTACTAACTTGGGAGAGAGCCATATCACTCTATCTTATTTTATAAATATACAGGTATACATGTATAGTTAAATGATGTATATTGACTTGAGATAATAAAATGAAAATAAGTTTCACTTTTGTTAAGTCATTATCAATGGAGGGCCACTTTTATGATGTGTATTGATGTAAATTGATATTGTCCCCACTTTTATCACGTGGTTGTCCACGTGAAGCTATGGAGAGCCATTTAGTAGATATTTCTGTGTGAGGTAGCTAGCTGGTATACATGAAATGAAAATGAGTTTCCTGGTAAAAGAGGAAAACGTGATTTAAATTATTATTATAATTTTTTTTTATTACATGGGAGAGGGGAAGGTACGAACATAAAACCTAGATACACAAGAGGGCACTAAGTGTCAGCCCTTTGCCATTTGGGCTATACGCTTAATGCGTGTCCAACACACTCGCGCCGACGACCAATATTGTGCTTAAAGAAGATGTGGTGGCTCAATTCGAGACGAGCCAAGAACTCTCCTAAGACTTCAGAGGAAGTACTGTGGAAATTTTATATCCCTTCGTTGAATATGAAACCTATTTAAATACAAGAAGGAAATTGAAAAACAGAGATAACCACACCTACAATCGTGAGATATCCTTAACAACTAACAACCCATTACCGACTCCACAAGACTAGCCCACTAACTAACAATTCCAACGGCTAATTGACCTATTAAAAAAAAGCAATACCCATCATTCCTCCCCCCTTAGAATAACGTTATCCCCATGGTTAAATTCAGGATACAGGTCCACGAACTTTGAATGACGAACCCAGATACATCTTCGAGTTCTTTTCCTTGCCAACTTACCAGCAGCTCCGTAGCAGCTCGATTATTATACTCAACCATCTTCCTAGCAAGAATCTTTTCTGGTACACAGGTGGCTAAATCAACATCCAACACATTTGGAGGCTGAATTTGTACTGGCACATTGACCGCCACTTTCTTTTTGAGTTGGGAAACATGAAACACAAGATGGATTCTTGACCCCGTAGGAAGTTGTAGCTTATAGGCTACTGGTCCCAGCTTCTCAATTATTTGATAAGCCCGAAGTACATTGACGCCAATATAATTGACTTCCGATGAGCAACTGATGACTGACGATTTGGTTGCAGCCGCAAGTAAACCCAATAACCTACTGAATATTTGCAGTCTGTCCTATGTGAATCCGCTAGCTTTTTCATACGATCTTGAACCTTCCTCATGTTTTCCTTTAAATCTTGCAATATAACCTCCCGGGTCCAAAGTTCACGATCCGCAGTAGGTACTTTAGTTGTTCCTAGCATATAGTCCAGCAATGTAGGTGGTGGAATGCCATAAATGGCCTCAAAGGGTGTTGTCCTAGTGGCCGAGTGATAGGTAGTGTTATACCACCATTCAGCCCAGGGCAGCCATCGAGTCCATTCTCTTGGCCTTTCACTAATAAAGCACCGCAAATACGTTTCCAAACACCGGTTTAAAACCTCACTTCGTCCATCTGTTTGAGGGTGATAAGCTGAACTCATCCGAAATTGCGTGCCTTCAGCTTAAATAACTCTTTCCAAAACAAACTTGTGAAGGTTGGATCTCTATCAGAAACTAATGACTGGGGCATACCATGAAATTTAAAGACATTTTCCACAAAAGCCTGGGCTACTGTACTAGCTGTATAGGGATGGCTAAGGGCTACAAAATGAGCAGATTTTGATAACCGATCAACCACAACAAAAATTACTATTTTACCATGGGATAAGGGAAGCCCTTCCGTGAAATCCATAGCAATATCTGCCTAGACACGTGTAGCAATTGGTAGTGGCTGAAGAAGCCCAGCTGGTGATGTGTTTGCAACCTTATTCCTTTGGCATGAGTCACACTCCGTGACAAAGTTCTTCACTGATTTCCTCAGTCCCGACCAATAAAATAAAGCTTTAACTCTTTGGAGAGTTATGATAACCAGAGTACCCACTAGAGGGTGATGCATGTAGTTCCTCAAGTATTCTCTCTTGTAAAGACTTGGAGCACACGTACACCCGTTCCTTATAATACAAAAGCTCCTCCCTGACGTAATACTTTTTAATGTCCAGCTGACCTTGGTGTAGCTGTTGGATGAGGTCTTGTATGTGCTGACATGTCTTGTGGTCATCCTTGACTTCTTCCCACCAATCAGGTATCAGCATTGAAATAGCAAACAACCCACAACCATCATACCTTCTTGATAAAGCATCTGCAGCCAGATTTTCCTTTCCCTTTCGATATTCAATCTTGTTCTTGTACCCGATAAGTTTAGTTAACCACTTTTGTTGTGTTGGAGTAACTATCCATTGTTCTAACAAGTATTTGAGGCTTTTCTGATCTGTCTTGATGATAAATTGACGCCCCAGCAGATTGGGCCTCCAAAGATTCACAACCTTGATAAGAGAAAGCATTTCCTTTTTATATGTGGAAAGAGTTAAGGCTTTACCCTGGAGTGCTTGACTGAGCTATGGGTTGTCCTTCCTGCATCAAGACAGCTCCAACACCCTACCCTTGCCACTGGCATCACACTCAATCACAAATGTTTTTGAAAAATATGGAAAAGCTAGGACCGACAACTATGTCATCGATTCTTTCAGTTTTGTAAAAGCTTGTTCCGCCTCCGAATGCCATTTGAAAGCGTCCTTCTTAAGTAAGCTAGTAAGAGGGGCTGCGATCAATCCATGGCTTTTAATAAATTTTTGGTAGTAACTTGTTAAACCGAGAAACCCTCTCAAAGCCCTTGGTGAGCTAGGCCTTGGCCATTCTAGCATAGCTGATACCTTGCCTTAATCCACCGCCACTCCTTGTTTAGAAAGAACATAGCCGAGGTACACAATCTTCTCTTGATTGAACTAACACTTTGTTCGTTTAGCATAGAGCTTGTGGGTTTGCAAGGTGGATAGAGTGATTCGTAAATGTTCCAAATGCTCCTCCCACGTTCGGCTATATACCAATATATCATCAAAGATGACCAAGATGAACTTCCTAAGATAGTGCCTGAAAACATCAGTCATCAAACTTTGAAATGTGGAAGGGCCATTGGTAAGCCCAAAAGGCATTACCAATAATTCATAGTGCCCTTCATGAGTTCGAAAAGCTATTTTCTGCACATCCTATTCATGAACACGAATCTGATGGCAACCAGAGCGTAAATCAAGCTTTGAAAAGAAACACGACCCATGTGATTCATCTAAAAGTTCATCCATCACAGGAATAGGGAACTTATCTTTAATTGTTTGTTGATTAAGAGCCCGATAATTGACACAGAACCTCCAACTTCCATCTCCCTTTTTCACAAGCAGTACCGGAGAAGAGTACAGACTTACACTTTGACGTATGATTCCATAGGAGAGCATTATCCTTCACGATCTGCTCGATCTCATTCTTATGGTAGTACGAGTATCGATAAGGATGTACACTTACCGGTTGGCTCCCGAGCTTAAGAGGAATGCGATGATCGTGCCTTCTAGATGGTGGTAATCCTTGTAGATCTTCGAAAACTTCATTAAACTTCTGGAGAAGAAGTGATAACTCTCTCGACTGGGAGGTTTCAATTGTAGGCCCAAGAATGCTACAAAGTTGTAAAAGCATTCCCTTTCCTATTTTGCGTACACTTTTGCTAAATTCAGGTCCATCTACTATCTGCACCGATATTTGATTTAGGCCTTTTACTAAATATTGCTTCCCCTTTATAGTAAATTGCATCTTCATGTTTGTAAAGTCCCAAAGAATTGGCCCAAGAGTATGCAGTCACACTGTTCCTAAGACCACGTCCCATCCGCCCAACGGCAATATATAAAAATTTTCCAAAATAGGCAGCTCCTGTTCCTGCATGCCCAAAGCCAAACACCAGTCTCCACTTGCTAATTTGTCCTCATTATCCACCATTGCTTCAAATTATCTCCTTTAGTCGTTTCAATTCCAACCCTTTTGATAGTGTTGGGGTCCATAAAGTTGTGAGTGCTGCCAGAATCAATTAGAATTACGATTACTTTCCCTTTCAGCAACCTCTGACTCGTATGGTTTGAGGCGTGCATACCCCAGCTAGGGCTTGTAATGATCTCCGGTGGTTCAAGTAATTCTTCCTCGGTGTGCTCCTCTAGTTTACCCATGTGTTCTCCCTCGTCTAGCCATGGTCCATCAATCAAGAACAGGTTTTGTTCTTTGCATCTGTGCCCTGGATGGATCCTCTCGTCACAATTATAGCACAAACCTCGTTTTTGTCTTTCCTGTGTCTCCGTCGGTGTGAGACGCTTAATTTTAGGAAAGCTTGGCCTGGCTTTAGCAACTTTATTTGTGGTTACTGAATTCGGCGTTAGGCCATCCACTCTAACTTAGCGGCATTTAGCCCCTATTTTTTCCTCTTGCAGAAGGGCTAAGCTAATATCCAACATTAGAGAGGTAGGTCTGGACATTTGAACATCCAAACAAATGTCGTCTCGTAGCCCACAAACAAAACAACTAGTCAAAAACACCTCCGAAAACCCTTCACATCGGTTAGCAAGCTTCTCAAACTCTGGTTAAACACCTCCGATAACCCTTCACATCGGTTAGACACTTGGAGAAGCTTTACGAGTGTGCCCACATGGTCATCATATTTAGTCGGCCCAAATCGTTCATTCAAAGCTGTAACAAACTCCCTCCATGTCACATACAGTTACCATTGTAGAGCTTTTCCTTGTAAATGGAATGAAGTAATGGTTAATCGCTCCTCTGGTTCTGTATGATGATAAGCAAAGAATTGTTCTGCTCGATAAATCCACTCAGATGGGTCTTTAATTTCAAAGGTTGAAAAATTAAGCCTCAAAGTCCGGGATTTCATGGCACCTGTAGACCTCGAATGAGAGGACCCTCCCCCTTCACCTCTTGGGAAGCTATGGCCTTCGGAAGCCTCACCTTTATTCTTTAGAATAAGGTTTGCCAACTGCTCAATTTTGATGTTGCTCAAGGCTTGTTTAGTTTTAAGGGATGTAAGCTTGTGTAGTATTTCAGCAAAAGCACCTTGTGTTGCCGCCTCGGTTCCCTGCCCCGTTGTTTTGTTGTCCACCATTGCAGTTGGCTTTGATACCAAACTGATGCATGTCCAACACACTCGATTATGCCGACGACCAATATTGTGCTTAAAGAAGATGTGGTGGCTCAATTCGAGAGGAGCCAAGAACTCTCCTAAGACTTCAGAGGAAGTAATGTGGAAATTTTGTATCCCTTTATTGAATATAAAACCTGTTTAAACACAAGAAGGAAACTGAAAAACAGAGATAACCATACCCACAATCGTGGGATATCCTTAACAACTAACAACCCATTACTGACTCCACAAGACTAGCCCACTAACTAACAATTCCAACGGCTAATTGACCTATTAAAAAAAACAATACCCATCAACGTCCTTGTAAAACATGATTTAATTGGTTGGCTACTAAGTGATAAGTTGTGAGTGATAAGACCATTTTATGAATCGAATAATGCTGTGCTTCCAAATTTGAATCTCAAATTTTGATTTTTAAATGGCATAGAAATTTTGGTAATGATCGATGATACTATATGTCATTGCATTTGATACAACATACAAAGTACATATTTAATAATCAAATTTGAGATTCAAATTTAAAAAATATATAATATTCCTCTTTTGTGAAAGCTTATTTCAATCACCTTCTTGTCCATTTCATTTGGTTAGGATGCGTTCACTTCCACATAATAGTTAATTTTGCAAATTAGTTTATTTGGATTTCTGTATAATTTTTAAGTGTTAACTGCACTACTGAAGTCCTCTATCACCTATTCAAAACTTCTTCCTCAGGCTTTAACAAGAACTAGTTGAATAATTGTGCAAATGCACGAGAATTTAATATTTGTATGGACACAAAAAATCAATTCTATGAAGCTTAATATACCTTTTGGCACAAGTAGTGTCTTTATGGCTTTTTTGCTTGGTTGTATGATGATATACTTCCAACTTTAATACCAACACTTTCTATCCAAGACAAAACCCAAAGCACCAAACTATCCTAATTTATGTCGTAATACAATCAACAAAAGATCCATGAAAACTATATAAATACATATGAATATAGGTAATATGTACATAATTTTATCTTCGCATAATCAGACGTTGCAGAATTTACTCTGATAGATATAATAGCCTTATTCGAAAAAAATTACCATTATGCCCCTGTAGTTAGTACACTCATACTTCATTGCCATTTCTTCTGTTTACTGTTGTAGAACCTAACGGTTAGCTGCATCCGAGGATCAATGACTAAAGGTTCTTAACTTCACTGTAATCTTAATAAGATTAATTAAAGATACTTATAAGTTACATGTATGATGTTTGGTATAAGTATTGTGTTGGTTGATGATGTATGTATTCTATTACTTGTATTGCTATGACGATGATGGTGGGGTAGTACTATCGCATATATGAGCATGTTAAGGGTTTTATCTATATGTTTACTGGTATCAAATCCTTGTTATGCGATCTATGTTCATATGTTATGTTTATGCTATTATGATGATAATGCACATTTTATAATGATTGCTAATTAGAGTAGTAACACATGGCATGTTAATGAAGTAAATGAAAGAAGTTGAGATGCATAGTAGTGATTGATAATGGACACGTGCATCTCACATGTAATACCCCGTATTTTCAATAAATATTTAATGCAGAGAGATTCTATGTAATTCCTTTGACCCTTCATGAAATTTCATCTTCGATCGATCGAAGTTCGTTCGAGCGATCGAGCATCCCAGAAGTTCAAGCGATCGAACCTTGTTCAATCGATCGAAACCCTACCGACCTGAATTTAATACGTGGTCCCCACTTCAATCGATCAAACCTTTCTCAATCGATCAAAACCTGGCCGACCTGCGTTCGAGCGATCGAACATACTTCGATCGATCGAACATGTAATTATCAGAATTCCAGCTTCTGCGTAAACCATGCCACCTGCACCCCCATTCCCCCTATATATACTTTGTGTTCGTGTGAGTTGGGGAGTTTGCTGAACCTTGTGAGTTGAGAGAGTGTGTGCTTGTGTGTTGGTACATATATATACACATACCTCTATATATCTATATATATACACACACCACATATATATATACTCAGCTTGGAGAAGAGAAGAAGGACAAGAAGAGGCAGAGAAAGAGAGACAGAGAGAAGACAGAGGAGAGAGAGAGGCCGCCATTAAAGCTCGGAGTTTCAACGTTGCCAAACGCGCCTTAACAACTTTCAGTGAGTTCCAAACTCACTCGGTATCTTAGTTATGATGTTTTACATATTCTGGACGTATTAATTATAACCCAAACACCCCCTAGCATATTCTGCACGATCACTGGCAGAATCTGTGGAAGACGAAGTTCGACCGATCGAACAGAGTTCAATCGATCAAACATCACTGAGTCCCAATCGATCGAACGGAGTTCAATCGATCAAGACCACCTTCACTTCAATCGATCGAGAAGACTTCAATCGATCGAACATCACCTTTCCTCAATCGATCGAGCGGACCTCAATCGATCGAACCCGAGCAGAACATGAATGTATTCTTTTCAGTTATAATTCATAACGCGTAGTTGTTTAATTGTTGTTCCATATTCCTATTATGCGATATTATGGATTACGGAGGTAATGGGATACGATAACGAGATTGAGATAACATGGTGAGTAATGTAGTCGGGTTCGGAACGCTAGTAATAGTACGACGCGATAACGTAGTAAGTTTGAGATGATAATAACGGGTAGTATTGGATAAGTGAGAGGTAAGTCAGTAAGAGGATTTGTATGTTCAAAGTTGTGTAAGTCGAGCTGATGATTCGCTCAGGATTGAATCCGATTAAGTGTATGTCAAGGGTTTGATCAGGATCGTGAGAATTATGGGTGCACAGTACTCGCAAGCGTTCTTAAAAGCGGTGAACAGTAAGAGTTCTTAAAAACGGTGAACAAGAGTAATTGTGGCACATCCATGATTTATATTTACCAGAGCTATGTATGTATCATACTCGCAAGCGTTCTTAAAAGCGGTGAACAGTAAGAGTTCTTAAAAGCGGTGAACAAGAGTATGGCTACATCCATGGACCAGTCTTAAAAGCGGTATAGCGGTGAACAAGAGCACTGGTATGTTGTGCTGATATAATCAGTTCGAGATAGTCAGTTGGGTATTGTACAATCAGTCTTAGAGTGGGATTTGATAAGAATCGATTAATGATATGTCTGAATAAACGAGTAAGGAATATATTTAGTATCACTGTCATACACTGTTCATAATGGTAATTATGTCATTTCTATGAGACTATGTTAGTTAGTGCTCACTCAGCTTTCAACAAGCTGACGGCCTTTATTGCCTGGACATTCCCCGTCCAGACTACCCTGTCCTTTACAATGCAGATGACGGAACATATGGTAATAACTATTATCCTGAAGGGAGTTACGCAGAGGATGGCCCCACTGTTGCTGTTCAGGCTGACGACTATCCGTACACCATCTGAATACCTGAAGATAAATAGTAGTTTATGTTACTACTTTTCCTTTTACTGTTGTACTTTGTAGTTAACGGGTACTTGGGCATATGTTGTCTCCAGACCTATTGCGATCCTGTGGACCGTACTCTGATGTTTGTAATAGATAGAACCGTGTTTATATTTCAGTTGTTTACTGTTCCTGTTGGACTAGTACTGTGTGGTGTGGATATTGGTGACTTTCACTTGTCATTCCCTATGGACCCATAAAGGAAATTTATTTTTCTATATTTATGCTGCTCCGGGGCCTGACAGGGTTTTTGGTATCAGAGCGCCTGGTTATATTACGGTTGGGTTCTGATATTGTTGTTCACCGATGGATTCCACACCATCTGGTTCTAGTATTTAAGATTTTCTTGAGATGAGATGTGAGTATAAGATAAGTTCGTCTTCCTGACGATAGATAGTTTTCCTTTGCAGGATAGCATGGATCCAGAGTTTCATCAGTTTGTTACCGATGCTTATGGAGGACACGTGATCCATGGGGATACCGTGGAGCCAGCTGACCCAGAGTTTTATCGTGAGCGTGTGTGCCAGATAGCTAGTAGACATTTGGAGGAGGACATGTGTAGAGCACTTTATGTGACAGAGAGGACTCATCCGACGCAGATGCGTATGGATGCTTACCATACTGCGAGGATTGGTAGAGACATTTGCCAGGAGATATTACGGTTAGTTCAGAGTAAGCCCGAGATGGATGAGATTGAGTTGAGAGCTATTGTAGCCGGTCCACCAGAGCCTGTAGTTGCACCAGCGCCAGCAGCACCACCACCATCACCAGTACCCGACGTACCAGTTCCAGAGCCTGAGGATGAGCATGCCGATGAGGACATAGGCGGAGATGGAGAGGAGGAGCCGATAGATGATGAGGACCCAGTAGAGGATGAGCATGCAGATGATGATGAGCCTGAGGATGACCCCGAGGATCCAGAGTTTGAGCCAGAGGATCCAGTACCAGACCCAGAGGCTGTTGAGGCAGACATAGTAGTAGATGAGGATGCAGCCGATGAGGAGGTAGTTGTGCCAGAGGCACCAGTTGTGCTTCAGATACCAGCTGGACCCATTATGCATATGGCAGCTATGGCCAATATGGCAGTAGGATGGATAGCTCAGATGGTAGCACAGCCAGCAGATTTTGTTATGGGAGAGGCAGCCATAGCAGGAGCTCTTGATATAGCCGATGGATTCGCCGCAGTAGCAGTCGATGTCGCCAACCAGGCAATAGCAGACGGGATAGAGGATGATGATGCAGAGATAGTAGAGGATTGGGATATAGGAGTTGTAGTCGGAGATCTTGTTGCACCACTTGAGGATGATCCACTCGAGGAGATGGATATCGATTCAGAGGATGAGGCACCACCAGCAGGATCAGACGCTGACGACTTTTGAGTCAGGACCTGCAAGACTTAGTTTTTGTTAGTTTTATCAGGACATGTTGTCCACTAGATTTTTGGGAGCTTGAGAGATAGCTATTTGACCATAGCTTTGTATAGATAGTAGTAGTCGACCTTAGTACTGTTTTAGCCTTGTCCCACGTGGTACATGGTATGGTTACTGTGTACTCCATGGTACATCTTTTGATATATATATATATATGCGAGCAGTACTTTTGATATTGATTGTTGGTTGTTTGATGTGTTGTTTTGTAGAACTGTTAGCTCTTGTTACTTCTCGTTCTATCTTGGTTTCGTTTCTACGAGAAGACTTTTAGCTGATCAATATGTCTCTTGTAGGCGATACTCGTTTTCATCATGGTAGGACCCTTGAGAAATCACCAAGCGCGTAATGGAGCACCTATTCCGGAAGGGATGGATCCGACGGAAATTTTTGAAGCATTTATGCAGAGGATGGAGCATGTGGGGGATACATATAATCACTCCACCTACCAGAGACCTCTTGCACCCCCGCCACCAAGATAGACTGGAGATAAGTTGTTAGCAAATTTTCGTGGGTTACGTCCAGAGAAGTTCGATGGACTAACAGAACCATGGAAAGCAGAACAATGGATAAGAGAGATGGAGTTGATATTCGAAGCATTAGAATGTAGTGAACAAGAGAAGCGTCGCCTTGCTACATTTCAGCTCACTTATGCCGCCGCAGATTGGTGGGAAGCTGAGCGAGCCACTATTGGGATCGATGCTGCTAAAGCTATGCCATGGGAGACATTCAAAGGACAATTTTTGGAGAAGTATTTCCCAGAGGATGAGAGAGATCAACAGGAAATGAACTTTCTCAATCTGGTACAAGGAGGATGGAATGTCAGGGAATATACAACACAGTTTGAGCGTCTATCCAGATTTGCTCAACATATGATAGACACTCCACAGAAGAAGGTGAAGAGATTTCACCAAGGATTGAATCCCCACCTCCGACACATGATGGTTGGTCATTTGAATCAATCATTTGAAGAGATTATTAGATTTGCAGCAGGATTGGAAAAGGATGCTTATCCAGCACAACAACCACAGATGAATCGACCTCAGTCATCTAAAAATTTTCAACAGAGGGATTTCCATAACCTGCCGCCAAGGAACACCCAAGGTTGGAGACCACAAGGGAATTTCCAAGGTAACAAGAGAACCTGGGAGGGAACCAGAAAGCCACAGCAGAGCTATACTCGACCCCAGCAATATCGCCAGCGAGGATCACAACTGCATGCACTACTGACAGCACCGCCAAGCAATAGCGGAGGATGTTTTAATTGCGGAAAGCCAGGGCACGTTGCCAGATTCTGTACAGCCCCTAGAGTTAACCGCAGAATGGATATTGTCTGTCGGAATTGCAACAAGCCAGGACATCTAAGTAAAGATTGTCGTGCACCTCGCGGAGGATACTATGGAGCATCAATTCAAGGGATACAAGGACCTCCAGATCAGACAAGGATAAATGCTATCATTCCAGGAGGAGCAGGCTTTAACGCTGATGAGCAGCAACATTTGGAAGGTACGCTTGTACTCTTTCATAGTCCAATTAAAGCTTTATTTGATACTGGAGCTGCACGTTCATTTATTGCTGTTAAGATTGTGCGTCAATTAGGTTTAGAACCCCAGACACTTGAGTCAACACTGAATGTTGTGTCACCTTTGGGAGTGACAGTTAAGTTGAGTAAAGTGTGTAAAGATTGCCCATTGACTTTGGGAGATAGGAATCTTCCTGCAGAATTGGTAGTTCTGTCAATGTCAGGATTTGATGTTATCCTAGGGATGGATTGGTTAACTAAGTATGGTGCCAATTTGGATTGCCCTACTAGGACGATTGTATTTTCGAGACAAGGAAGGCCGACGATTAGATTTCAGTGTCAGCCGACGAGCGATATGTTTCTTACGAGTAGTTTGGCTACGATCGAGAGTACAAGTACAGAGCTCACGATGGATCAGATTCCTATTGTGCAAGACTTTCAAGATGTATTTCGGGATATTAAAGGTCTTCCACCGAAAAGAGAAATAGACTTCTGTGTGGAATTAGTACCTGGTACATTGCCGATTTCCAAGACTCCATATAGGATGGCACCAACTGAGATGTTGGAACTGAAGAAGCAAGTTCAAGAACTTGAAGACTTAGGTTTCGTTCGCCCGAGTACGTCACCTTGGGGAGCACCAGTTCTGTTTGTAAAGAAGAAGGACGGAACACTTCGACTCTGTATAGACTACAGGGAGTTGAACAAGGTTACGATCAAGAATAGATATCCACTTCCTCGGATAGACGACCTATTCGACTAGTTACAAGGATCTAGGATCTTTTCCAAGATCGATTTACGTTCAGGATATCACCAATTGTTAGTTCGACCAGAGGATGTATCGAAGACTGCATTCAGGACAAGATACGGGCATTACGAGTTTCTAGTTATGCCTTTTGGATTGAAAAATGCGCCAGCAGTATTTATGGACTTAATGAATAGAGCATTCAGACCATATCTGGATCAATTCATTATAGTGTTCATCGATGATATACTGATCTACTCAAAGACGGAAGAAGACCACGAGGAGCATTTACAGATTGCCTTGCAGACACTTCGAGATAGCAAGTTGTATGCAAAGTTCAGCAAGTGTGAGTTTTGGCTACGGGAAGTCAAATTCTTGGGACATGTTATATCTCAGGACGGTATTTCTGTGGACTCATCTAAGATTGATGCAGTCTTAAGCTGGAATAGACCGACCAATGCGACAGAGGTCAGAAGTTTTCTTGGGTTAGCAGGGTATTACAGAAGATTCGTAGAAGGGTTCTCCAAGTTAGCAGGACCACTGACAAATTTAACATGGAAGGAGACGAAGTATGAATGGACGGACAAGCATGAGGGTGCATTTCAGGAGTTAAAAGAGAAATTGACTTCTGCACCGATACTTGCGGTACCTAAGAGTGGAGAAAGATATGTGATCTACAGTGACGCATCGTACTAGGGATTGGGTTGTGTACTTATGCAAGACGGGAATGTTATCGCATATGGATCAAGACAATTGAAGGTACACGAGAAGAATTATCCGACGCATGACCTGGAATTGGCAGCAATAGTGTTTGCCTTGAAGATTTGGAGACACTATCTCTATGGAGAAAAGTTTGATCTGTTTTCCGATCATAAGAGCTTGAAGTATTTGTTCTCTCAAAAGGAGTGGAACATGCGACAACGAAGATGGATGGAATTACTCAAGGACTATGACTTTTCATTGCAATACCATCCGGGTAAAGCAAATGTCATAGCAGATGTTTTGAGCAGTAAACCTCGACCAGTGATCGCTGCATTGCTAATTTGAGAATGGAAAGCATTGGAAGTTTTAGCTGAATTCAAGTTTCAGCCAGTGGAACCAATGGAAAGACGACATTTTGGATGTCTGATGGTACAACCAACTTTGATAAGCCGTATCATAGAAGCTCAA
Organism: Hydrangea macrophylla; assembly: GCA_033977485.1. Classification (NCBI taxonomy): domain Eukaryota; kingdom Viridiplantae; phylum Streptophyta; class Magnoliopsida; order Cornales; family Hydrangeaceae; genus Hydrangea; species Hydrangea macrophylla. The sequence goes on from CM066995.1 coordinate 36,539,666, forward strand.
CAGACAGCAGGGGATTTGAAGTTATGGTTCACAAAGATGGCAGCAAAAAGAACCTGAGATCTGGAGTGTTAGTACAGACGAAGCTTTACGATGTAAAGGTAGACTCTGTATACCTGACAAAGAAAATCTCCGGAAGGACATATTGGATGAAGCTCATAAATCACGAATGACGATTCATCCAGGAGGTACAAAGATGTACAAGGATTTGAAGAGAAATTTCTGGTGGGAAGGAATGAAGCGAGAAGTGGCTGAATATGTTTCTCAGTGTCTTACTTGTAAACAAGTAAAGGTAGAACATCAGAAACCACCTGGACTTCTACAGCCGTTACCAATTCCTCAATGGAAATGGGAACACATCACCATGGATTTTGTGGTAGGATTACCGAAATCGCAACAGAATCATGACGCTATTTGGGTAATTGTAGATCGACTTACGAAGACAACACATTTTATCGCCTACAGTATGACGTACCCCATGGAACGTTTGAGCCGGATGTACCTGCAACACGTAGTATGGTTACACGGAGTACCTGTTTCTATCGTATTAGATCGAGATTCGCGCTTTACTGCAGAGTTTTGGAAGAGTCTTCAGACAGCAATGGGAACAACTTTGAACTTGAGTTCAGCTTTTCATCCACAGACCGATGGACAGACGGAGAGAGTTAATCAAGTAATGGAGGACATGTTACGTGCATGCGTTATTGATTTTGAGAATTCTTGGGAGACACACTTACCTTTGATAGAGTTCGCATACAACAACAGTTATCATTCGAGCATAGGAATGGCGCCGTTCGAAGCTTTGTACGGAAGACCTTGCCGATCACCGTTATGTTGGACTGAAGTCGGAGATACTCAACTTCTTGGGCCAGAAATGATACGAGAGACTAGTGAGAAGATTCAGATTGTACGTGAGAAGATGAAGACAGCTCAGACCCGACACAAAAGTTATGCTGACAAGCGACACAAAGATTTAGAGTTTGCCGTTGGAGATCATGTGCTACTCAAGGTTTCGCCTGTTCGAGGCATCATCAGATTTGGTCAGAAGAGAGGCAAATTATCGCCACGATTCATCGGACCGTTCGAGATTCTAGAGCGTGTTGGAAAAGTTGTTTATCGCCTTGCGTTGCCACCGAAGATGTCAGGAGTGCACAACGTTTTCCACATCACTATGCTGAGGAAATGTGCTCATAACCCAGCGCATGAGATCAACTTTGAGGATATTGAAGTCAACAACAATGCTACGTTCAACGAAGGACCAGTTCGCATTTTAGATCGTGGAGTTAAGAAGCTCAGGAATAAGGAGATTCCATTAGTCAAGATTCAGTGGAAGCATCATGATGAAGGAGAAGCTTCATGGGAACTAGAGTCAGAGATGCGTGAGAAGTTTCCATTTTTGTTTTAACCCTGTATGTTTCTGATTTCGAGGACGAAATCTTTTGTTGGGTGGTGTATGATATAATACCCCGTATTTTCAATAAATATTTAATGCAGAGAGATTCTATGTAATTCCTTTGACCCTTCATGAAATTTCATCTTCGATCGATCGAAGTTCGTTCGAGCGATCGAGCATCCCAGAAGTTCAAGCGATCGAACCTTGTTCAATCGATCGAAACCCTACCGACCTGAATTTAATACGTGGTCCCCACTTCAATCGATCAAACCTTTCTCAATCGATCAAAACCTGGCCGACCTGCATTCGAGCGATCGAACATACTTCGATCGATCGAACATACTTCGATCGATCGAACATATAATTATCAGAATTCCAGTTTCTGCGCAAACCATGCCACCTGCACCCCCATTCCCCCTATATATACTCTGTGTTCGTGTGAGTTGGGGAGTTTGCTGAACCTTGTGAGTTGAGAGAGTATGTGCTTGTGTGTTGGTACATATATATACACATACCTCTATATATCTATATATATACACACACACATATATATATATACTCAGCTTGGAGAAGAGAAGAAGGAGAAGAAGAAGGACAAGAAGAGGCAGAGAAAGAGAGACAGAGAGAAGACAGAGGAGAGGGAGAGGCCGCCATTAAATCTCGGAGTTTCAACGTTGCCAAACGCGCCTTAACAACTTTCAGTGAGTTCCAAACTCACTCGGTATCTTAGTTATGATGTTTTACATATTCTTGACGTATTAATTATAACCCAAACACCCCCTAGCATATTCTGCACGTTCACTGGCAGAATCTGTGGAAGACGAAGTTCGACCGATCGAACAGAGTTCAATCGATCGAACATCACTGAGTCCCAATCGATCGAACGGAGTTCAATCGATCGAGACCACCTTCACTTCAATCGATCGAGAAGACTTCAATCGATCGAACATCACCTTTCCTCAATCGATCGAGCGGACCTCAATCGATCGAACCCGAACAGAACATGAATGTATTCTTTTCAGTTATAATTCATAACGCGTAGTTGTTTAATTGTTGTTCCATATTCCTATTATGCGATATTATGGATTACGGAGGTAATGGGATACGATAACGAGATTGAGATAACATGGTGAGTAATGTAGTGGGGTTCGAAACGCTAGTAATAGTACGACGCGATAACGTAGTAAGTTTGAGATGATAATAACGGGTAGTATTGGATAAGTGAGAGGTAAGTCAGTAAGAGGATTTGTATGTTCAAAGTTGTGTAAGTCGAGCTGATGATTCGCTCAGGATTGAATCCGATTAAGTGTATGTCAAGGGTTTGATCAGGATCGTGAGAATTATGGGTGCACAGTACTCGCAAGCGTTCTTAAAAGCGGTGAACAGTAAGAGTTCTTAAAAACGGTGAACAAGAGTAATTGTGGCACATCCATGATTTATATGTACCAGAGCTATGTATGTATCATACTCGCAAGCGTTCTTAAAAGCGGTGAACAGTAAGAGTTCTTAAAAGCGGTGAACAAGAGTATGGGTACATCCATGGACCAGTCGTTATATGAGAACGATGTATGGGTGCTCGCAAGAGTTCTTAAAAGCGGTATAGCGGTGAACAAGAGCACTGGTATGTTATGCTGATATAATCAGTTCGAGATAGTCAGTTGGGTATTGTACAATCAGTCTTAGAGTGGGATTTGATAAGAATCGATTAATGATATGTCTGAATAAACGAGTAAGGAATATATTTAGTATCACTGTCATACACTATTCATAATGGTAATTATATCATTTCTATGAGACTATGTTAGTTAGTGCTCACTCAGCTTTCAACAAGCTGACGGCCTTTATTGCCTGGACATTCCCCGTCCAGACTACCCTGTCCTTTACAATGCAGATGACGGAATATATGGTAATAACTATTATCCTGAAGGGAGTTACGCAGAGGATGGCCCCACTGTTGCTGTTCAGGTTGACGACTATCCGTATGCCAGCTGAATACCTGAAGATAAATAGTAGTTTATGTTACTACTTTTCCTTTTATTGTTGTACTGTGTAGTTAACGGGTACTTGGGCATATGTTGTCTCCAGACCTGTTGCGATCCTGTGGACCGTACTCTGATGTTTGCAATAGATAGAACCGTGTTTATATTTCAGTTGTTTACTGTTCCTGTTGGACTAGTACTGTGTGGTGTGGATATTGGTGACTTTTACTTGTCATTCCCTATGGACCCATAAAGGAAATTTATTTTTCTCTATTTATGCTGCTCCGGGGCGTGACATCACAACATGTGTCAGTATGCACCGTATGAGAGCGAGGTATGATTGGTGTCCGCGTGATTGTAAGGATGGTATCTGTCTAATTGGTTTCCGAGTGATTGTGAGGATGGTATCTGTGTGATTGGCATCCGAGTAATGGTGAGGATGGTATCTATGTGATTGGCATTTGAGTGATTGTGAGGATGGTATCCGTGTGATTGTTAGGATGGTATCCGTGTGATTGGTATCCGAGTGATTGTTAGGATGGTATCCGTATGATTTGTATCCAAGTGATTATAAGGCTGGTGTCTGTGTGATCCATATTCGTTGGTGATAAGAATGATGGTTGATTGTGGTGATGGGATTCAAAAATGAATGTACCTTGATTGAGTCAGTTGCATTATCACGTACGAGCATGTTAATGAAAGAATAATGTATTCTATGATGAGATGTTGTAATGTGCTTAATTGTTTATATGTTGTTTTGTCGAGACCTTTGATATGCCAGTGGTGAGAGTGCGTCTTTTGATAAGAGATTAATCGTATCTTATGATACAGAACAATACAGTGAGTTGAACGATATTTGTATTTACTGATTAGTGTGCGATTGAGAATCTCACTCAGCCTAATTCCAAGGCTGATGGCATGTTACTCCCTGGGCAATCCTATGTCTAGAGTATTGCAGGTTTGCTTTAGATAGAGGAGCTCTAGATGTAGTGTTGAGGAGCTAGGAAGGATAGAGCTGTGCTGGAGCTTTGGAGATAGTTCTTATGTTTTTAAGTTTATGTACTAAGTTTAGTATGACCTCTTGTACTAAGTTTGAAGTGATCATAATTCTTGTTTATTTCTATTAGGCTTAAGTTATGTTCATACTTTAGCAATTCCCTAATGATTTATTGTGCGGAGTTAGAAGGACAGATTGGTTATCCATCCAGTCACATATTAATGGGTCCAAAGGCAAGAAATTTAATTTTCCCTACTTTGCTATCCCTGGTCGTGATGAGGGTGTTACGTTATAGTATTCATCGACGACATCCTGATATACTTGAAGACGGAGGACTAGAAGGAACATTTACAGAGTGCTGTACGGACACTCCGAGATAGCCAGTTGTATGTGAAGTTCAGTAATTGTGAGTTTTGCCTATAGAAGTTAAATTCTTGGGGCATGTTATTTCTCAGGACAGTATCTCTATAGACTCATCTAAGGTTGATGCAGTCTTATGTTGGAATATACCGACCAATGCAACGAAACTTAGAAGTTTTCCTAGTTTGGCTGGATATTACCTGAGATTCGTGGAAGGATTGCCTAAGATTGCAGGGCCCCTGACGAATTTGACAAGAAAAGAGATGAAGTTTGAATGGACAGATAATTATGAAGGTGCATTTCAGGAGTTAAAGGAAAGATTAACTTCAGCATCGGTGCTTGCGATACCTAATAGTGGGGAAAGGTATGTAATCGACAGTGATGCATCACACTAAGGACTTGGTTGTATGCTTATGCAGGGTGGAAATGTTATTACGTATGGATCCAGACAGTTAAAAGCACACGAGAAGAATGATCATACGCATGACTTGTGTGATACCCCGTATTTTTGTAATACAATTATTCTATTTTAAAATATGATAAGGTATCAATTTATCTTTTTGGGTAGTGTTTGTTGGATTTTTATTAACTTATTTGGGCTTTGGGTCTTTTTATTTCACTAACCCAAACAAAACCTAAGCCTTTGTGTGATGTGATATGTATCCCACATTGGAAAAACATAAGAGTTTTTCACATCTTATGTATGGTTTCACATCTGAAGTTTGTAAGATTGTTGTTAGAGAAAGGCTCTCTCACGCGCGCGCAAGGGGGGTTTCAAATCACGGATTTGGCATGGAATTCGAGACTTGCGCGTGCACGTCCTGCTGACACGAATGTTATCTGATTTGTGCCCTTGAACGTACGAGAGAGTAGGTCACATATTGCTCCTTGTAATTATTTTTGTGGGAGTCATAAATTTTTTTTAAAGAGAGCTAAAAATTGTTTTAAACTTGTGTATTAAAAATATGGCTATTGAGGGGGCCATTACACTATTTTATTTTATAAAAGAAATATTCACTTTTTTTTAGATACACATACAAGTATACAGTTACACAAAAAGAAAATCCTCCATTCTGTCTTCTTCAATCTATTCCCTAAATTTTCTTTTATCATTTTTCTGAATCAATTTTGAGCACTAGAATAATTTTCCAATTCGAATGCACGTTCGGAAGATCTGATTGTTGAATCCTGAAGGACATAGCACCATTGAGACCTTGTGCATCGAGTCACTAACTTCGAGGGGCGGAATTGTTCTTAAGGACAGTGCACACTATTGCACACCTTGATCAAGTTGATAGCTTCATCCTTCTTCTATCTCCAACAAGTATATAGTATACAGTTACACAAAAAGAATATCTTCCATTCTGTCTTCTTCAATCCATTCCCTATATTTTCTTTTATCATTTTTCTATAGCAATTTTGAGCAATAGAATAATTTTCCAATTCGAATGCACGTTCAGAAGATCTGATTGCTGAATCCTGAAGGACATAGCACCATTGAGACCTTGTGCATCGAGTCACTAACTCCGAGGGGCGGAATTGTTATTAAGGATAGTGCACACTATTGTACACCTCGATCAAGTTGATAGCTTCATCCTTCTTCTATCTCCAACAATCTTAAGAACAAATGTGGATGTTGCTATGATCACAGTGACTCAACTCAAAATATGTCAGAGAGGCTAATGATCCGGTAATATTATTCCTATTCTATTTACAGTTCCAACAATTTTAAAGTGTTGATATCTGTCATGAAAGTTGATTCTCTTGAATTTGCAAGCAGTAGGTTTAAGCTATGGAGCAGTAAATTTAAGCTATGGAGGTTGAAAGAAAAAAAAATGTTTTCTAAAACTTTAAAATGGCATTGATTCATGTGCGTAACCTATCTACTACATTGGACATTTTTTTTATAAAATAATGATATAGGCATATATATGTGCAACAATGGGATTTACTATATAACAAAGTATTAATATTTACCGATTATAGGTTATTATGCATCTACGTACACATATATACATCTAGACGCTTTGTCAATACTTAGACCACTATAAAAATATTATGACTATTGAGGAAAGCCTTCTTATTAATTTTTAAAAAAATTTCCTTCTCTATAGCAAAACATTAAGCTACATTAATGTTATGCAATAATGATAATAATGATACATTTATCATTGATGTTAATAGCCTTCATGTGGAGATTAACTATTTTAACGTTTATACATGTGTATATGTGTATATACATTACTTTTGTCAAGAATCATATTTTGTCTGGAAGGAGGAAAAGTAGTTATGGAGACTTTATATCTCATTTCATAATATTTTTATTAGGTTCAATTGCATTTTATTATAATATTTTTTATTCAATTATAACCTCTATTTGGCAATGGCTATTTCCTTTCTCCATATATATATTGACGTTGTCATTAGTGGTTTAAGTTAGGGTGGCCGACTATAGTTTTTATGTTGATGTTTTAAGCATCCAACAGTTACAAAGGGTTTTACATATGTTTTCTGATCAACTGTTAAAGCCTAGGAGTGAAAAGTTACCTTTTTGTTTTTGTTTTTAAGCCAAACAAGAGAGATATATATTTAAATGGGTTAATGTGATAGTTGTTTGCTATAATTTGCGCGGGCGTGCCAGAACCAATCTGTGGTTCGGTGTGTGTGTGTGTACGTGCAAACTAATTTCCTATCCGCTTGTGTGAGTAATACACAAGGCTTTTATGAATCTAACTTCTAAACAGGGTGATTGTGTATAGTGAGAAGGAAAGTACCCTCACTGTAAGTTCTTTAGCAGTACTGAAGCGCACAAGCTAAAAAGTATCAAGTTTAACAGGTAAGCAAAATCACAAACGGTTTAATAAAACAGATTTTTATTAAATGCTTAGAAAAAACTAAACAGATCTCAAGAACACACCAGAAAAGACTGAATATTCAAAAGAACAAAAAAAAGAAAAATAACAAAAGGGCAGACCTAATTGCTATTAAAGCTGGAAAAACAAAGACTTAGAGAAAGTGCTTTGAATGCTGTGTATATGCTGAATGCTGTGTGCTGTTTCGAGAGAGACGCGGAGTGCTTTTCTTCTGTAGCCTGCCTTATATTTATAGCGGCCTTATACAACCTCTAATTGGATAATGATACCTTGGCTTGCGCTCCAAGCTGATTAGTTGATTGGTTGATTGATGACCTTCCTTATCCATGACTTAATTGAATCAATCCCTTCAATTTAGGGATCAGACGCCTCAATCCAGCTGGCAACTAACAACTCCTTTCCTAAACGGACTCTTATTTCCAAAAACTCTCAAAGATGACGTCATCATGCCAGCTGTGGATAGCACCGCCTTCTCCTTTCAGTCAATCGGCCTTGTCACTGACTCCCCTGGGTGAATCGGGCTCAATCTGTTTCCATGCCTTCCTTCATGCCCGATTACCTTTCTTCAACCGCCCATGGCCAATTGGACTTAAATTCTGACTTTACCTCTCATCTTCATTACGCGGTGTCCGATTGGGCTTCCTGCTGCTGCTTTCCATCATCGGGCTCTACTTGTCATACCTACCGGCCTTAATCCAATCATTGGTCTCACGTCTGTACTAGAGTCCGATAAGTCATTCACTCCTTAGCTCGGCCTCTCTACTAACGTGAATCGGGCTCCAAAATTATTGACGATTTTTGGGTACAAACAATTGCCCCCCAAAAGGTCATATCAAACGTCCTGCCTTGATTGATGTGACGTTTTGAATTTTAAATTGGCCACATGTCCACCATGCAGAAACTGTCAGATTATGGAGAATCCCACTAGTCACTCCACATTTACTGAACCATGATTATAGCGTCATGATATTTAACCGCCTAGCTTTTGAAACTTCTTACCACATTCGCATTCTTACTCTCACTACTCTTCAATTCAAGCAAGACAGAACTTCTCTCTCTAGACCTCCATCTTTTCCGGCGACCTTTCCTCTCCACCACAGACATGGCTCCTAAAACTGCTCCGGCCACCTCCAAAGGCAAGAAAACCTTCATTGATGCTCCTCCACCACAAAATCGATGCAGGGAGGTTAGGGCTTTAGCCAAAGCTCACGCCGCCGAGATCTCCACTGATTATCTCACCCCCTACAGCTCCTCTGATGGCTCTCCCGTCGCAGCAGGCTTGGGAGCGGCGTTTCTTGGCCACCCTCCGGCGGCTTTTCTTCAATTTTTCCCCCCGGTTGAGAATGAAGCATTCCTTCAAGTCCCTACTCACTGGGACAAAGTTCAAAGTGCTAACCAGCCAATTCGGGCCGACCCCCGCCGCAGACTGGGACAAATGGGTAACCAGGGTTTCGGCCTCTAAGACCGGTGTCTGGATGGAAACGGGCATTTATGACGCCATACTGCTCAGTCGGTCTCAAATAGAGATAGACCGACCTCTTCTTCTGTCAGCCTTATTATTCTGGTCTTCTTCTTGCAACGGCTTCCTGTTCCGTTGCGGACCAATGGCTCCCACCGTCAAAGATATCAGTTATCTGCTCGGCCTTCGCCCTCATGGATAAGAAATCATTCCCGGGCTTGACGTTGGGACGGCCAGCTTCGCCAATCCTCAACAAGCAGTTGTCAGGGACGAGGCCATTTCTCACAGGCCGATTACAGCCTTTGGAGGCTTTCTGACTGCATGCATCGGGGTAGATGATACGGCGGTGTCCGACGCAGAACACACTGCTGACACGAGAATTTTCTTGTGCGCTCTTGTGCAATACCCAAGTGTAGGTAGACGTGCAAGTAGTAACTGGTAAGACCAGGTCGATCCCACAGGGAAGGTGTTGACCTATTGATCTAGACTATCCTAAAAAAAAAACAAAATAAAATGAATAAGATTGAACGATGGTGCGGAACACAAAGTTCCACAAACTAGGATTACTACTGAAGATAATTAAAATTAACTGAACAATCTAACTAGCTAATTAAAACAGTACTCTAAATTGAGAAGTTTAACTTTTAAAAGAAAGTGTTGGGATTACACGAATCCACAGTAATCTAGCTATCTACCATGCATTTGCCTTGAAGCACAACGGAGTACATTACCCACAGTTTTCCGTATTCCTCTAAAAATGGAGATTCTATGGCCCTTTCATGACCGGGACCATATCATCACAGTTAAGTTCAAATACGTAAAAGCGGTTTAGTCCAATAGTTAAGACTTGCATCCTCAATGGTGTTAGCATTGAAGATGGTTTGCAAAATTTATTGAAAGAAAATGCCTTAGGGCCTTAATTTTAAAACTGTTTTGACAAACTGAGCATTTATTTGGGACAGAATGATAACAAATCTTAAAACAAAAGGTCCAGGAATACTGCAGGGAACATCCTCAAGAATCAGGGAGTTCGATCGATCGACGCGCTTTTGATCGATCGAAGACCTTCATCCCTCAATCGATCGAACTGACTTCAATCGCTTGACTGTCTATGGTTCGATCGATCGAACTAACTTCGATCGATCGAACACAGCGATTATTCTGCTGCATGGCAGAGGCTGGAGATCACTGTTTCATCGTGTTCTCCCAACCTGGGACTACTCAGACATCGTCTGGAGTGTCAAAGATTGATTTTTAACGTAAGAAAACATTAACACCTTGTTTGGTTGTAAGTTTTTCATAAAAAATCTAAAAACTAAGGTTTTATAAATATTTAGAATGTAACACTATAAAACGAGCGATTAAACTACGACTACCAAGTGCAAAATATGAATAAACAATCAATATATAACCTGGAATGAAGAATACTCGTATTAAACTTAAGAAATCCGGTTCACAAATGAAACTTCAATGAATAACCTACAAAACCAAACACAAACTCTCTATCTCTCTCTCTAAAACTGTAAAAATGTAAAGTGGGCGTCCTTATGGACGTGTACAATGCACATATATATAAGAAAACCTAAGAAACTAGGGTTAAAACCCGCATCTGCTGCGCACGTAAATGTTACTGGAAATACCCCGTTCGATCGATCGAACTGGTCTCGATCGATCGAACCCTTAAGACTCAATCGCTTCAACTCTCTTTGAGCGATCGAACTCTCGATCGATCGAACCTTCTTAGAGCGATCGAACTCCACTTTTCAGCTTTGACTTCTTTTGTTTTCATTCCAGCATTCCATTTATTCTGATGTTCATCTGTTTAGTCCACACAGCAGTAATCTGCACAAACAACAGCTAAAACAATACAACTTATCATAGATTACTCATAGTGTATAAAAATTAGCCTTGTAATGCAAATTGCGGATAACACGGAAAGTTGTGGTAAAAACTAATACAATTCTTCCTTTTAGCGCGGTTGTATTTTACAAATACCCCCGCTTTGCACAACCCCCAACTAGCTTATTGCTAGTCCCTAGCGATAAAGCGAAAATAAAATAAACTAAAAACTCCTAAACTAATACTACCACGACTAAGAAACAGAGAAAAACTAAAAACAACCTAAACTAAGATAGAAAGAAAAATCCTAACTCACTTTCGCAGGAATCGCGGTTGCATTTAGCGAATGAAACAAGCCGTTAAACCCCTAGGTTCCCCCTAATGGACGAGTGTTGTCTCGTGAGGGTTTGCAGTGAATATACCCACAAAATTCTCAATTTTAAGCTCAAAAAGAATTAGAATAACTTGTAGAATTCACCCTTCCATTAAATTGTTAATTCAACTCTACAATAATATAATATCCTCTATCAACCCATGAAAGATATCCACATGCTCCCCTATATCACCAAGTAAAATATACAAATGTATTACCATCATGCACCCGTGTGTGTGTGAATTTAACAACCATGCGTCCAACCCTTATTAAGAGTTATCTAGACTATTGTACTTTGGAAACTTGCAGTTTTAGCTCAATTCTCACATTGGTCACACTCAAAAAGAACGTCTCTCAGAAACTTGCTTTACAATGATCGCACATCGTATGAAAGCATTGATAAGAATGATATTCTAAGTGCTAATGCTTTCATACTTGACTCTATGAAAAATGGACTTTTAAAAATGTATAGTCTCATGAATGGAACACTACTTATTAGAGGAGCGAAATACCGTGGATAACTCAACTCACACTTCCATGTTTAAATCAATTATTGAGAATCTTCAAGACTTTGACTTACGGCTTTTATTTAGTAGGTGGGGGTGTTGTAGAGAAGAGTGTGCTTTTTAGTATGTGATGGAATTTCCACTTCTCTTTTTATTCTTTATTCTTTTCTCCACCCAATCTCCCATTCATTTCTTATGCTCTTTTTCTCTTCTCCTTCATTCATCATTCATTTTTTTTTTTAATCTAAATAAACAATATATAAATAACCTGCAACATCCCACAACAACTTCCTTCCATTTCACATACTTTGATGACTCATTCTCAACAAATTTTATCAAACGGCTCAATGAGGTCAAGGTATAGATCAAGGATTTGGATTCTTGTGATTTCATTGGAAATATTTAATTGAGGTGGGATCAGGGGTGAAACGATTCAATGAATGTAGGTGAGCTATATTAGGTAAAAGAATGGGTAAACGATGGCTTGAATCATTTTCTCAACTTCCAATTTTTAGCACTTAAGTGTTCATCGAGTATAATTGGTAAATCCTGAACGTTCTCCTCTAACAAGCAGTCAAAATTTTTAAAGAAAACTGAGACTTAACAACGAATTCACAAATATATGCAAGAAAAACCATTCGACAAGGTATGAGAATCCCCTCAGAAATGACGATTGGCTCAATAGCTCACAAAGGGTTATTAGCTTCCACTACTTGTTCTTTTCGCACAATATTCATTTTAACTCAATTTTCAGATTTTCTACATGGCTGCTAATTAGTGCACAAAAGTGTTGGGTACATAATAGCTTTACAGATGCAATTCATTTCAGTGATACAGAAAAAACGCGTGAATTTAATCCATAAAAAGATAAGAACACTACAAATGTGTCATTGTCTTATTAACAAGCAGGAGAGGTTATTCAGAGTTATTCTATCAATACGATTCAAAAATTTTCAAAATTTTAACAGACTGTGTTCTCATTAAATTTAAAACATATCTAAGTGCAAAACCTGATTATTACGGGTGTATACCTATCTATTGTCTCCTACCCCCAACTGAAAACAACGAAGTCCCCAGAAGTTGATTTTCAATAAATAAAATAGATGGGTATCACCTGTATGGAGCAAATTGATGATCTCAAGCAAGCAACCTAGCATAGAAAAGTAGAACACAATCTCCAAAACAACCAAGATCAATAGATAAGAATAATATAATAAAAATCATGATCCCAGCAATCTAAACCACTGTAATATGAACTGAATAAAATACAAGCAGTGATACATAATGTCCATACAAAACCATCCAACCAAATAAACCAACCAAAACCACCAACATATATCCAACCAACCAAAAATACATAAACACCACCTCCCCAACTAAAACTAATCGACCCCAGACGGCGTATCATCAGCTGGGAGCAGGCAGTAATATGGTAGTAGCAGGGGCGGCAACAGATGGCTCGGAAGCAGCGGTGGAAAAAGGATCAGCAGCCTCAGAATCTGGGGCAGCAGTAGATGATGGATCAGTGGTAGGTGGTGCAGACGGGGCCATCGATGGATGCGGAGTAGAATGAACAGTTGACTCAACCCCAATCTGAATCAAAATGGACTCCAGTAAAGTCTGGAGATGGTCTATCCGGCCCTCGAGTCTAATCCTAGCCTCTCTCTCCTCCAATAGTAGCTCGTGAACCGTCAGGAGAGGCACAGAAGAAGAAGACTCTCCCTGGGCCTGAGTCTGCGACCGCTGTCGCAGCTCAAACTGAGTCTCAGTAGTGGTGGTGGAAGGAATGGTCAAGGAAGGAGTAGTCCCAACCGGAGGTGGTGTAGATGATGATGAAGGGGTAAAAGGATGAGCAAAAGGAGGTGGAGCAGAAGATGATGGGTCAGATGTCGGTGGTGCAGCCGGGGGGTAGTGAGGTGTATGCAATGACTGAACGACCCCCAACTGAACTAGTAATGTATCAAGCTAAGTGACCAAGTGGTCAACCTTGCCCTCGAGTCGCATCTGTTCCTCCCTTTCCTCGATAAAGAGTGTGTGGAGAGTCTTGAGAGTCACGGAAGATGACTCTCCCTGGGCTGGAGCCTAAGACCTTTATCTCAACTCGAACTACTGTGCAGCACCAATGGGGTCCTCTTCATCTGAATCTAGTTCCTCAGCCTCAGTAGGCATCCCAGAAGCAGCACCCTCAGTGTCGGTGCCTCCACCTCTCCTCCTCTTCACTCCAACCTTCACCTTAGCTTTCAATTTTCTCTTCTTTTGTGCGTCAAAACGGCGTGCTGTCCTCTTGCCAAATTGACTCGAGGCTTGTAAAATCATGTTTGTAGCAAACGTGAGTAACCCAGCCTACTCTATCACTCGATGGATGGGCCAACCGCCCTTCAGATGGCGCTTGGCGGCAATGTACCGCGTCGGCTGGATAAAGAAATTTATATAAAGGTAAGGCAGACAGGCACGCTGCCCCATCTCAATGGCATAAAGGACCTGAGTGTACCACGACGCCACCTTCTCGTGTTGGAAGTCATCAAAATGCAGTTGGCAAGTGCCAGGTAGAGGAGGTGATACTGCTCAGTCAGAAACTGATCCTCGATAAGGGAAATGTCGTTCCAGAACTGAATAGCCCGTCCCGTGATCTCACATATGATAGTGGTGTGAGGATTATCTAGAGTGTCGGGTATATAAGGGTAGAAGTGGTTGAGGACCTCCGGTACTCCCAAAGCAGCAATTACAGTAGCTGGGCTAAAAATGATCTCACGCCCACAGATGAAAGAATAGCATGTAAATGGGGCCGCAAGATCCTTGATCGTAGTGGCATATGCTTCGCGCACCCAATTGATGTTGATTTTCTTTGACTGAGTCAACATCTCATACCAACTTGGCATTGCATGAATCCATGCAAGAAACCATGGGGCAGAAAGCCACACAGCCTCAAGTGGTTGCTTAAACATAACCTTCCGAGCCTGAAACCAACGGGTGAACCAAATTCATTCCTCCTCGTTTCTAAGCCCATCTTCTAGTAATGGGTCAAGAATGGTAAGGTCAAGGGGTATAAATCAATGGTAACCCATAATAGGGTTCATTGTGAGGTCCCTAAAAAAGAAAAAGAAAAGAAAAGACTAATTAAAACAATAAATTGAAAAGAAAAGAAGAAACTGAAACTGCTGTAGTTCGATCGATCAAACTTCTCTCGATCGATTGAACAAGGGTCAGCTTCGATCGCTTGAGCCTAGCTTGATCGATCGAGCACAGAAATACAATAAGGACAAAACTCGACACAGAAATGGAAGGAAAACAAGAAATAAGAGATTAAAACAAACATTAATTGGTTTTAGGAACAATGGGGGGCACCCCCTCATGTTTTCGAACGAAAATGGAATAGGGGTAGGTGAGCACCTACGTTGGCGTGTGCACAGCGAGGGGAAGAGGGAGATGATGATGGTGAAGAGGATATGATCACGGCTTCCCAAGTGCTAGAAATGGAAGGAGGGAGAAGAAAATCGCCGAGCTCTCTGTCTCTCTGTCTTGAATCGCTCGAGAGTGAAAGTGAGAGAGAGAAACTGTTGAAGTGTTCGCTGGACTCCTCATTAAAATATAAGTCTTGATCGATCAAGAGAGTTCGATCAATCGAACTATCAATCCATTGAGGCTTGTTCGAGCGCTTGAGATTTTCAGATTCTCGATCGATAAAAAATGGTTCGATCGATCGAACTTGAAATTTTCCAAAAATTAAAAGCAGAACATTTGTGTACCCCCAACTAATACAAACTGTTCTGGACATACAAGAATAGACTGAGAGTGGTGCAAACGCAAACATGTAAGCCAGAATTCACCATCAACAAAATAATATAAAGTTGTAAATTTTATAAATATAAATTATTAATAGCATCCATTTGCAAAATTATAATTCCCAAATTGGCACTTAAGACCTTATTACATTGTAAAACTAGAATTAAAAAACAAAACCAACAATTCTTTTCTAGCATTACACTTCAATTGAGAAAAGATGAATCAAAAGACAAGACACAATTGAAGTGAGCCACTAATCTTCGAACATGAAAATTCCTTCTTCCACAACCGTTTCATACTCCGCTAAATCATCAAAAGTGGAGACCAAACTTGACAATTAACGATTCCAGAAGGATCTGAAAGCGTCCAGAATATCATCAAAAGTGTCTGAAACCTCCAAAGAGTTGAAAGTGCGAGCAAGAGGTGATATGGGTGAGCCCGTCAGCGTCAAAGATAACGAAGAGTAACTCCTCAGCTGGTTGCTCTCTTGTAGCGAAGTGCCAGGAGATCCTATATGACGTCCAGGTCCATGAAGCAGTTGGTGTGGAAGGAACAAAGGCGGTAGCATTGGATTCGCAGTGAAAATCCTGGACAAGGAAAACAAAATAGAACCAAAAAGAAAGAAATTAAGTAAAATCAAATGAAAGAACTTATAGAAAGGAAAAAAAAAACAAAGAGAGACGAAAAGAAAATGAAATGTGACAACGAGTGAACCTCACTATTAGCATGATAGAACCATGTGCACTAGCAAGTAGGGGGCATTGAAGCCGGAACAACAAATAGCTCATGTGCACATAAATATATGGAATCAACTGAATGACGATGAAGTCATCCACATATGTGAAGATAGCGTTATGGCGTTCGGGCACCACATCCTGCAAATCTTCTTCAACCCTTGGTTCCCACATCGAGTCGTTCTCCCACTATTCCAAGAGGGAATCATCAACTTCTCTGACGAAATACCCCTCTGGTTCTCCTTCCTCTTCAAGGAAGTTCATATTCTCAAATGGATTAATGTTGAGGAGTGCAGGATTATAAGGGATGTACCCTTGGGTCAGGTCAATTACATCATCAGCCCTGGGCCCTTGATAAGGAGAAAGGCATAATGCAATCTCCTCGGTAGCCCAAGGAGGTTTCTAGTGTTCTGAATCAGCCCATGACCCGATTAAATGGACGACGTTGTCTCTCATTCTTATAGCCTGCACGGGGAGAGATTATATGGAAAAGCAGATTAGAGTCGAGGTCACACTTAAAAAAAAGAGAAATAAATAAAACAAACAAAGTGCAGTAAGAGAAAATAATATAACAACAATGTGAGAACACTCTTTAGTGTTTTAAGATCTAAGAGTAGTTGGGCTCATCCAGTTGGATGTGCTCAACTTCAGGTTGGAAATTATCTAAGAATGGCTTCAATCTTTGGCCATTGACCTTGAAACTCTCCTCATTCTTTGGATTGAATAGCTCGACAGTCCCATGTGGAAAAATAGATTTAATGATAAATGGACATATCCACCGGGATCGGAGCTTACCTGGGAAAAGGTGAAGGCAAGAGTCGTATAGCAAGACTTTCTGTCCCGGTTTGAATGATTTATGAAAGATCATTCTATTGTGGTGAGCCTTCAACCTTTCCTTATGCAAATTTGTAGAGTCATACGCATCTCTACGAATTTCCTCTAGCTCTACAAGTTAAAGTTTTATTAGCTGGCCACTCTCTTTAATATCGAAGTTTAATGAGCTCGTCGTCCAATATGCTTTATACTAAATCTCGACAGGGAGGTGACATGCCTTTTCATACACTAGCCTATACGGGGACATTCCTAGGTTTGTTTTATATGTAGTACGATATGTCCATAGAGCATCGGTCAGTTTGTATGCTCAGTCTTTCCTATTTTAACTAACCGTTTTCTCAAGAATACGTTTTATTTCTCGGTTAGCCAATTCTGCATGCCCGTTAGTTTGTGGGTGATAGGCTAAGGTGATTTTATGGTTAACCCCATACTTTTTTAGCAGCGACTCTAAGGGTCTATTGCATAAGTGCTTTCCTTGGTCACTAATTAATGCCTTTGGGGTTCCAAAATGCGAAAGGATATTTTCTTTCAAGAAAGATATGACTGTTCGATGATCATTTCGCCTAGTTGGAATTGCCTCTATCCATTTCGAGATATACTCTACAGCAACGAGTATATACTCGCAGTTATTTAACTTCGAGAATGGGCCCATGAAATCTATGCCCCAACAATCAAAAATTTTGATTGTGATTATGGGAGTTAAAGGTATAGAATTTTGTTTCGAGATTGCGCCTAGCTTTTGACAGCGTTGACACGATTTACAAAATTCATGGGCATCCTTGAGTATGGTTGGCCAATGGAAGCCGCTATGTAGGATTTTCTGTGTGGCCTTCTGTGAAGCAAAGTGTCCACCGCAGGCTTCAGAGTGGCATGAGGCTAAGATCACGGTTATATCCACGCAACGTTTGATGACCTTATCAGCGCAATACTTGAAAAGGTAAGGGTCATCAAAGAAGAAATGATGTGCGAACGAGAGGAATCATTTCTTATCTTGATTTTACCAATGACTCGGGGTCTCTCCCATAACTAGGTAATTTACTATATCCGTATACCAGGGTAAACCCAAGACAGTGATTAGTTGCTCATCTGGGAATTTGTCTTTAATTGGTAGCGACTCAGTATTGTCAACGAACGTTAACCTAGATAAATGGTCGACGACCACATTCTCTACTCCCTTTTTATCTTTGATTGTGATATCAAACTCTTAGAGTAGGAGCATCCAATGAATCAGCCAATGTTTTGCATCTTTCTTGGACAATAGGCATTTAAGGGTCGAGTAGTCTATGAAATAGACAATAGGGGACCCTATCAGATAAGACGTGAATTTATCCAAAGCGAAGGCTATAGCCAATAGCTCTTTTTCAGTAGTTTTATAATTCAATTGAGCTTCATTTAGTGTTCAACTGACATAGTAGATTACGTAAGGCTTATTATCCTTCCTCTATCCTAGCACTCCACCAATAGCGTAGTCGCTAGCACTTCCTTTTTGTACACCTTTTTTGATTAATTTACCAGTTTTCCGAAGAAAAAAAAATAGCGTAGTCGCTAGCATCGGACATTAATTCGAATGGAAAACCCTTGTCGGGTGCCTGTATTATCGGTGCAGAGGTAAGGTGCTCTTTAGTGCATCAAAAGACGTTTGACAACTTTCCGACCACTAGAATGGCATGTCTTTAGCTAACAGTTGACATAGTGGTTGGGAGATTGCACTAAAATTTTGGATAAAGCGACGATAGAATCCCGCATGCCCCAGAGAAAATTGAATGTCCTTAACTGTACGAGGGACAGGTATGTTCGAGATTATGTCATTTTTTGCTTTATCAACTTGGATGACTTTATCAGAAATAATGCGGCCGAGGACTATTCCCTTGGTCACCATGAAGTGACAATTTTCCAAGTTTAGTACTAAGTGTTTGTCCTCGCATCGTGCTAGCACACGTTCAAGATTGTCTAAATAATTTTCAAAACTATGGCCAAACATCAAAAAGATGTCCATAAATACTTCAAGTATTTGTTCGAACATATCACTAAATATACTTAACATGCACTGCTGAAAAGTAGCAGGTGCATTGCATAAGCCAAAAGACATACGACGGTAGGCAAAAGAACCGAACGGACACGTGAAGGTTGTTTTCTCCTGATTTTTGGGAGCAATTTTGATTTAGTTGTACCCACTGTATCCATCCAAAAAGCAATAATACTTATGATCCACCACTCGTTCTAGCATTTGATCCATGAACGGTAAAGGCAAGTGGTTTTTTTGAGTCACGGTATTCAGTTTCCATAATCAATACACATCAGCCATCCGGTGGGGACGCATCCCAACATCAAGTAGTTTTAAAACTTTTTTTTGACTACTTCTTATATCTTGGGATTCAGAAGCCTTTGCATTTGTTGCGAAGGTTTAGCGTCTTCCTCCAAATATATTTTATGGGTGCAGATAGACGGGCTTATGCCTTTGAGATCGGCAATAGTCCATCCCAATTCTCCCTTATGTTGTTACAGTATTTGAATTAATTTACCCTCTTGTTCATGACTTAGAGTTGATGATATGATAACAACGTAAGTCTTTTCAGTCCCTAGGAAAGCGTATTTGAGCTCCTTTGGAAGCTCCTTTAACTCCAAATTGGGAAACTAAAAATTGGAGGGCATGACAAACTTTGTTTTTGGAGGCAGTGGTTCATATGGTGCTACCCACATGCATTCAGCTCTATCCGCCTCTTTCGTTTCCATCATGAGGCAGGTTAGATTTAGGTTGATGTCCAATGGAGTAGAGTTTTTAGGTTGGTAGACAGCATCTAATTGTGACACCACTACCTCCAAAGGATCCTTAAAATCGACCAAATCAGCCTCATCTTCAATGACCGTCTCGATGTAGTTTATTTCTTCCTCATCCTCGCATTCTTGAGGTTGGGGATTCGAGAAGATTTTAATGGTTGCGGTCATGTTCCCGAATATGATAGTCATTGTACCACTTCTTATTTTTATCGTGGCATCAATTGTGTTAAGAAATGGATGTCCACATATCATCGGGATTTGTGCACATGGATTAGACACAGGTTCAGTGTCTAGAATTACAAAATCAACCAGGAAGACAAACGAGTCTATTTGAATGAGGACGTCTTCCAACACCCCTCTTGGGTGTTTAACTGACCTATCTGCCAATTATAATGCAAATCAGGTGGGTTTGTATTCACCTAACCCTAATTGTTTATAAACTAAATATGGCACGAGATTTACGCTTGCTCCTAGATCGAGGAATGCGTTGTCTATTCTTTGATTCTCAATTTGACATGAGACAGTGGCAGTACTGGGGTCTTTGAGTTTTGGAGGTAATTCATTTTGGATGATTGCGCTTGCTTGGCAAGCGACATAAGAGTGTTTCTTCACACTTTGCCTCCTCTTGACCATGCATAAGTCTTTGAGAGACTTACCATAGGCCGGCACTTGTTTGATTGCATCAAGGAGTGGAAGATTTATTTTGACTTGTTTAAACAATTCCAAGAACTCCTGATTCTTTATCTCATTTTTTGGTTTCTTAAGCCTTTGAGGATAAGGCACGGGAAAAGGGCATTTAGGTAATTCATCATTGACGGGTTCCTTTCCAAGCGGGTTCCTTTCCGGGCCTTCTCCCAATTTCTTCTACTTCGTTAGGAGCGTCATCATTTGATTCTAATGTTTCATTATTAGCAGATGGCTCCTCTTCCTGAGTAGAAGGTTCTTTTTGTTTACCACTTCGTCCTCCTCATACTCTTTAGGGGTAGAGATAGGCATATTGCACCCGAGAATCTAGCCGCTTCTTAGAGTAGTCACGGCTTTTGTATGCTCTTGATTATTGGGACCATTGTTGTATCCCTTAGGGTTTTGAAGTGGTTGGACAGGAAACGTTCCACTCGATCCTTCTTTTCGTGCATCCATTCTCTAAAATGTTGCGGACATTTCACTCATCATTTGAATTAATTATTGTGTGAAATTTGCATTAGAGAGTGGATCTTCTTCTTGCACCTTTTTGTGTGGTGGCACGTACACATTTGACTGTTGATTATTAGAAGGTTGAGCTTGGTTATAGTTATTTGATCTATTTTGGTTGAATTGTTGATTCTGATTGAATTGTTGGGACTGTCTATTGTTCTGCCCTTGATATTGATTGTTATTGTAGGGCTGCTGTTGATATTGATTTTGTGTCCCAGCATCGTTCTTCCAATCAAAACCGGGGTGATTCCATCGATTTTTATTATTTTGAAAGTGATTATTGTTGTTATAGGAATTCCCCACCCCTCTATACCCTTGTATGGCATTCATTTCCATGGGGGCTTGTTCTTTAAAGTACGGCACATTGGGATAGTATTGAGTAGTGTGTCCCAACATATTGCATATGCCACATGGTTCTTCAGGCAAAACATGCCTAGAACTCTCTCCTTTCATCCCCAATTCTTCCAATTTCTTTGCTAGTTCTTCGTATTTGGTCATTAGATGATCTTCACTTTTTAGTTGGTATATACTTTTCTCCTCTACACAAGATATTTGTGTGCGTGAGACATCTTCAGAGTTTGACCATTCATAAGCATGCTCGGCTAACCACTCGAAGTGGGTTTCAGCCGCTTCGGTGTTTTTGCAAAGAAATGGACCTGAGCTCATGGTTTCAACCAGCTTTTTAGTTTCACCATTTAACACTTCATAAAAGTAGCTAATGGTTCACCATTTCTCATACCCATGATGTGGGCATGAGAGAAGCAAATCCTTGAAATGCTCCCAAGTTTGGGTGAACGTTTCATTGCTCTTTTGTTTGTAGGAGTTTATTTGACGTTTAAGTTCAGTGGTCATGCGAGGTGGAAAGAATTTCTTTAAGAATGCAGTGTTCATCGCATGTCAGGTGAAGATTGAATTTGGCTTGAGGGTGAGTAGCCACGCTTTTTCTTTATCCTTTAAGGTGAAGGGAAATAGCATTAGGCATGTTACATCTACAGGATAATTTTGTGAGAACATTTTGCAAACATCCTCAAAATCCTTGACTTACAGATATGCTTTCTCGCTCTCCATTCCATGGAAGGTTAGAAGGAGTTGAATCATTCTGTTGCAAAATTAGAATTCGCCTGCATGAGGTAGAATGAGAATACAAGAAGGCGTAGGTGCATGGTCGGGTTGTATAAGATCGCACAAAGGACGTAGCGAATCATCAATAGGCACAACCACATTCTCACCATTTTCGCTTTGATCGTCAGCCATTGAATCTGTAGGTGTAGCTATGGGATTAATAGAACTAGAAGAATTGAATGAATAGAGTGGATTTTCGTAAATTCCTTTGATAGAATTATTGGACATGAAAGGGAAAAGATCCTAAGAGGTGATACTTAAAAAATCTAAAAGAAAAAAAAATAGAATAAGATCAAGATAGATTGAGGTGATCTAAGCGTTAGCTTGTCGCCTTCCCCGGCAGCGGTGCCAAAAACTTGACACGAGAATTATTTGTGTGCGCTTGTGTGTTATACCCAAGTGTATGTAGATGTGCAAGTAGTAATCTAGTTAAGACCAGGTCGATTCCACAGGGAAGGTTGAAAACCAAATTCTTAGATTAAACTCTAAAAGGAAAAGAAAATTTCAAGATTTAAGCAAAGTGTAGAACACGGAGTTCTACAATTAACTACTACTAGGAATAAAGCAATTGAATTAAACTAACGATCAACAAATTAACCAAAGCGATATTTAAAAACGGAGTTTCTTAATAAAGAGGAATGCTGGGATTACAAATCTCTAAAGCAGAAAGTCTAGGAATACTGAGCATAGTATGTTCTCAAGAATCAGAAGGCTCGATCGATCGACGCGCTTTTGACCGATCGAAAATCGTCATCTCTCAATCGATCGAAATGTATTTGATCGCTAGACTCTGTCCCTAGTCCGATTGATCGAACTAACTTCGATCGATCGAATACGGGTTTTAAATTACTGCATGGCAGAGGCAAGAGATCACTGTTTCAACATGATCTCCCAACCCTAGGACTACTCAGACATGGTCTAGAGTGTCTTAGATCTGTTTTTAACGTAAAAATTCATTAAGGCCTTGTTTGTTTGCAATTTTAACATAAAAATTGTGGAAGCTATGGTTTAATCACTAAATAATATGCAAAACTACGTTTAACTTTACTTGTGCTACGAATAACTAAGAACAGAATGCTAATAAACCAAGAAGATGAAACCTGAAACGTTGTATTAAACTTAACTTGCAGAAAATCCAAGAGCAACCAATATCCAAACCTTTGAAACCTACAAAACAAGGTAAAACTCTCTATCTCTCTATCTCTAAAACTGTTGAAAACAAAGTTGGGCGTCCTTATTGACGTATACATACCGAGTATTTATACATAAACATAATGCTAGGGTTGATTTCATCTATTCTGCTGCGTGCGCGTAAGTTCTGATAAACGGCATGTTCGATCGATCGAACATCACTCGATCGATTGAACTTCTGGATTTCTTGAGCGCTTGAACCTTCTTCAATCGATCGAAACCTCGATCGGTTGAACATCTTCGATCCCTCAAACTCTGCATTTCAGCTTTGAATTCTCTTATTTGTAATCCAGTATTCCCTTTATCCTGTTATTCATTTCTTCTCACATCAAAACAATAATCTGCACCAATAATAGCTAAAATAATACAACTTATCATAGATTAAACATATTGTGTACAAACTAGCATTATAATACAAGTTGCAGATATGACAAGGAGTTGTGAACTAAATTAGCGTATTTTCTTCTTTTAGCGCGATTGTATTTTACAAATACCCCCGCTTGTCACTTTTCTGCCCGCTATTTTTGTACCCTTAACGATATATATATATATATATAAATTTCATAAATATATAGCAGTAGCTCTAAAACTAAATTCAAACTTAAATTTGGTATAGAACCTTACCCAATTGAATATTTCAGAGAGATAGAAAGAATTCCAATCACGAATTGATGACCCAAGCTTGAATTTAATTACTCCCAACAAAATATGTATCTATCTGTATATATACATCTACATATATATATATGTTTAGTGGGAGAGGGAGAGCAAGAGAGAGTTCAGAGAGTTTGGGAGTAGGCCGGGAACAGTGCACCCAACCATAAGCCTCCATGGGTCAGACAACATACCCACACTGCACCTGCATCCCCGCCGAGTTGGAGAAAGCTTAAGGATAACGAACGCAGCCAAGCCCCCAAGCAAATCCAACAGCATGCCCAGGCCAATCCGCGTCGTGCGGGAGATGCTAGAGACATCATCAATTGTAGACGTGCTGTCAGAAAGGAGGGGCCAGGACATATAGTTCAAGATTCAGCCAAAGATCCCCCGGCCAAGAGCCGTGAAGATCTTAGGCATACAATTACCCAGAGCCGAAGTTGGGTCCAGTCCCTTGAGGAGACTCGCATCGAGGAAGAAACCTCCTCATCCGATCCGACTTACCACTCCAACACGGAACGGAAGACTGATGAAACGGGTGTTAAGGCCCAGATTGAAGACTTGGAGAAGTAGGTTAAAAAGCTGAGCCACAAATCGCGAAACAATCACACCAACACGGAGACTAAATTGCCTTTCTCCACCCCGAGGAAGTTCAAACCACCCCACCTCGATTCCTATAATGGTTTGGGAAGCCTGGTGGATCACGTCCGGACTTACAAGGCGCACACGGCATTAGTGACCACTGTTAACGAACTGCAGTGCCAGGCCTTTCATCAGTTAGTTCGTGGGAATGCTCGATCGGTCGCAGTCGGATACCCAGTTGTTAACCGTCAAGCAACGCAAGGGAGAGTCACTAAAAGACTATGTCAACCGTTTTAACCAACACAGGCTCCAGATTCGCCACTTGAATGAAACGGTTGCCATCACGGCCTTCAGCTGGGGGTTCAACACACCAAAGTTACCACGTTATTCCATAATGACCGACTGGCAATCCTGGTGGAACTCTCTGAGTGGGTTGACAAATATATTAACACAGAGGAGTTCGTGAAGGCCAAGCAGGCTAGCTTGGTAGATGAATAGTCCCTAGGGTTAAAGCAGAAATGCAATGGATTTGAGAAGGGCTCAAGAAAGAAGACAAAGCATGATCGACCCAAAGGGGATCGGGATTAGCCCCCGGTCAACTTCACCCCCCTTTCCCGACCTATTCATGAGGTGATGGCCGCCGCCGAAACTTGGAGGCCCCTCCGAGAGCTAGCAGAGCTAGAGAGCCCTCCCGGGAAAAGAAACTGAGACAAGTTGTGCCGGTATCACAGACAGCACGGCCACGAAACGGAGGACAGTTTCAAGCTGAAGATGGCAATTGAGAGGTTGATAGAACAGGGTCACCTTGCCAAGTTTATGGGGGGGAAGGCAGCCCCGACTGGACAATAGGGCCACCGAGCAACCCCAGCCACTCGGGCAAATCAACGTGATATCTGGGGTAATCTCGGGCGGCAGGGACTCCTGGTCGTCCAGGAAGAGGCATACTCGGGAATCCCGAGCGGATGTCTGTCATGTCCAATCCGCCCGCTTCCCTCCAATCGATGTTCTGGCTTTCTCCTCCAATGACATGCAGGATCTGCACTGCCCCCATGATGATCTGCTGGAAGTGATGCTTTTCGTAGCCAACTATATGGTCAAAAAGGTGTTGGTGGACACTGGAAGTTCCTCTGACATTCTCTTTGCCTCGGCATTTGACCAGCTAAGAATATCAAGGGATAGACTCTGACCAATGGCCACACCTCTGGTTGGGTTCAATGGCTCAAGCACTCACCCGCTCGGAATCATCGAGCTGCCAGTCCTGATAGGAACCTATCCGCAGAAGGTTTCGGTAACGGCAAACTTTGTCATAGTAGAAGCCCCATCTGCATACAACGCCATTCTGGGAAGGCCAACGCTCAACAAGGCCAAGGCGGTCGTATCCACTTACGGTTTGGTGGTAAAGTTCCTGACCCCCCAGGGTCCTGGGAGCCTCCGTGGGGATTAAGCAACCGCTCAGAGCTGTTATGTCAGTTCCTTGCACAGAGAAGTCATTTCAGAGGCATTGAATGTACAAGAGATGGATCCTAGGGACGTAAATGACAGAGTAGGACCGGTGGAGGAATTGGAACAAGTAACCCTGGATCCACAACTCCCTGATCGGGAGGTTCAATACCCCGACTGGTTGGCGAATGTGGGGCTAATCAAAAAGAGTAATGGGAAGTGGCGTATGTGCGTGGAATTCATGGACTTGAACAAGGACTGCCCCAAGGATTACTACCCGTTGCCAAGGATAGACCTCCTTGTGGACACAACGACTGGCCATTCGCTCCTCTCATTTATGGACGCATACTCAGGGTATAACTAGATCCGTATATACCCCGGGGATGAAGATAAGACTTCGTGTATTACATATCAAGGGACATATTGCTACAAAGTAATGCCTTTCAGCCTCAATAACGCAGGGTCAACCTATCAACGCCTTGTCAATTCCATGTTCAAGTATCTAATCGAGAAGTCAATAGAGGTCTATGTTGATGATCTTTTGGTAAAAAGCCAGGAGGAGTCCAATCATCTCGAGCACTTGGTCAGGGCCTTCAGCATCTTACGAAAGTATCAGATGGCATTCGAGAAATTCCTGGGACACCTGGTCAGTAGATGGGGAATCGAGGCAAACCCTGAAAAAATTCAAGTAATAATCAACATGCGGTCGCCCCAGTCGACCAAGGAAATGCAAAGTCTGGCCAGAGGGTTTGCTGTTCTCAACCGATTCGTTTCTCGAGCAACCTACTGGTGTCTTCCTTTCTTCAAGATTCTCAACAAGGCCTTCTAATGGTCCGAGGAATGCGAGAAGGTGTTCCAGGAGCTCAAAAAGTACCTGTCATCCCCACCTCTACTCTCGACCTCTATCACGAACAAGGAATTGTTCATGTACCTGACGGTATCACCTTCGGCGGTAAGCTCGGCACTAGTTCGAGAAGAGCACAGGATTCAATTCCCGGTCTACTACACCAGTCGGGCACTCCAGGGAGCCAAAAGCTAATACTCTCGCGTCAAGAAACTGGCCTTCGCCCTTGTCACTTCTTCCTAGAGACTCCGCCCGTACTTCCAAGCCCACGTCATCGTGGTCCTCATAGATCAGCCACTCCGCTGGATATTAAGCAGACCTAAAATGTCCAGGAAACTCATCAAATGGGCACTGGAATTAGAGGAGTTTGAGGTGGTTTACAGCCCCAGACAGCAATTAAAGGACAGACCGTGGCTGACTTCCTAATGGAATTCACATACCCTGAAGACCCAGTCAAAGATCTTATTCCTCCAGAACTACCGCTCGGGTTGATGTCTGACATCCCCACCTGGGACCTCTACGTCGGTAGGTCCTCCAATTAGTTTTTGTGCCTCCAACAATGAGGCAGAATATGAAGCCCTGCTGGTCAAGCTGCAATTGGCTACTTCGATGGGGGCACAGTAAGTACAAGGATATAGTGACTCCCAACTTGTGGTTAATCATGTGAATCAAGAGTATGAAGCCCGGGAGAACAACATGATAGCTTACCTGTCTCTTGTCCGAACGGTCATAAAGAAACTGAAGGGGCTCTCTGTTACTCAAATCCTAAGGGAAGAAAATATGAGGGCCGACCGGTTTGCCCACCTTGCCTCATCCTCCGAGTCAGAACTACCCAGGATAAGGGTTGAATATCTACCCCAACCCAGTGTGGTCAGCTCCGTAAGCATGGAGGTCGAATCGGTCGAACCAGAGCCCAGTTGGATGGATCCAATTATGATGTTCCTTACGACGGGTGCTCTGCCAGAGGGAAAAGATGAAGCCCGTCGGGTGAAGTACCAGAGGGAAAAGATGAAGCCCGTCGATGGCATCTTGTACAAGAGATGGTACACCATCCCGTATATACGTTTTGTTCACCCCACACAAGTTCATGGTATACTACATGAAATCCATGAAGGAATATGCAAAAATTATGTCGAAAGCCACACACTCTCCCGAAAAGCCCTATTATAAGGTTACTACTTGTTAATGATGGCCCGGGATTCTCGAGAATATGTTCAGCGATGTGACAAGTGTCAGAGGTACTCACCCATGCTCAACCGCCCGACAACTCATCTTGACTACTGATTAGCATTTTTCCATTAACGACTCGACACATCATCTTGAATAGGATTAACTGATGCAATAACAATGTTTAGAACTTCTGCTTGTTTCCACCTTTGGATGCTTATAAAGTTTTTTTGAAAATTTATTGTAGATCACTCTGGACCCACACACTCGAGATCACGATAGACTAGATGATGACAGACTAGATCACGATAGAGATTGATAAACATTGACACAAGAAATTGACATTTTTGACACTGAAGTAGAAGTTTGGAGGAGACAACTCAATTTTCCTTAATCTTAATGCGCGTTTGTCATGTTTGACATATCTCTTTGCTTTCTTGTGCACTTCTCACATTATTGTGATAATACTCAGTTGATAAAGTAATGCTTTGAAAAATGCTTCGTATGGATCTCAATAAATCCTTTGATTTCTCTGAAATGTGCTTCAAATTAGTACCTTAGCTGATAGAATAAGTGACAATTCATTTCAAATGTTTTCAAATATATACTTGACGATTCAGGATTTTCTTATAATATGGAAGGCGGTACAGGCAAACGATGCTTGCCCCTAGTTGATGGTGATAAATGGAAGTTTGGGCAAACGCAGTTGCCCCTAGTATGGCAGTGATATCTTGAGGTTCTGGGCAAACTTAAAAGTTTTGCCCCTAGTTTGCAAGGTTTAGGTACCGAGAGCCAGGGAAGCTCAACTACTAATACCTAAGTGGGAATCAAGTCCAAAGTAGTTCGGCCGAGGTTTGAAGGAAGGTGCTTAAAGTAAGGCTGAGATTTCAAGGGCAGTAACCGAACCGAGTAGGTTGCTGACAAGCGGGGGTATTTGTAAAATACAATCGCGCTAACAGAAGAAAAAGTATTGATTTAGTTTACAATTCCTCTATTCATCTGCAATTTGAATTATAATGCTAGTTTATACATATATTGATTAAACTATGATAAGTCGTTTGTTTTAGCTGTAATTTATGCAGATTAATAGTTGCTGTGAGAAGAATTGAAGATAACGATAAAAAGGAAATGCTGGATTCTAATGAAAACAATCAAAAGATGGAATATAGAGTTCGATCGATTGAAGACAATTCGATCGATCGACGTTTCGATCGATCGAGATAACTCGAGCGATCGAAGTCCCAGCGTTCAATCGATCGAGAAACGAACATTCGATCGATCGAACATGCCTTTTATCAAATTATACGCGCACGCAGCAGAGAGGGAGGTTTTACCCTAGCATTAGGTTATTAGTATTTAAACTCGTATTGTGTACATAGTTAAGGACGTCCACATTTGTTTTGTCAGTTCTTATATAGAGAGAGAGGGTTTTTACTTTGATTTTTGTAGGTTGGTTGACGGGATATTGCTTTTGGTTGAAGTTTAAAGTTTATTCATAGCTGTTCGTTCCAGGCTTTGATTATATCAGTTTTGCTTGCATTCTTTCAGTAGTTTACAAAGTTTATATTTGAGTAGATTGTTGTTTTACTTGTTAGTAGTGATTACACCATAGCTTTACATGGATTGCATGTTTAAATCTCAACCAAACGCAACCTTAATGGGTTTTTACGTTAAGAATAAATTTGAAACACTCCAGACTATGTCTGAGTAGTCCCCAGGTTGGGAGATCACGATGAAACTGTGATCTTAGGCCTCTGCCACGCATCAGATTAATCTCTGTGTTCGATCGATCGACATAGTTCGATCGATCAGACCAGAGGCATTGTCGAGCGATCGAAGTCAGTTCGATCGATCGAGAGATGAAGATATTTGATCGATCGAAAGTGCGTCGATCGATCGAACATTCTGATTCTTGAGAATATTCTATGCAGTATTCCTAGACTTTCTGTTTTACTGGATTGTTATCAAATTGTCCCAAAATGCTCAGTTTGTCAAAACAGTCTATGAACTTTAAGCCTTAAGGCATTTTCTTTCAATATATTTTGCAAACCACCCTCAATGCTAATACCATTGTAGGTGAGAGTCTCAACTATTGTTTTAAACCGCCTTTATGTATTTCAAACGTAAATGTGATGATATAGTCCCGGTCATGAAAGGACTATAGATTCTTTATCTTAAGAGAAGTACGGAATACTGTAGAGAATATACTCCATCGAGCTTCAATGAAGTTGCATGGTAGATGGCTAGGTTGCAGTGGATTCGTGTAATCCCAACATTCCTTTTTAATTAAGAAAAACACTTTTTAAATCACTGCTTTAGTTAATTAGTTGGTAATTAGTTAATCTAGTTTAATTGCTTCAGTTTGGTAATTGTTAAACTGTGGAACTTTGTGTTCTACATCTTATAAAAAAATTATTGAATTTTATTTTCTTTGTTTGAGAATAATCTAAGTATTTAGTTTAATACCTTCCCTGTGGGATTGATCTGGACTTAATCCAGTTTACTACTTGCACGATTACCTACACTTGGGTATAGCACACAAGCGCACACAGAAAAATCTTCGTGTCAAGTTTTTGGCACCGTTGCCGGGGAGGGAGACGAGCTAACGCTTCGATTATCTCAATCTTTCTTCATTTTTTTTGTTTTTCTTTTTCTTTTGTTCTTTAGATTAAAAGTTTCTTAGGATCTTTCCCTTTATGTCTGATAATTCCATCGAAGGAATTTACGGAAACCCGTTCTATTTATCTAATTCTTCTAGTTCGATTAACCCTGTAGTTACACCGATCAACTCTATGGCTGATAATCAAAGTGAAAACGGTGATAATGTGGTTGTACCAATCGACGATTCATTGCGTCCTTTGTGTGACCTCATGACACCCGAACACGCGCCTACGCCATCTTGTATTCTCATTCCACCTCATGCAGGCGAATTCCAATTTTGCAATGGAATGATTCAACTCCTTCCTACCTTTCATGGAATGGAGAGCGAGAAGGCGTATCTACATGTCAAGGACTTTGAGGACGTTTGTAAAACTTTCTCACAGAATTGTCCTGTAGATGTAACACGTCTGATGCTATTTCCTTTCACCTTGAAGGATAAAGCAAAAGCGTGGTTACTCACCTTAAAACCCAATTCAATCTACCCATGGCATGCGATGAACACTGCTTTCCTAAAGAAATTCTTTCCACCTCGTATGACCACCGAGCTTAAAAGACAAATAAACTCTTACAAACAAAAGAACAATGAAACCTTCACCCAAACTTGGGAGCGTTTCAAGGATTTGCTACTCTCATGCCCACATCATGGGTACGAGAAATGGCGAACCATACGCTATTTCTATGAAGGGTTGAATGGGGAAACTAAAAAGTTGGTCGAGACCATGAGTTCAGGGCCATTTCTTCACAAAAACACGGAGGAGGCTGAAGCTCATTTTGAATGGCTAGCTGAACACGCCCATGAATGGTCAAATTCGGATGATGTCCCACGATCACAGATCTCCTGTGTAAAAGAGAAAAGCTTATATCAACTAAAAAGTGAGGATCATCTTATGAATAAATATGAAGAACTAGCAAAGAAAGTGGAGGAATTGGGGATGAAAGGAGAGAGTTCTAGGCAGTTTTGGCCTGAAGAACCATGTGGCACATGTAATATGCTGGGACACAATACTCAATACTGTCCCAATGTGCCATATTTTCAAGAACAACCCCCCATGGAAATGAATGCCATGCAAGGGTATAGGGGGGCGGGAAATTCCTACAACAACTACAATTCGCAAAATAATAATAACAAATGGAATCACCCTGGTTTCGATTGGAAAAACAACGCTGGGACCCAAAACCAATTTCAACAACAATAGCCCTACAATAACAATAACCAACATTTAGGGCAATACAACAGGCAGTCCCAGCCATTTAATCAAAATAGGTCAAACAACTACAACAATGCTCAACCCTCGCTTAATCAACAGGCAAATGTTTACGTGCCACCTCATAAGAAGGTGCAAGAGGAAGATCCACTCTCTAACGCGAATTTAACGCAATAGTTAATTCAAATGATGAGTAAAATTTCTACGACATTAGAGAGGATGGATGCACAACAAGAGAGTTCGAGTGGCACATTTTCTGCTCAACCACTTCCAAACCCTAAGGGTTACAACAATGGCCCTCCTAATCATGAACAGGCAAAAGCCGTGACTACATTAAGAAGCAGCAAGGTCATAGGGAAAAACATGCCTCATTCTACTCCCGAGGAGTATGAAGAGGAGGAAGTGGTACTTAGGAGCAAACCATCTACTCAAGTAGAAGAGTCGTCCACTAATGACAAACCATTAGAACTAAACAAGGATGCTTCTAAAGAAGTAGAAAAAGTGGAGAGAAGGCCTGGAAAGGAGCCTGTCATTGACGAATTACCCAAATGCCCTTTTCCTGCGCCGTATCCTCAAAGGCTCAAGAAGTCCCAGAATGAGGCAAAGAATCGGGAGTTTTTGGAGTTGTTTAAACAAGTTAAAATCAATCTCCCACTCCTAGATGCAATCAAACAAGTGCCAGCCTATGCTAAGTATCTAAAAGACTTATGCACGGTCAAAAGGAGGAAAAGTGTGAAAAAACATGCTTATGTCGCTTGCCAAGCGAGTGCGATCATTCAAAATGAATTGCCTCCGAAGCTAAAAGACCCTGGCACACCAACTGTCTCGTGTAGAATTGGAAATCAAAGGATAGACAACGCACTCCTTGATTTAGGAGCTAGCGTAAAACTGCTGCCATACTCAGTATATAAACAATTAGGGTTGGGTGAACTCAAACCCACCCGAGTTGCATTGTAATTGGCAGACAGGTCAGTCAAATATCCTAGAGGAATATTGGAGGACGTTCTGGTGCAAATAGACACTTTTGTCTTCCCGGTAGATTTTGTGATTCTAGACACAGAACCTGTGTCTAACCTGTGTTCACAAATCCCGGTGATTTTTCAACGACCATTCCTCAATACCATTGATGCCACAATTAAAATAAGAAGTGGTATTATGACCATCGTATTCGGGAACATGACTTTAAATGTCAAGATTTTTTCAAATCCCCAACCTGAAGAATACGAAGATGACGAAGAAGTTAACTTCATCGAAACAGTCATCGAGGATGAGGTTGATCTTGTAGATTACAAAGATCCGGTGGAGGTAGTTGTGTCACAATTCGACACTACCTATCAACCTAATGATTCTACCCCGTTGGATGCTGCCCTAAATCACGCCTGCCTCATGATGGAAACAAAGGAGGAAGATAGAGATGAATGCATATGGGTAACACCATATGAACCTTTACCTCTAAAAATGAAGTTAACTATGCCTTCAAACTTTCAGTTTCCTGATTTGGAATTAAAGGAGCTTCCAAAAGAGCTCAAATACGCTTTTCTGGGAACTAAAAAGACTTATCCTATTATAATCTCAGCTACGTTAAATTCCGAACAAGAGGATAAGTTGATTCAAATGCTCAAACTGCACAAGGGAGCATTGGGATGGACTATTGCCGACCTAAAAGGCATAAGCCCATCTATTTGCACCCATAAGATTTATCGAGAGGAAGATGCTAAACCTTCACGACAAATGCAGAGGCGTCTGAATCCCAACATGCAAGAAGTCGTTAAAAAGGAAGTCCTAAAACTTCTTGACATTGGGATTATCGATCCTATCTCTGATAGCCCTTGGGTTAGTCCAACCCAAGTAGTACCCAAAAAGACTGGGATAACGGTGATCCCATCAAAGACGGTGAGTTAGTAACAACACGCATCCCCACGGGATGGCGGATGTGTATTGACTATCAAAATTTGAATACTGTGACCCGGAAAGATCATTTCCCACTGCCATTCATGGATCAGATGCTAGAACAAGTGGTGGGTCATAAGTATTATTGTTTCTTGGACGGATACAGTGGGTACAACCAAATTGAGATAGATCCTGAAGATCAGGAGAAAACAACTTTCACTTGTCCGTTCGGTACATTTGCTTACCGCCGTATGCCTTTTGGCTTATGCAATGCACCTGCTACCTTTCAGCGGTGTATGTTAAGCATCTTCAGTGACATGGTCGAACAGATACTTGAGGTTTTCATGGATGATTTCTCAGTGTTCGACCATAGTTTCAATAACTGCCTAGAAAACCTTGAGAAAGTGTTAGCGAGATGCGAGGACAAACACCTAGTGCTAAACTGGGAAAAGTGTCACTTCATGGTGACCAAAGGAATTGTCCTTGGCCTCATTATCTCTGACATAGGTATCCAAGTCGATAAAGCAAAAATTAATATAATTTCAAATTTGCCTGTCCCTAGAACAGTCCGAGACATTCGTTCTTTTCTGGGACATGCTGGGTTTTATCGACGCTTTATCCAAAACTTTAGTGCAATCTCTAGACCACTGTGCCAACTTTTAGTCAAAGACGTACCTTTCGAGTGGTCAGATAACTGTCAAACATCTTTTGACGCACTAAAGGAACACCTTACCTCCTCACCGATAATACAGGCACCCAACTGGGGTTTGCCATTTGAGTTAATGTGCGATGCTAGTGACTACGCCATTGGCGCAGTCCTAGGACAGAGGAGGGACAACAAGCCTTATGTTATATACTATGCCAGCCGAACATTAAATGAAGCTCAAATGAACTATACAACTACTGAAAAAGAGCTACTAGCAATAGTCTTCGCTCTGGACAAATTCAGGTCTTATCTGATAGGGTCCCCAATAGTCTGTTTTACAGACCACTCGACCCTCAAGTACCTATTATCTAAGAAAGATGCGAAACAGAGGCTTATCTGATGGATACTCCTACTCCAAGAATTCGATATCACTATCAAGGATAAAAAGGGAGTAGAGAATGTAGTTGCTGACCACCTATCTCGGTTAACATTTACTGACAATACTGAGCCCATGCCAATCAAAGATGAATTCCCAGATGAGCAACTTATGGCAGTCGTGGGTTTACCGTGGTATGCAGACATAGTAAACTACCTGGCCACAGGAGAAACTTCTAGACACTAGTCAAATCAAGACAGGAAGCGGTTCCTCTCATTTGCACGCCATTTCTTTTTCGATGACCCTTATTTATTCAAGTATTGTGCTGATCAGGTCATCAGGCGTTGCGTTCCTAATGAGGATATAACTGTAATTTTAGCCTCATGCCACTCTGAAATGTGTGGTGGTCATTTTTCTTCCCAAAAGACCGCACAAAAGGTCCTACACAGCGGATTTTATTGACCCACCATATTTAAGGATGCTTATTCTTTCTATAAATCGTGCCAACGCTGTCAAAAGCTAGGTACTATTTCAAAAAGAAATTCTATGCCCTTAACCCCTATTATCACAATTGAAATATTCGATTATTGGGGCATAGACTTTATGGGCCCGTTCCCTAAATCCAACAATTGCGAATACATACTCCTCGCTGTGGAGTACATATCAAAATGGGTGGAAGCAATACCGACGAGATGCAATGACCACAAAATAGTCATGTCTTTTCTTAAGGAAAACATTTTATCGCATTTCGGAACACCAAAAGCATTATTCAGTGACCAAGGCAAGCATTTCTGCAACAGGCCTTTGGAAGCACTACTCAAGAAATATGGGGTACACCATAAAATCGCTCTAGCGTATCACCCACAAACAAACGGGCAGGCAGAGTTGGCTAACCGTGAAATCAAACATGTACTTGAAAAACGGTTAGTTTCAACATAAAAGACTGGGCCAATAAACTGACTGACGCTTTATGGGCATACGGCACAGCCTTTAAGATAAATCTGGGAATGTCTCCTTATAGGCTAGTATATGGTAAGGCATGTCACCTTCCTGTCGAAATAGAACACAAAGCTTATTGGGCAACACGCTCATTAAATTTTGACATTAAGGAGGGAGGACATCTCCGGAAACTCCAGTTGGCTGAACTGGAAGAAATCCGTTGAGATGCTTACGACAATGCCAAACTCCACAAGGAACGATTGAAGGCGCGCCACGATCGAACGATCATTCGTAAATCTTTTGAGCCGGGGTAAAAAGTTTTATTATATGATTCACGCCTTCACCTCTTCCCAGGCAAACTCCGATCTCGGTGGACAGGACCTTTCACAGTTAAATCTGTCTTTCCACATGGGGCAGTTGAGCTATTTAACCCTAAGAACGACAGAAGTTTCAAGGTCTATGGCCAAAGGTTGAAACCATTCTTAGAGGTTTTCCAACCCAAAGTCGAGCACATCCAACTGGATGAGCCCGACTATACTTCAAACTAAAACGCCCGAGTGCGTTTTATCAATGTTGTTGTACTTTTTCTTTTCCTGCATTTCGTTTTGTTTTATCTTTTGTCTGTCTTTTTGGATGTGACTTCGATTCTTAATCTTCTATTTTGTGATGTCTTTCCCTTGCAGGATATCAAGATGCGGGATGACGACGTTCATTCTATAGGGTCATGGGCTGATTCTGAATATCAGAACCCACCTTGGACTGCTGACGAGATAGCATTCTGCTTATCTCCTTATCAAGGACCAGGGGCAGATGATGTAGTGGACTTGACTCATGGGTACATCCCTTATGATCCTGCTCTCCTCCAAATCAGCCCATTCGAGCATATGGACCTTTCTGGAGAGGAAGGAGAACCTGAAGGGTATGCTATTAGAGAAGTTGATGACGCACTGTTGGAGCAATGGGAAAATGACTCAATGTGGGAGCCATGGGAAGAAGAGGACCTACAAGATGTGGTGCCCGAATGCCACAATGCTATTTTCACGTATATTGATGACTTCATGGTCATCCATGTGGTTCCCTACATCTATGAGCATGTCAGTTACTTGCTATTCAGGCTTCAATGCCCTCTACCAGCTAGTGCATCTGGGGATATCCAGCCAATAGTGAGGTTAATTTTGGGTCACATTCCTGTCATTTTCTTTTTGTTTTGTTCTATTTATCTCTTTTTTTTTTCCTTTTTTTTATATGTTGCTCTTGTTAACTCATTTTTCTCCGTTTCATTTTTTGTTTCCCTTTGTCAGGAATATCACTTTGAATCTACCATTCCCACCGCTATACCTTCCCCACCAACTCTTTCATGGATTTGGGCAATACATACAGTCCCCTGGCACTCTGCTGCAGGAGGAAAGTCCATTGCGCAATCATACTCCTTTATCCTTGTCCCCATGCGGATCACCTCTTGCCTGTGATATTAATTCCTTCCCGAGTTCAGACTTGCTTGATGATGTCCTCAATGCTTTCCGACTGTTCTGGGAAAGGGAATCATCCAGTTTAGACTCGACATTTGAAGTTCTGGCGGTGAAAGAAGCTTTGGAGGAAGATATCTTTCTGCTTGAAGAATAGTGTTTCACTCTAATTGTCTTGTCATTTCATATCTTCTTTAATACATTAGAGTGTATTCTTGAACGAGGTGTTATTAATTGTAGTTTTATTTTAGTTTTCTTTTTCAATTAGGTTTTAATTACCATTTGTGGGGGCAATAATATTGCACAGGGATGCTATTTTATGGATTTATTTATATAACTTTGCAATTATCTACTATGAGGTTGACGTTCTTGGCTTACATATTCTAGCAATGCACTGTTTTATCCCTATTCTGTATGTCCAAATTTAAATTGGTTAGTTGGGGGTGTGAAATTTCTCAATTTAAGGATCTTGTGGAATTTCTATGCTCGATCGATCGGACGTATCTCGATCGATCGAGAGTGTCATGACCTCGAGCGCTTGAGAAGGACTCAATCGATCGACGGTTCGAGCGATCGAACCTTCTCGATCGATCGAACTCTGTTTTTAAACCAGGCATCGTTTTGACGTTTTAATCAGTCACTCATTCTCTCTCCTTTACTCGAGCGATCGAACACAGAGAGCAAATTCCACAATTTTGGCTTCCCCCACTTCAAACTACATCCATTAAGGAGCTCTGGATCCCCCAGATCGTCAGTGGCACCACCGGCACCCTACACCCAACGCGTCTCTCGAGGTGAGCCCCCGAGTCACCCCTCGCATTTCTTTTCCTTTCAAATTCATATGGGGGTGCCCCCATTGATTATTTAACTCCTTTTCGTAGTATTATGCATGTTTTTGTTGTTTTCGCGCCATCCCCACACTCAATCGTTTCAACTGCCACTTGGCTGTTCTCGATCGATCGAACTGGTTTCGATCGATTGAACCCAGCTACTGTTCGATCGATCGAACATTCTCGAGCGATCGAACCACAGATACTCTCGATCGATCGAACACAACTTCGATCGATCGAAGTGTGGCAGTTTCTCTCTCTCTATTATTTGCCCTGTTCTAATGTGTTCTCTCGTTGCTTCTTCCTTTTCAGGGCTTTATCATGAATCCGATCACTGGCTACCATAAAGCCAAGCCATTCGACCTCGCTATACCTGACCCAGTTCCAGATCACGGGTTTCGAAATGAGGACGACCGCGTTTGGTTCACCCGTTACTTCCATTCGCGGAAGGTAATGATCGAGCGTCCCCTTGAGACTGCCTGGTTGGCTACTCCGTGGTACCTTGCACGGATACGTGCCATGCCCCAGTGGTATGCACTATTCTCCCAGCCGAAGCATGTGAATCTATCTTGGATTCGAGAGGCGTGCACGATAATGATCCGGGATCCGGTTGCTCCATTCACCCTTCGCTCATTTTTCAATGGCCGGTAGATCATTTTCAACCCGGCCACCGTAGCTGCTGCTCTTGGGGTACTGGAGGTACCAAATTGCGTATGCCCACATCACCCCGACACACCTCTGCTATCACCGACCATCATTATCCGAGAGATCATCGGGGGAGCTCTTCCGACATGGGATGGCGAGGCTCTCATTCCCGACCTCTACCTCATAGATA
Organism: Hydrangea macrophylla; assembly: GCA_033977485.1. Taxonomy (NCBI): domain Eukaryota; kingdom Viridiplantae; phylum Streptophyta; class Magnoliopsida; order Cornales; family Hydrangeaceae; genus Hydrangea; species Hydrangea macrophylla. Next base: position 36,578,613 of record CM066995.1, read on the forward strand.
ATTACCATATGCTCCATCTTGCCCTAAGCAATTGCCTATTAGTGACTTCGTATAGAGAAAAGATTGCGGCATGGTATGCTCAGGTTTTATATGCGATTGGGACACGGCAGCCAGTCTTCTTACCCCACCTTTACATTGACTTTATGCGACACCCTACATGCTACATTCAGGCTAAAAAGCACCTGAAGGGTGCTTGGGCTATTCATAGGGTGATCGAGCATGCGGGTATCATTCCTTTGGCGGGGGACGTGACTGCCCAGTCCTGCAGTCGATTTGGAGAGACAGCTTCCCGCCGGTCCGAGGCACAGAACAGGAAGCGCAAAGGAAAAGGCAAGGCGAAGGTGGGAGAGAAGAGGAGACGTGGAGGCGGGACAGATACTGAGGGAGCCGCTTCTGGGATTCCCACCGAGGCTGAGGAGCATGACTCGAAGGAGGAGTTAGACCCTGTTGAGGAGGTGACGAGATTTGAGTTGAGACAGAGGTCTCAGGCTCGGACCCAGGGAGAGTCTTCTTCTGTGCCTCTCCCGACTATGCATGAGTTGTTATTGGAGGAGAGAGAGGCCAGGATTCGACTTGAGGGTAAGGTGAATGTAATGACTACCTTGCTGGAGGTGATCTTGATACAGATCGGTGTTGACCAGGCGGCTCATACAGCTGCACCTACCGTACCCAGCGATCCACCTACTGCAGCTCCTGACACTTCCACCGTCCCACCTACTACATCTGCTGCTCTGTCACCCACTACTGGCTTATCTTCTTCTGTTCCTACTAGTCCTTCCTCCTCCGATCCCACGATTGATCTTTTCGCTCCTTCTACATCTGCTGTACCACCTACTACACCATCATCATCAGCAGGACTACCTACTTCCGAGATACCATTTCTACCTCCTCCTGTCATGGTTGACACATCTGTTTCTCCTCCAGTTGCCACGATTGCGAGTGATCCGTCTACCGCTACTACAGGCGTCGAGGGTGGTGTTATGGATGCTCTTGAGCTTTTGATTGACATTTTATCTAATGTTCCCGATGAGGGGTAGTTTGTTGGTTTCAGTTTATGGCATTTTGGATGGTTTGGTGTATTCTGGGTTGTTGTTGGACATTTTTGGATACTGTGGTGGTGTTTGGATATTATTGGTGAGTAGTTGGATGGTTTGGATTTTTGTATCTATGATGGATTTTAGTATATCTGATTTTCACTGTTCTGTACCTTCACTTTCCTATATCTCCAGTGATTAGTTTTATTTTATGATTGGATCTGATGCTTTCTATTTCCTATCTTTTTGATCTTTGCTACTTGGAGTGTGTATGTTTTCTGTACAGGTTGTTACTATTACGATTCTTATGATGATATTTTAGGTGATATCTCTCTATCTATTTTTGAAAATCACCTACTGAGGACATTGTAATTTTCAGTTGGGGGTGGGACATAGATAGATAATCACCTTTGCATATTTTTCTACATAGCAATCTGGATCACTCTATCTAGTAAACAACATACAATCTCCATTATTAAAATTTCAAATTCTTAAAATTTCAAATTTCAAAATTTTCAAACTACTAACCAAGTCTTTGAATTAAATGGGTAGAATAATTTTGAATTTTCACTTCTATTCAGCTATTGTCAAGCAATGACACAACCATCTTATCCTCTTCCTTTTATGAATAAAGTTCACCCATTTTTTCTAAGTTCTCTAGGATGAATGCATATGTTGACCAGTCTTGTATCCAAATTATTTGCACGTATTAATAGTTATGCAAAAAACTTTAAATAAGAGTTAATACGGCTATTATACTTTAAGGAATAAGTAGTGGAAACTAGTTACCCTTAGTGAGTTTTTGAAACCAATCTTCAATTCTGAGGCAATTATCACATTAAAACTCGAATTGGTTTCATTGAAAATGCCAATTAAAATTCGTTGACTAGTCTCTATTTCTTCATTTTTGCTGCTTATTAGAGGAGAACGTTCAGGATTTACCAATTAAACTCAATGAGCATTTAAGTGTTAAAATTAAGAAGTTGAGAAAATGACTTAAGCCATCGTATTTGTTCTTTACCTTCTCCATTTACCTATATTGACATCTCTAAATGTGTGTTGTAGTAAATACTGTCGAATCCATTATGAAATTTTAAATTCCTGACTTTATACCTTGATCTAAATATACCCCATTGCACACCCAATGTGATTGAACTGTTGAAGTATAAGGAGGAATAGTGGTGGGAATGACTGAGGTTTTGATTAAAAAAATGAAAATAAAATGAAGGATGATATGTATGAAGAGGATGGTTGGAATAACGTGAAGAAGTTACTAAATACAGTCACATGATAAAGATGTGCATGTTCTTACTCTTTCATTTCTACCCTACTAAATAAAAACTGTCAAGTCAAAGTCTTAATGATTTTCAACAACTTAGTTTAAACATGAAATTGTAATTTGAGTTATCCACGGTATTTCGCTCCTCTAGTAAGTAGTATTCCTTTCATGAGACTACACACTCTAAAATGTTCATCTTGTATAGATTCAAGTATGAAAGCATTAGTACCCGAAAAAAAAATCACTTCTATCAAAGCTTTTATACCATGTGCGATTATTATTTACCGAGTTTTCTGTGAGATGTTCATTTTCTGAGTGTAATAACCATGTGAGAATTGAGTTGAAACTACAAGTTCTGAGAGTATGATAGTTTAAACAGCTCTAAATAAAGTTCAATGCATAGCTGTTAATTTCACACACACACAGATACATGGATGTGATGCTTATGTTATTTTTATCTTGGTGACATGAGGAACCTGTGCATTTCTTTCATGGTTTGAATGAGGATGATATGATTTGTGGAGCTAGATTAACATTTGAATAATAGAGATTGTTTGAAAGTTATTCTATATTTTTTTTTAGCTTAATCAGAGAATTTTGTGGGTATATTCACTGCAAACCCTCACCAGACAACACTCGTCCACTAGGGGAAACCTAGGGGTTTAACGGCTTGTTGCATTAGCTAAATGCAACCGCGATTCCTGCGAAAGTGAGTTAGGTAGTTTCTTTCTTGCTTTAGTTTAGTTACCTTAGTTTTATTTATTTTATTAGTCACTATAGTTATAGTGTATCTTGTTTTTATTTTCGCTCTATTGCTAGGGACTAGCAACTCGCTAGTTGGGGGTTGTGACAAGCGGGGGTATTTGTAAAATACAATCACGCTAATAGAAGAAAAAGTATTGATTTAGTTTACAATTCCTCTATTCATCTGCAATTTGAATTATAATGCTAGTTTATACACATATTGATTAAACTATGATAAGTTGTTTGTTTTAGCTGTAATTTGTGCAGATTAACAGTTGCTGTGAGAAGAATTTAAGATAACGATAAAAAAGAAATGCTGAATTCTAATGAAAACAATCAAAAGATGGAATATAGAGTTCGATCGATTGAAGACCATTCGATCGATCGACGTTTCGATCGATCGAGATAACTCGAGCGATCGAAGTCCCAGACGTTCAATCGATCGAGAAACGAACGTTCGATCGATCGAACATGCCTTTTATCAGATTATACGTGCACGCAACAGAGAGGGAGGTTTTACCCTAGCATTAGGTTATTAGTCTTTCAACTCGTATTGTGTACATAGTTAAGGACGCCCACATTTGTTTTGTCAGTTCTTATATAGAGAGAGAGGGTTTTTACTTTGATTTTTGGAGGTTGGTTGATGGGATATTGCTTTTGGTTAAAGTTTAAAGTTTATTCATAGCTGTTCATTCCAGGTTTTGATTAAATCAGTTTTGCTTGCATTCTTTCAGTAGTTTACATAGTTCATATTTAAGTAGATTGTAGTTTTACTTGTTAGTAGTGATTACACCATAGCTTTTCATGGATTGCATGTTTAAATCTCAACCAAACGCAACCTTTATGGGTTTTTACATTAAGAATAAATTTGAGACACTCCAGACTATGTCTGAGTAGTCCCCAGGTTGGGAGATCACGATGAAACTGTGATCTCAGGCCTCTGCCATGCATCAGATTAATCTCTGTGTTCGATCGATCGGACCAGAGGCATTGTCGAGCGATCGAAGTCAGTTTGATCGATCGAGAGATGAAGATATTCGATCGATCGAAAGCACGTCGATCGATCGAACGAAAATTAAGAATATTCTATGCAGCATTCCTAAACTTTCTGTTTTACTGGATTGTTATCAAATTGTACCAAAACGCTCAGTTTGTCAAAACAGTCTACGAACTTTAAGCCTTAAGGCATTTTCTTTCAATATATTTTGCAAACCACCCTCAATGCTAATACCATTGTAGGTGAGAGTCTCAACTATTGTTTTAAACCACCTTTATGTATTTCAAACGTAAATGTGATGATATAGTCCCGGTCATGAAAGGACTATAGATTCTTTATCTTAAGAGAAGTACGGAATACTGTAGAGAGTATACTCCATCGAGCTTCAATGAAGTTGCATGGTAGATGGCTAGGTTGCAGTGGATTCGTGTAATCCCAACATTCCTTTTTAATTAAGAAAAACACTTTTTAAATCACTGCTTTAGTTAATTAGTTGGTAATTAGTTAATCTAGTTTAATTGCTTCAGTTTGGTAATTGTTAAACTGTGGAACTTTGTGTTCTACATCTTATAAAAAAAATTATTGAATTTTATTTTCTTTGTTTGAGAATAATCTAAGTATTTAGTTTAATACCTTCCCTGTGGGATCGATCTGGACTTAATCTAGTTTACTTCATACACGATTACCTACACTTGGGTATAGCACACAAGCGCACACAGAAAAATCTTCGTGTCAGTTGCCTACGTATCCCCAAGTGGGAATCAGGTCAAGCGTCATTCTTGAAGGCTAGAGGTTTTGAATGAGCAAGGATTCAAGAATTGTGGGCTTTCAAATGTCACCATACAGATTTTCTGAAGCAGGTCACTTGCGGTAGCGTTGAAAGAAATTAAACTACCTCTAACTTTTCTTTTCTTTTCTTTTCTTTTTTTTTCTTTTTTCTTTTTCTTCTTTTTCTTTTTGGCGGTTGGTTCTTTTCGCCTTTTCACTTGCCATCCAATTTTACATTTCTCAACATACATCATACATGTTTTTGGAGCAAGATTAGCCCTTCAAATTTTTGGGCTTACTTAAAGAGATTATAATTCAAAGCTTTTGGGACATTTATATTCCCAATTTCTCAATCTTCTTCAGTCTCCTTTTAATCTTCTCTTCTTTCTTTTATTTTCTCTCTGAAGTTTTGACTGGCTAAGATCAGGTTTTTGAAAACAACACGCAAAATTTTCTTTTCTTCATGCTCTAACTTTTGCCTAGGCAATTTCGGGTTTTCATCCTAGCGAGCTTCTTCTTTTTCTTTTTCTTTTTAAGAGAAGAAGTTCATTTAAAATGTTTGTCTACCATCAAGGACAAAGTGTACATGGCTTGCAGGTTAGACAGGTTTGAATGGCTTATTTTTCTAGGCTCAAGATTTCGAAATGGGAAGATCAGGGGTATAAGCTAGTCCTGAGTTACTATCAGGCATATCTTTTAAAGATTTAAGCAAAAGCATCTCAAGATTCTTAAAGTAAGACTAATCAATTCATAACTTTATTCGGCATTAGCGCAAAATCAACTTTGATCCTTTCAGGATTTTTTTTTATGCACAAAATTATCAGTAGTGTATTTTTCACAATAATCATAGAAATGTCACTTTTTAGCTTAGAGATTCATTCATTCATGACAAGGCGCATAAGGTCAAGAAAACGAAGACTTCATTTCATTGCTTCTAAATAGAAGGATTACAGTACTCGATATAGACCCAAACACAACTCGGTAACAGACAGACTCGACAACAAGACTCAAAAACACAAAACAGACTTGACTAGACTCGTCTTGATCTCAGGTAGAGTGTTACTGTGACGGCTTATTTTTCTTGAGCATCCATTTGGCTTCAACAAGCAGCTGTTTTCAAACATCATCATTCAATCATTATCTCTATAATGCACTTTCTAATGTCCCTGCTGAATCTGGCTCTGTCTTTCAATTACCCTTTGGATCTCCATAACATACTCAACTGATACTTGGATGAGGCGGGAATCTGTGGAAAAGGTGCCACAATCTGCTCGTGACATGCAGTGGTGAAAGCAGTAATCGATGAAGTTCGCAGAATTGAATCTCTCATAACCCCAATGGCATTCTCAGAAGTATCCTGTCTACAGCCATATTGCCTGGCTACTCTGTATGGGATAGAAAAAGTGGTAACGTGTAAACCAAGAAGCCATATCCCGCTTCGCCCTGGAAATCTAACAGAAACCAAACAATAATCCTAGCAGGCACAGACCCAACGGATGTCCTCGGTGGTGAGACCTCTTAGCCAAATGAACCAAACCTCAAAATTACTAAAAAATATTTGCACCTGCCTCTAATCTAAAGAAGGGATCCTGCAAAGTCCGCGAGGATATACCAATAAGCTGAGTCGTTCAAGAAGCCAAGTTTGCAGCACTAAAGGGGCACCAGAAAGGAGTACTATCCCATTAGCATGTGCCTGATCTAAGCCCATTAGAGTTTCTGCTAGGACCAACATCATAGGGTTTCGTCGAGAACGTAGTCCATAAGCAACTGTTATGAGGGCATGAGATGAAGAAGAAAATAGGAAGTGTGAAATCATAGCCAATGTCAAGACACCCCATCTAGATATGTAATGATCGAAATGTCCTCCCATGGTAGTACAATAACAAGCAAATAAGCGGGAAAATCAATCTCCTGATCGAAAATCATGGACCGGGTAATAAGAGGAGAACAACTGAGAAGTGATGTTAGGCTCTTTACATATCCAGCCTGAATGGTGGGAAGGATCAGATCAGAGTAAGGGCTGAAATCGAGAATGGCACTGAATTCTTCAAATAGTGGTGGGATCTCTTGATGTCCAAACCGAAATGCATGAAATTCTGGATCCCAACATCGAATGGCGGCACGCATAATATCTTCTTCAAATTTCGCATTTCTTAGCTAAAAGAGTGTAGCAAGGCCAAAATATCTGAAATTTAGATGATCAATACTGGTGACCTCATCCATCCATGACAAAAGAGCCTGAGGATCAAGAGGAGCCATCTATCTGCAACATTACTTCTTTCTCTCTCTCTGATTCAGGGAGTTCAATCCTTTGGTCCCCACCTTCTTTTCTGATTTAATAGGGATTTTTAAGAAAATCAATTATTTGCAAAAGAATTTTCAAAGAATGATATTTTACAAAAGTGGATTGCAAATCATTTCCTTTTTTCTTAAAAAGCATTTTTCAAAATTGAAGAAATCAAGTTCCGAAATTCTGAGAAAAATAATTCTTTTCTTTTTCAAAAGTATATTAAAGGTGTCGCACTCGTGAGTCGTATATGCAATGCTCGGGTAGTGCATGCAATGCAGATGAAATGCAATCTAATCTAAATGCAATGCACCTTAAACTAGCTTAGACCTAGCATATTAGCACATAAGCACAAAAGATTCCTTGAGTATGCTAATCATCTTACTAATACAATCATTATCCAAGGATTTTTAGCTTTGATATTCTTGATGGTCCTGGTTTACAAAATTGAATTTTTCATGAAAATCTTGAAAGAAATGGAGAGATTTGCAAATTTCAAAAATACTTTTGAACCATCAATGCTTATGTTGTGAAATCATGATTCTTGAAAATTTAGGTAGGAAGTTCTGAAATTCTAAAATCTGGATTTGAATCATAAAAGTTGGAATCATGATTTCTTTTTGAAATTTGAAAAACCAAAGCAGAAATTTGAAATCCTCTAAAAATCTGAGAGGCGGTTTTAAAATTGAATCATCAAAGTAGAAATTTTAAGATTCTCTAACATCTAAGAAAATTATTGGAAGGATTTTGTGGAAGGAATTTCAAAGCAAATTTTCAAAAGGGATATTTCTGGAATTTTTCAAAAGACTTGGGTTTTTCAAGGAAGTGCTTGTATTTGCAAAGTTTTCAAAATTGTCCTTGAATAATGATTCGATGTTTGGATAAAGACACACTACTTTAGAGAAATCTATCATACAAGGTTTGATGATGCCTTCGCACACACGTCCTCATCATCCAAATAATCCCTTACGGGCAAGCGCAAATAATTCATCACATTGCCGTAATCAAAGATGAAAATCAAGATCCTAATTGAAGTATTCTATAGAAGCTATATACAAAGGTCGGGTTTTAGTCTCATAAAGGGTCCATTAGCAAGCAAAGGGCTCAATATACCGCAAACGGTACAGGGCTAACGGTGACCACATGCTACCAAAACTCTTGACAAATGGAGGAAAGAAGGCCCTCCACCCACAAGGCAATGGTCTCAAGCAGTCGCGGTGAAAGAACAATGCAAGTGCAAATGCTGGCAGAAACAACATGATTATTGAATCAATAACAAGGATATTCTTTGGTTCAAGTCAAACCCTCGAAGAACAAGAAACCATCAGTTTCATATTCAAATCTCCAGCAGAGTCGCTAGATTGTGGACACTCACGCCCGCTTGGTCGTCCTGGCGCTTTTCCTCGATAGTGTCCCGGGACGGATCCCAAGGAGCACACTTCAGGGAAAACTAGAACTTCCTCACATGGTCCTAGAGACAAAGAGTCACCACCTAATTTTTATCGGGAATTAGGAAACCCAAGTTTGACTCGCCAAAAATTGAATAAGGTTACTCGCCCTTCATTACTAGAAACTAGGTTCGGGTGCTTGGTACGAGAGGGGAAGGAGCCCAAGCAGGACTAAAGCACCCCCTCCTCGCCCTACAAAATGGTAGACCTTGATTCAAATATCCTTGTTCTTAATTCATAATTGATATTGATTCCTCAAACATACTAGATAATATATACATGTCAAAAGGGAATATCTAAGGAAAATCATGTCAAGAGATTAAATCAAGTATAAGTCGGATGCACATGTAATACAAGAGAGAGGTATACTTACAGTGGCTAGTCCCGACCGCGACCGATGCAAAAAAAGGAAACATGTCATGATATGCAAAAGGGAACAAGAAGACTTACATTGGGTTGACTCAAGCGGAGTCGCAAAAGCAAAAAGAAGTAGAAACGTGTAATGCAATCATGCAACAATCCTAGTTAAGATGTCTCTAACAAATAAGCATATAAATAGAGACTATCCTAAAGGAATTGTGTCGTTGAAAATAAAGTTGTAAACCTAGAAAAATTCTAAGAGAAAGGATAGAGAAGGTACACGATACATGGGCGCTAAGCCACATGTAGACGAGGCAAGATCACAAATCGAAGTCCGGATCCACGGAATTCAATTCTTTGCACTAAAACACAAAAGAATACCCAAGCATTGCAAAAAACACAAGCAAACATATGACATGCATGAAAAGCAAGTAGAAAATATCATCAATGAAATTTCCAGATTCAGCAACCTCTTTACCATTTTTTAAAGTGAGAGAAATATGAGTTTTGGGAATAGTGGATCAGAACTGTCCACTGTTCTTGTAAAAATCATAGTTAATTCTATAAAAATCATGTGAAGCTCAATTTGGTGTCAAACGAAAGCTATTTCATTGTAGTTTTTGAAAAACAATAATCCCTTGGATATGTCATGATATTAAGGTTTTTGAAAACGTATTTTAAACAGACTCTATTATTTTAGAAGTTTGGTATCATTTGACAAAAAGAATGCAAAACCATAATAGAAGCGTAATAGAAGTTCATGAATCATGTTAGTCAAATAGATATAAGCTCGTGATCTCTCATCCAATTACCCTAGATGATTTCTAAACCAAGTTTTATTCATCAATTGTTGTTGAGTGATCAAGGTATGACCATTTTGTATACATGATCATAATTGTAATTAAACTTTAGAAAATTCCAGAATAGTAGTATCAACTTCAAACGCTTAGAAAATGATTTTAACTCGATCATATGCTCACGATTTTACATTAGCATATAGATATATGAGTTAGGAATCATCCCCAAAAAGCGGAACATTGATAACTATTATACATTTTCTAAAATTCAAGCACAAAGAGACTATGTTCAAATCTATCAACCGATTTCTCAATAATTTCTAAAAATAGTATATGGAACCTAGAAGTTCTCAAAACGGACCAGATGAAAGCTAATTTATCAAAGTATACCCAGAAAATTTGAAATCCATCAAACTATGGATTTTTATGAACCAAATCTCACAGACAAAACCAATCTGTTTTGTTGAATTTTCATTTAGTTCATTTTAAAGTGTGAGGAAAACATCTTAGATGTTGATTGAAGCTTATTAGAGAGATCAAATTCATAGATCTACTTTACTACCATGATTTCCAATCAATTTAGCCCTCAAGTTCTATGAAGAACTTTAGATCATGGATCAAAGGGACTTACAAATATCATATTGGAGTTGAAATTCAATATGACTCCTAGGTAATAGAGATAATCAAGAGATGAGTATGAACATAGGAATCATCCCTCTCATAGATCATACTTCTAAACCATCATAGAATTCAAAATAGATATATAGATATAATCATATATGCATGGATCTAAATTAAATAGAAGAATGATATCAAAATTGAAAATCAAAGTGAAAATCAATCTCTAATTATAAATTATCAATGAAATCAAAGAGATTTGGATCTAGCCATGTGAGTGTGTGAAGAACAAGAGATGAAGAAGGTGAGTGTTTGAACAAATAAAATAAGACTAAGCTAGATCCAAATCTTATAAATCTATATATATAAAATAGGAAATAGAGATGAATTATAGTGTTTACCTCTTGGAGGATTCTCAATTATATAACCAAAGTTGAATTGAAGATCTTCTTCTTCAAGTGTTCTTCAAGCACTCATCCATGGAAGTTGAGGGAGGCAATTGGTGTTAAAATCATCTAATCCTATTATCTTGAGATTAGTTTAGGAAATTCTAACTCATAATTCACTTCTACTATCTTGAAATCTCTCTTGAATTCTAAGTATATTCCTCTATATCTTGTATATTCTCTTGTATGTACTTGTGTATACTCTCTTATCCATCTCTTGTGTGATCTCAAGGTACCCCAAGATGATCTCATATGGATATCTATATAGAATTTTAAAGACTTAGCTCTTAAGTTATAGGGTTAAAACAGGATTTTCAAAGAGCAGAAAAGGGTTAAAATGGCCATTCGAGCAATTTCCAGGCAATTTCCTCGCAGTGGGAGCCTTCTAGAAGGGTCTGGAACTAGAAAAACCCAATGGAGAACACTCCCTATAGGTGGCGATTAAGGGGGGAACTACCACCCCACTTGTGGGACCCACCACCTGCACTTTGGGCTCCTCTGGTTGCCCACAAGCCCTGTTTCAAAAATTACGTGCATTGCTTTTCAAGATTTTTGTAAAAATGCTTTTTAGAGTCCGAAATCATCCGTTTATGTACCGTTGGAAAGCTGTCAGGCTGAATTTCAATGTAAGAATATTCCTAGAGGTTTTGAAATAGAAATTGAAGTCCAATTGAAGCCTGGGAGTCCTCTAGAACTTTCGTCGTCTTTTGAGATCAAATGATGTCTTTTTCAAAATTGCTTTCAAATGTGCACCGATTTTGAACTTTTCCTTAAAATTGAATTTCTAGATACCTAGAATACTGCATTTAGAACAATTAATGTTCATAGAACCCTGAGTGAATATGAATTCTGAGAGACGATTTTGACAAAATTGTGATTTATGCAGGGAAGAGGGCTTTTCTGAGCTTGAAGTCGCGTTCCAAAGTTTGATATTTTGATTGTAGGTTGAGCTTGGTTGTAGTTATTTGATCTATTTTGGTTGAATTGTTGATTCTGATTGAATTGTTGGGACTGTCTATTGTTCTGCCCTTGATATTGATTGTTATTGTAGGGCTGCTATTGATATTGATTTTGTGTCCCAGCATCGTTCTTCCAATCAAAATCGGGGTGATTCCATTGATTTTTATTGTATTGAAAGTTATTATTATTGTTATAGGAATTCCCCGCCCTCTATACCCTTGCATGGCATTCATTTCCATGGGGGCATATTCTTGAAAGTACGGCACATTGGGATAGTATTGAGTAGTGTGTCCCAACATATTGCATGTGCCGCATGGTTCTTCAGGAAAAACATGCCTAGAACTCTCTCCTTTCATCCCCAATTCTTCCACTTTCTTTGCTAGCTCTTCGTACTTGGTCATTAGATGATCTTCACTTTTTAGTTGGTAGATACTTTTCTCCTCTACACAAGATATTTGTGCGTGTGAGACATCTTCAGAGTTTGACCATTCATGAGCATGCTCGGCTAACCACTCGAAGTAGGTTTCAACATCTTTGGTGTTTTTGCGAAGAAATGGACCTGAGCTCATGGTTTCAACCAGCTTTTTAGTTTCACCATTTAACACTTCATAAAAGTAGCTAATGGTTCACCATTTCTCATACCCGTGATGTGGGCATAAGAGAAGCAAATCCTTGAAACGCTCCCAAGTTTGGGTGAACATTTCATTGCTCTTTTGTTTGTAGAAGTTTATTTGACGTTTAAGTTCAGTGGTAATGCGAGGTGGAAAGAATTTCATTAAGAATGCAGTGTTCATCGCATGCCAGGTGAAGATTGAATTTGGCTTGAGTTGAGTAGCCACGCTTTTGCTTCATCCTTTAAGGTGAAGGGAAATAGCATTAGGAGTGTTACATCTTCAGGATAATTTTGTGAGAACATTTTGCAAACATCCTCAAAATCCTTGACTTACAGATATGCCTTCTCGCTCTCCATTCCATGGAAGGTTAGAAGGAGTTGAATCATTCTGTTGCAAAATTAGAATTCGCCTGCATGAGGTAGAACAAGAATACAAGAAAGCATAGGTGCATGGTCGGGTTGTATAAGATCGCACAAAGGACGTAGCGAATCATCAATAGGCACAACCACATTCTCACCATTTCCGCTTTGATCGTCAGCCATTGAATTTGTAGGTGTAGCTATGGGATTAATAGAACTAGAAGAATTGAATGAATAGAGTGGATTTTCGTAAATTCCTTTGATGGAATTATTGGACATGAAAGGGAAAAGATCCTAAGAGGTGATACTTAAAAAATCTAAAAGAAAAAGAAAATAGAATAAGATCAAGATAGATTGAGGTGATCTAAGCGTTAGCTTGTCGCCTTCCCCGGCAGCGATGCCAAAAACTTGACACGAAAATTATTTGTGTGCGCTTGTGTGTTATACCCAAGTGTATGTAGATGTACAAGTAGTAATCTGGTTAAGACCAGGTCGACTCCACAGGGAAGGTTGAAAACTAAATTCTTAGATTAAACTCTAAAAGGAAAAGAAAATTTTAAGATTTAACCAAAGTGTAGAACACGGAGTTCTACAATTAACTACTACTAGGAATAAAGCAATTAAATTAAACTAACGATGAACTAATTAACTAAAGTGATATTTAAAAATGGTGTTTCTTAATAAAGAGGAATGTTGGGATAACACGAATCCGCAGTGCCCTAGCCATCTACCATGCAGTTACATTAAGCTCAATGGAGTACATCTTCTACAGTATTCCGTATTTCTCTTAAAATAAAGAATCCATATCCCTTTCATGACCAGGACTATGTAATCACAGTTGATTTGAAACACAAGAAAGTGGTTTAAAATAATAGTTAAGACTCACACTCTGAATGGCGTAAGCATTCAAAGTGGTTCATAGTGGTTTGCAAAAGCTATTTAGGCTTAAGGTTCAGAAACTGTTTTGACAAACTGAGCATTTGGGGATAGTTTGATAACAAATCTCTAAAGCAGAAAGTCTAGGAATACTATATAGTATGTTCTCAAGAATCCGAAGGCTTGATTGATCGACGCGCTTTTGATCGATCGAAAATCGTCATCTCTCAATCGATCGAAATGTCTTTGATCGCTTGACTCTGTGCCTGGTCCGATTGGTTGAACTAACTTCGATCGATCGAACACGGGTTTTAAATTGCTTCTTGGCAGAGGCTGGAGATCACTGTTTCATCATGATCTCCCAACCCTAGGACTACTCAGACATGGTCTAGAGTATCTTAGTTCTATTTTTAACGTAAAAATTCATTAAGGCCTTGTTTGTTTGCGATTTTAACATAAAATGGTTTAATCACTAAATAATATGCAAAACTACGTTTAACTTTACTTGTGCTATGATTAACTAAGAACAAAATGCTAATAAACCAATAAGATGAAACCTGAAACGTTGTATTAAGCTTAACTTGCAAAAAATCCAAGAGCAACCAATATCCAAACCTTTGAAACCTATAAAACAAGGTAAAACTCTCTATCTCTCTCTCTAAAACTATTGAAAACAAAGTTAGGCGTTCTTATTGACATATACATAACGAGTATTTATACATAGACCTAATGTTAGGGTTGATTTCAACTATTCTGCTGCGTGCGCGTAAGTTCTGATAAACGGCATGTTCGATCGATTGAACATCACTCGATTGATTAAACTTCTGGATTTCTCGAGCACTTGAACCTTCTTCAATCGATCGAAACCTCGATCGCTTGAACATCTTTGATCGCTCGAACTCCTTTGATCGCTCAAACTCTGTATTTCAGCTTTGAATTCTCTTATTTGTAATCCATCATTCCCTTTATCCTGTTATTCATTTCTTCTCACATCAAAACAATAATCTGCACCAATAATAGCTAAAACAATACAACTTATCATAGATTAATCATATTGTGTACAAACTAGCATTGTAATACGAATTGCAGATATGACAAGGAGTTGTGAACTAAATTAGCGTATTTTCTTCTTTTAGTGCGGTTGTATTTTACCCCAACTTGTCACTTTTCTGCCCGCTATTTTCGTACCCTTAATGAGATATGTATATAAATTTCATAAATATATAGCAGTAGCTCTAAAACTAAACTCAAACTTAAATTTGGTATAGAAACCTTACCCAATTGAATATTTCAGAGAGATAGAAAGAATTCCAATCACGAATTGATGACCCAAGCTTGAATTTAATTACTCCCAACAAAATATGTATCTATCTGTATATATACATCTACATATATATATGAGTAGTAGGAGAGGGAGAGCAAGAGAGAGTTCAGTGAGTTTGGGAGGATGAGAGTTGTTGAGAGATTGAGAGTGAGAGGTGTAGTGTATGTATAGAATAGTAATGCTTGGTCCCCAAGCAAAAACACACACTACACATTAACACACACACACTACTCACATGCACAACCCACTGCACACACTATGCACAAAAAATTATGTGGTCTCCAAGTTTGATATGGGACATTCTTGTGTGTGTTGAGCTCATGTGATGACGCACACACACAGGTAAAATTTATACTGCAAAATTTCCAAAATTGGTATTTTTCTTAATGAAAATAAAGTTCCAAATTTCTGGGTTATAACATTTTGTGATAAATTTAATTGTCGGTGCTTAATTTTTGCGTTAGATTTTCACATTTTTATAATCGATTTGATGTAAAGTTTTTTTTCATTCATATGTCTTTATGGTCATGATATTAGGGTATTCATAAACGTTATACGGATGGATAGGTTGATAAAAAACACATATGTGAAATGCTTATGATAATTAGGAAATTTTGTGAAATTCATTTTTCTGTAATTCTAGCAGTTTTTGAACCTTCATAAAATATTAGAAAATTGTGGCTTAGAATTTTAGCATTCTGACTGCCTGTTATGTGTAAAACATTATTCTTCACACTTTTTGTGTTTTAAGTTTTTCCTGATTCTGCACTGCTTGTGCTTAAATTTATGATTTATAGTAGCAGTTTTTAGTATGTTAAAATGTGCGAAATTGGGGTAACATGATACTTTGTGGATTTTACTATTCATTAATATGACTTGAAGAAAATTTAATAGGAGATACATGGATTCTCGTGTAATGTTGAGCTATGAAAATTGATAATGATAATGTACGCACCTTGAGTCAGATGAAAATTTATAATTCTGAGAATTCAAAACGATTTATATTTCTTAGTGTTCACTACACCCCAATGTTGTGATTTTTGGGTGACTCAACTCACTGAGTTTATCCTTCTTGCTAGTGGCTGTATGATCAAGCTAGCCTAAGTCTTATGCCCGGCTTATTTGTTAGACGTCTAGGCATATTGATCAACCTTCCGTTGTGTATACCTGGTTTGGTTGATACCCCAACCAAACTCGCACCGGAGTGGATGTTGGTATTATGTTGAGTGAGAAGGGTATCATGTTTAGTTTATTTAAATTCGGGTGAGAACTGCATCGCCACTATATAAAGGAAAACTACCCCTAGTCCTGATATGTGAAGTGGAACTACTCTCTTGCCTAAGTTAATGTTATGTGTGGTAGTAAAAGGGTCCATGTGTGATCCCGAAGCTGTTTGTGTGGTTTAACTCATACCAGTCATGTGACTGACCCGTTGAGTTTTTCTCGCGAGTGTGTTCTTGTTGGAGTATAGCAAATCAAAATTTGCAGGGCAAGTAGGAAGTTTGTGTCATCTGGCAGTAGGAGGCATATGGAGTTCTCATTGCCGTTTATCTTTATTAGTTCTTATTTTTGTTTAGATATAGTTTCGGTATTTTATGTTGTGGCACTGTAGGTCATTTTGATTTTTCTAGATATTGTATTAGTGGAGAATTTTGAGAGATAGTTTTTTATGGTATGGTGTTGGATTAAATCTTGGTTTTATCTTTATATGTTGAATGTTTACTGTTACTATTGCACATATGAGTAACGATTTATCCTGTACAGACTGTGTGATGCTTTACATTGCAATCACCCTGATGATTTGGCAACTAGATATTGGTTTATGGTTCTCCCTTGATTTATATTTAGTTGTCTGAAAATTGGGGTGTGACACTCATGGCGTCTCGTTATCTCTATCATTAATCTAGTATTGCACAGGGAAAATATAGTATAGCTAAACAGTTCATAATAGAAACTGATAGATCCAAAAATATCAGGTCAAAGTCAAACAGCCACCTCAACAAGAGTGTATATGTGCTCGGGTAGCTCAGCGTCAATCGCTCGGGCTGGTCCCGCAGTCTGGGCGCAATACGTGGGCACACCACGTAATGGGCACAGCCTGGACGTGCCCTTTGACTTGCTCTGCAAGGCTCCTAGCAGTTTCCTAACTCGAGTGGAGCGCTAATGGCAGGTGGAATTAGTTCCCTAATCCGCTTAGGAAACTTCCATGATTCAGGCCAATCAATCGTAATTAGATTAACTCTCCTAATCTGTTTACTAACTTTGTACGAGAAGGTCTCTTACATCTATAAAGAGGCCTCTCACCCCCATTAAAGGGGATGGTATTCTTATCCCTCAAGAATAGCAACAAACATGCAGGCACACGTATATACCCGTCTGGTTCTGGTAATGCCGCCCAATCTGTTGGTTCACCACGAACCAGCCGGTAATTTGTTAGTGAACGTGCTTCGGCACAACCGTGGGAGTAGGTCACCTCATTAAAGGGGCCGAACCATATACAATCTTTTGTCTCTCTCTTACTCTATCACGAAACTAGTGTATACCAATTTTCGGTATCATCAGCTTGGCTCCGTCTATGGGAAATTACAGTTTTCTCGCAAAAACAAAACTCAAGCTGATAGCCATAGTCATGGCACCGAAGAAAACTAATAAGACTACTGTTCAAGCCGGTTAGGAGGATCAAGCTGGTCAGGAGGACTCACAGCCCGGCCAGCCGACCACCCCGATGACCCCCGAGTAGGTCACTAGGGCTCTCGCACAACTCTGATAGGGCCAGTGGCGAACCCAACAGCAGATCGAAGCGTTGTTGGCCCTGCAAGATGAACTCCCTCCAATCGAGGAGTAGCCCGGGAACGGTACGCCCAAACGAAAGCCTCCATGGGTCAGACAACATACCCACACTGTACCTGCATCCCCTCCGAGTTGGAGAATGGGGATGACAAATGCAACCAAGCCCCCAAGCAAATCCGACAGCATGCCCAGGCCAATCCGCGTCGTGCAGGAGATGCCAAAGACATCATCAATAGTAGACGTGCTACCAGAAAGGAGGGGCCAGGACATATGGCTCAGGATTCAGCCAAAGATTCCCTGGCCAAGAGCCGTGAAGATCTTAGGCATACAATTACCCAGAGCCGAAGTTGGGTCCAGTCCCTTAAGGAGACTCGCTTCAAAGAAGAAGCCTCGTCATCCGATCTGACTTACCACTCGGACACGGAATGGAAGACTGATGAAAAGTGTGTCAAGGCCCATATTGAAGACTTGGAGAAGTATATTAAAAAGCTGAGCCGCAATTCGCGAAACAGTCACACCAACACGGAGACTGAATCACCTTTCACCGCCCGGGTTACGGTATTCTCCACCCTGAACGGAGACTGAATCACCTTTCACCGCCCGGGTTACGGTATTCTCCACCCTGAGGAAGTTCAAACCACCCCACCTCGATTCCTATAATGGTTTAGGAAGCGTGATGGATCACGTCCGGACTTACAAGGCACAGATGGCACTAGTGACCACTATCAACGAACTGTAATGCCTGGCCTTTCCCAACACACTTAAAGGACCAGCGGCATAGTGCTTCCAGGATCTTAAACCCCAGACGGTCGACGACTTCAAAACGCTCAGCAAACTTTTCATCTGCCAGTTCGTGGGAATGCTCGATTGGTCGCAGTTGGATACCCAATTGTTAACCGTCAAGCAACGCAAGGGAGAGTCACTAAAAGACTATGTCAACCGTTTCAACCAACACAGGCCCCAGATTCACCACCTTAATGAAACGGTTGCCATCACAGCCTTCAGCTCAGGGGTTCAACACACCAAAGTTACCACGTTATTTCATAATGACCGACCGGCAAACCTGGTGCAACTCTCTGAGCGGGTCGACAAATATATTAACACGGAGGATTTCGTGAAGGCCAAGCAGGCTAGCTTGGTAAATGAAGAGTCCCTAGGGTTAAAGCAGAATGCTTTGAGAAGGGCCCAGGAAAGAAGACAAAGCATGATCGACCCAAAGGCGATCGGGATCAGCCTCCGATCAACTTCAACCCCCTTTCCCGACCTATTCATGAGGTGATGGCCGCCGCCAAAACTCGGACGCTCCTCCGAGAGCTGGCAGAGCTAAAGAGCGCTCCCGGGAAAAGAAACCGGGACAAGTTGTACCGGTATCACAAAGACCACGGCCATGACACGAAGGATTGTTTCAAGATGAAGATGGCAATTGAGAGGCTGATAGAACAGGGTCACCTCGCCAAGTTTGTGGGAGGGAGGGGGGGGAGAAGGCGGCCCCGACTGGATAATAGGGCCACCGAGCAACCCCAGCCACTCGGGCAAATCAACGAGATATCTAGGGTAATCTCGGGCGACAGGGATTCCCAGTTGGCCAGGAAAAGGCATGCTCAGGAATCCCGAGCGGATGTCTGTCATGTCCAATCTGCCCGCTTCCCTACAATCGATGTTCTGGCTTTTTCCTCCAATGACGTGCAGGATCTGCACTGCCCCCATGATGATCCGCTGGTAGTGATGCTTTTCATAGCTAAATATATGGTCAAAATGATGTTGGTGGACACTGGCAGTTCCTCTGACATTCTCTTTGCCTTGGCATTCGACCAGCTAAGAATATCAAGGGATAGGCTCCGTCCAATGGCCACACCTCTGGTTGGGTTCAATGGCTCAAGCACTCAGCCGCTTGGAATCATCGAGCTGCCAGTCCTGATAGGAACCTATCCGCAACAGGTTTCGGTAATGGCAAACTTTGTCGTAGTAGAAGCCCCATCTGCGTACAATGCCATTCTGGGAAGGCTAACACTCAACAAGGCCAAGGAGGTCGTATCCACCTACGGCTTGGTGGTAAAGTTCCCGACCCCCCAGGGTCCCGGGTGCCTCCGTGGGGATTAAGCAACTGCTCAGAGCTGTTATGTCAGTTCCTTGCACTGAGAAGTCGTTTCAGAGGCATTGAACGTCCAAGAGATGGACCCTAGGGACGTAAACGACGGAGTAGGATCAGTGGAAGAATTAGAGCAAGTAACCCTAGATCCACAACTCTGCGACCGGGAGGTTCAATACCCCGACTGGTTGGCGAATGTGGTGCTAGTCAAAAAGAATAATGGGAAGTGGAGTATGTGCGTGGACTTCATGGACTTGAACAAGGCCTGCCCCAAGTATTGCTACCCATTGCCAAGGATAGACCTCCTTGTGGACACAACGACTGGCCATTCACTCCTCTCATTTATGGGCGCATACTCGGGGTATAACCAGATCCGTATATACCCCGAGGATGAAGAGAAGACTTCATTCATTACAGATCAAGGGACATATTGCTACAAAGTAATGCCTTTCAGCCTTAAGAACACCGGGTTAACCTATCAACGCCTTGTCAATTCCATGTTCAAGGATCTAATCGAGAAGTCAATGGAGGTCTATGTTGATGATCTTTTGGTAAAAAGCTGGGAGGAGTCCAATCATCTCGAGCACTTGGTCGGGACCTTCAGCATCTTATGAAAGTATCAGATGAGGTTGAACCCGACCAAATTCAAATTCGGAGTGACGTCCAGGAAATTCCTGGGACACCTGGTCAGTAGACGGGGAATCGAGGCAAACCCTGAAAAAATTCAAGCAATAATCAACATGCGGTCGCCCCAGTCGACCAAGGAAATGCAAAGTCTGGCTAGACGGTTTGCTGCTCTCAACCGATTCATTTCCTGAGCAACCTACCGGTGTCTTCCGTTCTTCAAGATTCTCCACAAGGCCTTCTAATGGCCAGAGGAGTGCGAGAAGGTGTTCCAGGAGCTCAAAAAGTACCTGTCATCGCCCCCTCTACTCTCGACCCCTGTCCCGAACAAGGAATTGTTCCTATACCTAATGAAATCACCTTCGGCGGTAAGCTCGACACTAGTTCGAGAAGAGCACGGGATTCAATTCCCAGTCTACTACACCAGTCGGGCACTCCAGGGAGCCAAAAACCGACACTCTCGCGTCAAGAAACTGGCCTTCACCTTTGTCACTTCCGCCTGGAGACTCCGCCCGTACTTCCAGGCCCACATCATCATGGTCCTCACAGATCAGCTACTCCACTGGATATTAAGCAGACCTAAAATGTCCAGGACACTCGTCAAATGGGCACTAGAATTAGAGGAGTTTGAGGTGGTTTACAGCCCCGGACAGCAATTAAAGGACAGGCCGTGGCTGACTTCCTTATGGAATGAACATACCCTGAATACCCAGTTGAAGATCTTATTCCCCCAGAACTACCGCTCGGGTTGATGCCTGACATCCCCACCTAGATCCTCTACGTCAATGGGTCCTCCAATCAATAGGGCAGCGGGGCAAGAATCATCCTGACCACACCGGATGGGGTTTAGCTGGAATACGCACTAAGGTTCAGTTTTTACGCCTCCAACAATGAGGCAGAATATGAAGCCCTACTGGCCGGGCTGCAGTTGGCTACTTCGATGGGGGCATAGTAAGTACAAGGATACAGTGACTCCCAACTTGTGGTTAATCATGTGAATCAAGAGTATGCAGCCCGGGAGGACAACATGATAGCTTACCTGTCTCTTGTCCGAACGGTCATGAAGAAACTGAAGGGGCTCTCTGTTACTCAGATCCCAAGGGAAGAAAATATGAGGGCCGACCGGTTTGCCCGTCTTGCCTCATCCTCTGAGTCAGAACTACCCAAGATAAGGGTTGAATATCTACCCAAACCCAGTGTGGTCAGCTCTGTAAGCATGGGTCGAATTGGTCGAACTAGAGCCCAATTGGATGGATCCAATTACGATGTTCCTCATGACGAGTGCTCTGCCAGAAGGAAAAGATGATGCCCATCGGGTGAAGTACCGGGCAGCCAGGTACCACCTCGTCGATGGCATCTTGTACAAGAGAGGGTACACCATCCCGTATATACGTTGCGTTCACCCCACGCAAGTTCATGGTATACTACATGAAATCCATGAAGGAATATGCAAAAATCATGTCGAAAGCCGCACACTCTCCCGAAAAGCCCTATTGCAAGGTTACTACTAGCCAATGATGGCCTGGGATTCTCGAGAATATGTTCAGCGATGTGACAAGTATCAGAGGTACTCACCCATGCTCAACTCCATTCTCAGTCCCTGGCCGTTTGCTTAATCGGGCATTGACATTATTGGCCCCCTCCCAGTCGGGAAAGGTTAGGCCAAGTTCGCAGTGATCGTAGTTGAATATTTCACCAAATGGGCGGAAGCCAAGCCTTTGGCAACAATTACTGAGAAAAAGATGGAAGCTTTTGTTGAGAAGAACATCCTCAATTGATTCGGAATCCTGAGGGTCTTGGTTAGTGACAATGGAAGGTAGTTTGACACCCCAGTATTCAGGTAGTTCGGCTCAGGCTATGGCATATCAAATCATTACTCTTCGCCCGAGCACCCTCAGGCCAACGGCCAAGTAGAAGTGATGAACCGGACAATCTAGCTGTCCATTAAAACGAGGCTTGAGGATGCTAAAGGCCTCTGGGTGGACGAATTGCCAACCCTCCTACGAGCATACCGTACCACCCCCCGAGCAGCAATAGGGGAGACACCGTTCTCTCTCACCTATGGCTTTGAGGTGGTGGTGCCCTCAGAACTCAGATTGCCAACAACCGGGTGTCGGCGTTTGATGAATAAAGGCAATGATGAAGCCCTTAGGGGGGAGTTGGATCTGGTGGAAGAAAAAAGAGACCGGGCATACTTGAAGGTGGCAACCTACAAGCAACAAGTTTCCTAGTATTACAACAGCAAGGTTAAGAACCGTAGTTTTCAGGTGGGAGACCTCGTCCTCAAGGCGGTCAATCAGCCTACGAAGGTCCCAAGTCATGGGAAATTGGGACCAAACTGGGAAGGACCATACAAGGTTACCCACATCAACTGCCCAGGACCATATTGGCTACAGGCCATGGATGGACATGACCTCTCTCACCCGTGGAACATACAGCATCACCGCAAGTATTTTCAGTAAAGTTAAGATATAGTGTTAGCTAGGAATCTTGTAGCTCATCCCAAGCGGTTCTACTTACATCATAATAAAGTTTCCTCTTTTTCCAAGCATTTCTTCTCTGTGTTTGATCATCTAAAAGACCTCGGGGTCACACCCCGGGCACGAAAGACCCTATGATCACCACCCCGAGGCACAGGCTTCGCCTAGGTCCTTAACCCACGATGGGGGGTCATTCCCCCTAGGTAACTAATGATGGAAAGCCTCAAAAGACCTTGTAACCACCCATGTTCTAGGTCAGTTCCCTATGGTTACTCCCTCATGAAACGCCCGCCTTAGCGAAAGCTTGGGGGCAGGGGGATATTGGTAAACTCCAGACCAAAATAAGTAATCACACTGGCCACTTAACAGGACTTGGGGCAAGGCATGCAATGCCGCCAATAGACAGTCTCGAGTACCTACAGTGTCCAGAGAAGTCGAACGGATAGTAACAGGGCTAACCCCCGGGCTAACCCTACACTATATCGGCTAAGACCTTCAAAACAGGTCCTTAGAAGACCGAGTGCTTCCTATCGTCATAATCTTGAAACTTTCGAGTAGGGCGGGATTTTTACAGGATTTGATAAACTGGTCGGGCACAGGTAATAAAGTGCAAAATACAAACAAGTACTAAAAGATGAATTATTGATAAAAATGGGTGGCCTCGGTGGGCCTTTTCATTAACAAAAAATTTACAGACTCTAGGGGGCAGTTGTAGTAGCCTCCCCATCAAAACCAACCCAACCATAAAAAAAAACAGCAACAAGAAGCAAAGGAATGGAAGCTAGGAGTCGTCTACATCGACCACATCCACCCTCTCCTCAGACTCCCCTGCAATCTGCCATTTCGGGGTACACCCCCCTCCTGGCCCGCTGGGGCGGCAGCACCCTCAGCTGCAGCAGTGGCTCCCTGGGCATCAACAGCAGCACCTTCTGCAGCACCAGACACCATGTCCCAGTAGTCAGAATCTATCCCCTCGTAAGGGGTGGTGTCCAACTCCGGGTGGTCCCGGGCCAACCTCCTCTTCAGGTCTCATACCCGAGGAAAAACCCGTCATCAAAGGTTTCCCCTAGGGACCTTGGCTCCCGCAACCATGCAGCCAACCTGCAATGTCAGTTCAGAATTAGTCAGTCACTATTGCGAACAGAGCAAGAAAAATGTATAAAGATCAGAAGGTATGGCAGAATCGCTTACCAGGTGGGAGATGTTGTAGAACCACCCCTGAAAGACCTGGGGAGACATGCTCGCGCACCTCTCCAGTTGAGTCAAAAGCATGTACGGCCTTACCCTAACCCGGATCTTCCTTGACTCCTCTAGGGGTGTCCCAGAGGGAACATCAGAACGGGGAGCCGACGTCTCCCACACTACCACCACCCGGGGGGTAGACATCTCCCCGAGGACCTGGGCGGCCGTTGGGCCGCGTCTGAGCCGCCTGGGCGGGCGCTCACTGCTAGTGGCCTCAATGGCCGGCCTCTTTCCTGCCGCAACCATCCACTCGACGGCAACAGCTTACAAAGCCCTCAATCGCTCCGGATCTCTCCTGGGGGCCATTTCTACAGAAGGAAAGCAATCACAAAGTCAGTAACCAGAACAGTGAGGCGATGAAGGATGACCAAAATGGAATTTGCTGGTCAAACTCTTACATGGGATGAAAATGGGGAAGATGGGAGCTTCGGCGGGTTGGTCTGGCCGGTGATCACCTCTCTGGTCTGCCGACCGGGTCACCATGTCTCAAACGTTGATGGACCACTCCAACAAGCCTCTGATCCTTTCTTGGCACTCTTCCGGAATGCTCGGAAGATCAAATGACCCCACTATAAAACAAGCCAAAGTGGTCAATTATATGATCATAACAGGAAGACCAAAGGTAAACAAGAAAGAACAAAGGACGGGCTTACCCCTTAACTCTCCCGCCTAGGAAGTCCTTAGTTGACTTCCTAGGGCTCGCTCACAAAAATTGGGGGTGGACACTTGGAAGAACTTGTTCTTCCACCCCTTGCTGTTGCTCGAGCAGTTGATAATAATTTTCTTTCCCTGCCGAGCCCCTAGAGAAAAGAACCCGACCTCCCCGTGTACTAGGAACGACCGGTGGATCCTGAAGAACTCTTGAAGGGTGAGCTCATACCCGAAGACTTGGGGCCACAAAGAAATGGACCCCATCAAGATCTTCCATGAGGGCATCCTCATATCAAGTGATAAAACCCCGAAGGTGAATGTGAGCCCCGCCGAGATGAACGAACAAGGAGTGGACATTAGGAATAGCATACTTATCCCTAATTCGACCAAGGTCTAGAGCATGCAGGGTCGAGGGGATGAACTTGCAGAAGAATGCTACCTCGAGATCAGGCTCCCTAGGTGCCTCATCTCCTAAGCCCTGCGAGACGGAAGGCATCGAAGCCTCCTGGTCAGACTCATCGTCTAAGACCCGGATAGGAATCCTACCCTCACTGTGATTGTCAGACGGGGAGCAGAAGGGGGGCCCAAACTGGTATCCGGGGTCCCGGACCGTGACTCATCGTCTTGCGAATGGGAAGTAGAGTTAAAATCAGAGTGGCTCATCTCTGATATTACTACGGAGGGGTAAGGATGCAGATGATGACCTAAGTAGGGGTCAGGGACTCCAAGCCTGAGATACAGAGGAGGCAAATCCAAAAGCCTAAAGGGCAGAGCGTGCAAGGTCCTAACAGTTAAGTAGTACTCGGTTAAAACTACCGTGGAACAACCCATGTGGCTAAGTTACCTAAGCGTGCCGCCTGACTTAAGGAAAAAGTAGAATCTAAAGAAGAAGAAATCCCACTCTAGGGTAAGCCCTAATGGATTCGTTCTCTCCAGCCTCACTAAGAAAAGGGAAGGGAAGGATTGTAATAGGAAAGTGAAGACTTACAAAAATTAAAGCCAGAAAAGAGCTCGGGAAATTTGATCGGGGACTCTTTGCTCTCAAGACCGCTCGGTAAATTCAATCTTCAATCAGCCGGAATAGAAGAAATGAACAAGTACCCTTTATATAGGATGCCTGAATGGTCTAGATCAGATCAAATCCAATGGCCAGGGAATCTTCCCACTTTAATTCTCTGATAGCCATCTCCTCAGGCACGTAAAGCAATGCCTCAAAAGGAACGCATATTAAATGCCTGACATGACGGTTCAGTTACTCTTCCAAGTAGTCACGTTGGATCCTAACCAGACCACTCATCTCTTGACACGTGTCAACAACTAACCCGAGGTGTTGAAGCTACCGTTCGGTCTAACTCCCGGCCTATTAAGGAGGTGGGTCCTGTCCCGAGTTACCACCCGGGTAATTTCTCGAGTGGTGCACCGAAGCATGTAGATTTTTAATCCTCCTCCTATGAAGCATCGCATTAGTTTTGCAAAATGGGGGGCAGATGATAGGTCCAAAAATCTCAGGTCAAAGTCAAACAGCCACCTCAACAAGAGTGCCTGCGTGCCCGGGTAGCCCAGCGTCAACCGTTCGGGCCGGTCTCGCACTCTAGGTGTACTACGTGGACACACAACATAACGGGCACAACCTAGACGTGCCCGTTGACTTGCTCTGTAAGGCTCCTAGTAGTTTCCTAACTCGAGTGGAGCGCTAATGGCAGGTGGAATTAGTTCCCTAATCTGCTTAGAAAACTTCCATGATTCAGGCCAATCAATCATAATTAGATTAACTCTCCTAATCTATTTACTTACTTTGTACGAGGTCTCTTACATCTATAAAAGAGGCCTCTCACCTCCATTAAAGGGGATGGTATTCTTATCCCTCAAGAATAGCAGCAAACATACAGGCACACGCATATACCCGTCCGGTTCTGGTAGTGCAGCCCAATCTGTTAGCCTACTACGAACCCGCCGGTGATTTGTTAGTGAACGTGCTGCAGCACAACCGTGGATGTAGGTAACCTCATTAACAGGGCCGAACCACATAGAATCTTTTGTCTCTCTCTTTCTCTCTCTCACTCTATCACAAAACTAGTGCATACCAATTTTCGGCATCATCAGAAACTAATACAAAAGAATTAGCATTCTATAACTACCAATGGATTGGGACGTGGGTCCAATCAATTGGGATAAAAGTGATAACAATCGATTGGTGAACTTAATTATCAATCAATTGGGTCTCAAACAATACCAATCGATTGGATTAACAACTACACCAATCGATTAGGACAATGTTATCTTCCCGGATCATACGATCCAGAAACTAAAATACAAGGGACGTATTTGTGCGTCTTTCCTTCTTTTGAAAACATGTAAAACTTAATAACTATGCTATCAAGTGAGAATATAACTCCACTTAATGAGAAGGGGAAAGGGAAAACGTCATCTTCCCATAATCATGCGATCCAGAAACTAAAATACAAGGGACGTATTTGTGCATCTTTCCTTCTTTTAAAAACATGTAAAACTTAATAACTATGCTACTAAGTGAGTATAGAACTCAACTTAATGAGAAGGGGAGAGGGGGAGTGAGTATAGAACTCACCTTAGTGAGAAGGGTAGAGAGGGGGGTGAGCTTTTGAGAAGCTTGAAGCTTCAATGGTGGCTTCCTTTCTCTCTTCTCCTTCTCGTTTCTCTGCTTCTTTGTTCTTCTTCTACTTCTTCTATCCCCCCAAAGAGTGTGTGTATGTATGTATGTGTTTGTATGGGTGTATGTCTATATATATAAGTGAATGTCTCTCTCTCTCTCTCTCTCTCTCTCTCTCTCTCTCTCTCTCTCTCTCTCTCTCTCTCTCTCTCTCTCTCTCTAAATTCTATAAAATATAACATAAACACGAAATACAAACACATATATAGATAAAGAGTGGAACATGTGTCAACACACCCCAGCCAAACATGGAGCCCAAGATCAGCTGAGTCCAATTTATTGGAATAAGTTCCAATCGATTGTGGTTAGGTAAACATATACCAATCGATTGATATAAGTCCAATCGATTGGGTGGAGGCGGTCACATGCCAATCGATTAGTACATGGTCCAATCGATTGGGGCACAAAATGAGCAATTGATTGATAAAGAGGTCCAATTGATTTGTTAGTACTTTACCCCACAAATCAAGTTGATAATACAAATTTTCTTTTGTTAAAAATAGGCATACAAAATTAGAGGGTGTTACATGATCGATCCAAGAATAATCTAATTCCTGTCACATAAGTTGCCTCAACCATATATATTTCAATATTTCACTACAAAATTCTTTAAGAGAAATTTCTTGATTGCATCAAAAAAAGCAAGATCATTACTGGCAAGCAATATATCATTAATTAATAAATTCACAATATAAACTTGTTTTCACTAACCTTTAGATACATAAAATGATTAATAGTGTTTTTTCCTTAAATTCAAACAAATAATAGTATCATTAAACATAAGATACTATTGGTGGGAAGTTCATTTAAGTCCATAAATTGACTTCTTAAATTTGCGAGCTAACTGTTCCATTCCTGTTTAGTGTGAACCTTTATGGTTTATCCATATAGAATTCTTCATCTAAACTCTTATTCGAAATAGAGTATGCTCAAGAGCACTCTCAACATTAGATCGTAAACACATGGTGTAATCTTTAGCCATCCATTGTCAGGAGGGGTGCTGATAAGAGAAAGTTATATGAACTACCCTATGTAACTCTAAATCATAATGAGCTACTAGTGTCATAATGATTTTTACAAGTGAGAAGCTTTCTTTATGATCAATGCCTTCTTTCTGAGTGAAATTTTTTGACACAAGTCTAACTTTATGTTGTTTAATATTGCCATTTGAATAGCACTTGGTCAAAGGCCCACTTACAGTCGACTTTTCTATAATCTTTGGACAATTCAATGAGGTCTCAAACTTTGTCCTGCTCCATTGATTTCAACTCATCTCTCACGGCATCAATCCATTTAGTAGAATCAAATTCAAAAGGCAGATCTTTCTTGTCTCTATGTCAAATTTAGATTCTTATAGATATACCACGTAGTCATCCAGAATAATAGATTTTTTTACCCTTTAGGATCTTCTTAATGCTATTGTTTGTCGTTAATGTACCATTGGTTCATTGGTGACAATCTCATTATGGAGTGGTTGTTCATTCATTTGCTATTGTCAAGTTGTTCAACAATTGTAAGAACAACAAATTCTTTCAAAGTTATGGGTAATTGAACTTGTACCCTACTTCTTCTACATTATGTAGTCCACCCCTCTTGATTTCACCACTCTTAATGAATTTACCGTTATCGCTTTCTACAAATCTCATAATATGGGTAGGATAGTAAACATTTATTTTTGTGACTGTTCAAGATAACTTATAAAGTAACCACCAACTGTTCTAAAATCCAATTTCTTTTCTTTTAAATTATAAACCCTAATTGTTGCTGAACAACCTCAAGCATGCAAGTGTCCATAACTCAACTTCCTTCAAATCCATAATTTTTTTTTTAGTCTTTGTAACTGTTCTACTTGGAACCCGATTCAATAAAGACACCAATTTTAAGGACTTACATTCACAAAATAATAAAAGTGTGGAATTACTTAGCGTACTTCTAATCATATCTATTATAGTACGATTATGTCTTTCAGTTACACCATTCTACTAAAATGTACTCAGTATAGTGTGTTGCTTACATGTCATGCCTTTATGGAGATTGGCAAATTAATCAAGGCACTGACCCAATTCATTAACATAGCCATAAAATTCATCACCTTTGTCCATTCTGATGATTTTCACATTTCTACTTTACTTTATTTCAACCTTATTAATGAACACTTCAAGAGCATTCACTGACTGAGATATATCACGTAATAAGTAGATAAATCGATAATGTGAAAATTCATCTCTAAGTGTGATTAATTAATTTTATCCACTAAAAATTGGGTGTCAAATGGTTTACAAATATTAGTTGAATTGATCTTATTGTTGCATCTTTCTTGGTGTGTTTAGTTTGTTTTCACTAAATACAATCCATATACACAACCTAGATCAGTAAAATCTAGGATCAAGAGAACCCCATCCTTTACAAAGCTCTCCAATTTTTTTCTGGATACGTGAGCACACCTTTTATGCCACAAGTTATGGGACCTTCCATTAATTACGCTACACTTAATTTCAACATTATGACATAAGAAAATAAGAGATCCTATAAAAGGATTTTTCAGCTTTAGACTGTAAACCATCATAAAGAATATCGTCACCGACAAAAGAGGTATCTTTATATAAACTGAAACTTTTATTCTCAAATTTAAAGAGCAGCCATTGAGATCAAGTATAGACAATGAAATTAAATTACTGAAAACATAAGGAAATATAAATTGTCTGAAACAGATCTATATGACGACTAGTATTTAAAAATAAATAATAGGTCACAATGGTTTCAACTTGATCTTTAACCCAATTCCCATACGAACTTTCATTTGGATTTGTGATTTGGATAATACGGAATTCCTTTTCTTTCGAATTTCAAACAATCATACTAGTACTTCAATAAATCCACAATAAATAGAAGAAACTTCGATAAAGTCTGTTTCAAAATATACATAAGGTAAAAGTTTACCTTTTCTTTCAAACCATATCGTTCGTTTAAGGTATTCTTTTTTGAAGTGTCAGTCCTTTCCACAAAAGTGACACATATCATTCGATCCCTTCTTATGAGCCTAAGTAACCTGAACAGGATGATAAACCTTAAGCAGTCCTAACTTTATGCCTTTTTTCATGCTTCCTAACTTTTTCTTTCAGTTCTTTGACTAATGAGGTTAAGTGAATGATATCCTTAGTACTTAAGTCTTGCCTCTTCTTGAACTAATATATTGTCCAATTCATTTACATTTCACTTTTACTAAGGCAAGGAGTTAAAAATAAATTACATGAAAAAGAAATTATCCACATTCATCTCTACAATCGTCAATTTAGTAGTTATATATGTCATTTTAGGAACATGTTCATGCATCCCACGTGCACCATCAAATTGTTAGATGGTAAGGTCAACAACAATTAGTGTCCCAGCAAGGGATTTATCAGTAATTCGAAAACATTAGCCATTGGCAGTCGCACAGCATACTACTTAGTTTGTTTGACTCCTACAAACCTTTTGAAAAGCCTTTTCTTCCGCACTTCTTGAATCAGTAAGAGTAAGCGATTTCTCATTTAGGGGTATCAAATCCACATCCAGAACACATAAGCAGAACTGAACTTGTTCCTACTAGTCTAAGAAATTCAATCCATTAAAAAGTGGAACAAGCAAAGTGTGTGAATGTAGTGAAATGGGAACTGATCATTACAGTTTGTCTAAATGCTCACAACATTAGGCTTCGAGATATCATATACAATAAAATGTCAAAATAAAATACATATTTTAACAAAACTAGTTTCATCGTGATTAACTTTTGGGTTAATCTAATAGTGTACTAATCAAACCATTATGGTGATTCCATTCCACCTGATAGGACTAATTGGTTATGTGTTTATAATTAGATAAATCTGCTACTTTGTGTATCCAGTTTCAGCCTAATCAAAAATACCAACCAATCATCCTATCCCAATTCATTTATCATTCGCAAGTGGTGAACTTTTGGGCCTACCTAATATTCTTGTGAAAAAAAATAAATTTTTTTTTGATATTTGCAATGTCATTACAACTTAACCCTTGGGTAGGCGTTAAGTTCCATCATGTGATTAACAATTTAAATCTGCTACTTTGTGTATCCAGTTTCAGCCTAATCAAAAATACCAATCAATCATCCTATCCCAATTCATTTATCATTCGCAAGTGGTGCACTTTTGGGCCTACCTAATATTCTTGTGAAAAAAAAAAAAAAAAAAATTTTGATATTTGCAATGTCATTACAACTTAACCCTTGGGTAGGCGTTAAGTTCCATCATGTGATTAACAATTTACGAATCACTTCAGTTGGGCCACTTTGACGACTACCAAACAATATCGTAATAAATTAAAATATTTTAATGACTTTGCATAAACATTATATTGCACATAATTTTTTTTAGATCATCAAAACTACACAACCATAAGCAATTACATTTGGTGTTTCCCTTTTTATCCTTCTATGTACTCTTCAAACCTAACTTAACCCAGGTGCACTTGATTAAAGTTTGACCTAACTCCATCCGGTCCAAATTTATTGAGTTAAATCTGAATCATTTCTACGTTAAGCCTTATGTGTTAATTACATCACCTCAAGTCATGAGATTATTTACCATTCTTGGAAAATCTGTTGTATTGTTGATAATTAATTGATCCAAGTCATGAATCAACTAGTTATATATAAACATAAACGAATCATAAGAAATATGTTTGGATGCATCTATTTAATAAATATATATATATATATATATTTTAAATAAAAAATCATGATGATTTTTAAACTTGGCTCGGATACCACATGTAAGTAAATTGTTAAATTAAACATAAACATTATAGCTTTAACATTAGCCCAAGAATTCTATCATGATCTATGATACAACATTCAAAGAGATCAATCCTTGATGTTGAATTCTTAATTAGCCGCTGCGGTGGGAAACAGCTTCTCGCTCTTGGCCTCTTTTCTTTCATTTAGGGTTTCTATCAGAGACACGTTTGGTTGATGACAAATAAACCCTAAACTTAATTATCCTTTATAGATAAAAAGATGACATGTTTCTTTATACTGTTATAATTCCACTTACCCATCAAAGTGGGAGTTTTTAGGAAGCTACTTCGCTAATTTGACCAATGAGATAAGATTTGAAATTGAAAACATAATATTATTCAAACTCAATATTTTGGGACGTATTATGTGGGACATAAAAAAAAAATATCTTACATAAATTGTTATATTTTGGCACCAAATTACGTGATATGATATCAAAGCCGGCCCTGGAGGGTAGGTGGAGAGGCAACCGCCTAGGACTCCAAATTTTGTCTAACATAGGGCCCCAAGAAATATTAAGTTTGGACCAAAATAAAATTTCAACATGTTGTGTTGGTTCAATTATAATATAATCCATCAAAATATTGAGAAAAAAAATTGTATATGATATCGCCACACTATAATCTAGGTCACTATATGCAATTAGTACACCCAAAAAAAATAAAAAATTTAATTACTTCGCGGCACTCTCTCTAAAAAACGCTTTATATTCCCCAGTAGATCTTGAGTATGAAACAAAGAAAAAACACTAGGATATATCCTTGTCTCCGAGAATATTCCTTATGAGCACTACTACACCCACACACTTTTTTACATATTTTTTGACACCCAGCTTTAAATGCATGTACTCTATGTTGTGTAAGTGGTGCACAGAAAAGTGTGAAAATTTCAAACAGTACAAGGTACATGTATTTAAAGCATAGTGTGTCAAAAAGTATGTAGAAAAGTGTGTATGGCTTATTGATTCCT
Source organism: Hydrangea macrophylla (assembly GCA_033977485.1). Lineage (NCBI taxonomy): Eukaryota > Viridiplantae > Streptophyta > Magnoliopsida > Cornales > Hydrangeaceae > Hydrangea > Hydrangea macrophylla. Next base: position 36,611,868 of record CM066995.1, read on the forward strand.
TATTTGTGGACAGCAATTTGGTGCTTTTTACTTGGTGCTTTTTGTATTATTCCCTCTCACTGACGTGGGACTCGGCACTTTAAAACAGATTTTTAAAAACTATCTTGGATCCCACTTCTGTTAGTGTAAACAATACGAAAAGTGCTGAGTGAAAAGCACCCAAGTACTACCCCTTATTTGTAATGAAGTTTTGGGAGTGAAGATCCTCTCAAGCGAAAATGAATCTGCCGGAGTTGGCAGCACCAATAGCATGATTTTAGAAAGCAGCGCCAAATAAGTTGTTGACAGCACACTCATTTTTTATCTTTGCAGTTTTTAAAACAAAGCAAAAAAGAAAAAAAAATTGTAGGAGCCAGCCAACCTGCCGACGATTTTAAGCCCAAGTTTTCATGCTAATGATTCATAGGCTTGGACACGCCGAGACAAAGTCTATTAATGGTGCCGCAATGTCATTCTTCTAAAGGACCACAAAGCCCATGTGATGACCAGTGGGCACATAGCAAATAGGAGAACAGCACAAGTGTGGTGGTCCGTTGGATGGTATTTTCAAGCCATGTCATTTTTTCATGTATAATAAAAATAGAAAAGTATTCCTCACATTTTGGTGGTGTTGGATTATGGGTGCTTGTTCTAAGGACCTTGACAAAGTAACATTTAGGGCGATTTAGTGACAAGTTCTTTTTATACTCAAAAATATGAATTTTTTTATTTTTTTATTTTGCTGAGAAAATATGAATTTTTTTAAATTTGACTATGCAATTGATTTATTGGAAGAAGCCCTCAGATGATGACTATGCAATTGATTTATTGGCTTGATAAGCTGGTATGCTGGACAAGTCAAGAAATGACACATTACACAGAGTTAGTGGAGAAGTTACACACATTGTGTGGTCAGGGCGTTCCAGAATTTTTGGTCAGGGGGCCTAAATTATACGGAGGTTCTAGGGCAGCGCCATCGAGGTGAAGTTTTATAGGTCTACTTATACACAATTATGTGTAAAACTATAAAATTTGTTTTAACACCCCTAATTTGGGGAAAATCATGTAATTTAAGGGGGCCTATTTCTAAAACCTGTAATATATTACACATAAATATAGAATTTTCAAAAGTCCAAGGGTGCCTTTGTCTAAAACCTATAAAATATTGTAGGTTAAATCTATAATTTTTAAAAGTTCAAGAAGGGCCTGTGTGAATTTTAAGAGGGTACATTTGTAAAATTTGTAAAATATTACACGTAATTATGTAATTTCTAAAAGTTCAGGGGGACTTGTGTCACCCTGACATACACTTCGGTCCGCCCCTGTGTGGGGTGGTTGTGGGAAGTTTTCTTCTACTCCTATAAAGCTCAAGACCAAGCCAACTGAGACTCTCTCGTAAAAGCACACTCCTCAACAGCATCGAAAAAGCATATTCATATTGCAATCTGTTTTCTTTTTGCTTCTCATGCTTTCATTTCATAACCATAGATTAGTTTAGTATTTCACCTTTTTCATTTCTAGTGCCCTTAGTCGTTTATTTCCTTTTCTTGTAATATTTTTAGCGTAAAAATCCCAATTTCTTGTGTCATGTTCTCACCTGCTTAATGGAAATTTTCTTTAATTGTTTGTTCGAATGGATTGTTAAATATCTCACAACTCTTATTCTATTTTTGTCAGGACTCATCCCACTACACGTGGTAATAGAACACGTGGCACGCCACCAAGGCTCATCCAATCATTAAATTACTATACGCAGCGGAAAAGAACTTTAAAACAACCTTGAGTATATAAAACTTTTGGAAACAATGCTATCCAAGTTGTAAAATCCATATAAAGTTGAAAGTGTTATTATATTTCGAATCGGATGAATTTATATTAAAAGGGGTCCCAAAGGTACCCTAAGACCGATCAAAACATTTAAATAATTTCCGGAAGGAGTAGAAAAAGATTTCATGCAGGGGTCATTTCGACCGGTCAAACAACCCCCTTCGACCGGTCAAACGACCCCCTACGACCGGTCGAATGACTCTTTAACAGAATTCATTCTAGCAGCAGAATTTTGCTAAATCATCACCTAACCTTCACCCATTGCAACACTTCAAACATATTCCAAACCTTTCAACATTTACCAAAAGTTATAAGGACAAGTATAACAACTTGCCTAAGTTTGGAAAACGTTAACTAATTAAGTCAAGGGTCTGATTTGATCAAATCTCACAAGTGCTACAACAAATTCAGAAAACATGAAATTTAACATGTTAAACATCAAGACGTGAACTCAAGAGTTCCGAGTCGCTTCCAACGAACTTAAAATGGTTTTCAAAAGAATATTACATCAACCCAATAATAATCCAGAGCTTCTATGATTCGATTACAAGAATCTATACCCCAATTCTTCTGAATGATCCCAACAGCCTCACCCCTTGCATTCCATCTTTCCTTTCTGCATGCCTGCAATGGAATAAATCTCCATTGCTCAGCTATATACTAAGTGTATAATTTTAAACATATGCTTATATGACAATTCATGCTTTAACATGTCAAATCACATCAAAATGGTCTCTACGGAGAATGGCATGCGTTCATCCGGTAATGAAATGATGGAATTGATGCCGTGGAGGGCCTTATCCCTACCACTCATCAAGTGCCCTGGCTGGGCCTTCTCCCATACTATGCATAGTGCCCCCTGGTTGGGCCTTCTCCCAAACCATGCATAGCAGCCGTCGCTACTATAATCCTCCAACATCGAGGAGCTTGCCCCTGGATGAATTTACACCAAACCCCCATTCAACCCACATATACACATAACATGCTCATATAATCACATATACGTGCTTTCATGGTATTTACATGTGCATAATTAACGGGCCTACTTAATGCATGAATTTCGCACAGATACAAAATATCAAGTTGGATATCTAAAATATGTAATTTTCCTATAATTCATAGGCTTAGATTTCATACCTCGTGCGATTTCTCCCTAACTTTGAAGGATCAACTTGTAATACCCTGTATTTTTAGGTATATAAATACCCCTAGTACCTTTCTTAACCTTTGGTGAGGTTGTGTGCCCAATCGATTGGACCTTTTCACAATCGATTGCTATCCCAATCAATTGCTATGGGTTCCAATCGATTGCCATCCCAATCGATAGGCCGTTTACCAATCGATTGGCATTTTTCCGACCTAACCCAATCGATTGGCACTATTCAGAACTTGGTTCCCAAGTTACCACGAGTTTGGACGCATGGCCCTTATTTTTCCCTATATACCCCTCCCCTTATACTTATATAAGTTTTGTTGTGTGTGTGTGTGTGTTTAAGAGAGAGTGAGAGTTATATACTCTCATATATATACAAATACATATATATTGTATTATATACACACATACACACTCTTGGGTTAGAGAGAGGGGAAGGGGAAGGAGAAGAAGAAGAAGAAGAAGAAGAAGAAGAAGGAGAGGGGACCAGAGAAGAAGAGAAGAATGAGAGAAGGACAGAGACAGAGAGAAGAAGAAAAACGAGAGAGGATCACCATAACCGCCGTCGCAGAGATCGGGACGCCGTCACCAGAACGCCGAGACAAGGTGAGTTTCATTAACTCATTTAGGGGATTGTCTTGAGATGTTTGTGTGTGTTTAATTATGTGCATGGAAGAGAAGAGGAACCCCCAATGTTTTTATATAAAACCAGCAGTTTCTAAGGAAGAAGATAGAATCCAATTGATTGCCATTGGATCCAATCGATTGGATAATTTCCCAATCGATTGCCATGAATCCCAATAGATTTCCAGTTTACCCAATCGATTGGTATAGTTTCCAATCGATTGCCATGTTTTCCCAATCGATTGGATATGAGCAAAATGTTATTTGTATGTTGTTTTATGGTTATGATATATCAAACTTGTTAATAGTTGTACCGTATGTGTTATTGCGATATGTGGATAAGATATATATGCGCTATGTCAGGACCAAACTTATATATAGTGATTGTTAACATTACAAGATGAATTATTTTATGTAACTGTCGATATGCGATGAACTGTTTAACTGTCATATTGTCAAATTATATATTAGAACGGAACACAACTACATGTTAATAATCAGTAATGAATAGATATGATGAATACAGAGTATGTGGTCATTGACACGACTAAATAGTTGTGCGCTCTTGTGCAACACCCAAGTGTAGGTGATCGTGCAAGTAATACTGGATAAGTCCAGGTCGATCCCACAGGGAAGGAATAGGATGAATATCTACTAAGTTATAACCTAAAGAAATAAAAAGATCATAAAGGAGTGGAGGTTCTAACAAATCCTAATTAATTAAATTAAACTAAATAATAAACTTAACATAAAGAAACATAAGAATTAAACAACTAAATTAAAGGTGTTGGAAACACGTGAATCCACATTGATCCTAACCATCTACCATGCATACTCATTAACGTTCTATGGAGTTCATTCCTTTTCAGCATTCCGTATTTTCTAAAGATATAGAATCAATAGCCCTTACATGACCGGGACTACATCATCACAGTTGATTCAAATACATGGAAGACGGTTTAAAACAATGGTAATTACTTGCACTCTAAATGGTGTTAGCATTCAAAGTGGTTTTTAAAAGTCATTGAAGAAAAGGCCTTAAGGTTTTAAGTTCTAAAAACTGTTGTGACAAACTGAGCTTATAGGGACAATTTGATGACAGATTTCTAAAACAGAAAGTCATGGAATACTTAAAAGAATCATCTCAAGAATTAACAAGTTCGATCGATCGAAGCGCTCTCGATCGATCGGACAGCATCATCCTTCAATCGATCGAAATGTCTTCGATCGCTTGACTATGGCTCTGGTTCGATCGATCGAAATACCTTCGATCGATCGAGCCCAGGTTTTCTAAAGATTGCATGGCAGAGGTGGGGAATCAATGTGTCATCACATATTCCCAACGTCTAAACTACAGAAATATGATTAAACTAATACAGGAATAACAAACTAGAGTAATCATAGCATGTAAACTAATAGCAATCAAATAACAAGGATTGGAAAGAAAAACCTGGATATAATCTGAAATAAACTTGAAATAAACATGAAAGAAACTTGAATCTTCAATAATCTTCAGTAAATCAATGGAAAAGAGGAAGAAAAACAAGAATCTAACCTAATCTACTCCTAATCTAACCCTAAAACTACCCTAAAACTGCTATTTTCTGGGTTCTGGAGCGTCCCCCCTTCGTCTGGCGTCAAAACGACGTATATATAGGGTTCCCGCAGAGTTTACGCAACTTTTGGGTGAATATGAGGTTCGATCGATCGAGCTTAGTTCGATCGATCGAAGGTTCGATCGATTGAACTCTGCTCAATCGCTTGAACTCTTCTGATTTTGACAGCTCTGCGCACCGATGGGAGAATGGCCATAACGTTTTACTCGGACCTCGGATTGACCTCCCGTTTGCGGCCACGCGACTGTAACTCAAAGATTTACATTTTATATCTCTGGGAAAATCTTCCAAATCTATAGTATTCATTGTCAAAATTGACGTTTTCTCAGCTGCTTCTGTTGTTTTATCCACCAGAATCACTTTTCTTTAAAACAATGCAAAAACATATATTTTAGCATTAATACAATAAAAAGAACATTGTTATTAGAATGCACCTAAATATAGGGACTTTGGGGATAAAAAATATGCATAAAAGACCATGTAATACGCTATGAATATGCACTTTTCACCTTGAATCACACCCCCAACTAGCTCGTTGCTAGTCCCTAGCAATGAAGAGAACTATAGCAGTGTTTATTTAACTATAAAAATCGAAAACAAAATAAAGTAAAAATCCTAAATCACTTTCGCAGGAATCGCGATTGCATTTAGCGTATGCAACAAGCCTTTAAACCCCTAGGTTCCCCCTAGTGGACGAGTGTTGTCTCGTGAGGGTTTGCAGTGAATCTACCCACAAAGTTCATATTTATGGTAATGGTTCTCATTTAAATGTTTTCAAGAAATATTTTTCCTCTCAGTTAGCAATATAGTTAAGCTCAACAATCTCATGAAACTCTCTAGTATGCCATAGCAATGCAACACACACATTACAGTTAATCTACTATCAAAGTCATTAGAATATTCCATACCTATTAATCTCCAAGTGTGTGTGAATGGACAACCAAAATACCAAACTTCAATTTCAAAGCTCGCATAACCTAAGACACTATCAAGACGTTCATTTTGACTCAACTCTCACCGGGATTACACTCTCAAGATGAAATCACTCCGAATTAGGTGCAATAATTATCGCTCATGATATGGAAGCTATAAAGAGTAAATATGAATGGAATCTAATGCTTCTCATATCTAAATAGAAAAATGGACATTTTAGTGCACAAAGTCTCATGAAATGATACTTTTCACTAGAAGAGCGAGATACCGTGGATAACTCTCTCATTACCTTAACTTCAAATCCAATTTACTTAAAATCATCAGGACTTTGAAAAAGAGGTGTTAGATTAAGAAGAAAAAGGCTCGTGATATTCAATTGGGTCAAAGGATGTGATTGGAATGTCTACTATAACTTTTCAAACTTCCCACATCTCCAATCTCTCTCTTCTTCTTTTCTTTTATTTATTTTTTTCACACTCTTCTTTTCATTCCTTTTTTTTCTTTTGTAACAACCATTGGCATTTTTATTTTCTTTTTCTTCTCATGCTTTTCTTTTTTTCTTTCATTTTTTCTTTGCCAACTTTTCCTTATTCACACTAACATACTTCTTGTTAACGCAACACATCCCAATCACACCTAAATAAAGAACTGATGCTTGAACTCCTAATTTGGAGTTTGGTATAGACTTTAGGATTATGAAGACAAGGCGATTATGATAAGCTCAAGAGGTGAAGTAAAGAAATAGCATAGAGGTAGGCCAAGGCTGTATTATCCATGTATGGTCAAAAGATGGCTTGAATCATCTTCTAAGTTAATAGGATAATTCATTTCAGTAAATTCAAGAGCTCTAAAGTTTGGTAAATCCTGAACGTTCTCTTCTAGTGATCAGTCAAAATGAAGAAGAAAAATGAGACTTTCAACGAATTAATACGCTTTTCAAAAAGTAAGAGTAATTTTATAAAACCCTCAAAAACAAAGAATGGCACAAAAGCTCACTTGGGTTATTAGTCTCCACTACAGTCTTTCAAGACACTTAAACTATGCTTACTAATCCATTTTAGCTAAGTACAAGGTTGTCACAACGTGCTCAAAGTATTTGAAGATTAAAAAACATAGAACATACTATAACTAAGATATTAAAGAAACTACAATAGTATATCACATACTAATAACATACAGAAAATAGCACTAATGCATCATAACTAACTACATTAACTATGAGAGAAATACAAACCATTTTGTTATCTTTAAGAAAAAAAAAATTAAATTTTTGCAGATTTTAATTTACTGAGTTACATGTTGCTAAGCAGGTATATGACACTAAAGTACAACAAAAAGATATGAGGCATGCAATGACTCACTCCCCCCCAACTAAAACTAGACATTGTCCTCAATGTTCTAAACTAAGCACTTGAACATGTAAAGTAAAGCGAGGGAAGGAAGGATTTTACCTCGAAGCGTTAATATCCATTTTTTTCAAGCTACCTGCAAGATCATTAGTAGCAACAAGGAAACATAGATACAACTACTCAGTAAATAAATTTGGTTAATCAAGATTTTTATCATAGATTAACAACCAAAATTTTTGAGGATCTTCCCAATAAAATAATTTAACAGTGAGAAGAATGTTGGGATCCTCATAAAAATGCAACTCCCCCCAACTAGTGTCAGGCTCAAGGTCAGAGGAGATGATGCAAAACCTATGGCTTCCAAATTTTTTTGGGACAGTTATAAAAGGAATACCACACTTTTTAGGAATTATATGCAAGAAACGATCTTTGGTGTTGGTATTTCCTATAACAGCCTCTATTTTAATACTAAAAACAGGGGGAGGCCATGGTTCAATAAAAGGGGCAGGGTCGAAGTGATGTTCTAATGAAGCTTCACCACCCTCCGCTTGTCCTAGAACAGAATCTATGGAGATATAGTCATAGGAATTGAATTTCTGTTCTATGCACATGGTTTTGGACTGGACTTGGATAAAGCTATCTATTTGGGCCTCAATGTCATAATCACTCAAGAAGGTCAAGCAGTCTAGAAGATTGCTAGCTTCTTGTTGAATTTTAAGATCATCTAAAGTGGGCCCAATATTTTCCAAGTCTTCTCTCAAAGAATTTTGAAAGTTAAAATTTTGTGAAGAGCATGTGCTAGTATCCTTACCATCCTCTTCCACAACACATTCTGTTTGTTCACGAATGGGGTACACATAACATTCCAGCTCAGGACGAGAGCTTTGATTGATAGCAAGGATAGGTGATGGGTAACTTGGTGACACCACCTCTTCGGTCGAAAGAGGTGAGGGTTCATGAATATCACAAGAATCTAAATCAGATTTAGATTTTTCAATTATGTCCTCTCTAGGGTCATTTTCAAAGGTAGGGGTAGAGTCAACAGGGGACTCTTCCTTTCCTAATTGCGTGCAATCACCTAAACTCTCGTCATCTTTTAAAACCTCATTCTCATCCTTGTAACTCTCCTCACTATATATTTCATCTATTGAGGTGCTCTGGACAAAGAGATTGTGCAGTTTTATCCAGGCAGTGAAGGAGTTGATGTCTGGGATTGTATGTTGAGGAGAAGATGGTTCTACAACTTCATGCTCAATGGTTTGGTTTTGGAGTTCTTGTTGGGTTATCACTTTCTCAACTGAGTTGTTAACCTCACTCGGTATGAACCCATCATTGTCCTCTAATTCCATTCCTTTGTTAGTGTCTTGAAATTCAGGTTGTAGCGTTGAAGGACTGGTATAGTCTTCTACAGGTTGGCTATCAAATGCTTGTTGATATCTAGCTCCTAATTTATCAATTGCACTCTCTAGCCTTTTCATTTCACTAAGCAGTAATTCTAACATACCATTATCCTCAACTTGGTTATTCTCCTCATTATAACTATATGAAGTTTCACCCCATTGTTGTTGGTAATAGTCCCCTTCCCATTGTGTTTGTGTGCAAGACTCCCCAGAAGGAAAGTCTTGGTGCATTTGGTAATTGTGGGAACTACTACTATATCCTATACTATCATTTTGGTTATATCCCCATTGCGATTGATAGAACTCTCCAGGTGGAGGTTCTTGATACGTTTGATAACATGGGGGACTAACACGATGGTTTTCCCATTGTGGTGATTGGTAGCACTCAGGTTGATAATGTGCATCATATGTGGGTGCTTGCCAACTCGGGGTATAGTTCTCATTACCTAATGTGTACCCATTCGTGGTATTTGTGTTGTATGGAGGGTAATATGGATAAGACATGTTTACCCAAAATATTTAAACAAAAGAAATTTTTTTTTTTCTTGTGAGAGAAAAAGTCCAATGATTTTTTTTTTGAAGTAAAAGAAAAAAAAATGGAAAAACTTAGTAAAATCCTAACCTAGTTGCCTTCCCCGGCAACGACGCCAAAAACTTGACACGACTAAATAGTTGTGCGCTCTTGTGCAACACCCAAGTGTAGGTGATCGTGCAAGTAATACTGGATAAGTCTAGGTCGATCCCACAGGAAAGGAATAGGATGAATATCTACTAAGTTATAACCTAAAGAAAGAAAAAGATCATAAAGGAGTGGAGGCTCTAACAAATCCTAATTAATTAAATTAAACTAAATAATAAACTTAACATAAAGAAACATAAGAATTAAACAACTAAATTAAAGGTGTTGGAAACACGTGAATCCACATTGATCCTAACCATCTACCATGCATACTCGTTAACGTTCTATGGAGTTCATTCCTTTTCAGCATTCCATATTTTCTAAAGATATAGAATCAATAGCCCTTACATGACCGGGACTACATCATCACAGCTGATTCAAATACATGGAAGACGGTTTAAAACAATGGTAATTACTTGCACTCTAAATGGTGTTAGCATTCAAAGTGGTTTTCAAAAGTAATTGAAGAAAAGGCATTAAGGCTTTAAGTTCTAAAAACTGTTGTGACAAACTGAGCTTATAGGGACAATTTGATGACAGATTTCTAAAACAGAAAGTCATGGAATACTTAAAAGAATCATCTCAAGAATTAACAAGTTCAATCGATTGAAGCGCTCTCGATCGATCGGACAGCATCATCCTTCAATCGATTGAAATGTCTTTGATCGCTTGACTATGGCGCTGGTTCAATCGATCGAAATACCTTCGATCGATCGAGCCCAGGTTTTCTAAAGATTGCATGGCAGAGGTGGGGAATCAATGTGTCATCACATATTCCCAACGTCTAAACTACAGAAATATGATTAAACTAATACAGGAATAACAAACTAGAGTAATCATAGCATATAAACTAATAGCAATCAAATAACAAGGATTGGAAAGAAAAACCTTGATATAATCTGAAATAAACTTGAAATAAACATGAAAGAAACTTGAATCTTCAATAATCTTCAGTAAATCAATGGAAAAGAGGAAGAAAAACAAGAATCTAACCTAATCTACTCCTAATTTAACCCTAAAACTACCCTAAAACTGCTATTTTCTGCGTTATGGAGCGTCCCCCCTTCGTCTGGCGTCAAAACGACGTATATATAGGGTTCCCACAGAGTTTACGCAACTTTTGGGTGAATATGAGGTTCGATCGATCGAGCTTAGTTCGATCGATCGAAGGTTCGATCGATTGAACTCTGCTCAATCGCATGAACTCTTCTGATTATGACAGCGCTGCGCACCGATGGGAGAATGGCCATAACTTTTTACTCGGACCTCGGATTGACCTTCCGTTTGCGGCCACGCGACCGTAACTCAAAGATCTACATTTTATATCTCTGGGAAAATCTTCCAAATCTGTAGTTTTGCATTGTCAAAATTGGCATTTTCTCAACTGCTTCTATTGTTCTATCTACCAGAATCACTTTTCTTTAGCTCCACTTCATTGATTTACATCCTAATACCTATAAAACAATGCAAAAATATATGTTTTAGCATTAATACAATAAAAAGAACATTGTTATTAGAATGCACCTAAATATAGGGACTTTGGGGATAAAAAATATGCATAAAAGACCATGCAATACGCTATGAATATGCACTTTTCACCTTGAATCAGTCATTCTTGTATCTAGAGTAATGCATTTTATGACATGTGGTCAACATGCATGGGATATTGGTATGAAGAGATGAGAGAATATGATGAGAAATGGGATATATATGCTTAAATGTGGAATAAGAGATATGCGTACTTTGGATCCGTGGGATCAACAGCTGATGAGCCAGGTGAACGTAGGATGGTTAGAGTTCCTAGTGTGCCTCTCGCTGTTAAAGACGTCCAGTGATGCGTATGCACTATTGAAGACGTCCAGTGTACCGTTGAAGATGTCTGACTAGTGCTCTAATGTATTCTCAGCTGTGTAGACGACCAGTAAGGATATACACATCGTTGAAGACGTCTGATGTGCCGTTATATCGTTTACAGATAGGTGGTACCGTGTAGACAACCGGTAACCCTATCAAGGGATCATGGGACCTACTGCAGAGTCAGGTGATTCTGATTGGTATTATGGTATCGATGTGTGGATATCAGATTGGTGTCATTGTATCGACAAATGGATATCAGATTTGCATTATGGTGTCGACATATTGATACGGATGAGAATAAGAACATGGATATGGAATTGGATATGAATATGAGAATGGTTTAGTAAGACAATTGTTCAGTCGTGGATTCAGCGTCCCGACGTAAAGGTATATACATGGGTAGATGCATAGGTTGCATGCATGGGTTCGGTGAATACGTGATGAGATATGAATACCATGATTGTTATTATTGTTTTCATTTAATATGATTCATGTTATCATTGAATTCATGTATAGTTTAATGAGACCTCTGCTATATCCGAGAGTGACGTCATTGTTAAGAGATTAACCGCATTTTAAGATGCTGAACCGTAACGGTGAGGAGTGTTGTTTAATGTACTCACTCCGCTTTGTATTCAAAGCTGATGGCGTTTGTGCCCTTGACATTCCAATGTCTAGAGCTTGGCAGGACTTGAGGACGGAGACTGGTGTTCTGCCAGACTTGGAGCTGAAGGCTTTAAGACGAAGTCGTACTGCTTTGTAATAGTTAGTTTGTTTATCTGTTGTACCACTATTATTATGTTATAGGCCTCAGACTCTAAGTCAGCTGTTGTAATAGTTTTAGTAAACATTTATAATTGGTACTTGAGCATCTGTTGCTTCCAAACCTTTTATATTTCCGCTACAGCCTCTGATTATGTTAATAAGATATGATTTATGAATAGCATGCTACCTATCATTGTATTTGTTGCTTTGTATAGATGATAATGCTGTTATTCACCAGTCATGAACCCTCAGGACCAAAAGGAGCTTGTTTTCTCTATTTTTGCTTCTCCGGGGCGTGACAGGATTTTTGGTATCCGAGCCTAGGTTTCAGCTGTGAATCGCTTGTCTTTTATGATTAGAACTCGTGTTCTAAGTTAATGTTGATAGCATGAGGATTAGCTCAGATAAGATGGAGCTATTATCTTGTCACGTAAACGAGAAGTTGGAAGAATCCATCCGAGAATGTTTTGTTAGCAAATAGTAACTACTAGAGCCAATAAGAAATCTTTAGAACTGTTGATAACTGAGTTCACGGAGAACAAGGCATTGAGAGTTAGTTGTGGGTATAGGGATCATAAGTGTAGAGTGCTGTTGGATTTTTAGATACTGACAAATTCTTAAGCGATCTCAGAATAGTAAGCATGACCTAGAAGTAGAACGAGGTTATTGATAAGATTATCATGTTACCTTGAGCCACATATTAGTTGAGTGGTCTCGTATGTTAGTTGAGCAGTACTCATAGTCGAAAGCCTGAGAATAGAAATAGAACATTTAGATTTGACGTTATGCTTAGAACCTGTAGTTTCAACTAGGCTTGACTGTGTATACCATCTAGAAGGAGAGAAATACTCGAAGCTTCAACTCTGGAGCTAAGCCGAAGGAAAGAATATTTCAAGAGATTTGTCTCCAAATTTCCCAACAAATGCAAATGAAGTGGAAGAATGACCCTCACCTTCCCCATTGTATTGATAGATGGATATTGACTACTTAAGGGAGTTTTGTTAGGACTAACTTCTATGTTTTATCAGCTTTGGGCTTATGTCCCCATCTGTTTTGTTTTCTTTTATTTTCTTTTGATTTTGATTTTTTCTTTTGCTGATCTTGGAGTTGGTTCTTTTCTGGGCTATGGCCTTTGACAACCCTCCATCTCTGGTTGCTTTTCCAGATGCCATTTTCATGCGCTAATTGTATACCCTGGGGTATGCCCCTTGTATTTTTTGTATAGTGTCGTTTGGCTTTTTTCCTTTTATTGATTAACCCTTTTTCCGAAAAAAAGAACCTGTAGTTTCATAATCTTTGTTTTGAGCATAGATACATATAACCTTTGTTTTAAGCATAGGTACCTTTAGTATACCTGGTAGGTAGACTGACCTCTGTGGTTATATTATTATATCTGTATTGCTTGATGTGATCGTATTATATAGTGGTATTTTATACTTATCACATGTTCTAGCTTGAGCTGTAAGATAGAATGCGCCTGACCAAATAGTTTTTCATTTGAAGGTAGCGATATTGAACACTACCAGCACTCATTATGGTTAGAACGACTTGAGGGAACCCGAGCCAGCTAAATGGAGTACCTGATGTAGTACCTCCTCAGATAGATCCAACAAGAATGTTCAGAGCTTTCATTCGTCGCATGGAGCAAGTTATCAATCATGTTGATCGTGTCATCAGCAATGAAGCACCAGTACGTCCAACGAGAGTCAAGCTACTAAGGGAATTTCGTGCTCTTCAACCAGAGACCTTTACCGGATTAACGGGAGCATGGCAAGCTAAGCAATGGATCTGCTAGATAGAATTGATATTTGAGACACTTGAATGTACTGACACTGAGAAAAGACATTTGGCCGTATTTCAACTGACGTTCTCAGCAGCAGATTGGTGGGATGCAGTAAAAGCTATGACAGGTGAAGAAGCTATAGGAAGAATGACTTAGGAATCATTCAAGTCCTGATTTCTAGAAAAGTACTTCCTAGAATCCGAGAAGAACAAATGGGAAATGGAGTTCATACAATTAGTTCAAGGTAGTTTTACAGTGCCAGAATATACAACTCAATTCGAGAGACTATCACGATTTGCACCGCATATGCTCGATACACCAAGAAGGAAGATCAAAAGATATCATCAGGGACTAGTTCCACATATTCGTCATATGACTATAGGACATTTAAACCAATCTTTTGAAGCTCTGGTAGAAATGACAACGAAACTAGAAGACGACACTCAGATTAGTGAAGGGCAACGATTTGATCTAGTATTTCCAGAGTACGATCAGTTTCTCCTAACAGATCAGAGAAGAAGAGACAGTCAGATTGTGTTGGCAGCTAACCAAGTTCCACAAGGAAACACAGAGAGTACATGGGCAACCGGGAGAAGGTAAAAGATTGAGGAATGACAAGAAAGAATTAGAACTAGTGGCGACTCAAACACAGTACAGAAAACGAGATATCTGAATTGTGGAGTACTAGGACACCATTCCCAAGAATGCAGAACATTAAGGAAATCTAATAGATGAGGAGTACGATGCTTCAACTGAGGTAGTCATGTTTGTACTGTCACGCCCCGACGTAGCAGAATTATGGAAAACATTTAATTTCTTTTATGGACCCGTAGGTCGCGACAGTTTGAAGGATCGATTATGTCCCAAATGTCAAACAACATAGAATCAGAGTAGAGCAATCAAGGCTTATAAAATTTACTAATTTAATAATTATTACATCGCGTGGTCACCTAAAGGCACAAACTGCCTTGAAACAAAATAATAACTATAGTCTATTACATTCATTCTTATTATAAAAGTTCAGTTTATCAACTAAGGCAGTAGTTGTAATAGTTATTTCTTCTTCCAAGCAGCCATTCTCAGTTAGCATGATCGTATTGTTCCACTTGATCATAACCTGAAAAGCCTGGACACGAATGTCCAGTGCGCATCAACGCCGTCAGCTTATTGAAGCTAGTAAGTATTAAAAACATATGCTTGAATGTAACACATACTCATTTACTATATCCCAATTCCCAATTTCATTATTCAACAAGTTGATATTACAGTAAGAATAGTTCATATTAGAAAATGACAAAAATATCATTTGTAAACTAAAATTCGCATGTATGAGACCGTGCATGAAAATAGTGCACCAACTCATCTTACTGACTCTTTTCTCTCGACAACAACACAAACCCGCTCTCTCACTCCAGTATCTTTGAAACGCTAAGATAGCCACACTTTAGCACAGGGGTACCAGGGAGTGTCCAGTTTGCCTCACACTTTAGTACGGGTAGTAGGGAATGTCTAATGCCTCACACTTTGACCGTACCATGCACGTCAGGGAGTGTCAAGTAGGCCACACTTTAGCACTAAAACTAAAAGATGACAAAACTTAATTTCTTATATACTTTTTCATATGAATGAATTAGGCTCTAAAACTTTAAAAATATCATCTATGAACCATAATCCTTCAGAATCATCTCTAAAAATAGATTTTGATCAAGGTTGAAAAATCAATGTTTTCAAGCTATGGAGTTCATGCGTAAAATCAACCATGGTGACATCTAATCCTGACCATATAAACAGAAATTGAATCATGTATTACATAACAAGTGAGTTAGAAATACTCACTGTGATAAAGAATTGTGTGTTTGTTGAGAAAGATAAGGCCAAACAAGAAAAACTCCAAGCTTTGGCTATAGAAAATGAAGCTTCTCTCTGTCTAAAAATTATGAATGAATGAACTCTCAAACTCTCTCTTTTCTCTCTGTGAGACTTATGAGAATGTGCAGAGGTGATCAAAAGTGTGTGTATATATAACCAAGTGTTGAGGGGAAATTGGGCTCCAAGTTCCTTCACCAAGGCTTAACAGTCTAGTTTAATCACTAATTTTCTACACAAATCTACAGATTAATAGGTTCAAAACATGCTGGATTATACATACGTATATACACTGATGTAAATATAACTCCATAGAAGCTCTAAGGGTCATATATAGGTGTGTAGGGGTCAAAGGGTGTTTGGAAATATCAACTTATGGTACTAAGGATTGCACACACACAACTGTATATCCAAACAAAGCTCAATCAATGATTAGTTGCCATAAATGGTAATAAAGCATATATCATTTCATGCTTTATGTCGATTCCAACATTTGTGGAATCTCAGTACAGCATAGATAGTTTTGATCTTAAACTGGTAATTTCGCGGCGCAGTGCTCGCCACAAAAATACAGAAAATTCATTTTATTGAAAGAAATAATTTTCTGGTTTCATAAAAATACTACTTTGAGTTAAAAGAAAATGTTTCCACCGTTTTGAAATACAGATTTAAAATCCAACACAAGTGTCACTAAAGTTTATAAAATTGCAGTTTGCCCCCATCAAGAATTTAATATGAATTAATCACGTAGTAAGTTTCAAATCATGAGAATAGAAATTAGAATGGACCTACAATATAACTTAAATATGAAAATTAAATTTAAATAATTACATGAAATTACAGGTTGTTACATCTTTCCTCCCTTAAACAGGATTTCGTCCCCGAAATTAAGACTAACTAGTCCTGACACAACTCCGGGTACTTCTTCCTCATATCGGCCTCGACTTTCCACGAGGCTTCATTCTCGTCATGGGAATTCCACTAAACCTTCACTAACGGTATGTCTTTATTCCTCAACTTCTTGATACTCTAATCTAGAATCTTCACTAGCCTCTCCTTATAGGAAACGTTATGACTCGTCTCAATATTGTCATAACTAACGATGAATTTACTCGGAAGGTAAGAAATCGATGTGAACATGAGCCAGATGAACCGTCAAATAAATTAATCCAAAGCGACGTTATTTCTGCTTATCACCGAGCATTTCCTGATATCCTAAGGGGTACACAGTCCGAGTTTCAGCCTCCATGAATCTTGAGCTAGAATGGTCTAGCTGAAGACGTAAAAGATAGCGCTTCTTGGGAGGCAACCCAAGCTTTAATTCGTTTGTTTTAATGATTTTTGCCTATTTTTGGGTCGTTTTGGTCTGTTTTTAAGTTTGCTGAACAGGTTTGGGGGTCAGAGTAAAATTAGTTTGCACTTATTTACATTAAAATAAAGAAAAAGATGAAAAGACCAAAGTCGCGCGCGCGACCCGCTCGCGCGGCCTGCTCGCGCGAGATTCCCCCATAGACAATTTTTCAAGTTTTTTTATATATAGTCTCAGTATCTACTCGCGCTTAAATTCGCGCCCGCGAGGGGTCTGCTCGCGCGAGCTTGTGCCTTAGAAACTTTTCTGAAAATAATAATAAAGAGGCCTCAGGTTTACCTCGCGGAGGGATTCGCGCGCGCGAGGGTCGCTCGCGCGAGGTGGGGATTTTCCCACTTTTTCTTGTTGTTCTTTTACCTTCTGTTTCCCGCACCTAGTTAGTTATTTTCTTTTCTGTTTGTTCTTTTCAGTTCTTTTCATTTAAGTTTGTCTTTGTTTAGATAGTTTTGTTTGTATTTGTTTTCTTTTCATTATGTTCTTTTACTTATAGTGTAGTTATTGATTTAATTTTGAAATAAAAAAATAAATTTTGAAAAAACTTATATGTTAGCCTTTATTATTTATTTGTTTGTTTAATTTTCTTTTGTTAAGTATTGACAGGTGAAATAGTGCTCCGTTTGGAGTAATTGAACTTTGATTCCATATTATTATACGTTCACCTGGTTTGTGTTTGCCGAAATCGAGGTACTATCGTTCCTTCCTTACGTACTCTCCTTTCTTTCAGTTTATTGTTTCATTGGGGACAATGAAAGGTTTAGGTTTGGGGTATGCACACGCATGCACATTATACTGCAATTTTTCAAAATTTTTCGATACTTGTGCTTAAATAAATGATGTCACCTACGATTTTGCAACCTCTAGTCGATACTTCTTGTTATGTAACTCGGATTTCTAGATAACACATGGAGGAGACTAAACCCAGTGAGCTTGTGAGCCTATCTTTTCTTTTTAGAGGGTTATAAATACATCTTGTGTTTGTCGAATTTCATTGAAATAGCGCATTAACTTGTTGTTTAGTTTCATTATTCTTGTTTTGGTTGATAGTCAAGTTAAAATATTTGTTACCATGCTAAATAATCTTCCGTCGTAAATGTTGAAGAACCATATAACCATAGGACATGATTTTAGGCTTTCCTTGTTTATCACCGACCGAAATGATAAAATTTCCTTAGTTCGCCCCTTTGAGCCGTTAAACTGTTCTGTTTCTTTAATCACTGTTACCCTTATTTTTGCTCCAACTTGACCAACTTGGAGTTTACCACTGAGAGATTCATCAACTTTTAGTGGTATTAAGGCGATATGTTGATTGAGAAGAAGAAGAAAATAAGATGGTGTTTGGGGGAGTTACCTTGGTATTCACTGAATATTCGTTTCAGAAGAATGAAAAGGAAAAGAAAAGAATTGTTAAAAAAAAAAGGGGGTTGAAAGTAGAAAGAAGAAATCAAAGAAAAAATATATGGAAAAAGAAGAGAATGAAAAGATGAAGTTGGTAGAAGAGACAAATGAAAGAAATCGAACATGCCTTACAATGCCATTCTAAAAACTACCTAATGAATCCTTTCTATCCTTTTTCACTGCCTGAGCCACCTTACAACCTTTGAAAAGTCCTATTTGATCCTATAAAACATGGTTTGGATATGAAAACGATGGGAGGGGGATTAAAACATGGTACGATTATTTTCTTGATTGTTGGCATCCTATCCATGAGACTACTATTATGTCGTGTCATGCGTCTTTTTCGAGTCATATGAGAATTAGTCATTTCGAAAATATATTTCTTTGCTCACATATTTTAGAAAAATTACACCTGTTTTTGAGTGTTTCATTTGAGAGTGTAATTCATTGTGAGATTCGTAGTCGAGACATAGTTCGATGGTCATCCGAGTTATATTCCAAGTTCATGACATGCGCGTGTTCATTTGACTACCATATCACACACGTGCAATTTTATGAGAAACGCTACTGATTTATACGATGCATGTGTTTAGGATTGTTTTTCATAATGTAGGTAGACGTTTGATTCTGTTTCTTCTTGTTCGTTATTCTATTTCAAATCATCGTTCTATAATAAGGAGTATTGAATATTATGTTATTCATTTGAATAAAACTTTTTAAATTTATAAGTTAATAAAGATGGTTGTGGGTGACTTGTTGACGAGAACCTTCACGAGACTTCACTCGTCCGACTAGGGACACCTAGGGGTTTAAAAGGCTTGTTGCATACGCTAAATGCAATCGTGATCCATGCGAAAATGGAATAGTATGTTATTAGTAGTTTAGTTTTTATTTTAGTTTTGCTCGAGGACTAGCAAAATGTAAGTTTGGGGGTGTGATCGGGAGAGAACAAATCCTATTTATACGCCTTAATTTACGGCTGTTAGTACCTTTTAATCCTGTTTTTGTATATTTTTACTTTATTTTCTATTTTCTGACAGAATTTGGAAGAAATCAAGTATACCAGGCTAAACAGGGTGAAAAAGCAAGAAGAAAGAAGCTGAAAAAAGCCCTTCGCGCGCGCGGCCCGTTCGCGCGAAACCCAGAATATCGCTCGCGCGATCCGCGCGCGCAAGGTCCCAATCATCGCACTCGCGCGGCCCGCGCGCGTGACATATGTAAAAATGGAACTTGCATATTTTAGTGTACTGAAGACTCCTGTCCAAATAAAACTGCCTAATTGCGTCCAGACTGTAAAATATAGCAGTTTTAGTGCAATTCGGGTTAGGAAAGCTTCCAAAACTTGTTGTAAATCTATATATACCCTATTTTACTTCAATTAAAGGGTTGGTCATTAAGAGACACATCCTATATACAACCATATATACACACTTTCAGCCATTGAAAGGAGGAAAGCAAGGAGAAGAAGAAGAAGACCAAGGATTTCCATGGCCTCCTCCATCAACTAGTTATCATCCATCACTTCCATGGACAGCTAGACCTTAGATCTAGGGTTTCAATGAAACCCTAGCCAAGTAATAGGGTGTATTTTATGCTTTTCTTTTAGTTTTATTATGTATGGATGATGATTAAATGTTTAGAGGATTTTTTATAATAAAATCGTACTTCTATTGATTAAATCGTTACTTTCAAAGTTATTCTTGTCTTAGATCTATTTTGACTGTGATGTGCTCAATGATTTATATTTGTTGTGCTTGTATAGATTGTTTACATGTAATGGTGCTTTATTGAATTGTGCTATCAAGTATCCAAATAGTCCATGCCTAGATTAGACGGATTATGTCACAACCCTAGTTTAGTGTGGGATAATTCGTGCTAACCGAAGATGGATTATGTTGGTGCTTGAACCATAGTTATTTTCTTGACGGAGGAATTGGGCTTGTAGCTACAATTCCCCATTATCATCCAACTTAATAATCTAATTGAATGCATAAATATTCCTATTATGAAGCTAGTGGTGGATTTGCAATCCTAGGTTCCTTTCAACATATTTACAAAAACACTTTTAAATCGCTTTCATAATTTAGATTTAATTTCATTAGTTTCATTAATTTAATTAAAATTCAAATCAAAAATATCATTTTCATAATTAATTAGATTTAGATTTTAAAATTAAGAGTCGTAGTAAGTCAATCTCTGAGGGTTCGACCTTTACTTTCACTGCTACAAATCTTTAGAAAAGTAAAGTATACTTTTTATATCTTGATTCTGACAACATCAGGTGTCTTGGCGTTTTCCCTTGATAGTGTCCTGGGACGGATCCCAAGGAGCACACTTTAGGGAAAACGAGGACTTCCTCACGCAATCCTAGAGACAAAGAGTCGCCACCTAATTTTTATCGGGATTTAGGAAACCCAAGTTTGACTCGCCTAAAATTGAATAAGGTTACTCGCGTTTCATCACCAGAAACCAGGTTTAGGGGTCTTGGTACGAGAGGGGAAGGAGCCTAAGCAAGACCAAAGCACCCCCACCTCGTCCTACCGAATGGTAGGCCTTGATTCAAATATCCTTGTTCTTAATTCATAATTGGTGTTGTTTCCTTAAACATACTAGATAATATGTACATGTCAAAAGGGAACATCTAAGAAAAATCATGTCAAGAGATTAAATCAAGTAGAAGTCGGATGCACATGCACTACAAGAGAGAGGTATACTTACAGTGGCTAGTCCCGCCCAGGACCGATGCAAGTAAAGGAAACATGTCATGATATCCAAAAGGGAACGAAATGACTTACATTGGATTTACTCAAGCGGAGTCGCAAAAAAAAAAGTAAAAAAAAGGAAATGTGTAATGCAATCATGCAACAATCCTAGATAAGATGTCTCTAAAATATAAGCAAATACACGAGGACTATCCTAAAGAATTGTGTCGTTGAAAAAAAAGTTGTAAACCTAGAAAAATTCTAAGAGAAAGGATTGAGATAGTACACGATATATGGGCACTAACACACATGTAGATAAGGCAAACCCACAAACTGAATTCCGGATCCACGGCATTCAATTATCTGCACTAAGGCGCCAAAAAATACCCAAGCATTGCAAAAATACATTCAAACAAATGATATGCATGCTAAACAAGGGAAAAACGTCATCAATTAAATTTCCAGATTCAGCAACCTCTAATGAATCCTATCAAAAGTTCTCTTAAACATGAGCTGGGTTAAAACCCTCTTACAGAAGTTAAATACATGTCTTAGCGAACTTTTTCAAAAAGTAGAACCTCTTTACCATTATTGAAGTTCGAGAAATAAGAGTTTTGGGAATAGTGGACCAGGTCTGTCCACTGTTCTTATAATAATCATTATTAATTCTACAAAAATCATGTAATGCTCTGTTTGGTGTCAAAAGAAAGCTATTTCATTTTAGTTTATGACACAAATAATCACAAGGACTTGTCATAACCTTAAGGTTTCTGAAAAGTTGTTTTAAATAGACTATGTTATTCTGGAAGTTTGGTGTCATTTGACAAGGGAGTGCAAAACATAATAGAAGTTCATGAATCATGTTAATCAAGTTAATCTAAGCTTTTGATCTCTCATCAATTTATCCTAGATAACTTCTAAATCTAATTTTATTCATCAATTGTTGTTGAATGATCAAGGTATGGCCATTTTGTATACATAATCATGATTGTAGTTAAACTTAGAAAATTCCAGAATAGTTGTAACAAATTCAAACGCATAGAAAATGATCTTAACTCGATCGTATGGTCACGATTTTACATCAGCATATAGGTACATGAGGTAGGAATCATCCCCGAAAATCGGATTATCGATAACTAATATAGATTTTCTGAAATACAAATACAAAGAGACTATGTTCAAATCTGTCAACCAATTTCTCAACAATTTCTAAAATAGCATATGGATCCTAGAGGTTCTCAAAACGGATCAAATGAAAGCTAATTCATCAAAGTTTATCCAAAAATTTTGAAATCCATCAAATTATGAGTTTTGGTGGACCAAATCTTATGGACAAAATCAATCTGTTTTGTTGAATTTTAACTAGTTCATTTTAAAGTGTGAGGAAAACATCTTAGGTGTTGGTTGAAGCTTATTAAAGAAATCAAACTCATAGATCAACTTAATTATCATGATTTCCAATCCATTTAGCCTTCAAGTTCTATAAAGAAATCTAGATCATGTATCAAAGGGACTTACAAATATCCTATTGGAGATGAAATTCAATAGAATTATAGGTAATAGGAATAATCAAGAGATAGGTATGAACATACGAATCATCCTTCTCACAAATCATACTTCCAAACCATCATAGAATTCAAAATAGATACAGATATATATAATTATGTATGCATAGATCTAAACTACAATAGAAATGAAATCAAAGTTGAAAATCAAAGTAAAAAATCAATCTCTAATTAAGAATTACCAATAAAATCAAAAGAGACTTAGATCTAGCTATGTGAGTGTGTGAAGAACAAGAGAGGAAGAAGATGAGTGTTCTAACAAAAAAAATAAAACTAAACTAGACCCAAGTCTTGTAGATATATATATACAAAAATAGGAATTAGAGATGAATTGAATGTTTATCTCTTGGAGGATTCTCAATTATGCAATCAAAGTTGATTTGAAGGATTTTTTTTTTTCAAGTGTTCTTCAAGCTCTTCAAGCACTCGTCCATGGAAGTTGAGGGAAGCAATTGATGTCTAATTCATCTAATCTAATTATCTTGAGATTAGTTTAGGAAAATTTTAATCTTAATTCACTTCATCTCTCTAGAAATTTCTATTGAATTCTAAGTATATTCTTATATCTTGCAAGTATATGAACTAGTACTCTAATATATTCCAAGGTCACTCAAGTAATCTCATATGAGATGTATGAGATCGATATATAAAGTTTTGAAAATTTATCTCTTAAGTTTCAGGGTTAAAATAGGATTTTGAGAACATAAAAAGGTTAAAATGGCCATTTTGGTACCTAAATGCAGTTTTCAGGCAATTTCCTCACAGTGGAAGGCTTCTAGAGGGGTCTGGAACTCAAAAAGCTCGATGGAGGGGGCAATGTTTGGGTGGCAACTTAGGTGAGACCCGCCACCTGCTTTTTTCCACCCTCTGGTTGCCTACAAGCCCTGTTTAAAATATTAGGTTCACTACTTTTCCATATTTTCGTAAAAATGCTTTTTGGGGTCTAAAATCGTCTGTTTACGTACCGTTGGAAAGCTATCAAGTTGAATTTCTGTATAAAAATATTCCAGGAGTTTTCAAAATAAAAATTGAAGCTCAGTTGAAGTTCGGAAGTCCTCAAGAACTTTCGTCGTCTTTTTAAAATCAAACGACTTCTTTTTCAAAATTACTTTTAAATGTGCGTCAATTTTGAACTTTTCTTTAAAATTGAATCTTTGGATACCTAGAATACTGCATTTAGAACACTTTATGTTCAAATATCCCTGAGTGAATTTGAATTCTAAGAGACGATTTTGACAAAATCGGGATTTATGCATGGAAAAGGGTTTTTCTGAGCTTGAAGTCACTTTCCGAAGTTTGGTCTTTCGATTGTGTGGAATCTAGTACCTTCCAAGGGGTACTTCTTATTATCGAATCCTCCAAGACGTTGTCCATCGTAAATCCTATTAGTGTGGTCAAAATTGTGTCTACAATGACTTAAGGGTATAAAATACGTCCTCAAGAAATGAGGTCATTTGGGATATTCTAGGGATCTAAAGAAATTCTAGAAGCAATTTTATTTCTTAACATTGCATACAGGGAAGATTAGCACTTAGTGAATGCCACAGCGGCACTCGTCGAGTGCCGCACCAGCACTCACTCTTAGTCCCGCATGCCATTTTTTCATTTTAAGCATTTTCTTTTTCTTTTTCTTTTTATACTCTATTTTCCTTTTAAAAAAATCTTTACAAAAATTGTTCCAACTTCAAAATATTATAAATAAAATATTTTTGAGATTGTTTCAAAGTCTAGAACAAGTAGAATTCATCTTAAAAGCCTAAATTCATTGGTTCTCCAATGATTTTTTTCCTTTTTAAAATAATAAAATAGGAAAATAATGATTTTAAGCTTCTAAACCTTCTTTCTTTGGATATATGCTATCCCAAATGCTCTAATTTCCTTACCACACGTATCTAATACTAGATAAATCATTGAAACTTGTCTTTGGAGATCTGTTTACTCCCCTTTTTGAAATAAAGATTGTTTGAGAAGCTTTTCAAAGTTCATGAAGAGTTCTTGAAGACCATCCAAGCACGCTGGACGGTATCATCATCGTATCCAAAAGTAATTCTCCCTAGGCTTGGTAGTCTGGTCAAAATTGGAGTGTGTACACTTGTGAATAGAATTCCTATTTTCTAGGGTTTGAATGTGATTTTCATGTTCACTTCTTTTTTATTTCCTTTCGCATACATAGGGGAGCGTAGCAACTCTTTTGGTCCCTGAATTATAGCTTTTGCATGTGCATTGCATGTATATGTACAGTCTGTTGCACACTTTTTCTTTCATTATTTGTTTATAACTTGAACATAGGATTATATTAGTGTAATTGAAACGGTCCACATAATGTCTAGTCAAACAAATCTTGAAAACTAAGTAGAGGCCATCTCACAATGGGGCGAGAGGGGTGTTTTAGCAAGATCTAGCTCCTTCCTCCTAATACCTTAACCCCCAAACTGAGTTCTTTGGTGATGACGGGGCAGTGCTTTCTATCCATTAGACTTGATTGAATTAGTTTTCTTGATTTCTTTTATCAAACCAAGTGGCGACTTTATTAGTGAGGATCTCTCCGAATTTAGCCTTGTGGGATATAAATTGGAATACTCACTTATAGCCTCAGATATGGATCATGGGCATTGATTGTCCTCGAGTTAGATAAAGTGGCCCATGGAATCCAAATGCGAGTAATCCAAATCAGTCGGATTGGATAAAGGCAAATGAATGGTGGTGAAACTCACTTGTGGTTGTTGACATGAGATTTTATAATGGGATCAATCAAGCAGGCTCAATCTTTCTAAGCCCTAAAATTGGTCGAGGTACCCACAATTGGCGACTCTATTGGAGACAAACTAAGAGGGTTAGAATCGAAAACTTTCAAGGTTCATTGACTCTATATTATGAGGATCGCATGTCCATTAATTTTAGGAAGCTTGGGCGGACCAAATCCGAGACCTATAACATTACCTGACCATCCTCGTGGAGGACTTCCCTTCCCTAGCACGTACCTGTGGGTATAAAAACCATGTCCATGTACCATACCAAACCCTATAATGGGGGGTATATAGGATATCTTGATGGGGGACCCTTGGACTCTATCCACCTGGATGCATATAGTAACCATAGATCTCAAATCCTTTAAGGCTTGACCTGCTAAGACAATGTGCGCACACATGCCTAATTTTCCCTTTGAGATTATGTGACATTATAAGGAAGCCTATACGATATATGATACATAGCCTTATCTAACACTGAAAGCACTCTGCCAAATGAAATGCTCGCCACATGACATGAGGATGGTGTACTTAGGTGTTATACTGGGAATATGTATCACGATTCTGTAGGATGATGAGTCATTACCTTGTTTGTGTCTTATTCACTAGAGTAAGCCCTAATTAGACCTAGGCTATCATAAACCTTGTCACACGTGAAGTTCCAAGCATGAGATAACAAGCGTGACACTGATTATGGTGACCATGGGATGAAAAGGGATTCTCGATGATGCAATTAGGACTTATATGGATCTGTAAAATTTGGAATGAGATCGTTATTCTGCATATCATATATGTCATAAGAAAGTTTTGAAAAAAAAAACAAAAAAATATTTTCAAATTCAAGAGACTTCCTGTTGTAGAGAGACAAGTGAACATAGCTCCAAAGGGCCTTCCTGTTGATCCACCACCTTCGCCTCCCATTGTACCTAAGGACCCTGTTGATCCGAATCCTATCAAGTAGGAGGATTAGCTTGATGATGATGTGTGCAGGGACTCTAGAAAAGTCATGAAAGATAATTTGGACCGCCTAGCATGCGTAGTGAGGAAGTCCCATGGAGTTGATGACTATCTCCTAGACCTTGAGGGCTTCTTCAAAATTTCAAAGATCAAGCTGTCTGAAAAATTCAAAATGCAAGACCTAGAGAAGTTTGATGGGACCAGGAATCCTAAGAGCCACTTAAAGATGTATGTCACAACCTTTAGACCTATGGGGTTAGGAAATGAGAACTTGACCCAGCTGTTCTTGCGCTATTTATCGTGGAAGCCTTGAAATGGTTCATAGCTATTGAATCCTACAAAACCCGCCTATGGAAGGATTTTGTGACCAAATTTGTGAAGCAATACGCGTATAACATTGAGCTAGACATTACTCTCAGGGACCTTGGGAATATTAGACAAGACAATCAGGAGTCTTTTGCAACATTCTTGACCCATTGGAGGAAGAAGGCTGCTAAAATGGAAAATAAGCCAACAGAGAAGGAACAAGTCCATATGATCATAAAGAATCTGCAACCCACCTACAATGAGCACATGTGCTTCATGCCAATTACCACCTTTGAGCAGTTATTTGATGTAGGGACCAAGATAGAAGATGCCTTGAGGGATGGGAAAATTAAAAAAGGAAGAAAATAATTCACGGAGAAAACCTATGGGAGGAAACTATGATGTTGAGCCTGATATCAATGTCCTTTACCGAAACCCTGGCCAAAATTTCAACCCAAACCCCCAAAATAACAATCGTTCTAGAACCTTCAACAACCTTAACCTACCCTAGTCCACCATACTGGACTGACTCATCCAAAGAGGCCACTTTAAGCCCTTAGATCCAAGCCACCCCCAAATCCAATCCCACCAAGATATAAACCCCACCAGATATTGTGCCTTTTACCAAGAACTTGGTGTAGACACCCCTATTTTGACCAAACAATTGAATTAAGGGGAGTATCACCTCCAAGTCCGATGATGACAAAGTCCGGTAAAAGTGAAGTATTTTAGGCTCTTCAGAAGGTTCTCCGATCGCGATAAAATTTTCACAGAAAAAGAAAAAGACATGGTGATTAGGATAATTCGGGTGTAAACTACCAGTTTTGGAAAATTCTTCAAAGAAAACCTTTTGAAAAGAAAAAGAGAGAATAGAAGAAAACGGCACATAGCATAACTTGTGACAGTCACAGGTTGCCGGTGCGGCACTCTCTGATTGCTATACGGCAGTCAGTAAGTGCCGCAATGGCAGTCATTGATAGCCACATAAATGCATCGAATGCCGTAAAAATCAAAATTCCAGAAAAGGTGGCAGTCTGCAGAGTTGTCCGCGACATTCATTGAGTGCCGCATCGGCATTCAATGAATGTTGTGCCAGAATTCACTGAGTACTACTCCAGCACTTATTGAATGTCGCATTTTTTGTGGCTACCAGCTTTGCAATAGTACGCTTAGTACCTTCAAAAGGACATCCAAAATTAGGGTTTTGCCCCTGAAAATATAGAAATACCCTTTCAAAAATTGTCTATATAAGGAGGAGTATCTTCATTGGATAGGGGGGACTACTACACATTTTTGGGAGAGAGGAATTTCAAGGAGAAAAGAAAGAATTTTGGGAAAATAGAGTTTTTTGAGAGCTTGAAGAAGAGCTTGGAATATCTTAAAACTATAGAAATTTGAGGATAGATAGAGGTGATGCTCTAATCTATTAGTTTTCTTTTATTTCTTCTTAGTTTGGGTCAAAAGCATCCATGAATTTGAAGTAAACAAGTTTTCTTCCAAGTGGTTTTGTGATGGATTTAGAGCACTTCCTCTCTTAGTGTTCTTTAGTTCATTTCTTCTTGTTGTTTGTACTTTTCTCTTGAGATTATTGGAGATCTTCAATATCTCTCTTAAAAACTCTTGAGTTTTTTGATCTTTTGATCCCATGTAAGCCTATGTTTCACATGAGGGCCAAAGATTGATCATCATTTTAGATGGACCCAAGTCCATTTTCAATGACTTAGATTCTCTAACTTGGGATTTCATGGGATATTCTCTAAATCCTTTTGGAATCCATAAGTTATAAGCTATTCTTATATCTCCAATGACTATCAAATAGAAGGAGAAGTAGTTTAGGTTAAGCCAATCTCCATGGCTTGAGAGATAGACTTCACATAAATAAAATTTGACCAAGGTACAGTGAGCTCACAAACCACCTTTGATCAAAGATTTTTAGTTAAATATTGGACCGTTGAAATTAAATAAAACCTACTGGATAGTGTTAATAACACAAAGATCTACCACTGTAATTTTTGGTTTAGTAGGATCTCATGGTTAACATGGTTTAGTCATAGGTTCTGTGAGACAACCATATTCTCTCAAGAGTTTCAGAACAGCAAATCAATTTCAAAATGAGTAAATCAGAACCTTAATCAAGCATTCTTGGCTCCAAATAATTTTTCTACGAAGTTTAATGTGTTAATAAGATCTCCTAAAAAGATTAGACTCTTTCTGATTTGTTTACTATTTTTAAAAAATCGTATAAATCTCTGGACGGAGATTTGAAAATCTCTGAATGAAGTCTAGTTTTTACCCTTTTCCCAGAGATTGGACCGTTAATCTTTGCTTTTTCTTTTTGGGTTGGAAACTAGACTTACAGAGGCATCTTGTATTCGAAATTCACCGACATCAAACAATGGGAAGCATGCTTTTTCTTTTTTTGAAGTTCTGGTCTGCTCTCTGTACTTTTCAAAATTTTATGATAGATTTGACCAACTTTGTAAATAATGGTCCAAATGACTTTTCTATGACCTAGGGCTCAAACCATGTTTTGAATAAAACTTTAATATAGAGGTTAACTTATCCAAATCAATGAATAATTGATAACTTATTCTTGTTCATGTTTATATATCTATATGCATTCATCCATGTGGTTTGATACTTGTAATTAGGATTTTTTTTTAGATTAAATTGTATTTGATTGAACATAATTATGAGTTCCTTCTTATCATGTTGGGACTATGCCACCTCTATATGGACATTACATTGACTCTTAGTTGCGACTTGTATATCTATAGAGATGTTGTGTTTCCAACTAATTGGAAGTAATCCTTTATTATGTCAATTCTTTCATAATTGATAGATTTAAGCTAGAAGTTTATGATTAATTATTTGATATATTGTTTGAAGCATATGGACTAATCTTTATTTTGTAGCGCTTTGAAGGTACGATTCCTCGATCCCTCTCTAATTTTTTTTTACTCTTTGATTTTATTGATTTTCAACTCCATGCACGACACCTTAGATTAGGTATTGGTTTATGTGTATATATGTGATTAGAGACCCTTTTATTAGGAATTCTTTATTGTATGCATTGCACATTTCCATATTCGCGGCTGGACCCCGGGTAAGTTCTCTTGCTCCCCATTGCATAATATATTGCTTGTTAATTGAATTATATGGTTTTTGAATGATATTTTGTCATTTGCAATCTTACACCTTTTAGATATGCTTTTGTAATTTATATCTATACCTATGTATTAATTGAGGGCATGCTTAGATTAATGATTCGATTGAAAGGATGTTGAGTAGAGGCCTATCACGAGATAGGATGAGAGGGGTGTTTTAGTCCGTCGGGCTCCTTCCTCTCCCATTCAATAATCCCCGAACCTAGTTAATCTCTGGTTTCCAAAAGATCAGTTTCCTTTAAAAAAAATTGGTTTCTTAGTTTTCCCTTTTAAAAATTAAGTGGCGACTCGTGTTTTTTGGTGTTTTGTATTTTGAAATCAGAAATGATTTTAAAAAAGCTGTGGGTAAGAAAAAATGCGATATCCACAATCTGGCGACTCTACTGGGGATTGAACCTAGAATCTCTGGTTTCGCAGACCAAAATTTTTGATTTTGGGTTCACTCGAGGAGTAGACTTGAAAGCAACCTTTTAATTGAATTAATTAATTTTTGTATGTCTGTTGCATTGCATTTGCATGTCTAGCCAGTCGATTGTACGAAACTATGACCTTGGAGGCTTGGGGCAACCCGATTGGTCAAGCCATCATAGGACTATGTGATCACCCTTGATCTTGTACCATAGGTTGGCATATGAAGCATCCTATCGGTTGTGTGTCAAGCGTCCCTTATTTGACCAAAACCCGGCCTTTGCATGATAGCTTCTATAGAACCTTTCAAAATTAGGGAATTAAATCTTAAATTAGGATTATGTGCTAGGGAGATTTGTATGCCCGGAAGGGATTACTTGAGATGATGACGATACTTGCTTGATAAAGGATGTGTAACCTCTTAATCACTTTTGAGTAATTCTTTCTTATGTCCCACGACGTTTGGAGGACATGCCGAACCTTGATTATAAGATTGCACTTCTTATATCTTGTTAGCAAAGCATCATTGTCCTTGTATGCATCCGAATTCATGAAAAGTATGATGATAATCCGATCATGTGATCTTTTTACCCAAAGAAGTTTTAAATCTATCTTTGAAAGTAAACATTTTTTTGCTATCTTTACTCCAAAGTTTCAATCGCTCTTTCAAAAAATCTTTGGAACGTTGGAAATCATTTTTTGATTAACATTCGAAGTCAATCTTTGTTAAAGTATATTCATATGATCATCTTTTAAGGAAAAATCCAAAAATTTTGGGAATTGCTTTTGGAAGAATGCTCTTCAAATGAATTTTAACGCAAAATTTCTATCTAACCATCTTTATTGAGAAATATTTTCACATCCTCATAAAAGATCCGTGAGAATTGTTTTTAAAAAATCTCATCATTTAAAGAAATGCTTTTCAAATGAATTTTGAAAAATTTTGAATACCCAACCTTTGGTAGTGAGGATCACAATGAGGGGTGAAATTGGCACATTTGACATGCGTGAGGATCTTATGTGCTTATGTGTTTTATGTGGTAGGACTAGAATTTTCCTTTCTTTTGCATATAGAATAGGCACACACACACTTGCATTTCATCCATGTGCTATGTGTGCAATGGATGCAGTTAGTCACATCAAATCATCAAATCACGTACATTTTTGCACTCTGATCATATTAGTCAATATCATTACATGCATGTAGAATACAAATTCATGAAGTAATCCAATACTTCCTCAAAATTCCTTACCTCCTAAAAATAAATTCTGCATGCAGACCTTTTACCTCTTTATGTTGTTGAATTTGTAGAAAGAATGGAACAACTAGATCCGCTAGTGAGGACACTTCTAATCTTCTTGGGTTCATCTTTCTTGATTTAGAGGAGAATATGTTTTTGCACACATGTCATTGGGGAGTGGTGAACCCAAGGTTCAAATGATACTAGTGAGGTGATAGTGTTTGGAAATACTACTGCTGAAGCAAATATGGATGCTCTTGGAGACCCAATAAATTAAAAATCGTCTGTGACACTCCAATTGAGACCTAGCCGAGTCCAGTCTGTTATCGAGTCATGTCCAAGTTAGAGTCAAGTGTCCAAGTTGTGTTTGTTTTGTCAGACTTTCATCAAGTCTTTTATCGAGTCTTTATCAAGCCCATCGAGTCAAATAATGTAATTTGCAGCTGGTTGAATAAAATGTCATTTTGCTTAAATAAATGTGCATAGTTGTGAATAAATGGATCGTTAAACCAAGAAAGAAAGAAAACAAAAATAAAATCACTTTTTCAAATGATGATGGAAGATATTTTGTTGATAAATCTTTGCATTGAAAATGGATCCCCAAATAACAAAGCAAATTTTGTGCCAAATCCAAGGAGGAGTTGAGAATTGATTGGCTTTACTTTTAGAATTCAAAGATACTCTCGCTCAATCTTGGAAAGATAAACTTAGGACTTGAGGCTTGCTCACCATCCCCTTCTCCTAAATACCAAGCTTACAAGATAAGCCCATGGTCCAAAACCACAAACTTGGTCCTTGATGGTAGCTAGATGTTTTAAATGAACTTTTTCTTCAAAAGAAAAAATGAGAGGAAAAAAAAACTCGTTAGGATGAAAACCCGAAAGTGCGCCTGAGCAAAAGTTAGAGCAAAAGTAAAGATGCGTGTTGATTTCAAAATCCAAATCCTAGCCAGTCAAAATCATGAAGAGAATAAGAGATAGTGAGGTAGAGAAAAGAAAAGAAAGAGAAAAGAAAAGGTAGAGAATTAAAAAAAGATTGAGATTTTTTTTTAGCACTTCAAGGTACATCATTGGTACATGAATTATCTCAAGGCTTTGTGTTCTCAACAAAGAAAAGAAATTGGAACTGAAAAGAGAGATTTGAAAGTACCAATTAGTATCAAAATTTTGTGAGAGGCTCAATGGGTAAGTGGGCCTAAAATAATGCAAAGATATCTTTGAGAAAAATAAAAAGTGATTTGGAAGGCTGATATTGCTTTGTGAGCATGATAGAGTATAATTAAAACATGATGTGTTATGAGAGTTCTAAAAATAGACTGGCTAGTGAAAAGGTGAAAAGAATCAACCGCCACAAACAAAAAGAAAAGAAAAGGAAAAAAGATGAAAAGAAAATAAAAGAAGAAAATAAAAGGGAGAAGTAGTTCATGTTCTCATCATCCTGTTCGAAGGCTACCACAGGCGACCCATTTCAGAAAGAGCATTCATTGAACCCAAATAAAAACATGGCTCAAAAAGCCCACCAATTCTTGAAGCCTTATTCTTTCAAGACCTCTGGAGTACTTGAACTACGCTCGACCTGATTCTCACTCGGGGATACGTAGGCAACCTATTCGGTTCATTCGACACCTTTGCTATGATCTTGCACTTTCTTTCAAACTTTAGACCAACTACTTTGGACTTGGATTCCCATTCGGGAATAAGTAGGCGAGCCTCACTTGGTTCTCAATCCAAAAAACACCAGCAATATCGTTTGCACCTGTAGATCCCTCATTCCAAACTAGGGGAAAACTTCATTTGTTGAAAACCCATTTTATCATAGAAGTAAGCCCCCAAGTCTCTTTCAAACTAGGGACAAACTTTGTTTGCCAAAAGCACTCTATGCCTGAGGCAAGTCCTCAAGTAATTGAGTTTGTTTTGAAAAGATTGAAATAGAGTGCCTTTCATTCTATAAGCTAAAGCACTAATTTGAAGCACATTCTAGATGGGCAAAGAATTTGCTAAATCAAAAGGGGAAATTTAGATTTATCAACAAAGCATTATCATTTGTAAATTGATGAATGAAAAGTGAGATGATACATTATTCACAATTAAAGCACATTGATTCATAAAAATGCAGAATTTGAGTCAATCCTATTGTACAATTGGCTTTGTCAAGTCTGCCCCCTTTGATGAGTCAATAAATGGTCTCAATTGTATGGGTCTCAAGACTCCCTAAAATTTTTAAAAAAAAATCAACTCCTTGAGTCCGCGGACTCCCGAACTTTTGTGAAATCAATTCTTTAAGTCCGAAGTAAGTACGAGGAGACTTCTAAACAAGCGTTAGTCCTCAATAGTAGCTCCTCTTCATAAGCGTTATTCCAAACATTGGATATAGAAATTCTTTGAGTCTGATGAACTCTAGATTTTGTAAAGTTAAAATTCTTTTTGAGTTGAATTGCCTCCCGATTCTTGAAAATTTTGAATGCTTTGAGTCTGATCGAGTCATAACTTGAAAATAAAATTTTTATTTTGAGTCGGATGGACTCCAAGTTTTGGAAATATAACTTGTTTTGAGTCTGATCGACTACCAAATTTTGGAAATAAGAAAATTCTTTGAGTCTAATTTGACTCCTGTTTTTAGAAAATTTGAAAATTCCTCGAGTTTGATCCGACTCCCAAATTTGTGAAATGGAAATTCTTTGAGTCTAATTCGACTCTTGTTTTTGGAAAATTTTGAAAATTCCTTGATTTTGATTCGACTCCCAATTTTGTGAAATAAGAAATTCTTTGAGTCTGATGAACTCCAGATTTTTAAAAATTTAAATTCTTATTGAGTCGAATTGCCTCCAGATTCTTGAAATTTTTGAATGCTTTCAGTCTGATCGACTTATAACTTGAGAATAAAAATTTTGTTTTGAGTCGGATGAACTCCAAGTTTTGGAAATAGGATTTGTTTTGAGTCTGATCGACTCCCAAATTTTGGAAATAAGAAAATTGTTTGAGTCTAATTCGACTCCTATTTTTATAAAATTTGAAAATTCCACGAGTCTGATCCGACTCCCAAATTTGTGAAATGGAAATTCTTTGAGTCTGATTCGATTCCTGTTTTTAGAAAATTTTGAAAATTCCTTGATTTCGATTCGACTCCCAATTTTGTGAAATAAGAAATTCTTTGAGATGATTCGACTCCTATTTTTTAGAAAATTTTGAAAATTCCTTGATTTTGATTCGACTCCCAATTTTGTGAAATAATAAATTCTTTGAGTCCATGTGACTCTATTTGTATAAAAAGTGAATTTGTTGAGTCCATACGACTCCATTCGTATAAAATATATATATATTTGTTGAGTAGGTCTGACTCCATTTGTATAAAATGTGAATATGATTGAGTATGTGTGACTCCATTCGTATAAAATATATATTTATATATATTTATTGAGTAAGTCTGACTCCATTTGTATGAAATGTGAATTTGATTGAGTCTGTGTGATTCCATTTGTATGAAAAGTGAATTTTTGTTGAGTCTGTGTGACTCCGTTTATGTAAGATGAGAAAAAGAGAATGTCGTTGAGTCTGAGTGACTCCGTTGTGGAAATACGGGTCCATGGATCCAGATGACTCTTTTGTTTTAAATGTGAATTTTTTAGTCCTTGAGTAAAAAAATTGAATTTTTGAGTCCACATAACTCCCTTTGTCTTGTAAAATATTAAATTTTGACTCCCTCTGTCAGAAATTGAAGTTTTGAGTCCATGTGACTCCATTTGAATTTTTGAGTCTGCGTGACTCCTTTTGTCGAAAAATTGAATAAACTTGAATTGTTGAATCCAAGTGTCTCCGTGGATGTAAAATATGAGATTTGGGGTCCGAGTGAATAATAATAATGAAATTTTGGGGCATGGTCTCGGCACAAAATCAATGAAATCTGGATAACATGGATAAAGGCACGTACTGAGAGGCACAATTCAAGGTCAGCGAGGAGGAGTGAAGGATCGTGACCTAGGGAGGGCTTATGTCTCTTCCTTGGAGGTCCTGGGGAGCCTGAACCGCTAGCCATAGGAACAAATCTGCAAGAAAGAGTGAGAGAATCAAGTTTTTTGAAAGGCTTAAGAGGAAAACATAGCAACACATGAAATGTTGTAGTTTTCAATCATTAATTTAACCAAAAGATTGGATCTTGATGATCGATATGAGTCAAAGTGACTTCGGTTTTTGTGAAATTGAAATCTTGATCGAATTGACTCCAGATTTTAGAAATTTTGAATTAAGTTAGATGGACTCCCGGTTTTGAAAATTGAGTTGATTTGAGTCTGATTGACTACGAATTTTTAGAATTTGAATAAAAATTGAGATTGGTGGACTCCCAGTTTGAAAAATTGAATAGAGTTTGCTTGACTCCGGATTTTGAAATTTTGAAATGAATTAAGTTTAATTGACTCCTGATTTTAGAAATCGAACTGAATAGGAGTTTGTTTGACTCCTAATTTTGGAATTTGAATTGAATTTAGTCTGACTGACTCCCGATTTTGAAAGAATGACATGAGCAAACCTATCCAACGGGACCAGAGGCTGCAAGATACTGAGAGCAAACCCGCGTTGACGTCGGGGCCTAAGTCGCAAAGTGCCACCCAATCAATTGTGTTAAGAGAGTAAACCTGTGTTGACACCAGTGCTTAAGGCGCGAAGCGCCGCCCAGTCGATTGCGTTGAGAGAGCAAACCCGCATTGACACCGGGGCCTAACTCGCGAAGCGCCACCTAGTCGATTGTGTTGAGAAAGCAAACCCGCGTTGACACCGGACCTAAGTCGAGAAGCGCCGCCCAATCGATTGCGTTGAGAGAGTAAACCCGTGTTGACATCGGGGCCTAAGTCACGAAGCGCCGCCCAGTCGATTGCGTTGAGAGAGCAAATCCACATTGACACCGGGGTCTAAGTCGCGAAGCACTGCCCAGTAGATTGCTTTGAGAGAGCAAACCCGCGTTGACACCGAGGCCTAAGTCGCAAAGCACCGCTCAGTCGATTGCATTTATCTATTTAGCCAAAATGGTTACGAATTGTAGAGAGGACCAACTCATTAGTCAAAGAGACTCCGAATTCTAAAGATAGCTCGCCTAGCAAGTTGAGGCAACCGTGAGCATTAAGTAGCATAGAGTATGGATTGCATCTAAAAACATCAGGATTGTACAATCTCGAATCACATCATTTACAAAGCATGAAAATTGCACTGGCTACCATTATTGCATGAGCACGTGCATCACGATAGGATAGGTGCAATCATCCGTATGACTACTTGTGCTTGCGTGTTTGACCCTTGCCCGAACTACGTCTCGGTCTGACCAGCATGAACCATTGCTGCGTGCCTGTTTTCTTTTGCAACGCATTTTGATTCACCTAAATCTGACAATTTGGTAAAAGGCTTGTCTTCACACGGGCTTCGACATTTACATGTGAAACGCGTTGCTCAACAAGCTTTGATGAAGAGGGGCAAACTATAGACACCCCGATTTTGACCAAACAATCGAATTAAGGGGAGTATCACCTCCATGTCCGATGATGACAGAGTCCGGTGAAAGTGAAGTATTTTAGGCTCTTCAGAAGGTTCTCCGATCACGATAAAATTTTCATAGAAAAAGAAAAAGACCTGGTGATTGGGATAATTCGGGTGTAAACTACCAGTTTTGGAAAATTCTTCAAAGAAAACTTTTGAAAAGAAAACGAGAGAATAGAATAAAATGGCACATGGCACAGCTTACGGCAGTCACGGGTTACCGGTGTGGCACTCTCTGATTGCGATACGGCAGTCAGTAAGTGCCACAATGGCAGTCACTGATAGCCGCAGAAATGCATCAAATGCAGCGAAAATTAGAATTCCAGAAAAGGCAGCAGTCCGCGGAGTTGTCCGCAGCATTCATTCAGTGCTGCATCGGCATTCAAATGAATGTCATGCCGACATTCAATGAGTACTGTTCTGGCACATATTGAGTACCTCTTCCATCTCCGTTGAGTGCCGCGTTTTTGTGGCTGCCAGCTTTGCAATAGTACGTTTTGTTCTTTCAAAAGGACGTCAAAAATTAGGGTTTTGACCCTGAAAATACTAAAATACCCTTTTAAAATTTGCCTATATAAGGAGGAGCATCTTCATTGGAAAGGGGGACTACAACACATTTTGGGGAGAGAGGAATTTTAAGGAGAAAACAAAGAGAATTTTGGGAAAATAGAGTTTTCTGAGAGCTTGAAGAAGACCTAGGAAGATCTTAAAACTATAGAAGTTTAAAGCTAGTTGGATGTGATACTCCAATTTTGTTAGTTTTCTTTTATTTCTTCTTAGTTTGGGTCAAAAGCATCTATGAATTTGAAGTAAATAAGTTTTCTTACAAGAGGTTCTTTGATGGATTTAGAGCACTTGCTCTCTTAGTTTTCTTTATTTCATTTCTTCTTGTTGTTTGTACTTTTCTCTTGAGATTCTTGGAGATCTTCAATATCTCTCGTGAAAACTCTTGAGTTTGGTCTTTTGATCCCATGTAAGCCTATACTTCACATGAGGGCCAAAGATTGATCATCATTCGCAAACAAGTAGATGCACCCAAGTCCAGACTCAATGACTTGGATTCTCTAACTTGGGATTTCATGGGATCTTCTCTACATCCTTTTGGAATCCATAAGTTATAAGTTATTTTATATCTCCAATGACCATCAAATGGAAGGAGAAGTAGTTTAGGTTAAGCTAATCGCCATGGCTTGAGAGATAGACTTCACATAAATAAAATTTGACAAAGGTGCAGTGAGCTCACAAACCACCATTGATCAAAGATTTTTAATTAAATATTGGAACGTTGAAATTGAATGAAACCAACTGGAGAGTGTCAATAACACAAAGATCTACCACTATAATTTTTGGTTTAGTAGGATCTCATGGTTAACATGGTTTAGTCATAGGTTCTGTGAGACAACCATATTCTGTCAAGAGTTTCAGAACAGCAAATCAGTTTCAAAATGAGTAAATCAGAACCTTAATCAAGCATTCTTGGCTCCAAATAATTTTTTCTATGAATTTTAATGTGTTATTAAGATCTCCTAAAAAAATTAAAGTATTTCTGATTTGTTTACTATTTTTAAAAAATCGTACAAAATCTCTGGACGGATATTTATAAATCTCTGAGTGATGTCTGGTTTTTACCCTTTTCCCGGAGATTGGACTGTTGATCTTTGTTTTTTTCTTTTTGGGTTGGAAACTAGACTCACAGAGGCATCTTGTGTCCAAAATTCACCGACATCAAACCATGGGAAGCATGTTTTTTTCTTTTTTTGAAGTTTTGGTCTGCTCTCTGTAATTTTCAAAATTTTATGACAGATTTGATCAACTTTGTAAATAATGATCCAAATGACTTTTCTATGACCTAGGCTCAAACCATGTTTTAAATTAAACTTAAATACAAAGGTTAAGTTTTCCAATTCAATGAATAATTGATAACTTATTCTTGTTCATGTTTATATATCTATATGCATTCATCCATGTGGTTTGATACTTGTAATTAGGATTCTTTTTTTAAGATTAAATTGTATTTGATTGAACATAATTATGAGTTTCTTCTGATCATGTTGGGACTATGCCACCTCTATATGGACATTACATTGACTCCTATTTGAGACTTGTATATCTATAGAGATGTTGTGTTTCTAACTAATTGGAAGGAATCCATAATTATGTCAATTATTTCATACTTGATAGATTTAAGCTAGAAGTTTAGGATTAACTATTTGATATCTTGTTTGAAGCATGTAGCTAATCTTTGTTTTGTAGCGCTATGAAGGTACAATTCTTCAATCCCTCTCTACTTTTGTTTTAATTTTTGATTTTATTGATTTTCGACTCCATGCGCGACACCTTAGATTAGGTCTTGGTTTATGTGTATATATATGATTAGAGACCCTTTTATTAGGAATTCTTTATTGTATGCATTGCACATTTCCATATTCACGGATGGACCCCGGGTAAGTTCTCTTGCTCCCCATTGCATATCATATTGCTTGCTAAGTGAATTATATGGTTTTTGAATGATATTTATTCAGTTGCAATCTTACACCCTTTAGACATTCTTTTGTAATGTATATCTATACCTATGTATTAATTGAGGGCATGCTTAGATTAATAATTCGATTAAAAGGATGTTGAGTAGAGGCCTATCGCAAGATAGGATGAGAGAGGGCGTTTTAGTCCGTCGGGCTCCTTCCTCTCCCATTCCATAATCCCCGGACATAATTAATCTCTGGTTTCCAAAAGATCAGTTTTCTTTTAAAAAAATGGTTTCTTGGTTTTCCCTTTTAAAAATTAAGTGGCGACTCGTGTTTTTTGGTATTTTGTATTTTGAAATCGGAAATGATTTTAAAAAAGCTGTGGGTAAGAAAAAATACAATATCCACACCTGGCCATTCCACTGACCGTTGCACCCGACTTTGCCATGAAAACCAAGACCTTATTGACAACAAAATCATTACACCCCCATCCACTCAACCCAGTATCACCCAAAACTCGCTACCAAATCACCACGCTATACCACCACCCCAGAATATCAACCTAAATTAGCCTCAATCTAACCAACTATGACCCGTCTATATACATCACGCCCATAATTGAACCTGAGCCTATGGTTATCCTCCCAAAAGGTGCTGAAACTTGTATTAATACAAGCTATAGAGAAGAATTAGACTTCTTTGAAGATGATGTATATTCTGAAAAATGATGATGAGGCAGATCTTTTCTTATTAGAAGAACTAGACCTTGGGTTGCAAGAAATTTGGATGGACAGTCTCCTAATAACTCAATATGCCATGAACCCAAGGAACGACGTGAAGTTACTGACTATGAGGAAGACTAGATGAAGAATGTGGACCACACGTCTATGAGCCTACTATTTGGGGGATTTGGACCTAAGGATGGCTGTGAGAATGCTAATGAAGTGATGATGCTAGGAGTTCACAATACACCCATGTAGTCAAGTTTGAGTCTTTTTAGTTTGAGTTTAGATTTAGGTTGTGTTTTGTTTAGATCTTGAACTCTTGTGTTTGGTCAAGTATCTAGTTGATTTTGAAGTTAGTCTTTGATTTAAAATAGAAAAGGGAGTCTAATGATGTAATAGGTTCTCCTTTTGATCAATAAGATTAAATTTTATTTCGGTTCGTTCTGCCAAATTATGAGTGTGTGGATTGCATGATGATTACCAAAAAGAAAGATGAATCACTCAAGAAATCATATACGAGACTTCATGAACTCGAGTATTGAGAAAAATCCTAAATTGTGTTTAGATTAGTTATTTGCTAACTTCAAATGAAAGCCAAAAGCTGTCACACTATTTAAAGAACCTAAAATGATTTCGACTAAGCTCTAAAAGACATATTCATTTTCTATCTGATACCTTTGTCCAATCCCCATCTTTCGTTAAATGAGACTGAAATTGGTGCTTAGATTAAGGAGTGAGATTTATTCAAAGCTATGGTGATCACTGTTAGCGATATGCACTAAAATCCATGCTTTATGTAGTTGATTTATTATTTATATAATAAAATCATTTATTCCAGTTTTATGAGAATCTGTGTGGGCAATGTTTGCATTATATTGTTTATTTAATGTTGTGCATGAGTGTCTCTCATTCTACATACTAGGTGGTTTGGTGTGTAGAGTTTGGCTTACACACGGAAGATCAGACCGTTGGATCTGGTAGAATATAAGATTTTGGTTTACAGTATTAGATGGGATTAGACACACCATCGGTAGGACTGCAGCATGGTGATGTAGTAGGTCTGTCTTGACTGTGGGAAACGGTACAGTTTTAACTCACTATGCTGGTACACTTTGTGTATTAAACATGACTGACTTGGGATAATTATCTTTGTATTGACTTATAAGATAGTTAATACCTCATGGCTATTATGAGTGCTTATGCTCTAAATCCTAAGTTAATTTATAGACACGTACATTTGATATTTACACTTTGATCCCTAAAAGGGTGAGATCCTTAAATGGGTCAATATCTCATTGGATTGGGTGACAATATTAATTGTATGGTGGATATTAATTAATGATGGAATCCATGTCTCAATTTTGGGATTGATGGATTTTGTATCTGACATATCAGATAAGTTAAACAAAGGATT
Source organism: Hydrangea macrophylla (assembly GCA_033977485.1). Taxonomy (NCBI): domain Eukaryota; kingdom Viridiplantae; phylum Streptophyta; class Magnoliopsida; order Cornales; family Hydrangeaceae; genus Hydrangea; species Hydrangea macrophylla. The sequence continues at coordinate 36,653,682 of CM066995.1, forward strand.
GTAGACACCCAATTTTGACCACACTGATAGGATTTAGGGTGGACAACGTCTTGGAGGATTTGATGATGAAAAGTACCCCGTGGAAGGTACTGGATTCCACATAATCAAAAGATCGAACTTCAGAAAGTAACTTCAAGCTCAGAAAAAGCCCTTTTCCATGGATAAATCCCAGTTTTGTCAAAATCGTCTCTCAGAATTCATATTCTCCCAGGGTTATATGAACATTAAGTGTTCTAAACGCAGTATTCTAGGTATCCAGAGATTCAATTTTAAAGAAAAGTTCAAAATCGACGCACAATTGAAAGCAATTTTGAAAAAGACGTCGTTTGATTTCAAAGGACGACGAAAGTTCTAGAGGACTTCCGGGCTTCAATTGGACTTCAATTTCTATTTTAAAACCTCTAGGAATATTTTTATACTAAAATTCAGCCTGACAGCTTTCCAACGGTACGTAAATGAATGATTTCGAACACTAAAAAGCATTTTTACAAAAATCTGGAAAAGCAGTGCACGTAATTTTTGAAACAGGGCTTGTGGGCAACCAGAGGAAGAGAAAACACAGGTGGCGGGTCCCACATGTGGGGTGGCGGTTCCCCCTCTTAACTGCCACCTATATATTGTATTCTCCATTAGATTTTCTGGTTCCAGATCCTTCTAAAAGGCTCCCACTGCGAGGAAATTGCCTGAAAATTGCGTTTAGAAGCCGAAATGGCTATTTTAACCCTCTTTTAAACACTAAAAATCTTGTTTTAACCTTGTAACTTAAGAGCAAAGTCTTCCAAACTCTATATATAGATCCATATGAGATCATCTTAAAGGGGGAGAAGAGGAGGAATCATCTTAAGTGATGCTTAGAGTATCTTGAGAGTACACTTGGAATATCTTAAGAGAAGCTTTGAATATACAAGAGAGATACAAGTATACTTTGGATATACCTTCAATTTAGGAGAGTTTTAGAGAGAGAACTATGAATTAAATTTTGATAAACTTAGGCTAATTAGATCACAATTTGAACATCAATTGCCTCCCTCAACTTCCATGGATGAGTGCTTGAAGAACACTTGAAGAACACTTGAAGAAGAAAATCTTTAAATCAACTTTGATTACAAATTGAAAATCCTCCAAGAGGTAAACACTATAATTCATCTCTAATTCCTATTTTATATATATAGATCTATAAGATTTGGATCTAGCTTAGTTTTATTTCATTTATTAGAACACTCATCTTCTTTATCTCTTGTTTTTCACACACTCACATAGCTAGATCTAAATCTCTTTGATTTTGTTGATAATTCATAATTAGGATTGATTTTTAATTTGATTTTCAATTTTGATTTCCTCTTTCTATTCTAGTGTTAGATCCATGCATACATGATTATATATATGTATTTATTTTGAATTCTATGATGGTTTGGAAGTATGATCTATGAGAGGGATGATTCCTATGTTCATACATATCTCTTGATTATTTCCATTACCTAGAATTCCTATTGAAATTCATCTCCAATAGGATATTTGTAAGTCCCTTTGATCCATGATCTAAAGTTCTTCATAGAACTTGAGGGCTAAATTGATTGAAAATCATGATTGTCAAGTAGATCTATGAATTTGATCTCTCTAATAAGCTTCCATCAATACCTAAGATGTTTTACTCACACTTTAAAATGAACTAGATAAAAATTCAGCACAATAGATTGGTTTTGTCTATATGATTTGGTCCATCAAAACTCATCGTTTGATGGATTTCAAATTTTCTAGGTAAACTTTGATGAATTAGCTTTCATCCGGTCCGTTTTGAGAGCTTCTATGATCCATATACTATTTTTAGAAATTGTTGAGAAATCGGTTGACAGATTTGAACATAGTCTCTTTGTGCTTGAATTTCATAAAATCTATAATAGTTATCGATGTTCCGCTTTTTGGGGATGATTCCTAACTCATGTATCTATATGCCGATGTAAAATTGTGAGCATACGATCGAGTTAAGATCGTTTTTTAAGCATTTGAAGTTGATGCAACTATTCTGGAATTTTCTAAGTTCAATTACAATTACGATTATGTATACAAAATGGTCATACCTTGATCACTCAATAAGAATTGATGAATAAAACTTGGTTTAGAAATCATCTAGGATAATTGGATGAGAGATCAAGAGCTTAGATCTACTTGATTAACATGATTCATGAACTTCCATTATGCTTCTATTATGTTTTATATTCCTTTGTCAAATGATACCAAATTTCCAAAATAACAGAGTCCGTTTAAAACAATTTTTCAGAAGCCTTAAGATCATGACATGTCCATGGGATTATTTTTTTCATAAACCACAATGAAATATCTTTCTTTTGACACCAAGTAGAGCTTCACGTGATTTTTGTGGAATTAATTATGATTTTTACAAAAATAGTGGACATTCCTAATCCACTGTTCCCAAAACTCTTATTTCTCACTTCAAAAATGGTAAAGAGATTCTACTTTTTGGAGATGTTCCCTGAGACATGTATCTAACTTTCTGTAAAAGGGTTTTAACCCAGCTCATGTTTAAGACCACTTTTGATAGGATTCATTAGAGGTTGCTGAATTTGGAAATTTGATTGATGACATTTTCTGCTTGCTTTTCATGCATATCATATGTTTGCTTGTGTTTTTGCAATGCTTGGGTATTCTTTGTTGTCTTAGTGCAGAGAATTAAATGTCGTGGATTCGGACATCGATTAGTGATCTTGCCTTGTCTACATGTGGCTTAGTGCCCATCTATCGTGTACCTTCTCTATCATTTCTCTTAGAATTTTTCTAGGTTTACAACTTTATTTCCAACAACACAATTCTTTTAGGATAGTCTCCGTTTATATGAGTATTTATTAGAGACATCTATCTAGGATTGTTGCATGATTGCATTGCACGTTTCCATTTCTTTTTGCTTTTGCGACTCCGCTTGAGTCAACCCAATGTAAGTTCTCTTGTTCCCTTTTGCATATCATGACATGTTTCCTTTTATTTTGCATCGGTCCCAGGTGGGACTAACCATTGTATGTATACTTCTCTCTTGTATTGCATGTGCATCTGACTTCTACTTGATTTAATCTCTTGACATGATTTTCCTTAGATGTTCCCTTTTGACATGTATATATTATCTATTATGTTTGAGGAAACAACACCAATTATGAATTAAAAACAAGGATATTTGAATCAAGGCCTACCATTTGGTAGGGCGAGTAGGGGTTACATTAGTCCTGCTTGGGCTCCTTCCCCTCTCGTACCAAGACCCCGAACCTAGTTTCTGGTAATGAAGGGCGAGTAACCTTATTCAATTTTGGGCGAGTCAAACTTTGGTTTCTTAATTCCCGATAAAAATTAGGTGGCGACTCTTTGTCTCTAGGACCACATGAGGAAGTTCTAGTTTTCCTTGAAGTGTGCTCCTTGGGATCCGTCCCGGGACACTATCGAGGGAAAGCGACAGGACGACCGAGCGGTACGTGTCCACAAGGATCTCAAGGAATTTTCAGAGATGAATTAAATATGATTGTCAGTAAATATATTTAATTAATGGATATCTGTAATCTTAACGTGGGGAGATAATAAGCATTTAATAACATGGAGCTCGAAATATATTTTTGAGATAAGGGTAGGAGTGCAATTATAATTCTTTAGTGGTATGAATTATAATTTATGGAAATGGGAATCTGATTTAGTCTGAATTAGGGTTTCCTAATTCCATAAGGAAGCCTATTCCTTATTAACTTCTTATGGTCCATATCGTAGCCTATATATATGCTACTTTGGCTCTCATCTCAGTTTGCGTTTTTCTAAAAGAGCACTATAACTCGAAATAGAAAAGAAAGCATAAAAGAGGGAGAGCAGAAAACAAAAAGGATTTTGAAAGAGCCCACACTTAGTTCGATATTCTGGCAGTAGAGGAATACGGTAGAAGATCGTGAGCTGTTATCGAGCCCGTGTTCTCAAATCGTCTACTACAGCAATCCGTTTCTGCAGTTCAATGTAGTGTTATTATAGCTTTCTCAAAATTTTCTGCAATACCAACGTATAAGCACTGTCAATAGATTCTGGGAACGCAGTTTCCTATCAATTATGTGGTATATTACCTTTGCCTAAGAAAAAAAAGGAAAAAAAACGAAAATTTGTCCATGTTGGAAAACTTCTTAGACCTCGAAAGCTATCAATACGACGAGGAAGAAATAAGCATGTTAATAGTTATTTTCCCAATCCTGTGGACTTAGAAAGGGGTAGAATGCACCTCAAATAGAAGATAAGAGAGAGAAAGAAAAGAAATAAATGAAGGATAATGCAAAAGATAGAAAGTGACAAAAAGGAGGGAAGAAAATGAAGAACCATAGGAATACACAAGGTGAAGACTGTGCCATATGCCTAGAAGGTGACCACATGAGATAATGTTGAGATTGATAAGAAGAGAGGTATGAAGGTGTCACGCCCCGGCGTAGCCAAAATAGGGAAAAATTTTGAATTTTCCATCTTGGACCCTGAGGCACGTGACTGGTTGCATTACCGAATTGTCCTCACCAAATGCTAATGATAAACAACATAACGAAAGGGATAAAACCAACAGCAGCTAACAAGGATATATTATAATAAAAGGCCACAATACTAGTTAACTATTACATCATGGTAGATACATCAGAGTCTTATGGCTCTAGGGCATTACAGAACTATTACAAAAGATAGATGAAATCCTCTGCTAGAGGTTACAACCAAAAACATTTACACAGACATCCACTAGTCTTCTCTCTAACTAGCATATCCATAGCCATCTTCGGTGTACCCTTCCTCCATGATCTCCTCTTGCGTAGCATCACCCGTGTACTCATCACCTGGATAAGCTGGACATGGGAATGTCCAGCGACATGAACGTCGTCAGCTTATGAAAGCTGAGTGAGAAAACTAAATCAAATGGAACTTATATAGTCACACACAATAAGGAATATATTTACTACTTTTTATTACGTCTATTAAAGTTCTCTCTCGTTCTCACCGTCGGACTATAACCACTTACGTGCCCATACAGGCATTCGAAGAGAAAATAAACAATCGATATAACTCGCTTCTACATCTCGGAACATTATCACAGTCCATTACCGAAGTCTATTTCGGAGTCCTAACTCCAATTAACAATGCCAAAAAGGCTGTCACTATTGCACAACTAAATTACTTTGTACTTGCCAATTGTAACCAATCCCTCTTTCGTTAACCAAACCATCTTACACTGATCAAACCATCTTTTATTGACCAAAACCATCTCGCACTGACTAAACCATCTTTTATTAACCCAAAACACTTGTTACCTTCACTTTGTCACGAAGAACCACCACTTCTCCATCACGAAGAACCGAAGCATTTACGGAGTGCAAGAACATCCATTCCATCACATAGAACCGAAAGGAGTCTTCACTCTAAGAAATACCGTTTCATCATCACGAAGAACTGAAACGTTTAAGGAGTGCAAGAACATCCATTCCATCACTAAGAACCGAAAGGAGTCTTCACTCTAAGAAATACCGTTTCATCATCACGAAGAACTGAAACGTTTATGGAGTGCAAGAACATCCATTCCATCACTAAGAACCGAAAGGAGTCTTCACTTTAAGAAATACCGTTTCATCATCACGAAGAACTGAAACGTTTACGGAGTGCAAGAACATCCATTCCATCACTAAGAACCGAAAGGAGTCTTCACTCTAAGAACCAACACTTCTCCATCACAAAGAACCGAAGTGTTTACGGAGTGCAAGAACATCCATTCCATCACTAAGAACTGAAAGGAGTCTTCACTCTAAGAAACACCACTTCGCCATCACGAAGAACCGAAATGATACACAACTTTCACATTCGTCAACCACCCTTTTTTTTTTCCACTATCTTGACCTCCGCTGCCCAGATTACCTATCCGACAATTATCCTTAGCATAATCTGCTTCTAACATAGCATAACCGACCCTTACGTTTTCCCGACCGCACATTCGTCACTCATTTCGGAATTTAGTACATTAAAGGACTTCCGAATATATACTATCGAAGTTACGTTTATACATCCGTCACCCTGTTTTATGTCGTAATATACTTACAATGGAAACTTATCCAATCACTATCAACACAATAATTGTGCCGTACAACATACTTATAGCTTGGGTATGAACTCTCTATGGTCATCACACTATATTCATAACAACGGAAACCTAGCGTGTAGCTCGTGGATTTAATACCAATAATATATATATATATATGAAGCCCCTAACATACTCATCTACTCGATAGCACTACCATAGCACAAGATATCCATATCCACACAGGTATCGGTAAGCAAGCATCATTAATAAACACATCATACAAGTAGTTATACAATCTGCCAGGAATTAATTTTACTATGTTGACTGAATTGATATGATTTATTTGGACATGATAAATTGATTTGTAGATCAAACTCAAAACTAGAACATTGTAGATAATTGGATTAGCTTCATGTACAAAAAAATCTAGCTTCAATTGCATTTTTGAGCTGCTCAAAACATTTATTTTACTTAGACATTTCTATATTTTCGGACTGCTCTGTCCCAGATTTATAGCACTGCGTTGCATGTGCATTTTACCTATCAAGGAGTCATTTTTAGACTAGGCTATACAAGAGTTATTTGTAGATAAATGAGTTAGCTTTCTCCACAAAAAAACCTAGCTTAATTCAGATTTCGGAGCTGCTTAAAACACTCATTTTACTAAACTACATTCTGCTGGAGGTTTCTGTTTCTCAGATTTAAAGTACTTCGTTGCATGTACATTTCACCTATGCAGAAGTGATTTTCAGACTGAGCTATAGAAGAGTTATTTGTAGATAAATGAGTTAGCTTTCTCCACAAAAAAACCTAGCCTCATTCCCATTTTCTAACTGCTCGAAATGTTTGTTTTACTAAACAACACTCTGCTGGAAGTTTCTGCTTCCCAGATTTGAAAATTTGACTTGCATGTTGCATAGAACCTCAAAATACAACATCAAACACTTGCTAAACATTACTACATACTATATAGGTTCTAAAGTGAGTTAGAATACTCACTTAAACTTGAAATTGAGCTTGGGCTTTGGATTTGAGCTTAGGAAGCTTGAACACAACCTCAATGGTGGAGACTTCTTCCTAGTTCTTCTTCTCCATCTCCATGTATCTCTTATCTCTCCATGGAGTTCATCTCCTAGCTCTCTCTAACTCTATATGCAGATTGTAAATGGCCAAGGGTGTAATGCATGAATATAGGCATGTTTATATAGAGATGGTGGTGGGATATGTGTCACCATGCATGTGCTAGAGTGTACATGCATGGACAAGTGTCCTAGAGGTGGACAAGTGGCAAGGGAGGTGGTGCCATGTGGTGCATGGGCTGCCATGTGGCCGACCATGTGGGGTCCACCTCGAGTTTTGTGCCACTACCTTGGTTTGCGTGCAAAAGTTTCTCGTTATGCGTGTCGATCTCAGTTTACGTGCAGACATGTATTATTTCTGATGTTCGGGTCCAGGTACAGGACTAAGTTAAGTCTAATTACGGTCGAGTCGGTGCAGTGATTATAGTCTAATTAGTAATTATATTACACTGATACAGTCACACAAATAAAATATTAATATAATAATAGACCAGATATAGAAATTCATAAAACTCGTATTATTGCACGTAGAGAAATTACAGGCATTACATCTTCTACCACCTATTACAGGATTTCGTCCTCGAAATCTGAGTTATCTAGGCACTAAAAAGAAAAGGAAATTTCTCTCGCATTTCCGATTCCAGCTCCCAAGAGGCTTCTCCTTCGTCATGGTGTTTCCACTGAATTTCTACCAGCGGAATCTCTTTGTTTCTCAACTTCTTGATTCCATGATCCAGAATCTTTACAGGTCCTTCAATGAATGTAGCATTGTCATTTACTTCGATATCTTTGAAGTCGATCTCATGTGCCGGGTTATGAAGACATTTCCTTAGCATGCTTACATGGAATACGTTATGAACTCCCGACATCTTGGGTGGTAACGCCAATCTATAGGCGACTTTTCCTACGCGATCCAAAATTTCAAATGGTCCAATGTAGCGTGGCGATAGCTTTCCCTTCTTCTGTCCAAACCTTACCATGCCTCGAACCGGGGAAACTTTCAGGTAAACATGATCTCCCACTTCAAATTCTAGGTCTCGACGTCGTTTATCCGCGTAGCTCTTGTATCTACTTTGTGCTGCCTTCATTCTTTCCTTTACTGTATTGATTCCTTTATTGGTCTCCTGGACTAAGTCTGGTCCCAATAGTTTGCCATCCCCAATTTCAGCCCAACACAAAGGTGATCGGCACGGCCTTCCGTATAGTGCTTCAAATGGTGCCATCCCTATGCTCGAATGAAAACTGTTGTTATAAGCAAACTCAACCAACGGTAAGTGAGTTTCCCACGAACTTTCGAAATCGATTACACAGGCTCGAAGCATGTCCTCCATTACTTGATTCGTCCTTTCTGTTTGACCGTCAGTTTGTGGATGAAATGCAGAACTTAACTTCAGAGATGTTCCCATCGCTTTCTGAAGGCTCTCCCAAAATCCAGCGGTGAATCTCGAATCTCGATCTGATACTATTGACACCGGTACCCCATGTAACCGCACAACCTGTTGCAGATAAAGTCGACTCATCTTCTCGACAGGATAGGTCATATTATATGCAATAAAATGGGCTGATTTGGTTAGTCGATCAACAACTACCCAAATGGCATCATGGTTCTGCTGAGATCTTGGCAATCCCATAACAAAATCCATGGTGATATGCTCCCATTTCCATTCTGGGACTGGTAGAGGTTGTAGTAATCCTGGAGGTCGTTGATGTTCCGCCTTGACTTGCTGGCAAGTAGGGCATTTTGCTACATATTCTGCGACTTCTCTCTTCATGCCTTCCCACCAAAAGTTCCTTTTCAAGTCTTTGTACATCTTGGTTCCGCCGGGGTGTATAGTCATCCTTGACTTGTGGGCTTCATTCAGAATGTCTTCCCTCAAATTATCCGTGTTGGGTACACATAACCTGTCCTTACATTTGAATGCCCTGTCTGTTCCAATATTCCATTCAGTCGGATCCTTTGCTTTCGCCTTCTCAAACCATTTCCTCAATCCTTCGTCCTTCTTTTGAGCTTCGAGTATTCGGTTAATGAGGGTTGGCTGCACCATAAGACATCCAAAAGGTCGTTCAATACCTGGTCTTGTAGTCTGGAAGTCAAATTCTGTTAAGGCTTCTAAGGCTTTCCATTCCCTCATTAAGAGTGAGGCGATTAACCTTTGGGGTTTTCTGCTTAAAGCATCTGCGACTACATTTGCCTTACCGGGGTGGTATTGCAAACTAAAGTCGTAGTCCTTAAGTAACTCCATCCAACGTCGTTGTCTCATGTTTAAATCCTTTTGAGAGAACAGGTATTTCAAGCTTTTGTGATCGCTAAACAAGTCGAACTTCTCTCCGTAGAGATAGTGCCTCCAAATTTTGAGTGCAAAGACAATTGCAGCCAATTCCAAATCGTGCGTAGGGTAGTTTAATTCATGTGGCTTTAATTGCCTAGATCCGTAAGCGATCACCTGACCATTCTGCATGAGTACACATCCTAGTCCTTGATATGAAGCGTCACTATAGATAGTGTACTGTTCACCACTCTTGGGTATGGCTAGCACTGGCGCTGAGGTCAACCTCTCCTTTAATTCTTGAAAGGCGCGTTCGTGCTTGTCCTTCCACTCAAACTTTATATCCTTCTTTGTTAGTCCGGTTAAAGGAGACGCGATCCTTGAAAAACCCTCCACGAATCTCCTATAGTATCCAGCCAATCCAAGGAAACTTCGTACTTCCGATGCGTTGGTTGGTCTATTCCAACTAGAAACTGCGTCCGTCTTGGTTGAGTCCACTGAAATTCCGTTCTGTGAGACTACATGTCCCAAGAATTTGACTTCTTTCAGCCAAAACTCACACTTACTGAACTTAGCATAGAGACGATTTTCTCTAAGTGTCTGAAGTGCAATCTTCACATGCTTCTCGTGTTCTTCATCACTCTTCGAATAAATAAGGATGTCATCGATAAACACGATGATGAATTGATCCAAGAAGGGTCTGAACACCCGATTCATCAAATCCATGAATACCGCCGGGGCATTAGTTAATCCAAAAGGCATAACTAAGAACTCGTAGTGCCCATATCTTGTTCTGAAAGCTGTTTTCGGTATATCTTCCGGCCGGACAAGTAACTGATGGTACCTAGATCGTAAGTCAATCTTCGAAAAGGTCGTCGCTCCTTGTAGTTGATCGAACAAATCGTCTATCCTGGGAAGCGGGTACTTGTTCTTAATAGTAACCTTATTCAATTCTCTGTAGTCGATACAGAGTCGAAGATTTCCATCCTTCTTTCTAACAAATAGAACCGGGGCTCCCCAAGGTGACGTGCTTGGTCTAATAAATCCAAGATCTTCTAATTCTTGTACTTGCTTCTTCAACTCCAGCATTTCCGTTGGGGCCATACGATAAGGAGCCTTGGATATCGGTGTCGTTTCGGGTATCAACTCAATACAAAAGTCGATCTCGCGCTTTGGTGGTAATCCAGAAACGTCCTGAAAGACATCCTCATAGTCTCGGACTATCGGAATCTGAGCGATCGTCAAATCTGAGCCTGTAGTTTCCATAGCAGCTAAACGACTTGTAAGAAAGGCGTCACTAGTAGGGTTGCATTGAAATCTAAAGGGTGCACTTCCAGGTACTGAAAATGTGATCGACCTACCAGCACAATCTAACTTTGCATGATACTTAGTAAGCCAGTCAAATCCTAAGATTACGTCGAATTCCTTCATTGATAGAACAATTAAGTCTGCATATAGGCTCCTATCCTCCAATGTCAAAGTACAGTCCTTGCACACCTTTCCTAGCTTCACGGTCACTCCCAAAGGTGATACCGCGTTCAAGGCTACCTCAAGTGCTTGGGGTACTAAACCCAATCGTCGTACAATCTCAAGGGCAATAAACGAATTTGTAGCACCCGTATCAAAAAGTACTTTAACTCTACTAGCATATAATGAGAGTGTACCTTCCAAGTTCTGCTGTTCCTTTTCATCATAGCCAGCTGCCTCGGGTATGATAGCATTGAGTCGAGCCTTACCAGCTTGGCCTCGAGTAGTAGGCCCATGATAGTTTCCTTTTGGTGCCTTGCATTCCCTGCTTATATGTCCTTTCTTGCCGCAGTTGTAACAGACAACATTAATTCGATTATTGTCCTTGGGGGCTACGCAGTCTTGAACCATGTGTCCTGGGATCCCACATTTGAAGCATCTGCCGTTGTTGTTCCCGGTGGCAGTGGTTGGTACTTGTGGTGCAGGGGGAACCGCGCTCTTATCTCGAGGAAAGATGGGTCCTGGTTTCTTGTCGCTGTTCCATGGACGCTTATTTCCTTGGAAACGAGTCAAAGATCTTCCTCCTGGTCCGCTCCTTGGCGGGGGTGGTCGGTATACCATTTGCTTCGGGCCTTGGCAGCCATCTCTTTCCAAACCTGCTGCTAACCTGACCAAAACCTCGAAAGTTTGATTTAGGTGTCCCAATGTTTGATGCCGGAGGTGCGGATTGAGTCCTCGGTGAAACTTCTTGATCTTCTTTTGAGGAGTGTCAATCATGTGAGGGGCAAAGCGGGACAGGCGTTCGAATTGTGTCGTGTACTCTCTTACACTCCTATTTCCTTGTGTCAAATCGATGAATTCTTTCTCTTTCTGGTCCTTTTCATCGTCAGGGAAATACTTTTCCAAAAACTTCTCCCGAAAGGTAGTCCATGTCATCCTCCTTGAAGCTTCTACTCCAATAGTTGCTCGCTCGGCTTCCCACCAATCGGCTGCCGCATAAGTGAGTTGGAAAGTGGCGAGACGGCGCTTCTCTATCTCAGGGCATTCGATTGATTCAAAGATACGATCCATATCCCTTAGCCATTGCTCTGCTCGCCAGGATTCACCGGTGCCGTCGAACCTATCAGGACGCAAAGCCCTGAATCCTTCCATCAATCTGTCGCGTGTCTGAGGTGGTGGTCTTTGGCGATTGTCATTGTTGTTGCCGTTTCCATTCCCGTGGTTGTTGCCTATCTGGTCCAGACGCTGCAGAAATGCGCCAAAGATTCCAGTAGGATCGATTCCTTCAGGAATGGGATCTGGTGATCCTCCATTTCGATTTCTTCTTCGTATTCCCGCCATTGTGCTTGTGTGCTTATGTACCTACATGAATATCTATCGGTTACTCTCCAATCCTAAACAGGGATACGAGATATCAACGGCTGAATGTATAGATAGCAATTCTAATATAAGTACATAACCTATCAAGCATTCACATTATCATGCAGAGCATCATATAAAAGAAATAAGTCTTTAATGATAACTTAAAATATTTTCATAGTACAACACAGCTACAAAGAAAACGTTTACATAGAAAAGGCGTACATGTTACTACTAACACGTGTCACAAGCCTGAATACGGCTATATACACAAAAGATGGGCTACTAGCCCTATTACAAGTAAAGCTCTAGATATTGGGAATCCTATCCCAAAATTCTTCCACATCCATCCGGGATGTAATAAGGTACCATGCTAATCACAAAACTATCTTAAGGTTCATATCTTAAGTGTGTAGGACAATCGGTGCACACTTCTTAACCTAAGGCTTTGATACCAAAAATCCCTGTCACGCCCCGGCGTAGCCAAAATAGGGAAAAATTTTGAATTTTCCATCTTGGACCCTGAGGCACGTGACTGGTTGCATTACCGAATTGTCCTCACCAAATGCTAATGATAAACAACATAACGAAAGGGATAAAACCAACAGCAGCTAACAAGGATATATTATAATAAGAGGCCACAATACTAGTTAACTATTACATCATGGTAGATACATCAGAGTCTTATGGCTCTAGGGCATTACAGAACTATTACAAAAGATAGATGAAATCCTCTGCTAGAGGTTACAACCAAAAACATTTACACAGACATCCACTAGTCTTCTCTCTAACTAGCATATCCATAGCCATCTTCGGTGTACCCTTCCTCCATGATCTCCTCTTGCGTAGCATCACCCGTGTACTCATCACCTGGATAAGCTGGACATGGGAATGTCCAGCGACATGAACGTCGTCAGCTTATGAAAGCTGAGTGAGAAAACTAAATCAAATGGAACTTATATAGTCACACACAATAAGGAATATATTTACTACTTTTTATTACGTCTATTAAAGTTCTCTCTCGTTCTCACCGTCGGACTATAACCACTTACGTGCCCATACAGGCATTCGAAGAGAAAATAAACAATCGATATAACTCGCTTCTACATCTCGGAACATTATCACAGTCCATTACCGAAGTCTATTTCGGAGTCCTAACTCCAATTAACAATGCCAAAAAGGCTGTCACTATTGCACAACTAAATTACTTTGTACTTGCCAATTGTAACCAATCCCTCTTTCGTTAACCAAACCATCTTACACTGATCAAACCATCTTTTATTGACCAAAACCATCTCGCACTGACTAAACCATCTTTTATTAACCCAAAACACTTGTTACCTTCACTTTGTCACGAAGAACCACCACTTCTCCATCACGAAGAACCGAAGCATTTACGGAGTGCAAGAACATCCATTCCATCACATAGAACCGAAAGGAGTCTTCACTCTAAGAAATACCGTTTCATCATCACGAAGAACTGAAACGTTTAAGGAGTGCAAGAACATCCATTCCATCACTAAGAACCGAAAGGAGTCTTCACTCTAAGAAATACCGTTTCATCATCACGAAGAACTGAAACGTTTATGGAGTGCAAGAACATCCATTCCATCACTAAGAACCGAAAGGAGTCTTCACTTTAAGAAATACCGTTTCATCATCACGAAGAACTGAAACGTTTACGGAGTGCAAGAACATCCATTCCATCACTAAGAACCGAAAGGAGTCTTCACTCTAAGAACCAACACTTCTCCATCACAAAGAACCGAAGTGTTTACGGAGTGCAAGAACATCCATTCCATCACTAAGAACTGAAAGGAGTCTTCACTCTAAGAAACACCACTTCGCCATCACGAAGAACCGAAATGATACACAACTTTCACATTCGTCAACCACCCTTTTTTTTTTCCACTATCTTGACCTCCGCTGCCCAGATTACCTATCCGACAATTATCCTTAGCATAATCTGCTTCTAACATAGCATAACCGACCCTTACGTTTTCCCGACCGCACATTCGTCACTCATTTCGGAATTTAGTACATTAAAGGACTTCCGAATATATACTATCGAAGTTACGTTTATACATCCGTCACCCTGTTTTATGTCGTAATATACTTACAATGGAAACTTATCCAATCACTATCAACGCAATAATTGTGCCGTACAACATACTTATAGCTTGGGTATGAACTCTCTATGGTCATCACACTATATTCATAACAACGGAAACCTAGCGTGTAGCTCGTGGATTTAATACCAATAATATATATATATGAAGCCCCTAACATACTCATCTACTCGATAGCACTACCATAGCACAAGATATCCATATCCACACAGGTATCGGTAAGCAAGCATCATTAATAAACACATCATACAAGTAGTTATACAATCTGCCAGGAATTAATTTTACTATGTTGACTGAATTGATATGATTTATTTGGACATGATAAATTGATTTGTAGATCAAACTCAAAACTAGAACATTGTAGATAATTGGATTAGCTTCATGTACAAAAAAATCTAGCTTCAATTGCATTTTTGAGCTGCTCAAAACATTTATTTTACTTAGACATTTCTATATTTTCGGACTGCTCTGTCCCAGATTTATAGCACTGCGTTGCATGTGCATTTTACCTATCAAGGAGTCATTTTTAGACTAGGCTATAGAAGAGTTATTTGTAGATAAATGAGTTAGCTTTCTCCACAAAAAAACCTAGCTTAATTCAGATTTCGTAGCTGCTTAAAACACTCATTTTACTAAACTACATTCTGCTAGAGGTTTCTCTTTCTCAGATTTAAAGTACTTCGTTGCATGTACATTTCACCTATGAAGAAGTGATTTTCAGACTGAGCTATAGAAGCGTTATTTGTAGATAAATGAGTTAGCTTTCTCCACAAAAAAACCTAGCCTCATTCCCATTTTCTAACTGCTCGAAATGTTTGTTTTACTAAACAACACTCTGCTGGAAGTTTCTGCTTCCCAGATTTGAAAATTTGACTTGCATGTTGCATAGAACCTCAAAATACAATATCAAACACTTGATAAACATTACTACATACTATATAGGTTCTAAAGTGAGTTAGAATACTCACTTAAACTTGAAATTGAGCTTGGGCTTTGGATTTGAGCTTAGGAAGCTTGAACACAACCTCAATGGTGGAGACTTCTTCCTAGTTCTTCTTCTCCATCTCCATGTATCTCTTATCTCTCCATGGAGTTCATCTCCTAGCTCTCTCTAACTCTATATGCAGATTGTAAATGGCCAAGGGTGTAATGCATGAATATAGGCATGTTTATATAGAGATGGTGGTGGGATATGTGTCACCATGCATGTGCTAGAGTGTACATGCATGGACAAGTGTCCTAGAGGTGGACAAGTGGCAAGGGAGGTGGTGCCATGTGGTGCATGGGCTGCCATGTGGCCGACCATGTGGGGTCCACCTCGAGTTTTGTGCCACTACCTCGGTTTGCGTGCAAGAGTTTCTCGTTATGCGTGTCGATCTCGGTTTACGTGCAGACAGGTATTATTTCTGATGTTCGGGTCCAGGTACAGGACTAAGTTAAGTCTAATTACGGTCGAGTCGGTGCAGTGATTATAGTCTAATTAGTAATTATATTACACTGATACAGTCACACAAATAAAATATTAATATAATAATAGACCAGATATAGAAATTCATAAAACTCGTATTATTGCACGTAGAGAAATTACAGGCATTACAGAAGGGTTGACTCATATGGATAAGACAAAAAAAATGAATGAAGCTCGCTAGGTTAAAAACCCAAAAGGGCACCTAGGAAAAAGTTAGAGCAGAAAAAAGATGAATAGAAAAGGCTTGCTAGGATGAAAACTCGAAAGGGCTCCTAGGAAACAGTTAGAGCGAAAAAAAAAAAAAAAGAAGAGAAAAAAAAAAAAAAAAAAAAAGAGAAAAGAGTGAAGGCATTATACCATAATCGAACCTGTGCTTACTAAGACGAACCTAATCGTGAAATGCTCTGAGCATCAGTTTTGACCTTAGCATTGAATTTAAATCAATTCAGCTCAAATCTTGTTCTGTCAAAACTTTCTTGAATCTAAATGTGATTGAGGTTGAAATTCATCACCTTGACCAAACTTAAAACATCATTTTTCCTAAGATCAATAGTCTCATGCCATGATTGAACTACGTTTGACCTAATTCTCACTAGGGGATACATAGGCAACCTCTCAAAAGGTTCAGTCTCAACCGTGTTGAAACCCAATGCTTTGGGTCTTGTCATTATTAAAACTCTACTTCTCAGTCCTAATATTGTCTTAAACCAGCTCCCTTGTTTGGAACTACATTTGAGTTGATTCCCTTAGGGTATACGTAGGCAACCTCTCAAAAGGTTCGGTCTTAACCGTTGACTCAAACCCATTTATCCTTCACACTAGGGGCAAGTCGCCCTTGAATTTTCTACTTTGCCTTAACACTAGGGGCAAGGCCCCGCCATGAACTTTAAAGTCAAAATTTTGCGTGACGAACAAATCCCTAGATGAAGGGTTTCCTCCAATGTCAAACAAATCATTATTATTTGATCTCCATGCCAAGCCCAACCCCTTATCATACACAAGGGGCAAGCCACGCGAGTCAAATTTTCGCTCTTTGATTGGGAATGAATGTTTGATGGCTATATTGTGAAGGGAGTAATGAATTGATTAAGAACATGATTAGGGAGAAATTTTCATTCCTTGAATTTATATGTGAACTCTCATCTCAAAGAAATAGATGAATAGTGTAATAGTAAAATATATCATGTGCAAGGTACATCACTCATGATAAGGAGTCAAGAGAAAATAGAAAAAAGAGGTATGATTTGATTGTTTTCTTAGTGTCTCTAGTTGAGTTTCAAATTTGAGTTTGAGTCATAGAGTTGTAGACTTGTGGGTGTATCTTGAGAAATAAATTGAGAATTTTGAAAAGTAAAGAGGAAATGAGGAGTGTATACTTCTGAAATGAGCCATATTCACAGCATTAGTGCATCATCAAGCATCAACGTTTAAATTAGGGGAAATGTTCACGTCTCTCAGATTTCATAAATTTAATCCCCATAATTTTGAAGGAATCCATAACAATGATTGTACAATGCATATGTCGTTCGCCTTTGGCGGCTCCACAATGTTTCCCCTTTAAGAGTAGTTCGCCTTTAATGGCTCCACAAGCTTTTTACAATTGAACGGGTGTCCCCAGCATAGCATGAAGACTCTATTGCATATTCTAGTTTCATGCACCACACTTATTGTTTACCACAAATGGCTCAACGGTGTGATTTCTAAAGAGTAGTTGGCCATTATAGGCCCTACATGTTATTGATAGTTAAGTGAACATCCCTCAGAGTTTCATGAACATATGCATTTGCATATGTTTTGAGATATACACTGCATTCATTGTTTGCCTTAAATGGCTCTATATTTGCGTATCTTTGAGAGTAGTTTGCCTTCCAGGCACTACATAAGTGTTGATTGCTGAGCGGGCAACCCCCGCATTTGCACATTGGTTTTAATGACCATCCTTGCTAAGTTGTACATCGTAACCGTTGTTCACCTTAAGTGGCTAAACAATGTGCTTCCTTGAAAGTAGTTCGCCCCTTTGGCTCTACATTACATTTAACTGATAAGCGGGCAACCGCCACATTTGCATATTGATTTTATTAAGCATCATTTTAAGTTATACATTTGTATATGCATATAAATCCCCAGTAGAGCAATTAGTCAAATCAACAATGCATTAGTTTTCTAGAGTCTCCTGTATTGTTTCATTGATTGTGTTGAACATATTTTGAGTCATGCATGGTGTCCTTGGTTTGCCTTAAATGGCTCTGGAAGTACCTTTTTCGCAATAGAGTGATGTCACATATATGTTCAATTCCTCAGTAGAATAGTTTGCCTTCTAGTGCTACATATAAAGATCTCTGTGTCTTAGCTTTCTACATCTCAGCCTCCGCTCTCTGCTCTCATCATCTCTGCACTCCATACTTAGCATGAAGTGCTACGTATGGAGATCTTTGTGTCTCAACTCTCTATATATCAGCCTCTTCTCTCTGTTCTTAGCATCTCTACAATCCCTACTTAGCAAGAAGTGCTCCATATAAAGATATATGTATCTCAGCCTCAACTATCCGTAAACGCTAGTGATGTTCGCTGTAACTGGGTCATCACTGCATCTTCCAGGCATAGTTTGCCTTAAGTGGCTCGATGGACCCTATTTGTCTCCACCTAGCCCAAAGAGCTATATAGAGAGATGTTGTAAAGCCCTCAAGATGAGGCAAACTCATCATGATTCCTCTAGATTGAGGCACAACTTATCATCCCAGATTGGACACCCCTATTGAATGGTCCTAGATTGGACACCCCCGTTGTATCATCCTAGATTGGACACCTCTTGTGATCATATATGGTTCTGGATGGAACAATCCCCGAGTATCTTGTATGTTAGCATTAGTTTGAGTCTCATATCATTCATTGTGTTTTAATTGAATTATTTCTTGCATATATGGTATGCTATTTGAACTACGGTTGGTCTAATTTCCTATAAATGAATACGTAGGCAGCTCTTTCAAGTGCGACTACTTGATTTATGAGATTTTCTTTGTGTGCTTGCATGTTTTGATTTTCTTCTAGAAGTCTTCTGAACTCACTAAACGGATTTCATACTTTGACATTCCCTTATGACGTGCATTGCTTTCAAAGCTCTATCAAAGAAGGGCAAATTGTAGACACCCTATTTTGGTTCGTCCATTCGACAAAAGGAACCTCGCCTCAAGAATAACCCGATGAATGGAATTAGGATTTATTGATTGTATGAAGTAGAACTTTGTGAAGTATCATGGTCTCTTTGACACATTAGAATAACCTCTAGGAAGACTTTGGTATGTTAAAGACTCAATTTAGAGACAAAATCCCATGTTCAGATAGTCATTTCACATGAAATGACAAATATCGCCTTGATTGAGCAAATTTTAGAACTCAGGGTGGGATCCCGAGAGCTTCCTTCACAAAATATTCATAAATTAGCCTAAAATAATGCCCCAAGCCCTCATGATATCGAAATAATGCTTAGGAGAATTTTTGTGCCAAAATAAGCCTTCTACGCATCTCTAGTTAGCTCATTTTCGGAGTCAAACTCACCTTTTTTTTTATCATAACTCAAACTTTACAAATTTATTTTTGTATGAAACCAAAAGCATTGAAAACTAGACTTCCATACCTTTCCAATGGTATTGCACAAGCCCAAAAATGATAACTGAGGTGAGAGAATGAAGTCCAGGAAGTTCAGGGTAAAAATATAACTTTTCAGGCGAAGTGCCATAGTGGGACTCAAAGAGAGCCACACAGCTCTCAAGATGGCCGTGTTGCCTTTAGAATGTGCCACTATGGCATTCAACCCCAAAACTCAATCTGAGCCGTCCATTTGTTCCCAATCCGCATGAACTAGCATAAATTCGACCAATCAGAGTTACATACATCCAAAACCTCTTAGGTACACTTCAAATAGCCTATGTACAAGCTTTTAAAGCTTGTAGTTGCGTAACACATTGCAAAAAGCATAGCCCAATTTCCAAACTATAAATAAGGGCCTTCCCCTCTCCATCCAATGCACCAGAAAATCCTGAGAACTAGAGAGGGCTCAAGGATACCCTATTGGAGGATTCCGAAGCACTCATCAAAGTTTATGGGAATAGTTAAATATTTTAGTTTTAGGGTTCTGATCCTAGAGATCGTAGTGCTAGCATAGCTATACTGGAGGAAGATTCTAAGGGAAGTTCTTGGGGTAAGCTTTCTTCTCCTTCTTTTCTTTCTTTGTTTTCATTGTTTTCCTTAGTTTAGATCTTTGTAGTTCTTATTTTAGATTTTTTTTTCTTGTTTGTTCATAGTTGTTCTTCCTTTCTTAGTAGTTTCGATCTTCTAGGCTTTTAGGTTAGCCTACTATCCTGTTTATGGATAGGCTATCCCTAGTGGTCCCTATTCCAACCATGGAATAGCCACTATTAGTCAGATTGGTAGCCAAACCATGGATATTCCAATCTCAGTAGGGACCATGAAACCCTAATCCTCTCTTATTGCTTATTCTTATCTAATCAAGTTTAATCTTATTCATGCTTATCCATGCATGTATTCATATACTATCCACTCGTAGAATATTAGGATATCCTGATTTAGGGTTAGACATGCATATATGCACCTATTACTCATGTTTCGTTATTATGTTTTTATTTTCCTAACCTTAATTAATAGGAAGCTATAATAAGGAATGCTATGCTATCCTGGGTAAGTCTGGCTAGCTAGTACTTTGGATATGAAGGATCTGGGAGAGGTAAGCTATATCCTTGGGATAAAGCTCTTTCATGATCATAAGAAAAATTAAGTTAGTTATATTGAAAAGGTACTAACTAGGTTTTCCATGGATAATTCGAAAAAAGGTTAATTACCTTTCAGGAATGGTTTACCATTTTCCAAGGACCAGTGTCTTAAGTCACAGGAGGAGAGGAATCACATGGTAGAAATTCCCTATGCCTCGGCAGTGGGAAGTCTCATGTATGAGATGTTATGCACTAGACTAGATATCTATTTTTCCATTGGCATGGTCAGTAGGTATTAGTCGAATCTTGATCCAGAGCACTGAATAGCCATTAAGCACATTCTTATGTACTTGAGATGAAAAGAACTAAAGATTACATGCTTATGAACGACAAAGATGAAATAATTCCAGTAGGATGCACTGACTCAAACTTTATACCAGATAAGGATTTGAGAAAGTCTAAATTTGGTCATCTCTTTACCCTTGGAATTGGTGTTGTTTGATAGAGAAGCATTAAGCAGAAATGCATTACAGACTCAGCTACAGAAGCTGGGTATGTGGCTGCTTATGAAGTAGCAAAGGAAGCTGTTTGGCTCAAGAAGTTCCTTATGGAGCTAGAGGTGGTACCATTATCATTGTCACCTATTACACTTTATTGTGATAATCGTGAGGTCGTGGCTCAGTCCAAGGAGCCAAGGAACCACAAAAAGGGAAAGCGCATAGAAAGGAAGTATCATCTCATTCGAGATATAATCCAGCGTGGAGATGTGACTATTACCAAGATTGCCACTGCTGAAAATCTTGCAGATCTGTTTACAAAAGCTTTGCCACGGAAAGTCTTTGATCGTCAACTAGATAGTCTAGGTCTTAGATGTAATGGGCTATGAGTACAAGTGGGAGTTTGTTAGGATTGTGCTCTCAAACCCAATCTTTATGTATGTGACATTTGGCATTTTATATATGGATATCATTTATACATTTAATTGTGTATGTTTCATAAGATGAATGTTTGTAATCCTTATATATCATAGTAAGTAATTCGTATATGTTTGAGATACATGCGCATAAGATACGAATTACTGGTATTTGATATTTAGAATTGTCACAGTGAATGATGAGACTAGATATCTCATCAGGTATACATTATAGCATTATTAACTACTATTAGATGAAGTAATGAATCTCAATCACTAGAGTATGACTCTTGGTTAATGTGCTAGTGCTTATAGTGCATTGACAGACCATGAGATTCTTGTGGACATATAATAGTTCAACAGTCAATAGGAACTCATAACATATATAAGGTACGTGTTCTTAATCTTGAGAGGATTATGGACACAGACTATGGATATGACTGCTTTGACTTACCAATCAGTGAGGTCTTCAAGATCAACACTTAGGTATCTTTGGTAAGTCATGTTCATAGGGTTGTGAACATATATTGTCAAGATAGAATCTATCCTCTAATAAAGAGTAAGCATTCCCTTGATAATGTCACCAAGTTGATTACTGAGAACTACAGTCTTGTTGATAAGTAGTTATCAATATGTTTGGTAATTATGAGAGGCGAATAAAACTCAAGGAATGGAAGATGTAATCATAATTCAGGTTGACAGTAACAGTTATCTGACTACCTGAATGTGATTATGAATGCTGACGGTAAAGGAACCTTAGTACACCATAACAGTCTAGTTATCATTTCGAATTTGTTCTTTTGAGTTAGAGTGCAGTTATCGTTATTTAGTGGAGTTAACATTAACTAATCAGTTGGTTAATTAGCTTATCAAAGAGTTTTATCATAGTGATTAACAACTGATCTGAGCCAATAATAAACAACATAGGAAGTCCCACTCTTAGCTTCGTAAGAATACTTGGAAAGGCAGGAAGAGGGAGTTTGATCGATTGAACTAGTTTCGATCAATTGAAGAATGGGTGCTTTCGATCGATCGAAGATGCTTTGACCGATATAATGTCTGATCGATTGAAAGTGTTTTGATCGATTGAAACCCAAAGGTCAGTTTGAAAACCTATAAATAGGAGAACTGCGTGCAGAAAATTTTTGAATGTTGTTTTACTACCCCAACTCTCCAGAAATCAATTTAGGGTTTTTCTAGCCTCCTATATCCTCTCTATTGGTTCCCACAAGCCCTAGCTTGTCCGGCAAGTATTCGAGGAGTCATAAGGGTGCAGATCACTAGGAGGAAATTGGTGCACGCTAAAGGAAGAAAACAAAATTAGAATTGGGTTCAAAACCAGAAGGTAATAATCTTATCCCTATCATCCCTACACATCTATAGAATTGATGATTAGTAGATCCATGGCAACCAACAAACTTTTGAAACTAATTTTCTGCTATGTTTATATTTACATTTTTCAAAACCTAAATCCATCAACAAATACCTATCTAATGAATATATTGATCATCTGATACAGAATGAGATTTTGTCACATTTGACTGCACCTGGTATTCCACAGCAGAACGATGTAGCAGAAAGAAGAAACTGGATGCTTTTAGATATGACTAGGTCAATGATGAGTTATTCGGAGTTTCCATTATTCCTCTAGGGTTATGCTTTGGAAATCTCTATGTACATACTAAATCTTGTTCCAAGCAAATCTATTTCTAAGACACCACAATAGAAGTGGATTGGACGCAAGCCCGCTTTGCAACATCTCCAGATATGGGGGTAACCAGCACATATGCTGAAAGGAAAGATGAGCAACCTAGAAACACGATCGAAAGTATGTTACTTATAGGGTATCCAAAGGGTACTTATGGTTGGTATTTTTATAATCCAATAGTACAAAAGGTACTTTTCAGTGTAAATGTTGTTTTCTTGGAGGATGATTATATCATGAACCGTAAACCTAATTAAGGGATGATAGATCTTGGAGAAATCGATGGAGAGTCCTCAATTCCTCCAATAGTTAAAAATGATATAAGACAAGAAAATACAACATCTTCACCCAATTCTGCCTCGGTACCTCATCGTAGTAGGAGGATGGTCAGCTAGCCTGATAGATACATGTTCTTAGGAGAAGTTTTTGAAGCTCTCCATAGAACCTGAATCTGATCTTGCCATGTACAAAGAGGCAATGGCTGATGTTGATTCAGACCATTGGGTTAAAGCTATGAAGGTTGAGATGGAATCTATGGATTCCAGTTAGTTTTGGGATCTTGTAGAAACACCTGCCAATATTAAACCCATTGGCTGCAAGTGGGCCTACAAGAGGGAAAGAGGATGACGGAAAGGTTGAGACCTTTAAAGCGAAGCTTGTGGCGAAAGGTTATACTCAGAGAGAGGGCATTGACTATGAGGAAAACTTCTCACCAGTAGCCATGCTTAAGTCCATCAGAATACTCTTATCTATTACAGCATGCCTTGATTTTGAAATCTAGTAAATGGACGTCAAGACTGCTAGCAGAAAAGGTAATTTGGTATGTAAGCTGCAAAAGTCTATTTATGGACTTAAGTAGGCATCCAGGAGTTGGAACATTAGTTTTGACCAAGTGGTCAAGTCGTTTGGTTTCATACAGAATCTGGATGAACATTATGTGTACAAGAATTGTGATGGAAAAGTGGTTCTTGGACTTTATGTTGATGACATTCTACTCATTGGGAATGATGTAGGGGCAATGTCAACAATCAAGGTTTGGCTATCTAGTACTTTTGGCATAAAAGATCTAGGAGAGGCGAGCTAATCCTTGGGATAAAGCTCTTTCGAGATCATAAGCAAAAGATAATGGGATTATCACAAGCCAATTATATCGATAAAGTACTAACTAAGTTTTTCATAGATAACTCAAAAAAAAGTTTATTACCTTTCAGGCATGGTCTAGCATTCTCCAAGGATCAGTGTCCTAAGACACAAGAGGAAAGGAATCTCATGGCAGGAGTTCTCTATGCTTCGGCAGTGGGAAGTCTCATAGTCTTATGTATGCAATGTTATGCACTAAACTAGATATCTATTTTGTTGTTTGCATGGTTAGTAGGTATCAGTCAAATCCTGGTCCAGAGCACTAGACCAGCTGTCAAGCATATTCTTAAGTACTTGAGAAGAACTAAAGATTACATACTTATGTATGGCGGGGATAAGTTAATTGTAGTAGGATACACTGACTCAGACTTTTTGTTAGATAAAGAATCGAGAAAGTCTACATCTGGACATCTCTTTGCCCTAGGAGGTTGTAATACCCTATATTTTGGAGTATATATAAATAATACTTTATACTAATTCCTGGATACTTGTATGACCTTTATTTTTCTTTTGGTGAATTTTTTTTCCAATCGATTGCCCTTGTATCCTAATAGATTGCCACTTTTTAGATACCAATCGATTGCCATCTTTCCCAATTGATTACAATTTTGCCGACTTGAATTCATTACATGGCACTAACCCAATCGATTGCCACTGATCCCAATCGATTGCCACTTGTAGAGATAAGTTTTCAACTTTGCTTCGTGGATTGACATGTGGCACTTTTATTCTCTATATATATGGCCTCATTTCTTCCCTTGGGACTGTTATTACAAAGTAGGGTTGAGAGAGGGAGATTGTATACATATATATACACACATCCATATATATCTATATATACATACACACAGTGCTCTAGGTAGCAGAGAAGAGAAGAAGGAGAAGAACAAGAAGGAAAGAAGGAAGAAGAAGCAAAATGAAAATAAAGACAAATGAAAATTTCAGCTAATGAGATCTTTGCAAGGTTTAGTCATTCAAAATTCATTTTTCCTTCCTACACGCTACTAGATTCATAAGTAGTAGCTTCGTTCATTAAAATTTTTGAAACTCATTCTTCCATTGCTTAAATTCGTTTTCGTAAACTATTCCCTTCACCATATGCCAACCATAACTATTTGACGAGGTAAAATGGAAGGGAACAACCCCTAGAAAGATAGGTTTGAGCTTTCGGCTTCTTGTGTCAATAGAGAAGTGCACGGGCCAATCCAATCATCTATTGTTTGATGAGCCTCGCAAATATTCGTTGTCTCCACGTATAGATCCAATTTCGGGTATCATTTCTCGAATTTCTTGCCAACTTTAGTCCTCATATACTTCAAACGGTATAAAGTTAGAAACTTGGTGGCCTAGAAACGCCAGATATCTACAGACTACACGTGAACTTCAATCAAACATTTGTGTGTTCGACCCCCATTTTGTTACAAACTTTCCCAACAAGTTCATTATATTGAGCGTTGGTTCTCAAGCGAATTAACCTTTGACTGTTGCTATCATAATATAGACCCACCAGTCCGTAACACATGTTCCCCCAATATAGCATTACGGTCGCAACGCTATTCATTTTAACACCTTCACATTTGAAATATCAAGTCTAAGTAATCAAACATAATTATATTTAATGTTAAATACGAGAACGTAAGTTCAATTCAATGTTAAACTAGAAATTATTTCTCAAATTATTATCATTTCTTTCCTACTTTCCTCGTTGTTTTCCTTATTAACCAAATGAAGGAAATAGTTTTCCTCTATTTTTCTTTTCTTTTCCTTCCCTAAATCAAAGAACAAAACAAAAATAAAAATAAAAATAAAACCATACAAATCTAGAAGTAAAATAGAGAAATAGCTATTTTTTTTCCAAAAATACAAATCAAAACAAAAGTGAACCCAAGGCTGAAAATGTGGAAATTGACCATGACGGAAAAGAAAAGGGAAAGGAAAGGCTTTGGCTGGATTATGAATTTCTCGATGAAAAAGGGAAACAAAAACAAGAAGTAAAAATAATTCCGTCATGTTTTTCCTTATATTTTCCTTCATGGTTTAACAACATAAAAAATTTAAAGTTTTTAGAATATAATCGTAGTATATGAATAAAAGAATGAAAATGATTCACAAGTTTCAAAATGTTTAATTTAATTTTAAATTTTCTATCTTCCTCATCGATTTTGTTATTAATGAAACAAAGGATAATGTTTTCCTCTATGTTTTCCTTTTTTTTCCCTCACTAAATCCAAGAACCAAACAATGCCCTAAAGCATAATGGGTGTAATTTGTGTAATGTGTGTGTAGTGTGAGTATGTGTAGTGTGTGTGTGTGCCTATCTCCGTGTGTGGCTATGTGTGTGCTCGTGCGCGTATCTATGTATTCGTGCTGTGATCAAGTGTGTTACAGAGAGAAGAAAAAGAAGAGAGAGAAAAAGATAGAGAGAGATATATAGAGAGAGAGGGAAAGACTTACAAATTTAGGGCTCCAAAGGGACAAGAGAGAGAGAGAGAGAGAGAGAGAGAGAATGTGAAGGGTAAAAATGAATGATGAGGGAAGGAAGAAGTAAGAACAGAGGAGTTATACGTCCAGTCTTGTCAACCTGAAGTCGCAAGTTGAACTTGCGACTTCAAAACGACGCGTTTTGAACTTGCGACATGAAGATGTCACAAGTGCAACTTTTTTTGCAAGAAACTTGCAACTTCAAAAAATTGATGCATTTAAGAAACAAGTTGAAAAGCTGATAGGTTTGGGAAATAAGTTGGCCCAATAGATAGTTGGAGTAAAAATTCCATTGAAATTGTTAGGGTTCACTTTAAAAAAATAGTATGGTACTTGAATATATATTTTTCCTTGATCTTAAGAGGGAGAAAAAAGATTACAAACACACAAACCAACACCTTGGTCTAATGGCATCATGATTTGAAGTATTGACCGATACCAAGTCGTACTGATTAACTCAACTTGGCGATGAATGGAGTCACATCAAGTATTTCTCAGGTTACAAATTTTATCCAAACAACATCATATCTTAGTACAACTCGAATGTATTGACTATACATACCAAGATAGTGTCATCTTGGGAGAAGTCTATTAGAACATAATTAATAACACATATTAAGCTAATCAGGATTTTGAATCTGCATGATTTCACATAATCTGTCTGATACGTACAAAAATATTCATCTAGGGTCAATCTCAACCACTTCAGCAAGGAGTACCATACCACCCGATCCCAGCCAAGGGGTCGGGAACTCTGCCCGGATCTGCCCTGTCATAGAGGTTATCCTGGAGCTCTTCATGGCATGCTCTAGAACGTACCGGACAGTTTCCTATCTCAATTAGAAGACTTATGGAAAGAGTAGATAGCTCCCTAATCTTGTTAGGAGACTCCCATGATTTGTGCTAATCAGTCCCTATTTGATTGTACAGCCTTATCGAGCCACTTACCTTGTACTAGTGGACTAGTGGACTCTTGCATCTATAAAAGAGCCCACTCACCCTCTTTAAAGTGGGGCCTTCTTATTCTATAGAATCGCAACATTGCACACACACACCCTGCTCGGCTGGTCTCTGGTAGCTCTAAGCTCTTGTTGGTTCACCAAAGATCCCCCGGCGACTTTCGTATGATAGTGCAAGTGCTCTGACACACAACGTGGACGTAGGTTCCTTCATTAACAAAGCTGAACCACGCTCAAATCTCTCTTGATTAATTCTTCTTACCTACAACCAAATTTAGGCATCACCAGTTTGGCGCCGTCTATGAGAAGCAACAGTTTTTCTCCAAAAAAAATCCGTTACTGATCAACATGCAGCCGAAGAAGGGTAAGAAGACTGCTGCTCCAACGGGTAAGGCGGACTCGCAGGTCGGGAAATCGGCGGCCTCCATAACCTCAGAGTAGATTACCACAGCCCTTATGCAACTCCTAGAGGGCCAGTGCAAGCTCAGCAGCAAATCAAAGCGCTGCTGGCCCGACAGGACAAGCACCCTCAAGCTGAGGATCATCTTAAGAATGACGTGCGTGATCACATGCCCGTGCAGACTCGACGGCATGCCCATACTGTACCGGTATCCCCCCCAACTTTTGAGCAGTCCAGGAACGACGAGCGTAGCTGTGGCCCAAGCGAACACAGTGACGAGTTTGGGCCAACCATAACCGAGCGGGGAACGCCAGAGAGATCATCAGTAACAGACACGCTGCTAGAAGGGTAGGGCAAGAACAAATAGCCCGGGAATCAGCCCGAGAACACCTGGCCAAGAGCCATAGGGATCTTGGGCACACGATTACTCAGAGTCAAAGTCATGCCCCATCCTTGAGGACAACACGCTTTGAAGAAGAGGCTTCATCATCCGACCCGACCTACCGCACTGATACAGTGCGAGAGACCAAAAAAGAGGACGTTAGGGCCCAAATTAATGACCTGTACAACAAATTATGAAGTTAAACTGCAGGCCAGGTCGCGACTACACCAACACTGAAACTAAATCACCCTTTACTGTTCGGATCACAGGATTTCCCATTCCTCGTAAGTTCAAGCATTCACATCTTGACTCTTATGACGGTTCGGGGAGTCCTGTCGATCATGTTCGGACTTACAAGGCTCAGATGGCGTTAATTACCAATGCCGATGAACTGCTCTGCCTAGCCTTTCTAGCACCCTCAAAGGTCTAGCCGCACAGTGGTTCCACGTACTAAAGCCCTGAACGGTCGACAATTTTAAGGCGCTCAGCAAGCTCTTTGTTAGCCAGTTCGTAGGGATGCTCGACCGATCATAGACAGACACCCAATTACTAGCCGTCAAGCAGCATAAGGATGAATCCCTAAAAGATTATGTTAACCATTCAATCAGCAAAAGCTTTAGATCCGTAACCTGAACAAAACGATTGTAATCACAGTCTTCTGCTCGGGGGTTTAGCACACCAATGTTTGATCAGCCAGCCACCCTGGTTGAACTCTCAGAGAGGGTTGGGAATTACATTGACAGAAAGAGTTCCTGAAGTCTAAGTGCGCTAGCTTCACGGGAGATGAGTCCCCAAAATCTAAGCAGAATTACGAGGGTTCTGAAAAGGGCTCGAGAAAGAAGCCAAAGTAGGATCAGCAAAGAGGCGGTCAGGATCAGGCCCCGATCACCTTCATACCTCTGTCCCGGCCTATCCAGGAAGTCATGGTCTCCGCCGAGGCTCAGAGGTTGCTCAAATAACTGATAAAGCTAAAGAGGCTACCTGAGAAGAGAAATTAGGACAAGTATTGCTGGTACCACAAAGATCATGGTCAAGACACAGAGGACTGCTTTAAGTTAAATATTGGCATTGAAAAACTAATCGAGGAGGGTCAACTCACTGAATTTGTCACTGTAGATAGACTACCTCAACCAGACACCTGAGTTCCCGAGCAACCTCAACCGCTCGGTCATATCAATGTGATCTTTGGAGGAATAACGGGCAAAGGGGACTTACAGTCAGCCAGAAAGAGGCATGTTCAGGCATCCCGAGTGGATGTCATGTATGTCCAATCAGTAAACTCCCCACCGATCGATGTCCTGACGTTCTCATCCAATGATGTAAAGGACCTGCACTGCCCCTACGATGATCTGCTACTAGTGATGTTCTCCATAGCCAATTAATTATGTGGTAAAGAGGGTGTTAGTAGACACAAGCAGCTCCTCAGAATTCTATTAGCCTCAGCCTTTGATCAGTTTAAGATATCAAGGGACAGGCTCCGACCGGTGGCCACTCCCTTAGTAGGTTCCCATCAAGACCGGCAGCTTAATCAACACAACCACTCGAGATGATTGAGCTATCGGTCTTGATGGGAACCTACCCACAGCAAGTCTCAGTGATGGAAAACTTTGTGGTTGTGGAGGTTCCATCCGCATACAATGTCATACTTGGGAGGCCAATGCTCAATAAAGCCAAAGAGGTTGTGTCGACTTACAGCCTGGTTGTTATGTTTCCAATCCCCTAAGATCTGATAAGCCTAAGAGGAGACCAGGCAACCGCCCAGAGTTGTTACATTAGGTCCCTGCGTAGAGAGGCCATTACAGAAACACTGAATGTCCAAGAGATGGATCCGAGGGAAGCCAGTGACAAGCCCGGTGGAGGAACTAAATCAGTGGTACTGGACCCCGAGTTCCCCGACCGGTCCATCAGAATTGGCACTCTCCTAGAACCAAATCTCAGAAGAAAGTTAATCCAATTCCTGAGAGAGAGCCAAGACGTCTTTGCTTGGTGCCACAAAGACATGCCAGGAATAGATCCCCTGGTCATGTCCCACCATCTCAATGTTGACCCGAGTTCTCGGCCTGTCAATCAGAAGAGAAGGGGCATAGCTCCTGAAAGACAAGCAGTAGTGCGAGAGGAAATTGAAAAGCTCCTTAAGGCAAGGTCGGTCCATGAAGTTCATTATCCAGACTGGTTAGCCAACATGGTACTGGTCAAGAAAAGTAACGGGAATTGGAGAATGTGTGTGGACTTTACCGACCTGAATAAGGCTTGTCCCAAGGACTGTTATCCACTACCTAGGATAAACCTCCTTGTGGACTCCACGGCTGGTTACTCACTTCTCTCTTTCATTGATGGCTACTAGGGATACAACCAGATTAGCATGTATTCCGGGGACGAAGATAAGACTTCTTTCATCACCGACTAGGAGACGTATTGCTACATGGTGATGCCCTTCGGCCTCAAAAATGCCAGGACAACTTATCAATGCCTGGTTAACCATATGTTCAAGGATCTGATTAGGAAAACGATGGAGGTATATGTTGATGAACTCCTAGTCAAAAGCCAAGATGAGTCTGACCATCTCGAGCACCTAGCCGAGGCCTTCAGCATCTTAAGAAAATTATGGATGAGGTTGAACCCGACCAAGTGCACATTTGGAGTCTCATCTGGAAAGTTCCTAAGACATCTGGTCAGCCGGTGTGGAATCGAGGCAAACCCCGAGAAAATTCAAGCCATCATAAACATGCAGTCACCTTAGTCATAAAAGGAAGTACAAAGTTTGGTTGGACGGGTAGCTACCTTGAACAGATTTGTCTCCCAGGGAATCGACCGGTGCCTGCCTTTTTTTAAAATCCTCTACAAAGCTTTTCAGTGGTCAAAAGAGTGTGAAGAGGCATTTTAGGAGCTCAAGAAATACCTGACATTGCCTCATCTACTCTCGACGCCCGTACTGGAGGAGGAATTGTTGCTTTACTTGGTAGTGTCACCCATGGCGGTGAGCTCAGGATTGGTCAGAGAGGAGCACGGGATACACTACCTGATCTACTACACGAGCCGGGCACTACAAGGCGCAGAAAGTAGATACTCCCATATCGAGAAGCTCACCTTCGCACTAATCATCTCTCCCCGAAGACTCTGCTTGTACTTTCAGGCCTATATCATTGTGGTCCTCACAGATCAGCCATTTCGTTGGATCCTGGGCCGACCTGAAACAACTGGGAGGCTCATGAAGTGGGTAGTGGAATTGGAAGAATTTAAAGTGATCTACGAACCCCGTACAATGATCAAGGGTCAAGCGGTGGCAGACTTCCTCGTGGAATTCACTTATCCAGAAGACCCAGTGGAGGAGTCATTCCCGCTCGAGCTACCACTCGGTCCACTCCCTGACATCCCAACCTGGGTATTCTATGTGGACAGATCCTCCAACAAATAGGGCAGTGGGGCAGGTATCATCCTGACCACACTCGATGGGATTCAGCTAGAGTACGCATTAATGTTTGGGTTTCAAGCCTCTAACAACGAAGCCGAGTACAAAGCCTTGTTGGTCAGGTTGCAATTAGCTACCTCGATGGGCGCATAGCAGATTAAGGGGTACAGCGACTCCCATCTGATTGTCAACCAAGACAATCAGGAGTATGAGGCATGGGAGGAAAATATGGTGGCCTACTTGTTGGGTTTGTGCCCTCATACCATTACTATATGTATTAGACATTAGCATTTTAATATATGGATATCAACTTTACATTTTATGATGTATGTTTCTTTCATGAGATGATTGTTTAATCTATTAGTATCATAGTAAGTATTTCGTGTGTGTATGAAATACATACAATGAGATACGAATTACTATTCTTTGATACTTAAAGCTTGTCACAGTGGATGATGAGACTAGATATCTCATCAGGTATACATTATAGCATCATTAACTACCATTGGATGGAGTGATAAATCTCAATCACTAGAGTGTGACTCTTGGTTAGTATGCTAGTGCTTATAGTGCATTGACGGACCTGAGTTTCCTATTGACGCTCAATGCTGTCAACAGTCAATAGGAACTCATAGCTTGTATAAGGTATGTGTTCTCAATCTTGAGACGATTATGAACACAGACTGTGGATATGACTGCTTTGACTTACCAATCAGTGAGGTCTATAGAAGATCAACACCTAGGTATCTTGGGTATGTCATGTTCATAGGGTTGTGAACATATATTGTCAAGATAGAATCTACCCTCTGATTCAGAGTAAGCATTCCCTTGAGAATGTCACCAAGTCGATTACTGAGTACTGCAGTCTTGTTGATAAGAGTTATCAACATGTTTGGTAATCATGAGAGGTGAATGGGACTCAAGGATTATAAGAAGTAATCATGATTCAGGTTGACAGTAACTGTTTATCCGACTACCTGAATATGATTGCGAATGCTGACGGTAGAGGGACATTAGTACAACATACAAGTCTAGTTATCGCTTCGGATATGTTCTTTTGCGTTGGAGTTCAGTTATCGTTTTATAGTGGAGTAAACGTTAACTGATCAGTCGATTAATTTGCTGATCAAAGAGTTTGGTCATGGGAGCTAATCAACTGATCTGAGCCAACAATAAAGAGCCTAGGAGGTCCCACTCTTAGCTCCGCTAGGATGCTTGGAAAGGCAAATGAGGATGATGTCAAGACAGGTTCGATCGATCGAAGTTGTCTCGATCGATTGAAGTCTAGACAGGTTCGATCGATTGAATGTTCGATCGATCGAAGCCACTTCGATCGCTCGAGAGCTAGGACGGTTCTGGGAATCTATAAATAGGGCAGCTGCGTTCTGAAATAAGGTTGTTCGTCGTTTTGAACGTCAGAAGCTGCAGAAACTGTTTTGGAGCCCCAAAACCTTATGTATCCTCTCTATTAGGGTTCCCACCAACCCTAGCCCTTCCTGCGAGCATCCATAGGAGTCATAAGAATGAAGACCATCTAGTGGAGGCTGCTGGAAATCAGAGATTTCAGAATTGGGTTCAAGACAGTAAGGTATAATTCTTGTCCCCTCTTGTGCGCATCTATAGAGTTGATGGGTAGTAGATCCGGGCATGCCAATTAAGTTTTATAACTTGATTTTTCCGCTGCGAGTTTAAACTTAGAACTTAAACCAGTTTTTCCTACAATTGGTATCAAAGCCACGCTCGTTTGGATCTATAGATGCGTTTTTGGAACACTATTTTGATTTGCATGTTGATTTTAGAACTGTTTTCGAAACTGCATCGTCACAGATCTGTTTCTGCAATGTTATCGCAGCAGTATACAAATCTGTGATTGCATAGGATGCAAGGCGGGTTCGATCGATCGAACATATTTCGATCGATCGAACATACTCTATTCTCAAGCGATCGAACAGGATTCGATCGATCGAAACCTTCTGGTGTTCGAGCGATCGAATAGAGTTCGATCGATCGAGACAGACTCTTTGTCAGGATCTTTGTTTCACAGTCTTAAAGAGTTTTGAAATTAAAAACTTTAATTTTAAAATATTCTGTAAAGTTTTCAAATCATTATGTGAAACAGAATGTTCAAGCGATTGAACAATGTTCAATCGATCGAAGGTTCGAGCGATCGAATGGGCTTCGATCGATCGAACTGTGACAGAGAAGTAAGATGTTGTTTTAAGTTCTAATTCAGTATGTAAAGAGTTTATATACTGTGTGAATCAATTAAGTGTTCCAACAGCTACACATATTTGTTATGTATGTGTGGATGCGTGTACGACTAACCCTTTTGCAGCTAGATTAGTCACTATCTCCCATGGCACCAAATTATTTGAATATTTGTATTTAAATTGTTTGAGATTAGTGTATATTGTAATTTAAGTTTGGTTTGGTTTTAAGGCATATGTAAAGGGCGTTGTGACTTCAATCCTACGAAAAGGAAAGTCGCACCGGTTTCCCTAGCCTTTTATTTTGTTGTTGCTATTTCTATTTCTAGAAAAATTGTAAGCTTCAAAATAGGCATAGGTTCAATGTAATAGAATTAGAATATCCATGAAGATGGAGCAAGGAGCCATTGTCCATGAAGATGGAGCTGGAGGCGATCAAATCAAAAGGAGGTTCTATAGAGATAGAGCCGTGGGAGATAGAGGCATTGTTTGAATGCCTATATTTCATTTTAATTTTTTGTTTTATATGCTTGATTTGTGATTGGCGTATAATACATTGTTGCATGCACGCAAAACAAGTTTTCTAAAATAAAATTCAAAAACCGTTTTCAACACATTAGTAAACATTAGATGTTTATGCGAAGTGTGTAGAAACAGATTTTCTCAAAAAGCAAAATCCTTTTTACTAAATCTAGTGGGAGAGGGTCTTATTAATTACACCCACGATCTTCCATTAACGGTTCACTGTAAGATGAGTGGTGCATTCTGTGTCACCTCGCCAAGGGTGATCATTCCATATGGAGGGTGCATTACTCATTGGTTACTAGATGTGAACTTCTTTTGATAGGATCAATCAGACGTGTTAGAGGGTGACCACCACACGGAGGCGCTACTTGAGACGATTGTGATTGGATCCTAGTTGATGGTACACACTAGCTACGCTATGGATAAGGGATCCCGCACGGGGCATTATTCAGAAACTTAGAGATCGAAAAGGTTCGGAAGTCATAACTTGTTTTGCAAGAGTTGCATAGCGGATAAGTTATGATAAATCGAAAGATCGAACATTGACCACCACACGGAGGCTTTATTCTTTCGTTTCGATATTTCGGCGACTTTGTTTTAAAATAAGAGTTTTAAAAGGATTCTTTTATTTCAAACTGTCAAATTCTGATATCCATATTTATTTTGTTTTGAGTTTTACAGTAAATCATAATGTCTGGATCTGTATTTAGTCCACTTGCCACCATACTCACTCAAAACAAGTTAACTGGAAACAACTACACTGAATGGAAACGTAACCTTGACATCGTGTTAACTGCGGAGGATCACATATATTTTCTCACCACCCCAAGCCCTGAAGAACCCGCGGCAAATGCTTCGGCAGCTGCCAGACGCGAGTTCGACAAATGGAAGAAGTCGAATGGAATGGCTCGTTGCTACATTCTGGCCTCAATGGCTGGTGTGTTGCAACATCAATTCCAATCGAACGATTCTGCCAGTGACATTATCACATCCCTGAAAAAGATGTTTGGGGAGCATGGCAGGCCTGCCAGACAGGTAGCCATACAGAAGATAATGAGTGCAAAGATGTCGGAAGGGACTCCAGTCAAGGAACATGTTTTAAAAATGATTGGTTATTTGAACGAGCTGGAGATCCTAGGTGCCAACATCGATGCACAGACCCAAGTTGATATGATCCTTAATTCGCTGTCACCTTCATTCGCTCAATTTAAACTTAACTATAATATAAATCAAATGAATTTTTCAATGAGCGAATTGATGAGTTCTCTTTTGGCAGCGGAAGGGGTGATCAAACCTGGGGTCAACGTTTTGAACGTTGAGAAAAGCGCTTCCTCTTCCCGATCTACACCGAAAGGAAAGAAAGGGAAGAAGAAGGCTGGCACTGGTGGTTTAAGTGTTGGACCGGTCCCTAAGATTGCAAAATCTAAGGGAAAAGGTAAGGTCAAAGGGAAGGTAGGTGGCCAAGGCAAAGGAAAGTGTTTCCAATGCGGTGAGAAGGGCCACTGGAAGAGGAACTGTCCAGAATTCTTAGCTACAAGAGTTCAAGGTATGATTGAATCACATGTGATTGAAGTAAGTTTTATAACGGATACTTCAAACACTTGGTGCATTGATTCTGGTGCGACTAACCATATCTGTAATTCATTGTAGGGGTTCAGATCAACCAGGAGGTGCAGTGATGGGGAAATCGTACTTACTCTAGGTTCTAGCGCAACCGTTTCTGCGGTTGCTATAGGAGTCGTAGTTTTAGAATTTCTAGACAATAAAGTTTTGGTTTTATCAGATGTACTTTACGTCCCTTCAATGAGACGTAATTTAATTTCAGTTTCTAATTTAACGAATAATGGTTATTCCTTTCATTTTGGAACTGAAGTTGTTATTAAAAGAAAACAGTTCTTTTATTTGTTCTGGTATTAAATCAAATGGTTTGTTTGCGATTACTCCTAATATTTCTAAAGACTCTAATATGGAACTTAATAACTCAGTGGTAACTGTACCATCTAAAAGAAAGGAACCTTCCACTAATCCAACAACGCTTTGGCATATGAGGCTTGGCCATATCAATCTAAATAGGATTGGCAGACTAGTCAAAGAAGGGGTCTTAGACGATTTGGTTCTAGAACCAATGGAAGTCTGCGAGTCTTGTTTAGAGGGTAAGATGACCAAAAGGCCCTTTCCTACAAAGGGATATAGAACCGATGCATTGTTGGAATTAGTTCATACTGATGTGTGTGGACCAATAAATATTAGAGCAAGGGGTGGTTATGAGTATTTCATAACATTTACTGATGACCACTCCAGGTATGGATATGTGTACCTAATGCAGCACAAGTCTGAAGCCTTTGAAAAGTTCAAAGAGTTTAGGGCTGAAGTGGAGAAGCAATTGGGCACACATATCAAGGCCATTCGATCTGATCGAGGTGGCGAGTACCTCTCTAATGAGTTTATTGATCACCTCTTACAGAATGGGATTCTGTCACAGTTGACTGCACCTGGTACGCCTCAGCAGAACGGTGTAGCAGAGAGAAGGAATCAGACTCTTTTAGACATGACTAGGTCGATGATGAGTTATTCGGAGTTGCCATTATTCCTTTGGGGTTATGCTTTGGAAACTGCTGCGTACATACTAAATCTAGTACCAAGCAAATCTGTTCCCAGGACACCACGAGAGATGTGGATTGGGCGCAAGCCTTCTTTGCAACATCTCCGGATATGGGGGTGTCCGGAACATGTGCTGAAAGGAAAGATGAGCAAGTTGGATTCTAGATCGGAAGTATGTTACTTCGTAGGGTATCCAAAGGGTACTTATGGATGGTATTTTTATGATCCAAGAGAACAGAAAGTGTTTGTTAGTACAAATGCTATTTTCTTGGAGGATGACTATATCATGAACCATAAACCTAAGGGAAGGATAGATCTTAGAGAGATAGAAGGAGAGCCCTCATTCCAACCCGTAGTTAATAACGATGTAAATCAAGAAAATACAACTTCTTCACTCAATTCCGTACCGGTTCCTCGTCGTAGTGGGAGGATTATCAGCCAGCCTGATAGATACATGTTCTTAGGAGAAGTTTTTGAATCTGTCTCCATAGAATCTAAATCTGATCCTGCCACATACGAAGAGGCAATGGCTGATGTTGATTCAGCTCATTGGGTTAAAGCTATGAAGGCTGAATTGGAATCTATGGATTCCAATCAGGTCTGGGATCTTGTAGAACTTCCAGCCAATATTAAACCCATTGGCTGCAAGTGGGTCTACAAGAGGAAAAGAGGATCTGATGGAAAGGTTGAGACCTTTAAGGCTAGGCTTGTAGCGAAAGGTTATACTCAGAAGGAGGGCATTGACTATGAGGAAACCTTCTCGCCGGTAGCCATGCTCAAGTCCATCAGAATACTCTTATCCATTGCTGCATGCCTAGATTTTGAGATCTGGCAGATGGACGTCAAGACTGCATTCTTGAATGGCAATCTTGAGGAGGACATCTATATGCAACAACCAGAAGGGTTCATAACTGATCGGAAAGGTAACTTGGTATGCAAGTTGCAAAAGTCCATTTATGGGCTTAAGCAGGCATCCAGAAGTTAGAACATCCGATTTGACCAAGTGGTCAAGTCGTTTGGTTTCATACAGAATCTGGATGAACCTTGTGTATACAAGAAATGTGAAGGAAAAGTGGTGGCTTTTCTTGTGCTTTACGTTGACGACATTCTACTCATTGGAAATGATGTAGCGGCGCTGTCAACGGTCAAGGTTTGGCTAGCTAGTACTTTTGATATGAAGGATCTAGGAGAGGCGAGCTATATTCTTGGGATAAAACTCTTTCGGGATCGTAAGCAAAAGATAATGGGATTATCTCAAGCTGGTTATATCGATAAGGTGCTGACTAGGTTTTCAATGGATAATTCGAAGAAAGGTTTGTTACCTTTCATGCATGGTTTAGCATTCTCCAAGGACCAGTGTCCAAAGACACAGGAGGAGAGGAATCGCATGACAGGAGTTCCCTATGCTTCAGCAGTGGGAAGTCTTATGTATGCGATGTTATGCACTAGACCAGATATTTGCTTTGCCGTTGGCATGGTTAGTAGATATCAGTCGAATCCAGGTCCAGAGCACTGGACAGCCGTCAAGCACATTCTTAAGTACTTGAGAAGAACTAAAGATTATATGCTTGTGTACGGTGGTAGTGAGTTAATTCCAGTGGGATACACTGACTCGGACTTTATGTCAGATAAAGATTCGAGGAAGTCGACGTCCGGTCATCTTTTTACCTTGGGAGGTGGTGCTGTCAGTTGGAGGAGCATTAAGCAGAAATGCATTGCAGACTCAACTACAGAAGCTGAGTATGTGGCTGCTTGTGAAGCCGCAAAGGAAGCTGTTTGGCTCTCGAGGTGGTACCAGCGTCGCTGTCACCTATTACCCTTTATTGTGATAATAGTGGGGCAGTGGCTCAGTCCAAGGAGCCAAGGAACCACGGAAAGGGGAAGCACGTAGAGCGGAAATATCATCTTATCCGAGATATTGTTCAACGTGGGGATGTGACTGTCACCAAGATTGCCACCACTGACAATCTTGCTAATCCGTTTACAAAGGCCTTGCTTTACTTGGCAGTGTCACCCTTGGCGGTGAGCTCAGGATTGGTCAGAGAGGAGCACGGGATACACTACCTG
Source organism: Hydrangea macrophylla (assembly GCA_033977485.1). Lineage (NCBI taxonomy): Eukaryota > Viridiplantae > Streptophyta > Magnoliopsida > Cornales > Hydrangeaceae > Hydrangea > Hydrangea macrophylla. Next base: position 36,693,046 of record CM066995.1, read on the forward strand.
ATCTACTACACGAGCCGGGCACTACAAGGCGCAGAAAGCAGATACTCCCATATCGAGAAGCTCACCTTCGCACTAATCATCTCTCCCCGAAGACTCCGTTTATACTTTCAGGCCTATATCATTGTGGTCCTCACAGATCAACCATTTCGTTGGATCCTGGGCCGACCTGAAACAACCGGGAGGCTCATGAAGTGGGTAGTGGAATTGGAAGAATTTGAAGTGATCTACGAACCCCGTACAATGATCAAGGGTCAAGCGGTGGCAAACTTCCTCGTGGAATTCACTTATCCAGAAGACCCAGTGGAGGAGTCATTCCCGCTCGAGCTACCACTCGGTCCACTCCCTGACATCCCAACCTGGGTACTCTATGTGGACAGATCCTCCAACAAATAGGGCAGTGGGGCAGGTATCATCCTGACCACACTCGATGGGATTCAGCTAGAGTACGCATTAATGTTTGGGTTTCAAGCCTCTAACAACGAAGCCGAGTACAAAGCCTTGTTGGTCAGGTTGCAATTAGCTACCTCAATGGGCGCATAGCAGATTAAGGGGTACAGCGACTCCCATCTAATTATCAACCAAGACAATCAGGAGTATGAGGCGTGAGAGGAAAATATGGTGGCCTACTTGTTGGGTTTGTGCCCTCAAACCATTACGATATGTATTAGACATTAGCATTTTAATATATGGATATCAACTTTACATTTTATGATGTATGTTTCTTTCATGAGATGATTGTTTAATCCATTAGTATCATAGTAAGTATTTCGTGTGTGTATGAGATACATACAATGAGATACGAATCACTATTCTTTGATACTTAAAGCTTGTCACAGTGGATGATGAGACTGGATATCTCATCAGGTATACACTGTAGCATCATTAACTACCATTGGATGGAGTGATAAATCTCAATTACTAGAGTGTGACTCTTGGTTAGTATGCTAGTGCTTATAGTGCATTGACGGACCTGAGTTTCCTATTGACGCTCAATGCTGTCAACAGTCAATAGGAACTCATAACTTGTATAAGGTATGTGTTCTCAATCTTGAGACGATTATGAACACAGACTGTGGATATGGACTTACCAATCATTGAGGTCTATAGAAGATCAACACCTAGGTATCTTGGGTATGTCATGTTCATAAGGTTGTGAACATATATTGTCAAGATAGAATCTACCCTCTGATTCAGAGTAAGCATTCCCTTGAGAATGTCACCAAGTCGATTACTGAGTACTGCAGTCTTGTTGATAAGAGTTATCAACATGTTTGGTAATCATGAGAGGTGAATGGGACTCAAGGATTATAAGAAGTATTCATGATTCAGGTTGACAGTAACTGTTTATCCGACTACCTGAATATGATTGCGAATGCTGACGGTAGAGGGACATTAGTACAACATACAAGTCTAGTTATCGCTTCGGATATGTTCTTTTGCGTTAGAGTTCAGTTATCGTTTTATAGTGGAGTAAACGTTAACTGATCAGTCGATTAATTTGCTGATCAAAGAGTTTGGTCATGGGAGTTAATCAACTGATCTGAGCCAACAATAAAGAGCCTAGGAGGTCCCACTCTTAGCTCCGCTAGGATGCTTGGAAAGGCAAATGAGGATGATGTTAAGACAGGTTCGATCGATCGAAGTTGTCTCGATCGATTGAAGTCTAGACAGGTTCGATCGATTGAAGATGGTTCGATCGATCGAATGTTCGATCGATCGAAGCCACTTCGATCGCTCGAGAGCTAGGTCGGTTCTGGGAATCTATAAATAGGGCAGCTGCGTTCTGAAATAAGGTTGTTCGTCGTTTTGAACGTCAGAAGCTGCAGAAACTGTTTTGGAGCCCCAAAACCTTCTGTATCCTCTCCATTAGGGTTCCCACCAACCCTAGCCCTTCCTGCGAGCATCCATAGGAGTCATAAGAGTGAAGACCATCTAGTGGAGGCTACTGGAAATCAGAGATTTCAGAATTAGGTTCAAGACAGTAAGGTATAATTCTTGTCCCCTCTTGTGCGCATCTATGGAGTTGATGGGTAGTAGATCCGGGCATGCCAATTAAGTTTTATAACTTGATTTTTCCGCTGCGAGTTTAAACTTAGAACTTAAACCAGTTTTTCCTACACTACTTGGCCTTCATCAGGTCTATTACTAAACAGCTTAAGGGTTTCCTAATTAAACAGATCCTGAGAAAGGAGAACACAAGGGCTGACAGGTTAGCATGGTTGGCATCATCTTCTGAGTTGGATCGCCCCGGGATAAGGGTGGAACCTGCCCGAGCCCAGTGTGTCCAACTCAGAAGTCATGGATATTGACCCGATCGATGTAGGGCCCAGCTGGATGGATCCTATCATGAAGTTCCTCACCGCCGGATGTCTGCCGAATGGGAGAACTCCATACCCCAATCCTCAGTCCCTAGCCGTTTTCTCAATGGGGCATCAACATAGTCGGACCCCTTTCCATGGCTAAAAGCCAGTTCAAGATCGCCGTCATTGCTGTGGACTATTTCACTAAGTGGGCAGAATCTGAGCCCTTGGCAACTATAACCGAGAAGAAAATGGAGAGTTTTATTGAGAAGAGCATCCTTAGTAGGTTCGGCATCCCTCGGGTACTAGTTAGCGATAATGGCAAGCAGTTCGACACCCCGGTATTCAGGAAATTCTGCTCGGGCTATGGTATATCAAATCACTACTCTTCTCCCAAGCATCCTCAAGCCAGAGGCCAAACAGAGGTGACAAACCGGACAAGTTCGTAGTCCATTAAAACCAGGCTTGAACAGGCCAAGGGACTTTGGGCTGATGAACTACCGACACTCCTGTGTGCCTACTGTACCACTCCCCGAGCGGTAATAGGAGAAACACCGTACTCACTTACCTATGGCTTTGAGGCAGTGGTACTCACAGAGCTCGGATTTCTGACGTACCGGGTGGTGAATTTCAGCGATTGAGGCAACGAGGAAGCCCTTAGAGGGGAACTCGACCTAATCGAATAAAAAAGAGACCGGGCATATCTAAAGGTGGCAGCATACAAGTAGAGGGTCACACGGTATTTCAACAGCAAAGTCAATCATCGCATATTCCAAGTGGGAGACCTAGTCCTTAAGGCAGTAAACCAGTATACCAAACTCCCGAGCCATGGGAAATTGGGGCCAAATTAAGAAGGACCCTATAGGATTACCCGGGTCAACAGGCCGGGTACCTACTGGTTGCAAACGCTAGACGGACAGGACCTGGCACACTCTTGGAATGTGGAGCATCTATAGAAGTATTTTTAGTAAGTTGTGGAATGAAACTAGTTAGGGACTTATGTTTACACAAAGTTATTACTCTTTCCGAGCAGTTTTTTTTTCACTTTGAATAAAAACTCTTCTTTCCTAAAAAGTGTTCCTTATCGTTGTTCCATAACACCAAAAAGACCTCGGGATCACACCCGAGGCACCAAAAAGTCCTCGGGATCACCCTCGAGGCACCAAAAAGACCTCAGGATCACACCCGAGGTGCCAAAAAGACCTAAAGATATCACCTGAGGCATCGCTTTCGCTTAGGTCCATAACCTACGACGGGGGTAAACCCCCCTAGGTGGCTGATGATAGCAATCCTAAAAAGACCCTGGAACTACCAACGTTCTAGGTCACTTCCCTATAGTCATTTCCTCCACAGACGCCCGCCTTAGCAAAAGTTTGGGGGGCAGGAGGAATATTGAACTAAAATAGGAAATCACACCGGGCACTAATAGGGCTTGGAATTAACCTCTGCAACATTCCTAAGTGCCTACAATGCCCAGAGTTAACCGCCCAGGATAGAGATAGGAAAATTCCTTCAATACCTCGGGCAGGGCCTATAGACTTACAAACCACCTTGTCACGCCCCGGAGTAAGCCAAAAATAGGGAAAATAAAATTTTCCTTTATGGATCCGTAGACACGTGACTAGTTTGTTAACCGTCCTGTCCTTCTAACTCCGCACCATGCAATCATAAGGGAAATGCTAGAGTGTAAGCATGACCTAAACTATCAGAGTATAAATACAGCAGCGGAAATTAAATAAGATTTATAATAACTTCAATCCTAATACAAGAGGCCATACTAAGAAATTTACATAAGCTAAAAAAACTTGAGAAACTGTCCATCAGATCTTGGGCAAGGCTTTATTCTCCTTGGCTCCACAGCACTGCATCCTGAACTCTTCTATCTATCTCCAAACCTGCAACACTCTGGGCATACAAATGCCCAGGGCGTAATATGCCGTCAGCCTTGGAACAAGGCTGAGTGAGAGTCTTAACCGCACAATAATCAATAAATACAAAACATCTCTCGACTCACATCATAGTTTAGTATCTTAAGATATGGTTAATCTCTTATCAAAAGACGCATTCTCACCACGGACATAGTAGAGGTCTCAACAAGTCAGGTAAACAGATAAACATAACATCATAGAATACATTCTCCTTATTTTATCCTCGTACGTGCAAATGCATGACCGATGTGACTTACTCCCAACTCTTTTCAAAGACACTTTCTTTTCAAAACAGATACTTTTCAAAACCATTTCATTTTAAAACAAAAACTTTCTAAAACCAAATCATTTCGAACCAAACCCTTTTATTCGTCAATTCAATCTCATCATTCACTTTCTCTTTCTCTTTCTCATCCACTTTACAACACGTGGTATATCAAGGATGATAACCTGCTATAACAGCCAATTCAAACTCATCCCTTGATAGGCCACCGGACGTCTTCACGGCGCACACTATTTGTAAACAATGAAACTGCCACATGGGACGTCTTCAACCATGTGTATACACTCATCGGTTGTCTACACGACTGAGAAGTGTATTAGAGCACTAGCCGGACGTCTTTAACGATACATGGAACATCTTCAACCACGTATGCGCATCACTGGATGTCTTCAACAGCGAGATGCGCACTAGGAACCCTAATCGTTCATGTCCACCCGGCTCGTCAGCCGTTGATCCATCGGATCTAGCAATCACATCTCCTTCAAATTCACATATCTCATCTCATTCACATTCTCATCAAACACCTCTCTTTCTCAATGCCATCAGATCTAGCAATCACATCTCCTTCACATTCACAATGCATGCTAACACATGTCATGAAATGCAAGTGAGTCCACTACCGATACCCATATGCAAAACCACTTTCATTCTCTTTATTATTAACATAGCATGCGTTATCTAATCCAGTTAACAATCATCGTAAAATGTGCCTTTAACAGTTAGCAGCAGGAACATAACATATAAAACATGGATCACATAACATGGGTTTGATACCAATAATCATATAGATAAAACCCTTGACATGCTCACGTATGCGATAGCACTACCATAGCATGCTTTGCATAGTCTTACAATTATTGGAATACATGTAGCAGCATAAATCAACATATTACTAATACAAAACGTCATACAGATAACTTTTAAACATCTTATATTAATCTTATTAGGATTAGAGTGAGGTTAGGAAACTCACCTCGAGTCACCGATCCTTGAAAAGCAGATAATCGTCAAGTTCTACAACAATAAATGGAATAAACAATAATAATGTATGAGTACAACCATAGAGGCAAAATGGTAATTTTACCAAATGAGGTTATAAACCTCAAGGTAGTGATCTACGTGTCATTCTAAGTCCAACACCATTGACAAGACTCAAATCGGAGTCTGTCGCGTTTTACGAGGTAATATGCAGGGCTTATTGCACTAATGTGGGCCCTAAAGGCAGGCTGTATTTCTGACCGAGTCGAAAGGTCACCAAACTTAAGGAAAACGATCTAGACATTATTCTAAGACTCTGGGAACTGACCGCGTAATTTTCGGAGTCCTAGATTATTTATTATGAATTATTGAAGATAACTTATACTCAAAAATACCCGAAAAGGGATTTAAATAAATAAATATACCTATACTGTGAAATCAGTACTTAGAAATATTTTTATTAAATACTAGATATTAAAATACACATCCAGTATTTATCTCATAATTTTCGGAGCTCGTTTAGTATGAATAATAATTAATATACTAATAAAATGGCTCCTTATTGATTATTAAAAATACTTATATATAGTATTATGGCTTTATAAATCTTGGGATATCATAAAATAACGTTGGGGACATTCCTCAAATTTTCCAAAATTTATTAAAGCTCATAAGCATTTAAAATCAATTTAAATACTAAGGAAACTTAATATTTATTATTTATATTATACATAAAGATAATAACCACATGCTATTATATAGTCATAATATACAAAATATATGAAATATTAATTAATAATTTTGTATAAAACATTACTAGGGACATAACCCTAATTTTCTGAAATTTATAAATACATATAGGTATTTAATATTTATTTAAATACCCTTAAAACTATTCATTTGTATATAAGAATAATTATATTATTATTATTATTATAATGTAATTATACTTAGTATGTTAAGAATACTATATAAGATTACTCCATAATTTAGAATAATAATAATGCATTTTATAAATCATTTAAAATTAATTAAGAATAATAATAATAATATTAATAATAATCCCAGACCCGTCGGGTCAACCCGAACCGACCCTATGCTAAACGGGTAACCCGTTTATAGAAACAGGAAACCCAAAACAGCGATCCAATGGGTCAAACCCGACCCAACCATATCCTAAATGGATTACCCAATTACACATACAAGGAAACCCAAACCAAAACCTATTCGAATTGATCCTAACCCAAACCCATGACCCTATTATACACACAAACTGACCTAACCCGTTAACCCTACCCATACCGAACCCAAACCCGGACCCATAACCAACCACAGACACAAACTAGCCCGCCCCGACTACCCAAACTCGACCCGAACAGAACCCGGCGTCAAAACGACGCCGTCCTACTTAAAAGGACCCACGGGTTTTCAAACTCAGCCCTAACCCGTGACCCTTACCCGCTTCTAGACACAACATAACCCGATTCTAACCTAAATCCGACCCGCACCAAACCTGGGTGTTATAACACCCGAATTCCCCTTTTCTTCTCCGGCGAGCTGCTCGCCACCGGTGACCCACGATTCGCCGAAGATACTTCAAATGCCTAGTTCTCTCTCTTCTCTCCATGGAAATCCATGAAACCAACAGGAAAATGACCGGAATCCCTTCCTCTACAACATACTAGAAGCTGGGAGGTTAGTTCATTCATTTTGGGGTCCCACCCGAGGATTATTCTTTCGGCCAAAATCGAGAATAATGGCCTGCATGGCCGGCCAAACATTGCCTATTTCAAAAACTGCTATTAGGGGGCCTATCTGGGTTCATTAGGGTCTGTTTGGTATAATCAAAGAGGGGTTTTGATCATACTTTCCAAATCAAGCTCCGAAGGTGGGGCTTTAGTGGCGATCCAGCGTGGCCGTGAGCCTAGGCTCTGTTTGGGGCGTTGCATGTGTTTGTAGAAACGTCTAAATGACATGCAGAGGGTCAGAAATCCAAGGGGGTGCGGGTTTTACCTTAGGAGAGTCTCGGGTCTCCTTATTCTTCTCCGATCAATTTATCCTCCTTTTTTTTTCTTCTTCGTTGTTCTTCTTCTTCTCCAGTCTTCATCTTCTCCTTCCTCTGGTCTGAGTGGGTATGTGTGTTCAGAGAGGAGTGGACAGAGAGGATAATGTAGAAGGGAGAGGGTGTACACGGGTGAATGTGTGTGAGATGTTTGGTTTCTCTCTAGGCTTCCTCTCTCACTCTCAGTTTCTCTCTCTCTCTAAATGAAATCTGTATTAACAGATTATATGAGGCTGAGAGAGTGATATAAGAGTGGGGAGGGGGGGGGTGTCTCATATGTAGAGGGGAAATGATGGGGAGTCATCTCATGTGCTAGGGTGTCCCAAAAGTGTACCTATGTATGTGTGTGTGCAAGGGTAGATAGAGAGGGTAGTGAGTGCACAGTTCCCAAATGGTAGTAAGGGGGCCCACACGATTGTCAGAAGGGGTGGCGTGGGTTCCACTTACAAGTCTAGGATTGCATGCCTAAGTCTCAGTTAGAGTGCACTACTGCGAGAATGAACATAGTTATAACTGAATGCATGTACGGCTATGAACGTGCCTATGTATGAGTCTGTCTATACATTTCTAATTAGAATCTAGATTATCGGTTCTAATATTCTAAAGAGGCACTAAGTTCAAGTCTGTCTATGAATTCTAAAATAGAACTAAAACGCAGAGGATACGACTATTCTAGCAGGTACTAGATTAGAATTATTTTCGTCGTTGTTAAGGTGTTAACTATGGGACACTGCGAAGATTCCTAACTAAGGTCTTCCTAATGGACCTTCTGTAACCGTAGCGCGGTGATGTCACTAAATCTAATATTCCTACATGGAATTTTTGAGGAAATTTAGGGTGCTACACACCTAGCCATCAACAGCTCGGAGAACTTAAAGTCACTATAGGTCCTTTAAAGACCAAGTGTTCCCTACCGGCCATAGTCCTAATTCTTTTTCTAAGGTGGGGTTTCTACGAGGCTCATAACCAGTCGAACACTGGAAATTATAAACAAACACAGGCAGAAGTACAAGAACACAAATAGTCAGTGCAAAAGGTGACCTTGGAGGGCCTTTTCATTACTTGTTCTAAAAAGGATATGTACAATGCCTGGGGTAATTATACCAACCCCCCCCCCCCCCCCTCCCCCTCCCCCCAAAAAAAAAAATAATAAATAAAAAAAAGTAAACAAAGATATCATTCGGGGACTAAGAGTCGTCCACCACGATCACTTTATCCCCAGCAACAGCATCCTCAACTGGCGCGTAATTCAGCGGCGGCCGCCTCAGCAGCCTGCTCCTCCTTCCAATAGTCGAACTCGGCCTAGGTGTAGCCCGAGAGGTACTAGTCTGGATGGTCGAAAGTTGCCCGCTGGGTCTGGTCAGCATAGCCTGCGAGGAAGCCACTTTTAAACTCCTTCTCGGCGTCCTTCGCCCTCGCCTACTGAGCAGCAATGACCTCAGAGAGAGCAAGCTTCTCGGCTTCTGCGGCTTCCTTCCCAGCCTCCGCAGTGTAGACACCCCATTTTGTCGGCTATCAGAATTAGGAGACCCATAGCTTGGTGGTTCACAATGATCAAAAAAGACTCAAAAGGACTCCTGGAAGTTGATTCTATTTTTTAAGATGCTCAGAATGACCAAAATGCCCCTAAAAGCCCGAAAACTCCCATATTTGGACCAAAAGTTCTGGAAACATGCTATGTCATAAGAAAAGTAAGAAAATGAATTTTTAAGTAAAATCAGATGAAATTGTCAGCTCCCAGAGACCCCCGGAAGTTCCCGGGAAGTCCCTGTTGACCGGTTTGACCAAGGTTTGACCCGGTTTGACCAAGGTTTGACCCAGTTTGACCAAGGTTTGACCCAATTTGACCGAAATCGTCCAAATTTACCAGGATCATTCTAGATCATGTGAAAAGTATTAAAATGAGTTTTAAAAGAAAATCGAACGAAAACGTCAGCTCGTGAAAGCTCCCAAGGTTTCCAGAACTTTCCGGGAATCCCAGGCTTGACCAGTTTGACCAAAATTTGACTTTAAAACCGGAGCACCGTAACAATTTTCAAACATTTTTCATGGATACTAGAGGTCGGTAGCTTTCCAACGGTATATCGCACATAATTTTTGGATTTAAAACGAGTTTATTATGAATTTCTGAAGGCAAAAAAAGGCGATCAAATTGGCTTTTATCGCAAATACCGCAAAACTTTTCAAAGTGACCTATCTCCGAGCTATTTTTTATATAAAATAGACTCCATTACATTTCCGACGGTATATCACAACCTCAATTTGGAGTTCGTATGCATTTTCTGTGAATTTCGAATAAAATATGGCCTTTTCGCGAATACCGGAACCTTTGGGGGCCTAAAAAGGATTATCTGGACGAATGAGGAGCAGTGCCGCCGCGGCACTGGCCCACTGCCGCCGCAGCACAGGCCCAGTTCCACCGTGGCACTCTCCTCCAGAATTGTATGTTGTTGTAATTTCTTTTGGTGGTTCATTTTGATTAATTGAAAACCAAAACGACGTAGTTCTATGTTCACAGATGTTTGGGACCAATGGGAGTACTTGTAAAATCCCAAAACCACCCCAAATTGGCCAATATAAACCCCCCTTGACTTCTCATTTTAGGGGTGTCAAATAGAAGCTTTGAAAAGTTTTAGAGAGGAAGTTGTAGAGATAAGGTTAGAATAGAGAGAAAAGAAGCCTCCTTTGATTTTCAAACAAGAAAGTGAGTTCTAAACTTTGTTTTTACTTCATTACTCCTATTTACTTCATAATAAATACACCCAACCACCATTTTAGTGAGCATTTAAGAGAGAGGAAGCTACTTCCATGTCCAATGTCACCACATATGAGTGAAACACCAAACTACAAGTCCAATACTCCATGAATATCATCTATTGATTGCTATCTATTTGCTTTTTTATATTTGTTCATCTTCTCTTACCTCATTTCTTTTTGTTTTCTTTATTTACTTACTAGTCTATCATCATCTAGACGATGACATGAAGTTTAAGGTGAGTGAATCCTTATGGATAGTAGCTCTTGACCTCAAAAACATGTTTGATAAATGATGATTTCAACTTCAATACATTCCTATGTATTCATGAAGTTATCTTTAAAATGTAAATAGTACTTTCCAACAATCTTAGAGGTTCTTGATGATGAGTTTGATATTGACATTTTAAGTGGCTATAACCTCCATTGAGTATTGAAAATATGATTTCAAAACCTCTATTTCAAAACCCCCTTCTTCAAACTCTCACTTTGATTTCAAGAGATAAACCTTGTTTTCCTAAAAATCTTTAAAACAGTGAGTCAAAACAGTGAATGATCTGAGTTCAATGATTTATCTAGAACTCAATACTCAATGTCTGGATTCAAGACCACTTAGAAAGTCTTCCTAAATCATTAGAGAACACCCATGATTTTTGGTTTGTCTTGAAAATAATTGGAAGGGTTCCATTTTGACCCAAACATTCCTTCCAGACATTCTGTTTTTGCTGTCACAGCAGCTTGGTTGACTTTCAACTTGTTTTTTTAGAAACATTTTCCAAAAGGGGTGGTCCTAAATTATTTTTACTTTGAACTTCAGTGTCTTAGGGAACTTTTTGTATAATATGGGCCTCTAGATGTTTTGTTTTCATTTTCAAAGAGTTTTTGACATTTCAGTTGACAGTATGAACTCTGTTTCTGAATAACCTCCATTGTTCATATGATTTCTCTCAATCTGTAATAGTTATTAAAGATTGGCTTTTTGGGTTGTATTCTAGACACAATAAGAAAGAGCTTCATAAAAAATCATGCATTAAAAACATTCCTAACCCCTCTTTCCCATTTTCACAAGATCATGTTACTGTTCTGTCCACTATTCACAGCAAGCACATTTTTACTCCCCCCCCCCCCCCCCCCCCCCCCCTCCCCCCCTTTGATTTGATGCTTACATGCACTCCAAATTAGCTCATGTCTTAGGAAGTAGTTCATACTACATTTGTACATATCCCATGATGATTTCTTTCATTCACTCATACACATTCTAGACTTCTAAGTCATTCTAGGAATCCATGAACACAAAACACACTACAACCTTGACACATTCTAGATACATACATTGCATCCATGCAAGATTTGGGGGCTTTCACGGCTCCTAATCTAAGAAGATTATAAGGAACGAATTTGATCACACATCCACGCCTCCCCCTCGATCCAATCTTCCTTTCTCATCCGTCCCGGGGATTGAGAGGTCTTTTTTTCTCAAAGATTAACATGCATCATACTAGCTTGCTGAGCATATGTTGATTTCTTTGATTATTTGTTTCAATAACAATTCATGTCCCCTTTAGATTAATTACTTGATACATGGTTAGACGATTTTTTCTAGGTTTATTTGTGTGATCTTTTACTTTACATTGTATGATATTTGGCTTAGATCTTATGAATGATATCTTATCTTTAGATCTTCCATTTCAAATTTTTTTATGTGATGTAATATATTATCATAGTATTAATTGTCGAACCAAACATAGTATAAGATGATTATTTGGATGCTAATTGAGGCCCGTCGAAAGACGGGGCGAGTTGAGGGTGTTTTAGTCGCGACAAAGACTCCTTCCTCTCTCGTACCAAAACCCTGAGCCAAGTCTTTGGTTATGAAGGGCCGGTGCCCTTTATCCGTTTGGGTGAGTCAAAATTAGGTTTCTTGGTTCCTTAAAGACCAAGTGGCGACTCTGTATCTGTTTTCAACAAACCATTTTCTTTCTTTGATCCAAATCAAATTTCAAACAAAAACAAACAAGAGGTGGAATTCCGCGTGTCCACAATCTGGCGACTCCACTGAGGATATTTATTTTAAAACAAAATAATACAGAGGTTTGTCTCATAAGAAGCATCCTTAAAATCATCTTTTTACTGTGTCTGGTTCAACGCATTGCACTTCTACATTTCCCCTTTGACTGTGTCTGAAACGCGGCGCTGACATTGTTCAGGTCTTGCTGTGCCAGGGCACAAGTCACCGTTGATACTATACCTTCCAAGGTATATCAAAAAGAGTAAAAACCTTCGCACTGTCTCCCTGACGATATATTGGAACTCTCGTCAATGGACCCTCTTTTGACTAAGCCTAGCCTTTGCATATAGATTCCTGTAGAACCTTTCATAGGACTGTTCATTTATCTTTTCAGGTAGGACAATATGATATAACTGCTGTATGCCCTGACGGGATTACCTGCGCGGTGAAGACACTTATGTGGCATGGGATAGAACATCTTTCTTATGATTCCCAAGGCAACCACTCACATGTGATCACATTGAGTTGACCTGCCTAGGCACCATGACAAGGATGTCTGCTCCATGCTCACAAAGATATGCACCGCAAACATTGTTTGTCGGTCCTAAGACATAGGAGTATGAAAACCTGCTAGACAGTATGATCACCATCACCATATTAACCAGTTTCTCCCAGAAACACTGTCCCGATATCCCAGATATAACTATATTAACCAGTTTCTCCCAGAAACTCTGTCCAAATATCCCAGATATAACCATATTAACCAATTTCTCCTAGAAACTGTCCAAATATCCCAGATATAACCATATTAACCAGTTTCTTCCAGAAACTCTATCCAAATATCCCAGATATAACCATATTAACCAGTTTCTCCTAGAAACTCTGTCCGAATATCTCAGATATAACCATATCAAATAGTTTCTCCCATAAACTCGGTCCGATTTTCCAGATATAACCATATCAACCAATTTCTCGCAGAAACTCTGTCCGAATATCCCAGATATGCCAGTTTCTCTCAAAAACTCTATCCGAATCAACCAGAAATGCCCAGTCTCTCCTAGAAGCCTTCATAAAACCCTGGAAACCCCTGCTATCCCTTGGTGATCGTACTGGAAAGTAAGGTTGGCACACTCTATATGGTTAGGACCTTATTTGTTTAACTGCTATCTGTTAGAAATAGGAGAATCATATAGATTACGGCTTACATCCGCGTGCCTGTCTCATTTGCATCACTCTACACACACCGTCCCGATCAGTCTTATGCAAATCAGTCCACGTTTGTTAACATCACTGTCTTTGTCTGTCTAAAGTCATCACTGTCAAAATCTGATCTAGTCCTCTCGAAATCTGTCAGGTCAGTATAGATTCCCGAAGTCAGCAGATGGGATCCTCGTCGTGGGTCAGGAGTTCAGATAATCATTTGGTCAGAATCAGTCCGTCAGCTTACTTTAGCATGAATCAAGAAGAGTTAGAAAACAAGGTTATCGAGTTGGGAACAACCATAAGCCAACAGTCTGACAACCTAGCCTAAGTTCTGAAGTTCATGGAAGAATTGAAGCAGCAGCGGCCGCAACCTCCGCCTGGGTTTCCACCATTTGGGTTTGAACCGCCCCCATATGAGAATAACGGGGAGGAAGACTGGTTTCAACGGGTCCTACCGTTTTCATATGAGAAGAAGCTCCAAGAGAAAATGGATAAGGTTGACAAGCTGGAAAGTGTACAAAGGAAAAGCAAAGGGGTTGATGATTACATGCTAGACTTGGAAGGCCTTTTTAAGCCGTTAAGCTGAAGCTACCGGAAAACTTCAAGATGCCTGCCATTGACCGTTTCGATGGAACCGGAAATCCGAAGAGCCATGTAAAGCTGTGTATGAGCATCTTCCAATCCATGGGTTGTACCCACGAGCACCTTGGAATGTTGTTCCCACAAACTCTCGCGAAGTCTGCACTATCATGGTTCCTTACCTTGGAAGCTTCCAAAACTTGGGCATGGGAAGACATAGTTCGGGTATTCGTTGATCACTACTCCTACAACCAAGAACTTGATGTCACTATCAGGGATTTGGAAACTACTCGGCAGGACAGCAATGAATCCTTCGCTGCATTTCTGAGCAGATGGAGGAATAAAGTGGCCCAAATGACCCACCGGCTGATTGAAAAGGAATAGGTGAGGATGCTAATCCAGAATCTGCAGCCGCTCTACCAAGAGAAATTATTTTATCAGTCCATCTCCACCTTTGAAGAGCTGTTTGAAGTTGGGACTCGAATTGAAGACACCATAAGAGAAGTAAAGATCAAAAAAGAAGAGACTCCGAGTCAGTCAAAAAGGCCCAACTACTTCCGCAATCCTCCGGATGTCAATGCCCTTAGCAGTCAACCTATGGCTTATCCTCCTAGGTCGTACCAACCTCCCAACCAAGCTAATTCCTCCAATCGCTCTTTCCCTAGGAAGCCTCCTCGCAACTTCTCCAAATTAGAAATCCCCCTCTCCTCAGCCTTAGATCGCCTCCTTAAAAAGGGCCACCTCCAACTACTCCAGCCTCGAAATACCCCGCTCCCGCCAAACTGTGACATGTCCAAAAGATGCACCTACCACCAAGTCCCTGGCCACAACACCGATGATTGCATGCACCTCCGCCATGATATTCAAGACCTCATTGACCAAAATATCATCAAGCCACCTCCAAAGCAGCCCCATGTCACTCAAAATCCTCTACCAAACCACCAAAACATCAGCCTCATTGAGTCCAACCATGTATCTTTCAACCCTGCTACCTATATCACCCCCTGACACTTTACCCCTCATTGATGTCCCAGAATCTGTGGGAGTTCATCTGATTAACGGAGGGGATGACGAGTGGCAGCAACAGCTGGCTGATTAATAAGACCTATTCTTCTTGGAAGAATATAATCTAGGGGTAGTGTATGATCCCGACAATGAAAGCGATGCTTCTATCTGGAACGAGCTAGGAAAACCATTTATGGGAACAGATTGCGACTGGTTTAAAGAAGATGGGACTGTAAAAGAGCTTACCCCTGCCGAGATTAATCATCTGACTAAGTCAGGCCGTCATTATCAGCCTCCGCAGCCTACCACCGAGGTTATCAAAAAAAGTCCGGTCAAAGACAAAGGAAAGGGAAAAATGGACGAGATCATCGAAAAAGACAATGAGTTGATAAAGCAGTTGAAGAAAACCCAAGCACATCTCTCGATGTGGGACATCATGGTAACATCTTACAAGCATAGGCAAGTTGTGTTGAATGTCTGGGCTGGAATAGAGGTCCCCATCGACACCGCACCGAAAGACATGGTGGCTTTCTTGGGCGCACTTACCCCTGACCTAATCATTACATTTTCTTATGAAGACCTGCCACCAGAAGGATCTGCACATAACAAAGTTTCGTACATCACTGTTGGATGTAAGGGACAGCAGGTGCCATTTTGTCTGGTCGATACAGGCTCTGTCTTAAATATTTGTGCTCTAAGGACTGGCACCGCCTTGGGGGTCAATGTCCTTAACATCACACCATCTGTGCATTCTGCGAGGGCCTACGATAACACCAAGAGAAATGTGATGGGGACTGTTACCCTCCAAATCCGGGTAGGTTCTTTGGTGAGCACTGAAGTCTTTCAAGTCATGGACATACCTGCCTCGTTCAATTTGTTGATCGGAAGGCCCTGGCTGCATTTCAACAAAGCTATATCATCCACTGTGCATCAAATGATCACGTACATTTATGAGAAGGAGGTGAAAATCATCCTCGGCAATAGTTGGGGTAATAAAGCTTTCCCAAACTACGCTCCCATCTTTGAAATCCAAATACCTGAGCTAGAAGAAGGAGAAATCGGGGGATTCTTCATGGAGGAAGTCCACATGATCAATGATGAAGCTAGGTTCCCCCGAGATCCACTCCGCAGTTGTCAACATCGTCCGTAAAATGAACTACTTCTCTAGAATGGGATGGGGCCGACGCCAGCAAGGGATTCGTGAGTTCCTTCAGATCAAAGGGCAACAAGGCACTTTTGGGTTGGGATACGAGCCCACTAAAGAAGGCGTCGAGCTACAGAGGCCACGGAAGAGAGAGTGAGGAGTCTCCCACCATACCGCAAGACCTTGAATGGGCAATTCATCAAAGAAGTGGATGATTTCCCCTACTTTGGGTTCCCAAAACCCTGGATCCATCAAGCCACTGGAAAAAGGCACCCCGGGCTCGAAATCTTCGCTGACTGTGAAAGGCCCCCCTATCAAGAGCCATTCTATCCCGAAGAAGTTGAGAAGACCCCGGGGGAAGACTAGTTGAAGTACCTAGACACTGAAGCCATCAAGAAAATGTGGGTAGAATTCGCTAAAGAGAAGGAAGAAAAGAGGGCCAAGAGCCAAGATGATCAGATCAAGCCAACCGAGGAGGGTCTGAGCAACCACGCTGTAGAGTCATTTGTCTGTGTCTCCCTATCCCTTGTTCCCCCAAAGTCTGTACTTCCAATTATCGAGTCTGTACCAGAGTCGGCTGTTGTAGGCCCATCACTGTCTAATGTAATCACTTCACCTGTCATGAATGAAATGAAAGACGATTCTGCTTACCCCTCTGTGTCTAATACTTGTGAATGCACAGATCCCTCCGAGGATCTCCCAATTGAACTTAAGCAACTAATTGAAAAACCACCTGCTTATGAAATAATCGAAGATACTTTATCAATTAATATAGGTGAAATAGATAATCCAAAAATTATGCAAATTGGCTCAACCCTTAATGAAAAAAAAAAAAGAAAATTTGACTCTCTTGCTAAACGAATTCAAAGATGTTATTGCTTGGTTTTACGAGGACATGCCTGGGGTCGATCCCGAAATCGTCCAACATCGTATTCCTGTCCTCCCCAATTCTAAACCTGTCAAGTAGAAACTCAGGCGCATGAGGCCGGAATGGGCACTCAAGGTTAAAGAAGAAGTGGAGAAACAATTCAAGGCAGGGTTCATCATTGTCACTGAGTATCCGGAATGGGTTGCCAATATCGTGCCAGTCCCTAAAAAAGATGAAAAAGTTCGTGTGTGCGTCGACTTCCGTGATCTAAACAAAGCCAGTCCCAAGGATGACTTCCCGCTTCCCCACATTGATGTCTTGGTGGATAACACCGCAGGACATGAGCTACTGTCATTCATGGATGGCTTTTCGGGGTATAATCAGATTCTAATGGCGCCAAAAAATTGGGAAAAATGACATTCACCACCCCTTGGGGAACCTACTGTTATAGAGTAATGCCTTTCGAACTCAAGAATGTTGGGGCAACCTACCAAAGAGCTGCCACCACTCTGCTGCATGACATGATTCACAAGGAAGTAGAAGTGTACGTAGATGACATGCTCGTGAAGTCCAAGAAAAGAGGACACTTGGTGGCACTGGAAAAGTTTTTTGAGAGGTTGCGCAAATACAAGATGAAATTGAATCCTAAGAAATGCAATTTCGGTGTGACCTCTGGTAAGCTCCTGGGTTTCTCATCACACAAAGGGGGATAGAGGTGGATCCCTCTAAGATCAGGGCAATCCTAGAAATGACACCACCACGGAATGAAAAGGAAGTGAGAGGGTTTCTCGAAAGAGTCCAATTTATCAGCCGCTTCATTTCCAAACTCACAACTACATGTGATCCTTTGTTCCGATTGCTAAGAAAAGGAGAAAAGTTCCAATGGGATTACCAATGCCAAGCCGCTTTCAACAAAATAAAAGCCTACCTTAAAAATCCGCCTGTACTTTCACCACCCACTACTCATAAGCGATTATTCTTTTACCTATCTATCTCTGAAAATGCCATGGGTTGCATGCTAGCCCAAGAAGGAGGAGAAAGCCACTCTGAAAAAGCCATGTATTACCTCAGCAAGAAGATGACTGGGCATGAGCTCAACTACTTTACCCTCTAAAAAACATATTGGGCGTTGGTTTGGTGCACTCGCCGACTGAGGCACTACATGCTGGCCTTCCCGGTTATGCTCATATCCCGCATGGATCCTCTAAAATACCTCCTCGAAAAACCCGCCCTGACCGGTCGTATATCTCGTTGGTTACTTCTACTATCCGAATTCGATATCAAGTACGTTACAAGCAAATTGGTAAAAGGGAGAACCGTAGCTGAGCATCTTGCGGAGCACGTTTTTGACTCCGAAGAAAATGGGGAATTTCCATTTTCGGACGAAAATATCATGGAAATCAAGGAAGAACAGTGGAAGTTATACTTTGATGGAGCAGCCAACATGAAAGGATACAGAGTAGTAATGATTCTAGTGTCACCAAGTGGGGACCACACTCCGCTGGTAGTCAAGCTCAATTATAACTCCACCAAAAATACTGCTGAGTACGAGGCATGCATTCTAGGGATGCAAGCAGCCATAGAGCTGAAAGTTCAAAAGTTGGATGTCTTCGGGGATTCAAACCTCATTATATCACAAGCTAGAGGAGAATGGAAAGTAAAAGAAGAAAGGTTGAAGCCCTATCATGATCATCTCGATCAACTCAAGAGGTAGTTCAAGAACATCACATTCTTCTACTTGCCTAGGGAAGAAAACCAGCTAGCAGATTCATTGGCTACCTTAGCCTCCATGATCAAAATTCCTGTGGGAGTCATGATGATGCCTTTGGTAATTGAGCAAAGGTACGAGCCTTCGTTCAACATAGTCGCCGCAATCGAAGAAGAAGAGAATGAAACACCGTGGTATCAGGATGTCTGGGACTTCATAGAAAAGGGGACGTACCCCCAAGAGTCTACCGAGAAAGACAAAAGGACAATTCAAAGATTTGCAGCGCAATTCATCATTTGCGGTGGAAAATTGTTGAAGAAAGGATACAATGGTCACAACCTGACTTACTTGTTTGGAAAAAGCTCCAAAAGAATGATGGAGGAAATAAACGAGGGGGTATGCGGCCCACACATGAACGGTCACATGCTGGCCAAGAAAATAGAAAGACAAGGGTACTACTGGACAACATTGGAGAAAGATTGCTGCGAATACGTAAGAAGGTGTCACAAGTGCCAGATCCATGAAAACATGATGCATGTACCACCATCCCTTCTATACAGCATGACCTCACCTTGGCCATTCTCAACCTGGGGAATCGATATCATCGGTGAAATCATTCTGAAAGCCTCGAATGGAAATCGATACATTTTGGTGGCCATTGACTACTTCACAAAATGGGTAGAAGCCACATCCTACAGCAAGTTAGGGACCAAGGAAGTGGCCAAGTTCATCGAGAAGAACCTCATCTGTCGCTATGGAGTCCCCCACGAGATCATTTCAGATAATGGTAGTCATTTCAAAGCTGAAGTTAGGGATCTGTTTGAGAAATACAAAATCACTTATCACAAGTCATCACCGTACAGGCCACAAACTAATGGGGCAGTCGAAGCTGCAAACAAGAATGCAAGGCCATACTGTAGAAATCGGCCGATACCTACAAAGACTGGCATTAAAAGCTACTGTTCGCACTTTGGGGATACAGAACATCGATAAGGACGTCCACAGGAGCAACTCCTTACTCACTAGTATATAGATTGGAAGCAGTACTTCCAGTCGAGATAGAACTACCGTCCCTACTCGTGATGGCAGAATATGAAATTTCAGAATCAGATTGGTTGAGGGAAAGGTACGAAGAATTCTCTCTCATAGATGAAAAGCGCCTAGCGGCAGTCGACCATGTCCGAATCTATCAAAAGAGGATAGCCCGCGCTTTCAACAAAAGGGTTCGTCCGAGGAAAATTGTCAAGGGTGACCTTTTCCTTAAGGAATTGCGAGCCCCGATCTTTGATCCACGCGGAAAGTTCAAACCTAAATGGGTCGGCCCTTATATCATCAAAACTATCCTTTTTGGAGGAGCAACCTACCTCATGGACCTCGATGGCGTTGAATTCAAAGAACCAATTAACATGGATCGCCTCAAAAAGTACTATGCTTGACCATTCCCCAAAACCCTTTTCTTTCAAGACTTGGCCTGAACTACACTCGACCTGATTCCCACTCGGGGATACGTAGGCAACCGCATTGGTTCGGTCAACACCATCATAATCAACCCCTTTTCTTTCAAAACTTTGGCCTGAACTACGCTCGACCTGATTCCCGCTCGGGGATACGTAGGCAACCGCATCGGTTCGGTCGACACCATCATAATCAACCCCTTTTCTTTCAAAACTTTGGCCTGAACTACGCTCGACCTGATTCCTACTCGGGGATACGTAGTCAACCGCATCGGTTCGGTCGACACCATCATAATCAACCCCTTTTCTTTCAAAACTTTGGCCTGAACTACGCTCTACCTGATTCCCACTCGGGGATACGTAGGCAACCGCATCGGTTCGGTCGACATCATCATAATCAACCCCTTCTATTTCAAAACTTTGGCCTGAACTACGTTGGACCTGATCCCCGTTCGGGGGTACGTAGGCAGACTTTCAAAAAAGAAAAGAAGGATGACTCGCTAGGTTGAAAATCCGAAAGGACACCTACGCAAAAGTTAGAGTTAAATCCAAAGTGAGCAATAACAAAAGAGAGAAAAGAGCTCGCTAGGTCACCTAACTGGTGCCTAGGCAAAATTATGAGCGCGTAAGAAAAATAAGGTTGCGGTCCTTACCATAACCCAGAAATCACCCTCCACACTAGGGACAAACTTCGGCCACCCGCCTCGTTTATCTAAACCTCTTCTAAACTAGGGGCAAACGTCGGTCATCCACCTCGTTTGCCTCACAATCATACATATCCCAAACTAGGGGCAAACTTCGGCCACCTGCCTCGTTTGCCTCTAATCGTCCTAGCATGCCGAAACAAGTACCAAAAGCAAACATCTGATCAAAATCATACCACAAATGTTTTCAGAAAGTCGAATGCATAAAACAAGGTTCTCCAAGTAACCAAGGTTCACCGATAAACAAACTTCGAATATTACATAAGCAGCGATAAATACAAACACAAAAAGTTCTTTCAGAAAGCAATCACGAATATCAAAGACACTTGGAGGAAAGAAGCAGAATCAGTCAAGCCTAGTTTTATTTTTGTTTATTTATTTCTCCAAAGGTCTCTAGAAATAAGCTCTTGCTCGACCAGCCTAGCCCCTGATGAAAGTAGCAATAGTGGTGGCTCTGACTCTGGAAGCAAAGACCCTCTCAGTAAACCCCCGAGGGACCTCTTGAACTTGCTCGTACTGTCTGGCCAATCGGCGAGGATGATAGAAGGAGGTCTCTCTCAGACCCATCAGCCACACTCTCTGGAAATCCCCAAGACTAGTGGTCACAGCATGAAGGCCCCAATGCCTCACGATCCAGAAAATGTCAGCCTTAGATAAAGCACCCATCGCGCCCACCCAATCGGCAGAAGTATAATGAGGATGAAGCACAGCTCTGCAAAAATAAACTGGCGGCACATTACCTGTCCATAACTGAAGACGCTCGTAGAGCCAAGCCTGTAACACCAAAGGCGCCCCAGAAAGAAGAAGCGTTCCTTGATTGGAAGCGCGATCCAAACCATTCAGGATTTCAGCCAGAACCATGGCCATGGGATTCCTGCTAAGTTTCAGCCCAAGGCACACGTGCACAAAGTCAATAGAAACACTCGAGAACAGAAAGTGCGAAGTCATACAAAATATCAGAGCGGCCCCGCGGGTAGCGTTATATATGCTAGGATTCACAGGACTAGCATACCGGGCTATGATGGAAGCAATGTCAAGAATCTCACCATGAATCAGCCGGCGGGAAATAGTAGTGGAACAGTTCAGGTATTCAGCCAAGCCTCGCGTAGGACTGGGGGTATCAGCAGAAGGGAGAATCAGGTCGGAGTCAGAATCGTAGTCAAGGATAGCACAGAACTCCTCAAACATGGGGCATATCTCCAGGCCGTTAAAATTGAAGACATGGTTCACCGGGTCCCAGTGGACAATAGCAGCACGCATGAACTCAGCGTTCAAAGCCATCTGGCGAATAAAGAACAGCTCGGCCAAGCCGTAGCTGAAAAGGTTGATCCGTTCCACACCATCTGTGATGTTCAGCCAAGCTGTGAGTTGAGCGGGATCATACAATACCATATTTTCTGTCGCAGCTTTAGCAAAATTAAAAATTTCGGCAGCACCTCTCCATTTCACGGACAATCCCACCTGCAAGGCAAACACACTCAGTATCACAAGGCTGCTCATCGCAGTAACATCAACAATCACAGAATCACAAGTGCACAGATATATATATCGTCATACAACCACCGACCAAAGCAAGCACACAACTGCGCCTTCAAACCATAAACTATCCGGCTCGAAAGGCAAAACATCATAATACTCTGTCGAGGGTGACACATCATCCTACACACCATCCCACACATTTTCTTAAACATTGTCTGAATAGTCACATTATTCACTAATACAACCCAATTGAAAATATGAAATGGAGATTAAACAAAATCCCCGCTTAGGAGGCCTCAGTCTCCTCTTCTTCATCGTCTGTCAGACCACCCGGAGTGTACGTCGGCGATGGCCTCCTCCTGCCACCTCTGCACCTCGGTCCGGTCCTCGATAAGCCAGCGCCACCCCCACGGTACTGCACACACAAATAAAATGAAAGCAATCAGCAGAGAAACAATAAAAAGTCAAAAATAAAGTCGAGTTAGAAACCTACCAAGGACGGCATCTGACTGGTGGCAAACTGCAGCATACCATCCAGCTGTCAAGGACAAAATTAGGATTAGAACCTCATAACCTTAAGGAGCGCAAAATTAGAGACATACCTGATGGTCTCGCGTAAGGACCAAAGACCGTAAGCTAGCTGACAAGGCGTGACCCTCCTCAGCATAACTCCAAGGGACGTTGAGGACGCCTGCTGACTGGGTAGGATACCCACATGTGACCCGTGGCACCTCCATAACCTGGGGAGAGCCGTCTGCACCCAAAACATTAACGGTCCAATCCCAAGTAGGGATAGGATCGAAAACTGGGGAAACCTATCTCCTGTACATTTCGCGAAGCTGTAGGCACAAAATAAGTTAGGAAAAAGATGAGTCAAAAACATAGGCAACGGATAGAGACGAAAACATAAAAGAAAACTCACCTCCAGGAGTGGGAAGTTGGGCATCAGGAAGCGACCACGGTAAGTCTCGTAGCCGGTCTTAGAGAAAAAGTAATCCCAAACATCGGTACCAGCTAAGGCCGCTAGCAAAGCATCACCAGAAAGGTCATCAGCATCCATCACAGGAGGATCATGAGGGACGCGATACCTCAGACCGCCAACCACCTGCCGGGACACTCACTCGCCGAGGAACCATTGCCTGCTCTTGGTACTTTCCATCAGAAGTTGGCAACAGGAAAGAGGTTTGACCGCCTGTATCTCCTCTGGAGTAGTATAGGCAACGCGCTCCCAAGGCGTCCAATCAACGCTAGCAGCTGTCAGCCCAGATAAAAAGTTTTTGAGAAGAACGATCCGGTGAGCCCCGCTCTTTACCCCAACATCCCTCTGCCATCTCAAGCCTCGGGGAAAAAAAAGGTACAGGAGTCATGTCGTCCTCATCTTCACCTGATTCATCAGCAGGAGAAGAAGCTAACATATTCAGGTACTCAAAGCTCCAAAGTTGCACAGATAAAAGAGAAAATCAGAAAAAGTATAGAAATCAAAAAGCCAGAAGATAAAAGAAGATACCTCCCAAGCTCGCCAAAATCCCCCTGTCGATTTGACATCGTCCTGGGAAACTTCACTCATATGCTTGTAAAGATGGACCAGGGCAGCACTGCCCCAGTCATAAGAGGGGATCTCACCAATGGTCACCAGGCAAGAAAGAAGCCTCAAGCTCACCCTGTCATTCCGTGTCGCGAAGATCGAGCAACCAAGGACATACAGAAGAAATACCCTCAAAAGCTGAGAATTATTCAGGTTGTGATTCTTTCTGCCGTAGGCCCGGTAAAACCAGCCATAAGGGAACCAGTGCCTCTTCAGAATAGGGGGAACAGCCCCAATCAACATCTCGACAGCCTCGGGATCAATTTCATAGAAGTAGTCCAGAATCAGGTGCTTCCCGCCAACCCTCAAGCCGGTAATCATAGAAAAATCAAAAGGTATCATTTTCATCTCACCAAATGGTAGGTGGAAAGTATTGGTGGTGTCCCACCATCTCTCAACAAGAGCATAAAAATGCACCAGATCATTGCTACTCTTTGAAACTAGGCGGACAAAGTCGCCAAACCCGGCATCGTCTACCATTCTCTTGACGACAAGCGAGAGTTAGGAGTACCAGAGAAAAGCGTGAGCAAGGCTACCAAGGCCCTTGAATGTCACTTCCGGTACATGTACATATCAAAAACAACTAAAACAAGCACAAAATCACTATTCACGACCCAAAAGTCTAACTTCACAAAATCAACGTACAAGCTCAAAACAAGCTTCCAACAAACTCTAGGTGCACACTACAGTTCATAAAACTAGCATAAATGCACAAAATAGTCCTAGACTGTCGAAAGTTTCACATACGAGGCTCGCTAGAGCCGCGGCCGAAAGATGATGTTGGTGGTCCCGTAAAATCAAGTCCGGGGTTTGGCTCTCGACTTTCATTCATTCCTTGGCCTTCGTAGACAGTCTCCTCGAGCTTGAAGCCATGGATCTGCAAGAAAATGGAAGACTAAAATCAAACCTTCTTCTTAAAAAATGGAACAAACCAAAACACCAATCAAAATTCCAACCACGGGGTAAGATTACTCACCTGAGCGCGCACAAGCTGCGTTTTGACGGATTTTGGCTCCAAAAACGCCCCAAAATGGCCAAGAATGAGCTTGAAATGCTCAAAAATCCGAAATATACACACATGGTGTCCAGCCACCCAGTGCTGCCGCGGTACTGGCCAACTGCCACCGCGGCAGTGGCCTAGTGTCACCGCGGCACTGCTCCTCGCGGGCCCTGATTTGCTCCGTTCAGCCCGTTTCAACCTATTTTAGCCCATTCGTGATCCCATTTAGCCCCGGTGGCCCATTTTAGCCAAGATCTATGAGATTTTATCCCCAACAGATCCATTTTAACCCCAGCAGATTCAGTTGATCCCCTGAGGACAGAAACAGAAAGATCTAGGCTCCTGAAGGCCCGAATCAGCTTTTTGGACCGACCAATGCAAAGATTTGATTAATCGAGACGAGTCCCAGTTCTCGATCAGGAAACAGTTAAGAGAGATTGTCCGAGAGCCCTACATCATCCCCGAAGGACAGAAACAGGAAGATATCGGCTCCCGAAGGCCCGAATCAGCTTTTCGGACCAACCATTGCAAAGATTTGATCAACCGTGAGAGATTCATAGATAGGTCCTGGTTCCCAATCAAGAAGCAAGTTGAGAGAGATTCTCTGAGAGTCCTACATCATCCTCTGAGGACAGAAACAGAAAGATACCAGCTCCCGGAGGCCCCGACCGGCCCTCTTGGATTGAGCGCCGAAAGATTTGATCAACCGTAAGAGATTTAGAGATGGGTCCTGGTTCCCGATCAAGAAAAGAGAGATTCTCCGAGAACCCTACGTCATCCCCCGAGGACAGATATGGAAAGATACTAGTTCCCACTATCCCCAGCAAAAAATAGCAAAAGAGGAACGGACTCCCGAAAATCGGCCATCAGGAACAACCAGAACATCGCCAGTATCCAAATTTTGAAGACGAAGCATCGTCGTTCCACGGCTCCGTGTCTCCTGATTATCATGAGCTCTCTCATCTGTCCATTTTCGTAGCTTCCTTACCTATCATTTATGGCAAGATCCCTCAGTCACCTTTAATTGTCGTCTTCTAAAAAAATGCGCATCTGATCCATTTCACTTGTTTGCGAAGCACACTTCCTGTAATTTAAGAAGTTTGCCCCGAGATCCAGAGTCCTCCAAATCATTGTGTCTTTAACCAAGTCAGCCACTACATCACAGTAGGAGACACTAGCATAGCATAAGTCTACTCGGAGTGGCACACACCTCACAGCACCAGCTCATACTAAGATCAGAACGCTAAACATGATAGAACTAAGGACGCGTTTCACATCACATCCATGCCTAGCATATCATCCTCATAACATAGCATTCGTCTGTCTTGTTGTGCATGTGCGATTTGTTCCTTTGTGCCCCGAACTATGTCCTGGTCTGATTCCCTCGGGATACGTAGACAGCTCACGAAGAGCACGACCAGCACTAGCCTCAGCATCATTGCATCTTTTGTAACGTATTTTTTTATCCTAAATTCATAGCCTCCAAAAGACCTGTCTCTTCAGAGCTTTGGCACTCACTTGCAACATGCATTGTTTTGCAAGTTCATGCCAAAGAGGGGCAAACTGTAGACACCCCATTTTGTCGGCTATCAGATTTAGGAGACCCATAGCTTGGTGGTTCACAATAATCGAAAAAGACTCAAAAGGACTCCTGGAAGTTGGTTCTATTTCTCAACATGCTCAGAATGACCAAAATACCCCTGAAAGCCCGAAAACTCCCAGATTTGGACCAAAAGTTTGGAAACATGCGATGTCATAAAAAAAAGTAAGAAAATGAATTTTTAAGTAAAATCAGATGAAATCGTCAGCTCCCAGAGACCCCCGGACGTTCCCAGGAAGTCTCCGTTAATCGGTTTGACCAAGGTTTGACCAAGGTTTGACAAGTTTGACCGAAATTGTCCAAATTCACCGGGATCATTCTAAATCATGTGGAAAGTATTAAAATGAGTTTCAAAAGAAAATCGAACAAAAACGTCAGCTTTTGGAAGCTACTTCCATGTCCAATGTCACCACATATGAGTGAAACACCAAACTACAAGTCCAATACTCCACGAATATCATCTATTGATTGCTATCTATTTGCTTTTTTATATTTGTTCATCTTCTCTTACCTCATTTCTTTTTGTTTTCTTTATTTACTTACTAGTCTATCATCATCTAGACGATGACATGAAGTTTAAGGTGAGTGAATCCTTATGGATAGTAGCTCTTGACCTCAAAAACATGTTTGATAAATGATGATTTCAACTTCAATACATTCCTATGTATTCATGAAGTTATCTTTAAAATGTAAATAGTACTTTCCAACAATCTTGGAGGTTCTTGATGATGAGTTTGATGTTGACATTTTAAGTGGCTATAACCTTCATTGAATATTGAAAATATGTTTTCAAAACCTCTATTTCAAAACCCCCTTCTTAAAACCCGCACTTTGATTTCAAGAGATAAACCTTGTTTTCTCAAAAATCTTTAAAACAGTAAGTCAAAACAGTGAATGATCTGAGTTCAAAGATTTATCTAGAACTCAATACTCAATGTATGGATGCAAGACCACTTGGAAAGTCTTCCTAAATCATTATAGAACACCCACGATTTTTGGTTTGTCTTGAAAATACTTGGAAGGGTTCTATTTTGACACAAACATTCCTTCCAGACATTCTGTTTTTGCTGTCATAGCAGCTTGGTTGACTTTCAACTTGTTTTTTCTGAAAACATTTCCAAACGGGATGGTCATAACTTATTTTTTCTTTGAACTTCAGTGTCTTAGGGAACTTTCTGTATGATATGGGCCTTTAGATATTTATTTTTCATTTTCTAAGATTTGTTTACATTTCAGTTGACAGTACGAACTCTGTTTCTGAGTAACCTCCATTGTTCATATGATTTCTCTCAATCTGTAATAGTTATTAAAGATTGGCTTTTTGGGTTGTGTTCTAGACACAATAAGAAAGATCTCCATAAAAAATCATGCATTTAAAACATTCCTAACCCCTCGTTACCATTCACAAGACCATGTTACTGTTCTGTCCACTATTCACAGCAAGCACACTTTTACTTCCCCCCTTTGATTTCATGTATACATGCACTCCAAATTAGCTCATGTCTTAGGAAGTAGTTCATACTATATTTGTACATATCCCATGATGATTTCTTTCATTCACTCATACACATTCTAGACTTCTAAGTCATTCTAGGAACCCATGAACACAAAACACACTACAACCTTGGCACATTCTAGATACATACATTGCATCCATGCAAGATTTGGGGGCTTTCACGGCTCCTAATCTAAGAAGATTATAAGGAACGAATTTGATCACACGTCCACGCCTCCCCCTCGATCCAATCTTCCTTTCTCATCCGTCCCGGGGATTGAGAGGTCTTCTTTTCTCAAAGATTAACATGCATCATACTAGCTTGCTGAGCATATGTTGATTTCTTTGATTATTTGTTTCAAGAACAATTCATGTCCCCTTTAGATTAATTACTTGATACATGGTTAGGCGATTTTTCCTAGGCTTATTTGTGTGATTTTTTGCTTTACATTGTGTGATATTTGACTTAGATCTTATGAATGATATCTTATCTTTAGATCTTCCATTTAGAATTTTCTTATGTGATGTAATATACTATCATAGTATTAATTGTCGAACCAAACATAGTATAAGATGATTATTTGGATGCTAATTGACCCTCGTCGAAAGACGGGGCGAGTTGAGGGTGTTTTAGTCGCGACAAAGGCTCCTTCCTCTCTTGTACGAAAACCCCAAGCCAAGTTCTTTGGTTATGAAGGACCGGTGCCCTTTATCCGTTTGGGTGAGTCAAAATTAGGTTTCTTGGTTCCTTAAAGACCAAGTGGCGACTTTGTATCTGTTTTCAACAGACCATTTTCTTTCTTTGATCCAAATCAAATTTCAAACAAAAACAAACAAGAGGTGGAATTCCGCGTGTCCACACGCAGCTACCGCTTTAGCTTCTGCAACCTTCCGGGCTACCCGCTCGGCTGCAAGATATTCTCAGGCTTCCCCTAATTCCAGGGCCAAGGCCCTCACCTTCTCCTCCTCCACAATAAGAACAAAGTCCGAGGCCTCCCGCGCTGCCTTCTTAGTAGACAAGGCAGTCTCAGCAGTGGCCAGTCTTTCAGCCACTCCAGCCAGGTAAGCCTCAGCCCCTGCCACCAAACAACCAACCTACAGGGTGGAAATAGAAGCCATCAGTTACCGCGGGCAGGTGCATGAGGAAAATAAATTCGAAGCTACTCACCATATAGTTAATGATGTATAGCCACCTGATCAAGGCCTTGAGGCCCAGCCTGGAGCACTTATCAACCTGAGTCTACAGCAGCCCAGGTCGGACCCTCGCCCGGACTTCGTACACCATCTCCACTGCCAGCATCCCAGCTGGAACGTCGTGTGGACTGGAGGGCACAACAGCTTCAACTTGGGGAATCGGCTCCCCGACCAGTACAGCGTCAGCAGGGTGTGAGGGGGCACCAGCGATGGTAACTCCAGGAGCTAATGTTCTGACCACTTCTTCAACCGTGCGGGGCCCCCAGTGAATCCTTTTTAGCTACTGATCCTTAGTGGGGCCCTGCCTCTTTCTCCTCTAGCCAGCCTGGGTGGCCAAAACAGCTTCTCTTTTGCTTCAGAGCAGCCACGTCTCTGGGAGCCATTTTTGTGAAACCAAGGAAAGAGACAGGTCAGTGGCACGCAAAATTAATCGAATAGCAAGGCAATCAAAAAATAGCCAAAAAATATACCAACAATGATCGGAGGGAATATGGGAGCATGAAACTATTGGTTGTGCTCACAGAAGGTCCTCTGATCCCCCGTCTGGGTCAGCAGTTTGTTGACGTCCGTGGGGTCCTCGGCTAAGGACAAGATCCTGTCCTGGCACTCGTCGGGATTGCTGGGCGAGTTGGCTAATCCCACTGTAAAAACAAAGGGCAGTTAGTTCCACGATAACAGCAGAGTAAAATAAAACAAGAGACAAGATAGGAGCCCACTCCTCAACTTCCCCGCCCAAAAAGTCCTGAATTATATTAATAGGGCCTTTTCACAAAGCTCGAGAGTGGATACTTGGAAGAATATCTTCTTCCACCCTCTGTTATTGCTCGGGCAGTTGACTATTATCCTTCTCCCCTGCTTGGCTCCCAGCAAAAAGAAGCTAACTTCCCTGTGAACTGGGAATTGTCGGTGCGTCAAGAAAAACTCTTGTATGGTAAGCTAATACCTGAGAATCTGGGGCCACAGGGAGATAGCCCCCATCAAGAACCTCCACTCGTTCAGAGCGAGTTGCCCGAGAACAATTCCAAGGTATATTAGCACGTCCCAAGCAAGAAAGTGGAAGAGAAGGCGAAGGCTTACCATGAAGGCATCCTCATAAAGAGTAACGAAACCCGATTGATGGAAGTGAGCCCTGCCGGTGTGTACGGCGAAGGAGCAATGGTCAGGGATGTTGTACCTATCCCTGATCTGACCTAGGTCTGGGGTACGCAAGCTACTAACGATCGACTAGCAAGAAAAGACTACGTCGGGGCTATTCGGCACTGACGCCTCATTGCCCGACCCCCTAGACACCGAGGCAACTGGGAGATCCTGAACCGCCTCATCATCGGACACCCAAATGGGAATCCTACCCTCAGTATGTTGGTCAGACGGAGTCACGGCAGGTGGATCGAGACTCGTGTCTGAGGTCCCCGACCTAGATTGTTTGTCTTCCGATCGGGATGACGAGCTAAAGCCAGAGTGACACGTCTTTGGAGATGGTATGAGACAGTAGCCAGCGACCTAAGTATGGGTTAGTAACCCCAAGCCTAAGGTATAAGGGGGCAGGTCTAAAAGCCTAAAGGGCCTGGTGTACAAGGCTCTCAGGATAACATGACACGCGATCACTACTACCTTGGGACACCCCGACCGGTTCAATCGCTCTACCAGGGAGGACGAGCTACCTGACCTAAAAAAGAAGATGAACCTAAAGAAGAAAAAATCCCACTCCCTCGCAAGCCCCAATGGATTCGTGTTCTCCAGCTTCACTCGAGAGAGAAGAAGAAAAAAAAAAGGAGGAGAAATACAGTGAATTATAACTAGGGAGGAAAGGACTTACAGGAAAAAAACACAGAAAAGAGCTCGGAGATCTTGACTAGACACTTTATCTCTCTCAGACCGCTCGGTAGACTCAGTAGATGGGCAACAGGAATAGTGAAAATGCATAAGTATTGCTTATATAGACAACACGGACGGTCTAGATCAAATCAGATCCAACGGTCCTACACAACTCCCACCTAAATGCTGCCACCTGTCCCCTCGGGCAGACAAAGCGGTGCCTCAAAAGGCTTGCACATATCAACGGGTTGGTCACGATGTAACTATTCAGTTATGACCCCGTTGGATCCTGAATGGACTAATCACTCTCTGACATATGGCAAGCACCGGCCATAAGCTCCCGGGGACAACTGCTCGATCCCTGGTCGACCAAGTGACAGGTCCAACCCCGAAGTGACGTCCCGGGCAGTGTCCCGAGCGATTTTTGAAGACATACGAATTTCTAACTCTCATTTGATGAAGCATCATATCAGCCTCGAAAATGGGGGGCAGCTGATACATACAAAAAATGCATCTAGGGTTAATCTCAACCACTTCAACAAGGAGTGTCATGTGGCCCATTGATATCCCAAGTCGTGTATCCAGAATCGCTCAATATCACCTGATCCCTAGCCAATGGGTTGGGAACTATGCTCGGGTCTGCCCTGTCGCAGTGGTTGTCCAGAGCTCTTCATGGCGTGCTCTAGAACGACCCAGACAGTTTCCTATCTCAATTAGAAGACTTATGGAAAGAGTAGATAGTTCCCTAATCTTGTTAGAAGACTCCCATGATTTGTGCTAATCAATTTCTATTTGATTGTACTGCCTTATCGGGCCACTTACCTTGTACGAGTGGACTCTTGCATCTATAAAAGAGCCCACTCACCCCCTTTACAGGAGGGCCTTCTTATTCTACAGAATCGCAACATTGCATACACACCCTGCCCGGCCGATCTCTGGTGGCTCCAAGCTCTTGTTGGTTCACCAAAGGCCCCCAGCGACTTTCGTATGATAGTGCAAGTGCTCTGACATACAACGTGGACGTAGGTTCCTTCATTAACAGGGCCAAACCACACTCAAATCTCTCTTGATTAATTCTTCTTACCTACAACCAAATTTAGGCATCATCACAGTCTAAATTAATTAATCAAGAGCACATACCATGATCTATTGCTAGTACTATATGCGAAAAATGCTTTGATTTGAATATGGAAGCTTTTCTTGAAGCCTTCTGTTTTGATCACAAAATAACTTTGGAAATTCGAGTTTCTCTCTGTTGCTCAACCCTAATTTTTTGTATTGTGTGTTTGTAGGTAAATGATGGAAATTCTCCTGTCAATTTATAGGGAGAGAGGATTGAATTTCCTTATTAAATCTTTAATCTCTACTGTCCATTGTAGTAGATAGTGATTAGGAAACTAATCCCACATTCCTTAAGTAATTCTAACTTGTCTAATTAGAGAACCTTATCATATCTGGATTCTTATATGGACTATATTAAGTAGGAAACCAACAGAAAAATTAATTAATTCTAAAAACAAAATTAATTCCAGTAATGTTGCACCAGTTGTAGCACAATACAACGATACATCTTGCGTGACAATAATTACATTCACGGATTTCTCGAAAAAAAAAATTTGTTAGATCTCACTGTATCTGTAGTGGGTTTGGGTGCACATATTAAGGAAATACAAATTTAAAGTTGTGAGTTTGGATAAATTTGTGTATGGTTTTTTAGATTACAGTTAACATTATTACAAGTTTGAAATGCTTTATCACATATCATAGTGTTGTATAGACTGTTTGATTGTATTGATCATATACTTTGATTGACAACATGTGTGTTTTATCCTTACATTGTGTGTAGTGATTATCTATTGAAACCATTTTGGTATTTTTCTATTTTAGAATTGTTTTTATTCTTTTTCTGATTGTTTTGAACCTATAATATAGCACATCATTGTACATCGATGTAAGCAAGCAGTCTAGGGCGGAGGCCTCCGAGATGACATCTGTGACCTCAAACTCGAATGGTAAGAGGTTAGTAAGCTAACAGATATCACAATATAGTATAGCATGGAATGTGGAGAAGAAAACATTTGACAGTTATTGCAAGGAATTTTTTACCCAAAGCATCAAAATAGGGCAAATATGTCCCTGACCCATCACTGTTTCAACTTATTTTTCAACCCATCACTTTCTTAGAAGTCACTACTAAGTAGGGACTTCAGACAAAATATTTCCAACCTGAAGTCGCTAATTCAAGTAACGACTTCAACTTAGGAGAAGTCGCTACTTGAAATAGCAACTTCAATGGAAAGTAGAAGTCGCTACTTCAAGTAGCG
Organism: Hydrangea macrophylla; assembly: GCA_033977485.1. NCBI lineage: Eukaryota > Viridiplantae > Streptophyta > Magnoliopsida > Cornales > Hydrangeaceae > Hydrangea > Hydrangea macrophylla. The sequence continues at coordinate 36,726,516 of CM066995.1, forward strand.
ACTTCATTTTTTACATTTATTAAACCCGTCCTTTCTTCTTCTTCCATCGCTAACCCAGATCTTCTCTCTCTCTCTCTCTCTCTCTCTCTCTCTCTCTCTCTCTCTCTCTCTGCGATCTCTCATAAGTAATCCCTCTCTCTCTCACACTCTCTCTCTCTCTCTCGCTCTGTTACACACACACACACATACATATATAGATACACAATATATATACACATAGATACATAATAGATACATACACAAACTTACATACAGAGCCACAATGTATATACACACAGACATATACACACATACACAGAGAGAGACTGTAATGCTTCCCAAAATTTGAAATGCCATAAGCTTCCCAAATTTTGAAATGCTATGCTTCCCAAATTTTGTAATACTACGCTCCCCCAATTTTGAAATGTTATTGTAGACACCCCATTTTGTCGGCTATCCGATTTAAGAGACTTATAGCTTGGTGGTTCACAATGATCGAAAAAGACTCAAAAAGAACTCCTGAAAGTTAGTTCTATCTCTCAAAATGCTCACAACGACCAAAATATCCCAGAAAGCTCGAAAACTCCCAGATTTGGGACCAAAAACTCTGGAAACATATTGCGTCGTAAGAAAAGTGGTAAAATGAGTTTTAAAGCAAAACTAGATGAAATCTTCGGCTCCCGAAAGTCCCGAAAGTTCCCAGAAAGTCCCTGTTGACCAGTTTGACCAAGGTTTGATCAGGTTTGACCAAGGTTTGACCGAAATTGTCCAAATTCACTGATTCCGAGATCATGTTGGATCATGTGAAAGGTACTAAAACGTGTTTCAAAAAAAAAATATACAAAAACGTCAGCTCCTGGGAGCTCCCAAAGGTTCCTAGAACTTTCTAGAGGTCCCTAATTTGACCAGTTTGACCAAAAGTTGACTTTGAAACCGGAGCACCATATCATTTTTTAAATATTTTTCATGGATACTAGAGGTCAATAGCTTTCCAACGGTATATCGCACATATTTTTTGGATTTAAAACGAATTTATTATAAATTTTCGAATGTGAAAAAGACGATCAAATCGGCTTTTTATCGCGAATACCGCAAAACTTTTCAAAGTTACCTGTCTCCGAACTATTTTTTTTTACAGAAAATGGACTCCATTACCTTTCCAACGATATATCAAAAGCTCAGTTTGGAGTTCGTATGCATTTTTTGTGAATTTCAGACGAAATAGGGCCTTTTCGCGAATAACGGAACCTCTGGGGGAATAAAAAGAATTATCTGGACGAATGAGGAGCAGTGCCGCTGCAGCACTGGCCCAGTGCCGCTGCTGCACTCTCCTCCAGAACAGTCCATTTTTGCAATTTCTTTTTGGGATCCATTTTGCTTAATTAGAAACCAAAACGACGTAGCTCTATGTTTTCAGTTGTTTGGGACCAATGGGAGTACTTCTAAAACCCCGAAACCATCCCAAATTAGCCTATATAAACTCACCTTGACTTCTCATTTTGGGGGTGCAAATACAAAAGCTTAGAGAAGTATAGTAAGAAAAGTTGTAAAAGATAGGGTTAGGAGAGTGAAAGTGAGCTTCTTCGTTTGATTTTCAACTAAAAAGTGAGTTACAAACTTTGTTTTCTACTTCATTTCTCCCATTTACTTCACATTCAATACACTCAACCACCATTTTACTGAGCATTTGTGAGATAAGAAGCTTCTTCCATGTCTAAAGTCATCATATATGAGTGAAACACCAAGCTACAAGCCCAAAATCATCATGAATATCATCTATTGAGTACTTACTTGCTTGTTTTATATATTATGCTCATCTCTCCTTAATCTCATTTCTTTTTTATTTTCTTTTTTTTACTTACTAGTCTATCATCATCTAGATGATGACATGAAGTTTGAGGTGAGTGAATCATTATGGATAGTAGCTCTTAACCTCAAAAACATGTTTGATAGATGATGATTTCAACTTCAATACATTCCCGTATTCTTGAAGTTGTTTTCAAAATAAAACAATGTCTCCAACAATCTTGGAGGTTCTTGACATGAGTTCAAATGTTGATATTTCAAGTGGTCATAATCTTCATTTAAGTGATGAAAAAAATACCTTTAAAACCTTTTATCTCAAAACCCCTCTTAAACCCCTCATTTCGATTTCAAAGAATAAAACCTTAGTTCTTTCCAAAATCTTCAAAACAGTGAACAATCTGAGTTCAAAGATTTCTCTAGGACTCAATACTCAAAGTATTAACATGAGATTACTTGTAAAGTCTTCTTAACTCATTAGAGAACACCCATGATTTTTTGTTGGACTTGGAAATACTTGGAAGTGGTCCATTTGGACCCAAACATTCTCTCCAAATATTTTGTCTGTACTATCACAGCAGCTTGGTTGACTTTCCACTTGTTTTTCATAAAACTTTCCAAAAGGAGTAGTCTCAACTCATTTTTTCCTTGAACTTCAGTGTCTTAGGGACCTTTCTGTATAATATGGGCCTCTAGATATTTTATTTTCATTTTCTAAGATTTTTTTACATTTCAGTCGACAGTACGGACTTTGTTTCTGAGTGACCTCTATTGTTTATATGATTTCTCTCAATCTGTAATAGTTATTGAGGTTTGGCTTTTTGTTGTGTTCTAGACACAATAAGGATGATCTCTATAAAAAATCATGCATTGAAAACATTCCTAACCCTACTTTTCATTTTCCTCAAGATCAAGTCACTGTTCTGTCCACTATTCACAGCAAGTATTCTTTTATTTTCATTCTTTGATTTGATGCTTACATGCACTCCAAATTAGTTCATATCTTAGGAAGTGGTCCATACTATATTTGTACATATCCCATGATGACTTCCTCCATTCATTAATTCATATTGTAGATTTCTAAGTCTCTTTAGAAAGTCCATGTACACAAACCACCACAACCTTTGCACATTCTAGGATCATACATTGCATCCATGCAAGATTTGGGGTTTTGGTGACTCCTAATCTAAAAAGATTATAAGAAATGAACTTGATCACACGTCCATGCTTTCCCTCGATCTAATCATCCTTTCTCATCCGTCCCGGGGATTGAGAAGTCTTTTTTTCCCAAAGATTAAAATGCATCATTCTAGCTGGCTAAGCATATTTTGATCTCTTTGATTATTTGTTTCGAGAACAATCCATGTCCCCTCCTAGATTAGGAAAACTTAATTACTCGATATGTGATTAGAAGATTTTTCCTAGGTTTGTTTGTGTGATCTTTCACCTTTGCATTTTGTGATATTTGGCTTATATCTTATGAATGATATCTTATCTTTTGCTCTTCCATTTCAATTTTCTTATGAAATGTAATATACTGTCATAGTATTAATTGTCGAACCAAACATAGTAAAAGATGATTATTTGGATGCTAATTGAGGCCCGTCGAGAGACGGGGCGAATTGAGAGTGTTTTAGTCGTGACTAAGGCTCCTTCCTCTCTCGTACCAAAACCCCGAGCCAAGTTCTTTGGTTATGAAAGGCCGGTGCCCTTTATCCGTTTGGGTGAGTCAAATTGGGTTTCTTGGTTCCCTACAAACCAAGTGGCGACTATGTATCTGTTTTCAACAGACCTACCTTTTCCTTTTCTTTCAAAACAATTTCAAACAACTGAAAGAGTGGACGACCGATTCTGCGTGTCCACAATCTGGCGACTCTGCTGAGAATTTTTTTATTTTCAAAACAAAATAATACAGAGGTTTGACTCATAAGAAGCATTCTTAAAATCATCTTTTTACTGTGTCTGGTTCACCGCGTTGCACTTCTGCATTTCCCCCTCTGACTATGTATGAAACGCGGCGCTGACATTGTTCGGGTCTTGCTGTGCCAGGGCATAAGTCACCGTTGATACTGTACCTTCCAAGGTATATCAAAAAGAGTAAAAACCTCCGTACTGTCTCTCTGACGGTATATTGGAACTCTCATCAACGGACCCTTTTTTACTAAACCCAGCCTTTGCATATAGATTCCTGTAGAACCTTTCATAGGACTGTTCATTTATCTTTTCAGATAGGACAATGTGATATAACTGCTATATGCCCTGGTGGGATTACCTGTGCGGTATGGACGCGTATGTGGCATAGAAAAAAACCTCTTTCTTATGATTCCCAAGGTCATCACTCACATGTGATTACATTGAGTTAACATGCCTAGGCACCATGATAAGGATGTCTGCTCCATGTTCACAAAGATATACACCGCAAACCTTGTTTGTTGGTCCTAAGACATAGGAGAATGAAAACTTGCTAGACACTATGATCACCGTCATCACTTGCTCTCGTCATATTTACCAGTTACTCCCAGAAACTCTCCAAATCTCCCAGATTTCCCAGATATGCCAGTTTTTTTCAGAAACTCTGTCCAAATCTCCCAGATTTCCCAGATGTAACAGTTTCTCCTAGAAACTCTGTCCAAATATCTGATATACCTATTTTCCCAGAAGCTCACTCCAAATCTCCGAGATTTCCCAAATATAACTATTTTCCTAGAAGCTCTATCCAAATCTCCTAGATTTTCCAGACATACCAGTTTCTCCTAGAAACTCCGTCCAAATCCCCCAAATTACCCAGAAATCTCAGTTTCTCTTAGAAACTCCGATATACATATTTCTCCCAAAAACTCTGTCCAAATCTCTGAGATTTTCCAAATATACCTATTTTCCCAGAAGTTCTGTCCAAATCTCCCAAATTTCTCAGATATACCAATTTCTCCTAGAGACTTCGTCCAAATCCCCCAGATTACCCAGAAATCTCAGTTTCTCCCAGAAACTCCAATATACTTATTTCTCCCAAAAACTCTATCCAACTCACCCAAATATACTTGTTTTCCCAGCAATTCAGTCCAAATTAACCAGAAATCCCTGTTTCTCATAGAAACTTTCATAACCTCTGAAAATTCCTCTTATCCCTTGGTGATCATACTGGAAAGTAAAGTTAGCACACTATGTATGGCTAGGACCTTACTTGTTTAACTATTATCTGTTAGGAGTAGGAGCATCATCAGGGCTTGTATCTGCATGCTTGCTTCATCACTCTGCACACACTCTGATAGTCGGTTTGTACACGAGCCAGCCCTCACTGTCAAAGTCTAACACACGGTCTTTTCACATCTATATGTTAGAATAAGTTCTAAGCACCCAGGATCTGTATTGTGGGTCAAAGGATCAGGGAGCCGCCTTATCCAAATCACTCCGCCGAAAGTTAGCTTTATGGATCTGAAAGGTTTGGAAGCAAGAATGACTAAAATGATCAACCAACAGTCTGACCGGTTGGCCCAAGTTGTAGTCTTCATGGAGGAACTAAAACGGCAGCAGCCGCAATACCCACCTGGGTTCCCACCACCACCGGGATTCATGCCGCCACCACCACCGAGGTTTGTACCACCTCCCGTCGGTATACATGAGAACGGCGGAAAAGAAGAATAGTTTCAAGGGGTCCCGCCACCTGCGCATGAGAAGAAATTTCAAGAAAAAATTGACAAAGTTGACAAGCTAGAAAGCGTAATGAGAAAAAGCAAAGGGATTGATGACGACATGCTAGGTTTGGAAGGCCTTTTTCAGCCTGTTAAGCTGAAACTACCGGAGAACTTCAAGATGCCTGAAATTGGTCATTTTGATGGAACTGGGAATCCAAAGAGCCACGTAAAGTTCTGCACGAGTGTTTTCCAATCAATGGGCTGCACCCATGAGCACATCGCAATGTTGTTCCCTCAAACCCTCGCCAAGGCTGCTCTATCCTGGTTTCTGACCTTGGAGGTTTCTAATATGCGAACTTGGAAAGATATAGTCTAGGTCTTTGTTGATCATTACTCCTACAACCAAGAGCTCGATGTCACCATCCGGGATCAAGAGACTACCCGGCAGAATTTCAATGAGTCCTTCGCTGTGTTCTTGAGCAGATGGAGGAACAAAGTTGCCCAAATGACCCACCGACCAGTCGAAAAGGAACAAGTCCGGATGTTGATCAAGAATCTACATCCGTTGTAACATGAGAAACTATTCTTCTAGTCTATCTCAGAAGAACTGTTTGAAATTGGGACTAGAATTGAGAATGCAATCAGGGAAGGGAAGATCAAAAATGAAGAATCACAAAGCCAGTTCAAAAGGCCCGACTACTCCCGAAACCCTTCAGATGTCAACGCCCTTAGTAACCAACCCATGGCCTATTCTCCCCAACCATACCAACTCATAAACCAAACCAGCTCGCCTAGCCGCCCTTACCAAAATAGGGTACCCCGTGAATTTTCCAAGCTAGATATCTCCCCCTCCGTAGCCTTAGGCAGCCTGCTAAAAGACGGACACCTCCAACTCCTTCAGCCTCGTGCCGATCCCCCACCACCTAATTGTGAGCTATCTAAACGATGTGCCTACCACCAAGGCCCAGGCCATGACACCGACTAGTGTATACGTCTCCGCCATGATATCCAAGACCTCATTGACCGAAGAATCATCGAGTCACCACCCATTCAACCCCATGTCACCTAAGCCCCTGGCCGGTCCTTTAAAATGATCCCCTTCGCTGAGGCCAATGATTGTTGAAACTACATAGTGAGTTGACAGTGTTTGGAACTTCTGCTAAAAATAATGATAAGAATAAGCGAGTCACTATGACACTCCATTTGAGACCAGGTCGAGTCAAGTGGAGTCTGTCCTATGTTTTGAATCTATTTCAAGTTTAGTCTTGTGGTCAAGTCTGTCTGTGATCAAGTTGTTGTGAGTCTGTATCAAGCAGTGTAATCCTTCTCTTCTGATGGAATGAAATCTCATTTTGCCTAATCTGATGTGTCTAGCCATAAATACATGAATCATTGAATTGAAGTTTAACTTTTCAAATTACCATGGATATTACTCTGCTAAAAAAAATTTGCATCAAACAAAAAAAAAGGGAAGGAATCCTGGAAAGGTCAAAGTTAATTTTGCGCTGACCCTGAAGAAGAGCCGAGAATTGAATAGTTTTACTTTAAGAATTTAAAAATGCTTTTGCTCAAAAAGACATACTTGGGGGCTTGCCCAACACCCTTTTCTACCATTTCAAAGCCTTGGGCCCAACCCAATTGATAGCCATACGAATCTGTTCGGACTTAGTCCTTGATGGTAGCCAAACACTTTTAATGAGTTTCCTCTCCCCTTTAAAAAAAGGAAAAAGAAAAGCTCGCTAGGTTGAAAACCCGAAAAGGGCATCTAGGCAAAAGTTAGAGCAAAAAGGGTGTTGATTTCCAAAATCTGACCCTAGCCAGTCAAAAGGTTGGAGAAAATTTTAATGAATGAGAGAATTGTACACTTCAAGGTACATCATAAAACGTGCCTAGATCATGTTTCAAAAAGCTCGGATCGACCACAAACAAATTCGAAGAGCTAACATGTACATTATGAAATTTTGAGATTGCAATTAGAAAATCTCACATCAATTATGTAAAAAGAAAAATTGACTGGCTAGGCAAAAGTGAAAATGATCAATCCTCAAAACAAAAGAAAAAGAAAAAGCAAAGAAAGGGAGATCGAGACTAAATCCTCTTATTCAAGGCTACCACAAGTGATCCAAAGTTGAACTTGTATAACGATTGGCTTGAAAGACCCTCCCTCTTTTTCAAGACCTCGCCTTGAACTATGCTCAACCTGATTCCTACTCGGGGATACGTAGGCAACCGCATCGGTTCGGTCGACACCATCATCAACCCCTTTTTCCTTCAAGCCTCGTCTTGAACTACGCTCAACCTGACTCCCACTCAAGGATACGTAGGCAACCACATCGGTTTGGTTGACACTATCATAATCAACCCCCCCTTTTTTCAAAGCCTTGGCCCGAACTACGTTGGACCTGATCCCCACTTGGGGGTACGTAGGCAGACTTTCAAAAAGAAAAGAAGGATGGCTCACTAGGTCGAAAATCTGAAAGGATGCCTAGGCAAAAATTAGAGCTAAATCCAGAGTGAGCAATAACAAAAGAGAGAAAATAGCTCGCTAGGTCACTTCACCAGTGCCTAGGCAAAAGTTATGAGCATATGAGAGATTAAAGTCACGGTCCTTACCTTAAGCCAGAAATCACCTTCCACACTAGGAGCAAACTTCGACTAACCGCCTCGTTTGCCTGAATTTTACTATCTACCCTTCATACAAGGGGAAAATTTCAGTCACCTACCTCATTTGCCCGGAACCTCCAATAAACCATCATCCAAACTAGGGGCAAACTTCGGTCATCCACCTCGTTTGCCTATGAATTCCACTTCCTACACCTCAAACTAGTGGCAAACTCCGCTTGCCTAACGCAATCCCTTCACACCAAGGACTAGTTTTCAAGTCACCAAGTTATTTTTGAAAATTTTGAAATAGAGCATCTTTTATTCTAAAAGCTAAGGTACTAATTCAAAGCACTTCCTGGGAGAAGTAAAAAATTGATTACATCAATAGGGATAAATTTTCAAAAATCGAATTTATCAGCAAAGTGCTATCATGTTAAGATGAGAAGTGAATATAAAAGATGAGCGGTACATCATTTATGACAGCGGCACATTGGATCATGGCAATTTGAGAAATTCATGTCTAGGTCAATCCTTCTTTGTTTGAGTCAGTAGTAATCTAATCAAAAGTGTGTCAGAGATCGAGGTTTCATGCAAACTAACCCAACTTTCCTTGTCATCGTCATTCCTGTTAAGTCCATTCGTCCTGATAGTCTCAAATGTGTGGGTTTAAGGTGATTCCCAATCATAAAAAAATATGGATACAAGCAGAAGTACCAAACATCATTACTGCACCAGTCAAGATCGTAACATGAGAAGTGTCCCAAGTATGAGTAGCATAAACTCGTAAGTGGTTGCTTACTACAACCGATTGTTGTTTCTCAAGATGGCTGACCGGAGGGATTATCCCCAACACCTATTGCTGATCCAATCAGAGTCTAGATGTGTTGTATTGATGAGATGTGTTGTTGAGGTGTTTTAAGGCTCAGAGTCCAAGTTTGCTGATGAGATGTTTTTGTAAGGATATTTTAGAGCCCAGAGATTAGAGGATTATCGAGGAACATCAAGAGAGTTGGTAAGCATTTTTGAAGCATCGAGGAACATCAGAAGAGTTGAGAAGCATTGTTGGAGCATCAATGAGCATCAGATTTGTTAAGGAGCATCGTTGAAGAGTTGAGGAACATCAAATGTGTTGAGGAGCATCAGATTTGTTGAGGAGTATCGTTAAAGAGTTGAAGAACATCAGATGTATTGAGGAGTATCAGATTTGTTGAGGAGTATCGTTGAAGAGTTGAGGAACATCAGATGTATTGAGGAGCATCAGATTTGTTAAGGAGCATCGTTGAAGAATTGAGGAACATCAAGAGAGTTGAGAAGCATTATTGGAACATCGAGGACAGAAGAGTTGAGATGTATTGTTGAAGGAGCATCAGATGTGTTGAGGAGCATCAGAAGAGTTGAAAAGTATCATTGAAGAGTCGAGGAGCATCATTAATGATTTGAGGAACATCGGTAAGATTTGAAGAACACCGTTGAGAATCAAGAAGTATTGAGAAGCACCATCATAAATTTGAGAATTGAGGATCATCATTGAAATTTGAGAAGCACCGTTGAGAATTTGAGTGTCACCGAGTCTATGATATCACGATTAAGAGGAGCACGAGTTGAGTCAAGAGGGTCACTTCACCCAACACAACAAATTGGGCATAACATAACACATAGCCCATCAGTCGTGGCACACACAAATCATAAAGCCCACTAGGAGTGGCATACACACCACAAGCATTCTTTTGAGCACCACAGTATCACTTTGAGCATCACGCTCTTCCTTGGGTAAGACCTCCAGGTCGAGATCCCTCACAAGTCTATTAGTCGTAGCGAAGTGTAGATCACCAAGCCCACTGAGAGTGGCGAATACACAGAACGCATGTGCTAGGACTACAAGTACTTTAGAACATAACACAGGCACGACACAAGTCCACTCAGAGTGGTACACCCCACAACACCAGCTCATACTAGGATCAGAACACTAGACATGATAGGACTCAGGACACAATTCATATCACATACATGCATTGCATATCATCCTCATAACATGGAATCCACCTATCTTGTTTTGCATGTGTTTGTTTCTTTGTGCCCCGAACACGTCCTGGTTTGATTCCCCTTGGGATACGTAGGCAGTTCACGCAGAGCATGACAACCCCTAGCCCCAGCATCATGTTTCTATCATTGCATCTTTTGCAATGCTTTTTTATCCTAAATTTATAGCCTCCAAAAAGACATGTCTCTTCAAAGCTTTGGCTCTCTCTTGCGACATGCGTTGCCTCGCAAGTTCATGCCAAAGAGGGGCAAACTATAGACACCCCATTTTGTCAGCTATCAGATTTAGGAGACCCATAGCTTGATGGGTTACAATAATCAAAAAAGACTCTAAAAGGACTCTTGGAAGTTAGTTCTATCTCTCAAAATGCTCAGAACGACCAAAATACCCCAGAAAGCTCAGAAACTCCCAGATTTGGGACCAAAAACTCAAAAAACATATTGCGTCGTAAGAAAAGTGGTAAAATGAGTTTTAAAGCAAAACCAAATGAAATCGTCGGCTCCCAGAGACCCCCGGAAGTCCCGGAAGTTCCCAGAAAGTCCCTGTTGACCGGTTTGACCAAGGTTTAACCAAGTTTGACCAAGATTTGACCGAAATCGTCCAAATTTGCCGAAAAACTCTGAGATCATGCTAGATCATGTGACAGGTACTAAAACAAGTTTCAAAATAAAAACATACAAAAACTTCAGCTCCTAGGAGCTCCCAGAGGTTCTTAAAACTTTGTGGAGGTCCCTGATTTGACCAGTTTGACCAAAAGTTGACTTTGAAACCAGAGCACCGTATCATTTTTCAAATATTTTTCATGAGTACTAGAGGTCAATAGCTTTCCAACGGTATATCACATAAAATTTCTGGATTTAAAACGAATTTATTATGAATTTTTTATGGTGAAAAAGACGATCAAATCGGCTTTTATTGCGAATACCGCAAAACTTTTCAAAGTGACCTATCTTCGAAGGTATATCACAAGCTCAGTTTGGAGTTTTTATGCATTTTTTGTGAATTTTGGATGAAATAGGGCCTTTTCGTGAATACCAGGACCACTGGGGGCATAAAAAGAATTATCTGGACGAATGAGGAGCAGTGCCGCCGCGGCACTGGCCCACTGCCGCCGCGGCACTCTCCTGCAGAACAGTCCATTTTTGTAATTTCTTTTTGGGGTCCATTTTGATTAATTAGAAAGCAAAACGACGTAGCTCTATATTTTCAGTTGTTTGGGACCAATGGGAGTACTTTTAAAATCCCAAAACCACCCCAAACTGGCCTATATAAACTCCCCTTGACTTCTCATTTTGGAGGGTGCAAATACAAAAGCTTAGAGAAGTATAGAGAGAAAAGTTGTAGAAGTTAGGGTTAGGAGAGTGAAAGTAAGCTTCTTCCTTTGATTTTCAACTAAAAATTGAGTTCCAAACTTTGTTTTCTACTTCATTACTCCCATTTACTTCACTTTCAATACACCCAACCACCATTTTAGTGAGCATTTGTGAGATAGGAAGCTTCTTCCATGTCTAAAGTCACCATATATGAGTGAAACACCAAGCTACAAGTCCAAAATCATCATGAATATCATCTATTGATTACTTACTTTGCTTGTTTTACATATTATGCTCATCTCTCCTTAATCTCATTTCTTTTTTATTTTCTTTTTTTTACTTACTAGTCTATCATCATCTAGATGATGACATGAAGTTTGAGGTGAGTGAATCCTTATGGATAGTAGCTCTTGACCTCAAAAACATGTTTGATAGATGATGATTTCAACTTCAATACATTCCCATATATTCTTGAAGTTGTTTTCAAAGTAAAACAATGCCTCCAACAATCTTGGAGGTTCTTTACATGAGTTCAAATGTTGATATTTCAAGTGGTCATAATCTCCATTTAAGTGCTGAAAATATGCTTTTAAAACCTCTATCTCAAAACCCCTCTTAAACCCCTCATTTCGATTTCAAAGAATAAAACCCTAGTTCTTTCCAAAATCTTCAAAACAGTGAACAATTTGAGTTCAAAGATTTCTCTAGGACTCAATACTCAAAGTATTAACATGAGACTACTTGGAAAGTCTTCTTACCTCATTAGAGAACACCCATGATTTTTGGTTTGACTTGAAAATACTTGGAAGTGGTCCATTTGGACCCAAACATTCTCTCCAGATATTTTGTCTTTACTATCACAGTAGCTTGGTTGACTTTCCACTTGTTTTCCAGAAAACTTTCCAAAAGGAGTGGTCCCAACCCATTTTTTCCTTGAACTTCAGTGTCTTAGGGACCTTTATGAATAATATGGGCCTCTAGATATTTTGTTTCCATTTTCTAATTTCAGTCGACAGTACGGACTTTGTTTCTGAGTGACCTCTATTGTTTATATGATTTCTCTCAATCTGTAATAGTTATTGAGGTTTGGCTTTTTGTTATGAGTTCTAGACACAATAAGGATGATCTCCATAAAAAATCATGTATTGAAAACTTCCTAACCCTTTTCATTTTCCACAAGATCAAGTCACTGTTCTGTCCACTATTCACAGCAAGTATTCTTTTACTTTCATTCTTTGATTTGATGCTTACATGCACTCCAAATTAGTTCATATCTTAGGAAGTGGTCCATACTATATTTGTACATATCCCACGATGACTTCCTCCATGCATTCATTTATATTATAGATTTCTAAGTCACTTTAGAATGTCCATGTACACAAACCACCACAACCTTTGCACATTCTAGGATCATACATTGCATCCATGCAAGATTTGGAGTTTTTGTGACTCCTAATCTAAAAAGATTATAAGGAATGTGCTTGATCACACGTCCATGCTTTCTCTCGATCTAATCATCCTTTCTCATCCGTCCCGGGGATTGAGAGGTCTTTTTTTCCCAAAGATTAAAATGCATCATTCTAGCTGGCTAAGCATATTTTGATCTCTTTGATTATTTGTTTCGAGAACAATCCATGTCCCCTCCTAGATTAGGAAAACTTAATTACTCGATATGTGATTAGACAATTTTTCCCAGGTTTGTTTGTGTGATCTTTCACCTTTGCATTTTGTGATATTTGGCTTATATCTTATGAATGATATCTTATCTTTTGCTCTTCCATTTCAATTTTCTTATGAAATGTAATATACTATCATAGTATTAATTGTCGAACCAAACATAGTAAAAGATGATTATTTGGATGCTAATTGAGGTCCGTCGAGAGACGGGGCGAGTTGAGAGCGTTTTAGTCGTGACAAAGGCTCCTTGCTCTTTCGTACCAAAACCCCGAGCCAAGTTCTTTGGTTATGAAAGGTCGGTGACCTTTATCCGTTTGGGTGAGTCAAATTGGATTTCTTGGTTCCCTACAAACCAAGTGGCGACTCTGTATCTGTTTTCAACAGACCTACCTTTTCCTTTCTTTTCAAAACAATTTCAAACAACTAAAAGAGTGGACGAACGATTCCGCGTATCCACAGCTATGTTTCCCAAATTTTGTAGTACTATGAAATCAATGAACCAAGCAAAACATGATGGCCACTAATTTTAACACTTTAGATAAACAAAAACTTGAAAGGGTACCCAAACATGGGACACATCAACGACACGATAGACTATTGATTACTTACACTTGAATTTGCAAATGAGAAAGTATTAAAATAGATAGTGTTGTGACTATAATGCTGTATATGGGAGGGAGGGAGGGGGCGGGGGGGGGGGGGGGGGGGGGAAGCACGTGCATTGGAGCAGATGGTTTATACTATGATAGTAACTGTCCAAGTTTCATACGCCCGAGAACTGACGCTCAATACACTAAACTTGTTAGAAAAGTCTGCAACAAAATGGGGGTTCATCATAAAAGTGTTCGATTGAAGTTCACTTGTAGGTTTCTGTCGGTTCTTGGATATCAAGTTTCCAAGTTTATTCCATTTGAAATAAGTGATGATGAAAGTCTGCAAGTAATACTAGAAACAGCATCTACCAATACAGCTATAAACTTTATGGATCTATCTGTCGAGACAGAGAATCTTCCCGAGGCCCATCAAACATTAGATGATTGGATTGGGTTGTACACTTCTTTGTTGACACAAGAAGGCAAAAGCTCAAACCCGTTTGTACAGGGGTTATTGCCTTCCACGTCTACACAACATGTGGATCACTCAAATCCATTGCAAATCAGTCAGAGTGAATACAGGAGTCCAATGCAAGACATTGTTTCAAAACAGGCAATTCATGTGCAATTCGATTCAGATGATTGTGGATATAATGATTGGGCACACAGAGGGATGGACACCAACTTGACTCTAGAAAACTCGGATGAAGAAGATGTGCATGCAAAAGAGTATATTGGGGAATCAAAGATATTGAGCCGACTGCCTAAATAAATCTTAAAAATGCTTTGTATGAGCCTCATTCATCAACTTTTACATCCTTTGACTTGGGCATCCATACTGGAGAGGCATGTTATGCTTCAAACATTAAGGGTAGGCAATGGAATCCATATCAAGACGAGTTGGTGAAGGGTATGATGTTGAAAACCAAAGATGATCTTCAGATTTTTGTGGACTTGTACTCGATAAGAACACATCAACGGTGCATGGTGGATCAAACTAGTCCGGATCGTTGGTCATTGAAATATGAATTTGCGTCACAAGGTTGCAAGTGGCAACTACAGGCTAGGTTGAAACGACACGGGATGTTGGAAGTCATAACGGTCGAGCAAAGCCACACTTATATGTCCCCTACGATGAACCTTGGACACAGAAATCTAAGTGTTCGGCTAGTGGCTAGGGACATAATGCCAATTATTAAGGAGGACGCATCTATTAACATCATAGTGATATTAGAAAAGGTGAAAGATAAGTACTTGTACACCATCTCATATAAGAAGGCGTGGAATGCAAAATAGAAAGCCATTGGAGTAATTTTTGGGGATTGGTGTACATCGTACACAGAATTGCCCAAGTTCATGGCTGCAATTCAACAGTATAACCCTGGAACGGTTGTAAAATGGTTCTATATGAACAGTGGTAGTGCGACTATGAAAAACTTCGAAAGAGTAATTTGTGTGTTTAAGGCGTCCATTGATGGGTTCAAACACTATCGCCCCATCATAAGTATTGACGCAACATTCTTGTATAGGAAATATAAGGGCAAAGTACTAATCGATATGGGAACAGATGCAAACAATCAAATTTTTCCTTTAGCATTTGCCATCGTTGATGAGGAGAAAGCTGAAACATGGACGTAGTTTCTAAAATTGCTAAGAAAATACGTTGTGCCTGGCAGAGAAGGTATTTGTTTGATATCCGATCGACATAGAGACATCCTTTCTGTGGTGAATGAGCATAATGTATGGTTAAAGGAGCCCAATGGGTATCATCACTATTGCCCTCGGCATGTGCAGAGTAATTTCGCCACAAAGGTTAAAAATGTATACTTAAAGAAACTTGCGTGGAATGCTGGGAGTACCGGCCAAGTTCGTAAATTTAATGGGTTCGTGGAAGAGATTAAGAACATTGATCCAAAGGCGTGGGAGTATCATGATGAAATTCTTACCGAAAAATGTACCATTGCCCACGACGAGGGACGACGGTGCAATATGCGAACAACCAACATCTCAAAGGTGTTTAATGGTGTACTCAAGGCAGCTAGGAATCTTCCTATCACCGCTTATGTTGAAAAGATCTTTTTCCGTGTTGTTAAGTTTTCTAACGAGCAACAACTACTTGCTAAGGAAGCCATCAGGGAAGGTTTTACCTTCACCCCAAAAGTAATTTGTAGATTGTTGAAATCAGAAGGCAAGATTTTTTAAATCAAAAGCAATTTACAGATTGTTGACCTGCACGTACCCATTCCCAGAATGAAAAATCTCGAGGTCGAGTTTTTACCTTCACACCAAAAGCAATTTGTAGATTGTTGAAATCAAAAGGCAAGATTGGTGGGTATAACCTTGAGATTTTTCATTCTGGGAATGGGTACGTGCAGGTCAACAAAGGGGGAGCATCGAGTTCTAGTCAAATTGTGAACATATCTAATAGGACATACAGTTATGGAAAATGGGCTACATATAAAATGCCATATGATACACCCAAAATCAGCCCATGCCCGAGCGGTTCTATTCTGCAACTATTGACAAGCATCATCCCGAGCGGTTTGGTCCACCTGATGCCTCCCGAACGGTTCATCCACGACCCGGCCAACAGGTCGGGAAGGCCGCACAGGCACATCCCATCGCAGGAATAGCTCATCCGGGCCCACAGGCATGATCCCGAGCATTACGGACAGTTTCCTACTCAAGCTAGAAGACTAATGGAAAGTGCAAACTATTTTCTAATCCAATTAGGAAACACCCACAATTAATGTCAATCAATCCTAATATAATTAGGAAACTTACTTGATTGGTGTCAATCACATCCAAATTGGATTATATTTCCTTATCCATGTACGAGTAGGTCTCTTACATCTATAAAAGAGACCTCTCACCCCCCATTGAAAGGGCCAACTTTTCAGTCTACACAGCACCCCTATAGCATTTATCAACATGCCCGGTCGGCCTACGGTAGCTCCATACTTGTTGGTTCACCACAGGCCCCCGGCTCTTTTACAGTATAGTGAACGTGCTCAGACACACACGTGGACATAGGTACCTTCATTAACAGGGCCGAACCACATACAAAAAATAGTCTCTCTCTTTTTCCTTAATCTGCTCTACTTTACTCTTACCAAATTTTGGCATCATCAGCTTGGCGCCGTCTGTGGAAAACGACAAGTCTTCTCATCAACAAATCTCTTGACTGATCGTCATGCCACCGAAGGAGGGTAAGAAGGCTGATCATCAGTCCAACCAGGATTTTTCTCCGGCCCCGGCACCGGCTGCGGCTGTCATGACATCTGAGCAGATCATCGCGACCCTCACACAACTCTTGGATGGCCAGCGTCAAATCCAACAACAGATCGAAGCCCTGCTGGCCCAGTAAAGCCGTCCTCCAGAGGCCGGGAAACGACCCGGGAACGTTGCGTACGGTCAAGACCTAATCTTGATCGTACAACGTGTTGAGAATGCCAGAGACATCAACAGTGGGCGTACTGCTTGAGAGGAAAGGCAGGAGCATATGGCCCGGGAATCAGTCCAAGGTCGCTCGGTCAAGAGCCGAGTTGTCCCTAGGCACACGATGAACCGGAGTCATAGCCAAGCCCAACTATAGTGGTACATGCTTGCTCACCACATGAGGCTCCACCGATTGTCAGAGAGCTCTTCCAAAGACCTCGGGCCTAACCCCGAGGCATACAAAAACCTCGGGCTTAACCCCGAGGCATACAAAAAAACCTCGGGCCTAACCCCGAGGCATCAAAAGACCTCGGGCTCCAAACCCAGGCACAAAAGACCTCGGGCTCCGAACCCAGGCACCAAAGACCTCGGGGTCACACCCGAGGCACCGGTTTCGCTTAGGTCCAACCGACGATGGGGGCAACTCCCCTAGGTGGCTGATGATAGCAAGCTTCAAAAGACCCTGCAACCACCATATTCCAGGTCGGTTACCTACAGTAATAGCCTCTGTAAGACCCTCGTCTTAGCGAAAGCTTGGGGGGCAAGACGGCGTAGTGAACTAAATAGGTAATCACACCGGGTATTTACAGGCCTCGCGGATAACCAAGTCAAAATCTTGGACAACCCAGGCGCCTACAATACTCAGAGGCACTAACTCCACTTAGGTTCAAACTGACGATAGAGTTGATTAAAATCTCTTAGGTTGGCCGACGATAGAGGAGCAAAAAGACCCTAAAGCAACGTGATTTAGGTCGGCTCCACCAACATGGTCAAGCTCTTCTCCCAACAGTCTTGCCGAAGGCTGGCTGGGCGGAAGACAACCATCCTTGGGAGTTAACATAAAAGGACCCTAAAGTAATACGCTTTAGGTCAGCTTTTTCCAACATGGTCAAATTCTTCTACCCACAACTTTGACGAAGGTTTACGGGTAGAAGATATCCATCCTGGGAGCTAACTCAAGTAAAAGACTCTGAATTAGGTCGGGTCTCAACTCCCGGTCAGTTCCCGAGCACTTAAAGACTCCGAGCTAAGCTAAGTCTCAACTCTTAGCCAGTTCCCAAGCATTCACAAGACTCATAAGCTCCAAGGCAGCTTCCCCGAGCATCAGACAGTGGCAGGTGGCATCAAGAAGATTTCCAAACTTGCCCCGATATAGCATCCAGCCAACGTTGGAAATGGGGGGCAACTGATACACCTAAAATCAGCACATGCCCGAACGGTTCTATTCTGCAACTACTGACAAGCATCATCCGAGCGGTTTGGTCCACCTGATGCCTCCCGAACGGTTCATCCACGACCCGGCCAACAGGTCGGGAAGACCGCACAGGCACATCTCACCGTGGGAACAGCTCATCCTGGCCCACAGGTATGATCCCGAGCATTACGGGTAGTTTCCTACTCAAGCTAGAAGACTAATGGAAAGTGTAAACTATTTCCTAATCCAATTAGGAAACCCCCACAATTAATGTCAATCAATCCTAATATAATTAGGAAACTTACTTGCTTGGTGTCAATCACATCCAAATTGGATTATATTTCCTTATCCATATACGAGTAGGTCTCTTACATCTATAAAAGAGACCTCTCACCCCCCATTGAAGGGGCCGACTTTTCAGTCTACACAGCACCCCTATAGCATTCATCAACATGCCCGGTCGGCCTACGGTAGCTCCAGACTTGTTGGTTCAGCACAGGCCCCCGGCTCTTTTACAGTATAGTAAACGTGCTCAGACACACACGTGGACATAGGTACCTTCATTAACAGGGCCGAACCACATACAAAAAATAGTCTCTCTCTTTTTCCTTAATCTGCTCTACTTTACTCTTACAAAATTTTGACATCATCACCATATACTCATGCATTGGCAGTTCTAGCTAAATTTAGAACTCATATGATAATTGCGTTCATCAATGTTACACAATTGACTCATACAACCAGTCATGGGCACCCCAATTTTTCCCAATCCATCACAAAGATTATTGGAACACACCTTTTGGTCCTGCGGTTGTGCCGAATCCTTATATGCTTCGAAGTAAGGGCTGACCACGATCAACTCGCATAAGAAATGAGATAGATTTGAGAGAGGGGGGTAGAGCTACTTATCAATGTGGAATGTTCCGGCAACAAGGCCATGACAAGAGACAATGACCCCCAACAACGCAGTCAAGCTAGGCCATCTAATGCAGTACAATATTAAGTGTTGTGTTTGAGCAATGTGCTTTGTAATATGTACTTGATTATTGTGATTATGTAATGTGCAATTGGAAATGAAAACTTTATTTGGACGTAATTATTACAAATATCATAGTAAACAAACTCCTTATATAACCACTACAAACTTTGTAGTTAAGTAGCAGAAACTTAGTAAACAAACTCGTCAGTAAATAAAGTCCTTAGATAACTATTACAAACTCCTTAGACAAAAATTATGCGTTCAATGTTTCAACCTCTGAAGAATTTCCTCTGTGTTGTTCCTCGCTTCATTTCCAGATGAGTTGCAATATTTGACGGGCCCACACTACTTTCATTTGTCGAGCCACTCACCGGTGGCAATTAAAAGATATACCATCTATGGTAGCGGTAATGTCCACGTTGCCTCAACAATCTTGTAGTACTGTCATAGCTTTTCTACACATATTATTCATGAAAACAATTTTCATAAGATATATATGATCATAACAATTGAAATAGAAACGATGAGAGGTGTTGGTTCTAACCTTTGCACACCATTTATACCAAGTCTGGTCAGGAACTTCTAGGCAGCTTTCTTCAGTAAAATGAAGACCTCTCATCGTTAACAACTTTTGGAGGAGTTCATGTTCCTTCTGCCAGCTCCAAACCTGAGTCGCAATGGCATCAGTTAGAAGATCACATCCAGGGATTGTCTCAGCAAAGACAGTTTGCAAAGCTTCAAAAGCAAAATATTTAAAATTCTCATCTTCATGTTTCCATTCTGGAGTTGCAAAATCCATGAGTGCTTTTAGTAGAACACCCTTCTCTTCAATACTCAGTATCCTTCTTTCAAAAAAATGTGGGTGGTATGTAGGTGTATACTTGTTTGCCATACTAAAAAACAATGCAGTGAAGAAGAAGAAGGAATGCCTAGGATATCACATTCAATCTTAAAAGCACAGTATATATAGACCATGGAATGCCTAGGTCTGACAACCCAATAGTTGACGCGATAAGTCACTGGGTCTAACGCCCAGCAGTTGACGCGACAAGTCACTGGGTATGACAACCCAATAGTTGACGTGGCAAGTCACTAGGTCTGACGCCCAATAGATGACGTGACATGTCACTGGGTCTGACAACCCAATAGTTGACGTGATAAGTTACTGGGTCTGATGCCCAATAGTTGACGCGACAAGTCACTGGGTCTGACAACCCAGCAGTTGACGTGACAAGTCATTGTGTCTGACGATTTAACTCTTTTTTCACCACGTAGTGTAATGTATTTAAATAAACTATTGTTTAATAGCATTTTGTCACTTCATTAAATTTACTCATCATTATTTTGACTAACTATAATGTTTGAACAGCCTGCTTATCATGGATGTCGACCCTGGCCCTGAGGATCCATCAGTACTATCATCACAGTACGCACACCGATCATCGGCCATCTGGGATTGTGAGATCTTGGGTGAGCTTCATTGCCGGTGCTCTGAGGTTGTTTTACGCCAAGGTCTTGATCCAGAACAGCATATACTAGGTTATATCAGACAGATCGGGTTCTACGGTGCATATAGACTGGGCTTTATACAGTATGATTGGGGTTTGATCACTGCCTTCGTAGAGAGGTGGCGTGTTGAGACACACACGTTTCACCTACCTGTCGGCGAGACTACGATCGCGTTGCAGGACGTTGGCATTCTATTGGGCCTACCGGTCGATGGACGTGCAGTTACTGGTATTGATGAGTCACGCTCCAAGGAGCAGTGGCAGGAGCTATAGCAGGAGTTGCTCGGTTTCACGCCACTCCTAGCCACTATCTCTGGATCGACACTGCGACTAACTACGATACGGGACCATTTCACACCACAAATTGCCCAGCATGCCGATGACGCCACCATTCAGCAGATGGATTGATGTATGATGTTGATAGAAGGGTCACTGTTCCCAGACAAGTTTGGGAACAATGTTAGCCTTATATATCTACCACTTCTGTGACACTTTGATATTGGCTACAGTTGGGGTAGTGCGGCATTAGCATATATGTACCGTGAGTTGTGTGCTACTACGAGTCATATCGTAGTAGAGCTATCAGGCCTGCTTATACTTCTACAGGTTATATGTTATGTCAATTTTGTGAATTACGCATATTTTACGATTGTTCATTCTATCATAAATAACTGAACTTAATTATTATCAATTGTAGCTTTGGGCGTGGGAGAGATTGACCCATATCTGACCAATCCCCTTACCAGCAATTGTACCAGAGGATGGTCCATTGGGTTGTAGGTATACTTACATTTTTCTCTATATTATTTATTATTCATTACTCGTACAACACTTTAAGTACTAATAAGTTTTTCATTACTTTAGGTGGATGACCAGATTCTTAGTTTGGGATGTGCTACTCATGTTCAGCGTCACTTTCAGGACCAGTTGGACCAAATGAGGCCCAAACAGGTAAATATGACAGAGTTGCATTATTGTTGCAATTGCTAATCTTTCATATATTGTTTTCATAGATTATCTGGCAGCCCTACAGTGATGAGCTAGGCGCTTCGTTACCTCAGTACTGTCGGGCTGAGCAAGGTACATGGATGGCTAGATGTCTGTTGATCATGTACACCGTGGTTGAGTGGCATCATCCCGACAGAGTGATGAGACAGTTCTGCATGAGGTAGGTAGTTCCAGATCAATATAACACTATGACGACATTACATCGCATTGATCGACGTGGTCATGCGAATACCGACTGGAGTCACAGACATAGGGAGTATGTTGAGCTCTGGGACCATCGACTGCAGCATATTGCAGGTATTCCAGATGCAGCTCAGGTGCTTAACTCAGACCCATCTATGAGATGGTATCGCCGCATTACCGGTAGACTTATTGAACCAGTTAGAGATCCACCGATAGTTGGCTTCCAGCCAGTCGATACGATTCGCGGCGTTCTAGTTAGATATTTTCCTTATCGTACAACATTTAAATATTCCATTATGCACATATCATAAGATAATTTCACTTAATCAAACTTTCCATTTTTTTCAGGAAGATGATGTGACTCATGTGTATGAGGTTGCGCGATCGGTGTTGGCTTAGCAGCAGACGGCCCTCATCCCGTCCCTCCATAGGTGATGGCGGCATTAGAGGAGATTCGTACTATTAGTGAGCATTCATTATAGGTTGTTCATGAGGACCGACGTTTAGACAAGGCTGTTCCATCTTCCACATAGTGCCTCAACCTCAACCTCAACCACATCCTCAACCTCATCCTCATCCTCAACCTCACTCTCAGGAGCAGACAGACCCTCTACATACTCTGAGCCTGAGCCACAGACACCACATCATCCTATCGTGTATGCGTATGATGATACGGATGAATTTTATAGGCCTTTCACTCCAGGAGGCACTGAGTTCTGTATATCTCCGAGCCATGACTTCTCCATCCCACAGTACACGCATGCAGATGCACTGTCGTCATCGTCGTTCCTGCCACCACATGATCCTATATTACCAGCTCTAGCTTCACAGTTCGAGCCAATGCTGGAGAGTTCGACACAAGTGTAGGCGGAATAGATGCAGGTGGAGGCGAGGGAGACGACTGAACATGATACCCCATGGCAGAGACACAGGAGGAGGGTTTGACACTGGCAGAGCCTCAGCGACGACCTCTGGTACATTCAGTTTACGCTAGGGGTAGAGGTCGTCGTGGCCGGAGAGGGGTATCGTGCATCATCTAGACGGAGGATCCGCCGCAGGAGGAAGTGCCACTAGTGGAGGATCCACCACATCATGAGGGTAGGCATAAAAGAACGAAGAAGGTTCAGTAGTGTGGGCCACATTATAAGCAAATATAGTCCATAGAATCCACAACAATATTTTGTTTTTTGAAGTATTATAAACAAAAAATTACACAATTGTACATATATATATATATCATTTTTTATTGTATACATCTCTCTCTCCCTATCTCTATCTCTCTCTCCCCCTATCTCTATCTCTCTCTCCCCCCTCTCTTTCCCACTATCTCTCTCTATTATCTCTCTCCCACTCTCTCTATCTCTCTCTCCCACTATCTCTCTCTATTATCTCTCTATCTCTCCTACTATCTCTCTCTCCTATATCTCTATCTCTCCCATTATCTCTCTCTCTCCCATCTCTTTCCCTTTTCTTTTTTTTTATATTGTACACACATCTTAGTGGAATTGATCATGTTAATATTATTGGTTGATAAGTTTGAAGGTTGGTTGTGTATCTCTTTGCAAGGGGCTAATGGAATGGACTCTGCTGGATATGAGAGTGCTCATAAAAGGAGAATTCGCAATAAGTAGCAACTTCTCCCAAGTTGAAATCGTTACTTGAAGTAGCGATTTCAAGTTGGAAATGTTTTGTCTGAAGTCGCTACATGAAGTAGTGACTTCTAAAAAAGTGATGGGTTTGAAAAATAAGTTGAAACAGTGATGGATCACGAACATATTTGCCCCATTTTAATGCTTTAGGTAAAAAAAAATTCTAATTGCAAGGGTAGGGGCAATTGATGTTACTGAGATTTGAGGGCCTTCGGAAATCACTCCATTGTGTAGCTTCCAAAAGGAGGAGAGTCATTACTATAGATCAAGCTGTAAAGACACATTAAATGCCAAGTTTCACATCTTCTCTGGCATCCTACAGTCGAAATTAAAGCTAGCTAAAGTTACAGCACAAAACAACTGCATAAGCACTTCTTTAAATGCTAATTGAATGTATACATGTACATCAACATATATATAGACAATTTACAAACCAATGATATCACTTGGTAACAGCTGCAGAACTTGCAAGTAGAACGTTCTCCATGTTTTAGTAACCTGATCAATCCAAAGACCGTAGTAAAAAAGCTAAATGTCAGTCTTAGATGCTGGACTGAAAATATTTTAGGAAGATGGGCAATTTTTTTTTCTCCCTCAGCATCTAGGGAACAAATCCATCTAACATGCACTATTTTAAAATCACAAAATTTCGTCCAAAATACAAGGGGGCCCCGGGGGGGGGGGGGGGGGGGGGGGGGGGGGGGGGTTGGCGGGGTAAATAAAAGAAGAAAAGAAAAGCCTAGCCAAAAACAAAATTGCAAATGTGAGTCAAGACACCTCAGTGGAAGCAACAGAAAGAATGAAACCCCCAAGTCGAGCAACCTTGATCGCCTGGCTGATCACCCATTTGTATAGGAATATATAGCTACGCTTATGGTGATATGTAATATCACTCTAGCGGGCATTTATCCATGCATACGGCAATCCATAATATGAAACCTGAGAGCATAAAGATGCTCTATTGATGTAAGGAGAGGGTCAAATGTTCTTGATCTGACCAAAGAATGATACTGATGCAGCAGTGCTTAAAATGTCGTGTAATTGGAGAAAATCTGCATCAGGTTATCCAGAGTTTCCGGGTAAAATTTTCTAGCAAACAAGTAGCAAGGCCGCTTCATTCCATTCCACATGCAAGGTTTTATCATAACTTCCTTCTGTGGTGGCAAACAAAAAACCAATAATCATTTCAGGTTTTCTCAGGTAAAAGGAAAAAAATTTTACCAACCTAAGGCTCTGTTTGTATCAAGGATTTCTAGAGGGAATGGAAATGAATATACCAAGGAAATCACTTTTCTTCCTTTGGTAGTTTGGTTAATAAGGAAAAGCAGTGAGAAAAATCGGAAGGAAAGTAACAAAAGAGTGAAGAATAAAATAGAACTTTTGAATTTTGCGAGTCACTTCATTTCCTCTTTCTAGAGTTCCTGTGGCATTTTGAAAACTTTAAAGTTGTAGTATTACTTAAGCACGAGGGAAAACACCAAACAAAACAGTATGGAAATAGTTTTCCATCTCGGTATCCTTTCCTTGTCATTTTCCTTCTCAAAAACTGCAAACCAAACAGTGCCTAAAAAGGGTGAAGTGTTACACAGATGGGAAAAACTTGTGTACCTTCTCGTCACTTGTGACATGCAAACTATGGTCGATAGACTGCAACCAGTAACCATTGTGAAGGGACCAAGTTCATCAATAACTTATAACCACAGAAAATAAACAAAATAGAAGGTTGAAATCGTACAGTAATGTTCTTAAGGAGCTCATATGTAACGTCTTGAACCCTATATGATTTTGGATGCCACTTTCCTTCAGACCAATCTACGTGCGTTACTGACCAATTTGCCATACCATTAGGATCAATCATCTGAAGGAAACAAGTTGGGATAAGAAGTTAGAAACTTGGATGTAAGGAGAGCTAAGATATGGTTTCATTCAAATTTTTAATATACTGACACGAAAAAAGGTTGGTAGGTAATGCTCGTCAGCATAGCAATTGCGCCCATCCATATTTGGCTGCAGAATTAAATAACTCCAAAATCAGCACATTTGTTCACTGAACTAAACAAATAACTTTCGAGTCATCAGTACTCAAATTTAAAAAATTGAAACTCATGTCAGAAAATAAAATCTTCACAAGTAATTACAGATCTAATGTAGCCAATGAACTTATTTACTGATCTGCAACTGATAAAGATCCTAACTTGAAACTCTGAAAGCTGCAGAATTTTCTTTGAGTGCTGCTAAACAGTCCCGCCAAATTTCTCTCTACACCCACATTCTGCAGTGAGGAGTACATGCAGCATCTCATGTTGTGCACGTGGGTGTAGAGAGATACTTGGAGGTAGCCACCTATGTTACCCAGACCCGGGTATGGGTGTTGGGTGCGGGTGTGTATCTAGGTGTCGGACCTCCTCTAAATCCAAATCTTAGGATCCAGGGACGTGTCTAAACGTTGGATACGGGTATGCGGACGGACACCTTCTGAACGTATAAACATACTATGTTTCTTAATATCAATAGTTAGAAATCTCTTTGCCCACAATTTTGAGCTTCTTCTCACCTTTTCAACATCACCTGTGGAGGATTCAAGTGTCCGAATTGGGTACGGGGGTCGGACACGGAGATCGGGTACTTGGGGGTAGTTGGAGAGTCCTAGTAACATAGGACTAGCAAATTCCATTTTCGTTTGCTCTGAGTCTATAGAGAAGTGGATGGTTCCTTCAATGGAGTGAGGAAGGAAAATAAAGACTGGGCAAAACTTGGGTATTGAAGATCATAACGCATTGAACCAGAAGTCGCCAAGTCTCTCGCATAGGAAGCTAGTACCCTTCTCCACACAAAAAATCTCACTTTTTGGAAGCTAACAAAGTGACAACTCTGATGGACACTATATATACACACTGTATCCAGCTTTTCTACCTCCAGCAGTGTATTAAATCTGATCATGTGTTATACTTCGGTAAAATACTAGTAATGGCATCTAGTGTCACGTAGACATCTTGGCAGAGAGACTTATGATCATGGGTTTGATCTTATTCATCTGCTCATATCACATGTTTCTCATTCTTAACATTTTTTTTTTTTTTTTGGTGAAAGACCACCCAGTTATGCACCAATTAGACGTGTTTGCCAAGGTCCAAGAGTACGAAAATGTCCATGTAGCTATACAAGTAATACAACATATCTCCATGACTGCTAGATTGCAACTGCGCTTTACTGGACCTTTTCTAAGGCTAGACGCACCTTGGAGTACAACCTTTCAATGAATACAAAAGTAAAATTGCACAAACACACACAAACACACACATGTGTGTGTGTAAAAGTTGTTCATATATATATGTGTGTGTGTGTGTGTTTAAAAAGTTGTTCATGAATTGCATCAATTAAGTAACTCGAGTTCATTTCCCTTAATGTCATCCACAAACTGAGTGGAAAATAAATTACGTGAATCTATGTAGAACTGGCTATTTCTTAAATGCGAAATATTTGACGTTAAATGAGTAGTCAATTTTCTGACAATGTCACCTTTGATCAATGTTCTAAAAATCGTTAGGCGCTAGTCGGGTGGCTAAGGGGGGCCTAGCGCCTAGGTGAATTTTTTCCAATAAAATTAATTATATAATGGATATATATACCAGTTATGTAGTGACAATGGTGTTATTTAAGAAAAAAATATAGATTTGGGGTCCAAATAATAGATCGATATAAAGGTTTTGTGGTGCTTTTTGGAAATAAGTAAACACTCTGAGAAGGTTTTTAATATTTAAAAAACTATTAGGGATTTATTAATAATTAACTTAAACATTAAGTGTATATATACACAAATGTTGGACGTAACAGTGAGATTGAGGGGCGCCTAGCGCCTAGGCGGCCACATTTTCCGAACAACAATAAAGGAAGTAGCAAGTAAAACCATAAATAATTATAGAAAGACCAATGGGCCTGACTCACTCTCAAAAGATGCCTTACGAGGGGAGGATTAGCCAGACTTCATATGGGTACTCTACCCGGGCAATGTGGGACAATTCAACACACATACCTCTGGACCACATCAACAGGGAAACCCACTAAGGAGTAGAGGCCAACCTGGCTCTGATGCCATGTAGAAAGACCAATGGGCCTGACTCTTTCAAAAGATGCCTTATGAGGGGAGGATTACCCCGACTTATAAGAAGCACATGCGGAGTCTCTACCCAGACGATGTGGGACAACTCAACAAAAATAACCCACCCCAGGGGTTAGCTTAGAGCGTGAGCTCCGCCTCAAGGAGCAGAAGTTTCATGATAAAACCTTGCTAGATCCTTCTGGATACCCATATAGGCTTTAGCCCAGGCTTGCAGTTGCCTACACACTTGTGGGGTGGGTCGTGGGTCGGGAGGATTAGTGGGTGGTCTAGGAGGCCTGGACACCCCCGTTACTAGGAGTGGCAAATGGGCGGGTTAGGGTGGGTCAATAACGGGTTGGGTCAAATACGGGTGAACCCACCAATCACCCAAGAAATGATGGGTCAAATATGGGTGGATCAAATATGGTCGGGTCAACCTGTCTGACCCTCTCTCTCTCTCTCCCTCTCCTGAGCCTCCTGCATTCAACTCAAATGTACTACTGCATATAAAGTTGCAAATTCCAAATGAATTTGAGAAGAGGAGAATATATGTGTGTGTGTGTGAGTATATATATGTGTGTGTGCATGTGTGTGTATGTTAATGTATGTAAATTCAAATTGTAGCAACGAAATGAAGGTGTAAATCAACAATTGAATCCCAACAGATTCCAAAATTTCAATTCATGTGTACATCCTCATACCATTTTGCCGAAACCTAGATGCATAGATATATATATATACACACGCCGAGCATACATTCATATACACACACGTATATATATATATATATATTAATCAGTCTCAGGGAGGCATATCAACCAGTCCAAACAGACCTTAGCTGAGCTGGCAACAAGTTGTCGTAACTGACTCAAAGTGTGTTAAGTCATTAAGTCTTGAGTCGGTTGTGGGCCCATGATTATATATATATATATATATATATGTAATGTGTGTCAGAGCAATTCAATGAGAATTAGTTTTCCTCTGCTTTTACTCTCTTTCTTCCTCATGCTTTTTATCTCTACTCTGTACAGAATAGAGTCTACTGTATAGAAGTGATCGTCTATTTGGCTTGCAAATCCATGCCACCGCAAGAAGAGTTAATCCGGTGGGCACCCGTCATCAACCTCCCAAAACCCGCTGAGAACACAGATTTTAGATTGCCGACCCAGCTTAACTCATGCCTTCAAAAATAATCCACCCGAACTCATTATTTGTGGGCTGGTGTGGGCGGGTTCACGGGTTTGGGTGAAAATTGCCAAGCCTACCCGTTACAAACAAAACAAAAACCTAAATAAATATGTACTTGTTCAGCTGTGCGCGTGCATGTAATCTCAATCAGTAAAGAAGTCCACTCATCAAAGGGAAAATAAGAGAGGACAAAGCTACCTTGCAGTAAAGCTTGAACTTTGTGTAGTAAAGACTGTCTGCCATGACTATTATAGCATGCTGGCGCTTCATGGTGAACCACTGTAACAATCAGACGAATCGTGGCAACATGTGAAAGGAATATATTAGCATTTGAAACTGCTGCGATCAAATGATTTGGTAATTTGTAAAAGGGATAATATAAACAGAGAATCCATTTAAATTAATGTGTTGAAAAAACAAAATAATGAAAAGCACTCTGGCTGATAATTCTTTAGAAACAAATCTATATACAGTCAGGCTCTTAAGTGAACAGGGATGAGTGAACATACCCAGTGAACATGTTTTTTATCCTAAAAGCACCCGTGCTTTTAGGATAAAAAAACAGTGCTTTTAGGATAAAAAAACATGTTCACTAGGTATGTCACTCAACCCTATTCACTTAAGAGCCTTACCGTATCTATCTATATCTATACTATCTATAAAAGCATCATACCCCTTGAGTGAATAGGGTTGAGTGAACATACCCAGTGAACATGTTTTTTATCCTAAAAGCACCCGTGCTTTTAGGATAAAAAAACAGTGCTTTTAGGATAAAAAAACATGTTCACTAGGTATGTCACTCAACCCTATTCACTTAAGAGCCTTACCGTATCTATCTATATCTATACTATCTATAAAAGCATCATACCCCTTGAGTGTTTTACATTTTTTAGATTGACCATATGATCCTCTAAATGCTACTTATTTTCTCTCCTATCCTCTTCATTATATTACTCTACAAACTTGATTTTTTCTACTAACCTCTTACTATTGCTCTATTACAATTTAATAATAAAACTCTACAACCAATGGGAGTCCTACTATATTGCAGTTAAAAGTCAATATAGATTTATCCAACATAAAGGCATTTGTAGCCAATATAGAAACTTTATAAACATTCCCCCTTTCATTTTACTTGTATGTGTGTGCTGGTAACAACTTCTACTTACTACTAGCAAGTATCAACCATCATGAGTTTGCTAAAAATTAAGTTTTGAAATACCATCAACATTTGTCTATCGTATTTTTTTTCCCTAATATGTTCTATGAATCCTTATTTTGATTTATTTCGTCTGGCAAACCTATCAGGCAAGGCGTACATTAAACTCGATCAAACCAATTGTTTTTTTTTTTAAATATAATAAATAAATAACCTTGGAATCTGAAAAAGGTGTAAAACTGTGGGAGTTGGAAGAAAACATGAAATAAAAGCCTAATCCTTTATTTAAGGAAATATGTAGCCATAATATTAGAAACGAAAAATAAAATGGGGGTTAAAGGAGGTTAACCAAGACATCATGAAAATATTTTTAAAAAACCATTGCCCTAAAAACATGGACGATTGGAAGAGAAATATGGAACCAAAATTTAAAGCAGTTGGGTAATTTTAAAGCAGCTTCGGGGTGGGTAGTGCTTGGGTTTTCCCTGTTTTCATTTTCCTACCAGTTGTTGACACAATTTTAATCACGAGATGAGGACTTGGAGCTTTTCAATAGCTTTTGTTACAGTAGGATCAACTCCACCGACCTCCCCTGAGGAATGTTATACATATAGGGACACCCCTTGAATATTTGAATTTTATCTTGACCTTCCCTGTCAAGAATCAGCCTAAACCGTGAAATCATTGTCGCAGCTGCTAAGCAAAACGTATAGACGGCAAAAATCCAGTGGTCGAAAGCTTCACTAGTGTACGCTCTGACCTGAGAAGTTTGGGACATATGGAATTCCATGTGAATGTAGTGAATTAGCAAGGACAACAACGTCAGCAGACATGCAACATACCATTATACCCCTAAATAAAATTTTGTGTTGTCAAAAACAAATAGACAATTGAAACTAAGCGAGTGAAAAATAAAAGTAGTTGTGTTGTTAGGGAGAGAAAATTATTAAGAGTTGCTGTAATTTTTTGTTTACTTTTTGTAAGGGTAATGGTTAACCAAGAATCAACTTTCCCAATAGGTCATCTGACAATTGATTAACAGGAGGAGAGAAGTGTTACTCAAACCCAAACCTCAAGGGAGTCACTGTAATTTTCAATTATATGAGGTCGGTCCATATATATATCAGTGAAATACACCCTTAATAGTAGTAGGAAATTTACGATTGAGGATCAACTCAGACAATAGAAGCAACTCTAATAAAAAAAAAAAAAAATAAGATGATGGATGAATAGGGGCTTAAAGGAAATCTGGGATAAAGAGTGGCATATCAACCATAATTTTGTTCGAGGCATTCTCTTATTGCTTCCTTATGCACTCTTAGCTTGGGATTCTATCATTGAGAAATTTGAAACCAAAAAAAGGTTAGTAGGACTGAAGAGGCAGACCCTATCTAAAGATTGGAAGTTCACATTGATTTAAGGATACACTACCAAGATGCCCATGTATTTATGCCGTCAATCTCCGATAGTGGGGACTAAGAGGCTAGAGCAGTTCGTAACTGGATTTAATTGGGAAAGATAGCAGAGAATCATCTTGTGGCATGAGATTTGATTTTCCGCTTTGAGGGGTAAGAGTCTAGGAGTAGGAAAACAGTTTATTAAGCAAGGTATGGAAAATGGTTGTGGTGGTATATGGTAGGAGTTAGGAGGGCAGCAGAAGGTAAGTTTTGGAGGGGAGGTATAGGATGGACACTGAAACGTGTTACCAAATACTAGTTGATGATGCTGGATTTTGTGCAATGGGTCGGATTAAATATTTGAGATGCAACAAATACAAGAGAGAGAGAGAGAGAGAGAGAGAGAGAGAGAGGATATATGTATGTGGTTCGACACTGTTAATTAAGCAGCCTACAACCACTTGTGGTGTGTGTGTCAATGCTTCCACTATAGAAGTCTCATGTATGCGATGTTATGCACTAGACAAGATATCTCTTTTGCTGTTGGCATGGTCAGCAGGTATCAGTCGAATCCAGGTCCAGAGCACTAGACATCCGTCAAGCACATTCTTAAGTACCTGAGAAGGACTAAAGATTACATGCTTATGTAACGATGAGTTGATTCCAGTGGAATACACTGACTTGGATTTTATGTCAGATAAAGATTCGGGAAAGTCGACATCCGGACATCTCTTTACTTTGGGAGGTAGTGCTATTAGTTAGTAGAGCATTAAGCAGAAATGCATTGCAGAATCTGTTGAGTGATAGTCTTTATTTTACTGTGATTTACTACTTGTATTATTTATCTTATGTCAAGGGGTCTCTATGTAATTATTCTTTTCTCTAATTAATAAAAGAGAGGGTCACTATTGTGAACCCTAAGCTTTCTGAAATCAACATGGTATCAAAGCCTCCTTAATCAAGGATTACGATCCCTCCACCACCACCACCCACCTTCGACCTCCACCACCACCATCTAACCCTTTGCCGCCACACCTTAACTCCCTAACCCTTCGCCGGACACATCCCAACCACCACAACCCTCGCCGCACACCATCCCAGCCACCAAAGTCCTCGCCGCACACCACCCACCCTCCAACCCTTGCGCCGCACACCATCCCAGCCACCACAGTCCTCGCCGCACACCACCCACCCTCCAACCCTTGCGCCGACACCTCCTAGCTCATCCTTACCCTCTCGATGCTCCTCCCTGATCTGTTGGTACACTTCTTCAACCCTGGATTGATCCCAGCCTCTCCATAATTCCTCTTTCATTCAGTTTTTCCTTAACCTAGGCAAACTTTCAGCAATTGTGTGGTTCTGAGCACAACCCTTCCTTCTATATCCCTCTTTGGGTCCATCTATGGACCACATGAATTGTCCATAAACAGGACAATTGCACCAGATTGGTGCCTTTGATTGCTAGGTAAGCCTTGCTTCCATTCAGTAGTTTCTTGTTTGCGTGCCTCCTTTCATCATGGCAAAAGACAGTGAGACACAAAAAGATGCCGTTGTTACAAATTCTCCTGCAGGTAATGAGAGACTCATTACTGAGAACCCTGGGTCCAAGATCACCACAGCATTACTTAATGGTGATAATTATTTATCATGGTCCCAATCGGCTACGTTTTGGCTCAAGAGTAGGTCAAAGTATGGTTATGTGAATGGCACGATCAAGGCACCTAGCCCAGACGAACCCACTTACGCAAAGTGGGAGGTGGATAATTTTTTGGTGATGAGTTGGTTGACTCATTCTATGGAACCAGAGATTGCTGATGGTTTTTTTGAAATGGGTACTGCACAGGATATATGGGATACCCTTGCCGAGACTTATTCTCGCAAAGGTAATGTTGCTCAAGTTCATGAGTTGAGAAGGGCTATTGAAGCCGAGATACAAGGAGATCGTACCACCCTGCAATATTTTACTGCTTTAGGAGCTCATTGGAAGCGTCTTGATCATCTTATTACCCATCATCCAGTGTGCCCAACTGATGCTGCTAGTTTTAAAGCCTACATTGAGAGTGAACGGATTTTTAAATTTCTTGCGGGCCTTAATCCTGAGCTTGACCCAGTTCGGAGTAGAATTCTCGGTATGGAACCTTTACCCTCACTTAGGGAAGCATTTGCCTATGTCCAGAACGAGGAAAGTCGTCGCTCGGTTATGCTCCCACATCCTTCTGCAGACAGATCTGCTTTGGTTTCCTCTGGCTATAGAGGAGGCAAACTTCCCACTCAGCGTAAGGATTCGCATTATGACATGAGTGATGATAAAGATAAACTTTGGTGTGATCATTGCAATCGTCCTCGGCATACCCGTGAGACTTGTTGGAGCCTTCACGGAAGCCCTCCTATGTCAAAAGGGAGGGGTGGTGGCCGTAGTAGTGGTCGTGGTAATGGTGGTCGTGGTGGACGAGGTAGTGGTGGACCACGGGCTCACCTGACCACAGGATCAGAGTCGACTCATCAAGAGGAATTCTCAGCTCCTACTTCTTCGCCTTTGCCAGGTAGCATCAGTAGTACCGATATCGAAACATTGAGGCGCATAATGGCTCAGTTTGACACATCCACTAGTGCTTCTACCTCTTTTGCCCAGAAAGGTAATTATGCTAATTTTTCTAGTGCTTTGCATGTTCACTCTCCGCAACCATGGATAATTGATTCTGGAGCTTCCGATCACATGACCGGTTTTCCTAGTATTTTTTCCACTTATAATCCATGTTCAGGGAAAGATAAAGTTAAAACTGCCGATGGCAACTTGTCCTCTATCTCTGGTAAAGGTGTTATTAATGTGTCTAGTTCTCTTACTTTGTCTTCAGTTCTTCATGTTCCTACTTTCTCGACAAATCTTCTTTCAATTAGTCGTTTAACTCGTGATTTGAACTGTTGTGTAACTTTCTTTCCATCTCACTGTGAATTTCAGGACCTCTCCACGAAGAAGGTGATTGGCAGTGGTAAAGAGGAGAATGGTCTATATCTTCTGTTGCCTGATGGAGTTGAAAAAGGGAAACTGACAAGTGTTGCTCATACTACATAGAGAGAGAATATTCCTCCAGAGTTGTGGATGTGGCATAAAAGATTAGGACATCCTTCCTTCTATTTGCTTCGTTATTTATTTCCCTCCTTAGTCTCCAATAATTGTGTTTCTGAGATTTCTTGTGAGGCTTGTCAACTCGGAAAACACCACCGTGCCACTTTTAATTCAAGTATCAATAAAAGTACAATTTCCTTTGCACTTATTCATACTGATGTTTGGGGTCCATCTCCTATTATTTCTTTGAATGGCTATAGATGGTTTGTCACTTTTATTGATGATTACACTCGCACAACTTGGGTATATTTGATGAAAGATAAGAGTGATGTTTTTTCTATTATTAAATCATTTCATAAAATGATATGTACCCAATTCAGTACTGTTATTAAAATTGTTAGGTCTGATAAAGGGGGGGAATATATCTACAGCGGTCTCACTCAATATTTTTCTGAACATGGCATGATACATCAAACATCATGCACTAATACTCCACAACAAAACGGGGTTGCTGAAAGAAAGAACCGTCACTTGTTAGAGTCTGCTAGGTCTATGTTGTTCTCTATGGAGATCCCCAAGTCTTACTGGGGTGAGGCAGTCTTGACTGTTGCCTACCTCATCAATTGTTTGCCTACTCGTGTTCTTGGTAAGAAAGCTCCTATAGAATTTCTTACTAACCCTTCTTCACTCTTTCCTATCCCTCCTAAAGTTTTTGGTTGTGTCTTCTTCGTTCACAATCATTCTCCTTACCAAGTGCTATCATCCACCCTCTCGTAAGTGGTTCGCGTCTATGGATGTAACTTTTGATGAAAAAGTGTCCTACTTCCATTCTCCCCAGCCCTCTCTTCAGGGGGAGACACAGCTATCTGGAAAGAAGTCTGTTGAGATGGTGCCACCTTTTCTTATTGGAGGAGAGGAGGAAGTTAAAAAGGGAGAGGAAAGTAGTAGTGAAGAAAAAATAGGAGATGAAAGTGAAAAACGAAGAGGAGAGGAGAGTGCAGAGGATAAAAGGAAGGAGCTGCTGACTTATTCCAAAAATAAAAGTAGAAGGATTTTTGGGGCAACAGATGAGAGGATCATTTCTCCAATCCCACTACAATTGACTTCTTCAAGTGATGACGGTCCAGGTATCTCTACTCCTCATAGTCCCTCTACTTCTATGCCTATTTCTTCTCCTGAAAATGAGTTGGACATTCCTATTGCTCTTCGAAAGGGCACTAGGGAATGCACCAAACATCCTCTTTCTAAATTTGTTTCATACTCTCGATTGTCTCCATCTTATAAAGCTTTTGTGTCCAAACTCGATTCTGTTTCTGTCCCTAACCATGTACAGGAAGCTCTCTTCGATCCTAAATGGAAATTTGCCATGGTTGAAGAGATGAAAGCACTTCGCAAAAATGGCACTTGGGAATTAACAGAGTTACCCCGTGGGAAAAAGACAGTAGGGTGCAAGTGGGTATTCACTATAAAACACAAAGCAGATGGGACAATAGAGAGATACAAAGCCAGGTTAGTGGCCAAGGGCTTTACTCAGACGTACGGGGTAGACTATCAGGAGACTTTTGCTCCTGTTGCAAAGATGAACTCTATTAGAGTCTTGTTGTCTCTAGCAGCCAATTTGGAATGGCCCTTGCATCAGTTTGATGTGAAGAATGCATTCCTACATGGGGATTTAGAGGAAGAGGTTTATATGGACATACCACCTGGGTTCGAGGATGATAAGACCAGAGGAAGAGTGTGTCGACTCAGAAAGTCGTTGTATGGCCTCAAACAATCTCCCAGAGCTTGGTTTGATAGGTTCTCCCAAGCTATGATCAGGTACGGTTTCAGACAGAATCAAGGTGACCATACTCTCTTTGTTAAGCACTCGTCACAGGGAAAGGTAACAGCTTTGATTGTCTATGTAGATAATATTGTCCTTACAGGTGATGATCTAGAGGAGATGAAACGGTTGAAATCATACCTTGCTACAGAATTTGATATCAAGGATTTGGGAAATTTGAAGTACTTCTTGGGAATTGAGGTGGCTAGATCCGAGGATGGAATTTTCATATCACAAAGGAAGTATGTTTTGGACCTACTCATGGAAACTGGCATGCTAGGGAGTAAGGCAGTCGATACTCCAATGGATCCTAATGTAAAACTTGGCGATGATCCCAGTGGAGAACCAGTTGATAAGGGGAGATATCAGAGATTGGTCGGTAAGTTGATTTACTTGGCTCATACGAGACCTGACATTGCTTTTTCGGTTAGTGTAGTTAGCCAATTCATGCATGATCCCAAACAACTCCATCTAGACGCTGTGTTCAGAATTGTGAGGTACCTGAAGTCGGCTCCGGGGAAAGGTTTATGCTTTGCTAAACATGCTCATACTTTAGTAGAAGCCTACACCGATGCAGATTGGGCCGGGTCTATTACTGACAGAAGATCAACCACAGGTTATTGCTTGTTTGTTGGAGGTAATTTAGTGACTTAGAGGAGCAAGAAGCAATCAGTTGTGGCTAGGTCAAGTGCAGAGGCAGGCCATGGCACAAGGGGTGTGTGAGTTTTTGTGGGTCCAAATCGTGTTATCAGATCTTGGTTTTGGACCAAAAGATTCGATGAAGTTGTACTGTGATAACAAGTCTGCCATTAGTATTGCACACAATCCTGTTCAGCATGACAGGACGAAACATGTGGAGATTGACAGGCATTTCATCAAGGAAAAGTTAACAAATGGTAGCATATGTACGCCTTTTGTGAAATCAGGAGAGCAATTAGCTGATATCCTCACAAAAGGCCTTGCTAGTCGACCTTTTCATTTCATTCTTAGCAAGCTGGGCATGAGAGATATCTTCGCACCAGCTTGAGGGGGAGTGTTGAGTGATAGTCTTTATTTTACTGTGATTTACTACTTGTATTATTTATCTTATGTCAAGGGGTCTCTATGTAATTATTCTTTTCTCTAATTAATAAAAGAGAGGGTCACTATTGTGAACCCTAAGCTTTCTGAAATCAACAGAATCAACTGCAGAAGCTGAGTATGTGGCTGCTTGTGAAGCCGCAAAGGAAGCTGTTTAGCTCAAGAAGTTCCTCATGGAACTCGAAGTAGTACCAGCGTCATTGTCACCTATTACACTTTATTGTGATAATAGTAGGGCAGTGGCTTAGTCCAAGAAGCCAAGGAACCACAGAAAGGGAAAGCACGTAGAGCGGAAGTATCATCTCATACGAGATATAGTTCAACGTGGGGATATGACTGTCACCAAGATTGCCACCGCTGACAATCTTGCAGATCCATTTACAAAGGCTTTGCCACAGAAAGTCTTTGATCATCATCTAGATAGTTGAGGTCTTAGATATAATAGGTTATGAGTGCAAGTACGAGTTTGTTGGGATTGTGCCCTCAAACCCGGTCTATATATATGTGGCATTTGGCGTTTTATATATGAATATCATTTATACATTTCATTGTATATGTTTCATGAGATGATTGTTTGTAATCCTTAAGTATCATAGTAGGTAATTCGTGTGTGTATGAGATATATACAAGTGAGATACAAATTACTATTATTTGATACTTAGAACTTGTCACATCGGATGATGAGACTGAATATCTCATCAAGTATACACTGTAGCATTATTAACTATCATTGGATGGAGTGATGAATCTCAATCACTAGAGTATGACTCCTAATTAATATGCTAGTGCTTATAGTGCATTGACGGACCATGAGATTCCTATTGACATATAAAATTGTCAACAGTTAATAGGAACTCATAACTTCTATAAGATGCATATTCTTAATCTTGAGACGATTATGGACACAGACTATGGATGTGACTGTTTTAACTTATCAATCAGTGAGGTCTTGCAAGATCAACACATGAGTATCTTGGGCTCGTTTGTTTGGCGGATAATTAGAGAGGATTGGACTATTTTAGTCCAATCCAGATCAATACCTTGTTTGTTTGGTCATTTTAAGTATAAGTTAACCCTAGGTATAATAGTATGTGGTTAAAAATAGTACCATGTAGAAGGTATTACACAATACCAGGGGAGGGGGTGTGTTAAAAACACAGGGATAAAGACTAAGTGGGATTGTGATGTCAAATGACTAACCTGCCCCTGTCACATAAAAGGGACCAATCAATCCTTATGCATGTATTTGTCTCACATTCTTGAGAGAGAGAGAGAGAGAGAGAGAGAGAGAGGACGAGGAGGCAACACAGATGCATGGAGCTGCGAAGGGACAACCGAACGACGAAGAGATGACGAAGGAGCCGAGCGTCATTCAACTTCATCGCCAAGCTTCGTCACTTTCTCGGATTTGAGGTTCGTTAACAACATTTTTTATTTTTTATTTTTTATTTTTTATTTTTTTTGGGTTTTGCAGATTCGCTCAAAAATAAGTAGATCTAAGCATATATGGCATTTTCTTCTTTAGACATACAAGTTCTTAACTTAAATTTGTAGAAAATGTAAAAGGTTTAGCTTAGATCTAACTTAAGATCGCACATCTAGGTTAGTTTTTGGGTTTTCTCAAGAGTTCAATTTTCTCAAGAGTTTTCTTCTGAAATTTATATGATATATGAGATATTCTACATAGGTATACAATTTTTTGAAATTAAATTTGTTGAAAATCTACACTAGTTCTTGGTGTATAACCTTGGTATAGGCACTAGGCAGAACACGAGTCAATATATATATAATATGTGTGTGTGTGTATATTTATGTGTGTATATAAATCTTCACACCTTCCATTTGGATATTTTCCAATCATGCTTTGTAGTTGGTGCTTACTATGACCAAAATCTTCACACAAATCTTTGGGGTTTATGTATGTTTTTTTTGGTACAAAAAGATGTGAACCATATCGATTTTTTTGACAAATGAAATCAAACCTAAAATTTCTTATGATCAAAAGATTCAAAACATGCTGATTTTTTTTTTTTTGTTTTTTTTTTAAATTAAGTGAGGCTAGTTTATTATCAAAAACACTAATTTTTTAAAACAAAATTATGTTACTTCTCTCTGATTTTGATTCTGAGGACCTTATTAAATTAAAGAAGTGGGAAGCTTTTGATTCTGAAGTTTTTTTTTTCAATTCTAAGGCTTAGTTTGGTCCCCACGTGGCTTTTTAAAAGGAGCTTATGAAATTTATTAATAAGTTGTTTGATAATTTTATACCAGTCACACTACTCTTTAAAAAGACATCATGAAACCAAAAAGCAACCTTGAGCTTTTAAAAGCTCCATTCTAGAGCTTTTAAAAGCTCCTCCCAAAAAAGCCCTAAGTTCAATTTTTGCAAAGCTCATAAACTAGTTACCAAATGAATTAACATGAAATTGTGCTTTAAAAAAGGAGAAGCACCACAATGGGGGCCAAACTAAGCCTAAGTGGTGTCTAATGCTTTGAGTTCTATTTGTGGGTTATCCTACTGGGTTCCTTTTCTTGATTCTTATGGTCTACTTGAGTTTTCATTGTATTTTGGTTTTGGGCTTGCGGTTTTGCAAGGCTCTGTTTTCCTATTTAATGTACGAACTTGTAGGATTGTTTTCTCTGTTCCATGGCTTTGTCCAACCAATGACAAGGTGTTCATCCATTTTTTCTATCATAAGTAGTAATGATAAAGGCTTGATTTTTTAGTTGTTTATATACAAGCATATATGCATGTAACGTATATAAGTAAGCTGATCCTAGCTACGTCAAAAAAGTACATGTAGAAGTGATAGAAATTGATGCACATATGTATGTATATACGGGCCTTTTCAGAAACCATATTAACTATTAAGGACACATTAGCACTTGATCTTAAATTGAAATAGTTTCATAATCAAATAATTATAGTGGTCTCTTCTTTTGGATAAATAATTGGATCTATTACCAGGTGAC
Source organism: Hydrangea macrophylla (assembly GCA_033977485.1). NCBI lineage: Eukaryota > Viridiplantae > Streptophyta > Magnoliopsida > Cornales > Hydrangeaceae > Hydrangea > Hydrangea macrophylla. The sequence goes on from CM066995.1 coordinate 36,766,903, forward strand.
ACACTATGAAGCTCTTTGAACTTAAAGGTAACATCTGATTGAAGACCTTTTCTATAATGATTTTTTATTTATTTATTTAGGTGCTGATTCCATACCCAACTTAAGATAAAGTTAAGTTTACTAATTGTTTAATGTCCTATTAGATATCCCGACAATGAGTGTAGTTGATGTTATAGAAAATGCTTAGTTGAAGGTATTTTGATATCTTCATTGCAGAGGATTTCTTGAGGTTTCAACACAAAGGAAAAGAGAAGAGGTTAGTTCAGTGACAAAGAGGGATTTGGAAGACCCATTTTTCAGCTTCAGTGTTGGGAACAATCTCCCAAGGAAGAGCTTCCTTCAAAATGGGATGATGCAGAGAAGTGGGAGATCAGCTGTAGCTCTTCCCATATGGCTAAACACAGAGACATTGGGACAGAGATGACTCCACATGGCAGCTTCACTACTTCAAGACATTGGCATGGTTATATTTGTCTATTTGATACTTGTTGATAGTTGATATAGAGAAAAAAAAAAACTTACAGAAATTACTGCAAGTAAGTTATGTTAGGACATATTATCAACATTTATTATGAATTTTCCATGAGGAGATGGATTCTAGTTTTTTTAATCTGATTATATTGTGATATTTATACAAGTATGAAGTTTTTTTAGAACTTTTTTTTATTGAACTTGATCATACATGTTTGTAGTTGATGTTGTAGAGAACATTTTAGTGTGAAGGTATTTTGAAATATTTATGGTAATATGGTTTTTTTTTAACAAAATGGGCATTTATGGAAAGTTACAGATTAATCCAGGTTTATACTAGGGTCATCCAAACACAGTATTGGACTAATTGAATTTTATCTCCAGTATAATCTGCCACGAACCAAACACAGTACAAAAATAATACCGCATTGTTTTATCCTGTGGTTAGTTATCCCAGGATAACTAACTACATTTTTATACAATACTCCTTTATCCTATCTGGCAAACAAACGAGGCCCTTGGGTATATCATATTCATAGGGTTGTGAACATTTATTGTCAAGATAGAATCTACCCTCTGATAAAGAGTAAGCATTCCCTTGAGAGTGTTACCGAGTTGATTAGTGAAAACTGCGGTCTTGTTGATAAGTAGTTATCAACATGTTTGGTAATCATAAGAGGTGAATGGGACTCAAGAAATGATGTAATCATCATTCAAGTTGACAGTAACAGTTATCCGACTACCTGAATATGATTATGAATACTAACGGTAGAGGGACATTAGTACACCATACAAGTCTAGTTATCACTTCGGATATGTTCTTTTGCGTTGGAGTGCAGTTATCATTTTATAGTGGAGTAAACGTAATGATCAGTTAATTAATTTGCTGATCAAAGAGTTTGATCATGGGAATTAATAACTTGTCTGAGCCAACAATAAAGAACCTAGGAGGTCCCACTCTTAGCTCCGCCAGAATGCTTGGAGAGGCGTATGAGAATGATGAACCAATTGATTGAAGGTTCGATCGATCGAACTTGTTTCGATCGTGAACTCTGTTCAGTTCGATCAATCAGACTTGCTTCGATCGATCAAAAGCTTAATTCGGTTTGAAAATCTATAAATAGGGTAGCTGCGTACAGAATTGTGAAGTCGTCGTTTTTATTCATACAAACCTGCAGAAACTGTTAAAGGTTCCCCAAACCTTCTATATCCTCTCTATTAGGGTTCCCGCCAACCCTAGACTTTCTGGGAGCATTCACTGGAGACATAAGGGTGAAGACCATCTACAAGAGGCTGCTGGAAGATAAAGAAATCAGAATTGGGTTCAAGACAAAAAGATAACATTCTTGTCCCCCTTGTGTACGCATCTATGGAGTTGATGAGTAATAGATCCGGGCTACCAATAAAGTTTGGTAAATTGTTTTTCCGCTGCGCATGAGATTTAAATTTTCAAAACCTAAATCCATCAGGTAGATCCTAGGGGTTACTCGACCTTCGTCTGCCTCAGCCAATGTGCCGTTACCTAGAGTGGCGTTAATCTGGTGTGCCACCAGGATGTTGATTTGTGCAACGGGCCGGATTGAATATTTGAGATGCAATATATATAAGAGAGAGAAGGAGAGAGAGAGAGAGAGAGAGAGAGAGAGACGAGATATGTATGTGGTTCAGCATAGTTAACTAAGCAGCCTACGTCCACTCATAGCACGTGTCAGTGCTTCCACTACAGAAAATTGTTTACATGGCTTTGTGAAGGAGCCTTGATGATCTAACAATGGAGCTGGAACTATCAAGGGCTACTGTACACAATTGTTTATAGCATTCTAAGGAGACTTTGACTGACTAGGGTTTCGTAACCTCAAGAAGAGAGATATCGATTGTATAGATGGGATGATAAAAATCAGCTCCCTTGGGAAGGGAAGGAGAGATAATGCAAAGGGTTTCCTAACACAAGTAGGATGCCCTAGTTGATTTAGGAGAGTTGATTGGGTGATTATTTCCTTACCCTAGCAGTCCTAGGTTAGGTTGCCTTTAATTGACGGTTTATCTAGGAGTCACCGACTTTGTGCCGTGTGGAACTCGTTGCAGAGCTGACTGAGTTAGACTGGGACTGTTCTGCTGAGGAGTCATCTCCTGGAGCACTACATCCCGATCTAGAGGTCAGTGTCTTCACATGAGGAGGCATGGCTTGTAATGGTCAGCCTCTGGTTGACTGTGGCTTGTATCTTCTGGCCTGAACCCCGGGTAGGTTGGATCAGAATGGTCAGTCGGGAGTAATGAATACTCTGACCATTTTGGGTTTATCACTAGTTATTTGTACTTATGGGATCCAACTCATGGAAACACATCAGGAAATATAAAGGGAGTTCTCTAAGTGGGAAAGTTGCTAAACTCATAAATGACATGGTGTGGTGAGCCATCATAGCCATCTTCTTCCAAGATTGTTGCAGATACGGATGATCTAACTTGTTATTACGTAAAATTCTCAAAGGACTTCATTTGGAGCTTGTTTGTTTAGAGTCCTCCAAGACTGGGAATTGGAGTTGGTTGATGCCTTCTTATGGTGCTTATGAGTCATTGGCAAGTAATACGGAGCCGCGTTCACAAAGGTGGTATCTTGAGAGATGCAGTCAATTCATAGTGAGATCATTATAAAGGCCAAAGGGCCTTCCTATGCATCCTTTTTTTTTTTTGTTTGGACCATTGCTTAGTAGGCCATTTAAATTTGACAACGGTTTGTGTAACACCGGCCTTTTTCCTTGTATTTATGCATTTACTAATGTATTTTCTGTAATCTGTATTCAAGTATGTGAATTGTGAATCGTATGTATTGAATTATGTTCTTAACTCTTATGAACGTTTACATGACTTGAACCTTTGAACCCTTAAACATTTACAAGGATATTTGCATCAGGAGCACCGAGCGCTCGAACCATCTGAGCGCTCGAGTCCTGAGCGCTCGAGCATCCCGAGCACTTTAGCTGTTATATGTGTGAAAAGACTATTATGCCCCTGGACATCAAATTCTATAAATACCCAGTCTTCTCAGCATTTACTACATTTGTTAAACCAGAGAAACAGCGAGCTTGTAGAAAGGGAGAGCTCCTGAAGTTTCTTTACATAATTTGCACAGATACACTTCCATGGCGTCGTAATCCCTCATCCACACTCTCATATGCACATAAACACACATTACAACTACAATAAAGTTCCGGAGCTGAGGATTTGAAGAACCAAGAAGAGAAGAAGAGGATCATAGGGACTTGCTTGAAGTTGCATTGAAGCTCAAGAACAAGATCAACACATCGAAGTTAATTTGATGATCCATGAACATGCATGATGCATGCAAGTAGAATCAAAACAAAATTCTGTTATAACTAACAATATGTTGTAAAACTGCAGAACCCGAGCACTCGAGCTCATGCGAACGCTTGAGAGTTATTAACGAGCCAGCCCCGAGCGCTCCAACGGGCTGAGCACTCCAGTCCTGCAGTATATAGAAAACCATATTTGTTGCATGTTGGTTATATGTTGGATTATGCTATGTTTGATAGTACCATGAGATGTGAGTTGTATTTGATATCTATGTACTTGCATGTGACTTCTGGAGTTGTACCTTGTGCTGATTAGGTGGTACTTTAAACATGAACAACTTTTTGTAATAAAAATAAGAAGGAATCCTGGAATTCGTGAAGGCGAGCGCTTGAGCTCTGCCAAGCACTCGCTCCTGTTATTTAAAGAAAGATCTTGTTTTCTTTAGTATATGATGTAACAGACCTATATTTCTTATACGAATAATATACGTGAACTCCATGAGCAGTAATGCGATATGCGTAAGAACGATAATTCGGTAATACTAATTATGCACTTTAACAACTTGTACCGCATGCATTAGTTGGTTATGAGAAAGCCGCGATAACATTGTTACGCAACAATTGTATCCGTCAGTCCACTTCTCGTACTTTGTTTGTACGATCAGTTCGTGAAAAGAGTTGTGAGTTCCGTGATGTTGTTCAGATGTCAGTCAGGCCAATAGAGCATTAGTGGCAAGTGTAGTAGTACCTTGTCGGTACTGTCATGATCAGTTGTTGATGGTTAACCGGTCATTTGGGCAGTGATATCAAGTAAGTGGCCATTTGGGCAGTGATAACAAGTTAACCAAGGCTGAAGGAATAAGATGGGGTTACCATAGGCCATTTGGGCAGTGATGTCAAGTAAGTGGCCATTGGGGCAGTGATGACAAGAGGGTAACCTAACGGCCAATGGGGCGACGATATTCCAGGCCAACGGCATTTATGCCGGATTGCATGCAAAAGTGTCGAGTTGGTAAAGATTGGACCTGGAGTCCAAAAAGAAGTCGAGTAACTCGTGTTTTCGGTAAGATGTTGATTGTTAGTCGATCCCGAGTTCAGTTCTGTAATGCGATAAGAAGTACACTTCTAATTATAATTGTTGGAATTAGGAAATTTTTTTGTATGGCGGATTTTACTCTCTGTATTTTAGGTCATGTTGACTAGTCTTTATTTCTTATTTATTAGGCGATTTTTCTTTCCTTTTCTGGCTTTCTAGCTTTGTATATATACATGGGATTAGTTTAATAAAATTATTCTTTTCCCTAAACATCTTTTTGGTATCAGAGCAACAAGGGGAAAAAAAAAAAAAAAAAACCTAACCTAACCTCCTCTCTCCTCGGCGTCGGACCTTCAACACCACCACCTCCTTCTCCAACACCACCTCCACCTTCGCTAACCCCTCCAGCTCCTACCCAACCCCTGCCGCAGGCCCTAGCCTTCCCTCACCTGCGGCGTACCCACCAAGCCACTCGGCTTGGTCCAGCAGCCACTCGGCTGCCTCTCTTGCCCGTCTCATGCCTCTTTGTGATGTATTAGAGCAGTCTCGTGCTTTCCGTCTCCAGTCTGGGCAACCGTGTATCCGGTTGCCCCCGTCATCATTCGCCGAATGTGTCGATGAAATTATTGTTACAGACAACGATGCTTCAGGTATTGTTCAAGTTAAGCATGATCTCGGGGTGTCATTTGATATTAAAGATTTGGGTCCTCTGAGATATTTCCTTGGTATTGAGGTAGCTCGCTCACGTCAAGGTATCTCTTTATGTCAGCGAAAGTATGCTTTGGATCTCCTTCAGGATACTGGTATGCTTGGGTGTAAACCGGCCTCTTCTCCTATGGATCCAAACCTGAAGTTATCTACTGAGTCAGGGGAGTTATTACCTGATCCCTCGGTATATCAGCGCCTTGTGGGTTGCCTCAACTATTTGACGAACACAAGACCAGATCTGACATTTGTTGTTAGTGTTGTGAGTCAGTTTATGCACGCACCTAGGCCTTCTCATTTAGATGTTGTATATCATATTCTTCGATATCTTAAGATCTGTCTGGGTCTTGGTCTATTCTTTAAGAGAGGAATACAGTCTGGCCTTTTCTGTTTTACTGATGCTGATTATGCAGGTTCGAAAAGTGATAGACGTTCTACTTCTGGTTTGTGTACTTTTCGTGGTGATCACCTAATATCGTGCAAAAGCAAAAAACAGGCAGTAGTCTCCCATTCTTCTGCTGAAACCGAGTTTCGTGCTATGGCTCAGGGGATATGTGAACTGCTTTGGCTTCGTTCTATTCTTGATGAATTGGGATTTCCTGCGAAGGACTCATCCACTTTGTTATGTGATAATAAGTTGGCTATCATGTTATCATCTGACTCCTTCCTTCATGAGAGAACAAAGCACATAGAAGTTGATATTCACTTCATCCGCGAAAAAGTTAAGTCAGGAGTTATCTCACCAAGCTTTGTCACCTCATGTGAACAAACAGCAGATACGTTTACTAAGTCTATTGGTCCTGGTCCTCTTTAGTCATCTCTTCACAAGCTCGGGCTAGTCGATATATTCGCCCAGCTTCAAGGGGAGTGTTGGAATTAGGAAATATTTTTGTATGGCGGATTTTACTCTCTTTATTTAGGTCATGTTGACCATTCTTTATTTCTTTATTCATTAGGCACTTTTTCTTTCCTTTTCTGGCTTCCTAGCTTTGTATATATATACATGGGAATAGTTTAATAAAATTATTCTTTTCACTAAACTTCTTTTATAATGTTTTCAAAAGGATAAAAAGAATGATTCACTTTTCTTAAAGGATTACTAAAATGTTTTCTGAACCTGCTTAAGTGCAGTAGGTTTACTCACTTAGCTTTCATTAGCTGACGATTTTCATGTCCTGGACAGATCTTGCAGATGCTGACTATCCAGAGGAGGAGTACGCTGAAGAGGGCTACGGCTTTGCAAGCTTGACAATGGAGCCGAAGAGATTTTTATATTTTGTTTAGTTTATGTATTTTGGGACATGTAGTGTCTAGTAATGTAACTTAAGACTCTGATGTGTAGTATTAAGTATGCTTAGAACCACCAATGTTATTACTACTGTTTCCATTACTATTTACTACTATTGTCTCGGTTCTTTTATGTCTTGGACAATCATGCGATCTCAACTTGCCACGTGTCTACGGACTAAAAGAGGAAATATTTCAATTTTTCCCTATTTTGGCTACTTCCGGGACGTGGCAGTTTGGGCTTATTCTGCATAGGTGGGCTTAGTTTCTGTTTCCCCGCTATCCTTTTTTGTTTTGTGCTTTCCAAATTAGTAATAATTTCAAAGCAGCTAAAATGAACGAGTGTATCAATGTAGAGCAGGTAGGGAGCTAAGTGCTAACATGGAACGGGAATTTAGCAGTTGAGAGTTTTTCTTGTGACAGATGTCAGAACATTTACTTTCTGCACCAAATACGCTTTGAAGAGTATACCTGTGATCCCTTTCCAAAGGCCTTCCTCTCAACTTCTGGCAACATATGCTCTGAATACCTGCCACCTCCATGTGGACCTGGATCCTCAAAACTGGAAAGAGAGAGAGAGAGAGAGAGAGAGAGAGAGAGAGACAGAGAGAGAGAGAGAGAGAAGAATTAGTAAGCATCTTATCTTTTAAACGATCATACACCGATCTTGCAGGATGCAGAACAAACTACCGCTAATTTGCTTCGGATTTACAAGTTTGTCAGCCACTTGTACTAGAAAGTAACAGATAAAAGTTTAGTTTCAAAAGACGATGTCTTACCAGTCAATAAAGCTAATATTCGTGAACATTAGATAGTTGTACACATAATCAAAGTTATGTAATGGTACGCAACTGCAGAAATTTGACAAGAATCAGTTAAAAATACACCATCCACCGAACACCAAAAGGAGGAATACTAACTGAAGATAACATATTTACCTATCAGATAGCAAGACAAATTGCTGATTATCAGGGTCCTTAAGGGCATATACCAAAAGCCTTCTCTCTGCATCTACCATAGAAATTTTTCCCCAAACAACCTACATTTTGATTACAAAGAATAAATATTCTCTCAGAGGTTGAGGAAAGTAAATCTGGATAATACTAGCAGTATTGAAACATAATGGGATGAACTTATATATCATCATTCTTCGGGTACTAGAAGTATGATGTTTCAGTCTATCTATGCTTCTCCTTACTAGAATATGGGGTGGGCATCTTACAATTCTCTAAACAATGTTTACATCATCAATAAGAAGGAAACAGCAAGGTTGGCAGCCAATCGATTACTATCAATATATTCATGGAAAAATAAGACTATTTGTTATATCATCCTATTAAGGTTAAATTCAATGCAACTTGAAAGAAATTCCACGTACCTTCTTACTGTGCACGTCTCGACCCACAAAATAACGACTCTCATGTTCTGGTTTTTCCCTAGAAGCATGTACATAAACAGAGAATCTATCCTCGTGACCCTGTAGGAACCATTTAGGAACTCATTAATTTCATTGGTGAATTAAACTTCATCTAGGTCAGGAGAGGAACGCTTTCATTAAAATAGTAATCAAAGAAAGAATGGATGCCTTGATTTTATTGGACCAGAAATCCAAAAGATTTTGACAAGAAATACTTTCAACAAAACATTTTTCTGCATCTCTTCAACTATTAACATCCTTCATATTTTCGGAGATTTCCATACACTCTGTACTTTCCATGAACCTGCCCCTGATCTGGCCAGTAAAGTAGAAAGAATTTCACATAAAAGGCAAGATGAAGTGCAGATCAGTCCAATCTAAATCGTTGGTCTTCCATAAGTTTCAATAGACTTTGCATGAACTTTGTTTACTTTTGGAGAGAAAACATATTAGGTGGGAAAAAAAATTGGGATGAGATCACGAAAATTAATTTCCACGGTGCATGCCTCGCCTCTAGCTCCATAGGAGAAGAGAACAATCATGGTCTTCAGACTTGTCCAAAGGAAGTACGAAATGTGACTCTAAATGCGACTCTAGCATTTCTCCATTCTACAGGCTAAATTTTATGAATAAGATACAAACATAAGTCTCCTCATGCACTAAGCTGATCAATCAACTCACTTTACCTACCAAACATCTGCTCTACCGAATACTATTAAGGTATTGGATCTGTTTATTACAGCTTATCAGTAGCATATGACGAACCAGTTTATATGCTCGAGTTTGTTTAGAAGCTACTTCTCATAAGCAGATCCTTCAAGTATTGCTCTTATGCAAAATGAATAAAATATCCTTTCTCTGTGCTACTAAAGTTTCTCGACTCTCGTGATGGTTATATAAGTCGTGATAAGATACCCCAACAAAAAAGCCTTCCTTCTTTTGATTGCCATGTCCCTGCCTCTTGGGATTAAGCCAACCCAAAATCATGGTTAGCACACAAACACACACTTCCTTCTAGTTCCCAGCATTTGGCCTTTCTATGAGTTTAAAGGGCATTCTACAAAGATACTCCCCACATGAAATCAAACAGTCAATCCTTCGATAATCCTTGTAGAGTCAGCATGTTCTGTTTATCCTCCCGTTACACCATCTCCTCCCTTTGCAGTGAAAAGGCCTTAATCTTTCTAGGCCGAATTACACGTTACACCCTTACACTATACCCACCTTTTGCCGAAGTTACTGCAACCTTAACATCCATTAGCTTTGTTATTGTTTTATCTATTTCGCTTACTTTCAACCATTTTAATGACGCTAAGGTCGGAGAAAAAAAAAATCAAATCCTCTAAGCTTGCATAACAACATATAAGTGTTTTCAGAGAAATATTATATGCATGAGGATTAAACAAATACACACTTGCATATAGATGACGTATTAGAAGACCAACATGGGGACTGCATCTCAAAATCTTCAAAGCAAAATATTTCCTATGCCCGAAAAGGGGGGGAAAAAAAACCTCCTTCAGTACCCATATCAATTTTTAACAAAAAATAAACAACCCAAATGAAATTAGCAATGAGAAAAGTATATGACTAGAACCAAAGAGTAATAGTAACAATAATAAGCAAATTACTACCTAAGTCAGCAACAAAGAATTGATGATCGAGAAAAGAAAAATCTCACTTGAAAGAACTTATCCCACAGCCTTTCAAAAGGTAATCGGCCCGGTGTCAAAAACATAAAAGCGATTTTCGGGTTCTTTGATTGAATAGGAGGTGTCTTCAAAATTTCCCTAATCACAACCTGAGCAGCTGTCTCTTCATCAGTTAATTCTCTGGAAGGAATAGGTGGAAGCTGTTCATTCATGTCACAAGCACTAGAGGAAAAGATATAGCAGGCTGCAGAGCTTCTGGGTGGATAAATATATGCTCCAATCAGAAATGTGCTCACCAAACAAACTAATCCAATAATCCATATTGGCCTCTTTAAATGTGGCCGCTGACGCGAACCAGACATGCTCAGCATATCTCTTACGCCTAGCCGCCATCCACGAGCTGTCTTCATTTATGAATAAAGCATCACAGCAATTCTCAAAAAAACATCTACTGACCTCCAATTTTTGGACCACTGTATACGTATAGTTCCAAAAACCGAAAAAGAACAAGAGAAGGTTTGCCACTAGTTAATAACTTCAACCACCAAATTTATCAAAATCTGGAACTTTTAGGACAACGACCAAACACTTGAACCATAGTAAGAAGAATAGCAATAATCATAGCAAAGATGGTGCATTATGTGGCAGAGTGGCACACACAAACTCACACAGTTTTTTAGTGGCAATGTCTAATGAATGGAGAAAGAGACTTCAAAATATTCTGTGTATTCCTAGGTAGGTCAAATACAACAGCAAAACCTTTAAGCATAGTAGCATACAAACAAAAGTAAAGTGTATCAGAAGAATGCAGATTGGTTAATATTGTTAATACGAATTTCGAATATTATCTGTGTATACTATAATGCAAAGAATACGATCATAGTCCATAGAGAACATCATGTTTAAGTACAAAACCACATAAGTACAAAAAGAAAAGGTTAGTCAAGATCCTTTCTAATAATACTAAATTAAAATAATTCTACTCGCAACTCTAGCTTAACAAGTAAAGAAACCTTTGGTCTCTAGTATTTCCAGTAAGCCAATAACAATTATGATCAAAATTACTAGCTATACCAACACAATTAAAACTGAAGTATTATGTTTCTTTTTCTTTTTCTTTTTTTTTTTGATAAGAAAAAGTTGAGTTCAAAAAGAACCGAAGGGAGTACATGTCTTATAGACCACTCTAAACTCCACGTACTAGGTCTCTGCGTGAAATAATGTTAGAAAGTTGGTTACCGATGCGTGGACATATCATAATATAAACAATCAAGAAATTAGGAAAGAATTGTTTCTGTGAACAATTGTATTTCATTGATTTACAAAGTAATATATGCATACACTACTTATAGGCTGTACAAGGTACTAAAAAAGGAACAAAATAATCTTACAGTTAATTTCCCTTATTTACAGAGTTGACTAGCTTATATTAAGCATAAAAACCAGCTAGGCAATCTCTAGAGATCAGCAATTAATCTCAGTCATATCAGCAATTAATCTCAGTCATATCAGCAATTAATCTCAGCCAGATCAACAATAAATCTCAGCTGAATATTCTTCTTTCCAACACTCCCCCTCAAGCTGGTTTGAAGATATCTTCCATAGCCAGCTTGCCCGTAAATTTCTCAAATTGTTTCTTGGACAGTCCCTTGGTAAGAACATCTGCAATCTGTTCATCAGTTTGTATATAGGTCATACAAATCTGCCCGTTCTCTATTTTCTCCTTGATGAAGTGTTTGTCTACCTCAACGTGCTTGGTTCTGTCATGAAGAACAGGGTTATGTGCTATTGAGATTGCTGCTTTGTTATCACAGTATGCCTTTATCGGAGAGGGACTTGAGACCTTTAATTCATCTAAAATTCTCTTAATCCACATCACCTCACAAATTCCGTGGGCAACTTATCTAAATTCAGCTTCAGCACTGCTTCTTGCCACCACATTTTGCTTTTTACTACGCCAAGTAACAAGGTTTCCTCCAACAAAAGTACAGTAGCCAGAGGTTAACCTTCTATCGGTTATACTCCCAGCCCAGTCTGCATCTGTATATACTTCAATTTGTAGGTGACCGTACTTTCCAAATAGCAAGCCCTTCCCTGGTGATCCCTTTAAGTACCTTAGGATTCTGTACACCGCCTCGAAGTGTTCTGGACCTGGTGAGTGCATAAATTGGCTAACCATGCTCACTGCAAATGCTATATCTGGGCGGGTATATGATAGATAAATGAGTCTACCAACTAGCCTCTGATATTGTTCCCTGTTCTTCACAACTTCAGGTTTAGCAGATTGGAGCTTCAAATTAGGTTCAATTGGTGTCTCTGCTGCCTTGCAACCAAGTAGACCTGTCTCTCCAAGAAGATCCAGTACATATTTTCGTTGAGACACGAAGATACCCTTTTTTGACCTGGCGAACTCCATTCCAAGAAAATACTTTAAGACTCCTAAGTCCTTGATCTCAAAGTCATCAACAAGAACGTTTTTGAGTCTTTTGAGCTCATCATGATCATTACCTGTTAATATTATATCATCAACATAAACAATTAAAATAGCAATCCTCCCTTCTATTGAGTGCTTATAGAACATAGTGTGATCTGCTTGACTTTGTGTATATCCGTGGCCCTTTACAACTTTTCCAAATCGCTCAAACCATGCTCTAGGGGATTGTTTGAGGCCATACAAGGATTTTCTTAGTCTGCACACTTTCCCTTCACCAAGATGTTCTTCAAACCCCGGTGGTAGGCTCATAAAGACTTCCTCTTTCAAATCCCCGTTTAAGAATGCGTTTTTTACATCTAGCTGGTGTAAGGGCCAGTCAAGAGTAGCAGCTAAGGATAGTAAGACGCGGATTGAATTAATCTTTGCGACTGGGGCAAAAGTCTCCTGGTAATCAATACCGTGTGTCTGTGTAAACCCTTTTGCCACTAAACGCGCTTTGTATCTTTCTATACTTCCATCAGCTCTACACTTAATTGTAAACACCCATTTGCATCCCACCGTTTTCTTCTCCCTCGGTAAGTTAACTATCTCCCAAGTCTTATTCTTTTTCAGAGCGTTCATCTCTTCCAAAACTGCTAATTTCCAATCTGGATTATCCAAGGCTTCCTGAATGGTTCTCGGGATAAATAGGTGGGAGATTTTTGAGGTAAAGGCTTTATGAGACTTAGAAAGCTTATGGTAAGACACATACTTAGTTATAGGATGTTCTGTACAGGTTCGGACTCCCTTTCTAAGTGCTATCGGTATATCAAGATCGAAGTAGTAGGAGTGGGATTTGACAAAGAAGTATTAGAGTTACCTGCGGTACTAGGCAGATCATCGCTCGGAGACAGTGATTGGTCTAGTGCTAGAGTTGTAGGCAAGTCTTTATTTGTTTGATGAGTACCCCTTCGAGTGTAAACACGGAGCTCCAGTCTTGGTATTTCTCCCCCTGTTTGTGAGTCATCTAAGTTTGGCAATGGTAGACTAGTATTTTCCATTTTTTTATTATTATGACTACCAATTTCTTGACTACCAGAGGTGGAAGAATCATAAACAGATACGGGAAATAAGGTATTAGGTAGAGGGTATTAGGTAGAGGGACATCTGTTTCCCAAAACTGAGCTTCATTATTTTCTATCCCCCCCTGAAGACAGTTTTGTTTAAAATAAGGTTGACTTTCCACAAATGAGACATCCATACTCACAAAAGTTTTTTTTGTTTTAGGGTCATAACACTTATATCCTCTTTTATTTGGAGCATAACCTATGAACACACATTTTTCTGCCCTAGGATCAAGTTTGGATCGAAGCCTACTAGGTATGTGAACAAACACAGTGCATCCAAAGATTTTCAAGGGTAAGTCAGAGAAAAGTCGACATTCAGGGAAGAAAGTTTTAAAGCTTTCTAAGGGTGCAATATATTTTAAAACACGAGTAGGCATTCTATTTATCAAATAAGATGCTGTCAAAATCGCAGCTCCCCATAGATATTTTGGAACATGCATTGAGAACATAATGGCACGTGCAACTTCAAGTAAATGTCTGTTCTTTCTTTCGGCAATACCATTTTGTTGGGGAGTATCACTACAAGTAGATTGATGTTGAATCCCTTTTTCCTTTAAAAAATTTCCCAAAACTTGATTGAAATACTCAGTTCCATTATCTGAATGAAGTATTTTTATTGTTGTTTGAAACTGGTTTTCAACCATAGTGGAAAAATTTTTGAACAATTTTTCAACTTCAGATTTATCATTCATCAAATATACCCAACATAGCCGAGTATGATCATCTATGAAAGTTATAAACCATTTATTTCCCGAGGATGTGGTAATTTTCGAAGGACCCCAAACATCACTATGAATCAAGTAAAATGGTTTTGAGGCACAATATGGTTTTGAACTGTAAGTGGTGCGATGACTCTTTGATAAATGACAACTTTCACATTGAAGAGATGAACAATCCACCTTTTTAAATAGAACAGGAAATAGATACTTCAAATAAGAAAAACTAGGATGTCCTAGTCTAAGATGCCAAATCATTATTTGTTCACGGACAGAGAGAGAACTAATACTAGTACTAAAGCCTTGAGCTTGTTTATTACTGAGGAAGTTGTCATCAAAATAGTAGAGGCCGTCCACCATTCTAGCACTGCCAATCATCATCCCCGTGCTCAGATCCTGAAAATCACAGTGGGAATCAAAAAAGGTAACACGACAATTAGAATCTTTAGAGAGTTGGCTTACAGATAAGAGATTACAGGCAAGATTAGGGACATGAAGGACAGATTTAAGGGTGATTTTTTCAGAAATTTTGATAGAACCTTTTCCTGCAATAGATGAAAAATTCCCATCTGCAATTCTGACCTTTTTATCACCAGAACAAGGCGAATAAGAGTGGAAAACATGGGAGAGGTTTGTCATGTGATCAGAAGCACCTGAATCAATGATCCAAGGTGTAGGACTAGAATGACAAGAGAAAGCACTAGAGTTGCTACCTGATTGAGCTAGAGAAACACTAGGAATACCAGACTCTTGATTGGATTTCAGCAACTTCAGAAGATGATCCATCTGCTCTTTACTGAAGGTACCAGCATTTGTCTCATTTGCACGAACAGGTCGGTCTCCAGGTTTGCTACCCTTCCAGTTGGCAGGTTTGCCATGGATCTTCCAGCACGTTTCACGTGTATGGCGTGGTTTGTTGCAGTAATCACACCAAATTCGAGGCTTGTCCTCAGTTCTGGGCTTGCTAATGGAGGCTCTTCTCGCATTTGCATCAGCAGCGACTAGAGCAGAATTTTCAATTGGTGCCCCAGTCTCCTTTTTTCCGAGCATAACACTACGGCGGCTTTCCTCCCTCCGGACTTCAGCAAATACCTCTCCAAGTGAAGGAAGTGGACCACGACCAATGATCCTTCCCCTTACTTCATCGAATTCCACATTCAGACCAGCGAGAAATTTGTAGATGCGGTCGTTTTCCACTGTCTTCTTGTGGTGTTTGCAATCATCAGGAGATTTCCATTCATAGTTATTGAAGATATCCAGATCTTGCCACAACCTTGTCATAGTGCTGAAGTATTTGGTCACATTGTCTCCCCCTTGTCGAGTTCCTCCAAGTTGTAGTTGCAGTTCGTACACTTGGGATTGATTGCCGAGGTCAGAATACATGGAATTAACATTATCCCATAGTTCCTTGGCAGTTGGATAGCACATATAATTAGAGGCGATGTCTTCATCCATGGAATTAACAAGCCATGCCATAACCATGGAATTTTCTGCATCCCAAGTAGTATAAGTTGCATCCTTCGAATTAGGTGCCTTTGTATCACCAGTCAGGTACCCAATCTTTCCTCTCCCTCGGATATACATACGCACTGATTGAGACCAGCGTAGGAAATTGTCTCCATTAAGACGTATAGTGGTAATTTGAACAGAGTGGGAGTCACGGTTTTCTGTGGGCTTGGACTCAGACATCGTGGGAGGCTAGGGTTACAATATCAAGGAATAAGTCCTGATAATGCAGAAGAGTCAGAAATAAAGTTCCTGCTCTGATACCATATAAACAATCAAGAAATTAGGAAAGAATTGTTTCTGTGAACAATTGTATTTCATTGATTTACAAAGTAATATATGCATACACTACTTATAGGTTGTACAAGGTACTAAAAAAGGAACAAAATAATCTTACAGTTAATTTCCCTCATTTACAGAGTTGACTAGCTTATATTAAGCATAAAAACCAGCTAGGCAATCTCTAGAGATCAGCAATTAATCTCAGTCATATCAGCAATTAATCTCAGTCATATCAGCAATTAATCTCAGCCAGATCAACAATAAATCTCAGCTGAATATTCTTCTTTCCAACACATAAACATATAAAAAATATAATGATTAATATGGTATTGTAGTATGTGATGTCATCTTATTTACAGATATTTATTCTTTAACTAAAATTAACTGGTTTGTCTATCTCTTCGTATGAGAAGCTGGAAATCCCAGTAAATTATCAAATTTGACCTTATTATTAATCAACCATCACATGTGGAGGATATGCATTTCTATTTGAGCAAGTGTATTGGACACATCTTGTGCCAATACCCAAGCCATATTGACACGGATACTTTGGGGGCAATAGAGATCGGTACAACTTGAATTTGCTACAGCATTCAGATACACAACTAAATGTACATAACAAATGCCATAGTGAATATCGCTACGGGAAAATGGACATGATTTAATATACTCTGAAAGGTAAAATGTGTAGATTATTAAAAGTTGATAACAGTCAACTCTGAAAGGTTATTTTCCGGGGGAAAAAAATTTCTGAAAGGTAAAATGTGTACATTTTTTAAAAAAGTTAATAACAATCAACTAAAGAGTTAGTATAGTTGCAATCATCTAGTGGAGTATTTAAATGTTCCAACGAAATTCAATGTGCTCATCATGTTTTATCAAATTTATCCAGTATTTGATTATACAAATCTACTATCTGGAAGATTCATTCAGAAACGAAAAGGAAAAAAAAAAAACACCTCGCAAATAATAGTAAAATGTCACATTGTTATTTCAATTTAAGTAATGAAAATGACCATATATCGATAGATGTCATGCTTCCTCTATTTGTTTCGGTAGCACTTTCTAGATGGCAATTTACACTCCAAATGTTACGTCTACATAAAATGAGTCAAATTCCAGGATTTACAACCCAAGTGTAAGAACAGCCACTTTCTGAAAAGCCAAAGGTTACATTTATCTTCAGTTTACCCCTCCCTAAATAGGATCATGACTTGGCATTGGGCATTGGCCTTTACTATTCGATATGCGTCTGTCAAATCTCAGTAACAGTAGTTATTGTGAGTCTCGAATACAGCTTATTTTTATTTATTTATTTATTTTGGTGTGTGTGTGTGTGTGTGTTTAACTAGATAAAGCCAAAATTATAGTATTTGTTTACTTCAATTGAGCATCGGAAACTTTAGCCAGAGCAAACCAAAACAAATTTAAATTTAAGTAATCCGTAGCAAAATGTTGTGATAATTGAGACTATGAACAGAGATCTTCAAAAAATCCAATGCATTGTAGCAAATATTACAGATCAAACCAAATGATCTATATCCACAAGATTGGTCCAGTTTTCTACAAATGACTTAAAAAGAGATCGATTATTACCTGTATTTTTCATTTCCTCGTCAGAGTTGAAAAAAAAAAAAAAAAAAAAAAAAAGGAGAAGAAGAAGAATTAAATGCCATCACAGAACATCACATCATAAAATCAGAAAAGCAGATCAAAAAAAAAAAACAACGAATCCATCAACAGAAAGTGCAAACAAATCAACATACACATAATGCAGTGTTAGTTTGAATATATCAATCAATGAAATAAGTGAATTCAAAACAGAAATAAAGTATTAATTGGAGAAAAGGAGGAAGGTAATCTCAAAAAGAAGTCATAGCTACACTAGAAGAAAATGCAGCAGCTGAAACAAGAGATCAAACATACATGATGATGGCGATCTCGGTTGGAGTCAGAGCTTGCAGTGTTGATTAAGATCTGCCTACGTTCAGACAAAAGAAGGGGGGGAGGGGAAGTAGCTTTTTCATATTGATTATTGATTAGTTATAGGTACGAGTTTTTCGTTGTTCGTCTCCTTCTCTCTCTCTAGAACTAGAAAGTAGAAAATGATGGACAGTGGTGTGGTGCCATCGAGTCGCTTGCTTCCAAACAAAGTGAGAAGAGAACATTTCGGCCGGCGAATTCCCCGCCTAGGAGTGTACACAGAGCTGAACTTGTCAATCAATAAAAGTTCGCGGCTCGGCTCCATAATAACCCAGCTTGTATAATAATCAAGTCAAGTTTGAGGTTGAATACAATGTTCTTTTAATAAAATGAGTTAAGTATGGGCTTGACTCGATAAGACTCGTCGAAAGTTTAATTAAAACTCGTATAGTAGGTTCGTGGATTTTTTTTTTAGTATGTTTGAAAGGAATTGGACAAATTGAAGAAGCTTATAATTAAGCCTGGTATAGTAGGCTCATAACAACCGTACGATCTCGATTTTTCTTGTACACCCTAATCCACATGAGCAATTCACGAATTATTGAAAGAAGCTTATAATTTTTCTTCAACAAATTGAAGAACACTAAACAAGATCATAATAAATATATATATATATATATATATTTATGTATGACTGTACGATTGTTAGGAGAGGAGTTTTTGTTGAGAAATATTTAGGTGTGCTAGCATGATTTTTTGTTTCCCATACCTCATATATATAACAATAGTATAAGGCCACGTTTGTTTCACGGGATTGGGGGTAGGATTAAGAGAGATTGGACTAATAGTCCATTTTAATTGAATAATCCGGTGTTTTGGTGCTCTTAAAAGGAAGGGACTAATAATCATTTTTAACTAAACAGTCCCCCATATGTGGGACTATCTAATTCCAGGGTGGGTGTGGTATAAATAGTCCCAGGACTAATAATTAAAATAGACTAATTGTCCAGTCCTGAGCTTGGCAGCCAAACGTTGCCTAAGACTCATTCCTAATCTAATTAGGAAACTATATTTGATTGGAAGACTTTCTTAAATCAAGTATAAACTAATAGTATTATTATACTACTTCCATATTAACAACTTAATATCAAGTAGACCCTCACAACTTCTTCCAATTACACATTGCCCTTTTATGTGTGACCTCTTAGGTTCATACCAATCTGGTAGTAGGTACTAACACTTTAAAGTATTACAATTAGAACCATTTCTAATTTATTTAAATTAGAACATCTTCTAATTCTCCCTTGTAGAAATAATTAATATTAATATTTATTATTTTTGGGCTTCTACTAGTCATGAGTGACACTTAGCAGTATATCATGACACACCCCAGACAGTCTGAAAAATAGTGACCATTTCCATTAACAGTTACCATACAATTCAATCCTTCTATCAAACAATGTCCCAATTAAATCTCTTGGGTAATAGACATATTATCAAACCCAGATTTAATTATATGTTCTCGATCTAATTAATATTTCTCTATTTGGTGAAATTGTAAAACTCTTTCTAATTCTCACCCTGCCCTAGCCAGGGAGATTTACTTCAGATATATCATAGAAGATCACATAGGACATTCACTCCCTCACTTGAGAGTGATAGATTCCTTGTTGTACATTCACATGTCTCCATGTATGACTTATCATACCCAACAATACATGAATATGTCTTTGATTAAAACATAAACATCGTGCACGTTAAAGCACAATAACTTATACACAAGACAACAGTAATGTCTCAGGTCTAAGGATTAATTGTACCACTGTAACTAAGAACAATCTATTGAAAACTTCATTTGGATATTCCTAATAGTTGATCACGTTCAGTGAACTTGTTCCATAGCAAGCACCCATATGTCTATTCTAGTATCCCCACATAGATGACTTAATACTAGTCATGTTTTATCAAATAAAATAAACATGACATATGTTAGTCTAATCGGATTATCAAAAGCCCAATTTAATAATCATAAAACTAAGAACAATTTTAGAATAAAACAACTGAGAAGTATATGGTCTTGTTCCTTAACTCTTTAAGTACATACCTTCTCAACTTTAATTCTATGGACATTTCATATAGATGTTAAACAACAATAATGATAAATAATAAACTTGCCCTTAATTAATATGAAACTGTTATTACAAGGTAATATTCCTGATGATGCCAAAATTTGGTAAGAGCAAAGTAAAGCAATTTAAGGAGAGAGAGAGAGTGAAAGACTATTTTTTTTATGTGGTTCGGCCCTGTTAATGAAGGTACCTACGTAATACCGGCCGGGTGTATGCGTATAATGGTGAATTGTAAAGGTGCTGTGTAAACTAGAGAATTATCGACCCCTTCAATGGGAGGTGAGAGGTCCCTTTTATAGATGTAAGAGACCTACTCTTACATGGATAAGGAAATATAATTCCATTAGGATGTGATGACACCAATCAAGTAAGTTTCCTAATTGTATTAGGATTGATTGACATTAATTGTGGGGGTTTCCTAATTGGATTAGGAAATAGTTTGCACTTTCCATTAGTCTTCTAGCTTGAGTAGGAAACTGCCCGTAATGATCGGAATCATGCCTGTGGGCCCGGATGAGTTGTTCCCGCGGTGGGATGTGCATGCGCGGTCTTCCCGACCTGCTGGCCGGGTCGTAAATGAACCGCTCGGGATGACAAGTAGACAAAACCACTCGGGCTGATGCTTTTGAGGAGTTGTGCAGGACTTGCCCGAGGCATGGATTGGCTGCTGATTTGAGCTGCTCGGTCATAAGATAGAGCCAATTTTGGGTGTATCAGCTGCCCCCCATTTCCAAGATTGGCCAGATGCTATATCGGGGCAAGTTTGGAAATCAATTTGATGTTACTTGCCGCTGTCTGGGTGCTTGTGGAAGCTGCTTCGAGGCTTCTGAGCCTGGTGAGCCCTCAGGAACTGACTGAGAGTTGAGACCCGGCCTAGCTCGGGACCTTTAAGTGCTCAGGAACTGACCGGGAGTTGAGACCCGGCCTAATTCGGAGTCTTTGAGTGCTCGGGAAGTGACCGAGAGTTGAGACTCGGCCTACTTCAGAGTCTTTTTGCTTGAGTTAGCCTCCAAGATGGTTATCTTATGCCCGTGAACCTTCGTCAAGGTTGTGGGAGAAGAATTTGACCATGTTGGAAAAGCCGACCTAAAGCGTATTGCTTTAGGGTCATTTTTACTGTTAACTCCCCAGGATGGTTGTCTTCCGCCCGGCCAGCCTTCGTCAAGACTGTTGGGAGAAGAGCTTGACCATGTTGGTGGAGCCGACCTAAATCACGTTGCTTTAGGGTCTTTTTGCTCCTCTATCGTCGGCCAACCTAAGAGATTTTAGTCACCTCTATCGTCGGTCTGGACCTAAGTGGAGTTATTGCCTCTGAGTACTGTAGGTGCTCGGGTTGTCCAAGATTTTGACTTGGTTATCCGCGAGGCCTGTAGATACCCGGTGTGATTACCCGTTTAGTTCACTACGCCATCTTGCCCCCCAAGCTTTCGCTAAGACGAGGGTCTTACAGAGGCTATGATCTGTAGGTAACCGACTTGGAACATGGTGGTTGCAGGGTCTTTTGAAGCTTGCCATCATCAGCCACCTAGGGGGTTTGCCCCCATCATCGGCTAGACCTAAGCGAAGCCGGTGCCTCGGGCGTGACCCCGAGGTTTTTAGTGCCTGGGTTCGGAGCCCGAGGTCTTTTTAGTGCCTGAGTTCCGAGCTCGAGGTCTTTTTATGCCTCGGGAATAGGCCCGAGGTCTTTAGATGCCTCGGGGTTATGCCCAAGGTCTTTGGGTGAGTTCTCTAACAATCGGTGGAGCCTCATGTGGTGATCAAACAAGTACCACTGTAGTCGGGCTCGTCTAGACCGATGGAAACAGGAGGTCGGATCAGGATCGTCGGGCTCCAGATTTCTCTGTGCTGGAGGCAAAGTCGGAACTGCTTGATCCTGACCGATGTGAACTGAAGGTCGTGTCAGGACGGCTGGACTTAGACCACTGTGAACTGGAGGTCTGATCGGGGCTGCCTGACTCGGACTGCTGTGAACTGAAAGAACTGTCAGAACTCCCGGGCTGATCTCGCTTTCGCTTGCTTCTCGAAGACTTATTACTTTCTTGCCCGGGGTCTTTGATCTTTAGAAATTCTTCAGTGTCGATGTATTTTCCAACCCTCTCTGCGAGTTCGACCAAGGTTACCGGTCGGTTTCTGTGGAACGACGCGGCGCACTTGGTGTGTTGAACTCCCGAGCAGAAGGCTATGATGGCGATTGTCTCGTTCAGATTGCGGATTTGGAGCTTCTGTTGGTTGAACCGGTCGGTGAACTCCTTGAGGGACTCATTATTCCGTTGTCTGACCGTCAGTAGCTGCACGTCGGGCTTTGGCCGCTCATGCATACCGGCAAACTGATTGATGAACTGCTTGCTGAGTTGTTTGAAGCTGCAGACCGATCGGGGCTCCAAGGAGTAGAACCACTGCATGGCCGGGTCTTTCAAAGTGCTGGGGAAGGCTGGGCAGTGTAATTCATCGGAGTTGGTGGCTAGGGCCATCTGAGCCTTATAGGTCCGGACTTCCCGAGCCGTTGTAGGGATCTAGGTGAGGCTGCTTGAATTTGCGCGGGATGGAGAACCTCGTAATCTGGCTGGAGAATGGTGACTCTGTCTCGGTATTGGCTTGATTCTGAGCATGGTTTTGACCAAGTTTCTTGGCCACTCCGTCTATCTGCCTCTGCAAGTCCTTGATTCGGGCTTCCACTCCTTCCCGATCAGTATCTGAGGAACTAGTCGGGTTGGTAGAAGATTCCTCTTCATGGCGGGGTACTGTCTTTTGGGATCGGGCTCGGCTATGACTCCGGGTAACCGTTCGCCTAGGGACAACTCGGCTCTTGACCAAGTGACCCTGGACTGATTCCCGGGCCATACGCTCCCGCCTTTCCTCTCGGGCAGCACGCCCACTATTGATATCTTTGGTATCCTCAACACGGGACGGGTTGGCTCGGGCACGTTGTCTGGTCAAGATCGGTTCCTGACCGTACGCAACGTTCCGGGGTCATTTTCTGGCCACTGGAGGATTGCTTTGCTGGGTTAGCAGGGCCTCAATCTGTTGCTGGATTCGACGCTGGCCCTCTGCTAACCCAGCAAAGCAATCCTCCAGATGTCATGACTGTCGCAGCCGTTGCCGGGGTCGGAGGAACATCCCGGTCGGACTGCTGGTCAGCCTTTTTACTCTTCTTCGATGGCATGACGATCAGTTGAGAAATTTGTTGATGAGAAGGCTTGTCGTTTCCCACAGACGACGCCAAACTGATGATGCCAAAAT
The DNA here is from genome assembly GCA_033977485.1 of Hydrangea macrophylla. Lineage (NCBI taxonomy): Eukaryota > Viridiplantae > Streptophyta > Magnoliopsida > Cornales > Hydrangeaceae > Hydrangea > Hydrangea macrophylla. The sequence continues at coordinate 36,790,118 of CM066995.1, forward strand.
TTGGTAAGAGCAAAGTAAAGCAATTTAAGGAGAGAGAGAGAGAGAGTGAAAGACTATTTTTTTTGTATGTGGTTCGGCCCTGTTAATGAAGGTACCTACGTCCACGGGTGTGTCTGAGCACGTTCACTAGCAGATCACCGGCGGGCCTAGTGAGCCAACAAAGAGGGGCGGCACTACCAGTAATACTGGCCGGGTGTATGCGTATAATGGTGAATTGTAGAGGTGATGTGTAGACTAGAGAATTATCGACCCCTTCAATGGGAGGTGAGAGGTCTCTTTTATAGATGTAAGAGACCTACTCTTACATGGATAACAAAAAATAATTCCATTAGGATGTGATGACACCAATCAAGTAAGTTTCCTAATTGTATTAGGATTGATTGACATTAATTGTGGGGGTTTCCTAATTGGATTAGGAAATAGTTTGCACTTTCCATTAGTCTTCTAGCTTGAGTAGGAAACTGCCCGTAATGATCGGGATCATGCCTGTGGGCCCGGATGAGCTGTTCCCGCAGTGGGATGTGCATGCGTGGTCTTCCCGACCTGCTGGCTGGGTCGTAAATGAACCGCTCAGGATGACAAGTAGACAACACCGCTCGGGCTGATGCTTCTGGGGAGTTGTGCATGACTTGCCCGGGGCATGGACTGGCTGCTGATTTGAACCGCTCGGTCATAAGATAGAGCCAATTTTGAGTGTATCAATTCCTAAAACACTACTCTAATATAATTGGCTTTTAGGGCATACTACTAACACCAAGCTCAAGCTTGCATAGGATGTCAACTCTTAAAGCTCGGGTCGAGTTTGGCTCAAATTCAAAAAGCTCGGCTCGAGTACAACCTTAATGAGACCTCTATACTTTATTACTTTTGTAATTACAATGGGGCCAAAAGCTATATTGGGCATCTTGTACCAATCGCAAATTTTTGAGATTTTATTGTAATTAGAAAAAGAAGTTACCAAACGGTCTACAAAGGATAGTGACCCATTTGGAACTACAATTGTGCAAATTAAAAAATGTGCTTACCATAGAGAGTCAAAGTGACAAATACTCCACTAAAGAAGCTTTTATTCAATTAATTTTAACAAAATTGCTAACTGTTTCATTTTAGTCCAAAGTCCATGGGTATTGGTGACACAATTTGAAGTACATAGAAACTAAGTACATGGAGTGTATCTACAATTATTAACATTAAAAATGAGCATGTGGCCATAGGTACCTACAATGAATAGTTTTTAACCATAAGTCCTTGCACCTTTTTTTAACCCCAAAAGTCCTTGACTTATTATTATTATTATTATTATTATTATTATTATTATTATTATATTTGTAAAAATATTCCTTAATAGTCGTATTTAACTGTCTTTTATTCGTATGTAATCGTCTTTAAGTCATATTTTTTTACTGTGTTTAAGTCGTATTTAATTGTCTCTAAGTTATTCTTCATTATATTCTGGCTAGTTTCAGTGTCTTTTAACAAATGCATATTACGATTTTATTTTTATCTTTTATTTTGACACTAGAATATAACCAGCGCATGGGTGGGCGCGTTGTTTGGGATAAATATATTCTACATTTTATGTGTGCATCATAATATTGTCAAAAGATACATTTTCGATTACATAAAGCAACCAACTAGCCTCATCACTACAATTACATATACTCATGGCTCAATGAGACCACCTAAGAATAAAAATAGACAAAATACTTTCATATTAACGTTGTTGATGACATTAAATATTCTATGATTAAGTATTTTTTTGCAAGAGAGCCACAAACCTGACTCATTGTTACAACCAATAAAGAAAAAGATATTTTGGATCTTTTGCTACTTGTTGACAAATAAAAGGGTTTGTTGGAATATATATTTATTATAGTCAAACTTATTCACGGACTGATTAGGAATAAATTTATTGTAATTGATTATAGTTGTCTATTTCCTTTTTCTTTTATTTCCTTTTCTCTTCTTTATTTCCTTTTTCTGTTTTTCCTAGCTTGTATATATATATATATACACACACATTGTGAATGAATAAATGATAAATTAGCCTTCTATCTTTCTTTTTGGTATCAGAGCCACAACAAAAACACCAAATCCTAACTCCCCACCAACAGTCGCCGCCACCGACAGCCTCTCCTAGGCTCGCCGCAACACCTCCCACCCCCAGCCCACCTCAGCGCAGCCCCCCACCACCAGCCGAGGGTCCCACAAGCCCCCCAGGGCTCCGGCGCACCTCCCAGGTCCCCACCGAGGCCCTTGTGCCTCTCCGACAGCCTCTGCGCTGTCCTCCGCCCCTCTGTGGGCCTCTCCTGTATCCCTGTGATGCATTAGAGCCTTAGTGCTCCTTCTCATCTCTCTTTTAGACCATTATTTGGTCTTCGGTTGCCCCATCTGTGCTCCACTTGTTCTGGGCAGCCCTCCATCTTCTTGATTTTCCAAAATTTTGTTGGTTTTCTCTTGGGTTCAGACACTCTGGTATGGCTCGCGATGGAAAAAATACTGATCCTGCTCGTCCAGATCTGTCTCTTTCTCAACACACCCCTGCTCAATGGGTTACTAGTGTGTTGTTGAGTGGAAGGAACTTTGCCGCATGGTCCTGTTCTTTCCGTCTCTATCTTGGAGGCAAAGGTAAGTCTGGATGGATTCTAGGCACTGTACCCAAATTAGAGCTCTCTGATCCTACATTTGCTCAGTGGGATATTGATAACTACACCATTTTGGGGTGGTTGTTTAACTCTATGGAAGATCAGATTTATCATATGTTCATGTTTCATGATACTGTTTCCAGCCTATGGACCTCTCTGACTCAAATGTATGCTCATGAGTGCAATGATTCCCGTATCTTCGAACTTTATCGGAATGTTGCACAGGCTTCTCAGGCTACATTAGGTCTTTCAGTTGCTAATTATTTTGGTTACCTTCAGTCCCGTTGGGAGGAACTGGCTTAGTATGAGCCTCTTAGTGAATTTCCGCCTGAAGCAGCTACTATTACTCTCCGACGTCTCAATCGCCATCACGCCTACCAGTTCTTGATGGGTCTAAAACCTGAGTTCGAATCTCTCCGAACTCAGATTTTAAACGCATCCCCTATGCCCTCTTTATTTGAGGCTTTTGCTACTATTGATGGAGATGAGAGACGTCGTCGCTTGCTTCAACCTCCGGCTTTACCTGAGCCCACTCAAGTGCCTGATCAGATGGCTCTTGCTGCCCCGACGGGCCCATTCACTCATATTCTTGGATCTGGTAATCGCCCTTTCTGCACTCACTGTGGTAATCTAGGTCACGTTAAGGATCGCTGCTTCAAACTCCATCCTGAACTTCGTGAGAAAGGTGCTCGAAATAAAGGAAAGGGTCCATCCCGCACTGCTGCTATGGTTGAGACTACTCCTACTCCGGATCTCCTTCAACTCCAGACTCAGATGGGCCACCTTCAATCTCAAATAGGGGCATTACTTCAGTAAAGTTCTCATTCTGGCACCACTTCCACTGCTACTTTGGCTTCAGGTACTCCTTCTACTGCACTCCATGTTGGGTCTAGCAACCCCTCGTGGATTCTGGATTCTGGTGCTAGTGATCATATGACTGGTAAGTTGTCCTTGTTTTCATCCTCTTTGGTTCCCATCTCCCAATATGTGTGTATTGCTGACGGATCCACTGTCTATGTCAAAAGTAAAGGCGATGTTTGCCTCTCTCCTAGTATCTCTTTATCTTCTGTTCTTCATGTCCCTAGTTTTCCTTATAATCTTCTTTCAGTTAGTCGTCTTGCAAAATCTCTTAATTGTGAAGTTGTGTTCTTACCAGATTGTTGTCATTTGTAAGACCGAATTTTGAAAAAGATTTTTGGCAGGGGATATGAGCGGGATGGCCTTTACTATTTTGGTGATCCACCTGGCAGGAGTTTGAGTTTGTCGTCGTTAAGTCTTTAGGCGTCTGTTTTGCCTGAATCTTCTAAGTCTTCTAGTTTTTCTTTAAAGTCAATAAAATTATGGCACGCCCGCTTGGGTCATGCAAACTTTCATTATCTTTGTCAACTTTTTCCATTATTAAATAAAGCCTTCCAGAAATTTAAATTCAATTGTGTTGTGTGTGAATTATCTAAGCATACTCGTTCTCATTACATACCTCACATGAATCGTGCACCGTCTACTTTTGATATTATCCATACTGATGTGTGGGGCCCTTCCCCAATTACTGCTATTTCTGGTTATCGTTATTATGTTACATTCATTGACGACTACACTAGGTGTACATGGGTTTATTTGCTTAAGAAGAAATCTGAAGTTTTCTCCTTGTTTTCTAACTTCTTACAAATGGTTAAGACCCAATTTAGTACTGTTGTTCGTAATCTACGTTCTGATAATGGTCGTGAATACATTACTAATGAGTTTTGGGATGAGCTTAATAAACAGGGTATTCTCCAGCAACTCACTTGTCCCTATACTCCAGAACAGAATGGTGTGGCCAAACGAAAGAACCGCTCCATCATGTCTGTTGTTAGGTGTCTTTTGTGCGGAATGAATGTACCCAAATATTTCTGGCATCTAGCCGTTCTTACTGCCACTTTTCTTCTTAACCGGACTCCAAGTCATGATATACAAGCCAAAGCACCTCTACAACTTCTTCAGCCCTACAAAACCCTCTTTCCTATCCTACCTCGGGTCTTTGGTTGTACATGTTAGGAAACTGCGTTCCCAGAATCCATTAACAGTGCGTATAAGTTGGTACTACAAAAAAAATTACGTGAAAACTACAATAACCCTACAAGGGCAGAACTAGGGTTACCTTAAACTGCTAAAACGGATTACTGTAGTAGACGAATCGAGAACACGGGCTCGATAACAGCTCACGATCTTCTACCGTATTCCTTTGTTGCCAGACTATCGAACTGAGTGTGGGCTCCCTCGAAATCCTTTATGTTTCTGCTCTCTCTTTTTACGCTCTCTTTTCTATTCTGAGTTATAATACTCTTGATGGAAAAACGCAAACTGAGGAGAGAGCCAAAGCAGCATATATATAGGCTACAATAGGGACCATAAGAAGTCAATAAGGAAAAGGCTTCCTTATGGAATTAGGAAACCCTAATTTGAATTGAATCAGATTCCTATTTCCATAAATTATAATTCATACCACTAAAGAATTATAATTGCACTCCTACCCTTATCTCAAAAATATATTTTGAGCTCCATGTTATTAAATGCTTATTATCTCCCCATGTTAAGATTATAGATATCCATTAATTAAATATAATCACTAACAATCATATTAATTAATCTCTTAAAATTCCTTGAGATCCTCTGCTTAACTTATCTGATATGTCGGATACAAAATCCACCTGCAGGGTTTGACATAATCAAAACTTATAAGCTTTCTCAAGAGGATATCATCAATCCCAAAATTGAGACATGGATTCCATCATTAATTAATATCCACCACACAATTAATATTGTCACCCAATCCAATGAGATATTGAGCCATTTAAGGATCTAACCCTTTTAGGGATCAAAGTGTAAATATCAAATGTATGTGTCCATAAAATAACTTAGGATTTAGAGCATAAGCACTCATAATAATCATGAGGTATTAATTATCTTATAAGTCAGTATAAAGATAATTACCCCAAGTCGGTCCCGTTTAATACACAAAATGTACCAGCATGGTGAGTTGAAACTATACCATTTCCTGCAGTCAAGACAAACCTACTACAACACCATGCTGTAGTCCTACCGATGGTGTGTCCAATCCATCTAAGACTGTAAACCAAAATCTTACATTCTACAAGATCCGATGGTCTGATCTTCCCTGTGCAAGCCGAACTCTACACACCAAACCACCTACTATGTAGAGTGAAAGACACACATGCATAATATTAAATAAACAATATAATACAAATATTGCCCACACAGATTCTCATAAAAAATGGATTAACTGATTTTATTAAATGAATAATAAATCAACTACATAAAGCATGGCTTTTAGTATATATCCCTAACAATCTCCCACTTAGACTCAAAGCCATGATGCGACACACCTCACTCCTATTCTTTCTACATGACTGATGCGACACACCTCACTCCTATCCCTTCTACATGACTGTCAAAAGTCTTGGCCGGTAAGATCTTGGTGAAAGGATCTGCCAAGTTATTTGTTGATGATATCTTGGTCACTTCAACATCACCTCTTTGCACGATCTCTCGTATCAGGTGATACTTATGCTCAATGTGTTTTCCCTTCTTATGGGCCCTTGGTTCCTTTGAGTTAGCAACTGCTCCGCTATTATCGCAGTAAAGGGTAATAGCCGATTGTACCGCAGGTACTACTCTTAGATCCATAAGGAAGTTTCTGAGCCAAACGGCTTCCTTAGCGGCTTCCGAAGCAGCCACATACTCGGCTTCCATGGTAGAATCAGCAATACATGACTGCTTGATACTCCTCCAACTAATGGCTCCACCTCCTAGGGTAAACACATATCCTGAGGTAGACTTTCTGGAATCCCTATCTGACATCAAATCAGAATATGTGTACCCAATGGGTACAAGACTGTAACAACCCTAAAATTTCTAAGTGTGTAAATAATTATTTTAATAATTATTTTTAGTTAGCAATATTATATGGGTATGCCAAGGTAAGACACGTGTCTAAAAATTTTAAGTTTGGAGAACCCGTGAATTAAATTTGCTAGTAAGCATATTTAAATTATTAGTAATACCAGTAATATTTCCCCGTTTGTTTTTGTATTAAAATTTCTAATGTTTCATTATTATTATGACATGACATTTTGAGCTTTAATTAAATTGTATAATAGATTCTTGTCTGACCAAGTTACACTTTTTTGTAGAATGACGAGTTTAGTGTCGGGTAGTGTTTCGAGGCCCACTACTAAGTTAAGTAGTGAATTTAATATGAAAATTAAGTGCCCGGGATATGGGTACCCTTTGGACTAGTTGTTTAAGTATTTTGAAATGCATTTCGGGGTCATATGTGTGTCTTTTGGGAGCCCACAAGCCTAAACTCGGGAATTACTTTAATTATATCATTAAGAGTTATATGCATCCACCTTTAGAAGGGAAAAAAAATCCTAGCCCCCAATACACTTCTAAACAGAGAGAGAGAGAGAGAGAGAGAGAGAGAGAGAGAGAGAGAGAGAGAGGAAGAAGAAGAAGAAGAAGAAGAAGAAGAAGAAGAAGAACGAAGAAAGAATGAGAAGAAGAAGAGAACAAGAGAGGGCAATAGGGACTCCAAACCTTTGACTTGCTTAATCATCATCAACCTTGAAGCCATAAATTGGTGAGTTAACTTGTTATTTTCTTTCAATCTCGTTTGATTGAAAATTTAGATATATAGAATATTAAATTAGTATGGTTATGGATTATGAGATTTAGGTTTTTTTTTTTTACAATGATTGAAGTTGTGATTTGAGATTTATAGATGAGTATTGAATATACATTTGAGCAATTATTCAATTTTCGGATTTGGGGTTTTCACGGATCAGATTTGAGTAGAAAATTCATAATAAATCATACGTTAGAGTCTTCGTGATTCTGTACGCTAAGGCCTGTAGAAAACGCAATTCTGCACAACTTTTGTCTAATAGCATTTTTCCCAATTCTGCACCGTTTTGGCAGAAAATATATATTACAGTAGCAGTGAATGTTAACTCCGAATTTTGAATTTATGTTTATGAATATTGTTAGAGATGTTTTTTTGTGCGGAATTATTATGAGGAATAATTTCAGTCCATGTTGGTTTTGGGACTGTTTAATGTAAGGGTATGTTTGGGACTATTTTAAATAGTATTGTTGAGTGTCGATTTTATATGCTATGTGTTAAGAAATCCCAACTTATTCTATGTTTGGTATTAAATAATTATTATGAAAATACTACGCCAGAGACTTGAATAGAATTTTGGCAAAAAAAAAGGCCTCATCGTGAATAATTGGATAATGATATTCAATGGAATAAATGATAAATTTCCGAAGTGGTTAATGACGTGATTAAACCCTCATGAATGGGTACTTATGAGAATTAACGTAGATGGTAAGAAACTGGGAAAAGACCTTAGTGTCCACTACTCCCCGTTGTCATGTTATTGTTTTTGGTAGCTCGCACTCTTTTGCCAGTGGCTTCGTGATCAAGCTGGCTTAAGACTTGTTGAGTGTACTTTTTGCCAGTGGCTGTGTGATCAAGCTGGCCTAAGCCTTATGCTCGGCTTATATTGTATAGACATCTTGACATATTGACCAGCCGTCCGTTGTGTATACCTGGTTTGGTTGATACCCCAACCAAACTGGCACCGGAGTGGGTGTTGGTAGTATGTCCGGGCACACATGGGATATATGTGTGGGCTGTACCATGGAGGGTGGCCAAGTGGTGAACCTAGGGAACACAAAGACAATTAAAGGCTAATAAATAATGACAATGGAGTATTTCATAAGACTGATAAGTTTGTAATAATGAATGCGACGCTTAAGTTAGAATGTGGAAATGTTGTTTATTGACTTATTTGCTTGGTTTGTGATAACTATATATTACAGGATGGTGGGTCTACTAACTTTTATGCAGGGCTGACTCACCATAAATATCTGACCGGTAAGTATTCAGTTGTGTTTATTCGGGGTTGGAGCCACTGCCACCACATTGAAGGAAACTACCGTTCTGTCCTGAAATGTGCGTGGAACTACTGTTCTAACCCGACATGAATTATGTGTGATGACATTGTTTATTTTCTGTGCAACGATATTGTATGATATGAGGTGGTTATATTTTTTTTCTTTGTGAGTACTTTTGGTAGTCTATGGGATACCGTTGTTCCCTAAGACCCGTTTTATTTTTTTGTTAACTCACACCAGTATTTTATATACTAACCCGGGTACGTAATGCATTCGGGGCATTTTTATATGAAATGTAGTTGATTGTATGTGCAGGTTTAGTATTTGGAGATTTGATTTGGAGCTTCTGTTTGGGTGAAAAGATGGTCGTGGTGTTGTTTAGATTAGAGTTGTACTTATTTTTTGTTGTACTTTATTTTATTTCTGGCAGTGTGGGCCACAAGTGTATAATTGTAATAAGGATTATCTATTGGGTATTGGGAACGTTGTAGTTGCTCTGACCAATGGATGTATAGATTTTATGCTTATTTATTTTCTTTTCGCTGAACTCTGTAAAGAGGGTTTTATTGAATGAACATAATATTTCATTTGTAAACCGAAAGGATATAATATGTGGAATGGAGCTTAGTTTCTTTTATAATGAAAATGAATGTTTGGGAATTCAAGTTTAATAATAAAGAGTTTTTTTTTAACACAAAATCACATGTCCTTATTTAATGAGTATGAAATACTGTTTTCAATAATTATCTATTAGTCTGTGTGAGGTCGGGTGTCACTCTCGGTGTTTTGGAAATTGAATATTAGTCTGGATACATGCTCTGGATTAAACATTTGGTTGTCCAAAAATAGGGGTGTGATAGTTTGGTATCAGAGCTTAAGGTTAGCTTAGCGAGTCTAAGTGATTCTCGGAATGTGGTTTATGGGTTGGTTAGAGCCTTAGGTTTGCGGATTTTTGGGGAAGAGGTTATGTGTTCTAATGTAATTCTTTTGCTTTATGATGCTATGTGTTTCATGGTACTATGTGTTTTGTTCTACTATGTGCTTTGTAATGTGTTAGTCATAAATTCATGTCATTTTCGAGATAACTTTATAGGAGCACACATGATACTGTTTAGATTTATATGTTAGTGCATGCATCTTTTATTGTAACAATGAGGGTTATGTCGAGGAGAGTGTTGTTTTGGCTCATGGAGTAGCAATGTGGATGACTATCTATGTGAAGGATTGTGAAAATCTTATTTGGGAGTTGGAGGCAGAGATTGGATATATGGACTTCTTACGTGATCAACTGGTTTTCTCATCTCTATTGATTATTTGCAATTTTTCTGATGTGGAATCTATTACTATTGGTATTGTGGATTTCTTATCTCCTGATGCGGATATTATCAACGGGTATTATGGGTTTCTTATGATTATTTTGTCTCTATTCTCTACTGCTATTCTATTATTGAATTCCCGAGTTATGCCTCCATCGGGCAATTCTGTTCTTTATGGTTTTCAAGAGTTATTATTAATGGTATTCTCCTCTGTGTGACTTATTATAATCTGGACGAGTATTGAAGTATCATCAGCGGCATCATTATATTCAGTCTTATTCTCGGTGTGGAATTCTAAAAGGATATGTCAGTGAGACTATATGTATGATCAACAAGATAATTGGATACCCCGAGAAGGAGTAGTGCAGGGGGAACGGTAAGAGGGGAGCATGTTCATGCACATAGTCATATCTTTGTGTAATTGATCAATTGTTTTTTTTTTTTTATGAATTGTTAATATCTAGTGTTTATGTGAAATTATGTGCTTACTGGTGTTGTGTCGTGTGTGCTGGTTAGAATTTAACCAGCGACTATATGAGACCATGGGTATATACATGATGTTTTCTTTGTTTGGATTAGTTTCTCGATGTACTAGGTCTCATTATGATCTGGAGTTAAACGATAGCGATACTCCAGTGTTAGATTCCTTTCATCGCATGTTTAACGCTATGTATATTTATTATCTGTGTTTGTCGCGTCCCAAATTTCGGGACGAAATTTCTTTAAGGATGGTAGAATGTAACAATCCTAAAATTTTTAAGTGTGTAAATAATTATTTTAATAATTATTTTTAGTTAGCAATATTATATGGGTATGCCAAGGTAAGACACGTGTCTAAAAATTTTAAGTTTGGAGAATCCGTGAATTAAATTTTCTAGTAAGCATATTTAAATTATTAGTAATACCAGTAATATTTTCCCGTTTTTTTTGTATTAAAATTTCTAATGTTTCATTATAATTATGACATGACATTTTGAGCTTTAATTAAATTGTATGATAGATTATTGTCTGACCGAGTTACACTTTTTGTAGAATGACGAGTTTAGTGTCGGGTAGTGTTTCGGGGCCCACTACTAAGTTAAGTAGTGAATTTAACATGAAAATTAAGTGCCCGGGGTATGGGTACCTTTTGGACTAGTTGTTTAAGTATTTTGAAATGCATTTCGGGGTTATATGTGTGTCTTTTGGGAGCCCACAAGCCTAAACTCGGAAATTACTTTAATTATATCATTAAGAGTTATATGCATCCACCTTTAGAAGAAAAAAAAAAAACCCTAGCCCCCAATACACTAGTCCAATAGGGACTCCAAACCTTTGACTTGCTTAATCATCATCAACCTTGAAGCCATAAATTGTTGAGTTAACTTGTTATTTTCTTTCAATCTCGTTTGATTGAAAATTTAAATATATAGAATATTAAATTAGTATGATTATGGATTATGAGATTTAGGTTTTTTTTTTTACAATGATTGAAGTTGTGATTTGAGATTTATAGATGAGTATTGAATATACATTTGACCAATTATTCAATTTTCGGATTTGGGGTTTTTACGAATCAGATTTGAGTAGAAAATTCATAATAAATCATACGTTAGAGTTTTCGTGATTCTATTCGCAATGGCCTGTAGAAAACGCAATTCTGCACAACTTTTGTCTAATAGCAGTTTTCCAAATTCTGCACCGTTTGGGCAGAAAATTTATATTACAGTAGCAGTGAATGTTAACTCCGAATTTCGAATTTATGTTTATGAATATTGTTAGAGATGTTTCTTTGTGCGGAATTATTATGAGGAATAATTTCAGTCCATGTTGGTTTTGGGACTGTTTAATGTAAGGGTATGTTTGGGACTGTTTTAAATAGTATTGTTGAGTGTCAATTTTATATGCTATGTGTTAAGAAACCCCAACTTATTCTATGTGTGGTATTAAATAATTATTATGAAAATACTACGCCAGAGACTTGAATAGAATTTTGGCAAAAAAAAAAAAAAGGCCTTATCGTGAATAATTGGATAATGATATTCCATGGAATAAATGATAAATTTCCGAAGTGGTTAATGACGTGATTAAACCCTCATGAATGGGTACTTATGAGAATTAACGTAGATGGTAAGAAACTGGGAAAAGACCTTAGTGTTCACTACTCCCCGTTGTCTTGTTATTGTTTTTGGTAGCTCGCACTCTTTTGCCAGTGGCTTCGTGATCAAGCTGGCTTAAGACTTGTTGAGTGTACTTTTTGCCAGTGGCTGTGTGATCAAGTTGGCCTAAGCCTTATGCTCGGCTTATATTGTATAGACGTCTTGACATATTGACCAGCCGTCCGTTGTGTATACCTGGTTTGGTTGATACCCCAACCAAACTAGCACCCGAGTGGGTGTTGATAGTATGTCCGGGCACACATGGGATATATGTGTGGGCTGTACCAAGGAGGGTGGCCAAGTGGTGAATCTAGGGAACACAAAGATAATTAAAGGCTAATAAATAATGACAATGGAGTATTTCATAAGACTGATAAGTTTGGAATAATGAATGCGACGTTTAAGTTAGAATGTAGAAATGTTGTTTACTGACTTATTTGCTTGGTTTGTGATAACTATATATTACAGGATGGTGGGTCCACTAACTTTTATGCAGGGCTGACTCACCATAGATATCCGACCGGTAAGTATTCAGTTGTGTTTATTCGGGATTGGAGCCACTACCACCATATTGAAGGAAACTACCGTTCTATCCTGAAATGTGCGTGGAACTACTGTTCTAACCCGACATGAATTATGTGTGATGACATTGTTTATTTTCTGTGCAACGATATTGTATGATATGGGGTGGTCATGTTTTTTTTCTTTGTGAGTGCTTTTGGGAGTCTATGGGATACCGTTGTTCTCTAAGACTCGTTTTATATTTTTTGTTAACTCACACCAGTATTTTATATACTAACCCGGGTGCGTAATGCATTCGGGGCATTTTTTTATGAAACGTAGTCAAATGTATGTGCAGGTTTAGTATTTGGAGATTTGATTTGGAGCTTCTGTTTGGGTGAAGAGATGGTCGTGGTGTTGTTTAGATTAGAGTTGTACTTATTTTTTTGTTGTACTTTATTTTATTTCTGGCAGTGTGGGCCACAAGTGTATAATTGTAATAAGGATTATATATTGGGTATTGGGAACGTTGTAGTTGCTCTGACCAATGGATGTATAGATTTTATGTTTATTTATTTTCTTTTCGCTGAACTCTGTAAAGAGAGTTTTATTGAATGAACATAATATTTCATTTGTAAACCGAAAGGATATAATATGTGGAATGGAGTTTAATTTCTTTTATAATGAAAATGAATGTTTGGGAATTCAAGTTTAATAATAAAGAGTTTTTTTAACACAAAATCACATGTCCTTATTTAATGAGTATAAAATACTATTTTCAATAATTATCTATTAGTCTGTGTGAGGCTGGGTGTCACTCTCGGTGTTTTGGAAATTGAATATTAGTCTGGATACATGCTCTGGATTAAATATTTGGTTGTCCAAAAATCGGAGTGTGACAAAGACTGACTGCTTGGTAAACTAACATATAGTCTCGAGTCCTTTTCAGGTACTTGAGAATATTTTTCACCGCAGTCCAATATTCTTGCCCTGGATTAGATTGATATCTACTAACCTTGCCAACAGCAAAGCAGATGTCAGGTCTAGTACATAGCATAGCATACATTAGGCTTCCTACTGCCGAGGCATAAGGAACTGCCTTCATCTTCTCTATCTCATCAGGTGTCTTAGGACACTGATCCTTAGATAGAGTAATTCCGTGTCTGAAGGGAAGGAATCACTTCTTGGAATCTTGCATGCTAAACCTTGCAAGAATATTGTCAATATAAGTGCCTTGTGACAAGCCCAACATCCTATTCATGCGATCTCGCATAAGCTTGATCCCTAGGATGTGACCGGCTTCTCCCAAGTCCTTCATATCGAATTGACTGGACAACCATACCCTTACAGAAGATAATACCCCCACATCGTTTCCGATTAGCAGGATATCATCCACATATAGTACTAAGAACACCACCACTCTTCCATCATGTTTCTTGTACACACAAGATTCATCCGCACATTGATCAAAACCAAAAGACTTGATTGCTTGATCAAAGCGGATATTCCAAGACCTAGATGCCTACTTAAGTCCATAAATGGACTTCTTAAGCATGCACAACATGTGTTCTTGGCCCTTCGCAATGAACCCGTCTGGTTGCATCATATAGATGCACTCGTCAAGATTCCCATTTAGAAATGCTGTCTTGACATCCATTTGCCAACTTTCATAATCGAAATGTGCAGCAATGGATAAGAGAATCCGAATAGACTTTAGCATGGCCACCGGCGAAAATGTTTCCTCATAATCGATTCCCTCTTTTTGAGTGAACCCTTTCGCAACAAGCCTTGCTTTAAAGGTTTCCACCTTACCGTCTGCTCCTCTCTTCTTCTTATAGATCCACTTACATCTAATGGGTTTTATTTCATTTGGTGGTTCTACAAGATCCCAGACTTGATTGGAGTACATGGACTCCATTTCAGACTTCATAGCCTTTTGCCAAAGATCTGCATCTTTATCTTGGAGTGCTTCATTGTAGTTATAGGGATCGATACCTTGTTCATCAGGGACCCGGTCATAAGACTCTCCCAAGAACATATACCAGTCACGTTGAATAATAACCCTCCCACTACGACAAGGCACAAACCGTGTCTGTGTATCACTGATATTTCGTTGTGAAGATTCTGAACCTAATACACCATTATCTGCACGCTGTACTGGTTCATGAACCTGTGTGTTAATGGTTGGTTCAGGGTCTACACGAGTTTCGATAATCCTCCCACTACGACGTGGTAATGGAATATTGATAAATCTGTCTTGTGATGTTTCTTCTCGTACCGATGGTATCGAAGAAGTATATGTCGGTGTCTCTCCTCCCATTTCCTCTAGAATAATACGGCTTCTGGGCTTGTGGTCCATAACATAGTTCTCTTCTAAGAATGTGGCATTGGTGCTAACAATAACCTTCTAATCCTTAGGACTATAAAACAGACCACCTTTAGTTCCTCTTAAATACCCAACAAAGAAACATACTTCTGTTCTTGATTCCAACTTTTCTGTGTTCCCTTTCAGCACATGTGCTGGACTACCCCAGATCCGAACATGCCGCAGACTAGGCTTTCGCCCAGTCACAATTCCGTGGGAGTAGTAGGTACTGACTTAGATGGTATCAAGTTTAAAATGTATGCAGTTGTCTCTAATGTGTGTCCCCAAAAGGAAATTGGTAAATCCGAGTAACTCATCATAGATCTTACCATATCCATGAGAGTCCTGTTCCTTCTTTCTGCTACACCGTTCTGCTGAGGCATACGGAGTGCAGACAATTGAAATGTAATCCCTTGCTCCAATAAGTATTCCCTAAACTCTCCCAAGAGGTACTCTCCACCACGATCAGATCGTAGTGTCTTGATACATTTACCTAGACGCTTCTCCATTTCAGCCTTGAAGTCTTTGAATTTCTCAAAGCATTCAGCCTTACGCCGCATCAAATAAATGTACCCATACCTTGAGTAATCATCGATGAAAGTGACAAAGTACTCAAATCCCCCTCTTGCTTGGACAGTCATAGGACCACACAAATCAGAGTGAACCAGTTCTAGCGGCTCTTTTGCTCTATAGCCCTTGGCCGAGAATGGCCTCTTGGTCATTTTGCCCTCCAAGAAGGATTCACAAACTGGAAGTGCTTCCACTTCCAATGAGCATAATGGCCCATTTTGAACCAGTCTTTGAATCCTTTTCAAATTAATATGACCAAGGCGTAAGTGCCAAAGATGCGTTTGGTTCATCCTCGAAGGTTCTTTTCTCTTAAATGACAAACTATTTGTGTTATTCAGTTCATTAACCCCTTTTTGAAACACTTTGGTAGTGCTCCTGAATCAGACTCCAAATAATGAATTAAGTTGCAGTATAGGAGAGATAGGATTTATAATATAAAGATCATCCACCAATTAACCAAAACAAATTAAATGTTTATTTTCTTTAATAACTACTACTTTATTAAAATGAACTGAATATCCATTCTTTACTAAACTAGAAACTGAACTAAATTCCTTCTAATAGAAGGTACATAAAAGCAATTTCTTAATATTAAAATCCCATCTCTACCAAAACTAAGATGTAGATCTCCTACTGCAACTGCTGCTACTCTCGTAGCGTTTCCCATATATAGATAAATCTCTCCATCACTGAGCTGCCTGGTTCCCTGGAACCCCTGCAAAGAATTGCCTACATGATCAGTGTCTCCCGTATCTACACACCAGGTGCCGGTAGATCGGACCGCTAAACATGATTCAACAACTAGTAAATGAGATTTACCTTGATTGTTCTGTCTGGCGAGATAAACTGGACATTGCTTCTTCCAGTGTCCTGGCTGCATGCAAACAAAACATTTGCCTTTAGGCTTTCCCGGTTGTCCTCGTGGCCTTTGGATTTGCGGAGGACCCGTGGCCTTCTTTTGAGCATTTTTCATTTTCTTCTTGTCTTTCGGCTTTGAAGCAGAACCTTTCTTAAACACAAGAGCACTCCTTGACTTTCTGTTGAGACCCTCAGCTGGCTGGAGTTGTTTAAGCAGCTCCGCCAAAGTATATTTAAATTTATTCATGTTGTAATTGAGGCGGAATTGCTTAAAAGACTCTGGCAGTGACTGGAGTACGATATCGACCTGGGTTTCCCCGTCGATTGTAGCTCCAAGGATCTCTAGTTCATTAAGAAGAGATATCATTTTAAGAACATGATCCCTTACAGGCGTCCCCTCAGCCATGGTTGTGTTCATCAAGTCTTTCATGGCAACCTGCCTAGCAGTACGACTTTGATCCCCGAACATCTCTCGGAGGCTCTCCATCATATCATAGGCGCTGGCCATTGACTGATGCTGATGTTGCAGCACATTTGACATGGATGCCAAAATGTAACATCGCGCCATCTCATCAGCCTTGACCCATTTCTTGTGAGCCTGGGTTTCCTCAGTGGTTGCCCCCTCACTAGGTTGCTCAGGACATTCTTGAGTAAGCACAAACTTGTACTCTTCAGCAGTTAACACAATATCCAAATTCCTTTTCCAGTTTATATAGTTTGGTCCAGTAAGTTTATTTTCTTTAAGTATAACAACGAGTGGATTGAAGGAACCCATTTAAAAGCCTGAGAATCACATAATATAAATAATTACATTTGGGCAAAAAATTACTATGGATTCGAGTTGAAAATATTGGTTCCCTCTACCATATTTGAAAATAATCCACCAGCAACCTGATACACCGTGATAGTATGACTCGATGGGAAGCCATATACAATCCATCATTTGTTCAGATAGGCAATTGCCTTTTAATTTTACTATCCAGGCAATGTACCTTGCCTAGTAAAATTAAACTGCTAACTTGCTTTGATCCTATAAATAACAACAGTGACTCAGATGGAGAGGATATTATTATTTATAGCTAAGTGTATACCATCACTTAATTCTAGTTTAAGAGTTCTGTGAGGAACACCTCTGATGGAGAGGTGACCCACACCAACAATCACCCAAAACATTCTTTTAAAGAAGTTTGTACTGATGATTCCATGATCAACTACATCCGATGGGGAGGATGACACTAGAGCCATCACACAAAATTGATCATATCATCTACAAACCAGTGATGGAGACCATGTGATTTATACTTGATAAATTCCCTCTCCCACTTAGAATTTTTAAAAAAATTTGAGGGTTATAATTTTTTTTATTTTTTATTTTAGAAATTTTTTTAATTTAATTAATAAAAAATATTGGAATACTTGACAAGGATTAATTCATCCTTACTTGTGAAACCCACATGTGTAGATAATAAAATTATTCTATTCTCATGATTTTAGAAAATAAGTACTTATGTTTTCAAATTATGGAATTAGTTTTATTTCTAAATACACATGTAGTTGTCCATCATTTTAAATTAATATAAATTAAACATGCAGCTAGACATCTGAAATAGGTCTAGGAACAATTATCCATATTGTCCTATTCATTAAACATGAAACAATAATAATCATTCAATTACACATAAATAAGGAAACCACAATAAAATAGGAATCCCACTATTATGGTCAAGCTGCAACTCTTGTGAATAAATTTTCACTAAACCAGATTAGCTCTATGTCGCCACTATGCACGGGGGTCGAGCTGCCCGGTCAGCTCGCGGGGATCGATTTACCATCAGCAACTGCCTTCCAGAACTGTTTTCTGAAACAGCCTTCAGAAACTGCCTCCAGATTGCTTTCTGAAACTGCTTGTAAACTGTCTTCACAGATTTACTTGAGATATATTACACAAACCCTATGCCTCCATGAAGGAGTTCACATGCTATTTCTTTGTAGTAAATTAACCACACATCAATCAAGCGTGTGATCCAATACACACAAATCCTATGCCTCCATAAAGGAGTTCACATGCTATATTAAAACAGCAAAATTAACTACAGATAAAACCATCGTGGGATCCAATCACACAAAATCAGTGACCATAATAGTGGAATAAGAACGCTGCAAAACAAGGGTTAGCACAGTTCTACGTTCTATCCACCCATCAAAACCACGCATAAGATCTGTTTTTTTGGACAACATGGTTGCGTCCAACCCATACGCAGAATCAACGTTGCTCTGATACCACTGTTAGGAAACTGCGTTCCCAGAATCCATTGACAGCGCATATAAGTTGGTACTGCAAAAAAAATAGGTGAAAACTACTATAACCCTACAAGGGCGGAACTAGGGTTACCTTAAACTTCTAAAACAGATTGCTGTAGTAGACGAATCGAGAACATGGGCTCGATAACAGCTCACGATCTTCTACCGTATTCCTTTGCTGCCAGAATATTGAACTGAGTTTGGGCTCCCTCGAAATCCTTTATGTTTCTGCTCTCTCTTTTTACGCTCTCTTTTCTATTCTGAGTTATAATACTCTTGATGGAAAAACGCAAACTGAGGAGAGAGCCAAAGCAGCATATATATAGGCTACAATAGGGACCATAAGAAGTCAATAAGGAATAGGCTTCCTTATGGAATTAGGAAACCCTAATTCGAATTGAATCAGATTCCTATTTCCATAAATTATAATTCATACCACTAAAGAATTATAATTGCACTCCTACCCTTATCTCAAAAATATATTTTGAGCTCCATGTTATTAAATGCTTATTATCTCCCCATGTTAAGATTATAGATATCCATTAATTAAATATAATTACTGACAATCATATTTAATTAATCTCTTAAAATTCCTTGAGATCCTCTGCTTAACTTATCTGATATGTCGGATACAAAATCCACCTGCAGGGTTTGACATAATCAAAACTTATAAGCTTTCTCAAGAGGATATCATCAATCCCAAAATTAAGACATGGATTCCATCATTAATTAATATCCACCACACAATTAATATTGTCACCCAATCCAATGAGATATTGACCCATTTAAGGATCTCACCCTTTTAGGGATCAAAGTGTAAATATCAAATGTACATGTCCATAAAATAACTTAGGATTTAGAGCATAAGCACTCATAATAATCATGAGGTATTAATTATCTTATAAGTCAGTATAAAGATAATTACCCCAAGTCGGTCCCGTTTAATACACAAAATGTACCAGCATGGTGAGTTGAAACTATACCATTTTCTGTAGTCAAGACAAACCTACTACAACACCATGTTGTAGTCCTACCGATGGTGTGTCCAATCCATCTAAGACTATAAACCAAAATCTTACATTCCACAAGATCCGATGGTCTGATCTTACCTGTGCAAGCCGAACTCTACACACCAAACCACCTACTATGTAGAGTGAAAGACACACATGCATAATATTAAATAAACAATATAATACAAATATTGCCCACACAGATTCTCATAAAAAATGGATTAACTGATTTTATTAAATGAATAATAAATCAACTACATAAAGCATGACTTTTAGTATATATCCCTAACAGTACATGCTTTGTCCAAGATCGCAGTCCAACTCGAACAAAATTAGATAACAAGGCTGTTCGCTGCATCTTCTTAGGTTATTCACCTATGTCAAAAGGTTACAAGTGTTATGATCCTACTACTTGTCATATGTATTATTCTTTGGATGTCACCTTTTTGGAAGATACTCCATTTTTCGCAGGTCCTCAGCCTGTGTCTGATCCTCCTTCATCCGAAGTCTCTGAGGATTCAAACTCTCCTCTATGTCATGTTCCTCTATTTGAACAACCTCTGGAGCCTTCTTCCAACCTTCCGCCAGTTATCACTACTGCTCCTACTCATGTGTACTCTCGCCGGCCTCCTGCTCAAACTCCACTTCCAATACCTTCACCGGAATCTGGTAATGTTTCTCCACCTTTACCTTCTGTTTCCTCTAGATATCGCTCTAGACTTTGTCGTCCTCCTAATCGTTATGGTTTTTCTGTTAGTACTAATCACCCCATTGATCAATATGTTTCTTATCAGGGACTTTCAGATTTCTATTGCTCTTTTCTTAGTCAGGTTGCTTCCACATCCATCCCTCGGTCTGTCTCTGAAGCCCTACAGGATCAACAGTGGGTGGCTTCCATGACCTTGGAAATGGATGCCCTTCAACGTAATCAAACTTGGGAACTTATACCTCTCTCCCCGGGTGAGAAAATTGTTGGGTGTAAGTGGGTCTTCACTATTAAGTATCAGGCTGATGGTACTATCGAGCGATATAAGGCGCGTCTATTGGCCAAGGGCTTTACTCAAATCCCGGGCAAGGATTTTAGTTCTACCTTTGCTCCTGTCGCCAAATTAACATCTGTTCGGCTTATAATCTCTTTGGCAGCATCTCACAACTAGCCCTTACATCAATTGGATGTTAAAAATGCCTTTCTAAATGGGGATTTGGATGAGACTATTTATATGGATCTTCCTTCGGGTTTTTGGGCTGAGGGGGAGTATTCAGGGAAGGTATGTCGTCTTCAAAAATCTTTATACGGACTGAAGCAATCTACCTGAGCTTGGTTCAACCGCTTTAGTGAGGTTAGTTTATCTTTGGGCTTCACTCGATGCCACTCTGATCACACTTGCTTCACCCATCATTGACTTGATGGCCGGTTAATTATTATCCTGGTATATATTGACGATATCATTATTACAGGGGATGATGCTCCAGGCATTACCAAAGTCAAGAAGGCTCTCAGTCAATCTTTTTATGTTAAGGACTTGGGGCCCCTTCGATTCTTTCTCGGGATTGAAGTTGCTCGCTCTCGTCAAGGTATATCACTATCTCAACAAAAATACACTCTGGATCTTCTGTAAGATACAGGTATGATGGGATGTTGTCCTGCCTCCACTCCTATGGATCCCAATCATAAGCTATCTAATGAGTCTGGGAAACTCCTTCTTGATGCTTAGTATATCAGCGCCTTGTTAGCTGTCTTATTTACTTGACCAGCACTCGACCCGACATTACATTTGCGGTCAGTGTTGTGAGTCAATTTATGCATGCTCTACGATCATTTCATCTTGGTGCTGTTCATCATATACTCCGGTATCTCAAGACTTATCCGGGTCTTGGGTTATTTTATTTTGCAGGTATACAGTCTGGAGTGTCTTGCTTCACTAATGCTAATTATGCTGGGTCTAAGAGTGATCGTTGGTCCACATCTGGATTCTACACTTTCTATGGGAATCATCTTCTCTTATGGAAAAGCAAGAAATAAGCTGTAGTTTCTTGTTCTTCCGCTGAGGCAGAGTATCGTGCCATGGCACAGGGAACATGTAAGCTTCTATAGGTGCGTTCTATTCTGAAGGAGTTGGGTTATCCGGTTAATGGCTCATCTACTTTGTTATGTGACAACAAGTCTGCACTTATGCTTGCTTCTGACTCGGTTCTCCATGAACATACTAAGCATATTGAAGTGGATGTTCATTTCATTCGAGAGAAAGTTCGTTCTAGAATCATTGTTCCAGAGTTTGTGCCCTCTTCCAATCAAGCTGCTGATATGTTTACAAAGTATGTTGGTCCCTCTCTCCTGAAGTCGTCTCTGATCAAGCTGGGTCTCATTGATATCTTTGCTCCATCTCCAGCTTGATGGGGAGTGTTGGAATATATATTTATTATAGTCAAACTTATTCACGGACTGATTAGGAATAGATTTATTGTATTTGATTATAGTTGTCTATTTCCTTTTTCTTTTCTTTCTTTTTCTCTTCTTTATTTCCTTTTTCTGTTTTTTCTAGCTTGTATATATATACACACATTGTGAATGAATAAATGATAAATTAGCCTTCTATCTTTCTTCTGGGTTAAATGAAAAGCTCTTGAATATGAGTTAAAACATCCATATCTCTTTTTCAAAGCCTCCAGTAGTCTTCTAATGAAAATGACTTAATAGGTGAAGTGCATATCCTCATTGTCGTAGAAGTTAATCGGCGTTGCTTCAATTCTTGAACACCTGCTCATTAAAAATCGTTTGAATATTTAGTAACAATTATGAAGAAAGGCATAATATTGCTATTCTTAGATGAGTATCAATTGTTAACTGACAGGTTCTAAAGGATTTTGTTCCGTGAAGTGAGGATTCTTCAGAACACCACAAATAAGAATCCAATTAAAGTACAGTGTCATTTTTGCATAAATGTATCAATGAAAATATATATTGTAAAAACTACCCAATATAATCAATGTCCTGTTGGTTGAGCAATTGGTGACAATAGGATGAGATAAATGCAAACAAAAGTACTGAAAGAGTAATCTTAACAGCTTGTACCTTGCCACCACTATTTATAGATCACTTGCATTAGAGAAATATAGAGTGAAGACCTTCTACAATACAATTGTTTCCTTGAAAGATAAAAATATCTTATTGCTTACCTTCCATTAGGAGGGACCCCGAAAGTAGCTAATGATTTGTGACATGTAGACCATATATATGACTAAGGCTGAAGGGAACACCTAATACACTTTCTGAATTCTAAATAAGAGAATAGATATTTACTCGTGCAGACAGAATTTAGCACTTCTACATTAGGCAACAATATTAATCCTTACACATTCTTAAATGTTACTGAAATGAGAATCACCTTAGGTTGGTTCCAACAAAGCATATAGGTAAGGGTTCACTACTGCTCTACCTGAGGCCTCTGAAGATGTGTAACTTGTAAGCATAACCATCGTAATATTAATGTACTTTTTCCATCACTAAAAACTTCAAATCAATGAATAGAATGTTGTAGATGGTTCATATATATAAATTAAAAACCTTCGTAGGCTTTTGCTTGTGATGAGGTTTCAGTGACTTCCACCAAGTATGATATTCGGGTGTAAAACTATTAAAACCCTAACTGAATTTATCAAATTTTCACTATTATTCTTGAGCACAGGCTACTGAATTTTGTGGTGATGTCATGTTTATACATATTTTTTTTGAACCACATAGAATGGGATTCTATCACAGTTGACTGCACCTGGTACGCCTCAGCAGAACAGTGTAGCACTGCTTCCTCGTTTAACTTCGGAGTCCCCTTGGTGGGAACTCCTCGTTAACCTCGTCGCTAGCTCCTATTCTTACTCTTATAGTGGGTTAATATGCATATATTAATACGCTAGATGACATAGACCCCTTTGGGGATCTATATTATCTAGCCAAGTTCCCATTGAAATAGGATCCACACAAGAGAAGGAATCGAACTCTTTTAGACATGACTAGGTCGATGATGAGTTATTTTGAGTTGCCATTATTCCTTTGGGGTTATGCGTTAGAAACAGCTGCATACATACTAAATCTAGTACCAAGCAAATTTGTTCCCAGGACACCACGAGAGATGTGGATTGGGCGCAAGCCTTCTTTGCAACATCTTTGGATGTGGGCGTGTCCAGCACATGTGCTGAAAGGAAAGATGAGCAAGTTGGATTCTAGATCAGAAGTATGTTACTTCGTAGGGTATCCAAAGGGTACTTATGGATGGTATTTTTATGATCCAAGAGAACATAAAGTGTTTGTTAGTACAAATGCTGTTTTCTTGGAAGATGATTATATCATGAACCATAAACCTAAGGGAAGGATAGATCTTAGAGAGATAAAAGGAGAGCCCTCAGTCTAACCCGCAGTTAATAACAATGTAAATCAAGAAAACATCACTTCTTCATCCATTTTCGTACCAGTACCTCATCGTAGTGGGAGGATTATCAATCAGCCTGATAGATACATGTTCTTAGGAGAAGTTTTTGAAGCTGTCTCCGTAGAATCTGAATCTGATCCTGCCACATACAAAGAGGCAATGGCTGATGTTGATTCAGTTCATTGGGTTAAAGCTATGAAGGCTAAATTGGAATCTATGGATTCTAATCAGGTCTGAGATTTTGTAGAACTTCCAGCCAATATTAAACCCATTGGTTGCAAGTGGGTCTACAAAAGGAAAAGAGGATCTGATAGAAAGGTTGAGACCTTTAAGGCTAGGCTTGTAGCGAAACACTAAAATAGCAAGAAATAGGATAATAATAAGGTAAAGTCCAAAATTCATAAGACCGAAAATTAGCGCGTCATCCAGTTTTTTTTTGTTTGTAAAGAAATGGAAAAACATCACCTGTCTCTTGGAAATCTGAGAACCTGGTAGGGTCGTGGATTGAGTGGTACTTCCAAGCTTCTTTGGTGAGTGGGTACTTACAACTTATGCATTATATTTTTGTTATATAATGGAAAAGAGAGAAAATTAAAAATCAAAGAACTCAAAATTTAAGATTTAAGTCGAAATTGAAAAAATAGATAATAAAATCAAAATTAAGCTTTTCTCTAGATTATAGATCTTACCTTTAGTGATCGATAGAGTGGATCTTGATTTTAGATAGTAGAATAAAAAAAAATGAAAAAAAATGAGAGAGAATGAGAGATCAGGGTGGGAGAGTGAGCGTTGCAGAGACGAGAGAGAGATCACAGTGGGAGAGAGGAAGAAGAAAAAGAAAGGAAAAAGAGAGATGGGAAGTTTTTAGGGTTTGAAGCCCTATATATAGCCATATTCTCTTTTTCAGTGCATCTCTCTCTAAAAAGATTAATAATTTTTTAATTTTTTTTAAGAAATAAAGATAAAACAAATAAACATGTGTTAATCGTGAAACCGTCCCCCCCAACTGAGTCTGACATTGTCCTCAATGAGTGAAATGAGAAAAAGAAGCCAAGGATAACACCTGTAATAAAAAGAAATACACAAAGAAAAGATAGAATAATAATGACAAAATTAACATACATACATAAAAGTGACCAAAATAGGAGTATAGGACTATAAGAACATAAATACTCTGATACACTATGTCCTATACCAATTATGTTTTAAGATATTAAAGAGTATTATAGTTGGGGTCCTCCAAAGGAATGGACTCCAACTTAGGTTCAAATCCTTCTAAAAATGGTTTTAATCTATGTCCATTAACTTTAAATGTATTTCCATCTTTAGGGTCTTCAATCTCGACAGTTCCATAAGGATAAACATTTTAAACTATATATGGACCAGTCCATCGAGATTTCATCTTTCCTCTAAAAATATGTAGTCTTGAGTCATATAATAGAACTTTTTGCGCAGGGGTAAATCTTTTGCTCGAAAGATTCTTATTATGAAACATTTTAGTTCTTACTTGATGAATTCGGGTGTTATCATATGCGTCTTTATGAATTTCTTCAAGCTCACTTAATTGTAATTTTCTTAAAATTCCTCCCTCTTCAATATTATAATTTAAAGTCCTAATAGCCCAATATGCCTTATGTTCTAATTCTACTGGTAGGTGACAAGCTTTTCGATAGACAAGTCTGTATGGAGACATTCCCAAATGGATTTTATAAGCAGTTCTATATGCCCATAAAGCATCTGTTGATTTTAAAGACCAGTCTTTATGATTAGAATTCATAGTTTTTTTGAAAATATGCTTAATTTGCCTATTAGCTAATTCAGCTTGTCCATTTGTTTGTGGATGGTATATAGTTGACACCCTCCATATCTTTTCATTAACTTTTCAAATGGCTTGTGTAGACACCCAATTTTGACCACACTGATAAGATTTAGGGTGGACAACGTCTTGGAGGATTCGATGATGAAAAGTACCCCGTGGAAGGTACTAGATTCCACATAATCGAAAGAGCGAACTTCAGAAAGTGACTTCAAGCTTAGATAAGCCCTTTTCTATGCATAAATCCGGGTTTTTGTCAAAATCATCTCTCAGATTCATATTCACTTAGGGTTCTATGAACATGAAGTGTTCTAAATGTAGTATTCTAGGTATCTAGAGATTTAATTTAAAAGAAAACTTCAAAATTGACGCGCACTGAAAAGCAATTTTGGAAAAGACGTCGTTTGATTTCAAAAAGATGATGAAAGTTCCAGAGGACTTCCGGACTTCAATTTTCATTTTAAAACTTCTTGAAATATTTTTATATAGAAATTCAACTCGACATCTTTCTAACGGTACATAAATGGACGATTTCAAAAACCAAAAAGCATTTTTACGAAAATCTAGAAAAGCAGTGCACGTAATTTTTAAAACAGGACAGAAGGGCAACTAGCGTATGAAGAAAAGGAAGTGGCAGGTCCCACTTAGGGGGTGGCGGATCCCACTTAGGGCTGGTGGGTCCCACCTAAGCTTCCACCTCACATATTCCCCCTCCATCGAGCCTTTTGATTTTCAGACCCTTCTAGAAGCCTCCCACTACGAGAAAATTGACTGGAAACTGCGTTTAGGCACCGAAATGGCCATTTTAACCCTTTTTTGCTCTCTGAAAATCCTGTTTTAACCCTGTAACTTAAGAGTTAAGTTTTCAAAACTCTATATATAGATCCATATGAGATCATCTTTCACACACAAGTACATATAGAGGAGAGTATATAGAAGAGAGAAGTACATATAAGTAAAGATACTTGCATAATACTTTCAATTTAAGAGAGTTTTCTAGAGAGATGCAGTGAATTATGAATTAAAACTTTCTAAACTAATCTCAAGATAATTAGATTAGAGATTTTGACATAAAATTGCTTCCCTTAACTTCCATGGATGAGTGCGTGAAGAACTTGAAGAACACTTAAAGAAGAAAACTCTTCAATTCAACTTTGGTTGCATAATTGAGAATCCTCTAAGAGATAAACATCCAATTCATCTCTAATTCTTACTTTTGTATATAGATCTATAAAACTTGGGTTTATTTTAGTTTTATTCTCTTTGTTAGAACACTCATCTTCTTCCTCTCTTGTTCTTCACACACTCACATAGCTAGATCCAAGTCTCTTTTGATTTTATTGATAATTCTTATTTAGAGATTGATTTTTTTACTTTGATTTTCAACTTTGATTTCATTTATATTTTAGTTTAGATTAATGCATACATGATTATATATATATGTATCTATTTTGAATTCTATGATGGTTTGGAAGTATGATCTATGAGAAAGATGATTCATATGGTCATACCTATCTCTTGATTATTCCTACAACCTAGAATTCTTATTGCATTTCATCTCCAATAGGATATTTGTAAGTCCCTTTGATCCATGATCTAGAGTTCTTCATAGAACTTGAGAGCTAAATTGATTGGGAATCATGATAATAAAGTAGATCTATGAGTTTGATCTCTCTAAATAAGCTTCAACCATCACCTAAGATGTTTTTCTCACACTTTAAAATGAACTAGATAAAATTCAGCAAAATAGATTGGTTTTGTCCATAAGATTTGGACCATCAAAACCCATAGTTTGATGGTTTTCAAAATATTTGGGTAAACTTTGATGAATTAGCTTTCATTCGATCCGTTTTGAGAGCCTCTAGGATCCATATGCTATTTTTAGAAATTGTTGAGAAATCGGTTGACAGATTTGAAGATAGTCTCTTTGTGCTTGAATTTAAGAAAATTTATAATAGTTATCGATATTCCGCATTTTGGGGATGATTCCTAACTCATGTATCTATATGACGATATAAAATCGTGACCATACGATCGAGTTAAGATCGTTTTCTAAGCATTTGAAGTTGATACAATTATTCTAGAATTTTCTAAATTTAATTACAATTATGATTATGTATACAAAATGGTCATACCTTGATCACTCAACAACATTTGATGAATAAAACTTGGTTTATAAATCATCTAGGATAAATTTATGAGAGACCAAAAGCTTAGATTAACTTGATTAACATGATTCTTGAACTTCCATTATGTTTTGCATTCCTTTGTCAAATGATACCAAACTTCCAGAATAACAGAGTCTATTTAAAACAACTTTTCAGAAACATTAAGATCATGACATGTCTATGGGATTATTGTTTTCATAAACTACAATGAAATAGCTTTCCTTTGACGCCAAATAGAGCTTCACATGATTTTTACAGAATTAATTATGATTTTTACAAGAACAGTGGACAGTCCTGGTCCATTGTTCCCAAAACTCTTATTTCTCAAACTTCAAAAATGTTAAAGAGGTTTTACTTTTTAGAGAAGTTCCCTAAGACATGTCTTTAACTTTCTGAAAAGGGTTTTAACCCAGCTCATGTTTAAGACCACTTTTGATAGGATTTATTAGAGGTTGCTGAATCTGGAAATTGGATTGATGACATGTTTTCTTTGTTTATCATGCGTATCATTTGTTTATTTGTATTTTTGCAATGCTTGGGTATTTCTTGGTGTCTTAGTGCAGAGAATCGAATGCCGTGGATCTGGACTTTGATTTGTGGGCTTGCCTCGTCTACATGTGGCTTAGTTCCCATATATTGTGTACTATCTCTATCCCTTCTCATAGAATTTTTCTAGGTTTACAACTTCATATTCAATGACACATTTCCTTTAGGATAGTCCCCATTATATGATTATATGTTAGAGACATCTTATCTAGGAATGTTGCATGATTGCATTGCACGTTTCCTTTATTTTTTTTTGCTTTTTTTGTGACTCCGCTTGACTCAACTCAATGTAAGTATTCTCGTTCCCTTTTGCATATCATGACATGTTTCCTTTATTTACATCGGTCCCGGGCGGGACTAACCACTGTAAGTATACCTCTCTCTTGTATTGCATGTGCATCTGACTTCTACTTGATTTAATCTCTTGACATGATTTTTCTTAGATGTTCCCTTTTAATATGTACATATATCTAGTATGTTTGAGGAAACAACACCAATTATGAATTAAGAATAAGGATATTTGAATCAAGGCCTACCGTTCGGTAGGGCGAGGAGGGGGTGCTTTAGACCTGCTTAGGCTCCTTCCCCTCTCGTACCAAGGCCCCCAAACCTAGTTTCTGGTAATGAAGGGCGAGTAACCTTATTTAATTTTGGGCGAGTTAAAACTTGGGTTTTCTAATTCCCAATAAAAATTAGGTGGCGACTCTTTGTGTCTAGGATCGCATGAGGAAGTTCTAGTTTCCCTGAAGTGTGCTCCTTGGGATCCGTCCTGGACACTATCGAGGGAAAATGCCAGGACCCCTCATCCATATTCCACGGTCCATAATCTGGCGACTTTGCTGGGGATTTGAACGTGAAACTTATAGTTTTTTGTTCTCCGAAGGTTTGACCTGAGCCAATGAATATCCTTGTTATTTATTCAATAATTGTGTTGTTTCTGCCTGCATTTGCACTTGCATTGTTCTTTCACCGCGATTGCTTGAGACCACTGCCTTGTGGGTGGAGGGGCCTCTTTCTTTCATTTGTCAAGAGACTTTAGTAGTAGGTAGTCACCGTTAGCCTTGTACCGCATGCGGTATATAGAGCCCATGCGTGAACGGCACGCCCTCGGGGAAGCGGTCACCCACATTGTTGAATGGACCCTTTATTAGACTAAAACCCAGCCTTTGTATATAGTTTCTATAGAACCCTTTAATTAGGATCTTGATTATCATTTTTGATTAGGACAATGTGATGAATTATTTGCTTTTTCCCATAAGGGATTATGTGGACAATGTGATCCAAACATCCAATCATTATTCAAGGATAATCTTTGAAATTTTTTTAAAATACAAGCATTTCTTTGAAAAACCCGAGTCTTTTGAAAATTCCGGGAACATCCCTTTTTGAAAATTTGTTTTGAAATTCACTTTTACAAAATCCTTCCAAAAGCTCTCCCCAGATTTTAGAGAATTTCAAAAATTCCTATTTTGATGATTCAATTTTAAAACCTCCTCTCAGATTTTAGAGGTTTTCAAATTCCTACTTTGGTTTTTAAATTCCAAAAGAAATCATGATTCCACCCTTTGATGATTCAAACTTCAGATTCTCCTCTCAGATTTTAGAGAATTTTAAATTTTCTACCTCGATTTTCAAGAATCATAATTTCGCACCACAAGCATGGATGGTTCAAAAGTGCTTTTGAAAATTACAAATTCCCCTTCTTTCAAGGTTTTCGTGAAAAATTCAATTTTGTAAACCTGAGCCATCAAGAATTTCAAAGCTAAAAATCCCTGGATAATGATTGGATTAGTAAGGTAATTAGCATACTCAAAGAATCTTATGTGCTTATGTGCTGATATGCTAGGTCTAAGCTAGATTAAGGTGCATTGCATTTAGATTAGATTGCATTCGATTTGCATTGCATACACTACACGAGCATTGCATATACGACTCACGAGTGCGACACCTCTAATATACTTTTGAAAAGAAAAGAAATGTTTTCCTCAGAATTTTGAAAAAGATTTCTTCGATTTTAGAAAATTTTTTTGAAAAAGAAATGGTTTTCCATCCACTTTTGTAAATATCATTCTTTGAAAAATTCTTTTGCAATAAAGATACCTGATTATTTGAAATCCTTAATGAAAGAGAAGAGAAGATAGGATCAAAAAGTTGTACTCCCTCCTGGGTCAGAGCTCCGAACAATCGTTTAATCAGATCAGAATTTGGGGTAAGATCAGTCGAATAGGTCAGGGTTGGAAAGATGACACATGAAGCCGATATGGATGCTTGGATGACTGCTATGGAATCTACTGTCAACCAAACCAGTGAGCTGCTTGTGAAAATGATGGGTGTGGTAAATCAATTGGCTGACATAACACCTCTAACTCCACCTCTTGCAACTTGTGATGATAATGAGTGGTTTGAAAGATGGGCTAATCTAGGAATACAAACTCTGGATCAGAAAATCCTTGACAAGCTCACCAAGAGTGATATACTAGAGAATGCGACCCGTAAGAGCAGAAGAATTGATGACCACAAGCTTGATAAGGATGGATTCTTTGATATGCCCAATGCAAGGCCTTCAAAAAAGTTCAAAGGGCCTCTTTATTTGAACAATCATCTATTACCTGATGGCGATGCATTGGCACTACAATTGCCAAAGAAGAATCCTAGAGTTGCAAGGGAAAAGCAGAACCAGGGGCAGTCAAGAGAAAAGAGAGAATTTTTTGAGTTGGGAATGCCTTTGAGCAACGCGCTTGAGAGAATGTTAGAAAGGGGATATCTCAAAAAGTTAGCGCCGTACCAAGAGCCGGATCCGCTTCCGCTAAAATTTAGAACTCATTTGTACTGCAATTTTCATCAAGGGCATGGACATAGCACTGATAAATGCTGGAGGCTCAGACGTGAAATTCAAGATCTAATTGATAAGAGGATCATTGCCCCTCCTCCTACACAACCAAATGGTAATAGAAATCCACTTCCGAATTATCAAAGGGTTCAGTCACCACAGAATGTCAATTCTCTTAAGATAGAATCTGCATGCTATGACCTGGCAATTTATATCTCAGCTTTGGGGTAGCCAATGACCCACAAAATTTTGCCTGATATTGTGAAGATGAAGTGGATGCAATCTCCAAGGAGGATTAATGGTGCCTCGAAGACAATGAGTATGGGCCTGAAGGGTTAACCGAGGAGCTTGATCCTTTGGTAGAGAATGGCAAGTTCAAGAAAGTGATGAAGTGATGATGTTCGGGAACAACTGCTTATTGAAGTCAAATGGATGCTTAAGAAAAATAAGTAGATCGCAAGGACACTCCACTTAAGATCAAGTTAAATCGAGTCCAGTTTGTTTTATGAAGTTAAGTCTTTTTGTCGAGTTCGTCTTTCGTCAAGTTGTGTTTGAGTCCATGTCAAGTATTGTAATACTTCTCTTTCGAAATAATGAAATGAAATCTTGATTAGCTTGATTAAATGCGCCTTGTCATGAATGAATGAATCACTAAGTTGAAAATGTCATTTCTCTGATTGTTATGAAAAATATATTGTTGATAATTTTGTGCATTGAAAAGAATCCTGAAAGGATCAAAGTTAATTTATCGCTAACGTCGAAGAAAGCTAAGAATTGATTAGTTTTACTTTAAGAATCTTGAGATGCTTTTGCTTAAATCTTGAAAAGATATACTTGATAGTGACTCGGGACTAGCTTAAATCCTTGATCTTCCCATTTCAAAATCTTGAGCCTAGAAAAATGAGCCATTCAAACTTGTCTAACCTGCAAGCCATGTACACTTTGTCCTTGATGGTAGCCAAACATTTCAAATGAACGATTTCTCTTAAAAAGAAAAAAGAAAAAAAACGAAGCTCGCTAGGATGAAAACCTGAAAGGGCGCCTAGGAAAAAGTTAGAGCACGAAAGAAAAAGAAGAAAAAAGAAAAAGAAGAAACTCGCTAGGATGAAAACCCGAAAGGGCGCCTAGGCAAAAGTTAGAGCATGAAAAGAAAAGAGAATTTTGCGTGTTGTTTTCAAGAACTTGATCCTAGCCAGTCAAAACTTTAGAAAAAAAGAAAAGAAAAGAAAGAAGAGGAAGAAGAATGAAGAAGATCAAGAAATCGGGTACATGAACTGTCCCAAAGCTTTGAATAAGCCCAAAAGATTTGAAGGGTTAATCTTGTTCCAAAAACATGTATGATGTATAATGACAAATGAAAAATTGGCTGGCTAGTGAAAAGGTGAAAAGAATCAACCGTAAAAAACACAAAGAGAGAAGAAAAGAAAAGAAAAGAAAAGAAAAGAAAAAGGAGAGGTAGTTTATTTTCTTTCAGCGCTACCATAAATGACCTGCTTCAAAAAATCTGTCTGATGACATGGCTTGAAAAGTCCCCCAATTCTTGATCCTTGTTCTTTCAAAACCTCTAGCCTTCGAGGAACTATGCTTGACCTAATTCCCACTTGAGGATACGTAGGTAACCTACTCGGTTCGGTTACTACTCCTGAAAATCTCAGCCATACTTCAAATACCTTCCTTCAAACCTCAGTCGAACTACTTTGGACCTGATTCCTACTTGGGGATAAGTAGGTGAGCATCCCTGGTTCTCGGTCCCTGAACCTTACAAACTAGGGGTAAACTTTCAAGTTTGCCCAAAAGCCTTAAGATATCACTGCTACACTAGGGGCAAACTTCGTTTGCCCAAAACTTCCATTTATCCTCGTCAACTAGGGGCAAACATCATTCACATATACCCTCTATTACCTGAAAAGCGAATCCTGAATCGTTAAGTATATCTTTAAAAACATTTGAAATGAATCATCTTTTATTCTATAAGCTAAGGCGCTAATTCAAAGCAAATTTCAGAGAAAGCAAAGGAATGATTAAGATCCATATAGAGTATTTTTAAAGCATTACTTTTATCAACTGAGTATTATCACAAAAAGATGAGAAGTGCACATAAAAGCAAAGAGATACGTCAAACATGACAAATGTGCATTAAGATTAAGGAAAGTTGGGTTTTCTCCTCCAAACTTCTATTTCAGTGTCAAGAGTATCTTCTCCCTGTGTCAATGTCTATCAGCCTCTATCGTGGTCTAGTCTATCGTCATCTAGTCTGTCGTGATCTTGAGTGTGTGGGTCCAGAGTGATCTATAATCAATTGTAAAATTTTAAAAGCATCCAAAGGTGGATATAAGCGAAGGTTCCAAACACTGTTATTACATTGTTTAATCCTAGTCAAGATGAAGCAACAAGTGGTTGATGGAAAGGTGCTAATCAGCTAATCAGAAGACCGGCCTTGGATGTTGAGTTGAACCATTGTTGAAACAAATCAAAGTGCCTTGCATGAATATCTGCTAGAATTGGTTGAAGACTTGTGAAGCACGTCAAAGTCATGCTGAAATCATCAGGGCTTTTGAGTACCTATCAATTATGAATCAGAATTGTGATATTGGGAACTTTATTTTGACCTTGGATTGGTCCAATCTTGATATATAAGCCTTAAGAGTGCTTGAAACTTGTTGGAATTGGTCTGAAGCACCCTTGAGAATTTGAATCTTGGATTAAAACCATTCAGAGTTGAAGAAAAGTCCCCAGACACTAAGAATCGAGGGCACTGCAGCTTGAAATTGCCAAGATATATTGATTTGTAGCGAACTCTCGTAGATTTGGGTTAATTGTATTAGACACTTGGGCCTACTGTTGCTCGAGAATTACAGCCAAAAAAGATTTGTTGGGTATACAGAAGATGGATCAGAATACAAGATTTTCAAGTAATGAACAAGATATTCAAGAAAGGGTCAGAATAAGCCCGACATGTTGCAAGAATATTTGAACTGGTCAAAGCACCAATATGAGTCTCAGATTGAATCAGCAGGGCCTCCAGAATATGAGCCTTTACTCATATCTCAAAAATCTTCGATACCTCTCCAAGCAGAGAACTTTCAGATATTGTCAGAATTACTCCCAGAGGAAAGGTATCGCAAAAATCATATATCAGAGCTACCTCAAGAAGCAAGGTATACTTCAACAAATTCATGAAATCAGAACTCGTACATCTCTCAGAATTATAGAAGCTCCCTAGCAGAGAACTTTCAGAATTCATATTGCCCCTAGCAGGAAGGGTATTTCTCAGCATCGTGTATCAGGGTTATGTCCAGATATAAGGTTTCTCTTAACATCAGTATTGCCTCCAGATGAAGGGTATCTTTTAGCATCATGCATTAGAATTACCTCCAGAGGAAGGGTTTCTCTTAGAATTATGTATCTCTCAGCATCATATATCAGAAGTGCCTGCAGATATAGGGTATCCATCAATCATACATCAGGATTGCCTCCAGATAAAGGGTATCTCTCATTGTGTATCAAAATCGCCTCCAAATATAGGGTATCTATCATAATCGTGTATCTAGAATTGAGTATTAGGGTTGCCTCCAGATATAGGGTCTCTCTCAGCATCGTGTTGGTTCCAGATATAGGGTATCTCTCAGCATCGTGTTGCCTCCAGATATAGGGTATTTATCAGCATCGTGTTGCCTCCAGATATAGTGTTTTTCTCAACATCATGTTGCCTCTAGATATAGGGTATCTCTCAAAATCATGTACATCTTAGAATTGTGTATCAAGAGTGCCTTCAGAAGTAGGGTATGTCTTAGAATCAATATATCTCTCAGAATTTGTGCATTAGAATAGAAGATTTGTCCCCAACAGAAGGACCTATTATCTCCAGAAGAAGGACCTGTCTCAGAAGATTTGTCTCCAGACTTGTTACAGAAGATTTGCCCCTAGCAGAAGGACCTGTTTCAGGAGTACAGAAGAATTGTCCCTAGAAAAAGGACTCTACATCAGCATATCGTTCCCAGCAGAAGGACTCTACATCAGCAAATCGTCCCTAGTAGAAGGACTCTACATCTGCAAATTGTCCCCAGCTGAAGGACTCTACATCAATAATTGTCCCCAGCAGAAGGACTCTACATCAGCAATCATCCCTAGTAGAAGGACTCCACATCAGCAATCATCCCTAGGAGAAGGACTCTACATCAGCAATCGTCCCCAGTAGAGGACTCCACATCAGCAATGATCTCTACCATAAGGACTCTACATCAGCAATTATCCCTAGCAGAAGGACTCTACATCAGTAATTATCCCTAGCAGAAGGACTCTATATCAGCAAATTGTCCAGGGAGTAGGACACTTTTTATCAGAAGTTGTTTGGGCATGATTCAGAATTCATCCAGGATACTAAGCAGTCGTCCGAGATACATATGATACCTATAAGCCTCCAACTTAGTAGAAAGACTCCGAGAATCATCTAAGATACAGATAGCATACTTCTCCCTAGAGCACATTTGATTGTGAGAGTGAGACGTTGCACCCCTTGCATTAGGTTTTGCATCTAGGTAACCCTTGAGGATGATTCCTCTAGCACGTACGCATTCACATTTTCATACTGCATCAGCATCCTAGGATAGGAGCATTTCATCTGTGTTGTTGTTTGTGTGTTCTTTGTCTCATTGCGCACTTGAACTATGCCCTAGTCTGATTCCTGGAAAGGATACGTAGGCAGCTCCAGCGGAGCACGACCAGTAGCAGCTTAGATTTAGTCGCCTCTACCCAGCATTGTATTGTATTCTTGCATTCGTGATTTCTTGATTTTTTCTAATCTTGAATTTCTTGATTTTTGTGGATTTTTGTTTTTATTAAAACCTCGTAGTATGGTTATTGGGTGCCTTCCATCTTTGGCACTCACTTGCAGTTCACGTTGTTCACAACAAGCTCTGCCAAAGAGGGGCAAACTGTAGACACCCAATTTTGACCACATTGATAGGATTTAGGGTGGAAAATGTCTTGGAGGATTTGATGATGAAAAGTACCCTATAGAAGGTACTGGATTCCACACAATCGAAAAACCGAACTTCAGAAAGTGACTTCAAGCTCAGAAAAGCCCTTTTCCATGCATAAACCCCAATTTTGTCAAAATCGTCTCTCAGAATTCATATTCACACAGGGTTATATGAACATGAAGTGTTCTAAATGCAGTATTCTAGGTATCCAGAGATTCAATTTTAAAGAAAAGTTCAAAATCGACGTGCATTGAAAAGCAATTTTGGAAAAGACGTCGTTTGATTTCAAAAAGATGATGAAAGTTTAGAAAGACTTATGGACTTCAATTGGACTTCATTTTTCATTTCAAAACTTCCTGGAATATTTTTATTCATAAATTCAACTCAACAGCTTTCCAACGGTACATAAATGGACGATTTCAGACACCAAAAAGCATTTTTATGAAAATTTGGAAAAGCAGTGCACGTAATTTTTGAAACAGGACATAAGGGCAAGCAGAGGATGAAGAAAAGGAAGTGGCAGGTCCCACTTAGGGGGTGGCGGGTCCTACCTAAGTGTCTACCTCACATGTGCCCCCTCTATCAAGCTTTTTGAGTTCCAGACCCTTCTAGAAGCCTCCCACTGCGAAGAAATTGCTTGGAAACTACGTTTAGGCATCGAAGTGGCCATTTTAACCCTTTTTTGCTCTCTGAAAATCCTGTTTTAACCCTGTAACTTAAGAGTTAAGTTTTCAAAACTCTATATATAGATCCGTATGAGATATCTTTCACACACAAGTACATATAGAGGAGAGTATATTGAAGAGAGAAGTATATACAAGTAAAGATACTTGCATAATACTTTCAATTTAAGAGAGATTTCTAGAGAGATGAAGTGAATTATGAATTAAAACTTTCTAACTAATCTCAAGATAATTAGATAAGGGATTCTGACATCAAATTTCCTCCCTTAACTTCCATGGATGAGTGCTTGAAGAACTTAAAGAAAACTTGAAGAAGAAAACTCTTCAATTCAACTTTGGTTGCATAATTGAGAATCCTCTAAGAGGTATACATCCAATTCATCTCTAATTCCTACTTTTGTATATAGATCTATAAGACTTGGGTTTAGTTTAGTTTTATTCTCTTTGTTAGAACACTCATCTTCTTCCTCTCTGGTTCTTCACACACTCACATTGCTAGATCCAAGTCTCTTTTGATTTCTTTGATAATTCTTAATTAGAGATTGATTTTTTTACTTTGATTTTCAACTTTGATTTCATTTCTTTTTTAGTTTAGATTAATGCATACATGATTATATATATGTATCTATTTTGAATTCTATGATGGTTTGAAAGTATGATCTATGAGAAGGATGATTCCTATGTTCATCCCTATCTCTTGATTATTCCTATAACCTAGACATCCTATTGAATTTCATCTCCAATGGGATATTTGTAAGTCCTTTTGATCCATGATCTAGAGTTCTTCATAGAACTTGAGGGCTAAATTCATTGGGAATCATGGTAATCAAGTAGATCTGTAGACACCCCAATTTTGACCAACCGTTGAATCTAGGGTTGGTTACCTATAAAAGACCGATGAAGACAATGATCGGTGAAATTCGAAGATTTTCTAAAGAATTCAAGCCCTTCAAGAAATTATTCAAAAAAAGTTTCCAAATTAAGAGGAAGAAATAAAGAATTGGGTGTTCGGAAAGACCCGGGTACATATGAGAGAGACAGCCTGAAAATTAATTTCAAGAATAAAGTGTATATATATATATAAGAATTTTGAAAGAAGAAAAAGAATGAAAAGAAGAAAATATGTATAGTCTATTAAGAATATGCTAGTATTTTAGTATATTACAATAGTTTACTAAAGTATAGTCGCATGATGGTATAAGTTTATTAAAGTTCTTAGATATTAATATAGTATATAAAGTATATTAGTATAGTATACTAAAATATATTAGTATATTTAGTATAGTAAATATATATATTTTGAAAATAAAATTAAAAAAGAGGATTCAGTTAGCCGCAGCACTCGATGAAGCCGGCGGCACTCAGTGAGTGTCATGTCGGCATTCAATGAGTGCTGCAGCCAACTCTTCGAGTGCTGCGTGGTGTAACAATATGTTTTTCTCACATGTTCTAGAAGAAATCTTTGCACATGGTTTTTTATTCAAATTTGCCCAATTAACCTCATGGGAAAGGTCTATATAAGCTGGCCTTCATCTCCATTATAGGGGACTTGGAACCATTTTCATATTTATAAAAAGATATACATATAATAGAGAGAGAACTAAGAAGAAAACAAGAGATTTTGGAAGAAGTTCTTTGAAGAAATTGAAGATGAATTTGGAAGATCTTCATCCAACAATTGAGAATTCCCTGAGGTAATAAGAGGTAACCTCCCAATCTTGTAGAGAATTAAGCAAGTTCATAAGTTCATAGTTCTAGGATCTTCATGTTGGGTTTATGCCCTCAAACCATTACTTTATGTATGACATTAGCATTTTAATATATGGATATCAGTTTTATATTTTATTATGTATGTTTCTTTCATGAGATGATTTTCAATCCTTAAGTATCATAGTAGGTAATTCGTGTGTGTATGAGATACATACAAGTGAGATATGAATTACCATCCCTTGATACTTAAAGCTTGTCACAGTGGATGATGAGACTAGATATCTTATCAGGTATACACTATAGCATATTTAACTACCATTGGATGGAGTGATTAATATCAATCACTAGAGTATCACTCTTAGTTAATATGCTAGTGCTTATAGTGCATTGACGGACCTGAGCTTTCCTATTGACACTTAATGCTGTCATCATAACTTGTATAAGGTACGTGTTCTTAATCTTGCGACGATTATGAACACAGACTGTGGATATGACTGCTTTGACTTAGCAATCAGTGAGGTCTGTAGAAGATCAACACCTGGGTATCTTGGGTATGTCATGTTCATAGGGTTGTGAACATATATTGTCAAGATAGAATCTACCCTCTGTTTCTGAGTAAGCATTCCCTTGAGAATGTCACCAAGTCGATTACTGAGTACTGCAGTCTTATTGATAAGAGTTATCAACATATTTGGTAATCATGAGAGGTGAATGGGACTTAAGGAATATAAGAAGTAATCATGATTCAGGTTGACAGTAATAGTTATCCGACTACGTGAATATGATTACGAATGCTGAAGGTAGAGGGACATTAGTACAACATACAAGTCTAGTTATCGCTTTGGATTTGTTCTTTTGCGTTGGAGTTCAATTAACATTTTATAGTGGAGTAAACGTTAACTAACCAGTTAGTCAGTTTGCTGATCAAAGAGTTTGGTCACGGTAATTAACAAACTGGTCTGACCCAACAATACAGAGCCTAGGAGGACCCACTCTTAGCTCCACTAGGAAACTTGGAAGGGCACATGAGGATCATGTCAAGGCAGCTTCGATCGATCGAAGGAGTCTCGATCGATTGAAGTCTAGGCAGGTTGATCGCTTGAGGGTTGTTCGATCGATCGAATACACTTCGATCGATCAAAGGTTAGGTCGGTTAAGGGAATCTATAAATAGGGTAGCTGCATACTGAATGTTTTTAATCATCATTTTTATATGTAGAAGCAGCAGAAACTATTTAGGTTTCCCTAAACATTCCCTATCCTCCCTATTAGGGTTCCCACCAACCGTATTCCTTCCGGCAGGCATCTGCAGGAGTCATAAGAGTGAAAACAGCCTAGTGGAAGTTGCTGCACCATCAAGGAGAAAGAAGTTTTCAGAATTGGGTTCAAGATCTGAGGTATATTTCCTCTCCCTCTTGTTAGTACGCATCTATGGAATTGACGGGTAGTAGATCCTGGGCTACCAATAAGTTTTTATAACTTGACTTTTCCGCTACGCGTTTAAACTTTTAATTTAAACTATTTTTTTCATCAATTGGTATTAGAGCCACGCTCGTTTGGATCTATCGATGCATTTTGGAACAATAGTTTTGATTTGCATGTAGATTTTAGGACTGTTTTCAAAACTGCATCGTCACAGATCTATTTCTGCAGCGATATCGCAACAGAATACAAATCTGTGATTGCATTAGATGTAGGTTGGATTCGATCGATCGAAGTAGGTTTGATCGATTGAAGATGCTCTATGCTCAAGCGATTGAACAGGTTTCGATCGATCGAACATTGGATATGTTCGATCGATCAATGGCATTCGATTGGTCGAGACAGATTCTCTGTCAAGTTGTTCTTTTCACAGTTTTAAATGTTTTAAAAATTATATGCTTTAATTTTAAATTATTCTGTAAATTTTTTCAAATCATTCTGTGAAATAGAAAGTTCAAGCGATTGAATAATGTTCAATCGATCGAAGGTTCGATCGATCGAACGGTCTTCAATCGATCGAGCTGTGACAGTGAAGTTAGATGCTATTTTAAGTTCTAGTTTAGTATATAAAGAGTTTATGTACTGTGTGAATCAATTAGCGGTTCCAATTGTTATATATGCGTGGATGTGTGTAAGACTAACCCTTTTGCAGCAAGCTTAGTCGCTATCTCCCATTGCACCAAGACTTTTAAATTTTGTATTTAATTATTTAAGATTGGTGTATATTATGTTTTATTATTGGTTTGGTTTATGGCATATGTAAAGGGCGCTGCGACTTCAATCCTA
The DNA here is from genome assembly GCA_033977485.1 of Hydrangea macrophylla. NCBI lineage: Eukaryota > Viridiplantae > Streptophyta > Magnoliopsida > Cornales > Hydrangeaceae > Hydrangea > Hydrangea macrophylla. The sequence continues at coordinate 36,831,209 of CM066995.1, forward strand.
CGAAAAGGAAAGTCGCACCGGTTTCCCTAGCCTTTTATATTATAGTTATTTTTCTGTTTCTAGATAAATTGTAAGCTTCGAAAGAAGCATAGGTTCAATGTATTAGAATTAGAAATTCCATGGAGATGGAGGAAGCCGTTGTCCATGAAGATGGAGCTGGAAGTGACCAAACCAAGAAGGAGGTTCTATGGAGATAGAGCCATGGGAGATAGAGGCATATGAAGGCCTTTGTTTCATTTTAGTTTTTTGTTTTATGTGCTTGGTTTGTGATTGGCGTTTTACATTGTTACTACTTGTATGCACGTAAAACAAGTTTTCTAAAATAAAATTCAAAAACTATTTCAACGCATTAGTAAGCATTGGATATTTATGGGTAATGTGTGGAAATATTTTTTTTCAAAAAGCAAAATCCTTATTTACTAAATCTAGTGGGAGAGGGTCTTATTAATAAACACCCATGATATTCCATTAATGGTTCATTGTAAGTTGAGTGGTGCATTCTGTGTCACCTCGCTAGGGGTGATCATTCCATACGGAGGGTGCATTACTCATTAGTTATTAGAATTGAACTTCCTTTGATAGGATCAATCAGACGTGTTAGAGGGTGACCACCACACGGAGGCGCTACTTGAGACGGTTGTGATTGGATCTTAGTTAATGGTACACACTAGCTAAACTATGGATAAGGGATTCCACACGGGGCATTATTCAGAAACTTAGAGATCAAAAATGATCGGGAGTCATAACTTGTTTTACAAGAGTTGCATAGTGGACAAGGCATGATTAATCGAAAGATCGAACAATGACCACCACACGGAGGCTTTATTCTTTCGTTTCGATATTTCGGCGACTTTGTTTTTAAAAAAAGAGTTTTTTTAAGGATTCTTTTATTTTAAACTGTCAAATTCTGATATTCATATCTATTTTGTTTGTTTGATTTTCAGTAATCATAATGTCTGGATCTGCATTTAGTCCACTTGCAACCATACTCACTCAAAACAAGTTAACTAGAAACAACTACGCTGAATGGAAACGTAACCTTGACATCGTGTTAACTGCGGAGGATCACATATATGTCCTCACCACCCCAAGCCCTGAAGAAATTGCGGCAAATGATTCGGCAGCTGCCAGACGCGAGTTCGACAAATGGAAGAAGTCGAATGGAATGGCTTGTTGCTACATTCTGGCCTCAATGGCTGGCATGTTGCAACACCAATTCCAATCAAACGATTTTGCCAGTGACATTATCACATCCCTGAAAAAGATGTTTGGGGAGTATGGCAGGCCTGCCAGATAGGTAGCCATGCAGAAGATAATGAGTGCAAAGATGTCGGAAGGGACTCCATTCAAGGAACATATTTTAAAAATGATTGGTTATTTAAACGAGCTGGAGACCCTACGTGCCAACATCAATGCACAAACCCAAGTTGATATGATCCTCAATTCGCTGTCACCTTCATTCACTCAATTCAAACTTAATTATAATATAAATCAAATGAATTTCTCAATGAGCGAATTAATGAGTTCCTTACTCGGAGCGGAAGGGGTGATCAAGCCTGGGGTCAACATTTTGAACGTTGAGAAAAGCGCTTCTTCTTCCCGATCTACACTGAAAGGAAAGAAAGGGAAGAAGGAGGCTGGCATTGGTGGTTCAAGTGTTGGATCGGTCCCTAAGATTGCAAAATCTAAGGAAAAAGGTAAGGACAAAGGGAAGGTGGGTGGCCAAGGCAAAGGAAAGTTTTTCCAATGTGGCGACAAGGGCCACTGGAAGAAGAATTGTCCAGAATTCTTAGCTACAAGAATTCAAGGTATGATTGAATCACATGTGATTGAAGTAAGTTTTATAACGGATACTTCAAACACTTGGTGCATTGATTCTGGTGTGACTAACCATTTTTGTAATTCATTGCAGGGGTTCAAATCAACCAGGAGGTGCAGTGATGGGGAAATCGTACTTACTCTAGGTTCTAGCGCAACCGTTTCTACGGTTGCTATAGGAGTCGTAGCTTTAGAATTTCTAGACAATAAAGTTTTGATTTTATCAGATGTACTTTACATCCCTTCAATGAGATGTAGGTTAATTTCAGTTTCTAATTTATCGAATAATGGTTATTCCTTTCATTTTGGAACTGAAGTTGTGATTAAAAGAAATAGTTCTTTGATATGTTCTGGTGTTAAATCAAATAGTTTGTATGTGATTACTCCCAATATTTCTAAAGACTCTTGCATGGAACTTAATAACTCAGTGGTAACTGTACCATCTAAAAGAAAGGGACCTTCCACTAATCCAACAAGGCTTTGGCATGTGAGGCATGACCATATCAATCTAAATTGGATTGAAAAACTTGTCAAAGAAGGGGTCTTAGGCGATTGGGGGTGAAACAGTAAACCGTCAATTTGATGGTTGTGAAACCTAACTCTCACCTCAAACACGCCTAAAAAAGTTATGGGAACAAACAAAATGCAAACAGACTTCCGGTTATCAAATAACCCGAAAAAACAAGTTTTGACTTACTTAGGCTTGAAAAAGTTATGTTTTTGGGCTTACTAGTGGTGAAACTATAAACTGTCTATCCGATGGATGTGAAACATAACTCGTACCTCAAACATGACAAAAGAAAGTTATGAGAACAATCGAAATGCAAAACAGACTTCCAGTTATCAAATAATGCTAAATAAAACAAGTTTTTACATATTAAGGCTTGAAAAAACTTATTTTTTGGGGTTCAGGGTGGTGAAATGGTAAACCGTCAATCCGGTGGACATTAAACATAACTCACACCACAAACAGGGCTAAAGAAAGTTTTTAGAACAAACAGAATGCAAAATGGACTTCTGGTTATTAAATAACACGAGAAAAACAAGTTTTGACATACTTAGGCTTGAACAAGCTATGTTTTTGGGGTTTAGGGGGGTGACAAGGTAAACCGTCGATCCGATGGACGTGAAACTTAACTCGCACCTCAAACACAACAAAATAAAATTTTGGGAACAAATGGAATGCAAAATGCACTTCTGGTTATGAATTAACGTAGGAAAAACTAGTTTTAACATACTCAGGCTTGAAAAAGCTATGTTTTTGGTGTTTGGTGGGGGTGAAACGGTAAACCGTCGATCCGTTGGACGTGAAACTTAACTCGCAACTCAAACACAAAAAAAGAAAGTTGTGGGTATAAACAGAATGCAAAATGGACTTTCGGTTATCAAATAATGCAAAAATTGTTTTTTTGACAAACTTAGGCTTGAAAAAACTTAGTTTTGGGGTTTGGCGGGTGAAATGGTAAACCGTCAATATGATGGATGTGAAACTTCACTCACACCTCAAACACGCCTAAAAAATGTTTTGGGAACAAACGGAATGCAAAACGGACATCTGGTTATTAAACAACGCGAGAAAAACATGTTTTGACATACTCAGGCTTGAAAAAGCTATGTTTTGGGGGTTTAGGGGGGTGAGAAGGTAAACCATCGATCCGATGGACGTGAAACTTAACTCCCACCTCAAACACAACAAAAGAAAATTGTGGGAACAAACGGAATGCAAAATGCACTTCCGGTTATATATTAACGCTGGAAAAAGTAGTTTTGACATACTTAGGCTTGAGAAAACTTATTTTTTGGGGTTTAGGTGGTGAAATGGTAAATCATCATTCCTATGGACGTGAAACTTAACTTGTACCTCAAACATGACAAAAGAACATTGTGGGAACAAACAAAATCCAAAACGGACTTCCGGTTATCAAATAATGCTAAATAAAACAAGTTTTAACAGACTTTGGCTTGAGAAAACTTATTTTTTGGGGTTTAGGTGGTGAAACAATAAATCATCATTTCGATGGACGTGAAACTTAACTCGCACCTAAAACAAGACAAAAGGACATTTTGGGTATAAACGGAATGCAAAACGGACTTTTGGTTATTAAATAACACGAGAAAAAAACATTTTGACAAACTTAGGCTTGAAAAAGCTATGGTTTTGGGGTTTAGGGGGGTGAAAAGGGAAACCGTCGATCCGATGGACATACGACCAAACTGACACCCCACCCACACCTAAAGAAAGTTGTGGGATCAAATAAAATTCAAAATGAACTTCCAGTTATCAAATAACGTGGGAAAAACTAGTTTTGACATGCTAATGCTTGAAAAAGCTTTGTTTTTGGGGTCTAGTGGGGTTGAAACGGTAAACTGTTGATCCGATGGACGTGAAGCTAAACTCACACCTCTAACACAACAAAAGAAAGTTGTGGGAACAAACGGCATGCAAAATGGACTTCCGGTTATCAAACAATGCAAAAATTATTTTTTGACATACTTAGGCTTAAAAAAACTTAGTTTTTGGGGTTTGGGGATGAAACGGAAAACCGTCAATCTGATAGTTTTGAAATCTTACTCTTACCTCAAACACGCCTACAAAAAGTTGTGGGAACAAACCAAATGAAAAAAAGACTTCCGGTTATCAAATAACGCAAAAAACATGTTTTGACTTACTTAGGCTTGAGAAAGCTATGTTTTTGGGGTTTAGTGTGGTGAAAATTGTAAACTGTCTACCAATGGATGTGAAACATAACTTGTACCTCAAACAAGACAAAATAAAGTTATGGGAACAATTAAAATGCAAAATAGACTTCTGATTATCAAATAATGCTAAATAAAACAAGTTTTGACATATCAAGGCTTGAAAAATTTATTTTGTGGGGTTCAGGGGGGTGAAAAGGTAAACCATCAATCCGGTGGATATTAAACATAACTTGCACCACAAACAGGGCAAAAGAAAGTTTTTGGAACAAACGGAATGCAAAACGGACTTCTGGTTATTAAATAACGCGAGAAAAACAAGTTTTGAAATACTTAGGCTTGTAAAAGCTATGTTTTTGGGGTTTAGGGGGGGTGAAAAGGTAAACCGTCGATCCGATGGATGTGAAACTTAACTCACACCTCAAACATAGCAAAAAATAAATTATGGGAACAAACGGAATGCAAAATGCACTTTTGGTTTTCAAATAACGCAGGAAAAACTATATTTGACATACTAATGCTTGAAAAAGCTTTATTTTTGGGGTTTAGTGGGGTGAAATGGTAAACCGTCGATCCGATGGATGTGAAACTAAACTCGCACCTCTAATACGATAAAAGAAAGTTCTGGGAACAAACGGAATGCAAAATGGACTTTCGGTTATCAAATAATGCAAAAATTATTTTTCGACATACTTAGGCTTGAAAAAACTTAGTTTTTGGGGTTAGGGGGGGTGAAACGGTAAACTGTCAATCTGATGGACGTGAAATCTAACTCTCACCTAAAAACATGCCTAAAAAAAGTTGTGGGAACAAGCCAAATGCAAAACAGACTTTCGGTTATCAAATAACGTGAGAAACAAGTTTTGACTTACTTAGGCTTGAGAAAGCTATGTTTTTGGGGTTTAGTGTGGTAAAAATTGTAAACTGTATATCCGATGGATGTGAAACATAACTCGTACCTCAAACACGACAAAATAAAGTTATGGGAACAATCAAAATGCAAAATAGACTTTCGGTTATCAAATAATGCCAAATAAAACAAGTTTTGACATATCAAGGCTTGAAAATTTTATTTTTTGGGGTTCAGGGGGGTGAAAAGGTAAACCGTCAATCCATTGGACATTAAACATAACTCGCACCACAAACAGGTCAAAAGAAAGTTTTTGGAACAAACGGAATGCAAAACGGACTTTCGGTTGTTAAATAACACGAGAAAAACAACTTTTGAGATACTTAGGCTTGTAAAAGCTATGTTTTTGGGGTTTAGGGGGTTGAAAAGGTAAACCGGCGATCTGATGGACGTGAAAATTAACGCACACCTCAAATATAGCAAAAAAAAAATTTGTGGGAACAAACAGAATGCAAAATGCACTTTTGGTTTTCAAATAACGCGGGAAAAACTATATTTGACATACTAATGCTTGAAAAAGCTTTGTTTTTGCAGTTTAGTGGGGGTGAAACGGTAAACCGTCGATCCGATGGATGTGAAACTAATCTCGCACCTCTAATATGACTAAAGAAAGTTGTGGGAACAAATGGAATGCAAATTGGGCTTTCGGTTACCAAATAATGCAAAAATTGTTTTTTTGACATACTTAGGCGAGAAAAAACTTAGTTTTTGGGGTTTGGGGGGTGAAACGGTAAACTGTTAATCTGATGAACGTGAAACCTAACTCTCACCTAAAAACATGACTAAAAAAAGTTGTGGGAACAAACTAAATGCAAAACAGACTTCCGATTATCAAATAACGCGAAAAAATAAGTTTTGACTTACTTAGGCTTGAAACAGCTTTGTTTTTGGGGTTTAGTGCGGTGAAACTGTAAACTGACTACCCGATGGATGTGAAACTTAACTCGCACCTTAAACACGACAAAAGAAAGTTATGGGAACAATCGGAATGCAAAACAGACTTCTGGTTATCAAATAATGCGAAATAAAACAAATCTTGACATACTTGGGCTTGGAGAAACTTATTTTTTGGGGTTTAGGTGGTGAAACGGTAAATCATCAATCTGATGGATGTTAAAATTAACTCACACCTCAAACATGACAAAAGAATGTTATGGGAACAAACAGAATGCAAAACGGACTTTCGGTTATTAAATAACGCGAGAAAAATAAGTTTTGACATACTTAGGCTTGAACAAGCTATGTTTTTGGGGTTTAGGGGGGTGAAAAGTTAAACCGTTGATCCGATGGACGAGAAACTTAACTCGCACCTCAAACACAACAAAAGAAAATTTTGGGAACAAATGGAATGCAAAATATCTTCTGGTTATCAATTAACGTAGGAAAAACTAGCTAAGTATGTCAAAAAACAATTTTTGCATTGTTTGATAACCAGAAGTCCATTTTGCATTCTGTTTGTTCGCACAACTTTCTTATGTCGTGTTAGAGGTGCGAGTTTAGCTTCAAGTCCATCGGATCGACGGTTTACCGTTTCACGCCCCACTAGACCCCAAAAACAAAGCTTTTTCAAGCCTTAGCATGTCAAAACTAGTTTTTCCCACATTGTTTGATAACTAGAAGCCGATTTTGCATTTCATTTGTTCCCACAACTTTCTTTAGGTGTGGCTGAGGTATCAGTTCGATCGCATGTCCATCGGATTGACGGTTTACCTTTTCACCCTAAACCACAAAACCATAGCTTTTTCAAGCCTAAGTATGTCAAAAATGTTTTTTCTCGCGTTATTTCATAACTGGAAGTTTGTTTTACATTACGTTTGTTCTGAAAACTTTCTTTAGCCCTATTTGTGGTGCGAGTTATGTTTCATGTCCATCGGATTGACGGTTTACCTTTTAACTCCCCTGAACCCCAAAAAATAAGTTTTATCAAGCCTTAATGTGTCAAAACTTGTTTTATTTATCATTATTGGATAACTGGAAGTCCATTTTGCATTCCGTTTGTTCCCACAAATTTCCTTTGTTGTGTTAGAGGTGTGAGTTTAGCTTTACGTCCATCGGATCAATGGCTTACCGTTTCACCCCTACAAGACCCCAAAAACAAAGCTTTTTCAAGCCTTAGTTTGTCAAAACTAGTTTTTCCCGTGTTATTTGATAACTGGAAGTCCATTTTGCATTTTATTTGATCCCACAACTTTCTTTAGGTGTGGTTGAGGTGTCAGTTTGGTCGCATGTCCTTCGGATCGACGGTTTACCTTTCCACCCGCCCTAAACCCCAAAACCATAGCTTTTTCAAGCCTAAGTATGTCAAAACATTTTTTTCTCGCGTTATTTAATAACCAAAAGTCCGTTTTGCATTTCATTTATACCCGCAATGTCCTTTTGTCTTGTTTGAGGCGCAAGTTAAGTTTTACGTCCATCGGAATGATGATTTACCGTTTCACCACCTAAACCCCAAAAAATAAGTTTTCTCAAGCCCAAGTCTGTCAAAACTTGTTTTATTTAGCATTATTTGATAACCGAAAGTCCGTTTTGGATTTTGTTTTTACCCACAATGTTCTTTTGTCATGTTTGAGGTGCGAGTCAAGTTTCACGTCCATAGGATTGATGATTTACCGTTTCACCACCTAAACCCCAAAAAATAAGTTTTCTCAAGCCTAAATATATCAAAACTACTTTTTCCCGCGTTAAATGATAACCGAAAGTGCATTTTGCATTCCGTTTGTTCCCACAATTTTCTTTTGTTGTGTTTGAGGTGCAAATTTAGTTTCACGTCCATCGGATCGACGGTTTACCTTCTCACCCCCCTAAACCCCCAAAACATAGCTTTTTTAAGCCTAAGTATGTCAAACGGCTATATCCGTTAGCTTTTTTTTAATACTAACGGATATATCCGTTAGAAAGCAACTTACTAACGGCTATTTCAGCCAATTTTAAAAAAGATTTATTTTGAATACTAACGGCTTGTCAACTATTACTAACAGATATATCCGTTAGTAATTGTCAAAAAATGAAATAAATACTAACAAATATATCTGTTAGTAATATGCGTAAATAAAAAAAATTATTTATTTATTTATATGCTTCCCAAATTTATTTTCTTCACCTAAGTAACAAGCATATTAATCTATACCAAACACAAAAAATAACAAGATTAATATATATCCATGCCTAACCAACATCTTTATACCCAAAACAACAAAAATAATACATAATAATCATAAGTAAATAGTTCATACATGTCTAACAAAGTCGAAAATTTAAAGAGTTGTTCCACTCAAACCTAAACTAACAAACAAAACATATTTGAAATTTAAGTAGTTGTATAAAACTACATCCATCGCCATTCAATCTTCTTAAACATAATTTAACCAACACTCGAGCCATATCACATACTCCCCTTCAACAAAGCCTGCCAAAGTCTCGTGGCCATTTTGGGGAGGGTCCCACAAACAAGCATCAGGCTGCATCACTTCCTCGATATAAACCTTCTTTTCGGTTTTACTAATGGGTTTGAAGTGACACGTGTTAGCTGTAGCATTCGTCTCAACATACCCCTTTGCCAACTCTTTACCAAACTTATCACATAAGATAACTGAGGGTTTGCCGGTGGGAGTAGGCATAGAATGAGAAAAATGTGGAATGTCCATTGTGGGAAAAACATTGCTCAAGTTTTGAGCCAAATGAGTTGAGCGATTAACTGAATTCGAACCAAGATCACTTAAGGGCGTACTCACCAATGGCGGGTTACTCACAGCTTCTAGTTTCGACACTAAAAACTCAATTTTATCCTCAAAATTGTTGAGTCTTGAAATAATTTCATCCTTAAATGAGGCATCCTCTTTATTTGCCTTATCTTTTAGTCCAATTTTCGACTTTGCCACACCAAGTTGAACTAGTTGCTTCTTAGAGATGTGGGAACCCACTCCACGAACTCCTCCCTTGCATTCCTTCCCAAATACTTCTGCTAACTCATCACTCTCAAGGTCTTCACACATGTCCTCGCTATTCAAACTTCTACTTTTTCTTCTACTTCCAGCAGCTTTTACTTCATCCTATAGTATTCAAATGTCAAAATTTAGATAACACAAAATACAAACTATCCTAAAATTAAAACAACTAAAACAAACAAATATGTTACTTACATATATACTTTTAGCACTCTCCAACACAGTCCCATCATTATGCTCATAAGCCGCCAACCATTTGTCTACACGACTAACTTGGGTTCCAGGATTTTCTTGGTTCTAGACATTGAAATTTAATGAGTTAGTTACAAAAAAGTTGTTAAGATTAAAAAGTGTAAGCAATGATACGAACCATTAAAAAGTGTTTCTGAGCATAGGAACGACGCCCAAGAGTGTGTCCACACTTCAACTGTTTCCGATTGCTAGAGTTTGTAAGAGTTTGCTCCTGCTTTTTTGGATGACTCTCATTTTCTACAAACTTTTTCCAATAAATTGGATCAACACCTTTTGGACCCCCGTCACTAAAATTACCCTTCTTCAAAAGGGCCCGCAAGAAAGCTTTCCATGTCCTAAATTTTTGGGGCCATGCCTGTTCCGCCAATGGGCGAGCCACAGCTGGTGGAACATTTAATTCAAATTCACCCTAGTTGATGAATAGGATAGTAATGTTAGACATATATGATATCATTAAAGTAAGACAACATTTGGAACTCAAAGCTTATAAACAAAAACTTACCATCAAGGAATTCCAAACATCATCTTTGAAGTTCTTTGGCACTTTTCTAATATCTTCGTAGCTAATGGGAATGAGAGCTCTTACAAAATCTCCTGTCCGAGTACTCCATACCTTCGCATACTCACCCACGAAAGACCCATCCTCTTCGATTATGACTTTCATTTTCTCCTTTGTGGCTTTGCCTCTTGATGACTCAGATGCGGGTTGGTCAGAAGAAGATGGGTGAGATGAACTCGGGTTAGGATTACCTGTACTTGATGACATACTTTTGAATGCCTATCATTGGAATACAATGTGTTAGTTTGCCGATGCAATATTAGATCAATAATTATAATATTAAATCACATAGCAACAACCAATTATTTTACATAGCAACGACCAAGTGTTTCATATAACAACAACCAAGTATTTCACATAGCAACAACTAGTTATTAGATTAAGAAATAGAGGCTATTAATAATGCACAAAAAATAATAGAACAAAAAGTATTTCAATCCAATATACATGTCAATATTTCCAAAATAAAAAAAACTAGGCAGAGCCATGCTGCTTCAACAGATTTTCCAAATGAGGTTGGTCTTCAAGAGTTGATTGGAAGACTGTTGGTATCTCTAACTCATCTACTCGACTGGTCAATCTCCTCGGTGAATATATAACCACCCACCAATTGGGATTTTTAAGGTCTTTTGAATAGAAGACTTGACTCGCCTCAGAAGCAAGAATGACAGGCTCGTCTAGCTCACTACTGGAACTCTTGAACTTATCAAAATTAACCATCACCAAGTTAGAGTCCGAGCAGTGTTTACAACCATTGGTCTTGTCCTCCACTCTCACCCAGTCGCAGTAAAACACCACCTCTTTTAATATTGTGTAGTCCAACTCAATTATTTTTTTGATAACACCATACCATATAGTCCAAGCATCTTTTAGCCTTTTATCACCTTTTTTGGCCCTTAATTGAGTCCAAGCCTTCATGCAAACACTACTATCTTGCGTGACAACAGTTTCGTCGTGAGACTTAGGAGAGAATACAAAGCCATTAATGCGGTACTTTTTGTATGTTTTAACCGAGTGGCTTGGCCCTTGAACTAACCGCCATAACATAGCCTTTGTTTGTGTCTCTTGAGAAGACAACAATTGTTCAATGAAAATATATTCGTAAGTGCTTTCTGAACCTAACTAATAATTGGCACATGTTTGTAGTAAAATAACACCTTATCCTGTATCCAAGGGATGAAAGAAGTTTGTAAGTCTACTTCTATCTTTACAATCCCCTTTCCTTTACCACAAGAAGTGGAGTTCACAAACTCTTTATACTCACTGAAATTTGTAAATAAAAGTTTTAATGTTAGTAGTTATATGTGGACTTCAACAAATATGTTACAAGGACTCTAACCTGTAGTATTCGTTCAGTCCGTGAACGTCAAGTCAAAATAGCATCCATTGACGTATTTTTTGAAATTGTGTAGGTTCCAACATTACAGTTTTATCGTTGAGCATAGGCCCTTCGTCGGAGAACTCGCCATTTTCCTCTAAAAAGGCTTCACGAGTACGTTTGTGATTTCCATCAAGTGGATTTGGCATGTATTCTATGCAATACCTAACGGATTCTCCAGTAACATAAGACTCTGTAATAGACCCTTCAACGTACCTCTTATTGCTAGGTATGTCTTTAAATTCCTTCATTTGCCTATTCGTATAAATAGAAAAAATATGTAAGTCCACAATATATAAGGTTCGGTAGGTCACTTGCCTAAGGATGAAGTAATACAAGAAAATGAGTTTACCGCTCGAAAGGATACATCCACCGAGGTCCGACGGGTCCATAAACCAATGCTTCATCCGCAAGATGCACCATGAGGTGGATACTAATATCAAAAAACGATGGGGGAAAGTATTTTTCCACCACACACAGTGCCTCTGCAACCATGTATTTGGCTCTTTGGATATCCTTTCGAATCAACACTTTTGAGCACAATAGGCTAAAGAAGAAGCTTAACTGTTGAATAGCTCTTCGCAAATCTCGGTGTTTTGGAAAGGCATGTTGAAACAACACAGGTGACAAATATTGCAAAATAACATGATAATCATGCGACTTCAAAGAATGCAAACTGGGTGGATTAAGAGTGACAATGTTGCTCAAGTTAGATGAAAAACTAGTTGGGAGCTTCAAGTCTTTCAAAATTTAGTAAAATTGTCATTTCTCATCTTTATCCAAGTGAAATGATGCTTTTGGTTTTATTAGTCTCCCTGTGTGGTCGTCTACTTGCATCCACTGGCCACTATGTATGCCGAAATCCTTCATATCTAAACGTGCACTAACTGTATCCTTCATTTTGCTATCATCTAGGATTGCGCAAATTAAATGCTCTGCAACATTCTTCTCGGTGTGCATCACATCAAGAACATGTCGAACTTGATTAGAGCTCCAGTATTCCAAGTCAAACAAGATGGACCTTTTATACCATGCCTCTTTAACTTCAACATTAACACTGTCATCTGCATTGCAAGTCTTCCTTTTTCTACCCGAAACTTTGGGATCTTGCCAGGCACATACATTATTTGACTTAACTTCTCCAAAAGTGCATCTCCATTTAATCGAGGAGGAGGATGTTTATGTTCAGCTGACCTAAGCCCCAAATACCCACCACTCCTAAACGGATGATCCGCCCTAAGGAAAATACGGTAGTTTGTGTAAACTATTTTCTTACTGTGTTCTAATCAGGTGGATTGCGTGTTCTCTCCACAAATAGGATAAGCTTTATAACCATGTGTTACGCACCCAGATAAATTCCCATATGCGGGAAAAACGTGAATCCCCCACATTAGCATATAGCTTTCAACGTAAAATGTTGCATTTTGTACATGTCATAAGCTGCCACTCCTTCTTCCCACAGTTGCTTCAACTCCTTTACTAGAGGTTGAAGGAAAACATCTATGTCTTGACCTGATGCCTTTGGCCCAGGAATTAGCAAAGACAATATTTGGAACTCTCGTTTCATGCACAACGAAGGTGGGAGATTATAAGGCACTGTGATGACTGGCCAACAACTATAACTAGAAGATTGTATACCACGCGGATTAAACCCATCAGTTGCAATTGCTAGCCAAATGTGGCGCCCTTCATTTACAAATTCTGGCCATTTAGCCTTAAACATTTTCCACTGAGGAGAATCAGATGGATGCCGCTAATAATCCCATGAAGGGGTCGCTCGATCGTGCCACGTCATTTCGTGCGCTATCCATGGTATGGTATACAATCTCACAAGTCTTGGAATCAAATGAAAATGTCTTAATACTTTCAAAGGTTCTTTGCAAACTCTCCCTCCCTTCTTTTTTCTCACAGCATATCTCGGTTCTCCACATTGAGGACATTGCTCATTATCTTCATTACCATCCCAATATAAAACACAATTATTGACGCATGCATGAATAAAGTTTGCCTTCATCCCTAAGTCTTTCATCATACTCTTCATGTGTGGATACTTCTCTAGCAAAGTGCTTTCTTTCAGGAGCCACCTTTTCAGGATGGACAAAAGTGCTGTCACACTATTTCCCGACAAACCAAATTGCTTCTTAAGGTTGTGCAGTTCTACAATCGCAGAAAGAGTTGTCTCAGGGCCCTCACATGAAGGGTACAATTTCTCAGTTGATAATCTTCTATATTCATTGTATTTCTCATTATCGGCATGTGGCTCTTTTGAAACTCCGGCCTGACCACTTTCATCATCTATATGAGATTCTTCATACATTCCGTAAGAAGCATCAATAAGATTCTCCATCCCAAGCTCTCCAACCTCGATATTTTCTTCTTCAATGTTTTCGCCATGAACATCTTCGACTGGTGGACGATCTATCAAATTCTTATACGGCTTCTCACCATGCAAAGCCCATACAGAATATGACCTATCTATGCCACGCCTAATGAGATGTTTTCTAACATTGCTAGGTGTGTGTCGATACTTATTTCGACAATTCTTACACGGGCAAGTTATATTTGGCAACTTTTCAACATTGTTTGTATTCGCAAATTCAAGAAAATCTTCAACTCCCTTTATATTTGCCGGGCAAACTCTATCGTTTTCATTCATCCACTCTTTATTAATAGGTCATGACATTCTGCAATATAACATTGAAAAAGAAAATAAAGCAAAGGGAATGCTACTCACTAGGTCCCTAAAGACTTGTTCTGTGTTTCTTATGCACGTATTGAAAGATCTTTGTAGCAAAAAAAGAAAAGAAAGAGCAAATCTTGTAAGAAAGTGAAAAAAAATTAATCTAACTCGCTATTAAAAGGAAATATTGTCATCTAATGCTTATGGGTTGTATGTGATTTTAATAATTTGATATTCAAACAACTATGCAAAACCACGAGGGTGTTCCTGTTGTTTAACCTTATCTCAGAGGGGGTTAGTGTAATTTATCCAAAAAAAAAAAGAGAATGGACAAATTTGAGTTACCTGAGAACTAGGAGCTTAATGCAAGGCTTGACTCAACAATCCCAATAAAGCTCTCTTTCTTACTTATTATTGTAGAAACTTTCTTCTACACATTGAAATAATCTGGTATCAGTTCATTGTCACATGTTCATGATTGTATATGCAAGTTTGAAATACTAGACTTTTAACCAAATATCTAGAAGTATTAGAAGCTAAATTCAAGAAAAATTTATAAATTGGTTCTAGGTAATTGTATGTATGATCATGTATCATGTATATATATGAAGCTTGAGGAGAAAGTAAACCATTAAACATTTCTAAGACAGTCATACTTTGCTAGGCAGAATTTTGGGCAGCTAAGAGACTATTGAGAATCAGATGAAGACACACTAGAAGTAACACTTATTTGGAGTTTAGAGTGAAGCAAGTAAGTGAATATTGGCAATGGAAGTATTAGCACAAATCAGTTTCTGCTCATAATTTTCCAGTTTCAGCATACTAATCAGTTTCAGCACAATTTCAGCACATAATTTTCCAATTTCAGCACACACGAATCACTTTTAGCACATCACTTTCTAGTTTCAGCACATTCATTTCCAATTTCAGCACAATTACAGCACATAATTTTCCAGTTTCAGCACTCACTAATCAGTTTTAGCACATCATTTTCCAGTTTCAGCACATACTTTCTAGTTTCAGCACATACTTTCTAGTTTCAGCATATACATTTCCAGTTTCAGCACATACTAATCAGATTCAGCACACAATTTCAGCACTTTCAGCACATACTAATCAGTTTCAGCACACAATTTCAGCACTTTCAGCACATACTAATCAGTTTCTCAGCACAATTTCAGCACATAATTTCCCAGTTTCAGCACATATTATAGTCAGTTTCAGCACAATTTTTGCACATAATTTACCAGTTTCAGCACATAAATTTCCAATTTCAGCACATACTTATCTATGTCTTGATCTATCAATTATAATGGAGAGAGAGAGAGAGAGAGAAGTAAGAAAGATAAGGCAAAAACAAAGCACATAAACCAATAATGCAGAACTTGCCTTTACACTCTTTAATTTCGAGCATATCTTTTATAAGTGGATATTCAATCCACAGAAGGAACTTTTTACAACTGATTTACTAAATACCATTGACATTACCAAATACCAAATACCAAATAAGATTGCGAAGACAAATGATGAAAATGACACTACTTGCCGTGGGGAAAAATTAGCTGTAAAAGTCTTAAAGACAAGACAGGGAAAAAGAAAAACATAGCAAGGGCAACTTTATTTTATATGACAATGGGAAAAAGTTGTATACTTTGGATTTTCTTCTAGTCTTTCTGGATAAGAAATTTTAATGCTCTAAAAGAGTGTGTTTAAGGCTAGCTGCAAAGACAACACAGTTGGAGAGTGAGAAGATGCAGAAAGAAGCCGAAGCACAGAAATTTATGGAAGAAAATGTGAGGTTGAGTGCTCTTCTTGACAAGAAAGAAGCCCAACTCTTGGCCATGAATGAACAGTGCATGGTAATGGCCTTGAGTGCTTCCCATATATAGTTCGGTATGTTCGTGATTGCCTTGGTACCTGATGGTTGATCTGCATTCCCCATTATATGTTGATCTTACCACCTATCTAACAACCAAAACTGCAGTAAAATAACTCCATAGACTCTTTACTTCGAATGTACCATTGAGAAGGACCGAACGAACTTGTGATATAGTCAACTTGTACCCCATCATTTGGAAAGCTTTGCTGCATCATTTTTCTGTGATTACGTGTTGTATCATTGGTGTAAATGAAACCATCTATGAGCAGTTTTTAGTTTGTTTTTTCTGTGATGGTAGGGTTCATAAACCTTATGTGATTCGTCCTCGAGTTGGATTTGGCAAATGTAAGTCTTTTACCTTTAAATTTCCCCGTAAATATTTTTTTAATTTTTTTTCAAAGCCTAATTTTGGGATATCCTGGCCTAAATGCCACTGTAACCTTAAGTTACATGGAGTTTTGTGAAGAGTTCACGGTGTACTACAAAACTCTAAGTGGTGGTTTGGGAAGTCTGAAAACCGAAGTTATTGTTCTTAAATGACTTGTTAATTTCTAAATAAATAGTTTTTGGGTAATGCATTTTATTACGTAGAAATCAGTGTCTAATCTATCTAATACCAGTTACACTAGAGCCTGTTTGGTTCGTGGATTTAATGTGGTAAAAGAAAGGAAAACACAAAGTACAACATTTTCATTTGTTTGGTTACTAGAGAAACTGGGGAGAAAAATAAGAAGAAAATGAATTGAAACTTTTGAATTTTGTGTCACTTTCCTTCATTTTTTGTTAAAGTTACTATGGCATTCTGAATTTCTTTTATTTGTAATGTTGTCTAAAGCATGGACGAAAACATAGGGGAAAAAGATGAGTGAGCTAGCTATCTTGTTTTCTTTCCATTTTTTTTCCCTTTCAATAAATCCGCAAACCAAACCAAACATAATAATAATCTTCTCAATCAGCACCAAAAGCTGAAGAAACTAAAATTATCTCCTAGATATAGAAAAGTGTAAACAAGAGGGGTGGCTATGAAACCCAGTAGGTACTGCTGCTTAATATGTTAATGTTTGGTTTGTTGATCTTGCAGTTCCTTTTCTCTTTTGTCTTTACGAGAGGCTTTTAAGGCAAGGGCAACATGGCCTTCACATGCTATATACTCCAACAAAAAAAGACAATGTCACTTTCAATCAAAAGAAAATGCTCTTTTTTTTATTAGTTCACTACTTTCGTAATGGGGTCACATCCTATTATGTTCAAACTTCAAAGATTTAAGGCCCCAAACAAGTTTGTTCAAAGCAGGGATAGTTTTCATAGGTCTTTTAAGTGTTGCATAGCAATCATGTGCAAAACCCACATACATTAAATGGTGTCTAAAAACTGAAACAGAATCTAGGAGATAAAATGAAAACATACATTTTTTTAGATAGCAGAATGTAAATGCTATATGCTGCAATATAATTTGAAAATACTCTCAAGTAATATCTCATGCATAAACTACCTATTACCGCCCATGCATGCTTATTAGACATTTTAAAGCACATCCATAAATGTGAAACAAAAATGCAATGACTCAAAGCACATCCATATTTGTCTACATTTTTTTTTTATTTCTTTCATTAAATTCAAAGTCAATTGAATGCAAAAATCATTGCTATTTCAAGTGCTCATTTCCTAGCACTGGGTGTTTTGGATTTTTCTTTCTCTCTTTATTTTCTTTATTTAGTGGAGTTCATATGGTTATTTAGAAGGATAAAATTGGACTTGGAATTCATTAAAAAGCTTTATTTTTTCTTTTAGACAACACCTTTAGATCCTTAAATTGTTTTAGAGTCATCATACAGCAATCTTTAAAAGAAATAAAAATAAAGAACGGTAGAGCAACGCATAGTCAAGAAAAAGAAAAAAGAAGAACTTCAAACCAAATGAATTCATTGTTACCTGATGGTGAATATATAAACAAAAACGATAGGGATACACACCAAATGATACACTAAATGACACACTAGCCATGGGCGGACCCAGGTTATGTTCAGGGGTGGCACAGGCCCCCCCTGAGTTTTTAAAAATTACAAAATTACATGTAATAATTTGTAGATTTTGGAAATAGGTCCTCCTAAATTTCACAGAGCCCCCCCCCCCCCCCCCCCCCCCCCCCCCCTGAACTTCTAAAAATTCTAGATTTACATGTACTATTTTACAAGTTTAATACACATGTCCCCCACACTTTTGAAAATTCTAGACTTACATATAATATTTTACAAGTTTTACACATAGGCCTCCTAAAATTACATGATTTGCCCCAAAGTAGGGGTGTTAAACCAATTTTACATACAATTCTATCGTTTTGCATATAATTACACATAGGTAGACCCAAAAAAATTTGCCTCGGGGGCGCTGCCCCAGAACCCCCGTATAGTATAGGCCCCCCCTGACTCAAAATCCTAGGTCCGCCCCCTGACACTAGCTTTAAATGCATGTACCCTGTGCAGTGTAAGTGATGCACAGAAAAGTGTGAAAAATTCAAACAGCACAGGGTACATGCATTTAAAGCACAGGGTGTCGTTTGGTGTGTATCCCTATCATTGTTGATATATAAAAATAAATAATAAATAATAAATATTAGAAGGATCTATAATTTCCACAACAAACTAGCGCTGATTAGGAGCATACGAGTTATGATATTCAAACGAATGGTTACTACAGATGAGACAACCAAATGCATTATTTCTTCATTTGTTCCTCTGCTAAGTCAGATCAAGGAATAGATTGAGATGAAGGATTAATAAAAAATCTCAAGTTCTGTGCCTAATAGTGCACCACTCTGCAGAAATTGAATGATATCTATTGCAGAATTGAAAAAGCCTACAAATTTGACAGGTGAAAAAATTGATCATAATAGCTATTGGTCATAATTGGACCCAGACAATTTTAAGAATATAATGTAGTAATAACAAAGATGGGGGATAGAAGAAGCTGGACCTTTCTTCGAATCCTTCGACACTCAGATCTAAGCTTTTCCAACAACGCCGTTCTCTATTTGTCAACTTTTGTACCTGTGAAGCGACATTACACTCTTTTCGTACCTGTGAAGCGACATTACAAACTAATCTACTACATTCATCTCAAAAAATCAAACCTACGATAACAAAAACAAGAATATGATAATCAAGTTTCACCTAAGCTTGTCCCTCTCTCTCTCTCTCTCTCTCTCTCTCTCTCTCTCTCTCTCTCTTTGTGTGTGTGTATATATGTGCGTGTGCGTGTGTGTGTGTGCATGCAACTCTCACTACATGCATCTATGGAGAGTTGGTTTCCAGCACCATAAAGTTTGACATTTTTATGACAATATACGCATGACATAATTAGTGCTAAGACAAAACAGGTGGGTATACGATCTCAAATCTATTTTGTTTACTTTATGGAATATGTGTCAGACTTGGGAAGCCTTCAGAAGCTGGGTCAATAAAAAAATTTCAAAAGGCAACTTAAAAAAAGATTTACATGTAAATCTATTCATTCCTTCCATTTTATGCTGTCATGAAGTTCCTGATCCCTATCAGCAATCTAACACATTTATCCATTACTTCAAAATGACGCAATCATATGCATATGAACTCTTATTTTCATTAAATGTGCACAACTTGTCTTCATTTTCTTCCAGCCATATTGTCTTCTTCCAAAGAAGAAAAAAAATCATTGTCACAAATTGACGAAAACAATAATGGGGTAGAAATAGGTACTAGATTTCCACATATTAAAATGCCTATTTTTCCATCAATCAGGGAAAAAAAATGATACTTCAATTTAGCAGCCCCGACATAGAAGAAGTCCTAATTCTGTAAGTTTGATTGCATGAACTCCTAATTCTATAAGTTTGATTGCAATTATCTTTGCAGTCTGTTTGGGGAGTTTTTTAATTTGGGTGGTTGATGTTGTTTGACCCTGCTTGTTGCACGTTATTTTGTCTTTGGGGGTGTTTTGTCCTGTGACATATGGCAACATTGCCTCATCATCTATTTAGTAAAATATTCCCTCACCATTCAAAAAAAATTCTATAAGTTTGTTTGCATGAATACTGACAGTTTCAAGAAAGAAAAGATACCTCAGTTTCCAGTTCAAGCAAAGCAATCTTTTGCATTAACCGAGAATACTTGAAAGCGTGCTTCGCAACAAGGTCCAGATCATCACAGCTAACCAAAAAGTGATAACTTAATCCTCCAATTCGTACCCACGCATAGCCTACATAGTATAGGAATTCTACAAGAGAATACAAAGCAAAATCAGAGAATTATCATTTATAGAAAAGTGAAGCAGTACACTAGTCAACAGACTGAGTTGGATCGTTAAGCAATAAATAACTGAAAACTAAGCATATCACCTTTAGATGAATGATGAAGATACAGTTCTCCAAGCATATCACCTCTAGATGACTTCACTCTTGGCAAGAATTGTGGTACCAAGAGTATGTATGGATTTGAAAAGAAAAATAAAAAATAAATGAGAAATAAAATTCCTAAGCTTGGACACAGAAAGCATGTGGCCTAACAATTAACAATCGGCCTCTACTATATAGGCAAGCTTTTGGCATGTTACAGTTGAATCACTTAGTTGTATCACAGATTTTGATGACCCCCAATAAAGAAGATTTGAGTCTTAAAAGCTTTGAATTAATATAATCAGCAAAAATTAAGAACATGGAGATTGGGAGACCAGATGAAATTGAAGACCACTCATTGTCTCCTGCAACAATGGGTTCAATGCAAATTGCAGGAAGCAATGGCTTTGGTCACAACATAGAGTTCATGTCACAAGCCTACCTTAGAAATAGAAATTCTGAAATTGATATTGAGGATGAGCCCTCATTGGCAAATAAAGACCACCCTCTTCCAATATTTCTCAAGGTACTCTCTCTTGTGTTCATATTTCTTATTTCAAGATATTAGTCAAAAATCTTGAAAGCTTGGTGACCAAAGAAAAATTGCAGAATGTTATATAACATAATGATCATGACTATCACTCTACAACGTAAATTGTAGCCTACAAATTGTTTTTCCCAATGAACATGTTATAAAGCACATTAACCTTTGAAACATATCCCATATAATGGGCCTCCGACATTTTCTGGGTTTAGAATGTTATAGACATTGGAGGAAAAATAAAAAAAGAAAAAAGAAAAAAGAAAAAAGGGAATAGTTTCTTCTACTAAATATTAGAAAGCAAACTAAAGGATAATAATTTCATCTTATTCTCCTAATGCCCAAAAAAAAAACACTCACTTCAAATAAAATCTAGACTCAGCCTATTACAATTGTGGGACTAACAGTGAGCACCGAAAATGGTTGCTCACTTTATTAAAAGGTTTCAATTATTATTTTTTTGGTTCCCATTGATGATTAGGCAACATGCATGGATCCTAGGAGTTTGAACAACCAACAATTAACAAAAATCAACAATAAACAACTATCATTGATTCTCACTCTAAATGCACACCAATCAACAATAATGTACTTTTAGCATTGACCGAAAATCAAATGATGAATTTATTTTTATTTTTTTCTTTTTGTAAGGATTGGGTCTTCAATTTTTTTTTTTGCTTTTATGAGCTTTTAGCTAAGCTCAAACCACATGCATGACATTTTCCTCCTATGATCAGCCCTGTCAAGTCTAATTACTTCAACATTGACAAAAATAGAGCACTTCTTTTACCCCCAAATCATGAAACCCAGTTGCCTAATTCTATAGCAGTTCTTATATTGGTACTGTTTGAAACTTTTAAAAGCTTTCAAACCCTTAAGACCTTAGATCATCATTTTCAAGTTCAATAAAAATGAACATTCCAAATCAAGATTCATTGTTGCTCCAAAAATTGTAGACCCAATTTCGAATTTCAGCAGAGAGGGGGATAGAGAGCTAAAACTTAAAAGAGGGAAACAATACCTTGTGGCTTGTAGTTGTAGATCAGATTCAGGTGTATAAGGGAAATGGGGTAGTGGCAAGTGGCACTCCAAGCGGCAGCAGCGGTAGCAGATCAAGGCGGCGGCGGTGCGACCCCAGGCGGCCACTCCAGCGGCGGCGCGACCCCAGCCTACTGAGGTTCGCAAGTGATCCTCCTCTTGGACTTGGACTTGGACGGCTGGGGACCTTGGTCTCTCACTCTCTTGACCACGGAGGAGAAGGATGAATGAGGAATCTGTATATGACCTAATAGGCTAAGATAAGGCAAAATTTCATTTTTACCCTCACTTTCCCTAAGTTTTTACCAACCGGTCAACCACAAAAATTTCTACTTTTTTTTTTCTTTTTTGTATTATACTATTAAGGGGCATTTACCAAAAAGGACCTCAGTATATCATTTATTAAGTTAAAGTACAAATTAGAGAGTGACTTAACAAAAAGGACAAAAGGTTTACAGATGGTGCTCGCACGATATAAGTGCACGCACCATAGAATCTCCAATGCAAAATTCCCTCAACTCCATGCTCACTCGTGCGACAAAAGTGCGCCCACGCGCTATATGCACGCGCTTCTTGTCCCAGACTGCTCGCACCGTGCGATCAGTGTACCGTATCATTTTTAATTTCGAAAAATATTTTTAAACTTTACACATCCATAACTTTTGACCTACAACTCTATTTTTCGTAAATTTTATACTATTGGAATCGTGTCGACGAGAGCTACAAAACTAGTACCATTGTTGATATGTTTTGAGGAAAAAAAATTCATGTTTTTACATACATAAATAATAAGTGAAATTTTACTTGATATACATAATAAGGATTTTCCAACAATTTTCTATACAATTAATTTTGGTATAAAATATTCTAACGGATATGTCCGTTAATATTGTTTTTCAATCCGATAGAAAAAAATATAAGTTTATATGAAGAGTGATTACTAACGGATTTGCCTCATTTCTAACGGATATATCCGTTAGTAATTACTAACGGATATATCCGTTAGAAAGCTTAAAACATGTCCGTTAGAAATTGGTCCATATGGTGTAGTGACTTTATTTTGTTGTGTTAGAGATGCGAGTTTAGTTTCACATCCATCGGATCAACGGTTTACCTTTTCACCCCCTAAATCCCCAAAATATAGCTTTTTCAAGCCTAAGTATGTCAAAACATTTTTTTCTCGCGTTAATTAATAACCAAAAGTCCGTTTTGCATTTTGTTTATACCCACAATGTCCTTTTGTCTTGTTTGAGGTGCGAGATAAGTTTCACATCCATCGGAATGATGATTTATCGTTACACCACCTAAACCCCAAAAAATAAGTTTTCTCAAGCCTAAGTCTGTCAAAACTTGTTTTATTTAGCATTATTTGATAACCGGAAGTCCGTTTTAGATTTTATTTTTACCCACAATGTTCTTTTGTCATGTTTGAGATACGAGTTAAATTTCACGTCCATAGGATTGATGATTTCCTGTTTCACCACCTAAACCCCAAAAAATAAGTTTTCTAAAGCTTAAGTCTGTCAAAACTTATTTCATTTAGCATTATTTGATAACCGAAATTCCGTTTTGGATTTTGTCTTTACCCACAATGTTCCTTTGTCATGTTTGAGGTGCGAGTTAAGTTTCACGTCCTTAGGATTGATGATTTACCATTTCACCACCTAAACCCCAAAAAATAAGTTTTCTCAAGCCTAAGTATGTCAAAACTACTTTTTCCTGCGTTAAATGATAACCAGAAGTGCATTTTGCATTCCGTTTGTTCCCACAATTTTCTTTTGTTGTGTTTGAGGTGTGAGTTTAGTTTCACGTCCATCGGATCGACGGTTTACCTTCTCACTCCCCTAAACCCGCAAAACATAGATTTTTCATGCCTAAGTATGTCAAAACTTGTTTTTCTCGTGTTATTTAATAACCGGATGTCCGTTTTGCATTCCGTTTGTTCCAAAAACTTTTTTAGGCGTGTTTGAGGTGTGAGTGAGGTTTTACATCCATCAGATTGACGGTTTACCATTTCACCCTCCAAACCCCAAAACTAAGTTTTTTCAAGCCTAAGTATGTCAAAAAATAATTTTTGCATTACTTGGTAATCGAAAGTCCATTTTGCATTCCGTTTGTCCCCACAACATTCTTTTTTTGTGTTTTAGGTGCGAGTTAAGTTTCACGTCCATCGGATCGATTTACCATTTTACCCCCACTAAACACCAAAAACATAACTGTTTCAAACCTGAGTATGTCAAAACAAATTTTTCCTACGTTAATTGATAACCAGAAGTGCATTTTGCATTCCATTTGTTCCCAAAATTTTATTTTGTTGGGTTTGAGGTGCGAGTTAAGTTTCACGTCCACCGGATCGACGGTTTACCTTTTCATCCCTCCTAAACCCCAAAAACATAGCTTGTTCAAGCCTAAGTATGTCAAAACTTGTTTTTCTCGCGTTATTTAATAACCGGAAGTCCGTTTTGCATTTTGTTTGTTCCCACAACGGTCTTTTGTCATGTTTGAGGTGTGAGTTAATTTTAACATCCATCATATTGATAATTTACCATTTCACCACCTAACCCCAAAAAACAAGTTTTTTCAAGCCTAAGTATGTCAAGATTTGTTTTATTTTGCATCATTTGATAACCAGAAGTCTATTTTGCATTTCGATTGTTCCCATAACTTTCTTTTGTCGTGTTTAAGGTGCAAGTTAAGTTCAACATCCATCGGATAGACAGTTTACAGTTTCACCACACTAAACCCCAAAAACAAAGTTGTTTCAAGCATAAATAATTCAAAACTTATTTTTTCGCGTTATTTGATAATCGGAAGTCTGTTTTGTATTTTGTTTGTTCCCACAACTTTTTTTAGGCATGTTTGAGGTGAGAGTTAGGTTTCACGTCCATCAGATTGACGGTTTACTGTTTCACCCCCCAAACCCCAAAAACAAAGTTTTTTCAAGCCTGAATATGTCAAAAAACAATTTTTGCATTATTTGATAACTAGAAGTCCATTTTGCATTCCGTTTGTTCCCACAACTTTATTTTGTTGTGTTAGAGATGCGAGTTTAGTTTCACATCCATCGGATCGACGGTTTATCGTTTCACCACCATTAAACCCCAAAAACAAAACTTTTTCATGCATTAGTATATGTCAAATATAGTTTTTCCCGCGTTATTTGATAACCAAAAGTGCATATTGCATTCCGTTTATTCCCACAATTTTTTTTTGTTGTGTTTGAGGTCTGAGTTAAGTTTCACGTCCATAGTATCGACGGTTTTGCCTTTTCACCCCCCTAAATCCCAAAAACATTGCTTTTCCAAGCCTAAGCATCTCAAAACTTGTTTTTCTCGCGTTATTTAATAATCAGAAGTCCGTTTTGCATTCCGCTTGTTCCAAAAACTTTCTTTAGCCCTATTTGTGCTGCGAGTTATATTTAATGTCCATCAGATTGATGGTTTACCTTTTCACCCCCTTGAACCCCAAAAAATAATTTTATTTCAAGCCTTAATATGTCAACACTTGTTTTATTTAGCATAATTTGATAACCGGAAGTATGTTTTGCATTTCGATTGTTCCCATAACTTTGTTTTGTCGTGTTAGAGGTACGAGTTATATTTCACATCCATCGGATAGACAGTTTACAATTTTTACCACAATAAACCCCAAAAACATAGCTTTATCAAGCCTAAATAAGTCAAAACCTATTTTTTCGTATTATTTGATAACCGGAAGTCTGTTTTATATTTGGTTTGTTCCCACAACTTTTTTTTAGGTGTGTTTGAGGTGAGAGTTAGGTTTCACAACCATCAGATTGACGGTTTACCATTTCACCCACCAAACACCAAAAATTAAGTTTTTTTAAGCCTAAGTATGTCAAAAAATAATTTTTGCATTGTTTGCTAACTGGAAGTCCATTTTGCATTCCGTTTGTTCCCACAACTTTCCTTAGTCGTGTTAGAGGTGTGAGTTTAGCATCATGTCCATTGGATTGACGGTTTACCGTTTCACCCCCACAAGACCCCAAAAACAAATCCTTTTCAAGCCTTAGTTTGTCAAAACTAGTTTTTCCCGCGTTATTTGATAACTGGTAGTCTATTTTGCATTTTATTTGATCCCACAACTTTCTTTAGGTGTGGTTGAGGTTTCAGTTTGGTCGCATGTCCTTTGGATTGACGGTCCCAAAACCATAGATTTTTTAAGCCTAAGTATGTCAAAACGATTTTTCCCACGTTATTTAATAACCAAAAGTCCGTTTTGCATTTTGTTTATACCCACAATGTACTTTTGTCATGTTTGAGGTGCGAGTTAAGTTTCACGTCCATCGGAATGATGATTTACCGTTTCACAACCTAAACCCCAAAAAATAAGTTTTCTCAAGCCTAAGTCTGTCAAAACTTGTTTTATTTGGCATTATTAGACAATCGAAAGTCCGTTTTGGATTTTGTTTTTACCCACAATGTTCTTTTGTCATGTTTGAGATGTGAGTTAAGTTTCACGTCCATAGGATTGATGATTTACCGTTTCACCACCTAAACCCCAAAAAATAAGATTTCTCAAGCCTAAGTCTATCAAAACTTGTTTTATTTAGCATTATATGATTACCGTACGTCCGTTTTAGATTTTGTTTTTACCCACAATGTTCTTTTGTCATCTTTGAGGTGCGAGTTGAGTTTCACATCCAAAGGATTGATGATTTACCGTTTCACCACCTAAACCCCAAAAAATAAGTTTTCTCAAGCCTATGTCTGTCAAAACTACTTTTTCCTACGTTAAATGTTAACCGGAAGTGCATTTTGCATTTCGTTTCTTCCCGCAATTTTCATTTGTTGTGTTTGAGGTGCGAGTTTAGTTTCACATCCATCGGATCGACGATTTACCTTTTCACCCCCTAAACCCCCAAAACATAGCTTTTTCAAGCATAAGTATGTCAAAATATTTTTTTCTCGCATTGTATAATAACCAAAAGTCCGTTTTGCATTACATTCATACCCACAATGTCCTTTTGTCTTGTTTGAGGTGCGAGTTAAGTTTCACATCCATCGGAATGATGATTTACCGTTACACCACCTAAACCCCAAAAAATAAGTTTTCTCAAGCCTAAATCTATCAAAACTTGTTTTGTTTAGCATCATTTGATAACCGAAAGTCCATTTTAGATTTTGTTTTTACCCACAATGTTCTTTTGTCATGCTTGAGATGCGAGTTAAGTTTCACGTCCATAGGATTGATGATTTACCGTTTCACCACCTAAACCCCAAAAAATAAGTTTTCTCAAGCCTAAGTATTTCAAAACTACTTTTTCCTGCGTTAAACGATAACCGGAAGTGCATTTTGCATTTCGTTTGTTCCCACAATTTTCTTTTGTTGTGTTTGAGGTGCGAGATTAGTTTCACGTCCACCGGATCGACGATTTACCTTTTCACCTCCTAAACCTCCAAAACATAGCTTTTTCAAGCCTAAGTATGTCAAAACGTTTTTTTCTTGCGTTATTTAATGACCAAAAGTCCGTTTTGCATTTCGTTTATACCCCCAATGTCCATTTGTCTTGTTTGAGGTGTGAGTTAAGTTTCACATCCATCGGAATGATGATTTACCATTACACCACCTAAACCCCAAAAAATAAGTTTTCTCAAGCCTAAGTCTGTCAAAACTTGTTTTATTTAGCATTATTTGATAGCCGGAAATCCGTTTTGGATTTTGTTTTTACCCACAATGTTCTTTGGTCATCTTTGAGATGCGAGTTAAGTTTCACGTCCATAGGATTGATTATTTACCGTTTCACCACCTAAACCCCAAAAAATAAGTTTTCTCAAGCCTAAGTCTGTCAAAACTTATTTTATTTAGCATTATTTGATAACCGGAAGTCCGTTTTGGATTTTGTTTTTACCCACAATGTTTCTTTGTCATGTTTGAGGTGCGAGTTAAGTTTTACGTCCATAGGATTGATGATTTACCGTTTCACCACCTAAACCCCAAAAAATAAGTTTTCTCAAGCCTAAGTATGTCAAAACTACTTTTTCCTGCTTTAAATTATAACCAGAAGTGCATTTTGCATTTTGTTTATTCTCACAATTTTCTTTTGTTGTGTTTGAGGTGTGAATTAAGTTTCACGTCCACCGGATCGACGGTTTACCTTCTCAGCCCCCTAAACCACCAAAACATAGCTTTTTCAAGCCTAAGTATGTCAAAACTTATTTTTCTCGCGTTATTTAATAACCGGATGTCCGTTTTGGATTCTGTTTGTTCCCAAAACTTTTTTTGGCGTGTTTGAGGTGTGAGTGAGGTTTTCCATCCATTAGATTGACGGTTTACCATTTCACCCGCCAAACCCCAAAACTAAGTTTTTTCAAGCCTAAGTATGTCCAAAAAAAAATTTGCATTATTTGATAACCGAAAGTCCATTTTGCATTTCATTTGTCCCCACAACATTCTTTTTTTGTGTTTGAGGTGCGAGTTAAGTTTCATGTCTATCGGATTAACGGTTTACCGTTTCACCCCCACTAAACACCAAAAACATAGCTTTTTCAAACCTTAGTATGTCAAAACTAATTGTTCCTACGTTAATTGATAACAAGAAGTACATTTTGCATTCCATTTGTTCCCAAAATTTTCTTTTGTTGTGTTTGAGGTGAGAGTTAAGTTTCACATCCATCGGATCGACGGTTACCTTTTCACCCCCCCCTAAACCCCAAAAACATAGCTTGTTCAAGCCTAAGTATGTCAAAACTTGTTTTTCTCGCGTTATTTAATAACCGGAAGTCCGTTTTGCATTCCGTTTGTTCCCACAACGTTCTTTTGTCATGTTTGAGGTGCAAGTTTATTTTAACATCCATCAAATTGATAATTTACCATTTCACCACCTAAACCCGAAAAAATAGTTTTTTTCAAGCCTAAGTATGTCAAGATTTGTTTTATTTTGCATTATTTGATAACCAGAAGTCTGTTTTGCATTCTGATTGTTCCCATAACTTTCTTTTGTTGTGTTTAAGGTGCGAGTTAAGTTTAACATCCATCGGAAAGACAGTTTACAGTTTCACCACACTAGACCCCAAAAATAAAGCTGTTTCAAGCCTAAATAAGTCAAAACGTGTTTTTTCGCGTTATTTGATAATCGTAAGTCTGTTTTGCATTTTGTTTGTTCCCACAAATATTTTTGGCATGTTTGAGGTGAAAGTTAGGTTTCACGTCCATCAGATTGATGGTTTACTGTTTCACCCATCAATCCCCAAAAATTAAGTTTTTTCAAGCCTAAGTATGTCAAAAAACAATTTTTGCATTATTTGATAACCAGAAGTCCATTTTGCATTCCGTTTGTTCCCACAACTTTCTTTTGTTGTGTTCGAGATGCGAGTTCAGTTTCACATCCATCGGATCGACAGTTTACCGTTTCACCCCCATAAACTCTAAAAACAAAACCTTTTCAAGCATTAGTATGTCAAATATAGTTTTTCCTGCGTTATTTGATAACCAAAAGTGCATATTGCATTCCGTCTATTCCCACAATTTTTTTTGTTGTGTTTGAGGTGTGAGTTAAGTTTCACGTCCATAGTATCGACGATTTTGCCTTTTCACCCCCCTAAACCCCAAAAACATAGTTTTTTCAAGCCTAAGTATCTCAAAACTTGTTTTTCTCGCGTTATTTAATAACCGGAAGTCCGTTTTGCATTCCGTTTGTTCCAACAACTTTCTTTAGCCCTGTTTGTGGTGCGAGTTATGTTTAATGTCCATCGCATTGACAGTTTACCTTTTCACCCCATTGAAGCCCAAAAAATAATTTTTTTTCAAGCCTTAATATGTCAAAACTTGTTTTATTCAGCATTATTTGATAACCGGAAGTCTGTTTTGTATTTCGATTGTTCCCATAACTTTCTTTTGTCGTGTTTTAGGTACGAATTATGTTTTACATCCATCAGATAGACAGTTTACAATTTTCACCACACTAAACCCCAAAAACATAGCTTTCTCAAGCCTAAGTAAGTTAAAACCTATTTTTTCGCGTTATTTGATAACCAAAAAACTATTTTGCATTTGGTTTGTTTCCACAACTTTTTTTAGGCGTGTTTGAGGTGAGAGTAAGGTTTCACAACCATCAGATTCACGATTTACCGTTTCACCCACCAAACCCCAAAAACTAAGTTTTTTTAAGCCTAAGTATGTCAAAAAACAATTTTTGCATTGTTTGATAACCGGAAGTCCGTTTTGCATTCCGTTTGTTCCCACAACTTTCCTTTGTCGTGTTAGAGGTGTGAGTTTAGCTTCACGTCCATCAGATCGATGGTTTACCGTTTCACCCCCACAAGACCCCAAAAACAAATCCTTTTCAAGCCTTAGTTTGTCAAAACTAGTTTTTCCCGCGATATTTGATAACTGGTAGTCTATTTTGCATTTTATTTGATCCAACAACTTTCTTTAGGTGTGGTTAAGGTTTCAGTTTGGTCGCATGTCCTTCAGAATGACGGTCCCAAAGCCATAGATTTTTTAAGCCTAAGTATGTCAAAACGTTTTTTTCTCACGTTATTTAATAACGAAAAGTCCGTTTTGCATTTTGTTTATACCCACAATGTACTTTTGTCATGTTTGAGGTGCGAGTTAAGTTTCACGTCCATCGGAATGATGATTTACCGTTTCACCACCTAAACCCCAAAAAATAAGTTTCTCAAGCCTAAGTCTGTCAAAACTTGTTTTATTTAGCATTATTAGATAATCGAAAGTCCGTTTTGGATTTTGTTTTTACCCACATTGTTCTATTGTCATGTTTGAGATGTGAGTTATGTTTCACGTCCATTGGATTGATGATTTACCGTTTCACCACCTAAACCCCAAAAAATAAGATTTCTCAAGCCTAAGTCTATCAAAACTTGTTTTATTTAGCATTATTTTATTACCGTACATCCGTTTTAGATTTTGTTTTACCCACAATGTTCTTTTGTCATCTTTGAGGTGCGAGTTGAGTTTCACATCCAAAGGATTGATGATTTACCGTTTCACCACCTAAACCCCAAAAAATAAGTTTTCTCAAGCCTATGTCTGTCAAAACTACTTTTGCCTATGTTAAATATTAACTGGAAGTGCATTTTGCATTTCGTTTCTTCTCGCAATTTTCATTTGTTGTGTTTGAGGTGCGAGTTTAGTTTCACGTCCATCGGATCGACGATTTACCTTTTCACCCCCTAAACCCCCAAAACATAGCTTTTTCAAGCCTAAGTATGTCAAAACGTTTTTTTCTCGCATTATATAATAACCAAAAGTCCGTTTTGCATTACATTCATACCCACAATGTCCTTTTGTCTTGTTTGAGGTGCGAGTTAAGTTTCACATCCATCGGAATGATGATTTACCGTTACACCACCTAAACCCCAAAAAATAAGTTTTCTCAAGCCTAAATCTATCAAAACTTGTTTTGTTTAGCATTATTTGATAACCGAAAGTCCATTTTAGATTTTGTTTTTACCCACAATGTTCTTTTGTCATGCTTGAGATGCGAGTTAAGTTTCACGTCCATAGGATTGATGATTTACCGTTTCACCACCTAAACCCCAAAAAATAAGTTTTCTCAAGCCTAAGTATTTTAAAACTACTTTTTCCTGCGTAAAACGATAACCGGAAGTGCATTTTGCATTCCGTTTGTTCCCATAATTTTATTTTGTTGTGTTTGAGGTGCGAGATTAGTTTCACGTCCACCGGATCGACGATTTACCTTTTCACCCCCTAAACCCCCAAAACATAGCTTTTTCAAGCCTAAGTATATCCAAACGTTTTTTCTTGCGTTATTTAATGACCAAAAGTCCGTTTTGCATTTCGTTTATTCCCACAATGTCCTTTTGTCTTGTTTGAGGTGTGAGTTAAGTTTCACATCCATCGGAATGATGATTTACCATTACACCATCTAAACCCAAAAAAGTAAGTTTTCTCAAGCCTAAGTCTGTCAAAACTTGTTTTATTTAGCATTATTTGATAGCCGGAAGTCCATTTTGGATTTTGTTTTTACCCACAATGTTCTTTTGTCATCTTTGAGATGCGAGTTAAGTTTCACGTCCATGGGATTGATTATTTACCGTTTCACCACCTAAACCCCAAAAAATAAGTTTTCTCAAGCCTAAGTCTGTCAAAACTTATTTTATTTAGCATTATTTGATAACCGGAAGTCCGTTTTGGATTTTGTTTTTACCCACAATGTTTCTTTGTCATGTTTGAGGTGCGAGTTAAGTTTTACGTCCATAGGATTGAAGATTTACCGTTTCACCACCTAAACCCCAAAAAATAAGTTTTCTCAAGCCTAAGTATGTCAAAACTAATTTTTCCTGCTTTAAATTATAACCGGAAGTGCATTTTGCATTTTGTTTGTTCTCACAATTTTCTTTTGTTGTGTTTGAGGTGTGAATTAAGTTTCACGACCATCGGATCGACGGTTTACCTTCTCACCCCCCCTAAACCACCAAAACATAGCTTTTTCAAGCCTAAGTATGTCAAAACTTATTTTTCTCGCGTTATTTAATAACCGGATGTCCGTTTTGCATTCTGTTTGTTCCCAAAACTTTTTTTTGGCGTGTTTGAGGTGTGAGTGAGGTTTTACATCCATCAGATTGACGGTTTACCATTTCACCCGCCAAACCCCAAAACTAAATTTTTTCAAGCCTAAGTATGTCCAAAAACAAAATTTGCATTATTTGATAACCGAAAGTCCATTTTGCATTTCATTTGTCCCCACAACATTCTTTTTTTGTGTTTGAGGTGCGAGTTAAGTTTCATGTCTATCGGATAGACGGTTTACCGTTTCACCCCCACTAAACACCAAAAACATAGCTTTTTCAAACCTTAGTATGTCAAAACTAATTGTTCCTACGTTAATTGATAACCAGAAGTACATTTTGCATTCCATTTGTTCCCAAAATTTTCTTTTGTTGTGTTTGAGGTGCGAGTTAAGTTTCACATCCATTGGATCGACGGTTTACCTTTTCACCCCCCCTAAACCTCAAAAACATAGCTTGTTCAAGCCTAAGTATGTCAAAACTTGTTTTTCTCGCGTTATTTAATAACCGGAAGTCCGTTTTGCATTCCGTTTGTTCCCACAACGTTCTTTTGTCATGTTTGAGGTGCAAGTTTATTTTAACATCCATCAAATTGATAATTTACCATTTCACCACCTAAACCCGAAAAAATAGTTTTTTTCAAGCCTAAGTATGTCAAGATTTGTTTTATTTTGCATTATTTGATAACCAGAAGTCTGTTTTGCATTCTGATTGTTCCCATAACTTTCTTTTGTTGTGTTTAAGGTGCGAGTTAAGTTTAACATCCATCGGATAGACAGTTTACAGTTTCACCACACTAGACCCCAAAAATAAAGCTGTTTCAAGCCTAAATAAGTCAAAACGTGTTTTTTCGCGTTATTTGATAATCGTAAGTCTGTTTTGCATTTTGTTTGTTCCCACAAATTTTTTTGGCATGTTTCAGGTGAAAGTTAGGTTTCACGTCCATCAGATTGACGGTTTACTGTTTCACCCCTCAATCCCCAAAAATTAAGTTTTTTCAAGCCTAAGTATGTCAAAAAACAATTTTTGCATTATTTGATAACCAGAAGTCCATTTTGCATTCCGTTTGTTCCCACAACTTTTTTTTGTTGTGTTAGAGATGCGAGTTTAGTTTCACATCCATCGGATCGACAGTTTACCGTTTCACCCCCATAAACCCCAAAAACAAAACCTTTTCAAGCATTAGTCTGTCAAATATAGTTTTTCCTACGTTATTTGATAACCAAAAGTGCATATTGCATTCCGTTTGTTCCCACAATTGTTTTTGTTGTGCTTGAGGTGTGAGTTAAGTTTCACGTCCATAGTATCGACGATTTTGCCTTTTCACCCCCCTAAACCCCAAAAACATAGCTTTTTCAAGCCTAAGTATCTCAAAACTTGTTTTTCTCGCGTTATTTAATAACCGGAAGTCCGTTTTGCATTTCGTTTGTTCCAACAACTTTCTTTAGCCCTGTTTGTGGTGCGAGTTATGTTTAATGTCCATCGGATTGACAGTTTACCTTTTCACCCCCTTGAACCCCAAAAAATAATTTTTTTTCAAGCCTTAATATGCCAAAACTTGTTTTATTTAGCATTATTTGATAACCGGAAGTCTATTTTGTATTTCGATTGTTCCCATAACTTTCTTTTGTCGTGTTTGAGGTACGAGTTATGTTTCACATCCATCAGATAGACAGTTTACAATTTTCACCACACTAAACCCCAAAAACATAGCTTTCTCAAGCCTAAGTAAGTCAAAACCTATTTTTTCGCGTTATTTGATAACCGAAAATCTATTTTGCATTTGGTTTGTTTCCACAACTTTTTTTAGGCGTATTTGAGGTGAGAGTAAGGTTTTACAACCATCAGATTCACGATTTACCGTTTCACCCACCAAACCCCAAAAACTAAGTTTTTTTAAGCCTAAGTATGTCAAAAAACAATTTTTCCATTGTTTGATAACCGGAAGTCCGTTTTGCATTCCGTTTGTTCCCACAACTTTCCTTTGTCGTGTTAGAGGTATGAGTTTAGCTTCACGTCCATCGGATCGATGGTTTACCGTTTCACCCCCACAAGACCCCAAAAACAAATCCTTTTCAAGCCTTAGTTTGTCAAAACTAGTTTTTCACACGTTATTTGATAACTGGAAGTCCATTTTGCATTTTATTTGATCCCACAACTTTCTTTAGGTGTGGTTGAGGTGTTAGTTTGGTCGCATGTCCTTCGGATCGACGGTTTACCTTTTTAACCCCCTAAACCCCAAAACTATAGCTTTTTCAAGCCTGATGTTTTTTTCTCACGTTATTTAATAACCAAAAGTCTGTTTTGCATTTCAATTATACCCACAATGTACTTTTGTCTTGTTTGAGGTGCGAGTTAAGTTTCACGTCCATCGGAATGATGATTTACCGTTTCACCACCTAAACCCTAAAAAATAATTTTCTCAAGCCTAAGTCTGTCAAAACTTGTTTTATTTAGCATTATTTGATAACCGGAAGTTCGTTTTGAATTTTGTTTTTACCCACAATGTTCTTTTGTTAAGTTTGAGGTGAGAGTTAAGTTTCGCGTCCATGGGATTGATGATTTACCGTTTCACCATCTAAACCCAAAAAATAAGATTTCTCAAGCCTAAGTCTATCAAAACTTGTTTTATTTAGCATTATTTGATTACCGTACGTCCGCTTTGGATTTTGTTTTTACCCACAATGTTCTTTTGTCATGTTTGAGGTGCGAGTTAAGTTTCAAATCCATAGGATTGATGATTTACCATTTCACCACCTAAACCCCAAAAAATAAGTTTTCTGAAGCCTATGTATGTCAAAACTACTTTTTCCTACGTTAAATGTTAACCGGAAGTGCATTTTGCATTCCGTTTCTTCCCACAATTTTCTTTTGTTGTGTTTGAGGTGCGAGTTTAGTTTCACGTCCATCGGATCGACGATTTACCTTTTCACCCCCTAAACCCCCAACACATAGCTTTTTCAAGCCTAAGTATGTCAAAACGTTTTTTTCTCGCGTTATATAATAACCAAAAGTCCGTTTTGCATTTCATTCACACCCACAATGTCCTTTTGTCTTGTTTGAGGTACGAGTTAAGTTTCACATCCATCGGAATGATGATTTATCGTTACACCACCTGAACCCCAAAAAATAAGTTTTCTCAAGTCTTAGTTTGTCAAAACTTGTTTTATTTAGCATTAATTGATTATCGGAAGTCCGTTTTAGATTTTGTTTTCACCCACAATGTTCTTTTGTCATGTTTGAGATGCGAGTTAAGTTTCACGTTCATAGGATTGATGATTTACCGTTTCACCACCTAAACCCCAAAAACTAAGTTTTCTCAAGCCTAAGTCTGTCAAAACTTATTTTATTTAGCATAATTTAATAACCGGAAGTCCGTTTTGGATTTTGTATTTACCCACAATGTTCTTTTGTCATGTTTGAGGTGCGAGTTAAGTTTCACGTCCATAGGATTGATGATTTACCGTTTCACAACCTAAACCCCAAAAAATAAGTTTTATCAATCCTAAGTATGTCAAAACTACTTTTTCCTGCATTAAATGATAACCGGAAGTGCATTTTGCATTCCGTTTGTTTCCATAATTTTCTTTTGTTGTATTTGAGGTGCGAGTTTAGTTTCACGTCCATCGGATCGACGATTTACCTCTCACGTTATTTAATAACCGGATGTCCATTTTGAATTCCGTTTGTTCCCAATAAAATTTTTAGGCGTGTTTGAGGTGTGAGTGAGGTTTTACATCCATCAGATTGACGGTTTACCATTTCACCCGCCAACCCCCAAAACTAAGTTTTTTCAAGCCTAAGTATGTCAAAAAATATTTTTTGTATTATTTGATAACCGAAAGTCCATTTTGCATTCCGTTTGTCCCCACCACTTTCTTTTTTTGTGTTTGAGGTGCGAGTTAACTTTCACGTCCATCGGATCGCCGATTTACCGTTTTACCCCCACTAAACACCAAAAACATAGCTTTTTCAAACGTGAGTTTGTAAAAACTAATTTTTCCTACGTTAATTGATAAGCAAAAGTGCATTTTGCATTCATTTGTTCCCAAAAATTTCTTTTATTGTGTTTGAGGTGCGAGTTAAGTTTCACGTCCATCGGATCGACAGTTTACCTTTTCACCCCCATAAACCCCAAGAACATAGCTTGTTCAAGCCTAAGTATGTCAAAACTTGTTTTTCTCGCGTTATTTAATAACCGAAAGTCCGTTTTGCATTCTGTTTGTACCTACAACGTTCTTTTGTCATGTTTGAGGTGCGAGTTAATTTAAACATCCAGCAGATTGTTGATATACCGTTTTACCACCTGAACCCCAAAAAATAAGTTTTCAAGTATGTCAAGATTTGTTTTATTTTGCATTATTTGATAACCAGAAGTCTGTTTTGCATTCTGATTGTTCCCATAACTTTCTTTTGTCACGTTTAAGGTGCGAGTTAAATTTAACATCCATCGGATAGACAATTTATAGTTTCACCACACTAAACCCCAAAAACAAAGCTGTTTCAAGCCTAAATAAGTCAAAACTTGTTTTTTCGTGTTATTTGATAATCAGAAGTTTGTTTTTCATTTTGTTTGTTCCCACAACTTTTTTAGGCATGTTTGAGGTGAGAGTTAGGTTTCACGTCCATCTGATTGACGGCTTACCATTTCACCCCCCAAACCCCAAAAACTAAGTTTTTTCAAGCCTAAGTATGTCAAAAATATTATTTTGCATTATTTGATAACCGAAAGTCCTTTTTGCATTCCGTTTGTTCACACAATTTTATTTTATTGTGTTAGAGATGCGAGTTTAGTTTCACATCCATCGGATCAACGGTTTACCGTTTCACCCCCACTAAACCCCAAAAACAAAGCTTTTTCAAGCATCAGTATGTCAAATATAGTTTTTCCCGCGTTATTTGAAAACCAAAAGTGCATTTTGCATTTTGTTTGTTCCCATAATTTTTTTTTGCTATGTTTGAGGTGTGAGTTAAGTTTCACGTCCAACAGATCGACGGTTTACCTTTTCACCCCCCTAAACCCCAAAAACATAGTTTTTTCAAGCCTAAGTATCTCAAAACTTGTTTTTCTCGCGTTATTTAATAACCGGTAGTCCGTTTTGCATTCCGTTTGTTCCAAAAACTTTCTTTTGCCCTGTTTTTAGCGCGAGTTATGTTTAATGTCCATCGGATTGACGGTTTACCTTTTCACCCCCCTGAACCCCAAAAAATAAATTTTTCAAGCCTTGATATGTCTAAACTTGTTTTATTTAGCATTATTTGATAACCGGAAGTCTGTTTTGCATTTTTATTGTTCCCATGACTTAATTTTGTCGTATTTGAGGTATGAGTTATGTTTCACATCCATCGGATAGACTGTTTACAATTTTCAGCACACTAAACCCCAAAAACATAGCTTTGTCAAGCCTAAGTAAGTCAAAACATATTTTTCGCGTTATTTGATAACCGGAAGTCTATTTTGCATTTTCTTTGTTCCCACAACTTTTTTTAGGCGTGTTTGAGGTGAGAGTAAGTTTTCACAACCATCAGATTGACGGTTTACCATTTCACCCCTAAACCCCAAAAATTAAGTTTTTTTAAGTCTAAGTATGTCAAAAAAAACAAATTTTGCATTGTTTGATAACCGGAAGTGCATTTTGCATTCCGTTTCTTCCCACAACTTTCTTTTGTCATGTTAGAGTTGTGAGTTTAGCTTCATGTCCATCGGATCGACGGTTTACTGTTTCAACCCTACTAGACCCCAAAATAAAGCTTTTTCAAGCCTTAGTATGTCTAAAATAGTTTTTCCCACGTTATTTAATAACTGGAAGTCCGTTTTGCATTTTATTTGATCCCACAAATTTATTTAGGTATGGGTGGAGTGTCAGTTCGGTCGCATGTCCATCGGATCGACGGTTTACCATTTTACCCCCCTAAACCCCAAAACCATAGCCTTTTCAAGCCTAAGTTTGTCAAAATGATTTTTTCTCGCATTATTTAATAACCAAAAGTCCATTTTGCATTTAGTTTATACCCACAATGTCCTTTTGTCTTGTTTGAGGTATGATTTAAGTTTCTCGTCCATCGGAATGATGATTTACCGTTTCACCACCTAAACCCCAAAAAATAAGTTTTCTCAAGCCTAAGTCTGTCAAAACTTGATTTATTTAGCATAATTTGATAACCAGAAGTCCGTTTTGGATTTTGTTTGTTCCCACAATGTTATTTTGTCATGTTTGAGGTGCGAGTTAAGTTTCACATCCATAGGAATGATGATTTACTGTTTCACCACCTAAACCTCAAAAAATAAGTTTTCTCAAGCCTATGTATGTCAAAACTACTTTTCCCGCATTAATTGATAACCGCAAGTGCATTTTGCATTCCGTTTGTTCCCACAATTTTCTTTTGTTGTGTTTGAGGTGCGAGTTAAGTTTCACGTGCATCGGATCGGCGGTTTACCTTCTCACCCCCATAAACCCCCAAAACATAGCTTTTTAAAGCCTAAGTATGTCAAAATTTGTCTTTCTCGCGTTATTTAATAACCGGATGTCAATTTTGCATTCCGTTTGTTCCCAAAACTTTTTTTAGTTGTGTTTGAGGTGTGACTGAAGTTTCACATCCATCAGATTGACGATTTACCATTTCACCCGTCAAACCCCAAAACTAAGTTTTTTCAAGCCTAAGTGTGTCAAAAAAACAATTTTTGCATTATTTGATAACCGAAAGTCCATTTTGCATTCCGTTTGTCCCCATAACTTTCTTTTTTCATGTTTGAGTTGCAAGTTAAGTTTCACGTCCATCGGATCGACGGTTTAATGTTTCACCCCCACTAAACACCAAAAACATAGCTTTTTCAAGCCTGAGTATGTCAAAACTAGTTTTTCCTACGTTAATTGACAACCAGAAGTGCATTTTGCATTCCATTTGTTCCAAAAAATTTCTTTTGCTGTGTTTGAGGTGTGATTTAAGTTTCACGTCCATCGGATTGACGGTTTACCTTTTAAACCCCCTAAACTCCAAAAACATAGCTTGTTCAAGCCTAAGTATGTCAAAACTTGTTTTTCTTTCGTTATTTAATAACCGGAAGTCTTCTTTGCATTCTGTTTGTTCTGAAAACTTTTTTTAGCCCTGTTTGTGGTGTGAGTTATGTTTAATGTCCATCGGATTGACGGTTTACCATTTCACCACATTGAACCCCAAAAAATAAGTTTTTTCAAGCCTTAATATGTAAAAACTTGTTTTATTTAGCATTATTTGATAAACTGTCAGCCCCCGAAGTACCAAAAATAGGGAAAAATAATTTTCCTTTATGGGTTCGTAGACACGTGACTGGTTGTGAGTGTCACCTGATTGTCCAAACATGCTTATAACAATAATGTGATATGGGAAAGTGACTAAGTTCAGCGGAAACAGAAATTTAAAACATCCAAGTCTTACACCAGTAGTATATTACAGGCCAAAAAGATATCCAAAAGATGCATATTACAAGACCAGCTAAACTATTACATCACTAACATAATAATCACAGAACTATAACAAAAGAAAAGCTCCAAAGTCTTCAGCTGGCGAAACCGTAGCCTTCCTCGTAGTAATCTTCACTAGTATAGTCTTCAGTAGTAAAGTCAGCATCTTGATAGCAGTCGGCTCCGTCTGGACCTGCAAAGGCTGGACGTGGAAGGTCCAGCGGCATGAAAAGCCGTTAGCGGTTAAGCTAAGTGAGGGTCCCCTTAAGGTTACCACCACTTAAGGTAAGTTATTCTTCATCTCTTCTTATTTCTCGAAACCATATCTCGTTCATCATTTCTTATTCTCAATACTATGTCTTGTTCGTCTTTTCTTATTCTCAACATCATGCATATTTAAACCCAATCATTCCTTTTGAAACTTAACCCAAAACTGAACTGACCAATGGCATTGACTGAAAGAAGACTTAACTCCAAACGCATTTACTGGTCAAGAAAGAACAACACTCAACAATGAATAGTTAACTGTCGCCCAAATGGCACTCAAACTGTCGCCCAAATGGCATTCAAACTATCGCCCAACTGGCATTCAAACTGTCGCCCAAATGGCATAAGTGTGCGGGACATTAACAATCTCTTGGTCGAACACGTCATGCCGATCCTCAGGTTGCCCGCACGTTACCGAACATGTCATGCCGATCCTCAGACCAAGGGTACGGGAAATTAAAAATCACTTGGACGAACACGTCATGCCGATCCTTAGGTAACCCGTACGTAACCGAACACGTCATGTTGATCCTCAGTCCAAGGGTGCGGAAAAATAATCAACCACTTGATCGAACACGTCACGACGATCCTCAGGTCTTCTGCACTTGACCGAACACGTCATGGCGATCCTCAGATCAAGGAACAAAATATAACTCACCAATCGACTCCATGGAATAATCGAGAGACCAATTTTGCAAGAATTATCCAAACATGACACAAAAGTTCACGAATCGACTTTGACCAATAGACACACGACTAGAAATGAGGCCCAATGTCCCTTATTCGCATTAAATCTGTTATCGAAGGTTTTATCGTTATTTTACGTGTTCGTACGTTTCGTAGTTTATTTCGTTAATATCATCCATTTATAACCGTTAATATTTTGCTATACGTCCGACATTCCGTTTTCCTCTCAATATACTTATGATGGAAACTTTTCCGATCATTTATCAACGCAATAATCGTGCCATACAATATACTTATAGTTTGGGTATGAACTTTCCAATGGTCATTAAACTATATTCACGTAGCTTATGGATTTATAATCATGGATTTAATAACAATAAAACATATAGATAAAACCCATAACATACTCATCTACGCGATAGTACTACCATAGCACAAAATTTTTATAATAACACAGGTATTGGAAAACTAGCATCAACAATCAACACCATGCATAAACGAAACATTATACAAAAAAAAGCTGTATAATCTGCTAAGATACATTTTCACTGTGTTGACTGAATTAACATGATTTATTTGGGCATGATAAATTGCTTTGTAGATCAAACTCAAAACTAAAACATTATAGATAATAGGAATATCTTCATGTACAAAAAAGATCTATCTTCAATTACATTTTTGAGCTACTCAAACTATTTATTTTACAAGACATTTCTTATATCTCGGACTGTTTTGTCCCAGATTTATAGTACTGCATTGTATGTGAATTTCACCTATGAAGGATGGGTTTTAGACTGAGCTATAGAAGGGTCATTTGTAGATAAATGAGTTAGCTTTTACCACAAAAAAAAACTAGCTTAATTTGGATTTTTGAGCTACACAAAACATTCATTTTACTAAACTATGTTCTGCTGAAAGTTTCAGTTTCTCAGATTTATAACACTGCGTTGTACATGCATTTCACCCATGAAGGAGTGATTTCTAGACTGAGCTATAGAAGAGTTAATTGTAGATATATGAGTTATCTTGTACCACAAAAAAATCTAGCTTAATTCCGATTTTTGAGCTCCTCAAAACATCCATTTTACTAAACTGCATTCTGCTGGAAGTTTCTATTTTCCCAGGTTTATAACACTGCGTTGTACATGCATTGCACCCATGAAGGAGTGATTTCTAGACTGAGCTATAGAATAGTTATTTGTAGATATATGAGTTAGATTTTACCACAAAAAAACCTAGCTTAATTCGGATTTTTGAGCTGCACAAAACATTCATTTTACTAAACTATGTTCTGCTGAGAGTTTCAGTTTCTCAGATTTATGGATTTGTCTTGCATGTCATAAAAACTTCAACACAATAACATCAAACTTCTACTAAACATTATTATATATTATATGGGTTCTAAATTGAGTTAGATTACTCACAATTACTCACCAAAGCTTGAAATTGAGCTTGGATGTTGTTTTTGAGCTTAATAGAGCTTGAACTTTAAACTTCAAGGATGAACTCCTTCTTCTTCTTAACTTCTTGACTTTTCTTACTTCTAGGAATCTTCTTGGACTTCTAGGACTTATAATCACAGCTCCTAAGTCCCCATGGTGATGTGGATGTAAGTATATGAGTGTGTATATGAAGGTGCTCACAAGGAAATGGAGGATCAACTCTTGATTTTTCTCCTAACTTCTCTTTTATCTCTCTATGTATCTCTAACCTCCTACCCTTCTCTCCATGTGCAGATTTTTTCAAAGAAAATGAAATGCATGAGTATATGCATGGTTATATAGAGATGGTGGAGGGGGAGGTGTCTTCATGCATGTTTGCATGTGCACATGCAATGACAAGTTTCCCACATGTGGACAAGTGTCACATAGGGTGGTGACACATGTCAATGGGGTTGCATGTAGCTTCCATGTGGCCGGCCATGTGGAGCCCACCTCGGGTTTTGTGCCACTTCCTCGATTTGTGTGCACAAGTTCCTCGGTATACGTGTCGGTCTCGATTTACGTGCAACTGAGTATTATTTCTAATATCCGGGTCTGGGTACGGGACTAAGTTAAATCTTATTACGGCTGAGTCGGTACAGTTACTACCGTCCATACTGTCAGATAATTAAAATAATAATATAATAATATAGTCGGTCCAATACAGAAATTCAAAAAACTGATATTATCAATGAAAAATATTTACAAGTGTTATATAACCGGAAGTCTGTTTTGCATTTCAATTGTTCCCATAACTTTCTTTTCTCATATTTGAGGTACAAGTTATGTTTCACATCCATCAGATAGACAGTTTATAGTTTCACCACACTAAACCCCAAAAACATAGCTTTTTCAACCCTAAGTAAGTCAAAACCTTTTTTTTCGGGTTATTTGATAACCGGAAGTCTGTTTACATTTTGTTTGTTCCCACAACTTTTTTAGGCATGTTTGAGGTGCGAGTTAGGTTTCACACCCATCAGATTGAACGGTTTACTCTTTCACCCCCCAAACCCCAAAAACTAAGTTTTTTCAAGCCTAAGTATGTCAAAAAACAATTTTTGCATTGTTTGATAACTGGAAGTCCATTTTGGATTCCATTTGTTTCCACAACTTTCTTTTATCGTGTTAGAGCCACAAGTTTAGCTTCAAGTTCATCGGATCGACGATTTACTGTTTCACCCCCACTAGACCCCAAAAACAACGCTTTTTCAAGCCTTAGTATGTCAAAACTAGTTTTTCCAGCATTATTTGATGAATGGAAGTCTATTTTGCATTTTGTTTTTTTCCCACAACTTTCTTTAGGTGAGGTTGAGGTGTCAGTTCGGTCGAATGTCCATCGGATCGACGGTTTACCTTCCAACCCCCCTAAACCCCAAAACCATAGCTTTTTTAAGCCTAAGTATGTCAAAACGTTTTTTTCTCCCGTTGTTTAATAACCAAAGGTCTGTTTTGCATTCCGTTTAT
Organism: Hydrangea macrophylla; assembly: GCA_033977485.1. Taxonomy (NCBI): domain Eukaryota; kingdom Viridiplantae; phylum Streptophyta; class Magnoliopsida; order Cornales; family Hydrangeaceae; genus Hydrangea; species Hydrangea macrophylla. The sequence goes on from CM066995.1 coordinate 36,875,129, forward strand.
ACCCGCAATTTCCTTTTGTCTTGTTTGAGGTGCGAGTTAAGTTTCACGTCCATCGGAATGATGATTCACCGTTTCGCCACTTAAACCCCAAAAAATAAGTTTTCTCAAGCCTAAGTCTGTCAAAACTTGTTTTATTTAGCATTATTTGACAACCGGAAGTTCGTTTTGGATTTTTTTTTTTTTTTTTTTACCATAATGTTCTTTTGTCATGTTTGAGGCTCGAGTTAAGTTTCACGTCCATAGGAATGATGATTTACCGTTTAACCACCTAAACCCCAAAAAATAAGTTTTCTCAAGCCTAAGTATGTCAAAACTAGTTTTTTCAGCGTTAATTGATAACCGGAAGTGCATTATGCATTCCGTTTGTTCCCACAATTTTCTTTTGTTGTGTTTGAGGTGCGAGTTAAGTTTCACGTCCATCGAATCGACGGTTTACCGTTTCACCCCCACTAAACACCAAAAACATAACTTTTTCAAGCCTTAGTATGTCAAAACTAGTTTTTTCCACGTTATTTGATAACCAGAAGTGCATTTTGCATTCCGTTTATTCCCACAATTTCCTTTTAATGTGTTTGAGGTGCGAGTTAAGTTTCACGTCCATCGGATCGACGGTTTACCTTTTCACCACCCCAAACCCCAAAAACATAGCTTTTTCAAGACTAAGTATGTCAAGTTTTTCTCGCATTATTTAATAACCGGAAGTCCATTGTGCATTCTGCTTGTTCCCACATCGTTCTTTTGTCATGTTTGAGGTGCGAGTTAATTTTGACATCCATCAGATTGATGATATACCGTTTCACCACCTGAACCCCAAAAAATAAGTATTTTCAAGCCTAAGTATGTCAAGATTTATTTTATTTAGCATTATTTGATAACCGGAAGTCCGTTTTGGATTTTATTTTTACCCACAATGTTCTTTTGTTATGTTTGAGGTGAGAGTTAAGTTTCACGTCCATAGGATTGATGATTTACTGTTTCACCACCTAAACCCCAAAAAATAAGTTTTCTCAAGCCTAAGTCTGTCAAAACTTGTTTTATTTAGCATTATTTGATAACCGGAAGTCCGTTTTGGATTTTGCTTTTACCCACAATGTTCTTTTGTCATGTTTGAGGTGCGAGTTAAGTTTCACGTCCATAGGATTGATGATTTACCGTTTTACCACCTAAACCCCAAAAATAAGTTTTCTCAATCCTAAGTATGTCAAAACTACTTTTTCCTGCGTTAAATGATAACTGGAAGTCTATTTTGCATTTCGATTGTTCCTATAACTTTTTTTCTAATGTTTGAGGTGCGAGTTAAGTTTCACATCCATCGGATCGACGGTTTACCTTCTCACCCCCCTACATCCCCAAAATATAGCTTTTTCAAGCCTAAGTATGTCAAAACTTGTTGTTCTCGCATTATTTAATAACCGGATGTCCGTTTTGCATTCCGTTTGTTCCCAAAACCTTTTTTAGGCGTGTTTGAGGTGTGAGTGAGGTTTCACATCCATCAGATTGACGGTTTACCATTTCACCCGCCAAACCCCAAAACTAAGTTTTTTCAAGCCTAAGTATGTCAAAAAATAATTTTTGCATTATTTGATAACTGAAAGTCCATTTTGAATTCCATTTGTCCCCACAACTTTCTTTTTTTGTGTTTGAGATGCGAGTTAAGTTTCACGTCCATCGGATCGACGGTTTACCGTTTCACCCCCACTAAACACCAAAAACATAGTTTTTCCAAACCTAAGTATGTCAAAATTAGTTTTTCCTACGTTAATTGATAACCAGAAATGCATTTTGCATTCCATTTGTTCCTAAAATTTTCTTTTGTTGTGTTTGAGATGCGAGTTAAGTTTCACATCCATCGGATTGACGATTTACCTTTTCACCCCCTAAACCCGAAAAACATAGCTTGTTCAAGCCTAAGTATATCAAAACTTGTTTTTCTCAAGTTATTTAATAATCGGAAGTCCGTTTTGCATTCTGTTTGTTCTTAAAACTTTATTTAGCCTTGTTTGTGGTGTGAGTTATGTTTAATGTCCATCGGATTGACGGTTTACCATTTCACCACCCTAAACCCCAAAAAATAAGTTTTTTCAAGCCTTAATATGTAAAAACTTGTTTTATTTAACATTAATTGATAACTGGAAGTCTGTTTTGCATTTCGATTGTTCTTATACCTTTCTTTTCTCATGTTTGAGGGACAAGTTATGTTTCACATCCATTTTGCATTTTATTTGATCCCATAACTTTCTTTAGGTGTGGGTGGGGTGTCAGTTCAGTCGCATGTCCATCGGATCGACGGTTTACCTTTTCACCCCCCCCTAAACCCCAAAACCATAGCTTTTTCAAGCCTGTGTTTGTCAAAACATTTTTTTCACGCATTATTTAATAACCAAAAGTCCGTTTTGCATTCCGTTTATACCCACAATGTCCTTTTGTCTTATTTGAGGTGCGAGTTAAGTTTCACGTCCATCGGAATGATGATTTACCATTTAACCACCTAAACCCCAAAAAATAAGTTTTCTCAAGCCTAAGTCTGTCAAAACTTGTTTTATTTAGCATTATTTGATAACCGGAAGTCCATTTTGGATTTTGTTTGTTCCCATAATGTTCTTTCGTCATGTTTGAGGTGCGAGTTAATTTTCACGTCCATAGGAATGATGATTTACCGTTTCACCACCTAAACCCCAAAAAATAAGTTTTCTTAAGCCTAAGTATGTCAAAACTACTTTTTCCCACGTTAATTGATAACCGCAAGTGCATTTTGCATTCCGTTTGTTCCCACAATTTTATTTTTTGTGTTTGAGGTGCGAGTTAAGTTTCACATCCATCGGATCGACGGTTTACCATCTCACCCCCCTAAACCCCTAAAACATAGCTTTTTCAAGCCAAAGTAAGTCAAAACTTGTTTTTCTCGCGTTATTTAATAACCGGATGTCCGTTTTGCATTCCGTTCATTCCCAAAATATTTTTTTAGGCGTGTTTGAGGTGTGAGTGAAGTTTTACATGCATCAGATTGACGGTTTACCATTTCACCCGCCAAACCCCAAAACTAAGTTTTTCAAGCTTAAGCATGTCAAAAAAACAATTTTTGCATTATTTGATAACCAAAAGTCCATTATGCATTCCGTATGTCCCCACAACTTTGTTTTTTCGTGTTTGAGGTGCGAGTTAAGTTTCACGTCCATCGGATCGACGGTTTACCGTTTCACCCCCACTAAGCACCAAAAACATAGCTTTTTCAAGCCTGAGTATGTCAAAACTAGTTTTTCCTACGTTAATTGATAACCAAAAGTGCATTTTACATTCCATTTGTTCCCAAAATTTTCTTTTTTTGTGTCTGAGGTGCGAGTTAAGTTTCACGTCCATCGGATCGACGGTTTACCTTTTCACCTCCCTAAACCCCAAAAACATAGCTTGTTCAAGCCTAAGTATGTCAAAACTTGTTTTTTCTCGCGTTATTTAATAACCGGAAGTCCATTTTGCATTCGATTTGTTCTAAAAACTTTATTTAGCCTTGGTTGTGGTATGATTTATGTTTAATGTCCATCGGATTGACGGTTTACCATTTCACCACCCTAAACCCCAAAAAATAAGTTTTTTCAAGCCTTAATATGTAAAAACTTGTTTTATTTAGCATAATTTGATAACTGGAAGTCTGTTTTACATTTTGATTGTTCCTATAACTTTCTTTTCTCATGTTTGAGGGACGAGTTATGTTTCACATCCATCAGATAGACAGTTTATAGTTTCACCACACTAAACCCCAAAAACATAGCTCTTTCAAGCCTAAGTAAGTCAAAACCTATTTTTTCGGGTTATTTGATAACCGAAAGTCTTTTTGCATTTCATTTGTTTCCAGAACTTTTTTAGGCATGTTTGAGGTGAGTGTTAGGTTTCACAACCATCAGATTGACAGTTTACTGTTTCACCCCCCAAATCCCAAAAACTAAGTTTTTTCAAGCATAAGTATGTCAAAAAACAATTTTTGCATTGTATGATAACTGGAAGTCCATTTTGGATTCCATTTGTTTCCACAACTTTCTTTTGTTGTGTTAGAGGTGCGAGTTTAGCTTCAAGTTCATCAGATCGACGGTTTACCGTTTCACCCCTACTAGACCCCAAAAACAATGCTTTTTCAAGCCTTAGTATGTCAAAACTAGTTTTTCCCGCATTATTTGATAATTGGAAGTTTATTTTGCATTTTATTTGTTCCCACAACTTTCTTTAGGTGTGGTTGAGGTGTTAGTTTGGTCGCATATCCATCGGATCGACGGTTTACCTTTTCACCCCCCCTAAACCCCAAAACCATAGCTTTTTCAAGCCTAAGTATGTCCAAACGTTTTTTCTAACGTTGTATAATAACCAAAATTCCGTTTTGCATTCTGTTTATACCAACAATGTTCTCTTGTCATGTTTGAGATGCGAGTTAAGTTTCACATCCATCGGAATGATGATTCACCGTTTCACCACCTAAACCCCAAAAAATAATTTTTCTCAAGCCTAAGTCTGTCAAAACTTGTTTTATTTAGTATTATTTGATAACCGGACGTCCGTTTTAGATTTTTTTTACCCACAATATTCTTTTGTCATGTTTGAGGTGCGAGTTAAGTTTCACGTCCATAGGATTGATGATTTACCATTTCACCTCCCAAACCCCAAAAAATAAGTTTTCTCAAGCCTAAGTGTGTAAAAACTAGTTTTTCCCGCGTTAATTGATAACAGGAAGTGCATTATGCATTCTGTTTGTTCCCACAATTTTCTTTTGTTGTGTTTGAGGTGCGAGTTAAGTTTCACGTCCATCGGATTGACAGTTTACCTTTTCACCCACCTAAACCCCCAAAATACAGTTGTTTGAAGCCTAAGTATGTCAAAACTTATTTTTCTCGCGTTATTTAATAACCGGATGTCCGTTTTGCATTCCATTTGTTCCAAAAACCTTTTTTAGGCGTGTTTAAGGTGTGAGTGAGGTTTCACATCCATCAGATTGACAGTTTACCGTTTCACCACCCAAATCCCAAAACTAAGTTTTTTCAAGCCTAAGCATGTCAAAAAATAATTTTTGCATTCCGTTTGTCCCCACAACTTTCTTTTGCCGTGTTTGAGGTACGAGTTAAGTTTCACGTCCATCGAATCGATAGTTTACCATTTCACCCCCACTAAACACCAAAAACGTGGCTTTTTCAAGCCTTAGTATGTCAAAACTTGTTTTTTCGACATTAATTGATAACCAGAAGTACATTTTGCATTACATTTCTTCCCAAAATTTTCTTTTGATGTGTTTGAGGTGCGAGTTAAGTTTCACGTCCATCGGATCGACGGTTTACCCTAAACCCCCAAAATATAGCTTGTTCAAGCCTAAGTATGTCAAAACTTGTTTTTCTCGCATTTTTTAATAACTGGAAGTCCGTTTTGCATTCCGTGTGTTCTGAAAACTTTCTATAGCCCTGATTGTGTTGTGAGTTATGTTTAATGTCCATCGGATTGACGGTTTACCATTTCACCATCCTGAACCCCAAAAAATAATTTTTTTCAAGCCTTAATATGTAAAAACTTGTTTTATTTAGCATTATTTGATAACCGGAAGTCTATTTTGCATTTTGATTGTTTCCATAACTTTCTTTTGTCGTGTTTGAGGTACGAGTTATGTTTCACATCCATCGGACAGATAGTTTATAGTTTCACCACACTAAACACCAAAAACATAGCTTTTTCACCGGAAGTCTGTTTGTATTTTTTTTATTCCTACAACTTTTTTAGGCGTGTTTGGGGTGAGAGTTAGGTTTCAGAACCATCAGATTGACGGTTTACCGTTTCACCCCCCAAACCCCAAAAGCAAAGTTTTTTCAAGCCTAAGTATGTCAAAAAAACAATTTTTGCTTTGTTTGATAACCGGAAGTCCATTTTGGATTCCGTTTGTTTCCACAACATTCTTTTGTCGTGTTAGAGGTGCAAGTTTAGCTTCAAGCTCATCGGATCGACGGTTTCCCGTTTCACCCTCACTAGACCCCAAAAACAAAGCTTTTTCAAGCCTTAGTATGTCAAAACTAGTTTTTCCCGCATTATTTGACAACTAGAAGTCAATTTTGCATTTTATTTGTTCCCACAACTTTCTTTAGGTATGGTTGAGGTGTCTGTTCGGTCACATGTCCATCGGATCGACGGTTTACATTTTCACCCCCCTAATTCCCAAAACCATAGCTTTTTCAAGCCTAAGTATGTCCAAATGTTTTTTCCTCGCGTTATTTAATAACCAAAAGTTCGTATTGCATTTCGTTTTTACCCACAATGTTCTCTTGTCATGTTTGAGGTGCGAGTTAAGTTTGACGTCCAACGGAATGATGATTTACCGTTACACCACCTAAACCCCAAAAAATAATTTTTCTCAAGCCTAAGTCTGTCGAAACTTGTTTTATTTAGCATTATTTGATAACCGGAAGTCCGTTTTGGATTTTTCTTTTACCCACAATGTTCTTTGGTCGTGTTTGAGGTACGAGTTAAGTTTCACGTCCATAGGATTGATGATTTACCGTTTCACCACCTAAACCCCAAAAAATAAGTTTTCTCAAGCCCAAGTATGTCAAAACTAGTTTTTCCCACATTAATTGATAACCGAAAGTGCATTATGCATTCCATTTTTTCCCAAAATTTTATTTTGTTGTGTTTGAGGTGCGAGTTATGTTTCACATTTATCGGATCGGAGGTTTACCTTTTCACCCACATGAACCCCCAAAATTTAGCTTTTTGAAGCGTAAGTATGTCAAACTTGTTTTTCTCGCGTTATTTAATAACCGGATGTCTGTTTTGCATTCCGTTAGTTCCCAAAATGTTTTTTAGGAGTGTTTGAGGTGTGAGTGAGGTTTCACATCCATCAGATTGACAGTTTACCATTTCACCACCCAAACCCCAAAATTAAGTATTTTCAAGCCTAAGTATGTTAAAAAATCAAATTTTGCATTATTTGATAACCAGAAGTCCATTTTGCATTCCGTTTGTCCCCACAACTTTCTTTTGTCGTGTTTTAGGTGCGAGTTAAGTTTCATGTCCATCGGATCAACGGTTTACCATTTCACCCCCACTAAACACCAAGAACATAGCTTTTCCAAGCCTTACTATGTCAAAACTAGTTTTTCCGACGTTAATTGATGACCAGAAGTGCATTTTGCATTCCATTTGTTCTCAAAATTTTCTTTTGTTGTGTTTGAGGTGCGAGTTAAGTTTCACGTCCATCGGATCGACGGTTTACCTTTTCACCCCCCTAAACCCCAAAAACATAGCTTTTTCAAGCCTAAGTATGTCAAAACTTCTTTTTATAGCGTTATTTTATAACCGAAAGTCCGTTTTGCATTCTGTTTGTTCCGAAAATTTTCTTTAGCCCTGTTTGTGGTGCGAGTTATGTTTAATGTCGGATTGACGGTTTACCTTTTCACTCCCCTAAACCCCAAAAAATAAGTTTTTTCAAGCCTTAATATGTAAAAACTTATTTTATTTAGCATTATTTGATAACCGAAAGTTTGTTTTGCATTTCGATTGTTCTCATAACATTCGTTTGTCGTGTTTAAGGTACGAGTTATGTTTCACATCCATCGGATAGACAGTTTACAGTTTAACCACACTAAACCACAAAAACATAGTTTTTCAAGCCTAAGTCAAAAACAATTTTTTCGCGTTATTTGATAACCGGAAGTCTGTTTTGCATTTTGTTTGTTCCCACAACATTTTTTAGGTATGTTTGAGGTGAGAATTAGGTTTCACAACAATCAGATTGACGGTTTACTATTTCACCCCCTAAACCCGAAAAACTAAGTTTTTTCAAGCCTAAGTATGTCAAAAAACAATTTGTGCATTGTTTGATAACCGGAAGTCCATTTTGCATTCCGTTTGTTCCCACAACTTTCCTTTGTTGTGTTAGAGGTGTGAGTTTAGCTTTACGTCCATCGGATCAATGGTTTACTGTTTCACCCCTACAAGACCCCAAAAACAAAGCTTTTTCAAGCCTTAGTTTGTCAATACTAGTTTTTCCCGCGTTATTTGATAACTGGAAGTCCATTTTGCATTTTATTTGATCCTACAACTTTCTTTAGGTGTGGTTGAGGTGTCAGTTCGGTCGCATGTCCATCGGATCGACGGTTTACCTTTTCACCCCCCTAAACCCCAAAACCATAGCTTTTTCAAGCCTAAGTATGTCAAAATGTTTTTTTCTCGCATTATTTCATAACCAAAAGTCCGTTTTGCATTCCGTTTATACTAACAATGTTCTCTTGTCATGTTTGAGGTGCGAGTTAAGTTTCACGTCCATCGGAATGATGATTTACCGTTTCACCACCTAAACCCAAAAAAATAAGTTTTCTCAAGCCTAAGTCTGTCAAAACTTGTTTTATTTAGCATTATTTGATAACCAGAAGTCCATTTTGGATTTGGTTTTTATCCACTATGTTCTTTTTTCATGTTTGAGGTACGATTTAAGTTTCACATCCATAGCATTGATGATTTACCATTTCACCACCTAAACCCCAAAAAATAAGTTTTCTCAAGCCTAAGTATGTCAAAACTAGTTTTTCCCGCGTTATGTGATAACCGAAAGTGCATTATGCATTCTGTTTTTTCCCAAGATTTTCTTTTGTTGTGTTTGAGGTGCGAGTTAAGTTTCACGTCCATCGGATCGGAGGTTTACCTTTTCACCCACCTGAACCCCCAAAATATAGCTTTTTGAAGCATAAGTGTGTCAAACCTGTTTTTCTCGCGTTATTTAATAACCGGATGTCTATTTTGCATTCCGTTAGTTCCCAAAACTTTTTTTAGGCGTGTTTGAGGTGTGAGTGAGGTTTCACATCCATCAGATTGATAGTTTACCATTTCACCACCCAAACCCCAAAACTAAGTATTTTCAAACCTAAGTATGTCAAAAAACAATTTTTGCATTATTTGATAACCAGAAGTCCATTTTGCATTCTGTTTGTCCCCACAACTTTCTTTTGTTGTGTTTTAGATGCGAGTTATGTTTCACGTCCATCGGATCAACGGTTTACCGTTTCACCCCCACTAAACACCAAGAACATTGCTTTTTCAAGCCTTAGTATGTCAAAACTGTTTTTCTGACGTTAATTGATGACCAGAAGTGCATTTTGCATTCCATTTATTGCCAAAAAAAATTTTGTTGTGTTTGAGGTGCGAGTTAAGTTTCACGTCCATCGGATTGACGGTTTACCTTTTCACCCCCATAAACTCCAAAAACATAGCTTTTTCAAGCCTAAGTATGTCAAAACTTCTTTTTATAGCGTTATTTTATAACCGGATGTCCGTTTTGCATTCCGTTTGTTCCGAAAAATTTCTTTAGCTCTTTTTGTGGTGCGAGTTATGTTTAATGTCCATCGAATTGACGGTTTACCTTTTCACCCCCCTAAACCCCAAAAAATAAGTTTTTTCAAGCCTTAATATGTAAAAAGTTGTTTTATTTAGCATTATTTGATAACCGAAATTCTGTTTTGCATTTGATTGTTCCCATAACTTTTGTTTGTCGTGTTTGAGGTACAAGTTATGTTTCACATCCATCGGATAGACAGTTTACAGTTTAACCACATTAAACCACAAAAACATAGTTTTTCAAGCTTAAGTCAAAAACTGTTTTTTCACGTTATTTGATAACCGGAAGTCTATTTTGCATTTCGTTTGTTCGCACAACTTTTTTTAGGTATGTTTGAGGTGTGAATTAGGTTTCACAACCATCAGATTGACGGTTTACTGTTTCACCCCCCAAACCCTAAAAACTAAGTTTTTTCAAGCATACACTACACCATTTGACCACTTTTGTAACACAAATGATTTTGGTTTTCTAACGGTAATTTACCGTTGCTAATTTCTAACGGTAAATTGCCGTTAGAAAAGAACAAAATGTGTTAGTAATATTTAACAAGAGGTATTTTAAATTTTGTAACGATTGTAAAAAAGAATAGTAACGGAAAATTACCATTACAAATTTTGGGTAAAATAAATAAAAAAATAACAAAAATAATAAAAGGGGTAAAATATTTAGGCGGAAAATAAAGGGGGGAAAATATCTCTTTTGTTGAGCGGGAGAACAGAAAGAAAAAAGGGGAGGAGAAGAGAGAGAGAGAGGGAGAGAGAGAGAGAGAGAGAAAGGGGAGGAGAACAACGGGAGACTCCATTCGTCGCTATCATCCACCACCACTCCACTGCCGGCGCCGTCCATCACCACTCCACCCCCGCCACTCACCACTACTCCAAGCTTCAATCGCCATCTATCTGTAGCAGATCAGGTTAGCGCGTGCACACACACACACACACACACACTCTCTCTCTCTCTCTCTCACATAAACACCCAGAATAGATTTGTACCAGATATGTTTCACTCACACACACATACACTGACACACACACACACATACACACACACACAAAGAGAGATCAGATCTATACCAGATCTCTCTCTCTCTCTCTCTCTCTCTCTCTCTCTCTCTCTGTCTCTCTCTCTCTCTGCGCACATGTGTGTTTGATTGGGGGTTTCAGATTCAAGGTTGGGGTCTCTCCCGTTTTCTCTTAATTTGTTCTTAGCATGGTTCATTCGGTAATGGGTTGTTTCATTTGTATTGCCGGAGATAAGGTATGGTCTCATTATAGAGTGTAATTTTAGAACAAATTTCTTGACTTTCTTTTAACTTTATCTTCACAATTACATAGGGATTGTAGTCAATGTAGAGCAAAATAGCTAATGATAGAAACTTTAGGGGCTATAATATGGTTTTGGCTTCTTGTTTCTAGTTCCTGAGAGTAACTTTTTTTTTAATTCTCTTTTCCATTTTCTGTTTGAATTACAGGAGCTTGATCCACCTCCTTGGCTTAACAGAATGACAGAAATCGGATATCCACCAGGATATCTAGGTAATTGAATTTGTTAGTTAAATTTTCAGTAGCCAACATAATGTATTGTCCAAACATATCTGCTAATGCTAATTCTTGGTTTTGGAGTCCCACTTTTTAGATTGTGGAAATACACATGCTACATTTAGCACACAAATCTTTACATTGCCACTGATTTTATACATATGTCTATGTGTACACAGACTTGAATGGTGGCAGTGAATGCATGTGGCATTTACATTCATGTGAAAATGAATTGGGTCCATACAAAATAATTAGTGGGTCCATCTTTTTATTTTGAATTTGAAATGCTATGTATTTACATGGTCACTGTTGGTCAAGTTTAAAGAAGCAAAGTTGCTGCTTGGGTATGGAAACTCCATACACTTGAAGTGTGTTTACCAAATTCGGATTCCATGAATCCATTTCTAGAAGGAATCCTTGATTCCTTTACTCAAACTTGAAGGGTCTTCCAAAGACCTTGAAAAGTTGGGTATTATTTTAATTAAATTAATAGTCTACTTCATGTGTCATATGTGTTTAATTATACACATGATACACATATTTTTGTGACTCACCAAACCCAAACTGGATTCATTCATAGAATTCCATAAAGAAAAATTTGATTCCTTGAGTCCACTATGTTAAGGAATTCTAAATTCCATAAAAAAAAATTGGATTCCATGAATCCACCACTTTTTGGAATCCTTGATTCTGTTTAAAATAAACGAGTTGTTACTACAACTTGGTCCATAGTGTATTAATAAAAATTGAGTATTCATTGCTATCACTTAAAAGGTCTTCCAAAGACTACATTTTCAATGGTCTTCCAAAAACCACATTTCAATGGTCTTCCAAAGACTACTAAAAAAAATGTAGATGGCTTTAAACCACAATTAAAATGAAAAAATGAATTTGGGGATAATTTAGACCAAAATCTAATTTATTCCTCAATATGTATTTAAACAAACGAGTCCTTGACTCGTAAATTTACGTTCTTCTTGAACTACGTATGACTTGATTCCATGTTTATCTGGTGAAATGAGCTTATTTTTCTTTTGGCCTCACCAGCTTTTATATCTCTACCTTCCATTTAAGTTTTGGTTACAATTAACCATTCATCTAACTAGCTTTTTTCTTGAATTGAGATAACATTTGAAATCATTTGTCTGATGGGTGTATCATATGTTTTTATGGCTTGGATTGTCCTTCCAGGAATACATTTGATTGGTTGAGCTTGGGTTTTGTTATGCTATGCTAGTCCCAGCCAAACTTAAGGTAAACCCCATTTTGAGTTTGGTTTAGGCAAGGTACGGTTTATAGCCACTTTAAATTTAGTTTGTAGAAGAGGGTTTAGTCATATTCAGATGAAAGTGTGAGACATGGTGCCCTTATACTAGTTTTGACTTGGTTGCCATTCATTTAGGTTATAGAAAGTACACCACATTGCTTTATAGTAAATCTAGAACTTGACATATTTTCCTACAACATATTTTAGCACTTAAACATTTTTTCCTACTACATTTACGCTTTCAAATTGACAATTCTAGCACTATATTTTCCAACTACATATACAGTACTAAAAATTTTTTAACTCTGAAATTTGAAAGTAGTGAATGTGCCTGTGTTGCACGGAGGAGGGTCTCACTCACTGTGTTGCGCACGTGCTGGTTGCTGGGGCTGGCAGTGGGCTGCCTGGGCTGCTTGTTTTTTGTTTTTGTTTTGTTTTTTTTTTTTTTTTCCTTCTCTTGGGCTAGACTGAAGCAAGGAAATTTCTGGTGGGGGGGGGGGGGGGGGGGGGGGGTGGGGGTGTTTGGTTGGTCCGAGAGGGATAGATTAGGAAGAGGGGAGAGAATTGGGAGTTTTTTTTTTCCTTGCTTCTCTTTTTCTTCTTTCTCTTTTTTTTTGCAAATTGGGGGGGGGGGAGTTTAGGGTTGTTTGTGATGGTTGTATAGTGGTGTGGGGTGGTTTGGCCGATAGAGAGAGAGATTAGGGAGAGGCTTGGGAGTTTTTTTCTTTTTTTCTTACTGTTTTTTTTTTTCTTTTGCAAGGGGTTTAGGAGGCTATTTGGGGGTTATTTGTGGTGGTTGGTGGTGATGTTTAGGTGGTAGTGGTGTTGTATTTTGGACGAGAAAGAGATTGTAGGAGAGAGAGGGTTCAAGGGGGAGAGAGAGAGAGAGAGAGAGAGAGAGAGAGAGAGAGAGAGAGAGAGAGAGAGAGGGAGATTGAGTCTTCTTTTTTTCCTTCTTCCTTTTTTCCTCTCTCTTCCTCATCTTTTGCTGTCAACTTCTTTTTTTCTTCTTTTGATTCAGTTTCTCAAGTGAGAGAACATATATCTCTCCCCAAAATCTCTCTCTCTCCTCTCGCCCTACATCCACTACAAGGGAATCTTAATGCAATCTCCAAAACTTCAAAAATCTCAAATACTTTGAATCCTTGAATAAAAAAACTCAAATACTGACCCGAAAGGAAAAAAAAATTAAATAAATCAAATACTAAGAAGCTCTAACTAAAAAAAATGAGCATAAAAATGAAGAAGATTTACGGAAGAAGAGTCTTTAGAAATCTGCAAGCAAAAAAATAAATGAGTAAAAGTGAATAGTAAGGACTTTATGGCTAAAAGTGAGTAGTAAAAGTGCATAGTAAAGAGGCCGAGAGAGAGGGGGAAAGGGAGTTTTTCTCCTCCTTTGTTTCTCTCGTTGCCCTTTTAAATAATTAATACCTCTAGCCATAAAGGTGAATAGTAAAGAGGCCGAGAGAGGGAATTAATTATACCTCTAGCCATAATTAATACCTCTAGCCGTAAAAGTGAATACTAAAGAGGCGAGAGAGGGAGTTGTTTTTTTCCCTTGCTTCTCTTTTTCTTCTTTCTCTTTTTTTTTTTGCAAACGGGGGGGGGGGGGGGGGGGGGGGGTTTAGGGTTGTTTGTGATGGTTGTATAGTGGTGTGGGGTGGTTTGGCCGATAGAGAGAGAGAGAGAGAGATTAGGGAGAGGCTTGGGAGTTTTTTTTTTTACTATTTTTTTTCTTTTGCAAGGGGTTTAGGAGGGCTATTTGGGGGTTGTTTGTGGTGGTTGGTGGTGGTGTTTAGGTGGTAGTGGTGGTGGTGTTGTGTTTTGGCCGAGAAAGAGATTGTAGGGGAGAGAGGGTTCAAGGGAGAGAGAGAAAGATTGAGTCTTCTTTTTTTCCTTCTTCTTAGAAAATAGGGAAAGCAGTTCATAAGTTTACAGGGGTATTTTGTTGTAGGATTGACTACTGAAACTCCTGCAATGCATGGGTTTATCAGCTTGCCCATCCTCAAATTGAGGATATTAAGCATTTAGTTAGTACATGTGAAAATTAAGAGTAGTTGACACTAGAGAATGGGATGCAACATGAATGAGAGCTCTTCACTGATTTTAATTTGCCATTGTTTCTTTTATTCAGGTGTGGGATTCAGGTTTCGCTGGTGCTTATCTTAAAAAGCAGAGTGCTGGGACAAAGGGAATCCAAAATTGCTGTTAGTTTTGGAGTTCTTTGAGATTGTCTTGAACCTTCCTAAAATCAATAGGTAAAGATCTATTTTTTGAAACAAGTGATGATTGCATGTAGATCTTATTGATTTCTTTACATGATTTGATTTAAAAATACTGGCAATTATTGAAAAACCTGAGAAGCAATGTCGAAGTACCTTCCAATTAAAATTGAAAATAGGCATTGAAATGTATCACCGGGGAATTAATGTTCCTGATGTTTTTAAATTCTAACTTGCTTGACCAATTAATTTAGGGGTACCCTAATATATTCCGGACTAATATATTAAGATCACCTTCCTTTTAGTGCATTTAGCTCCTAGTTCGGCAAGAATAAAGAAGAAGCATTTGTTGACATATCAAGTGTCTCGTACTTTAAATTCACACTTCATTAACTGGACTTGCTTATAAAATAATAAGTGACATTGTGTAATCAAGTACACTCGATGGAGAAAACATGGGCAACTTTCCATTTTAATGTACTTCATTAGTCAACTGTGTTTGGATCATCAGTCCATGACCATCTAAGTATAAAAACCTTTATCTAAACTTTCAGTAGTCAACTTGAGGTAGGACAATCCTATGTAAAGGATTGTCCTACCTCAAGTAAGGACAATCCATAGCTTTCCCACATAGTTTGAGAGACATAGGACTATCCATGACCATCTAAGGATAAAAACCTTAAAACCTAACAAGAAATTGTTAAATAAATGCTCAAATTTGATTTTCCAAAAATCAACATAGCGTCCCAACGGTGCCACCAGGGGCCTTCATATAGTCCTATGGTAATTGAGTTTGCAAGTAGATTCTAGTAGCTACATGCGATGACCTGCTGATAGGCATTTTTAGATAGTTTGTGCATATGAATGATCTGGCGGAGCATCCAAACGGTGAGCTATGTGAAGCAAGAATTAGGGGTTTGAAAGGTTGGATCTTTTTTGGCAGCCAATGTAACCTTAATTGAGAGTGACCTAAACTTGTGTGAGGGCATCTTGAGAGTGCCTAAGAGGATTGTGATTATTATAATATCTAAATGCAGAATGGAATCTTGCCATCTTTGTTGTGGATGTAGGCAATGTTTGACGACTCAATTAAAATCGTTGTGTTGTTCTTTGGTTGCTTGTTATTATTTTCTTTAAGTAATTATTTATTTGTCTTGGATTTGTTTGGTCTTATATCCTCGTTTCATCAAGCTTGGTATCATAGCTTTCATGTAATAAGATCAATGGATTCCACGATGGACTCAAATGTCAACTTCAGACATTAATTACCTTTATGCACTATCTTTTCACCTACATTTGGTATAAGCCACTAAAAATTTTACAACTCATCACAAAGAATAACTATACTACACACCTTCTTTATCTACCTAAGAATATATCTATCTAAATTGTTCATAATATCATAACTTGATTTTATGACCTACAGCTAGAATAAAGAATACTTGTATGCATCACTTTAGATCCCCATATATAAACTTTTCTAATCATGTCATCTACCTGAAGAACCCAATTTTCAAATCGGAGGTAACCATGAAGTTGCAGTGTTATGCCCCCCCTTTTGATTATCAAAATCTTGTTAACAGAGAACCAAAATATGAGACAACAATTGAAATGGTTTCCCTATTTTTCTATTCTGTTTTGTGGAAGTGAACAGGGCTACTAGTATTCATTTATTCTTTCAATCTACATACATCTTGCAGCTGTCTTGGGATAAATTGTCCAGGTAGTCTTTTTTATTTTATTTTTTCAAATGGTTGGCATTCCTCTCCTTTTACTGTACTGAACTAAGAATTGAAAGAAAGGACCCATAGGCTACAAGGAGTTTATTAACCTCCTGAATGATACAGATACTTTTTTCCACCATCTATTTATTCGGAATTGTTTCCAAATCTTTTCCCGCTGGTTTGTGAGGGAGAGAACATCAGTCCTGCAGTAGGAGTGGCAAAAGTCTTAATGATTTAACTCTTTTAAAATTTTGAAACATTAATAGCTATATTTTGTATGTGTGCGCTATATAATCTCACAAATTACAAACAACTTAATAGGAGATTGTCTCGGCATGTGTCATTGTTACATAATCTAGAATTGATATATTGATATCAAGTCATGAGACTCCTGACTAATGCATTTTATATAATTATAAGGAGTAACGCTATACTTTCTAAATTTTTATCTCAAAAGTATTTTTTAAATGATGTGATAGTATGGCCAAATTTAATACAGTGAGATTGGTTAAATTTTGATCGAAAGTTACTTACCTGACCCCACTACCACATTATTTGGAAAACAATTTTGGAAGTCTAATGGTTGCTGCTATATTTTGAGGCCAAGTTTTAAGAAATGATGTCCATTTCACATGGCTAGCTTTGATAGTAATATTAAGAGTAAAACTTGGGACACAACCAAATACACAACTTTTGGGACACAACTCAATTAATGTGTCTATCTCTCCTGTGATGTCACTGGACCCCACAATGACATAGGAGAGAGATAGACACATTAATTAGGTTGTGTCCCAAAAGTTGTGTGTTTGGTTGTGCCCCAAGTATTACTCTAATATTAATGACAGATAGGTTATGATATATTTTTCATTTGTTAGGATTCCAAGGCTGTAAGGGTGCTTGGGGAATCTTAGGGTGGATATGATATGTACTTCATTTGTTCGGGGGTGGTGTTTCTTTCCTAGCCTCTTTGGCGATCTAATAAATTTGATTTGCTGTTAAAAAAAACTTCATCATCACCATTAATTTTTAAATAACCAACTTTGATCTTTTCTTGTAAGGCCAAGTGTCATGGATGTAACTTCCAAATAATTACGTAAAAATTTGAATTGATTTTCCATGTGATATATATTATAATAATATGAATTTATATAGTAATACATAAAAGTATTATTAATTTAAGGTCCAAACATACACCCCGCCCGTGGTTCTTCAAGAACGATGTTCTTGGAGGGTCGGAAGATTATCACAACAACATTGTTCGATCCAATTAGTAGGTTTGAAATTGACCAAATTAATAATTCAAAGTAGATTGCTAAGATATTAGCTAAGGGGTCTTTATTATAATTAATAATATGAAGGTGGAGTTTTATGTAAATAATATAAAAGGATTCAGTTTGGTAGTTAACAGAGTTAAATAACTGTTACTGGTATGAATGAATTGCCACCTCAACCCTAAATCTTCAAAATTGCTGCTCTTGGAATCTATTTGTGAAATGTCAAGTGCATATCGTCAGTATTGCATAACATGGATGTAATGCTTGTAATTTCTCTACGTGCAATAATACGAGTTTTATGAATTTCTATATCTGGTCTATTATTATATTATTATTTTATTTGCGTGACTGTATCAGTGTAATGTAATTACTAATTAGACTATAATCACTGCACCGACTCGACCGTAATTAGAATTAACTTAGTCCCGTACCTGGACCCGAACATCAGAAATAATACCCGTCTGCACGTAAACCGAGATCGACACGCATATCAAGAATATTTGCACTCAAACCGAGGTAGTGGCACAAAACTCGAGGTGGACCCCACATGGTCGGCCACATGGCAGCCCATGCACCACATGGCACCACCTTCCTTGCCACTTGTCCATCTCTAGGACACTTGTCCATGCATGTACACTCTAGCACATGCATGGTGACACATATCCCACCACCATCTCTATATAAACATGCCTATATTCATGCATTACACCCTTGGCCATTTAAAATCTGCATATAGAGTTAGAGAGAGCTAGGAGATGAACTCCATGGAGAGATAAGAGATACATGGAGATGGAGAAGAAGAACTAGGAAGAAGTCTCCACCATTGAGGTTGTGTTCAAGTTTCCTAAGCTCAAATCCAGAGCCCAAGCTCAATTTCAAGTTTAGGTGAGTATTCTAACTCACTTTAGAACCTATATAGTATGTAGTAATGTTTATTAAGTGCTTGATGTTGATAGTTTGAGAGATCCATGCCATGCTAGATAAATTTTCAAATCTGGGAAGCAGAAACTTCCAGCAGAATGTTGTCTTAGTAAAATGAACATTTCGAGCAGTTAAAAAATGGGAATGAGGCTAGGTTTTTTGTGGAGAAAGCTAACTCATTTATATACAACTAACTCTTCTGTAGGTCAGTCTGAAAATCACTTCTTCATAGGTGAAATGTACATGCAATAAAGTGCTTTAAATCTGAGAAACAGAAACCTCCAGCAGAATGTAGTTTAGTAAAATGAGTGTTTCAAGCAGCTCTGAAATCTGAATTAAGCTAGGTTTTTTTTGTGGAGAAAGATAACTCATTTATCTACAAATAACTCTTCTATAGCCTGGTCTAAAAATGACTCCTTAATAGGTAAAATGCACATGCAACGCAGTACTATAAATCTGGGACAGAGCAGTCCAAAAATATAGAAATGTCTAAGTAAAATAAATATTTTGAGTAGTTCAAAAATGCAATTGAAGCTAGATTTTTTTGTACATGAAGCTAATCCAATTATCTACAATGTTCTAGTTTTGAGTTTGATCTACAAATCAATTTATCATGCCCAAATAAATCATATCAATTCAGTCGATATAGTAAAATTAATTCCTGGCAGATTGTATAACTACTTGTATGATGTGTTTATTATTGATGCTTGCTTTCCGGTACCTATGTGGTTATGGATATCTTGTGTTATGCTAGTGCTATCGCATATATGAGTATGTTAAGGGTTTCATCTATATGGTTATTGATATCAAATCCATGTTATAGATCCACGAGCTACACGCTAGGTTTCCGTTGTTATGAATATAGTGTGATGACCTTAGAGAGTTCATACCCAAGCTATAAGTATGTTGTACAGCACGATTATTGCGTTGATAGTGATTGGATAAGTTTCCATTGTAAGTATATTACGACATAAAACAGGATGACAGATGTATAAACGTAACTTTGAAAGTATATTCGAAAGTCCTTTAATGAACTACATTCCGAAAAGAGTGACGAATGCGCGGTCGGGAAAACGTAAGGGCCGGCTGTGGTATGTTAGAAGCAGATTATGCTAAGGATAATTGTCGGATAGGTAATCTGGGCAGAGGAGGTCAGGATAATGAGAAAAAGGTATGGTTGACGAATATGAAAGTTGTGTATCATTTCGATTCTTCGTGACGAAATTGATATGGTGTTCGTGACGTGTGTATCATTTCGATCCTTCGTGACGAAGTGGATATGGTCTTCATAATGTGTGTATCAACCGCGGAGGCCGGGATAGTGAGTAAAGGATGTGATTGATGGGTTGTGAAGTGATGACTGTTGTGTATCCTTTCGGGTCTTCGGGACAAAAGGGGGTATGGTTAACGCTTCGGTTCTTCGTGATGACGAAGCGGTGATTCTTAGAGTGAAGACTCCTTTCAGTTCTTCGTGATGGAATGGATGTTCTTGCACTCCGTAAACACTTCGGTTCTTTGTGATGGAGAAGTGGTGGTTCTTAGAGTGAAGACACCTTTCGGTTCTTCGTGATGGAATGGATGTTCTTGCACTCCGTAAACGCTTCGGTTCTTCGTGATGGAGAAGCGGTGATTCTTTGAGTGAAGACTCCTTTCGGTCCTTCGTGACGAAATGGATGTTCTTGCACTCCATAAATGCTTCAGTTCTTCATGATGGAGAAGTGGTGATTCTTTGAGTGAAGACTCCTTCCGGTTCTTAGTGATGGATTGGATGTTCTTGTACTCCGTAATGCTTTCGGCTCTTCGTGACGAAGCGGTGATTCTTTGAGTAAACTCCTTTCGGTTCTTCGTGACGAAATGGATGTTCTTATACTCCGTAACGCTTTCGGTTCTTCGTGACGAAGCGGTGATTCTTTGAGTAAAGACTCCTTTCAGTTCTTCGTGACGAAATGGATGTTCTTGTACTCCGTAACGCTTTCGGTTCTTCGTGACAAAGCGGTGATTCTTTGAGTAAAGACTCATTTCGGTTCTTCGTGACGAAATGGATGTTCTTGCACTCCATAAACGCTTCAGTTCTTCGTGATGGAGAAGTGGTGATTCGTTGAGTAAGGCTCCTTTCGGTTCTTCGTGACGAAATGGATGTTCTTGTACTCCGTAACGCTTTCGGTTCTTCGTGACAAAGCGGTGATTCTTTGAGTAAAGACTCCTTTCGGTTCTTCGTGACGAAATGGATGTTCTTGCACTCCATAAACGCTTCAGTTCTTCGTGATGGAGAAGTGGTGATTCTTTGAGTGAAGACTCCTTCCGGTTCTTAGTGATGGATTGGATGTTCTTGTACTCCGTAATGCTTTCGGTTCTTCGTGACGAAGCGGTGATTCTTTGAGTAAACTCCTTTCGGTTCTTCGTGACGAAATGGATGTTCTTATACTCCGTAACGCTTTCGGTTCTTCGTGACGAAGCGGTGATTCTTTGAGTAAAGACTCCTTTCAGTTCTTCGTGACGAAATGGATGTTCTTGTACTCCGTAACGCTTTCGGTTCTTCGTGACAAAGCGGTGATTCTTTGAGTAAAGACTCATTTCGGTTCTTCATGATGAAATGGATGTTCTTGTACTCCGTAACGCTTTCAGTTCTTCGTGACGAAGCGGTGATTCGTTGAGTAAGGCTCCTTTCGGTTCTTCGTGACGAAATGGATGTTCTTGTACTCCGTAACGCTTTCGGTTCTTCGTGACAAAGCGGTGATTCTTTGAGTAAAGACTCCTTTCGGTTCTTCGTGACGAAATGGATGTTCTTGTACTCCATAACGCTTTCGGTTCTTCGTGACGAAGCGGTGATTTTTGAGTGAAGACTCCTTTCGGTTCTTCGTGACGAAATGGATGTTCTTGCACTCCTTAACACTTCGGTTCTTCGTGACGAAGTGGTTGATGAAAGATGTTTTGGTTGATGAAAGATGGTTTGGTTAGCAAGAGACACTTTGGGTTTGTAAATGATGTCGTATGTTAGAAATGAATGGTAGTGGCATTAAGAATGTCTAGACGGGTCTCCTGAATTGTTTGTATTCCTATTGAATATGTAGTCGGATACGCTACTAGTTATAATTCGACGGTGAGAACCTAAAGATCCTAAAAGACATGTTGAAAGGTAGTAAATGTATTCCTACTGTGTTTTACTATATACGTTCCATTTGATTTAGTTTACTCACTCAGCTTTCACAAGCTGACGACGTTCATGTTGCTGGACATTCCCATGTCCAGCTTGTCCAGGTAACGAGTACACGGGTTATGATGCTACGTAAGCAGAGAACGCGGAGGAAGAGTACACCGAAGATGGCTATGGTTATACTAGTTAGAGAGAAGACTAGCAGTTATCCCCTGTGAATGCTTTTGATTATAACAGAAGACTTAGCATATATTTTGTTATAGCTTTTGTAAGGCCCTAGAGCCATAAGACTCTGATGTATCTACTCTGATGTAATAGTTAACTAGTACTGTGGCCTTTCTTGGTAATATATCAATGTGAGCAGATGATGGTTTTATCCTTTTGTTATATCATTTAAATATTATTATTTGGTCATGGACAATTTGGTACTGCAATCAGTCACGTGCCTCAGGGTCCAAGATGAAAATTTTAAATTTTTCCATATTTTGGCTACGCCGGGGCGTGACAATGGATCCGAACATTGTTCCGATTCAGTATTGCATAACCCCAGCACATAAATAAATGCAACAAGATCATAACAACTTAATCATTACCTTTTAAATTCAAAACACTTATATTGCTTACCTCTCTGGCTTGTACTATCCCCTATCCCCCTCCCTCTCTCTCTAGATTTTGTAGGATTTGAGATAATAATAACAAATTAATTATGGTGAAAAGGGTGTAGTAATCTTTTCCTTAGTAAACTCTCTCTCTCTCTCTCTCTCTCTCTCTCTCTCTCTCTCTCTCTCTAAATTTATACATATTAACTCTCTCTCTCTCTCTTTCTCTCTCTCTCTCTCTCTCTTCCTCTATTGGTTAAGGGGTAACCCGTTCTTTATATATATTAACTCTCTCTCTCTCTCTCTATTGGTTAAGGGTAACCCGTTCTTTAATGCAAGTTTTCCACAGCTAACTCGTTAAATTTCAATGTCTAGCGAAAAGAAAATCCTGGCAAACACTACAGTCGTGTTGACAAATGGTTAGCGGCACATGAGCATAGTGATGGGAGTGTCTTAGAGAGTGCTAAGAGTAAATATGTGAGTAACATATTGTTTGTAGTTTTTAATTCATAGCTTAGTTTTTTAGTATATTATCACAATATTTACTTTAAATGATTACAGGATGAAATAAAGGCAATTGAAAATTTAAGAAAAAGCAGCGACTTGACTGACGAGGGATGTAGTACTAATTGTGAAGACTTTGACAATGACGAGTTAACTCAAGTATTTGGAAAGGACAAAAGGGAAGGGGTTCGTGCTGTGGGTTCACGCATCTCTAAGAGGCAACTACTTCATATCGGGTTGCCAATGTCCAAAAGTGAGGGAAAAAAGAAGATGACTGAAAAAGTTGCCGCATTGGAGGATAAGATCATTTCTCACGTTGACTCAAAATTTCACGATATGCAAGGTATAATTTTGTCTTTAGCTTCGAAACTCTCAAATGTGAGTGCCCCACCTGTGGTTACTACTCCCTCAAGTGATTATGGATCAAATTCAGTTAATTTTGCTACTCATTTAGCTCAAACTTGAATAATGTTTATGCCATGGGTGTTTCACCTTCTACTCATCATATGCCTCCTACCATGACTCCTCCCACCGACAAGCCCCCATGTGTATTGTTTGATAAGTTTGGTAAACAATTGGCAAAGGGGTATGTTGTGACGGATGCTACAGCTAATGTCTGCCACTCCAAACAAGTTGGTATTGGCGAAAAGAAAGTTTATATCGAGGAAGTGTTTGAGCCTGATGCTCGTTTGTGGGATCCTCAAGATGGACAAGATACATTGGCAGACTTTGTTCAAGGGGGATTTGTGATTTGGCTTGAGTGTTGGTTAAAAATTGGTTGACTATGTTTGTCTTATTTTCTCTGACTTTAAATTTCAGACATGGTTTATTTGTCAGTTGGTTTAGTTTAGTTTTGGATGGATTTACTCTTTCAATTTCACACATGGTTTGTTAGTTTTGGTTTGGACTTAGAAACAGTTTGTATTTAAGGATAATGATGCCTATTTTGGATTATATTTTTTGTATTTATTATAGATTGAGCTTGTATTTATTATGGTTTAGATTTGAGCTTATTATATATGTTTATAGTAAATGTGATGCGGCTGTGATGGAAATTAGGTGCAAATAAAATTGGGGAGTATATTTTAGTATTTACGTTTTTCATATTTAAAATATTTACTAACGGATAATTTCCGTTAGTATTCTTACACATGTGTTAGAAAACAAACCGTTAGTAATAAAATTACTAACGGTTTATGTCCGTTAGTAATTGTCTCGAAAGTGTTAGAAACTGTCATATTACATACCGTTAGTAATGAAATTACTAACGGTAATTTACCGTTAGTATTTTTGTATATAAACGTGTTAGAAAATAAACCGTTAGAATAAATATTACTAACAGAATATTTCCGTTAGGAATAATAAATTACTAACGGTAAATTACCGTTAGTACACATATTACTCACGGTACTTTACCGTTAGTAAAAATAATTTTCCGTTACCGTTAGAAATTTCGTTAGAATTATTAGCCACACTCTATTTCTAACGGTAAATTACCGTTAGGAATAATTTTACTAACGGTAAATTACCGTTAGTAATGTACCATTTTGGTGTAGTGAGTTGTGGGAACAAACGGAATGCAAAATGGACTTCTGGTTATCAAATAATGCAAAAATTGTTTTTTTTTGACATACTTAGGCTTGAAAAAACTTAGTTTTTTGGGGTTTGGGGGGTGAAATGGTAAACCGTCAATCAGAAGGATGTGAAACCTAAATCTCACCTCAAACATGCCTAAAAAAGTTGTGGGAACAAACAAAATGCAAAACAGACTTCCGATTATCAGATAACGTGAAAAAACAAGTTTTGACTTATTTAGGCTTTAAACAACTTTGTTTTTGGGGTTTAGTGTGGTGAAACTCTAAATTGTCTATCCGTTGGGTGTTAAACTTAACTCGCACCTTAAACATGACAAAAGAAAGTTATGGGAACAATCGGAATGTAAAACAGACTTATGGTTATCAAATAATGCAAAATAAAACAAATCTTGACATACTTGGGCTTGAAAAAACTTATTTTTTGGGGTTCAGGTGGTGAAACTGTATATCATCAATCTGATGGATGTTTAAATTAACTTGCACCTCAAACATGACAAAAGAACGTTGTAGGAACAAACAGAATGCAAAACGGATTTTCGGTTATTAAATAACGCGAGAAAAACAAGTTTTGACATATTTAGGCTTGAACAAGCTATGTTTTTGGGGTTTATGAGGGTGAAAAGGTAAACCGTCGATCCGATGGATGTGAAACTTAACTCGCACCTCAAACACAACAAAAGAAAATTTTGGGAACAAATGGAATGCAAAATGCACTTCTGGTTATCAATTAACGTAGGAAAAATCAGTTTTGACATACTCAGGTTTGAAAAAGTTATGTTTTTGGTGTTTAGTGGGGGTAAAACGGTGAACCGTCGATCCAATGGACGTGAAACTTAACTCGCACCTCAAATAGAACAAAAGAAATTTGTGGGGACAAACGGAATGCAAAATGAACATTCGGTTATCAAATAATGCAAAAATTATTTTTTGACATACTTAGGCTTGAAAAAACTTAGTTTTGGGGTTTAGCGGGTGAAATGGTAAACCGTCAATCTGATGGATGTAAAACCTCAGTAACACATCAAACACGCCTAAAAAAAGTTTTGGGAACAAACAAAATGCAAAACGGACATCCGGTTATTAAATAACGTGAGAAAAAAACGTTTTGACATACTAAGGCATGGAAAACCTATGTTTTGGGGGTTTAGTGGGTGAAAAGATAAATCGTCGATCCGATGGACGTGAAACTAAACTCTCACCTCAAACACAACAAAAGAAAATTGTAAGAACAAACAGAATGAAAAATGCACTTCCGATTATCATTTAACGCAGGAAAAAGTAGTTTTGACATACTTAGGATTGAGAAAACTTATTTTTTGGGGTTTGGGTTGTGAAACGGTAAATCATCAATCCTATGGACGTGAAACTTAACTCGCACCTCAAACATGACAAAAGAACATTGTGGGTAAATATAAAATCCAAAACGGACTTCCGGTTATCAAATAATGCTAAATAAAATAAGTTTTGACAGACTTAGGATTGAGAAAACTTATTTTTTGGGGTTTGGGTTGTGAAACGGTAAATCATCAATCCTATGGACGTGAAACTTAACTCGCACCTCAAACATGACAAAAGAACATTGTGGGTAAATATAAAATCCAAAACGGACTTCCGGTTATAAAATAATGCTAAATAAAACAAGTTTTGACAGACTTAGGCTTGAGAAAACTTATTTTTTGGGGTTTAAGTGGTGAAACTGTGAATCATCATTCCGATGGACTTGAAACTTAACTCGCACCTCAAACAAGACAAAAGGACATTGTAGGTGTAAACGGAATGCAGAATGGACTTTTGGTTATTAAATAACATGAGAAAAAAATGTTTTGACATACTTAGGCTTGAAAAAGCTATGAATTTGGGGTTTAGGGGGGTGAAAAGGTAAACCGTCGATCCGATGGACATGCAACAAAACTGACACCTCAACCACACCTAAAGAAAGTTGTGGGATCAAATAAAATGCAAAATGGACTTGAAGTTTTCTAATAATGCGGGAAAAACGACTTTTGACATACTAAGGCTTGAAAAAACTTTGTTTTTGGGGTCTAGTGTGGGTGAAACGGTAAATCGTCGATCCGATGGACGTGAAGCTAAACTCACACCTCTAACACGACAAAAGAA
This sequence comes from Hydrangea macrophylla, assembly GCA_033977485.1. NCBI lineage: Eukaryota > Viridiplantae > Streptophyta > Magnoliopsida > Cornales > Hydrangeaceae > Hydrangea > Hydrangea macrophylla. The sequence goes on from CM066995.1 coordinate 36,901,397, forward strand.
AGTTGTGGGAACAAACGGAATGCAAAATGGACTTTCGGTTATCAAACAATGCAAAAAAATATTTTTGACATAGTTAATAGGCTTAAAAAAAACTTAGTTTTTGGGGTTTGGGGGATGAAACAGTAAACCGTTAATCTGATTGTTGTGAAACCTAACTCTCACCTAAAACACGTCTAAAAAAATTTATGGGAACAAACCAAATGCAAAATAGAATTTTGGTTATCATATAACGCGAAAAAACAGGTTTTGACTTGCTTAGGCTTGAGAAAGCTATGTTTTTGGGGTTTAGTGTGGTGAAAATTGTAAACTATCTATCCGATGGATGTGAAACATAACTTGTACCTCAAACACGACAAAAGAAAGTTATGGGAACAATCGAAATTCAAAACCGACTTCCGATTATCAAAAAATGCTAAATAAAACAAGTTTTGACATATTAAGGCTTTAAATTTTTTTTTTTTGGGGTTCAAGGGGGTGAAAAGGTAAAACGTCAATCCAATGGATATTAAACATAACTCGCACCACAAACAGGGCTAAAGAATGTTTTTGGAACAAACGGAATGTAAAATGGACTTGCGGTTATTAAATGACGCGAGAAAAATAAATTTTGAGATACTTAGGCTTAAAAAAGCTATGTTTTTGGGGTTTAGGGGGGTGAAAAGGTAAAGCATCGATCCGATGGACGTGAAACTTAACTCACACCTCAAACACAACAAAAAAATTTTATGGGAACAAACGGAATGCAAAATGCACTTTTGGTTATCAAATAATGCGGGGAAAACTATATTTGACATACTAACGCTTGAAAAAGCTTTGTTTTTGGGGTTTAGTGGGGGTGAAACGGTAAACCGTCGATTCGATGGATGTGAAACTAAACTCGCACCTCTGACACGACAAAAGAAAGTTTTGGGAACAAACGGAAAGCAAAATGGACTTCCGGTTATCAAATAATGCAAAAATTGTTTTTTGACATACTTAGGCTTGAAAAAACTTAGGCTTTTGGGTTTGGGTGGTGAAATGGTAAACCGTCAATCTGATGGACGTGAAACCTAACTCTCACCTCAAACATGCCTCAAAAAGTTGTGGGAACAAACAAAATGCAAAACAAACTTCTGATTATCAAATAACTTGAAAAAACAAGTTTTGACTGACTTAGGCTTGAAACTCCTTTGTTTTTTGGGTTTAGTGAGGTGAAACTGTAAACTGTCTATCCGATGGATGTGAAACTTAACTCGCACCTTAAACACGACAAAAGAAAGTTATGGGAACAACCGAAATGCAAAACAAACTTTTGGTTATCAATTAATGCAAAATAAAACAAATCTTGACATACTTAGGTTTGAAAAAACTTATTTTTTGGGGTTTAGGTGGTGAAACGGTAAATCATCAATCTGATGGATGTTAAAATTAACTCGCACCTCAAACATGACAAAAGTGTTAGGAAACTGCATTCCCAGAATCCGTTGACAGTGCGTATAAGTTGGTACTGCAAAAAATTTTGTGAAATCTATAATAACCCTACAAGGGCGGAACTAGGCTTACCTTGAATTGCAAAAACGGATTGCTGTAGTAGACGAATCGAGAACACGGGCTCGATAATAGCTCACGATCTTCTACCGTATTCCTTTGTTGCCAGAATATTGAACTGAGTGTGGGCTCTTTCGAAATCCTTTTAGTTTTCTGCTCTTCCCTCTTTACGTTCTGTTTTCTATTCCCAGTTATAACACTCTCTTTGATTGCTGTGACAATTCAATCCCGATCACATTGATCCAACAAAGATGTGTTCGTCAGGAGGACTAAACGATCTGCGATTTACTTAAATTTTTTACAGCAGCTCCGTCTCGACGTCAGGAACGTTGTGTAAAAAATTTAGCAACTTTCGATCAGTATCGAGCAGTCCGAAGCTCTTTTAGTGAGCATTGTCCGACGCTAGCGATCTTCACTCCTATGTCTCTTGAATGCTCACAGAGACTAGGGTTTGGTGGAAACCCTTCTAGAAGAAAGCTAGGAGGTCAAGGGAAGCTTAGAATGTGAAATCATGCAACCTAAGAGAAGAGCCAAGGCAGCATATATATAGGCTACGATAGGGACCATAAGAAGTCAATAAGGAATAGGCTTCCTTGTGGAATTAGGAAACCCTAATTCGAACTGAATCAAATTCCTATTTCCATAAATTATAATTCATACCACTAAAGAATTATAATTGCACTCCTACCCTTATCTCAAAAATATATTTCGAGCTCCATGTTATTAAATGCTTATTATCTCCCCATGTTAAGATTACAGATATCCACTAATTAAATATAATTACTGACAATCATATTTAATTAATCTCTTAAAATTCCTTGAGATCCTCTGCTTAACTTATCTGATATGTCGGATACAAAATCCACCTGCAGGATTTGACATAATCAAAACTTATAAGCTTTCTCAAGGGGATATCATCAATCCCAAAATTGAGACATGGATTCCATCATTAATTAATATCCACCACACAATTAATATTGTCACCCAATCCAATGAGATATTGACCCATTTAAGGATCTCACCCTTTTAGGGATCAAAGTGTAAATATCAAATGTACGTGTCTACAAATTAACTTAGGATTTAGAGCATAAGCACTCATAATAGCCATGAGGTATTAATTATCTTATAAGTCAGTATAAAGATAATTACCCCAAGTCAGTCCCGTTTAATACACAAAGTGTACCAGCATAGTAAGTTGAAACTATACCGTTTTTCGTAGTCAAGACAAACCTACTACAACACCATGCTGCAGTCCTACCGATGGTGTGTCCAATCCCATCTAAGACTGTAAACCAAAATCTTACATTCTACAAGATCCGATGGTCTGATCTTCCCTGTGCAAGCCGAACTCTACACACCAAACCACCTACTATGTAGAGTGAAAGACACACATGCATAATATTAAATAAAAAATATAATACAAATATTGCCCACACAGATTCTCATAAAAAATGGATTAACTGATTTTATTAAATGAATAATAAAACAACTACATAAAGCATGGCTTTTAGTATATATCCATAACAAAAAGAACGTTGTGGGAACAAACATAATGCAAAACTGACTTTCGGTTAATAAATAACGCGAGAAAAACAAGTTTTGACATACTTAGGCTTGAAAAAGCTATGTTTTGGGGGTTTAGGGTGGTGAAAAGGTAAACCGTCGATCCGATGGACATGAAACTTAACTCGCACCTCAAACACATCAAAAGGAAATTGTGGGAACAAACGGAGTGCAAAATGCCCTTCTGGTTATCAATTAATGTGGGAAAAACTAGTTTTTACATAAGGCTTGAAAAAGCTATGTTTTTGGTGTTTAGTGGGGGTGAAACGGTAAACCGTCGATCTGATGGACATGAAATATAACTTGCACCTTAAATACGATAAAAGAAAGTTGTGGGGACAAACCGAATGCAAAATGGACTTCCGGTTAACAAATGATGCAAAAATTGTTTTTTGACATACTTAGGCTTGAAAAAACTTAGTTTTGGAGTTTGGGGGGTCAAACGGTAAATCGTCAATCTGATGGATGTGAAACCTCACTCATACCTCAAACATACCTAAAAAAGTTTTGGGAACAAATGGGATGCAAAACGGACATCCGGTTATTAAATAACATGAGAAAAATAAGTTTTGACATACTTAGGCGTGAAAAAGCTATGTTTTGGGGGTTTAGGGGGTGAAAAGGGAAACCGTCGATCCTATGGACGTGAAACTTAACTCGCACCTCAAACACAACAAATAAAATTATGGGAACAAACGGAATGCAAAATGCACTTCCGGTTATCAATTAACGCTGGAAAAACTAGTTTTGACATACTTAGGCTTGAGAAAACTTATTTTTTGGGGTTTCGGTGCTGAAACGGTAAATCATCAATCCTATGGACGTGTGTAGCACCCTGAATTTCTCCTAGAAATTCCACGTAGGATTAGAAGTGATGATGTCACCATGTTGACGGTTACAGAAGGTCCATTAGGATGACCTAAAATATGAATTCTTGGCCAGGATCTTTAGTTAACGTCTTAACGATGACGACATAGTTGGTAATCTAAAATCTACTAGAATAATCGTAACCCCGGAATCTATAGTTCTATTTTAAGAACCATCGTTATTTTCACACTAGGACTCATACGTGGCCTTTGTATATATATATTTGTATCAGGGTTCACCGTCGTTGTGGACATATATTAGGACTCAAACACACACCCCTATGCACTTAGCCGCATGGGCCCCACACTACCACCACATTGTGCCCTAACTATCTACCCTTGGACACACACACGCACACATATACCCGTGCAAATTGTGCACACATTGCTTGGGATACTTTTCCTCTCATTCCCCTCTATATACATGACCCTCACCCTCTCATTTAGCACACTCCCAGCCACCCTAAATCTATCCTAAACAGGTCCTATACAGAGAGAGACCCGAGAGAGAGCTTGAGAGAACACAATTTCCCTCACCCTCGGTCTATACACACACACACCCCTATACTGTATACACTACCACCACTTATCTCTATCCATCTCTTCCTAGCACACACACTACACTCTCTCACTGTGCTCTCCCTACCTCTCACTATACACACACACACACATGCACGCAGAGAAGAGGAAAATCAAAGAAGAAAGAGAAGCAGGAAGACCAGACTGAATCTAAGGTAAACCCTCACCCCATGTTCATTTATGGACCTCTGCATATCCTTAGGTCAAGTTTAGGACCACATGCAAAGTTCCAACAGAGCCTTAAGCTCTGTACATGCCCCGCTCACCATTAAAGCTTTACCAATGAAGCTTGATTCTGGAACTATGACCAAAAACTCATTTTTATTATACCAAACAGACCCCCTTGGACCCAAATAGACCCTCCAGGAGCAGTTTTCAATTTAGATCTCGTTTGGATAGCCATGCAAGCCATTATCTCTATTTTGGCTAAAAAGAATAATCCACTAGTTAGGCCACCAAATGAGATAACCCAACCTCCAGCTCCTAGTATGTTGTAAGGGACCACAAACCGGTCATTTTGGCATTTATCTCATCCATTTTCATGGAGAGATGAGAGAGAAACAAGCAGTGAAAGATTTCCCGGCGAGCCCCAACTTTCCGGGGGCCATGCATCGCCGGAGAAGAAGGTGAAACCCATTTGGGTTTCGGGTTATAACACCCGGGTTAGGGTCGGGTTAGGGGCGGGTTAGGATATGTGTATAGATGTAACACCTGTAATTTTCGGTCATTATAATATCAATTTTTTTTCGAATTTCCGTATTGGACCGACTATAATATTATATTATTATTTTAATTACGTGACGGTAGGGACGTAATTACCATATGGACTGTAGTATTACCATATGGACTGTAGTAACCATACCGACTCGACCATAATAAGATTTAACTTAGTCCCGTACTCGAACCCGAAAAATAGAAATAACACCCGGTTGCACGTAAATCGAGACCGACAAGTATATCGAGGAACTTATGCACGTAAACTAAAAAGTGGCACGAAACCCAAGGTGGGCCCCACCATGGCCGGCCACATGACGACACATGCAAATGTTGGAAAAACCGGTTTAAATTGAAAGTTTAAACGCGCAGCGGAAAAAACAAGTTATAAAACTTTATTGGCATGCCCGGATCTACTACCCGTCAACTCCATAGAAGCGTACAAGGGGGTGCATGATTTATACCTTAGTGTCTTGAACCCAATTCTGAATTTCAATTTCCAGCAGCCTCCACTAGATGATCTTCACCCTTATGACTCCTGCGGATGCCTTCCGGAAAGACTAGGGTTGGTGGGAACCCTAATAGAGAGGATAGGGAGGGTTTTGGGGCTCCAAAACAGTTTCTGCAGCTTCTGACGTTCAAAACGACGAACAACTTTTTCCAGAACGCAGCTGCCCTATTTATAGATTCCCAGAACTGACCTAACCTTCGATCGATCGAAGGACTTCGATCGATCGAACATTCGATCGATCGAACCTTTCTCGATCGATCGAACCTGATGCCTTCGATCGATCGAACTATCTTCAATCGATCGAACCTGCCAGGACAGTTTCCTCAAGCGTCTTTCCAAGCATCCTAGCGGAGCTAAGAGTGGGACCTCCTAGGCTCTTTATTGTTGGCTCAGACCAGTTTATTAATTACCATGACCAAACTCTTTGATCAGCAAACTAACCAACTGGTCAGTTAACGTTTACTCCACTATAAAACGATAACTGAACTCCAACGCAAAAGAACATATCCGAAGCGATAACTAGACTTGTATGTTGTACTAATGTCCCTCTACCGTCAGCATTCGTAATCATATTCAGGTAGTCGGATAACTGTTACTGTCAACCTGAATCATGATTACTTCTTGTATTCCTTGAGTCCCATTCACTACTCATGATTACCAAACATGTTGATAACTCTTATCAACAAGACTGCAGTACTCAGTAATCAACTTGGTGACATTCTCAAGGGAATGCTTACTCTGAATCAGAGGGTAGATTCTATCTTGACAATATATGTTCACAACCCTATGGACATGACATACCCAAGATACCCAGGTGTTGATCTTCTATAGACCTCACTGATTGGTAAGTCAAAGCAGTCATATCCATAGTCTGTGTTCATAATCATCTCAAGATTGAGAACACGTACCTTATACAAGTTATGAGTTCCTATTGACTGTTGACAGCCTTAAGCGTCAATAGGAAAGCTCAGGTCCGTCAATGCACTATAAGCACTAGCATATCAACTAAGAGCTACACTCTAGTGATTGAGATTAATCACTCCATCCAATGGTAGTTAATTATGCTACAGTGTAGACCTGATGAGGTATCCAGTCTCATCATCCACTGTGACATATTCTAAGTATCAAAGAATAGTAATTCGTATCTCACTTGTGTGTATCTCATACACACACGAATTGCTTACTATGATACTTAAGGACAAAAACAATCATCTCATGAAAGAAACATACACAATGAAATGTAAAGCTGATATCCATATATTATAATGCTAATGTCTCATACATAAAGTAATGGTTTGAGGGCACAAACCCAACAAACTCCCACTTGCACTCACAACCATTCAGAACTACATCTAAGACCTAGACTATCTAGATGACGATCAAAGACCTTCTGTGGTAAGGCCTTTGTAAACGGATCAGCAAGATTGTCAGCGGTGGCAATCTTGGTGACAGTCACATCTCCACGTTGAACTATATCTCGGATTAGGTGATATTTCCGCTCTACGTGCTTTCCCTTCCCGTGGTTCCTTGGCTCCTTGGACTGAGCCACTGCCCCACTATTATCGCAGTATAGCGTAATAGGTGACAACGACGCTGGTACCACCTCGAGTTCCATAAGGAACTTCTTGAGCCAAACAGCTTCCTTTGCGGCTTCACAAGCAGCCACATACTCAGCTTCTGTAGTTGAGTCTGCAATGCATTTCTGCTTAATGCTCCTCCAACTGACAGCACCACCTCCCAAGGTAAAGAGATGACCGGACGTCGACTTTCTCGAATCTTTATCTGACATAAAGTCCGAGTCAGTGTATCCTACTGGAATTAACTCACTACCACCGTACATAAGCATGTAATCTTTAGTCCTTCTCAAGTACTTAAGAATGTGCTTAACGGCTGTCCAGTGCTCTAGACCCGGATTCGACTGATATCTGCTAACCATGCCAACAGCAAAGCAGATATCTGGTCTAGTGCATAACATCGCATACATGAGACTTCCCACTGCCGAAGCATAGGGAACTCCTGTCATGCAATTCCTCTCCTCCTGTGTCTTTGGACACTGGTCCTTGGAGAACGCTAAACCATGCCTGAAAGGTAACAAACCTTTCTTCGAATTATCCATTGAAAACCTAGTTAGTACTTTATCGATATAACCAGCTTGAGATAATCCCATTATCTTTTGCTTGCGATCTCGAAAGAGCTTTATCCCAAGAATATAGCTCGCCTCTCCTAAATCCTTCATATCGAAAGTACTAGCTAGCCAAACCTTGACCGTTGACAGCGCCGCTACATCATTTCCAATGAGTAGAATGTCGTCAACGTAAAGCACAAGAAAAACTACCACTTTTCCTTCACATTTCTTGTATACACAAGGTTCATCCAGATTCTGTATGAAACCAAACGACTTGACTGCTTGGTCAAATCGGATGTTCCAACTTCTGGATGCCTGCTTAAGCCCATAAATGGACTTTTGCAACTTGCATACCAAGTTACCTTTCCGACCAGCTATGAACCCTTCTGGTTGTTGCATATAGATGTCCTCCTCAAGATTGCCATTCAAGAATGCAGTCTTGACGTCCATCTGCCAGATCTCAAAATCTAGGCATGCAGCAATGGATAAGAGTATTCTGATGGACTTGAGCATGGCTACCGGCGAGAAGGTTTCCTCATAGTCAATGCCCTCCCTCTGAGTATAACCTTTCGCTACAAGCCTAGCCTTAAAGGTCTCAACCTTTCCATCAGATCCTCTTTTCCTCTTGTAGACCCACTTGCAGCCAATGGGTTTAATATTGGCTGGAAGTTCTACAAGATCCCAGACCTGATTTGAATCCATAGATCCCAATTCAGCCTTCATAGCTTTAATCCAATGAGCCGAGTCTACATCAGCCATTGCCTCTTCGTATGTGGTAGGATCAGATTCAGATTCTATGGAGATAGCTTCAAAAACTTCTCCTAAGAACATGTATCTATCAGGCTGGCTGATAATCCTCCCACTACGACGAGGTACCGGTACGGAAATGGGTGAAGAAGTGGTATTTTCTTGATTTTCATCGTTATCAACTGCGGGTTGGACTGAGGGCTCTCCTTCTATCTCTCTAAGATCTATCCTTCCCTTAGGTTTATGGCTCATGATATAATCATCCTCTAAGAAAACAGCATTTGTACTAACAAACACTTTCTGTTCCCTTGGATCATAAAAATACCATCCATAAGTACCCTTTGGATAACCCACAAAGTAACATACTTCCGATCTAGAATCCAATTTGCTCATCTTTCCTTTCAGCACATGTGCCGGACACCCCCATATCCGGAGATGTTGCAAAGAAGGCTTGCGCCCAATCCACACTCTCGTGGTGTCCTTGGAACAGATTTACTTGGTACTAGATTTAGTATGTAAGCAGCGGTTTCCAAAGCATAACCCCAAAGGAATAATGGCAACTCAGAATAACTCATCATCGACCTAGTCATGTCTAAAAGAGTCCGATTCCTTCTCTCCGCTACACCGTTCTGCTGAGGCGTACCAGGTGCAGTCAACTGTGACAGAATCCCATTCTGTACGAGGTGATCAATAAACTCATTAGAGAGGTACTCGCCACCTCGATCAGATCGAATGGCCTTGATATGTGTGCCCAATTGCTTCTCCACTTCAGCCTTAAACTCTTTGAACTTTTCAAAGGCTTCAGACTTGTGCTGCATTAGGTACACATATCCATACCTAGAGTGGTCATCGATAAATGTTATGAAATACTCATAACCACCCCTTGCTCTAATATTTATTGGTCCACACACATCAGTATGAACTAATTCCAACAATGCATTGGTCCTGTTGCCCTTTGCAGGAAAGGGCCTTTTGGTCATCTTACCCTCCAAACAAGACTCGCAGACTTCCATTGGTTCGAGAACCAAATCGCCTAAGACCCCTTCTTTGACTAGTCTGCCAATCCTATTCAGATTGATATGGCCAAGCCTCATATGCCAAAGCCTTGTTGGATTAGTGGAAGGTTCCTTTCTTTTAGATGGTACAGTAACCACTGAGTTATTAAGTTCCATGCAAGAGTCTTTAGAAATATTGGGAGTAATCACATACAAACCATTTGATTTAACACCAGAACATATAAAAGAACTATTTCTTTTAATCACAACTTCAGTTCCAAAATGAAAAGAATAACCATTATTCGATAAATTAGAAACTGAAATTAAATTACGTCTCATTGAAGGGACGTAAAGTACATCTGATAAAATCAAAATTTTATTGTCTAGAAATTCTAAAACTACGACTCCTATAGCAACCGCAGAAACAGTTGCGCTAGAACCTAGAGTAAGTACGATTTCCCCATCACTGCACCTCCTGGTTGATCTGAACCCCTGCAATGAATTACAGATATGGTTAGTCGCACCAGAATCAATGCACCAAGTGTTTGAAGTATCCGTTATAAAACTTACTTCAATCACATGTGATTCAATCATACCTTGAACTCTTGTAGCTAAGAATTCTGGACAGTTCCTCTTCCAGTGGCCCTTCTCACCGCATTGGAAACACTTTCCTTTGCCTTGGCCACCCACCTTCCCTTTGCCCTTACCTTTTCCCTTAGATTTTGCAATCTTAGGGACTGGTCCAACACTTGAACCACCAGTGCTAGCTTTCTTCTTCCCTTTCTTTCCTTTCGGCACAGATCGGGAAGAGGAAGCGCTTTTCTCAACGTTCAAAACGTTGACCCCAGGTTTGATCACCCCTTCCGCTGCCAAAAGAGAACTCATCAATTCGCTCATTGAAAAATTCTTTTGATTCATATTATAGTTAAGTTTAAATTGAGCGAATGAAGGCGACAGCGAATTAAGGATCATATCAACTTGGGTCTGTGCATCGATGTTGGCACCTAGGGTCTCCAGCTCGTTTAAATAACCAATCATTTTTAAAACATGTTCCTTGACTGGAGTCCCTTCCGACATCTTCGCACTCATTATCTTTTGCATGGCTACCTGTCTGGCAGGCCTGCCATGCTCCCCAAACATCTTTTTCAGGGATGTGATAATGTCACTGGCGGAATCGTTCGATTGGAATTGATGTTGCAACACACCAGCCATTGAGGCCAGAATGTAGCAACAAGCCATTCCATTCGACTTCTTCCATTTGTCGAACTCGCGTCTGGCAGCTGCCGAAGCATTTGCCGCGGGTTCTTCAGGGCTTGGGGTGGTGAGGACATATATGTGATCCTCCGTAGTTAAAACGATGTCAAGGTTACGTTTCCATTCAGTGTAGTTATTTCCAGTTAACTTGTTTTGAGTGAGTATGGTGGCAAGTGGACTAAATGCAGATCCAGACATTATGATTTACTGAAAATCAAACAAACAAAATATATATGGATATCAGAATTGACAGTTTGAAATAAAAGAATCCTTAAAACTCTTATTTAAAAACAAAGTCGCCGGAATATCGAAACGAAAGAATAAAGCCTCCGTGTGGTGGTCAATGTTCGATCTTTCGATTTATCATGACTTATCCGCTATGCAACTCTTGCAAAATAGCCATGACTCCCGAACCTATTTGATCTCTAAGTTTCTGAATAATGCCCCGTGTGGGATCCCTTATCCATAGCTTAGCTAGTGTGTACCATTAACTAGGATCCAATCACAACCGTCTCAAGTAGCGCCTCCGTGTGGTGGTCACCCTCTAACACGTCTGATTGATCCTATCCATAGGAAGTTCACATCTAGTAACCAATGAGCAGTGTACCCTCCGTATGGAATGATCACCCCTGGCGAGGTGACACAGAATACACTACTCATCTTACAATGAACCGTTAATGGAAGATCGTGGGTGTTATTTGATAAGACCCTCTCCCACTAGATTTAGTAAATTAAGGATTTTGCTTTTGAAAAAATGTTTCCACACACTACCCATAAACATCCAATGTTTACTAATGTGTTGAAAACGGTTTTTGAATTTTATTTTAGAAAACTTGTTTTAAGTGCATGCAACAATGTATTATACGCCAATCACTAAACAAGCACATAAAACAAAAAACTAAAATGAAATATAGGCATTCAAACAATGCCTCTATCTCCCATGGCTTTATTTCCATAGAACCACCTTCTTGGTTTGGTCACCTCCGGCTCTATCTTCATGGACAACGGCTCCTTGCTCCATCTTCATGGAATTTCTAATTCTATTACATTGGACCTATGCTTCTTTTGAAGCTTACAATTTATCTAAAAAAAGAAATAGCAAAAAGGAAATAAAAGGCTAGGGAAACCGGTGCGACTTTCCTTTTCGTAGGATTGAAGCCGCAGCGCCCTTTACATACGCCTTAAAACCAAACCATTAATAAATTATGACATGCACCAATCTCAAATAATTTAAATATAAATATTTAAACGACTAGGTGCCATGGGAGATAGCGACTAATTTTGCTGCAAAAGGGTTAGTCGTACACGCATCCACACATACATAACAAATATATGTAACTATTGGAACACTTAATTGATTCACACAGTATATAAACACTTTACATACTGAATTAGAACTTAAAACAGCATCTTACTTCTCTGACACAGTTCGATCGATCGAAGACCGTTCGATCGCTCGAACCTTCGATCGATTGAACACTGTTCAATCGCTTGAACATTCTGTTTCACAGAATGATTTAAAAATTTTACAGAAATAATTTAAAATTAAAGTATAATTTAAAAAACCTTTACAACTGTGAACAGAACACCTGGACAGAGAATCTGTCTCGATCGATCGAACACTATTCGATCGATCGAACACCAGAAGGCTTCGATCGATCGAAACTAGTTCGATCGATTGAGAACAGAATGTTCGATCGATCGAAACAAGTTCGATCGATCGAACCCACCTTGCATCCTATGCAATCACAGTTTTGTATTCTGCTGCGATAACACTGCAGAAACAGATCTGTGACGATGCAGTTTCAAAACAGTTCTAAAATCAACATGCAAATCAAAACTAGGGTTCCAAAAACGCATCTATAGATCCAAACGAGCGTGGCTCTGATACCAATTGTTGGAAAAACCGGTTTAAATTGAAAGTTTACACGCGCAGCGGAAAAAACAAGTTATAAAACTTTATTGGCATGCCCGGATCTACTACCCGTCAACTCCATAGAAGCGTACAAGGGGGTGCAAGATTTATACCTTAGTGTCTTGAACCCAATTCTGAATTTCAATTTCCAGCAGCCTCCACTAGATGATCTTCACCCTTATGACTCCTGCGGATGCCTTCCGGAAAGACTAGGGTTGGTGGGAACCCTAATAGAGAGGATAGGGAGGGTTTTGGGGCTCCAAAACAGTTTCTGCAGCTTCTGACGTTCAAAACGACGAACAACTTTTTCCAGAACGCAGCTGCCCTATTTATAGATTCCCAGAACCGACCTAACCTTCGATCGATCGAAGGACTTCGATCGATCGAACATTCGATCGATCGAACCTTTCTCGATCGATCGAACCTGATGCCTTCGATCGATCGAACTATCTTCAATCGATCGAACCTGCCAGGACAGTTTCCTCAAGCGTCTTTCCAAGCATCCTAGCGGAGCTAAGAGTGGGACCTCCTAGGCTCTTTATTGTTGGCTCAGACCAGTTTATTAATTACCATGACCAAACTCTTTGATCAGCAAACTAACCAACTGGTCAGTTAACGTTTACTCCACTATAAAACGATAACTGAACTCCAACGCAAAAGAACATATCCGAAGCGATAACTAGACTTGTATGTTGTACTAATGTCCCTCTACCGTCAGCATTCGTAATCATATTCAGGTAGTCGGATAACTGTTACTGTCAACCTGAATCATGATTACTTCTTGTATTCCTTGAGTCCCATTCACTACTCATGATTACCAAACATGTTGATAACTCTTATCAACAAGACTGCAGTACTCAGTAATCAACTTGGTGACATTCTCAAGGGAATGCTTACTCTGAATCAGAGGGTAGATTCTATCTTGACAATATATGTTCACAACCCTATGGACATGACATACCCAAGATACCCAGGTGTTGATCTTCTATAGACCTCACTGATTGGTAAGTCAAAGCAGTCATATCCATAGTCTGTGTTCATAATCATCTCAAGATTGAGAACACGTACCTTATACAAGTTATGAGTTCCTATTGACTGTTGACAGCCTTAAGCGTCAATAGGAAAGCTCAGGTCCGTCAATGCACTATAAGCACTAGCATATCAACTAAGAGCTACACTCTAGTGATTGAGATTAATCACTCCATCCAATGGTAGTTAATTATGCTACAGTGTAGACCTGATGAGGTATCCAGTCTCATCATCCACTGTGACATATTCTAAGTATCAAAGAATAGTAATTCGTATCTCACTTGTGTGTATCTCATACACACACGAATTGCTTACTATGATACTTAAGGACAAAAACAATCATCTCATGAAAGAAACATACACAATGAAATGTAAAGCTGATATCCATATATTATAATGCTAATGTCTCATACATAAAGTAATGGTTTGAGGGCACAAACCCAACAGCAAAACCCTAGACACATGTCACTTGTATCCTTGCCACTTGTCTACATGTTGGACACTTGTCCATGCATGCAACCCCCTAACACATGCAATAGGACACCTAGCACTAGTATTTTCTATATAACCACTCTTATATGCATCCATAACTCTCTTAGACTCTCCATAATCTGCACTCTAGAGAGGAGATGAGGAAACTTAGAAGCTCATGAGTGTCATAAAGAAAGAAATAGAAAGTTAGAAGGAGAAGAAGTTCACTAGTGAAGTTGAGTTCAAGCTCCATCAAGCTCAAATCAACAATCCAAGCTTAGTTTCAAGTTGTTGTGAGTAATTGTGAGTATTCTAACTCAATTTAGAACACATATAATATGTACTAATGTTTAGTAGAAGTTTGATGTTGTTGTGTTGAAGTTTTCATGACATGCAAGACAAATCCATAAATCTGAGAAACTGAACCTCTCAGCAGAACATAATTTAGTAAAATGAATGTTTTGTGCAGCTCAAAAATCCAAATTAAGCTAGGTGTTTTTGTGGTAATAGCTAACTCATATATCTACAAATAACCCTTCTATAGCTCAGTCTAGAAATCATTCCTTCATGGGTGAAAAGCATGTACAACGCAGTGTTATAAACCTGGGAAAACAGAAACTTCCAGCAGAATGTATTTTAGTAAAATGAATGTTTTGAGGAGCTCAAAAATCGGAATTTAGCTAGGTTGTTTTGTGGTAAAAGCTAACTCATATATCTACAAATAACTCTTTTATAGCTCAGTCTAGAAAGCACTCCTTCATGGGTGAAATGCATGTACAACGCACTGTAATAAATTTGAGAAACTGAAACTTTCAGCAGAACATAGTTTAGTAAAATGAATGTTTTGTGCAGCTCAAAAATGAGAATTAAGCTCTGTTTTTTTTGTGAAGAAAGCTAACTCATTTATCTACAAATAACCCTTCTATAGCTCAGTCTAAAAACCCCTCTTTCATAGGTGAAAGTCACGTACCATACAGTACTATAAATCTGGGACAGAACAGTCCGAGATATAAGAAATGTCTTGTAAAATAAATAGTTTGAGTAGCTCAAAAATGTAATTGAAGCTAGATTTTTTTTGTACATGAAGATATTCCTATTATCTATAATTTTGTAGTTTTGAGTTGATCTACAAAGCAATTTATCATGCCCAAATAAATCATGTTAATTCAGTCAACACAGTGAAAATGTATCTTGGCAGATTGTACAGCTTTTTGTATAATGTTTTGTTTATGCATGGTGTTGATTGTTGATGCTAGTTTTCCGCTACATGTGTTGTTATGAAAATCTCGTGTTATGGTTGTGCTATTGCGTAGATGAGTATGTTAAGGGTTCGTATATGTGTTTATTGGTATTAAATTCACGTTATAAATCCATGAGCTACATGCTATGTTTTCTATTGTTATGAATATAGTCTAATGACCGTTGAAAGTTCATACCCAAACTATAAGTATATTGTATGGCACGATTATTGTGTTAATAAGTGATCGGAAAAGTATTCATCATAAGTATATTGAGAAGAAAACGGAATGTCGGATGTATAGCAAAATATTAACGGTTATAAATGAATGATATTAATGAACTAAACTACGAAACGTGCAAGCGCGTAAAATAATGATAAAACCTTCGATAACAGATTTAATATGAATAAGGGACATTGGGCCTCGTTTCTAGTCGTGTGACTACCGGTTAAAGTTTATTCGTGAACTTTTGTGTCGTGTTTGGATAATTCTTGTAAAGTTGGTCTCTCGATTATTCCATGGAGTCGATTGGTGAGTTATGTTTTGTTCCTTGATCTGAGGATCAGCATGACGTGTTCGGTCAAGTGCGGATGACCTGAGGATCGTCGTGACGTGTTCGATCAACTGGTTGATTATTTTTCTGCACCCTTGGACTGAGGATCAACATGACGTGTTCGGTTATGTACGGGTGACCTGAGGATCGGCATGACGTGTTCGTCCAAGTGATTATTAATTTCCCGTACCCTTGGTCTGAGGATCGGCATGACGTGTTCGGTAACGTGCGGGCGACCTAAGGATCGGCATGACGTGTTCGACCAAGAGATTGTTAATGTCCCGCACACTTATGCCATTTGGGCGACAGTTTGAATGCCAGTTGGGCGATAGTTTGAATGCCATTTGGGCGACAGTTTGAGTGCCAGTTGGGCGACAGTTAACTATTCATTGTTGAGTGTTGTTCTTTCTTGACCAATAAATGCGTTTGGAGTTAAGTCTTCTTTCAGTCAATGTCATTGGTCAGTTAAGTTCTGCGTTAAGTTTCAAAGGGAATGATTGGGTTTAAATAAGACATGGTTTTGAGAATGAGAAAAGACGAACAAGGCATAGTATCGAGAATAAGAAATGATGAACGAGATATGGTTTCGAGAAATAAGAAGAGATGAAGAATAACTTACCTTAAGTGGTGGTAACCTTAAGGGGACCCTCACTTCGCTTAACTGCTAACGGCTTTTCATGCCGCTGGACCTTCCACGTCCAGCCTTTGCAGGTCTAGACGGAGCCAACTGCTATCAAGATGCTGACTTTACAACTGAAGACTATGCTAGTGAAGATTACTACGAGGAAGGCTACGGTTTCGCCAGTTGAAGACTTTGGAGCTTTTCTTTTGTTGTAGTTCTGTTATTATTATGTTAGTGATGTAATAGTTTAGCTGGTCTTGTAATATGTATCTTTTGGATATCTTTTTGGCCTGTAATATACTACTGATGTAAGACTTGGATGTTTTAAATTTCTGCTTCCGCTGAACTTAGTCACTTTCCCATATCACATTATTGTTATAAGAATGTTGGACAATCAGGTGACACTCACAACCAGTCACGTGTCTACGAACCCATAAAGGAAATTTATTTTTTCCTATTTTTGGTACTTCGGGGCGTGACAATAGATGGGTCAGGGTTTGGGTTTGGGCCGGGTTAAGTTAACCCGTGGGCCAACTCAAGTAGCACGACGTCGTTTTGACGTCGGGATGACTTTGGGTCAGGTTCGGGTAATCGGGGCGGTTTGGTCTGTGTGTATAAGTGGGTAAGGGTCTGGGCTTGGACCGGGTTTAAAAACACGTGGGTTATTTTTAGTAGAACGACGTTGTTTTGATGCCACGGGTCCGGTCGCGGGTTTGGTTGGGTATGGTTCGGGTTGTGTTGAGTCTGTTAGTGGATCTGGGTTTGGGTTAGGTTCGGTCCGGGTTCGGGTTAATGCGTAGGACTAGTTTGTGAGTAAGAGTGGGTTTGGGTTCGGGTTTAGATTCAACCCGAATAGGTTCTCGGGTTGGGTTTATGTGAGTGTGTATCTGGGTAGTCCGTTTAGGTTTTTGTTGGGTAGGGTCTGACCCAACGGGTCGCGCCTTTGGGTTTCCTTGTGAGTAGATTCGGGTTACCCATTTGGTTAGGTCGGTTCGGGTTGACCCGCAGGTCTGAATTATTATTATTATTATTATTATTATTATTATTATTATTATTAGTATTAATAGATTTTGAATGTTTTTAATTATTATAAATAGTATTAAAATGATATCTCAGTAATTTTAATTTATAGAACATTATTATTTAATAATTCTAATATTTTGTATATCATTATTATATTATATATTATATGTTTATTATTTATATGGTTAATATAAATAATAAATATATTAGTTTTAAATAGTATTTAAATGATATTTCAATACCTATATATATTTAAAAATTCTAGAAAATTAGGGTAATGACCCTGTGACTATTGTATTATATAATGTAAATTATAAAGCTATAATATTATAGTCTAGTATTTTTAATAATTATTACGGAGCTATTTTATGAGTATATTAATTATTAAAAATAACAAACGAGCTCCGAAAATTATGAGATAAATACAGGAAGCGTATTTTAATATCTAGTATTTAATAAAAATACTTCTGAGTACTGATTTCACAGTATAGGTATATTTATGTATTTATATCCCTTTTCGGGTATTTTCAGGTATATGTTATCTTCAATAATTCATAATAAATAATCTAGGACTCCAAAAATTACGCGGTCAGTTCCCAGAGTCTTAGAATAATGTCTAGAACATTCCCTTAAATTACGCGGTCAGTTCCCAGACTCGGTCGAAAATACAGCCTGTCTTTTAGGGCCCGCATGAGTCTAGTCAATGGCGTTGGACTTAGAATGACACATAGATCATTACCTTGAGGTTTATAACCTCATTTGGTAAAATTACCATTTTGCTCCTGGAGTTGCGCTCACTCTTTATTATTACTTATTTCGTTTATTGTTGTAGAACTTGATGATTATCTGCTTTTCGAGGATCGGTGACTCGAGGTGAGTTTCTTAACCTCACTGTAATCAGTATTAAGATCTAAACAAGATATGTACATGCTGCTGGTGTGATGTATTGAATATATATGTTGTGTTGATTGATGTGCTTCGTACCTTAATATTCATATCGCTATGAATATTTGTGCTATGGTAAGAGCTATCGCATAGATGAGCATGTCAAGAGTTTTATCTATATAGTTGTTGGTATCAAATCCATGTAAGATTAATATAAGATGTTTAAAAGCTATCTGTATGATGCCTTGTATAAGTAATATGTTGATTTATGATGCTACATGTGTTCTGATAATTGTATGGCTATGTGAAGCATGTTATGGTAGTACTATCGCATACGTGAGCATGTTAAGGGTTTTATCTATATGGTTATTGGTATCAAATCCATGTTACGCGATCCATGTTTTATATGTTATATTACTGCTGCTAACTAGTTAATGCATGTTTTACGATGTTGTTGACTGAAATAGATAACGCATGCTATGTTAATAATAAAGAGGAATAAGAGTAGATTTGCATGTGAGTATTGATAGTGGACGCATGTGCATTTCATGACATGTGTCACCATGCGTTGTATGAAAGAAAGAAGTGTTTGATGAGGATGTGAAAGAGACGTGAATATGGGATCCGATGGATCAACGACTGATGAGCCGGGTGGACATGGATGGTTAGGGTTCCTAGCGCACCTCTCGCCGTTGAAGACGTCCAGTGATGAGCATACGTGGTTGAAGACGTCCCATGTATCATTGAAGACGTCCGGCTAGTGCTCTAATATACTTCTCAACCGTATAGACGACCGGTGAGAGTATACACATGGTTGAAGACGTCCTATGTGCCAGTTCCATTGTTTATAGATAGTGTGCGCCGTGAAGACGTCCGACGGCCTATCAAGGGAATAAGTATGAATCGGCTGTTATGGCATGTTAACATCCTTGATGTACCGCGTGTTGTCAAGTGGATGAGAAAGAGAAAGTGAATGATGAGATTGAGTTATTGAGTAAAATGGTTTGGTTCGAAATGATTTGGTTTTGGAAAGTTTTGGTTTTAAAATGAAAAGGTTTTGAAAAGTGTCTATTTTGAAAAGTAAGAGTTGGGAGTAAGCCGCATTGATCATGCATTTGCACGCACGAGGATATAATATAGAGAATGTATTCTATGATGATATGTTTTATCTGTCTGCCTGTCTTGTTGAGACCTCTGGTATGTCCGTGGTGAGAATGCGTCTTTTGATAAGAGATTAACCATATCTTAAGATACTAAACTATGACGTGAGTCGAGAGATGTTTTGTATTTATTGATTATTGTATGGTTGAGACTCTCACTCAGCCTTGTTCCAAGGCTGAAGACATGTTATGCCCTGGGCATTCGTATGCCCAGAGTGTTGCAGGTTTGGAGATAGATAAAAGAGTTCAGGATGCAGTGCCGTGGAGCCAAGGAGAATAAAGCCTTGCCCAAGATCTGATAAATAGTTTTTCAAGTTTTTAAGCTTATGTAAAATGTTTAGTATGGCCTCTTGTATTAGGATTGAAGTTATTGTAACTCTTGTTTAATTTTTGCTGCTGTATTTATACTCTGATAAGTTTAGGTCATGCTTATGCTCTAGCATTTCCCTTATGATTGCATGGTGCGAAGTTAGAAGGACAGGACGGTTAACAAACTAGTCACGCGTCTACGGAACCATAAAGGAAAATTTTTATTTTCCCTATTTTTGGTTTACTCCGGGGCGTGACAGGGTTTTAGTGGTATCAGAGCCTAGGTTTAGGCATTTATCGTTTGTCCTGTGCACTTTAAGTTATAAAACCATTAGATCTTTTCCCCACTTATGAAGATACTAACCTTATGATAGTTTATATTGGACAGGTTAGCATGGAACCCTTTTATGTCCAAGATGGATTTAGAGGACATTAGGTATACCCAGATCGTATAGAGCCTGCAGACCCAGTGTTGTACCGGCAAAGGATTCGATAGAGTGCTTAGCGGCATTTGGAGGAAAACATGTGGCATGATGTACATGTATTGGGAATTGAGGACCCAGAGATCCTGGAAAGAGAGGCACATTACCGAGAAAGCACCCTTAGACTCGTTCATCAGGAAGCAGCTGAGATGACTCATGACCGCTCTACCCTCCGAGTCATGACTTTTCGAGTTAAGCTGATGCCCCCACCAGGACCCGTAGGACCACCTCTTACTATATCACCCCCAGTACCAGAGGAGTCCATAGCCGATGCACCCTTAACTGCTAAGTCAATCTTGGGGACTGATAGGGAGGAGGATGATGATGGAGAAGTATCGGTAAAGGAGACCAATTCTGTGGAGGATGCTGATTCCGCAGTCAATGTTGACCCAACTGAGAATGTGGGCGAGAAACCACCCAAGAAAGACATAGCTGAGAAGGGAAAGTCAAAGGTCGAAGATCAGGATGATTGAAGGATTTTGGGATAGAAATTCCCAAGTTTCGGTCATCAAATAATGCTGAATAAAACAAGTTTTGATAGACTTAGGCTTGAGAAAACTAATTTTTTGGGGTTTAGGTAGTGAAATAGTAAATCATCAATCCTATGGACGTGAAACTTAACTCGCACCTAAAACATGACAAAAGAACATTGTGGGTAAAAACAAATTCCAAAACAGACTTCCGGTTATCAAATAATGCTAAAGAAAACAAGTTTTGACAGACTTAGGCTTGAGAAAACTTATTTTTTGGGGTTTAGGTGGTGAAATGGTAAATCATCAATCTGATGGACGTGAAACTTAACTCGTACCTCAAACATACAAAAGAACATTATGGGAACAAACGGAATGCAAAACGAACTTTCGATTATTAAATAACGCGGATAAAACAAGTTTGGACATACTTATGCTTGAAAAAGCTATGTTTTTGGGGTTTAGGGTGCTGAAAAGGTACACTGTCGATCTAATGGATGTGAAACTTAACTCGCACCTCAAACACAACAAAAGAAAATTATGGGAACAAACAGAATGCAAAATGCATTTCTGGTTATTAATTAATGCGGGATAAACTAGTTTTGACATACTAAGGCTTGAAAAAGCTATGTTTTTGGTGTTTAGTGGGGGTGAAACGGAAAACCGTCGATCCGATGGACGTGAAACTTAACTTGTACCTCAAACACGGCAAAAGAAAGTTGTAGGTAAAAACAAAATCCAAAACGGACTTCCGATTATCAAATAATGCTAAATAAAATAAGTTTTGACAGACTTAGGTTTGAGAAAACTTATTTTTTGGGGTTTAGGTGGTGAAATGGTAAATCATCATTCCGATGGATGTGAAACTTAACTCGCACCTCAAACAAGACAAAAGGATATTATGGGTATAAATGAAATGCAAAACGGACTTTTGGTTATTAAATAACGTGAGAAAAAAACATTTTGACATACTTAGGCTTGAAAAATCTATGATTTTGGGGTTTAGGGGGGTGAAAAGGTAAACCGTTGATCCGAAGGAAATGCGACCAAAATGACACCTCAACCACACCTAAAGAAAGTTGTGGGAACAAATAAAATGCAAAATGGTCTTCCAGTTATCAAATAACGCGGGAAAAACTTGTTTTGACAAACTAAGGCTTGAAAAAGCCTTGTTTTTGGGGTCTTGTGGGGGTAAAACGGAAAACCGTCAATCCGATGGACGTCAAGCTAAACTCACACCTTTAACATGACAAAGGAAAGTTGTGGGAACAAAAGGAATGCAAAATGGACTTCCGGTTATCAAACAATGCAAAAATTGTTTTTTTGACATATTTAGTCTTGAAAAAACTTAGTTTTTGGGGTTTGGTGGGTGAAATGTAAACCGTCAATTTGATGGTTGTGAAACCTAACTCTCACCTTAAACACGCCTAAAATTTTTTTTGGAAATAAACGAAATGCAAAACAGATTTCCGGTTATCAATGAACGCGAAAAATAGGTTTTGACTTACTTAGGCTTGAAAAAGCTATGTTTTTGGGGTTTAGTGTGGTGAAACTGTAAACTGTCTATGCGATGGATGTGAAACATAACTCGTACCTCAAACACGACAAAAAAAAGTTATGGGAACAATCAAAATGCAAAACAGACTTTTGGTTATCAAATAATGCTAAATAAAACAAGTTTTTACACATTAAGGCTTTAAAAAACTTATTTTTTGGGGTTCAGGGTGGTGAAAAGGTAAACCGTCAATTCGATGGACATTAAACATAACTCACACCACAAACAGGGCTAAAGAAAGTTTTCGGAACAAACGGAATGCAAAACAGACTTTCGGTTATTAAATAACGCGAGAAAAACAAGTTTTGACATACTTAGGCTTGAACAAGCTATGTTTTAGGGTTTAGGGGGGTGAAAAGGTAAACCGTCAACCGATGGACGTGAAACATAACTCGCACCTCAAACACATCAAAAATTTTTTTGGGAACAAATGGAATACAAAATGCACTTCTAGTTATCAATTAATGTGGAAAAAACTAGTTTTGACATACTAAGGCTTGAAAAAGCCTTGCTTTTTTTTATGTTTAGTGGGGGTGAAACGGTAAACCGTCGATCCGATGGACGTGAAACTTAACTCGCACCTCAAACACAAAAAAAGAAAGTTGTGGGGACAAACGGTATGCAAAATGGACGTTTGGTTATCAAATAATGCAAAAATTGTTTTTTGACAAACTAAGGCTTGAAAAAACTTAGTTTTGGGGTTT
Source organism: Hydrangea macrophylla (assembly GCA_033977485.1). NCBI lineage: Eukaryota > Viridiplantae > Streptophyta > Magnoliopsida > Cornales > Hydrangeaceae > Hydrangea > Hydrangea macrophylla. The sequence goes on from CM066995.1 coordinate 36,924,694, forward strand.
GGCGGGTGAAATGGTAAACCGTCAATTTGATGGATGTGAAATCTCATTCACACCTCAAACACGTCTAAAAAAAGTTTTGGGAACAAACCAAATGCAAAACAGACATCCGGTAATTAAATAACGCGAGAAAAACAAGTTTTGACATACTTAGGCCTGAAAAGGCTATGTTTTGGGGGTTTATGGGGGTGAGAAGGTAAATCGTCGATCCGATGGACGTGAAACTTAACTCGCACCTCAAACACAACAAACGAAAATTGTGGGAACAAACGGAATACAAAATGCGCTTCTGGTTATCAATTAACGCGGGAAAAACTAGTTTTGACATACTTAGGCTTGAGAAAACTTATTTTTTGGGGTTTAGGTGGTGAAACGGTAAATCATCATTCCTATGGACGTGAAACTTAACTCGCACCTCAAACATGGCAAAAGAACATTGTGGGTAAAAACAAAATCCAAAACAAACTTCCGATTATCAAATAATGCTAAACAAAACAAGCTTTGACAGACTTAGGCTTGGAAAAACTTATTTTTTGGGGTTTAGGTGGTGAAACGATAAATCATCAATCCGATGGATGTTAAAAATAACCCGCACCTCAGACATGATAAAAGAACATTGTGGTGAAAATGTAAACTATCTATCTGATTCATGTGAAACTTAACTCGCACCTCAAACATGACAAAAGAATGTAATGGAAACAATCGGAATGCAAAACAGACTTCCGGTTATTAAATAATGCGAGAAAAACAAGTTTTGACATACTTAGGCTTGAAAATGCTATGTTTTTAGGGTTTAGGGTGGTGAAAAGGTAAACCGTCGATCCGATGAACGTGAAACTTAACTCGTACCTCAAACACAACAAAAGAAAATTATGGGAACAAATAGAATGCAAAATGCACTTCTGGTTATCAATTAATGCTGGAAAAAGTAGTTTTGACATACTAAGGCTTGAAAAAGCTATGTTTTTGGTGTTTAGTGGGGGTAAAATGGTAAACCGTTGATCCGATGGATGTGAAACGTTACTCGTACCTCAAACACGACAAAATAAAGTTGTGGGAACTAACAAAATGCAAAATGGACTTCCGGTTATCAATTAACACGGGAAAAGCTAGTTTTGACATACTTAGGCTTGTAAAAACTTATTTTTTGGGGTTTAGGTGGTGAAACGGTAAATCATCAATCCTATGGACGTGTAACATAACTCGCACCTCAAACATGACAAAAGAACATTGTGGTTAGAAACAGAATGCAAAATGGACTTTCGGTTATCGAATAATGCTGAATAAAACAAGTTTTGACAGACTTGGGCTTGAGAAAACTAATTTTTTAGGGTTTAGGTAGTAAAATGGTAAATCATCAATCCTATGGACGTGAAACTTAACTCGCACCTTAAACATGACAAAAGAACATTGTGGGTAAAAACAAAATCGAAAACAGACTTTCGGTTATCAAATAATGCTAGATAAAACAAGTTTTGACAGACTTAGGCTTGAGAAAACTTATTTTTTGGGGTTTAGGTGGTGAAACGGTAAATCATCAATCCGATGGACGTGAAACTTAACTCGCATCTCAAACATGATAAAAGAACATTGTGGGAACAAACGGAATACAAAATGGACTTTCGGTTATTAAATAACGCGAGAAAAACAAGTTTTGACATACTTAGGCTGGAAAAAGCTATGTTTTTGGGGTTTAGGGTGCTAAAAAGGTACACTGTCGATCCGATGGATGTGAAACTTAACTCACACCTCAAACACAACAAAAGAAAATTATGGGAACAAACCGAATGCAAAATGTACTTCTGGTTATAAATTAACGGAGGATAAACTTGTTTTGACATACTAAGGCTTGAAAAAGCAATGTTTTTGGTGTTTAGTTGGGGTGAAATGGTAAAACGTCGATCCGATGGATGTGAAACTTAACTCGCACCTCAAATACTACATAAGAAAGTTGTGGGAACTAACGGAATGTAAAATGGACTTCCGGTTATCAATTAACGCAGGAAAAGCTAGTTTTGACATACTTAGGCTTGTGATAACTTATTTTTTGGGGTATAGGTGGTGAAACGGTAAATCATCAATCTTATGGACGTCAAACGTAACTCGCACCTCAAACATGACAAAAGAACATTGTGGTTAGAAACATAATCCAAAATGGACTTCCGGTTATCGAATAATGCTGAGTAAAACAAGTTTTAACAGACTTAGGCTTGAGAAAACTAATTTTTTGGGGTTAGGTAGTGAAACGGTAAATCATCAATCCTATGGACGTGAAACTTAACTCGCACCTTAAACATGACAAAAGAACATTGTGGGTAAAAACAAAATCGAAAACAGACTTTCGGTTATCAAATAATGCTAGATAAAACAAGTTTTGACAGACTTAGGCTTGAGAAAACTTATTTTTTGGGGTTTAGGTGGTGAAACGGTAAATCATCAATCCGATGGACGTGAAACTTAACTCGCATCTCAAACATGATAAAAGAACATTGTGGGAACAAACGGAATGCAAAATGGACTTTCGGTTATTAAATAACGCGAGAAAAACAAGTTTTGACATACTTAGGCTGGAAAAAGCTATGTTTTTGGGGTTTAGGGTGCTAAAAAGGTACACTGTCGATCCGATGGATGTGAAACTTAACTCACACCTCAAACACAACAAAAGAAAATTATGGGAATAAACAGAATGCAAAATGTACTTCTGGTTATAAATTAACGGAGGATAAACTTGTTTTGACATACTAAGGCTTGAAAAAGCAATGTTTTTGGTGTTTAGTTGGGGTGAAATGGTAAAACGTCGATCCGATGGATGTGAAACTTAACTCGCACCTCAAATACTACATAAGAAAGTTGTGGGAACTAACGGAATGTAAAATGGACTTCCGGTTATCAATTAACGCAGGAAAAGCTAGTTTTGACATACTTAGGCTTGTGATAACTTATTTTTTGGGGTATAGGTGGTGAAACGGTAAATCATCAATCTTATGGACGTCAAACGTAACTCGCACCTCAAACATGACAAAAGAACATTGTGGTTAGAAACATAATCCAAAATGGACTTCCGGTTATCGAATAATGCTGAGTAAAACAAGTTTTAACAGACTTAGGCTTGAGAAAACTAATTTTTTGGGGTTAGGTAGTGAAACGGTAAATCATCAATCCTATGGACGTGAAACTTAACTCGCACCTTAAACATGACAAAAGAACATTGTGGGTAAAAACAAAATCCAAAACGGATTTCCAGTGTCACACTCGTCCCAGGAAATCATAATTTTATCATGCATATTTGTAATTTGGGAGGTTATCAATGTTAGTTGATAATGGTGATGAGGTTGACTGTGAGTCAACGGTAAGGTGTCAGTAAGGACACGGGAACATGGCCTTTCCTGTTGCATTGGCACGATTAAATAACATTTATATGATTTAAATGTTATTTGATATATTTGGTATTTTGTGTATAGTGAATTATACCTGTGTAGTATAAATTCCGGTAATTTTTGATATTGTTATATATCATTTTGAGTTTTGTGGTGAGAACGTGAGTGGCACATTAAATAAAAAGGTAGGTTGTGTAGAGATTTCACCTAATTTAGTTTTCGGACGTTATTTTGGACCCAAACGAGACTTAGTCGGAAACTTTTGGAATTTATAATTTTCACTCGTAAAGGCATAAAATGAACGTGTGCAAAGTTTCGAGAGCTAATTAGAAGTTTTGAGGAACTCGTGGGGAGGTAAACGTATTTCCCAGAATGTTGCCTATATATAGATGAGGATGAGATTTCAATCTCATCCAAATTTTTCCAAAATATCTAGAGAGAGGAGAGAGAAGGGAGATTTGGTTGCCACGAACTTGCCGGCGATATACGACGACCTTCCGTCCGTCAGTTTTTCTCCAGATTTTGTATTTGAACTCGTGTTTGGCCAATTTTTGTAAAAATCTTAATTCTAGACTTTTGGGAAAAATAGGTATAAACTTGTAGGAATTTTCTCAAATTTGAAATCCGACGATTAATTAGCCTCCTAGTCGATCCTTCAAAGTTTGGGGGAAATCGCACGAGGTATGAAGTTCTAACTTGTGAAATATAGAGAGATACATGTTTTATATTTCGACGACGAAATTGAGATCCGGGCAAAATCCATGTGTTAATTGTAGGCCCGTTAATTATGCACGCGCTAAATTGTGAAAAGCATGTCTAAATTTACGCAAGCACGTTGAGTTGTCTATGTGGGTCAAAGGGGAGTCTTATACAAATTCATGCTGGAGTAAGCTTGAGAATTTGAGTAGCGATGGCTACTGTGCATGGTTGTAGGCTTGGACTTGCCATGGCACTTGTGGGGATGTAATGGTTGTAGGCTTGGACTTGCCATTGACATCGCGGTTTAAGTTTTGGACTTGCCGCTACCGGATGAATGCGTATTTTTTCTCCCTAGAGACTATTAATATGATTTATGAGATTAAACCATGTTTTGTTATATATTGCACATGTTAGACTTGTACGCTCAGCATATAGCTGAGCAGTGGAGATGTACTCCATTGCAGGTAAAAAGAAAGACAAGAGAAAGCATGAGGAGTGAGGCCGTGGAATGCCGGGGAATCAATTGCTTATAATTTTGTTCTACTCCAAACTTGTAATAATATCCTTGAATTCGTAGTATGTTGTAATATAATCTAAACTTAGATTTAGTACTTGTAATCCCTAGTAAACGCTCTTGTATTTATGTTTTGAATGATGAAATAGAGTGGTTATATGTTGGTTTGGAATTGGAAGAACCTTGAGTGGAAAAGCTGCAGTTTTGGGTTTTGCTGATATGAATCAGTCGACTGGTTTTTGATCCAGTCGACTGGATCGCTATGTTGAATTGGTTACTGTTTTGTTTTGTCTGAGATTCAGTCGACTGGGTTGAGAAAACAGTCGACTGGATGGAGCCCCAGGTCATGACATTCTGCTGGATCAGGGTACCAGTCGACTGGACTTTTCAGTCGACTGATAATTTTAGGCACCAGTCGGCTAGGTCTCCGACACAGTCGACTGGATGGGCTGTTATAGTTGGAACCTCTCTGTTTGAAATCACCAGTCGACCGGACCTGCAATCAGTCGACTGAACCTCTGTTTTCAGAACTGATTCTTTTTATAACTCCAATTTTCAAGGGATTCGTCCACTCAGAGGGAAATGTTCCTAAGTTATAAAATACCCAGAGTTGTTTTAAAGTTCTTTCCGCTGCGTATAATTATATTGATGTTTGGATAAGCCTTGATGGCGTGCCACGTGTCCTATTTCTATGCTTAGTGGGATGGGTCGTGACATTTATTGGTATCAGAGCTATAGGTAACAAAACTTTGGGAACGTTGACGACGAGAGGAGTGTTGAGTGAATTGTCACATGTTCTAGATTGTATCCATACATATTAGAGATGTTTGATGCATATGTATGTTAATTTACATACATGATATTGTTATTGTTGTACATACATAGTTTTATGCATTGAGAACTACAGGATTGTAACCATGAGTGACGAAGAGCGAACTCTATCGCCACACACTCGATGCATGAATGAAATGGTAGAAATGATGGGGAATATGGGGGATATGATACGGAATATAGCAGAACGATTGCTTTCGACACCTCCATTCGAAACACCTCCATTAACAGTGGTACATCCACCTGAGAATAGGGGTATGAGATCCATATTCGAACAGTTTGCAAGGAAGAAACTGATGGAATTTCACGGGACACCCGATCCAACGCTCGCAGAACATTGGATTATGGACATGGAGAGGATTTTTCGATCTATTCCGATGAGCGACAGGGAGAAAATAGAAAATGCAAGTGATATACTTAGAGGGGAAGCCCAGAATTGGTGGGTAAATGTGCTAGAGCAAGGGGCACCGATTACTTGGGAAGGGTTCAAGGCGGAATTCAATCACCGGTTCTTTTCGCGAGCCGCCTACAATACGAAGAAGCAAGAATTTGATAACCTGAAGCAGGGAGATATGACTGTAACAGAATATACTTCCAAGTACAATGCTTTGTTGAGATTTGGAAAGGGTTCCGTACCAGAAGAGGAAGATAGGGCAAGAAAATTCGAAGAGGGTTTAAGGGAAAATATTCGTCTAAGGGTGGAAACCTATGAACATTCGACTGTGGCAGCAGTACAACAAACGACGCTAGTGGCCGAGAGTGGAATGGAAAGGTCGAGGCAGAATCAACACGGTAAATGAAGCAACGAGAGTGGGGATATGAACCAAGGTGGATCTTTCAAGAGGCCGTTTCAAAGAGGCTCTAGTTCTAATTTCAGTGATTTTAGGAGAACGCCAAGTAACATACCGTTGTGTTCACTTTGCAACCGACCACACTCAGGCCGATGTTTCATGACAAAACCCCAAAACAGGAACCAAGGAGGGGGTAGTACTAATTCTACACCTGACATGAGAGGCAAGTGTTATGATTATGGAGTATTTGGGCACCAAGCCAAGGATTGCCCGAGGAGGTATCCTCAGCAAGGAGCTAGTTCTATGGCTTCCAGTCGGTCGAAGCCTAGACAATCCAATGACGGGGGACAAAGGACTGAACAACGTCAAGGAAGAGCCTATCAGATGAACCCAGGAGATATGACTACTTCTGAGACAGTAGTCTCAGGTATGGTGCTTGTATGTTCGCACATAGCATGCATACTTGTTGACTCGGGATCTATGCATTCATTTGTATCGCATGCTTTTGTTGAACATTTGAATGTTAAATCGGCACCGTTAGGATATGAATTGTCTATTACTATGCCACTTAGTAAATCGATAATGACGTCTATTGTATATAAGAATTGTGGGATCAAATTAGGCGAGAATCTGATGACCTTAGACCTTATACCGATTGTGGTGAACCATTTCGATGTGATACTGGGAATGGATTGGTTAGCTCTTAACCAAGCCACAATAGACTGTGAACGGAAAGAGGTTAATTTTCGATCACCGATACATGGGAACTTTTGTTTCCAAGGGAGTGGGGTTACACCGCCGCCGTATTTGGTTTCAGCTATTCGAGCAGGGAAGTTATTGAAAAAGGGATGTCAAGGATTCCTATGTTCTGTGACTGATGTCTCAGCGACCGAATCGATAGTAGAGGATATCCCAGTAGTGCGAGAGTATCCGGATGTATTCCCCGATGACTTACCAGACGTCCTAATTGAAAGGGAAATTGAATTCACCATTGAGGTAAAGCCAGACTCAAGACCCGTATCAAAGGCACCGTATAGAATGGCACCAGTAGAATTGAAGGAACTGAAAGTTCAACTACAAAGTTCAACTATAAGAGTTACTTGATAAAGGTTTCATCCTACCAAGTGTATCATCGTGGGGAGCTCCAGTATTGTTTGTAAAGAAGAAAGATGGCTCAATGCGTATGTGTGTTGACTACCGGGAACTAAACAAGTTAACGATTAAGAACAAGTACCCGTTACCCAGAATTGATGACATATTTGATCAACTTCGTGGGGCACAAGTATTCTCCAAGATAGACCTGAGATCGGGTTACCATCAGTTGAAAGTGAAGGCCGAAGATGTTGAGAAAATAGCTTTCAGAACGCGTTATGGACACTATGAGTTCTTAGTTATGCCATTTGGAGTTACCAATGCACCAGCTGCGTTCATGGATCTTATGAATCCAGTATTCAAGGATTATTTGGATGACTTTGTGATTATATTCATTGACGATATCCTTATCTATTCACCAAGTGAGATAGAACACGAGAACCACTTGAGGTTGATACTTTAGAGATTACGAGAGAAATAATTATTTGGTAAATTCAAGAAATGTGAATTTTGGTTGTCTAGTATTACTTTTCTTGGTCACGTAATTGACAAGAATGGAGTATCAGTTGATCCTCACAAAGTAGAAGCTGTATCAAATTGGCAAAAGCCGACTTCCGTATCTGAAATTTGAAGTTTCTTGGGATTAGCGGGATACTACCGCCGTTTTATTGAACATTTCTCAAAGATTTCTTTACCTATGACAAGGTTGATGAGGAAAGGAATTACATTTGAATGGAGTCAGGAATGTGAAGATAGTTTCAAGAATTAAAAGCACAACTAACGAGAGCACCTTTCTGATAATACTATCCGAAATTGAGGGGTTTGTGATCTATAGTGATGCGTCGCATCAAGGGTTGGGATGCGTGTTGATGCAAGGTGGTAAAGTGATTGGTTATGCTTCTAGACAGTTGAAGACACATGAGATTAATTATCCGACTCATGATCTCGAATTAGTTACGGTAATTCATGCTTTGAAAATGTGGAGACACTACCTGTACGGGGAAAAGTGTGAGATATTCACGGACCATAAGAGTTTGAAATATATTTTCACCCAACGGGACTTGAATATGAGACAGAAAAGATGGTTGGAGTTGATGAAGGATTACGATCTTTTGATTGAGTACCATCTGGGAAAGGCGAATGTAGTAGCCGATGCGTTAAGTCGGAAGACACCGAGGAATTTAGTCGATGAGCTAACACAACAGAAAGAATTGATAAAAGAGATGGAACGATTAGAATTGGATGTGATTCTAGGGACCAATGATGGTATAATGATTGCGATCATAGCACACCCAGATATTATTGATGAGATTCAGAAAGAACAATTTAATGATGTCTATTTGTGCAAAATAAGAGACGAGATACCTTTGGGGAAATGACCTAGTTTTGTGTTAGAACGAGGAACGTTGAAACTGGGAAATCGATTATGTGTACCGAATGTGAAAGACTTGAAAGAGAGGATTCTAGAAGAAGCTCATAGTACAAAATATTCAGTGTACCCTGTAAGTAATAAGATGTACAGAAACTTGAGAGAAAACTTTTGGTAGAATGGTATGAAGCGGGAAGTCGCTAAGTTTGTATCTGAATGTTCGGCATGTCAATAGGTCAAAGCAGAGAGACAAGTACCTGGAGGATTATTACAACCTTTACCTGTGTCAGAATGGAAATGGGATGAGATTACGATGGATTTTGTTTCGAGATTTCCACGATCATTCAATAAGAATGATAAGATTTGGGTTATAGTTGACCGATTAACCAAGTCAGCTCATTTTATACCAATTAAGACTACTAAGCCGTCCAAATTAGCGGAATTATATGTGAAAGAGATTGTACGGCTACATGGAGTCCCAGCTGTGATTGTATCAGATCGTGATAGTAGTTTTACGTCAAGGTTTTGGAGAAGTTTACAAAAAGCCATGGGTACGAAATTGAGTTTCAGTACTGCATTTCATCCTCAGACCGACGGACAGTCAGAGCGTATGATTCAGACCTAGGAAGATATGTTGAGATTGTGTGTACTGGACTTTGGGAATGATTGGGAGCACCACTGGCCGTTAATTGAATTTGCTTATAATAATGGATTCCAGTCAAGTATCAGAATGGCACTATATGAAGCTTTGTATGGCCAAAAGTGTCGATCACCGGTGTTGGACCGAGGTTGGAGAAAGAAAGTTGTTAGGACCTGAGTTAATACAGGTGACTACTGAGAAGATGAAGTTGATTCAAGAGCGACTCAAAATAGCTCAGAGCTGATATAAGAGTTATGCGGACTCTAAATGACGACCGATGAATTTTGAAGTTGGAGATTTTGTATACTTGCGAGCATCGCCTTCGAAAGGCATTGTACGATTTGGCAAGAGAAGAAAGCTCAATCCGAGATTCATAGGACCTTTTGAGATCCTTGAAAGGGTAGGTCCAGTAGCTTACCGATTGGCATTGTCGTCAGAATTGGAACATGTACATAATGTATTTCAAGTATCAATGTTGAGACGATGTATGACAGATGCGAATAAAATCAGTGTACCTGAACCGCTGTAGATTCAGGGAGACTTGACTTATGTGGAACAACCGGTCGAGATTCTAGATCGAAAGGAACAAGTTCTGAGAACTAAAACGATTCCGATGGTGAAGGTATTATGGCGTAGTCATACGACAGAAGAGGCTACATGGGAAAATGAGGAAGACATCGGAATGAGTATCCGTACCTGTTCGCCGTATGAGGTATAAGTTTGGGGACAAACTTCCTTTTTGGAGGGGAGAGTTGTCACACCCGTCCCAGGAATTCATAATTTTATCATGCATATTTGTAATTTGGGAGGTTATCAATGTTAGTTGATAATGGTGATGAGGTTGACTGTGAGTCAACGGTAAGGTGTCAGTAAGGACACGGGAACATGGCCTTTCCTGTTGCATTGGCACGATTAAATAACATTTATATGATTTAAATGTTATTTGATATATTTGGTATTTTGTGTATAGTGAATTATACCTGTGTAGTATAAATTCCGGTAATTTTTGATATTGTTATATATCATTTTGAGTTTTGTGGTGAGAACGTGAGTGGCACATTAAATAAAAAGGTAGGTTGTGTAGAGATTTCACCTAATTTAGTTTTCGGACGTTATTTTGGACCCAAACGAGACTTAGTCGGAAACTTTTGGAATTTATAATTTTCACTCGTAAAGGCATAAAATGAACGTGTGCAAAGTTTCGAGAGCTAATTAGAAGTTTTGAGGAACTCGTGGGGAGGTAAACGTATTTCCCAGAATGTTGCCTATATATAGATGAGGATGAGATTTCAATCTCATCCAAATTTTTCCAAAATATCTAGAGAGAGGAGAGAGAAGGGAGATTTGGTTTCCACGAACTTGCCGGCGATATACGACGACCTTCCGTCCGTCAGTTTTTCTCCAGATTTCGTATTTGAACTCATGGAGGTGAGATCTACGTTTTGATACTACTTAGGCCGTGTTTGGCCAATTTTTGTAAAAATCTTAATTCTAGATTTTTGGGAAAACAGGTATAAACTTGTAGGAATTTTCTCAAATTCGAAATCCGACCATTAATTAGCCTCTTAGTTGATCCTTCAATGTTTGGGAAAAATCGCACGAGGTATGAAGTTCTAACTTGTGAAATATAGAGAGATACATGTTTTATATTTCGACGACGAAATTGAGATCCGGGCAAAATCCATGTGTTAATTGTAGGCCGGTTAATTATGCACGTGCTAAATTGTGAAAAGCATGTCTAAATTTACGTGAGCACGTTGAGTTATCTATGTGGGTCAAAGGGGAGTCTTATACAAATTCATGCCGGAGTAAGCTTCTCGATGTTTGAGAATTTGAGTAGCGACGGCTACTATGCATGGTTGTAGGCTTGGACTTGCCATGGCACTTGTGGGGATGTAATGGTTGTAGGCTTGGACTTGCCATTGACATCGCGGTTTAAGTCTTGGACTTGCCGCTACCGGATGAATGCGTATTTTTTCTCCCTAGAGACTATTGATATGATTTATGAGATTAAAGCATGTTTTGTTATATATTGCACATGTTAGACTTGTACGCTCATCATATAGCTGAGCAGTGGAGATGTACTCCATTGCAGGTAAAAAGAAAGACAAGAGAAAGCATGAGGAGTGAGGCCGTGGAATGCGGGGGAATCAATTGTTTATAATTTTGTTCTACTCCGAACTTGTAATAATAAACTTGAATTCGTAGTATGTTGTAATATAATCTGAACTTAGATTTAGTACTTGTAATCCCTAATAAACGCTCTTGTATTTATGTTTTGAATGATGAAATAGAGTGGTTATATGTTGGTTTGGAATTGGAAGAACCTTGAGTGGGAAAACACTAGTTTTGGGTTTTGCTGATATGAATCACTCGACTGGTTTTTGATCCAGTCGACAGGATCGCTGTGTTGAATTGGTTACTGTTTTGTTTCGTCTGAGATTCAGTCGAATGGGTTAAGAAAACAGTCGACTGGATGGAGCCCCAGGTCATGACATTCTGCTGGATCAGGGTACCAGTCGACTGGACATTTTCAGTCGACTGATAATTTTAGGCACCAGTCGACTGGGTCCCCGACACAGTCGACTGGATGGGCTGTTATAGTTGGAATCTCTCTATTTGAAATCACCAGTCGACCGGACCTGCAATCAGTCGACTGAACCTCAGTTTTCAGAACTGATTCTTTTTATAACTCCAATTTTCAAGGGATTCGTCCACTTAGAGGGAAATGTTCCTAAGTTTTAAAATACCCAGAGTTGCTTTAAAGTTTTTTCCGCTGCGTATAATTATATTCATGTTTGGATAAGCCTTGATGGCGTGCCATGTGTCCTATTTCCACGCGTAGTGGGATGGGTTGTGACATCCGGTTATCAAATAATGCTAGATAAAACAAGTTTTGACAGACTTAGGCTTAAGAAAACTTATTTTTTGGGGTTTAGGTGGTGAAACGGTAAATCATCAATCCGAGGGACGTGAAACTTAACTCACACCTCAAACATGCAAAAGAACATTGTGGGAACAAACGGATTGTAAAACGGACTTTCGGTTATTAAATAACGCGAGAAAAACAAATTTTGACATACTTAGGCTTGAAAAAGCTATGTTTTTGGGGTTTAGGGTGCTAAAAAGGTACAGTGTTGATCCGATGCATGTGAAACGTAACTCGCACCTCAAACACAACAAAAGAAAATTATGGGAACAAACAGAATGCAAAATGCACTTCTGGTTATTAATTAACGCAGGATAAACTTGTTTTTGCATACTAAGGCTTGAAAAAGCTATGTTTTTGGTGTTCAGTGTGGGTGAAATGGTAAAACGTCGATCCGATGGATGTGAAACTTAACTCGTACCTCAAAAATGATATAAGAAAGTTGTGGGAACTAACGGAATGTAAAATGGACTTCCGATAATCAATTAACGCAGGAAAAGCTAGTTTTGACATACTTAGTCTTGAGAAAACTTATTTTTTGTGGTTTAGGTGGTGAAACGGTAAATCATCAATCCTATGGACGTGAAACTTAACTCGCACCTCAAACATGACAAAATAAAATTGTGGGTACAAATGGAATGTAAAATGGACATTTGGTTGTTAAATAACGCGAGAAAAGCAAGTTTTGACATACTTAGGCTGGAAAAAGCTATGGTTTTGGGGTTTAGGATGGTGAATAGGTAAACCGTCGATCCGATGGACGTGAAACTTAACTCGTACCACAAACATATCAAAAGGAAATTGTGGGAACAAACAGAATACAAAATGCCCTTCTGGTTATCAATTAATGTGGGAAAAACTAGTTTTGACATACTAAGGCTTGAAAAAGCTATGTTTTTGGTGTTTAGTGGGGGTGAAACGGTAAACCGTCGATCTGATGGACGTGAAACATAACTCGTACCTCAAACACGACAAAAGAAAGCTGTGGGGACAAACGGAATGCAAAATCGACTTCCGGTAAAAAATAATGCAAAATTTGTTTTTTGACATACTTAGGCTTGAAAAAACTTAATTTTGGAGTTTGGGGGTGAAATGGTAAACTGTCAATCTAATGGATATGAAACCTCACTCACACCTCAAACATACCTAAAAAAGTTTTGGGAAGAAATGGAATGCAAAACGGACATCTGGTTATTAAATGACGCGAGAAAAACAAGTTTTGACATACTTAGGCGTGTAAAATCTATGTTCTGGGGGTTTAGGGGGGTGAAAAGGTAAACCGTCGATTCTACGGACCTGAAACTTAACTCGCACCTCAAACACAACAAAAGAAAATTGTGGGAACAAACGGAATGCAAAATGCACTTCCGGTTATCAATTAACGCTGGAAAAACTAGTTTTGACATACTTAGGCTTGAGAAAACTTATTTTTTGGGGTTTAGTTGTTGAAATGGTAAATTATCAATCCTATGGACGTGAAACTAAACTCGCACCTCAAACAAGATAGAAGAACATTGTGGGTAAAAACAAAATCCAAAACGGACTTCCAGTTATTAAATAATGCTAAATAAAACAAGCTTTGACAGACTTAGGCTTGAGAAAACTTATCTTTTGGGGTTTAGTTGTTGAAATGGTAAATCATCAATCCTATGGACGTGAAACTAAACTCGCACCTCAAACAAGACAAAAGAACATTGTGGGTAAAAACAAAATCCAAAACAGACTTCCGATTATTAAATAATGCGAAATAAAACAAGCTTTGATAGACTTAGGCTTGAGAAAACTTATTTTTTGGGGTATAGGTGATGAAACGGTAAATCATCATTCCGATGGACGTGAAACTTAAATCGCACCTCAAACATGACAAAAGAACATTGTGGGTATAAACGGAATGCAAAATAGACTTTCGGATATTAAATAACGTGAGAAAAAAATGTATTGACATACTTAGGCTTGAAAAATCTATGGTTTTGGGGTTTAGGGGGTGAAAAGGTAAACCGTTGATTCGATGTACATGCGACAGAACTGATAGCTCAACCACACCTAAAGAAAGTTGTGGAACTAATAAAATGCAAATGGACTTCCAGTTGTCAAATAACGCGGGAAAAAAATAATTTTGACAGAATAAGGCTTGAAAAAGCTTTGTTTTGGGGGTCTAGTGGGGGTGAAACGGTAAACCGTCGATCCGATGGACGTGAAGCTAAACTCGCACCTCTAACACGACAAAAGAAAGTTGTGGGAACAAACGGAATGCAAAATGAACTTCCAGTTATCAAACAGTGCAAAAATTGTTTTTTGACATACTTCGGCTTGAAAAAACTTAGTTTTTGGGGATTGGTGGGTGAAACGATAAACCGTAAATTTGATGGTTGTGAAACCTAACTCTTACCTCAAACATGCCTAAAAAAAGTTATAGGAACAAATGAAATGCAAAACATACTTCCGGTTATCAAATAACGTGAAGAAACAGGTTTTGACTTACTTAGGCTTGAAAAAATTATGTTTTTGGGGTTTAGTGTGGTGAAACTGTAAACTGTCTATCCGAAGGATGTGAAACTTAACTCACACCTCAAACATGACAAAAGAAAGTTATGGGAACAATCGGAATGCAAAAAAGACTTTCAATTATCAAATAATGCTAAATAAAATAAGTTTTGACATACTAAGGCTTGAAAAAACTTATTTTTTTGGGGTTCAGGGGGTGAAAAGGTATGCCGCCAATCCGATGGACGTGAAACATAACTTGCACAACTAACAGGGCTAAATAAAGTTTTCAGAACAAGCGGAATGCAAAACGGACTTCTGATTATTAAATAACGCGAGAAAAATAAGTTTTGACATACTTAGGCTTGAAAAAGCTATGTTTTTGGGATTTAGGGGGGTGAAAAGGTAAACCGTCTATCCGATGGACGTAAAACTTAACTTTCACCTCAAACACAACAAAAGAAAATTGTGGGAACAAACGGAATGCAAAAATGAACTTTTAGTTATCAAATAATGCAGGAAAAACTAGATTTGATGTACTAATGCTTGAAAAAGCTTTGTTTTTGGAGTTTAGTGGGTGTGAAATGGTAAACTGTCGATCCGATGAATGTGAAACTAAACTCACACCTCTAACACGACAAAAGAAAGTTGTGGGAACAAACAGAATGCAAAATGGAATTCCGGTTAACAAATAATGCAAAAATTGATTTTTGACATACTTAGCCTTGAAAAAACTTAGTTTTTGGGGTTTGGGGGTGAAACGGTAAACCGTCAATTTGATGGACGTGAAACCTTAATCTCACGTCAAACACGCCTAAAAAAAGTTGTGGGAACAAACAAAATGCAAAACAGACTTCCGATTATCAAATAACGCGAAAAAACAAGTTTTGACTTACTTAGGTTTAGAAAAGCTATGTTTTTGCGGTTTAGTGTGGTAAAAATGTAAACTGTCTATCTGATGGATGTGAAACTTAACTCGCACCTCAAACACGACAAAAGAAAGTAATGGAAACAATCGGAATGCAAAAAAGACTTCTGTTTATCAAATAATGCTAAATAAAACAAATTTTGACATACTTTGGTTTGGAAAAACTTATTTTTTGTGGTTTAGGTGGTGAAACAGTAAATCATCAATCCGATGGATGTTAAAATTAACTCGCACCTCAAACATGATAAAAGAACATTGTGATGAAAATGTAAACTGTCTATCTGATGGATATGAAACTTAACTCGCACCTCAAACATGACAAAAGAAATTAATGGAAACAATCGGAATGCAAAACAGACTTCCAGTTATTAAATAACGCGAGAAAAACAAGTTTTGACATAATTAGGCTTGAAAAGGCTATGTTTTTAGGGTTTAGGGTGGTGAAAAGGTAAACCGCCGATCCGATGAACGTGAAACTTAACTCGTACCATAAACACATCAAAAGAAAATTATGGGAACAAATAGAATGCAAAATGCACTTCTGGTTATCAATTAACGCTGGAAATACTAGTTTTGACATAGTAAGGCTTGAAAAAGCTATGTTTTTGGTGTTTAGTGGGACAAAATGGTAAACCATCGATCCGTTGGATGTGAAACTTAACTCGTACGTCAAACACGACAAAAGAAAGTTGTGGGAACTAACAAAATGCAAAATGGACTTCCGGTTATCAATTAACGCGGGATAAGCTTGTTTTGACATACTTAGGCTTGTGAAAACTTATTTTTTGGGGTTTAGGTGGTGAAACGGTAAATCATTAATCCTATGGACGTGAAACGTAACTCGCACCTCAAACATGACAAAAGAACATTGTGGTCAGAAACAGAATCCAAAATGGACTTCCGGTTATCAAATAATGCTAAATAAAACAAGTTTTGACAAACTTAGGCTTGAGAAAACTAATTTCTTGGGGTTTAGGTGGTGAAACGGTAAATCATCAATCCTATGGACGTGAAACTTAACTCGCACCTCAAACATGACAAAAGAACATTGTGGGTAAAAACAAAATCCAAAGTGGACTTCCGATTATCAAATAATGCTAAATAAAACAAGTTTTGACAGATTGAGGCTTGAGAAAACTTATTTTTTGGGGTTTAGATGGTGAAACGGTAAATCATCAATCCGATGGACGTGAAACTTAACTCGCACCTCAAACATGACAAAAGAACATTGTGGGAATAAACGGAATGCAAAACGGACTTTCGGTTATATTTATAACACGAGAAAAACAAGTTTTGACATACTTAGGCTTGAAAAAGCTATGTTTTTGGGGTTTAGGGTGCTGAAAAGGTACACTATCGATCCGATGGATGTGAAACGTAACTCGCACCTCAAACACAACAAAAGAAAATCCTGGGAACAAACGGAATGCAAGATGCACTTCTGGTTATCAATTAAGGCGGGAAAAACTAGTTTTGGCATACTAAGGCTTAAAAGAGCTATGCTTTTAATTTTAAGTGGGGGTGAAACGGTAAACCGTTGATCTGATGGACGTTTGTAGCACCCAAAATTTCTAGAAATTTCTATAAATAAATTCAGATTTGTGAATGTCACCATGATGACGGTTACAGAAGGCCCATTAGGGTGACCCTAGTTAGGGTCCTTATAAGATCCTATAATCAACGTATTAGCAATGACGACGATGACTGTAACCTAGAATCAATTAGAACAGTTGTAACCTTGACGTTCTAAATTTCATCTAGGATTCATAGACAGACTCACACCTAGGCTATACCTAGCCTGTATTCACGTATTACTGTATTTGCACTGAACTAGAACTTCAGCTCACATCTCAAGGTACTTAACTATGTGGACCCCACACTTATCTACCCTTGGACGCATACACATACATGTGCACCTTGGGCACGCATTACACACAACCAAACCTCCTCACCATTTCCTCTATAAAAGCACACCCCCTCACCACCATTACACCCTCATAATCTGCAATCACCCCCACACAACCTGTCAATACAGATTATAGAGAGAGACTAGAGAGAGAGCTTGTGTAGAAACACCTCTCACCCCACCCTACACCCTCGGCTTGTGCACACCCCCACATTGTGTACACAAGCACATACCCCCTCTCTACACCCTCTCTGCATCACCCTCTCCATACACAGGACACACATAGAAACTTGGAGCAGTAAAGAAAGAAAGAAAGAAGAGAATGGAGAAGAAATAGGAGGAAATCGGAGGTTTGAGAGAATCTAAGACCATCTAAGGTAAACCCAGTCCATTTCCTTTTTCCCATATACCTCTGCATGTCATCTAAACTCTCACACGCACGCATGCACGAACCCAAACAGAGCTCAAGGCTCTGCATGAGCTCCGACAGCCATGGAAGCTCCACCTTTGAAGCTTGATTCAGAAACTATGACCAAAACCCCTTTTTCCTACACCAAACAGACCCTAGTGAACTCAGAAGAACCCCCATTGAGCAGCCTTCGAAATGGGGATCATTTGATAGGCCATGCAGGCCATTATCCTTAGTTTTGGTCAAAACGATAATCCAACCGTAGGTGTCCTTCACCCGTGATTCAAATTCTTATCTCCTAGTATGTTGTAGAGGGAGAGAATCCGGTCACAATGTCGTTGACCTCGTGTATTTTGGGTTAGAAATGAGAGAGATATGAAGGCTTGAAGTTTTTCGGCGATGCCCCAATTTTCTGGCGGCGTTGCTTCACCGGAGAAGATGAAGGGGAAGCGGGTTATAACACCCGGGTTTGGGCCGGGTCGGGTTTAGGTTAAGGTGGGTCAGTGTGTGAGTAGGAATGGGTAAGGATCTGGGTAGGGTCGGGTTTTAATTAACCCGTGGGTCTTTTAAGTAGCACGATGTCGTTTTGACGTCGGGCTGGGTTTCGGTCGGGTTCGGGTAAATGGAGCGGGTTAGTGTGTGAGTGTATATGGGTACGGGTAGTGGGTAGGGTTTGTTTAATCAACCCGTGGGCAAGTTTAAGTGGGACGACGCCGTTTTGGGCGTCGGGTTGGAGTTCGGTTCGGGCTGGGCATGTGGAGCGGGTTGTGTTGAGTCTATAGTTGGTTTAGGGTTTGGGTCAAGTCCGGATTCGGGTATGGGTTATGGGTAGGATTAGTTTGTGAAAGGAATCAGGTGACGGGTTCGGGTTTAGTTTGACCCGAATGGGTTCTTGGGTTGGGTTTGCGTGAGTGTGTTAGTGGATAGTCCATCTAGGTTTCGGTTGGGTCGGGTCTGACTCATCGGGTCACGCGTTTGGGTCCTCTTGAGAGTATATTCGGGTAACCCGTAGGGGCTCGGGTCGGTTCGGGTTGACCCGTCGGGTCTAAGATTAATAATAATAATAATAATAATATTATTATTATTATTATTAGTTTTAATTAGTTTAAAATGATTTAAATTATTTTAATAATTGTAAATGGTTTATAATTACACCATTAATGTTTTATATTATAGAATATTATTTTTAATATTCTATATATCATTATTATATATTTATTATTTATATGGTTAATATAAATAATAAATATCAGTTTTAAATAGTTTTAAATAGTTTATAAATACCTATTTCTATTTATAAATTCTAGAAAATTAGGGTAATAACCCTGGGACTATTTTATTACATAGTGTAAGTTATAAAGCTATAATATTATAGTCCAATATTTTTAATAATTAATAAGGAGCTATTTTATGAGTATATTAATTATTAAAAATACCAAACGAGCTCCGAAAATTATGAGATAAATACTGGTAGTGTATTTTAATATCTAGTATTTAATAAAAATACTTCTAAGTACTGATTTCTTTGTATAATTATAGTTATGTATTTAAATCCCGTTTCGGGTATTTTCTGGTATATATTATCTTCAATAATTTATAATAATTAATCCAGCACTCCGAAAATTATGCGGTTAGTTCCCAGAGTCTTAGAATAATGTCTAGAATATTCCCTTAAAGTTTGGTGACTTTTCGACTCGGTCGAAAATACAGCCTGTATTTTAGGACCCGTATTAGTGTAGTAAGCCCTACCTTTTACCTCGTAAAACGCGATGGACTCCGATTTGAGTCTAGTCAATGGCGTTGGACTCAGAATGACACGTAGATCACTACCTTGAGGTTTATAACCTCATTTGGTAAAATTACCATTTTGCTCCTATAGTTGTACTCATACATTATTATTGTTTATTCCGTTTATTGTTGTAGAACTTGACGGTTATCTGCTTTTCGAGGATCGGTGACTCGAGGTGAGTTTCCTAACCTCACTCTAATCCTAATAAGATGAATATAAGATGTTTAAAAGCTACCTGTATGATATTTGTATAAGTGATATGCTGATTTATGATGCCACATGTATTTCCAATAATTATAAGACTATGCAAAGCATGTCATGGTAGTGCTATCGCATACGTAAGCATGTCAAGAGTTTTATCTATATGATTATTGGTACCAATCCATGTTATGTGATCCATATTTTATATGTTATATTTCTGCTGCTAATTGTTAAAAGCACATTTTACGATGATTGTTAACTGGGTTAAATAACGCATGCTATGTTAATAATAAAGAGAATGAAAGTGGCTTTGCATATGGGTATCGGAAGTGGACTCACTTGTATTTCATGACATGTGTTAACATGCATTGTATAAGAAAGAGAGGTGTATGAAGAGATATGAGAATGTGAAAGAGATGTGAATGCTAGATCTGATGGATCAACGACTGACGAGCCGGGTGGACATGAACGGTTAGGGTTCCTAGTGCTCCTCTCGCCGTTGAAGACGTCCGGTGATGCGCATACATGGTTGAAGATGTCCCATGTATCATTGAAGACGTTCGGCTAGTGCTCTAATATACTTCTCAGCCGTGTAGACGACCGGTGAGAGTATACACATGGTTGAAGATGTCCCATGTGCTAGTTACATTGTTTACAGATAGTGTGCGCCGTGAAGACGTCCGGTGGCCTATCAAGAGATGAGTATGAGTCGGCTGTTATAGTATGTTATCATCCTTGACGTATCGAGTGTTGTCTAGTGAATTAGATAGAGAAAATGAATGATGAGTAAAATGGTTTTGTTCAAAATGATTTGATTTGGAAAGTCTTGGTTTTAAAATGAAATGGTTTTGAAAAGTATCTGTTTTGAAAAGCAAGCGTCTTTGAAAAGAGTTGGGAATAAGTCACATAGGTCATGCATTTGCACGCACAAGGATATATTAAGGAGAATGTATTCTATGATGTTATGTTTATCTATTTACCTGTCTTGTTGATACCTCTGCTATGCCCGTGGTAAGAATGCGTCTTTTGATAAGAGATTAACCATACCTTAAAGTACTAAACTATGACGTGAGTTGAGAGATGTTCTGTATTTATTGATTATTGCGCGGTTGAGACTCTCACTCAGCCTTGTTCCAAGGCTAATGGCATGTTACGCCCTGGGCATTCATATGCCTAGAGTGTTGCAGGTTTGGAGCGAGATAGAAGAGTTCAGGATGCTGTGCTGTGGAGCCAAGGAGAATAAAGCCTTGCCTAAGATCTGATAGACAGTTTCTCAAGTTTTAAGCTTTTGTAAATTGTTTAGTATGTCCTCTTGTATTGGGATTGAAGTTATTGTAACCCTTTTTTAATTTCCGTTGTTGTATTTATACTCTAATAAGTTTAGATCATGCTTATGCTCTAGCATTTCCCTTGTGATTGCATGGTACAGAGTTAGAAGGATAGGACGGTTAACAAAGTAGTCACGTGTCTACGGACCCATAAAGGAAAATTTTTATTTTTCCTATTTTTTGTTTACTCCGGGGCATGACGACGTTAAACTTAACTCACACCTCAAACAAAATAAAAGAAAATTGTGGGAACAAATGGAATGCAAAATGCAGTTTTAGTTATCAATTAACGTGGGAAAAACTAGTTTTGACAGACTTAGGCTTGAGAAAACTTATTTTTTGGGGTTTAGGAGGTGAAACGGTAAATCATCAATCCGATGGACGTGAAACTTAACTCGTACCTCAAACATGACAAAAGAACATTGTGGGTACAAATGGAATGTAAAACGGACTTTTGGTTATTAAATAACGCGAGAAAAGCAAGTTTTGACATACTTAGGCTGGAAAAAGCTATGGTTTTGGGGTTTAGGGTGGTGAAAAGGTAAACCGTCGATCCGATGGACGTGAAACTTAACTCGTACCTCAAACACATCAAAAGGAAATTGTGGGAACAAACAGAATGCAAAATTCCCTTCTGGTTATCAATTAATGTCAAAAAAACTAGTTTTGACATACTAAGGCTTGAAAAAGCTATGTTTTTGGTGTTTAGTGGGGGTGAAACGGTAAACCGTCGATCTGATGGACGTGAAACATAACTCGCACCTCAAACACGACAAAAGAAAGCTGTGGGGACAAACGGAATGCAAAATCGACTTCCGATTAATAAATAATGCAAACATTGTTTTTTGACATACTTAGGGCTTGAAAAAACTTAGTTTTGGGGTTTGGGGGTGAAATGGTAAACCGTCAATCTGATGGATATGAAACATCACTCACACCTCAAACATACCTAAAAACGTTTTGGGAAAAAATGGAATGCAAAACGGACATCCGGTTATTAAGTAGCGCGAGAAAAACAAGTTTTGCTTAGGCGTGAAAAAGCTATGTTTTGGGGGTTTAGGGGGGTGAAAAGGTAAACCGTCGATCCTATGGACCTGAAACTTAACTCGCACCTCAAACACAACAAAAGAAAATTTTGGGAATAAACGGAAAGCAAAATGCACTTCCAGTTATCAATTAAAGCTGCAAAAACTAGTTTTGACATACTTAGGCTTGAGAAAACTTATTTTTTGGGGTTTAAGTGGTGAAACGGTAAATCATCATTCGGATGGACGTGAAACTTAAATCGTACCTCAAACATGACAAAAGAACATTGTGGGTATAAACGGAATGCAAAACAGACTTTTGGATATTAAATAATGCGAGAAAAAAATGTTTTGACATACTTAGGCTTGAAAATGCTATTGTTTTGGGGTTTAGGGGGGTGAAAAGGTAAACCGTCGATCCGATGTACATGCGACAGAACTGACAGCTCAACCACACCTAAAGAAAGTCGTGGAACAAATAAAATGCAAAAATGGACTTCCAATTGTCAAATAACGCGGGAAAAACTAATTTTGACAGAATAAGGCTTGAAAAAGCTTTGTTTTTGGGGTCTAGTGGGGGTGAAATGGTAAACCGTCGATCCGATGGATGTGAAGCTAAACTCGCACCTCTAACACAACAAAAGAAAGTTGTGGGAACAAACAGAATGCAAAATGAACTTTTGGTTATCAAACAACGCAAAAATTGTTTTTTGACATACTTCGGCTTGAAAAAACTTTTTTTTTGGGGTTTGGGGGGTAAAACGATAAACCGTCAATTTAATGGTTGTGAAACTTAACTCTTACCTCAAACACGCCTAAAAAATGTTGTAGGAATAAACGAAATGCAAAGCAGACTTCCGGTTATCAAATAACGCGAAGAAACAGCTTTTGACTTACTTAGGCTTGAAAAGCTATGTTTTTGGGGTTTAGTGTGGTGAAACTGTAAACTGTCTATCCGACGGATGTGAAACTTAACTCGTACCTCAAACACGACAAAATCAAGTTATGGGAACAATCAGAATGCAAAAAAGACTTTCGGTTATCAAATAATGCTAAATAAAACAAGTTTGACATTCTAAGGCTTGAAAAAACTTATTTTTTTGGGGTTCAGGGGGGTGAAAAGGTAAGCCATCAATCCGATGGACGTGAAACATAACTTGCACAACAAACAGGGTTAAATAAAGGTTTTGGAGCAAATGGAAAGCAAAACGGACTTCCGGTTATTAAATAACGCAATAAAAATAAGTTTTGACATACTTAGGCTTGAAAAAGCTATGTTTTAGGGGTTTAGGGGGGTCAAAAGCTAAACTGTCTATCCGATGGACGTGAAACTTAACTTTCACCTCAAACACAACAAAAGAAAATTGAGGGAACAAACGGAATGCAAAAATGAACTTTAGGTTATCAAATAATGCAGGAAAAAACTAGATTTGACGTACTAATGCTTGAAAAAGCTTTGTTTTAGGGTTTAGTGGGGGTAAAACGGTAAACTGTCGATCCGATGAATGTGAAACTAAACTCACGCCTCTAACACGACAAAAGAAAGTTGTGGGAATAAACGGAATGTAAAATGGACTTCCGGTTAACAAATAATGCAAAAATTGATTTTTGACATACTTAGCCTTGAAAAAACATAGTTTTTGGGGTTTGGGGGGTGAAACAGTAAACCGTCAATCTGATGAACGTGAAACCTTAATCTCACCTCAAACACGCCTAAAAAAAGTTGAGGGAACAAACAAAATGCAAAACAGACTTCCGATTATCAAATAATGCGAAAAAACAAGTTTTGACTTACTTAGGTTTAGAAAAGCTATGTTTTTGGGGTTTAGTGTGGTGAAAATGTAAACTGTCTATCTGATGGATGTGAAACTTAACTCACACCTCAAACATGACAAAAGAAAGTAATGGAAATAATCAGAATGCAAAACAGACTTCCGGTTATCAAATAATGCTAAATAAAACAAATTTTGACATACTTTGGCTTGAAAAAACTTATTTTTTGGGGTTTAGGTGGTGAAATAGAAAATCATCAATCCGATGGACGTTAAAATTAACTCCCACCTCAAACATGATAAAAGAACGTTGTGGTGAAAATGTAAACTATCTATCTGATGGATGTGAAACTTAACTCGCACCTCAAACATGACAAAAGTAATTAATAGACACAATCGGAATGCAAAACAGACTTTTAGTTATTAAATAACGCGAGAAAAATAAGTTTTGACATACTTAGGCTTGAAAAGGCTATGTTTTTAGGGTTTCGGGAGGTGAAAAGGTAAACCGTCGATCTGATGAACGTGAAACTTAACTCGTACCGTAAACACAACAAAAGAAAATTACGGGAACAAAAAGAATGCAAAATGCACTTCTGGTTATCAATTAACGTTGGAAAAACTAGTTTTGACATACAAAGGCTTGAAAAAGCTCTGTATTTGGTGTTTAGTGTGGGCAAAATGATAAAACGTCGATATGATGGATGTGAAACTTAACTCACACCTCAAACACGACAAAAGAAAGTTATGGGAACTAACGGAATGCAAAATGAACTTCCGGTTATCAATTAACACGGGAAAAGCTAGTTTTGACATACTTAGGCTTGTGAAAACATATTTTTTGGGGTTTAGGTGGTGAAAAGGAAAATCATCAATCCTATGGACGTGAAACATAACTCGTACCTCAAACATAACAAAAGAACATTGTGGTTAGAAATAGAATCCAAAATGGACTTCCGATTATCAAATGATGCTAAATAAAATGAGTTTTGACAGACTTAGGCTTGATAAAACTAATTTCATGGGGTTTAGGTGGTGAAATGGTAAATCATCAATCTTATGGACGTGAAACTTAACTTGCACCTCAAACATGACAAAAGAACATTGTGGGTAAAAACAAAATCCAAAACGGACTTCCGGTTATCAAATAATGCTAAATAAAACAAGTTTTGACAGATTTAGGCTTGAGAAAACTTATTTTTTGGGGTTAAAATGGTGAAATGGTAAATCATCAATCCGATGGATGTGAAACTTAAATCACACCTCAAACATGACAAAAGAACATTGCGGGAACAAACAGAATGCAAAACGGACTTCCGATTATTAAATAACACGAGAAAAACAAGTTTTGACATAGGCTTTAAAAAGCTATGTTTTGGATTTTAGGGTGCTGAAAAGGTACACTGTCAATCCGATGGATGTGAAACATAACTCGCACCTCAAACACAACAAAAGAAATCAGGGGAACAAACAGAATGCAAAATGCACTTCTCTGGTTATCAATTAACCCAGAAAAAACTAGTTTTGGCATACTAATGCTTGAAAGAGCTATTTTTTTGGTGTTAAGTGGGGGTGAAACGGTAAACCGTCGATCCTATGGACGTTAAACTTAATTTGCACCTTAAACAAAACAAAAGAAAATTGTGGGAACTAACGGAATGCAAAATGCAATTCCTGTTATCAATTAACGCGGGAAAAACTAGTTTTGACATACTTAGGCTTGAGAAAACTTATTTTTTGTGGTTTAGGTGGTGAAACGGTAAATCATCAATCCTATGGACGTGAAACTTAACTCACACCTTAAATGTGACAAAAGAACATTGTGGGTAAAAGCAAAATTTAAAACAGACTTCCGGTTATCAAATAATGCTAAATAAAACTAGTTTTGACAGACTTAGGCTTGAGAAAACATTTTTTTTGGGGTTTAGGTGGTGAAACAGTAAATCATCAATCCCATGAATGTGAAACTTAACTCGTACCTCAAACATGACAAAAGAACATTATGGGAACAAACGGGACGCAAAACGGACTTTTAGTTATTAAATAACGCGAGAAAAACATGTTTTGACATACTTAGGCTTGAAAAAGCTATGTTTTTTGGGGTTTAGGGTGCTGAAAAGGTACAATGTCGTTCCGATGGATGTGAAACTTAACTCGCACCTCAAACACATCAAAAAAAAATTAAGGGAACAAACTGAATGCAAAATGCACTTCTGGTTATTAATTAACGTGGGATAAACTTGTTTTGACATACTAAGGCATGAAAAAGCTATGTTTTTGGTATTTAGTGGGGGTGAAATGGTAAACCGTCGATCCGATGGACGTTAAACTTAACTTGCACCACAACAAAACAAAAGAAAATTGTGGGGACAAACGGAATGCAAAATGCAGTTCTGGTTTTCAATTAACACGGGAAAAACTAGTTTTGACATACTTAGACTTGAAAAAACTTATTTTTTGTGGTTTAGGTGGTGAAACAGTAAATAATCAATCCTATGGATGTGAAACTTAACTCGCACCTCAAACACATCAAAGAAAATTATGGGAACAAACTGAATGCAAAATGCACTTCTGGTTATTAACTAACGTGGGATAAACTTGTTTTGACATACTAAGGCATGAAAAAGCTATGTTTTTGGTATTTAGTGGGGGTGAAACGGTAAACCGTCGATCCGGTGGAAGTTAAACTTAACTCGCACCACAACAAAACAAAAGAAAATTGTGGGAACAAACAGAATGCAAAATGCAGTTCCGGTTTTCAATAAACACAGGAAAAACTAGTTTTGACATACTTAGGCTTGAGAAAACTTATTTTTTGTGGTTTAGGTGGTGAAACGGTAAATATTCAATCCTATGGACGTGAAACTTAACTCATACCTCAAACGTGACAAAAGAATATTGTGGGTAAAAACAAAATCCAAAACAGACTTTCGGTGATCAAATAATGCTAAATAAAACAAATTTTGACATACTTTGGCTTGAAAAAACTTATTTTTTGGGGTTTAGGTGGTGAAATAGAAAATCATCAATCCGATGGACGTTAAAATTAACTCCCACCTCAAACATGATAAAAGAACGTTGTGGTGAAAATGTAAACTATCTATCTGATGGATGTGAAACTTAACTCGCACCTCAAACATGACAAAAGTAATTAATAGACACAATCGGAATGCAAAACAGACTTTTAGTTATTAAATAACGCGAGAAAAATAAGTTTTGACATACTTAGGCTTGAAAAGGCTATGTTTTTAGGGTTTCGGGAGGTGAAAAGGTAAACCGTCGATCTGATGAACGTGAAACTTAACTCGTACCGTAAACACAACAAAAGAAAATTACGGGAACAAGAAGAATGCAAAATGCACTTCTGGTTATCAATTAACGTTGGAAAAACTAGTTTTGACATACAAAGGCTTGAAAAAGCTCTGTATTTGGTGTTTAGTGTGGGCAAAATGATAAAACGTCGATATGATGGATGTGAAACTTAACTCACACCTCAAACACGACAAAAGAAAGTTATGGGAACTAACGGAATGCAAAATGAACTTCCGGTTATCAATTAACACGGGAAAAGCTAGTTTTGACATACTTAGGCTTGTGAAAACATATTTTTTGGGGTTTAGGTGGTGAAAAGGAAAATCATCAATCCTATGGACGTGAAACATAACTCGTACCTCAAACATAACAAAAGAACATTGTGGTTAGAAATAGTATCCAAAATGGACTTCCGATTATCAAATGATGCTAAATAAAATGAGTTTTGACAGACTTAGGCTTGATAAAACTAATTTCATGGGGTTTAGGTGGTGAAATGGTAAATCATCAATCTTATGGACGTGAAACTTAACTTGCACCTCAAACATGACAAAAGAACATTGTGGGTAAAAACAAAATCCAAAACGGACTTCCGGTTATCAAATAATGCTAAATAAAACAAGTTTTGACAGATTTAGGCTTGAGAAAACTTATTTTTTGGGGTTAAAATGGTGAAATGGTAAATCATCAATCCGATGGATGTGAAACTTAAATCACACCTCAAACATGACAAAAGAACATTGCGGGAACAAACAGAATGCAAAACGGACTTCCGATTATTAAATAACACGAGAAAAACAAGTTTTGACATAGGCTTTAAAAAGCTATGTTTTGGATTTTAGGGTGCTGAAAAGGTACACTGTCAATCCGATGGATGTGAAACATAACTCGCACCTCAAACACAACAAAAGAAATCAGGGGAACAAACAGAATGCAAAATGCACTTCTCTGGTTATCAATTAACCCAGAAAAAACTAGTTTTGGCATACTAATGCTTGAAAGAGCTATTTTTTTGGTGTTAAGTGGGGGTGAAACGGTAAACCGTCGATCCTATGGACGTTAAACTTAATTTGCACCTTAAACAAAACAAAAGAAAATTGTGGGAACTAACGGAATGCAAAATGCAATTCCTGTTATCAATTAACGCGGGAAAAACTAGTTTTGACATACTTAGGCTTGAGAAAACTTATTTTTTGTGGTTTAGGTGGTGAAACGGTAAATCATCAATCCTATGGACGTGAAACTTAACTCACACCTTAAATGTGACAAAAGAACATTGTGGGTAAAAGCAAAATTTAAAACAGACTTCCGGTTATCAAATAATGCTAAATAAAACTAGTTTTGACAGACTTAGGCTTGAGAAAACATTTTTTTTGGGGTTTAGGTGGTGAAACGGTAAATCATCAATCCGATGAACGTGAAAATTAACTCGTACCTCAAACATGACAAAAGAACATTGTGAGAACAAACGGAATGCTAAACGAACTTTTAGTTATTAAATAACGCGAGAAAAACATGTTTTGACATCTTAGGCATGAAAAAGCTATGTTTTTGGGGTTTAGGGTTCTGAAAACGTACATTGTCAATCCGATGGATATGAAACTTAACTCGCACCTCAAACACTTCAAAATAAAATTATGGGAACAAACTGATGCAAAATGCACTTCTGGTTATTAATTAACGTGGGATAAACTTGTTTTGACATACTAAGGCTTGAAAAAGCTATGTTTTTGGTGTTTAGTGGGGGTGAAACGGTAAATCGTCGATCCGATAGACGTGAAATTTAACTCGCACCTCAAACACGATATAAGAAAGTTGTGGGAACTAACGGAATGCAAAATGGACTTCCGATTATCAACTAACACGGGAAAAGCTAGTTTTGACATACTTAGGCTTGTGAAAACTTATTTTTTGGGGTTTAGGTGGTGAAATGGTTAATCATCAATCCTATGGACGTGGAACGTAACTTGTACCTCAAACATGAAAAAAGAACATTATGTTAAAATTAGAATCCAAAATGGACTTTCGGTTGTCAAATAATGCTAAATAAAACAAGTTTTGACAAACTTACGCTTGAGAAAACTAATTTCTTGGGGTTTAGGTGGTAAAACGGTAAATCATCAATCCTATGGACGTGAAACTTAACTCGCACCTCAAACATGACAAAAGAACATTGTGGGTAAAAACAAAATCCAAAACGGACTTCTGGTTAACAAATGATGCTAAATAAAATTTTGACAGACTTAGGCTTGAGAAAACTTATTTTTTGGGTTTTAGATGGTGAAACGGTAAATCATCAATCCGATGGACATGAAACTTAACTCGCACCTCAAACATGATAAAAGAACATTGTGGGAACAAACAAAATGCAAAACAGACTTCCGGTTATATTCATAACACGAGAAAAACAAGTTTTGACATACATAGGCTTGAAAAAGCTATGTTTTTGGGGTTTAGGGTGCTGAAAAGGTACACTATCGATCCGATGGATGTGAAACATAACTCGCACCTCAAACACAACAAAAGAAAATCATGGGAACAAAGGGAATGCAAGATCCACTTCTGGTTATCAATTAACGCAGGAAAAACTAGTTTTGGCATACTAAGGCTTGGTAGAGCTATGTTTTTGGTGTTATGTGGGGGTGAAACGGTCAACCGTCGATCCGATGGAAGTTAAACTTAACTCGGACCATAAACAAAACAAAAGAAAATAGTGGGAACAAACGGAATGTAAAATGCAGTTCCGATTTTAAATTAACACGGGAAAAACTAGTTTTGACATACTTTGGCTTGAGAAAACATATTTTTTGTGGTCTAGGTGGTGAAACGGTAAATAATCAATCCTATGGACGTGAAACTTAACTCATACCTCAAACGTGACAAAAGAACATTGTGGGTAAAAACAAAATCCAAAACAGACTTTCGGTGATCAAATAATTCTAAATAAAACAAGTTTTGACAGACTTAGG
The DNA here is from genome assembly GCA_033977485.1 of Hydrangea macrophylla. Taxonomy (NCBI): domain Eukaryota; kingdom Viridiplantae; phylum Streptophyta; class Magnoliopsida; order Cornales; family Hydrangeaceae; genus Hydrangea; species Hydrangea macrophylla. The sequence goes on from CM066995.1 coordinate 36,955,056, forward strand.
CTTGAGAAAACTTATTTATTGGGGTTAAAATGCTGAAATGGTAAATCCTTAATCCGATGGATGTGAAACTTAACTCGCACCTCAAACATGAGAAAAGAACATTGTTGGAACAAACGGAATGCAAAACGGACTTTCGGTTATTAAATAACACGAGAAAAACAAGTTTTGACATACTTAGGCTTTAAAAAGTTATGTCTTGGGGTGTAGGGTGCTGAAAAGGTACACTGTCGATCCGATGGATGTGAAACATAACTTGCACCTCAAACACAACAAAAGAAATCATGGGAACAAACGGAATGCAAAATGCACTTCTGGTTATCAATTAACCCGGGAAAAACTAGTTTTGGCATAGTCGATCCGATGGACGTTAAACTTTATTCGCACCTTAAACAAAACAAAAACAAATTGTGGGATCAAACGGAATGCAAAATTCAGTTCCAGTTATCAATTAACGCGGGATGCAAAATGGACTTCCGATAGTTGTGGGAACTAACGGAATGCAAAATGGACTTCCGATTATCAACTAAAACGGGAAAAGCTAGTTTTGACATACTTAGGCTTGTGAAAACTTATTTTTTGGGGTTTAGGTGGTGAAATGGTTAATCATCAATCCTATGGATGTGAAACGTAACTTGTACCTCAAACATGAAAAAAGAACATTATGTTAAAATTAGAATCCAAAATGGACTTTCGGTTGTCAAATAATGCTAAATAAAACAAGTTTTGACAAACTTACGCTTGAGAAAACTAATTTCTTGGGGTTTAGGTGGTAAAACGGTAAATCATCAATCCTATGGACGTGAAACTTAACTCGCACCTCAAACATGACAAAAGAACATTGTGGGTAAAAACAAAATCCAAAATGAACTTCTGGTTAACAAATGATGCTAAATAAAATTTTGACAGACTTAGGCTTGAGAAAACTTATTTTTTTGGATTTAGATGGTGAAACGGTAAATCACCAATCCGATGGACATGAAACTTAACTCGCACCTCAAACGTGACAAAAGAACATTGTGGGAACAAACAAAATGCAAAACAGACTTCCGGTTATATTTATAACACGAGAAAAACAAGTTTTGACATACATAGGCTTGAAAAAGCTATGTTTTTGGGGTTTAGGGTGCTGAAAAGGTACACTATCGATCCGATGGATGTGAAACATAACTCGCACCTCAAACACAACAAAAGAAAATCATGGGAACAAAGGGAATGCAAGATCCACTTCTGGTTATCAATTAACGCAGGAAAAACTAGTTTTGGCATACTAAGGCTTGGTAGAGCTATGTTTTTGGTGTTATGTGGGGCTGAAACGGTAAACCGTCGATCCGATGGAAGTTAAACTTATCTCGGACCATAAACAAAACAAAAGAAAATTATGGGAACAAACGGAATGTAAAATGCAGTCCGGTTTTAAATTAACACGGGAAAAACTAGTTTTGACATACTTTGGCTTGAGAAAACTTATTTTTTGTGGTCTAGGTGGTGAAACGGTAAATAATCAATCCTATGGACGTGAAACTTAACTCATACCTCAAACGTGACAAAAGAAAATTGTGGGTAAAAATAAAATCCAAAACAGACTTTCGGTGATCAAATAATGCTAAATAAAACAAGTTTTGACAGACTTAGGCTTGAGAAAACTTATTTTTTGGGGTTAAAATGGTGAAATGGTAAATCCTCAATCCGATGGATGTGAAACTTAACTCGCACCTCAAACATGAGAAAAGAACATTGTTGGAACAAACGGAATGCAAAACGGACTTTCGGTTATTAAATAACACGAGAAAAACAAGTTTTGACATACTTAGGCTTTAAAAAGCTATGTTTTGGGGTGTAGGGTGCTGAAAAGGTACACTGTCGATCCGATGGATGTGAAACACAACTCGCACCTCAAACACAACAAAAGAAATCATGGGAACAAACGGAATGCAAAATGCACTTCTGGTTATCAATTAACCCGGGAAAAACTAGTTTTGGCATAGTCGATCCGATGGACGTTAAACTTAATTCACACCTTAAACAAAACAAAAACAAATTGTGGGAACAAACGGAATGCAAAATGCAGTTACAGTTATCAATTAACGCGGAAAAAACTAGTTTTGACATACTTAGGCTTGAGAAAACTTATTTTTTGTGGTTTAGGTGGTGAAACTGTGAATCATTAATCCTATAGACGTAAAACTTTACTCACACCTTAAACGTGACAAAAGAACATTGTGGGTAAAAACAAAATTCAAAACAGACTTCCAGTTATCAAATAATGCTATATAAAACTTGTTTTGACAGACATAGGCTTGAGAAAACTTTTTTTTTTGGGGTTTAGGTGGTGAAACGGTAAATCATCAATCCGATGAACGTGAAAATTAACTCGTACCTCAAACATGACAAAAGAACATTGTGAGAACAAACGGAATGTAAAACGGACTTTTAGTTATTAAATAACGCGAGAAAAACATGTTTTGACATCTTAGGCATGAAAAAGCTATGTTTTTGGGGTTTAGGGTTCTGAAAACGTACATTGTCAATCCGATGGATATGAAACTTAACTCGCACCTCAAACACTTCAAAAGAAAATTATGGGAACAAACTGATGCAAAATGCACTTCTGGTTATTAATTAACGTGGGATAAACTTGTTTTGACATACTAAGGCTTGAAAAAGCTATGTTTTTTGTGTTTAGTGGGGGTGAAACGGTAAATCGTTGATCCGATGGACGTGAAATTTAACTCGCACCTCAAACACGATATAAGAAAGTTGTGGGAACTAACGGAATGCAAAATGGACTTCCGATTATCAACTAACACGGGAAAATCTAGTTTTGACATACTTAGGCTTGTGAAAACTTATTTTTTGGGGTTTAGGTGGTGAAATGGTTAATCATCAATCCTATGGACGTGAAACGTAACTCGTACCTCAAACTTGAAAAAAGAACATTATGTTAAAATTAGAATCCAAAATAGACTTTCGGTTGTCAAATAATGCTAAATAAAACAAGTTTTGACAAACTTACGCTTGAGAAAACTAATTTCTTGGGGTTTAGGTGCTAAAACGGTAAATCATCAATCCTATGGACGTGAAACTTAACTCGCACCTCAAACATGACAAAAGAACATTGTGGGTAAAAACAAAATACAAAACGGACTTCTGGTTAACAAATGATGCTAAATAAAATTTTGACAGACTTAGGCTTGAGAAAACTTATTTTTTGGGGTTTAGATGGTGAAACGGTAAATCATCAATCCGATGGACATGAAACTTAACTCGCACCTCAAACATGACAAAAGAACATTGTGGGAACAAACAGAATGCAAAACAGACTTCCGGTTATATTTATAACACGAGAAAAACAAGTTTTGACATACATAGGCTTGAAAAAGCTATGTTTTTGGGGTTTAGGGTGCTGAAAAGGTACACTATCGATCCGATGGATGTGAAACATAACTCGCACCTCAAACACAACAAAAGAAAATCATGGGAGCAAAGGGAATGCAAGATCCACTTCTGGTTATCAATTAACGCAGGAAAAACTAGTTTTGGCATACTAAGGCTTGGTAGAGCTATGTTTTTTGTGTTATGTGGGGGTGAAACGGTAAACCGTCGATCCGATGGAAGTTAAACTTAACTCGCACCTTAAACAAAACAAAAACAAATTGTGGGAACAAACGGAATGCAAAATGCAGTTCCAGTTATCAATTAACGTGGCAAAAACTAGTTTTGACATACTTAGGCTTGAGAAAACTTATTTTTTGTGGTTTAGGTGGTGAAACGGTAAATCATCAATCCTATGGACGTGAAACTTAAGTCACACCTCAAATGTGACAAAAGAACATTGTGGGTAAAAACAAAATCCAAAACAGACTTTCAGTGATCAAATACTGCTAAATAAAAAAAGTTTTGACAGACTTAGGCTTGAGAAAACTTATTTTTGGGGGTTAAAATGGTGAAATGGTAAATCATCAATCCGAAGGATGTGAAACTTAACTCGCACCTCAAACATGACAAAAGAACATTGTTGGAACAAACGGAATGCAAAACGGACTTTCGGTTATTAAATAACACGAGAAAAACAAGTTTTGACATACTTAGGCTTTAAAAAGCTATGTTTTGGGGTGTAGGGTGCTGAAAAGGTACACTGTCGATCCGATGGATGTGAAACATAACTCGCACCTCAAACACAACAAAAGAAATCATGGGAACAAACGGAATGCAAAATGCACTTCTGGTTATCAATTAACCCGGGAAAAACTAGTTTTGGCATATTCGATCCGATGGACGTTAAACTTAATTCGCACCTTAAACAAAACAAAAACAAATTGTGGGAACAAAAGGAATGCAAAATGCAGTTCCAGTTATCAATTAACGCGGGAAAAACCTGTTTTGACATACTTAGGCTTGAGAAAACTTATTTTTTGTGGTTTAGGTGGTGAAACGGTGAATCATCAATCCTATGGACGTGAAACTTAACTCACACCTTGAACGTGACAAAAGAACATTGTGGGTAAAAAAAAATTCAAAACAGACTTCCAATTATCAAATGATGCTAAATAAAACTAGTTTTGACAGACTTAGACTTGAGAAAACTTTTTTTTGGGGTTTAGGTGGTGAAACGGTAAATCATCAATCCGATGAACGTGAAAATTAACTCGTACCTCAAACATGACAAGAGAACATTGTGAGAACAAACTGAATGCAAAACGGACTTTTAGTTATTAAATAACGCGAGAAAAACATGTTTTGACATCTTAGGCATGAAAAAGCTATGTTTTGGGGTTTAGGGTGCTGAAAACGTACATTGTCGATCCGATGGATATGAAACTTAACTCGCACCTCAAACACTTCAAAAGAAAATTATGGGAACAAACTGATGCAAAATGCACTTCTGGTTATTAATTAATGTGGGATAAACTTGTTTTGACATACTAAGGCTTGAAAAAGCTATATTTTTGGTGTTTAGTGGGGGCGAAATGGTAAATCGTCGATCCGATGGACGTGAAACTTAACTCGCACCTCAAAAACGATATAAGAAAGTTGTGGGAACTAACGGAATGCAAAATGAACTTCCGGTTATCAATTAACTCGGGAAAAACTAGTTTTGACATACTTAGGCTTGTGAAAACTTATTTTTTGGGGTTTAGGTGGTGAAAAGAAAAATCATCAATCCTAAGGACGTGAAACATAACTTGCACCTCAATCATGATAAAAGAACATTGTGGTTAGAAATAGAATCCAAAATGGATTTCAGTTATCAAATAATGCTAAATAAAACGAGTTTTGACAGACTTAGGCTTGATAAAACTAATTTCATGGGGTTTAGGTGGTGAAACGGTAAATCATCAATCCTATGGACGTGAAACTTAACTCGCACCTCAAACATGACAAAAGAACATTGTGGGTAAAAACAAAATCCAAAACGAACTTCCGGTTATGAAATAATGCTAAATAAAACTAGTTTTGACAGACTTAGGCTTGAGAAAACTTATTTTTTGGGGTTAAAATGGTGAATGGTAAATCATCAATCTGATGGATGTGAAACTTAACTCGCACCTCAAACATGACAAAAGAACATTGTGGGAACAAACAGAATGCAAAACGAACTTCCGGTTATTAAATAACACGAGAAAAACAAGTTTTGACATACTTAGGCTTTAAAAAGCTACGTTTTGGGTTTTAGGGTGCTGAAAAAGTACACTGTCGATCCGATGGATGTGAAACATAACTCGCACCTCAAACACAACAAAAGAAATCATGGGAACAAACGGAATGCAAAATGCACTCTTGGTTATCACTTAACCCAGGAAAAACTAGTTTTGGCAGACTAAGGCTTGAAAGAGCTATGTTTTTTTCTTGTTAAGTGGGGGTGAAACGGTAAACCGTCGATCCGATGGACGTTAAACTTAATTCGCACCTTAAACAAAACAAAAGAAAATTGTGGGAACAAACAGAATGCAAAATGCAATTCCAGTTATCAATTAACGCTGGAAAAACTAGTTTTGACATACTTAGGCTTGAGAAAACTTATTTTTTGTGGTTTAGGTGGTGAAACGGTAAATCATCAATCCTATGGACGTGAAACATAACTCACACCTTAAACATGACAAAAGAACATTGTGGGTAAAAACAAAATTTAAAACAGACTTCTGGTTATCAAATAATGCTAAATAAAATTAGTTTTGACAGACTTAGGCTTGAGAAAACTTATTTTTTGGGGTTTAGGTGGTGAAATGGTAAATCATCAATCCGATGATTGTGAAACTTAACTCGTACCTCAAACATGACAAAAGAACATTGTGTGAACAAACGGAATGCAAAACGGACTTTTTGTTATTAAATAACGTGAGAAAAACATGTTTTGACATACTTAGGCTTGAAAAAGCTATGTTTTTGGGGTTTAGGATCAATGTCGTTCCGATGGATGTGAAACTTAACTCGCACCTCAAACACATCAAATGAAAATTATGGGAACAAACTGAATGCAAAATGCACTTCTTGTTATGAATTAACATGGGATAAACTTGTTTTGACATACTAAGGCATGAAAAAGCTATGTTTTTGGTATTTAGTGGGGGTGAAACAGTCAATCGTCGATCCGATGGACGTGAAACTTAACTCGTACCTCAAACACGATATAAGAAAGTTGTGGGAACAAATGGAATGCAAAATGGACTTCTGATTATCAAAAAACACGGGAAAAGCTCATTTTGACATACTTAGGGTTGTGAAAACTTATTTTTTGGGGTTTAGGTGGTGAAATGGTTGTCACGCCCCGACGTAGCCAAAATATGAAAAAATTTAAAATTTTCATCTTGGACCCTGAGGCACGTGACTGGTTGTAGTACCGAATTGTCTATAACCAAATAATAATATCTAAACGATATAATAATAGGATAACTCCATCATTTACTTACTGGAATATATTACAAAGAGAAGTCAAAGTACCAGCTCGTTAATACACTATTATAAATACATCAGAGTCTTATGGCTCTCGGCCTTACAAAACTATTACAAAATATATGCTAAGTCATCTGGTTATAATCAAAACATTTACAGAGGATAACTGCTAGTCTTCTCTCTAACTAGCATAACCATAGCCATCTTCGGTGTACTCTTCCTCCACGTTCTCCGCTTGCGTAGCATCATAACCCGTGTACTCGTTACCTGGATAAGCTGGACATGGGAATGTCCAGCGACATGAACGTCGTCAGCTTATGAAAGCTGAGTGAGTAAGCTAAATCAAATGGAACGTATATAGTAAAACACAATAGGAATACATTTACTACCTTTCAACATATCTTTTAGGATCTTTACGTTCTCACCATCGAATTATAACTAGTAGCGTACCCGACTACGTATTCGATAGGAATACAAACAATTCAGGAGACCCGTCTAGACATTCTTAATGCCACTACCATTCATTTCTAACATTCGACATCATTTACAAACCCAAAGTGTCTCTTGTTAACCAAACCATCTTTCATCAACCACTTCAACTTTCATCAACCAAAACATCTTTCATCAACCACTTTGTCACGAAGAACCGAAGTGTTAAGGAGTGCAAGAACATCCATTTCGTCATGAAGAACCGAAAGGAGTCTTCACTCAAAAATCACCGCTTCGTCACGAAGAACCGAAAGCGTTACGGAGTACAAGAACATCCATTTCGTCACGAAGAACCGAAAGGAGTCTTTACTCAAAGAATCACCGCTTCGTCACGAAGAACCGAAAGCGTTACGGAGTACAAGAACATCCATTTCGTCACGAAGAACATAAAGGAGTCTTTACTCAAAGAATCACCGCTTCATCACGAAGAACCGAAAGCATTACGGAGTACAAGAACATCCATTTCATCACGAAGAACCGAAAGGAGTCTTTACTCAAAGAATCACCGCTTCGTCACGAAGAACCGAAAGCGTTACGGAGTATAAGAACATCCATTTCGTCACGAAGAACCGAAAGGAGTCTTTACTCAAAGAATCACCGCTTCGTCACGAAGAACCGAAAGCGTTACGGAGTACAAGAACATCCACTTCGTCACAAAGAACCGAAAGGAGTCTTTACTCAAAGAATCACCGCTTCGTCATGAAGAACCGAAAGCGTTACGGAGTACAAGAACATCCATTTCGTTACGAAGAACCGAAAGGAGTCTTTACTCAAAGAATCACCGTTTCGTCACGAAGAACCGAAAGCGTTACGGAGTACAAGAACATCCATTTCGTCACGAAGAACCGAAAGGAGTCTTTACTCAAAGAATCATCGCTTCGTCACGAAGAACCGAAACGTCACGGAGTACAAGAACATCCATTTCGTCACGAAGAACCGAAATGAGTCTTTACTAAAAGAATCACCGCGTCACAACTCAACAACACATCCCTTTTCTTACTATTCTGATCTCCGCTGCCCAGATTACCTATCCGACAATTATCCTTATCATAATCTGCTTCTAACATAGCACAACCGACCCTTACGTTTTCCCGACCGCGCATTCGTCACTCATTTCGGAATTTAGTTCATTAAAGGACTTCCGAATATACTTTCAAAGTTACGTTTATACATCCGTCATCCTGTTTTATGTCATAATATACTTACAATGGAAACCTATCCAATCACTATCAACGCAATAATCGTGTCGTACAACATACTTATAGCTTGGGTATGAACTCTCTATGGTCATCACACTGTATTCATAACAACGGAAACCTAGCGTGTAGCTCGTGGATTTAATACCAATAATATATAGATGAAGCCCCTAACATACTCATCTACTCGATAGCACTACTATAGCACAAGATATCCATAACCACACAGGTACCGGAAAGCAAGCATCATCAATAAACACCTCATACAAGTAGTTATACAATCTGCCAGAATTTAATTTTACTATATCGACTGAATTGATATGATTTATTTGGGCATGATAAATTGATTTGTAGATCAAACTCAAAACTAGAACATTGTAGATAATTGGATTAGCTTCATGTACAAAAAAGTCTAGCTTCAATTACTTTTTTTTGAGCTGCTCAAAATATTTATTATACTTGGACATTTCTATATTTTCGGACTGCTCTGCCCCAAATTTATAGTACTGCGTTGCATGTGCATTTCACCTATCAAGGAGTCATTTTTAGACTAGGCTATAGAAGAGTTATTTGTAGATAAATGCGTTAGCTCTCTCCACAAAAAAACATAGCTTAATTCAGATTTCGGAGCTGCTTAAAACACTCATTTTACTAAACTACATTCTGCTGGAGGTTTCTGTTTCTCAGATTTAAAGTACTTCGTTGCATGTACATTTCACCTATGAAGAATTGATTTTTAGACTGAGTTATAAAAGAGTTATTTGTAGATAAATGAGTTAGCTTTCTCCACAAAAAAACCTAGCCTCATTCCCATTTTTGAACGGCTCAAAATGTTTGTTTTACTAAACAACATTCTGCTGGAAGTTTATGCTTTCCAGATTTGAAAATTTATCTTGCATGGCATGGATCTCTCAAACTATCAACATCAAGCACATAATAAACATTACTACATACTATATAGGTTCTAAAGTGAGTTAGAATACTCACTTAAACTTGAAATTGAGCTTGGGCTTTGGATTTGAGCTTAGGAAGCTTTAACACAACCTCAATGGTGGAGACTTCTTCCTAGTTCTTCTTCTCCATCTCCATGTATCTCTTATCTCTCCATGGAGTTCATCTCCTAGCTCTCTCTAACTCTATATGAAGATTGTAAATGGCCCAAAGGTGTAATGCATGAATATAGGCATGTTTATATAGAGATGGTGGTGGGATATGTGTCACCATGCATGTGCTAGAGTGTACATGCATGGACAAGTGTCCTAGAGGTGGACAAGTGGCAAGGGAGGTGGTGCCATGTGGTGCATGGGCTGCTATGTGGCCGACCATGTGGGGTCCACCTCGAGTTTTGTGCCACTACCTCAGTTTGCGTGCAAATATTCTTGATATGCATGTCAGTCTCGATTTACTTCCAAACGGGTGTTGTTTCTAACGTCCGGGTCCGGTTACGGATTACGGTCGAGTCGGTGCAGTGATTATAGTCTAATTAGTAATTACATTACACTGATACAGTCACACAAATAAAATAATAATATAATAATAGACCAGATATAGAAATTCATAAAACTCGTATTATTGCACATAGAGAAATTACAGGTATTACAATGGTAAATCATCAATCCTATGGACGTGAAACGTAACTCGCACCTCAAACATGACAAAAGAACATTATGGTTAGAAATAGAATCCAAAATGGACTTCCGGTTATCAAATAATGTTAAATAAAATAAGTTTTGACAAACTTAGGCTTGAGAAAACTAATTTCTTGGGGTTTAGGTGGTGAAACGTTAAATCATCAATCCTATGGACGTGAAACTTAACTCGCACCTCAAACATGACAAAAGAACATTGTGGGAACAAACGTGATGCAAAAAAGACTTCCGGTTATATTTATAACACGAGAAAAACAAGTTTTGACACACATAGGCTTGAAAAAGCTATATTTTTGGGGTTTAGGGTGCTGAAAAGGTACACTATCGATCCGATGGATGTGAAACATAACTCACACCTCAAACACAACAAACGAAAATCATGGGAACAAATGGAATGCAAGATCCACTTCTCGTTATCAATTAACGCAGGAAAAACTAGTTTTGGCATACTAAGGCTTGATAGAGCTATGTTTTTGGTGTTAAGTGGGGGTGAAACGGTAAACCGTCGATCCGTTGGAAGTTAAACTTAACTCGCACCACAAACAAAACAAAAGAAAATTGTGGGAACAAACAGAATGCAAAATGCAGTTTCGGTTATTAATTAACACGGAAAAAACTAGTTTTAACATACTTAGGTTTGAGAAAACTTATTTTTTGTGGTTGAGGTGGTGAAACGGTAAATCATCAATCCCATGGACGTGAAACTTAACTGATACCTCAAACGTGACAAAAGAACATTGTGGGTAAAAACAAAATCCAAAACAGACTTTCGATTATCAAATAATGCTAAGTAAAACAAGTTTTGACAGACTTAGGCTTGAGAAAACTTATTTTTTGGGGTTTAGGTGGTGAAATGGTAAATCATCAATCCGATGGACGTGAAACTTAACTCGCACCTCAAACATGACAAAAGAAAGTAATGGAAACAATCGGAATGCAAAACAGACTTCCAGTTATTAAATAATGCTAAATAAAACAAATTTTGATATACTTTGGCTTGGAAAAACTTATTTTTTGGGGTTTAGGTGGTGAAACAGTAAATTATCAATCCTATGGACGTTAATTAACTGGCACCTCAAACATGATAAAAGAATGTTGTGTTAAAAATGTAAACTTTCTATCTGATGGATGTGTAACTTAACTCGCACGTCAAACATTACAAAAGAAATTAATGGACACAATCGAAATGCAAAACAGACTTTCAGTTATTCTATAACGCGAGAAAAACAAGTTTTGACATACTGAGGCTTCAAAAGGCTATGTTTTTAGGGATTAGGGAGGTGAGAAGGTAAATCGTCGATCCGATGAACGTGAAACTTAACTCGTACGGTAAACACAACAAAAGAAAATTATGGGAACAAATAGAATGCAAAATGCACTTCTGGTGATCAATTAACGTTGGATAAACTAGTTTTGACATACTAAGGCTGGAAAAAGCTATGGTTTTGGTGTTTAGTGTGGGCAAAATGGTAAAACGTCGCTCTGATGGATGTGAAACTTAACTCACACCTCAAACACGACAAAAGAAAGTTATGGGAACTAACAGAATGCAAAATGGACTTCCGGTTATCAATTAACACGGGAAAAGCTAGTTTTGACATACTTAGGCTTGTGAAAACTTATGTTTTGGGGTTTAAGTGGTGAAAAGGTGAATCATCAATCCTATGGACGTGAAACGTAACTCGCACCTCAAACATGACAAAGGAACATTGTGGTTAGAAATAGAATCCAAAATGGACTTTCGGTTATCAAATAATGCTAAATAAAACAGATTTTGACAGACTTAGGCTTGATAAAACTAATTTCTTGGGGTTTAGGTGGTGAAACGGTAAATCATCAATCCTATGGACGTGAAACTTAACTCGCACCTCAAACATGAAAAAAGAACATTGTGGGTAAAAACAAATCCAAAACGGACTTCTGGTTATCAAATAATGCTAAATAAAACAAGTTTTGACAGACTTAGGCTTGAGCAAATTTAGTTCTTGGGATTAAAATGGTGAAATGGTAAATCATCAATCCGATGGATGTGAAACTTAACTCGCACCTCAAACATGACAAAGAACATTGTTGGAACAAACGGAATGCAAAACGGACTTCCGATTATTAAATAACACGAGAAAAACAAGTTTTGACATACTTAGGCTTTAAAAAGCTATGTTTTGGGGTTTAGGGTGCTGAAAAGGTACACTGTCGATCCGATGGATGTGAACATAACTCGCACCTCAAACACAACATAAGAAATCATTGGAACAAACGGAATGCAAAATGCACTTCAAGTTATCAATTAACCCGGGAAAAACTAGTTTTGGCATACTAAGGCTTGAAAGAGCTATGTTTTTGGTGTTAAGTGGGGGTGAAACATTAAACCGTCGATCCGATGGACGTTAAACTTAAATCGCACCTTCAACAAAACAAAAGAAAATTGTGGGAACAAACGGAATGCAAAATGTAATTCCAGTTATCAATTAACGCGAGAAAAACTAGTTTTGACATACTTAGGCTTGAGAAAACTTATTTTTTGTGGTTTAGGTGGTGAAGCGGTAAATCATCAATCCTATGGACGTAAAACTTAACTCATACCTTAAACGTGACAAAAGACCATTGTGGGTAAAAACAAAATTTAAAACAGACTTTCGGTTATCAAATAATGCTAAATAAAACTAGTTTTGACAGACTTAGGCTTGAGAAAACTTATTGTTTGGGGTTTAGGTGGTGAAACTGTAAATCATCAATCCGATGAATGTGAAACTTAACTCGTACCTCAAACATGACAAAAGAACATTGTGGGAACAAACGGAATGCAAAATGGACTTTTAGTTATTAAATAGCGCGAGAAAAACATGTTTTGACATACTTAGGCTTGAAAAAGCTATGTTTTTAGGGTTTAGGGTGCTGAAAAGGTACAATGTCGTTTCGATGGATGTGAAACTTAACTCGCACCTCAAACACATCCAAAGAAAATTATGGGAATAAACTGAATGCAAAATGCACTTCTTGTTATTAATTAACATGGGATAAACTTGTTTTGACATACTAAGGTATGAAAAAGCTATGTTTTTGGTATTTAGTGGGGGTAAAACGGTAAATCGTCGATCCGATGGACGTGAAGCTTAACTCGCACCTCAAACACGATATAAGAAAGTTGTGGGAACAAATGGAATGCAAAATGGACTTCTGATTATCAATTAATATGGGAAAAGCTCGTTTTGACATACTTAGGCTTGTGAAAACTTATTTTTTGGGGTATAGGTGGTGAAATGGTAAATCATCAATCCTATGGACGTGAAACGTAACTCGCACCTCAAACATGACAAAAGAACATTATGGTTAGAAATAGAACCCAAAATGGACTTCCGGCTATCAAATAATGCTAAATAAAATAAGTTTTGACAAACTTAGGCTTGAGAAAACTAATTTCTTGGGGTCTAGGTGGTGAAACGTTAAATCATCAATCCTATGGACGTGAAACTTAACTCGCACCTCAAACATGAAAAAAGAACATTGTGGGAACAAACGGAATGCAAAACAGACTTCCGGTTATATTTATAACACGAGAGAAACAAGTTTTGACATACATAGGCTTGAAAAAGCTATGTTTTTGGGGTTTAGGGTGCTGAAAAGGTACACTATCGATCCGATGGATGTGAAACATAACTCGCACCTCAAACACAACAAAAGAAAATCATGGGAACAAATGGAATGCAAGATCCACTTCTCGTTATCAATTAACGCAGGAAAAACTAGTTTTGGCATACTAAGGCTTGATAGAGCTATGTTTTTGGTGTTAATTGGGGGTGAAACGGTAAACCGTCGATCCGTTGGAAGTTAAACTTAACTCGCACCACAAACAAAACAAAAGAAAACTTATTTTTTGGGGTTTAGGTGGTGAAACAGTAAATCATCAATCCGATGGACGTGAAACTTAACTCGCACCTCAAACATGACAAAAGAAAGTAATGGAAACAATCGGAATGCAAAACAGACTTCCAGTTATTAAATAATGCTAAATAAAACAAATTTTGACATACTTTGGCTTGGAAAAACTTATTTTTTGGGGTTTAGGTGGTGAAACAGTAAATCATCAATTCGATGGACGTTAAAATTAATTGGCACCTCAAACATGATAAAAGAATGTTGTGGTAAAAATGTAAACTGTCTATATGATGGATGTGAAACTTAACTCGCACGTCAAACATTACAAAAGAAATTAATGGACACAATCGGAATGCAAAACAGACTTTCAATTATTAAACAACGTGAGAAAAACAAGTTTTGACATACTTAGGCTTCAAAAAGGCTATGTTTTTAGGGATTAGGGAGGTGAGAAGGTAAATCGTCGATCCGATGAATGTGAAACTTAACTCGTACCGTAAACACAACAAAAGAAAATTATGGGAACAAATAGAATGCAAAATGCACTTCTGGTTATCAATTGACGCTAGAAAAACTAGTTTTGACATACTAAGGCTAGAAAAAGCTATGGTTTTGGTGTTTAGTGTGGGTAAAACGGTAAAACGTCGATATGATGGATGTGAAACTTAACTCACACCTCAAACACGACAAAAGAAAGTTATGGGAACTAACGGAATACAAAATGGACTTCCGGTTATCAATTAACACGGGAAAAGCTAGTTTTGACATACTTAGGCTTGTGAAAACTTATTTTTTGGGGTTTAGGTAGTGAAAAGCTAAATCATAAATCCTACAGACCTGAAATGTAACTCGCACCTCAAACTTGACAAAAGAACATTGTGGTTAGAAATAGAATCCAAAATGGACTTCCGGTTATCAAATAATGCTAAATAAAAGAAGTTTTAACAGACTTAGGCTTGATAAAACTAATTTCTTGGGGTTTAGGTGGTGAAACGGTAAATCATCAATCCTATGGATGTGAAACTTAACCCGCACATCAAACATGACAAAAGAACTTTGTGGGTAAAAACAAAATCCAAAACGGACTTCCGGTTATTAAATAATGCTAAATAAAAGAAGTTTTGACAGACTTAGGCTTGAGAAAATTTATTTTTTGGGATTAAAATGGTGAAATGGTAAATCATCAATCCGATGGATGTGAAACTTAACTCGCACCTCAAACATGACAAAAGAAGTTTGTTGGAACAAACGGAATGCAAAACGGACTTTCAGTCATTAAATAACACGATAAAAATAAGTTTTGACATACTTAGGCTTTAAAAAGCTATGTTTTGGGGATTAGGGTGCTGAAAAGGTACATTGTCGATCCGATGGATGTGAACATAACTCGCACCTCAAACACAACACAAGAAATCATGGGAACAAACGGAATGCAAAATGCACTTCTGGTTATCAATTAACCCGGGAAAAAGTAGTTTTGGCATACTAAGGCTTGAAAGAGCTATGTTTTTGGTTTTAAGTGGGGGTGAAACGTTAACCGTCGATCTGATGGACGTTAAACTTAATTCGCACCTTAATCAAAACAAAAAAAAATTGTGGGAACAAACGGAATGCAAAATGCAGTTCCAGTTATCAATTAACATGGGAAAAATAAGTTTTGACATACTTAGGCTTGAGAAAACTTATTTTTTGTGGTTTAGGTGGTGAAACGGTAAATCATCAATCCTATGGACGTGAAACTTAACTCACACCTTAAACGTGACAAAAGAACATTGTGGGTAAAAACAAAATTCAAAACAGACTTCCAGTTATCAAATAATGCTAAATAAAACTAGTTTTGACAGACTTAGACTTGAGAAAACTTTTTCTTGGGGTTTAGGGGTGAAACGGTAAATCATCAATCCGATGAACGTGGAAATTAACTCTTACCTCAAACATAACAAAATAACATTGTGGGAACAAACGGAATGCAAAACGGACTTTTAGGGTGCTGAAAACGTACATTGTCGATCCGATGGATATAAAACTTAACTCGAACCTCAAGCACTTCAAAAGAAAATTATGGGAACAAGCTGATGCAAAATGCACTTCTAGTTCTTAATTAACGTGGGATAAACTTGTTTTGACACACTAAGGCATCAAAAACTATGTTTTTGGTGTTTAGTGGGGGTGAAATGGTAAATCGTTGATCCTATGGACGTGAAACTTAACTCGCACCTGAAACACGATATAAGAAGGTTATGGGAACTAACAGAATGCAAAATGGACTTCCGATTATCGATTAACACGGGTAAAGCTAGTTTTGACATACTTAGGCTTGTGAAAACTTATTTTTTGGGGTTTAGGTGGTGAAATGGTTAATCATAAATCCTATGGACGTGAAATGTAACTCGCACCTCAAACATGACAAAAGAACATTATGGTTAGGATTAGAATCCAAAATGGACTTCCGGTTATCAAATAATGCTAAAAAAAACAAGTTTTGACAAACTTAGGCTTGAGAAAACTAATTTCTTGGCGTTTAGGTGGTGAAACGGTAAATCATCAATCCTATGGACGTGAAACTTAACTCGCACCTCAAACATGACAAAAGAACATTATGGGTAAAAACAAAATCTAAAACGGACTTCCGGTTATCAAATAATGCTAAATAAAACAAGTTTTGACAGACTTAGGTTTGAGAAAACTTATTTTTTGGGGTTTAGATGGTGAAACGATAAATCATCAATCCGATGGACGTGAAACTTAACTCGTATCTCAAATATGAAAAAAGAACATTGTGGGAACAAACAGAATGCAAAACAGACTTCCGGTTATATTTATAACACGATAAAAACAAGTTTGGCATACTTAGGCTTTAAATAGCTATGTTTTTGGGGTTTAGGGTGCTGAAAAGGTACACTATCGATCTGATGGATGTGAAAAAAAACTTGCTCCTCAAACACAACAAAATAAAATCATGGGAACAAACGGAATGCAAAATGCACTTGTTGTTATTAATTAACATGGGATAAACTTGTTTTGACATACTAAGGCATGAAAAAGCTATGTTTTTGGTATTTAGTGGGGGTGAAACGGTAAATCGTCGATCCGATGGACGTGAAACTTAACTCGCACCTCAAACACGATATAAGAAAGTTGTGGGAACAAATGGAATGCAAAATGGACTTCTGATTATCAATTAACACAGGAAAAGCTCGTTTTGACATACTTAGGCTTGTGAAAACTTATTTTTTGGGGTTTAGGTGGTGAAATGGTAAATCATCAATCCTATGGACGTGAAACGTAACTCGTACCTCAAACATGACAAAAGAACATTATGGTTAGAAATAGAATCCAAAATGGACTTCCGGTTATCAAATAATGCTAAATGAAATAAGTTTTGACAAACTTAGGCTTGAGAAAAATAATTTCTTAGGGTTTAGGTGGTGAAACGTTAAATCATCAATCCTATGGACGTGAAACTTAACTCGCACCTCAAACATGTCAAAAGAACATTGTGGGTAAAAACAAAATCCAAAACAAACTTCCGGTTAACAAATAATGCTAAATAAAACAAGTTTTGACAGACTTAGGCTTGAGAAAACTTATTTTTTGGGGTTTAGATAGTGAAATGGTAAATCATCAATCCGATGGATGTGAAACTTAACTCGCACCTCAAACATGACAAAAGAACATTGTGGGAACAAACGGAATGCAAAACAGACTTCCGGTTATATTTATAACACAAGAAAAACAAGTTTTGACAGACATAGGCTTGGAAAAGCTATGTTTTTGGGGTTTAGGGTGCTGAAAATGTACACTACCGATCCGATGGATGTGAAACATAACTCGCACCTCAAACACAACAAAAGAAAATCATGGGAACAAATGGAATGCAAGATCCACTTCTCGTTATCAATTAACGCAGGAAAAACTAGTTTTGGGATACTAAGGCTTGATAGAGCTATGTTTCTGGTGTTAAGTGGGGGTGAAACGGTAAACCGTCGATCCGTTGGAAGTCAAACTCAACTCGCACCACAAAACAACCAAAAGAAAATTGTGAGAACAAACAGAATGCAAAATGCAGTTCTGGTTATTAATTAACACGGGAAAAACTAGTTTTGACATACTTAGGCTTGAGAAAACTTATTTTTTGTAGTTGAGGTGGTGAAATGGTAAATCATCAATCCTATGGACGTGAAACTTAACTGATACCTCAAACGTGACAAAAGAACATTGTGGGTAAAAACAAAATCCAAAATAGACTTTCGATTATCAAATAATGCTAAGTAAAACAAGTTTTGACAGACTTAGGCTTGAGAAAACTTATTTTTTGGGGTTTAGGTGGTGAAACGGTAAATCATCAATTCGATGGACGTGAAAGTTAACTCGCTCCTCAAACATGACAAACGAAAGTAATGGAAACAATCGGAATGCAAAACAGACTTCCAGTTATTAAATAATGCTAAATAAAACAAAATTTGACATACTTTGGCTTGGAAAAACTTATTTTTTGGGGTTTAGGTGGTGAAACAGTAAATCATCAGTCCGATGGACGTTAAAATTCACTGGCACCTCAAACATGATAAAAGAATGTTGTGGTGAAAATGTAAACTATCTATCGATCTGATGGATGTGAAACTTAACTCGCACCTCAAACATTACAAAAGAAATTAATGGACACAATCGGAATGCAAAAACAGACTTTCAGTTATTAAATAACGTGAGAAAAACAAGTTTTGACATACTTAGGCTTCAAAAGGCTATATTTTTAGGGATTAGGGAGGTGAGAAGGTAAATTGTCGATCCAATGAACGTGAAACGTAACTCGTATGGTAAACACAACAAAAGAAAATTATGGGAACAAATAGAATGCAAAATGCACTTCTGGTTATCAACTAACGCTTGAAAAACTAGTTTTGACATACTAAGGCTGGAAAAAGCTATGGTTTTGGTGTTTAGTGTGGGCAAAACGGTAAAACGTCGATCTGATGGATGTGAAACTTAACTCACACCTCAAACACAATAAAAGAAGGTTATGGGAACTAACGGAATCCAAAATGGACTTCCGGTTATCAATTAACACGGGAAAAGCTAGTTTTGACATACTTAGGCTTGTGAAAACTTATTTTTTGGAGATTAGGTGAAGAAAAGGTAAATCATCAATCCTATGGACTTCCGGTTATCAAATAATGCTAAATAAAACAAGTTTTGACAGACATAGGCTTGATAAAACTAATTTCTTGGGGTTTAGGTGGTGAAACGGTAAATCATCAATCCTATGGACGTGAAACTTAACTCGCACCTCAAACATGACAAAAGACCATTGTGGGTAAAAACAAAATCCAAAACGGACTTTCGGTTATCAAATAATGCTAAATAAAACAAGTTTTGACAGACTTAGGCTTGAGAAAATTTATTTTTTGGGATTAAAATGGTGAAATGGTAATCATCAATCTGATGGATGTGAAACTTAACTCGTACCTCAAACATGACAAAAGAACATTGTTGGAACAAACGGAATGCAAAACGGACTTCCGGTTGTTAAATAACACGAGAAAAACAAGTTTTGACATACTTAGGCTTGAAAGAGCTATGTTTTTGCTGTTAAGTGGGGGTGAAACGTTAAACCGTCGATCCGATGAACGTTAAACTTAATTCGCACCTTAAACAAAACAAAAAAAAATTGTGGGAAGAAACAGAAAGCAAAATGCAGTTCCAGTTATCAATTAATGCGGTCAAAACTAGTTTTGACATACTTAGGCTTGAGAAAACTTATTTGTGGTTTAGGTGGTGAAACGGTAAATCATCAATCCTATGGACGTGAAACTTAACTCACACCTTAAACGTGACAAAAGAACATTGTGGGTAAAAACAAAATTCAAAACAGACTTCTAGTTATCAAATAATGCTAAATAAAACTAGTTTTGACAGACTTAGATTTGAGAAAACTTTTTTTTGGGGTTTAGGTGTTGAAACGGTAAATCATCAATCTGATGAACGTGGAAATTAAGTCGTACCTCAAACATGACAAAAGAACATTGTGGGAACAAACGGAATGAAAAACAGACTTTTAGTTATTAAATAACGCGAGAAAAACATGTTTTGACATCTTAGGCATGAAAAAGCTTTGTTTTTGGGGTTTAGGGTGCTGAAAACGTACATTGTCGATCCGATGGATATGAAACTTAACTCACACCTCAAACACTTCAAAAGAAAATTATGGGAACAAACTGATGCAAAATGCACTTCTAGTTATTAATTTACGTGGGATAAACTTTTTTGACATACTAAGGCTTAAAAAAGCTATGTTTTTGGTGTTTAGTGGGGGTGAAACGGTAAATCGTCTATCCGATGGACGTGAAACTTAACTCGCACCTCAAACACGATATAAGAAAGTTGTGGGAACAATTGGAATGCAAAATGGACTTTTGATTATCAATTAACACAGGAAAAGCTCGTTTTGACATACTTAGGCTTGTGAAAACTTATTTTTTGGGGTTTAGGTGGTGAAATAGTAAATGATCAATCCTATGGATGTGAAACGTAACTCGCACCTCAAACATGACAAAAGAACATTATGGTTAGAAATAGAATCCACAATGGACTTCCGGTTATCAAATAATGCTAAATAAAATAAGTTTTGACAAACTTAGGCTTGAGAAAACTAATTTCTTGGGGTTTAGGTGGTGAAACGTTAAATCATCAATCCTATGGACGTGAAACTTAATTCGCACCTCAAACATGACAAAAGAACATTGTGGGTAATAACAAAATCTAAAACAGACTTCCGGTTAACAAATAATGCTAAATAAAACAAGTTTTGACAGACTTAGGCTTGAGAAAACTTATTTTTTGGGGTTTAGATGGTGAAATGGTAAATTATCAATCCGATGGACGTGAAACTTAACTCGCACCTCATACATGACAAAAGAACATTGTGGGAACAAACAGAATGCAAAATAGACTTCCGGTTATATTTATAACACGAGAAAAACAAGTTTTGACATACATAGGCTTGAAAAAGTTATGTTTTTGGGGTTTAGGGTGCTGAATAGGTACACTATCAATCCGATGGATGTGAAACATAACCCGCACCTCAAACACAACAATAGAAAATCATGAGAACAAATGGAATGCAAGATCCACTTCTCGTTATCAATTAACGCAGGAAAAACTAGTTTTGGGATACTAAGGCTTGATACAGCTATGTTTTTGGTGTTAAGTGGAGGTGAAACGGTAAACCGTGGATCCGTTGGAAGTTAAACTCAACTTGCACCACAAACAAACCAAAAGAAAATTGTGGGAACAAACAGAATGCAAAATGCAGTTCCGGTTATTAATTAACACGGGAAAAACTAGTTTTGACATACTTAGGCTTGAGAAAACTTATTTTTTGTGGTTGAGGTGGTGAAACGGTAAATCATCAATCCTATGGACGTGAAACTTAACTGATACCTCAAACGTGACAAAAGAACATTGTGGGTAAAAACAAAATCCAAAACAGATTTTCGATTATCAAATAATGCTAAGTAAAACAAGTTTTGACAGATTTAGGCTTGAGAAAACTTATTTTTTGGGGTTTAGGTGGTGAAACGGTAAATCATCAATTCGATGGGCGTGAAACTTAACTCACACCTCAAACATGACAAAAGAAAGTAATGGAAACAATCGAAATGCAAAATAGACTTCTAGTTATGAAATAATGCAAAATAAAACAAAATTTGCCATACTTTGGCTAGGAAAAACTTACTTTTTGGGGTTTAGGTGGTAAAACAGTAAATCATCAATCCGATGGACGTTAAAATTCACTGGCACCTCAGACATGATAAAAGAATGTTGTGGTGAAAATGTAAACTATCTATCTGATGGATGTGAAACTTAACTCGCACCTCAAACATTACAAAAGAAATTAATGGACACAATCGGAATGCAAAAACAGACTTTCAGTTATTAAATAACGCGAGAAAAATAAGTTTTGACATACTTAGGCTTCAAAAGGCTATGTTTTTAGGGATTAGGGAGGTGAGAAGGTAAATCATCGATCCGATGAATGTGAAACTTAACTCGTACGGTAAACACAACAAAAGAAAATTATAGGAACAAATAGAATGCAAAATGCACTTCTGGTAATCAATTAACGCTGGAAAAACTAGTTTTGACATACTAAGGCTGGAAAAAGCTATGGTTTTGGTGTTTAGTGTGGGCAAAACGGTAAAACGTCGATCTGATGGATGTGAAACTTAACTCACACCTCAAACACAATAAAAGAAAGTTATGGGAACTAACAGAATGCAAAATGGACTTCCGGTTATCAATTAACACGGGAAAAGCTAGTTTTGACATACTTAGGCTTGTGAAAACTTATTTTTTGGGGTTTAGGTGATAAAAAGGTAAATCATCAATCCTATGGACTTCCGGTTATCAAATAATGCTAAATAAAACAAGTTTTGACAGACTTAGGCTTGATAAAACTAATTTCTTGGGGTTTAGGTGGTGAAACGATAAATCATCAATCCTATGGACGCGAAACTTAACTCGCACCTCACACATGAAAAAAGAACATTGTGGGTAAAAACAAAATCCAAACCGAACTTTCGGTTATCAAATAATGCTAAATAAAACAAGTTTTGACAATCCGATGGATGTGAAACTTAACTCTCACCTCAAACATGACAAAAGAACATTGTTGGAACAATCGGAATGCAAAACGGACTTTCGGTTATTAAATAACACGAGAAAAACAAGTTTTGACATACTTAGGCTAGAAAGAGCTATGTTTTTGGTGTTAAGTGGGGGTGAAACGTTAAACCGTCGATCCGATGAACGTTAAACTTAATTCGCACCTTAAACAAAACAAAAAAAAATTGTGGGAAGAAACGAAATGCAAAATGCAGTTCCAGTTATCAATTAATGCGGGAAAAACTAGTTTTGACATACTTAGGCTTGAGAAAACTTATTTGTGGTTTAGGTGGTGAAATGGTAAATCATCAATCCGATGGACGTGAAACTTAACTCACACCTTAAACGTGACAAAAGAACATTGTGGGTAAAAACAAAATTCAAAACAGACTTCCGGTTATCAAATATTGCAAAATAAAACTAGTTTTGACAGACTTAGACTTGAGAAAACTTTTTTTTTGGGGTTTAGGTGTTGAAACGGTAAATCATCAATACGACGAATGTGGAAATTAACTCGTACCTCAAACAAGACAAAAGAACATTGTGGGAACAAACGGAATGCAAAACGGACTTTTAGTTATTAAATAACGCGAGAAAAACATGTTTTGACATCTTAGGCATGAAAAAGCTATGTTTTTGGGGTTTAGGGTGCTGAAAACGTACATTGTCGATCCGATGGATATACAACTTAACTCACACCTCAAACACTTCAAAAGAAAATTATGGGAACAAACTGATGCAAAATGCACTTCTGGTTATTAATTAACGTGGGATAAGCTTGTTTTGACATACTAAGGCTTGAAAAAGCTATGTTTTTGGTGTTTAGTGGAGGTGAAACGGTAAATCGTCGATCCGATGGACGTGAAACGTAACTCATACCTCAAACACGATATAAGAAAGTTATGGGAACAAACAGAATGCAAAATGGACTTCTGATTATCAATTAACACAGGAAAAGCTCGTTTTGACATACTTTGGCTTGTGAAAACTTATTTTTTGGGGTTTAGGTGGTGAAATGGTAAATCATCAATCCTATGGACGTGAAACGTAACTCGCACCTCAAACATGACAAAAGAACATTATGGTTAGAAATGGAATCCAAAATGGACTTCCGGTAATCAAATAATGCTAAATAAAATAAGTTTTGACAAACTTGCGCTTGAGAAAACTAATTTCTTGGGGTTTAGGTGGTGAAACGGGAAATCATCAATCCTATGGATGTGAAACTTAACTCGCACCTCAAACATGACAAAAGAACATTGTGGGTAAAAACGAAATCTAAAACGGACTTCCGGTTAACAAATGATGCTAAATAAAACAAGTTTTGACAGACTTAGGCTTGAGAAAACTTATTTTTTGGGGTTTAGATTGTGAAACGGTAAATCATCAATCTGATGGACGTGAAACTCAACTCGCACCTCAAACATGACAAAAGAACATTGTGGGAACAAACGGAATGCAAAACAGACTTCCGGTTATATTTATAACACGAGAAAAACAAGTTTTGACATACATTGGCTTGAAAAAGCTATGTTTTGGGGGTGTAGGGTGCTGAAAAGGTACACTATCGATCCGATGGATGTGAAACATAACTCGCACCTCAAACACAACAAAATAAAATCATGGAAACAAACAGAACGCAAGATCCACTTCTGTTTATCAATTAACGCAGGAAAAACTAGTTTTGGCATACTAAGGCTTGATAGAGCTATGTTTTTGGTGTCATGTGGGGGTGAAACGGTAATCCGTCGATCCGATGGAAGTTCAACTTGACTCGGACCACAAACAAAACAAACGAAAATTGTGGGAACAAACGGAATGCAAAATGCAGTTCCGGTTTTCAATTAACACGGGAAAAACTAGTTTTGACATACTTAGGCTTGAGAAAACTTATTTTTTGTGGTTTAGGTGGTGAAATGGTAAATAATCAATCCTATGGACGTGAAACCTAACTCATACCTCAAACGTGACAAAAGAACATTGTGGGTAAAAACAAAATCCAAAACAGACTTTCGATGATCAAATAATGCTAAATAAAACAAGTTTTGACAGACTTAGGCTTGAGAAAACTTATTTTTTGGGGTTAAAATGGTGAAATGGTAAATCATCAATCCGATGGATGTGAAACTTAACTCGCACCTCAAACATGACAAAAGAACATTGTTGGAACAAACGGAATGCATAACAGACTTCTGGTTATATTTATAACACGAGAAAAACAAGTTTGACATACTTAGGCTTTAAATAGCTATGTTTTTGACATACATAGGCTTGAAAAAGTTATGTTTTTGGGGTTTAGGGTGCTGAAAAGGTACACTATCGATCCGATGGATGTGAAACATAACTCGCACCTCAAACACAACAAAAGAAAATCATGGGAACAAATGGAATGCAAGATCCACTTCTCGTTATCAATTAACGCAGGAAAAACTAGTTTTGGGATACTAAGGCTTGATAGAGCTATGTTTTTTGTGTTAAGTGGGGGTGAAACGGTAAACCGTCGATCCGTTGGAAGTTAAACTCAACTCGCACCACAAACAAACCAAAAGAAAATTGTGGGAACAAACAGAATGCAACATGCAGTTCCTGTTATTAATTAACATGGGAAAAACTAGTTTTGACATACTTAGGCTTGAGAAAACTTATTTTTTGTGGTTGAGGTGGTGAAATGGTAACTCATCAATCCGATGGACGTGAAACTTAACTGATACCTCAAACGTGACAAAAGAACATTATGGGTAAAAACAAAATCCAAAACAGATTTTCGATTATCAAATAATGCTAAGTAAAATAAGTTTTGACAGACTTAGGCTTGAGAAAACTTATTTTTTGGGGTTTAGGTGGTGAAACGGTAAATCATCAATTCGATGGACGTGAAACTTAACTCGCACCTGAAACATGACAAAAGAAAGTAATGGAAACAATCGGAATGCAAAACAGACTTCCAGTTATTAAATAATGCTAAATAAAACAAAATTTGCCATACTTTGGCTTGGAAAAACTTATTTTTTGGGGTTTAGGTGGTGAAACAGTAAATCATCAATCCGATGGACGTTAAAATTCACAGGCACCTCAAACATGATAAAAGAATGTTGTGGTGAAAATGTAAACTATCTATCTGATGGATGTGAAACTTAGCTCGCACCTCAAACATTACAAAAGAAATTAATGGACACAATCGGAAAGCAAAAATAGACATTCAGTTATTAAATAACGCGAGAAAAACAAGTTTTGACATACTTAGGCTTCAAAAGGCTATGTTTTTAGGGATTAGGGAGGTGAGAAGGTAAATCGTCGATCCGATGAACGTGAAATTTAACTCGTACAGTAAACACAACAAAAGAAAATTATGAGAACAAATAGAATGCAAAATGCACTTCTGGTTATCAATTAACGCTGGAAAAACTAGTTTTGACATACTAAGGCTGGAAAAAGCTATGGTTATGGTGTTTAGTGTGGGCAAAACGGTAAAACGTTGATCTGATGGATGTGAAACTTAACTTACACCTCAAACACAATAAAAGAAAGTTATGGGAACTAACGGAATGCAAAATGGACTTCCGGTTATCAATTAACACGGGAAAAGCTAGTTTTGACATACTTAGGCTTGTGAAAACTTATTTTTTGGGGTTTAGGTGATGAAAAGGTAAATCATCAATCCTATGGACTTCCGGTTATCAAATAATGCTAAATAAAACAAGTTTTGACAGACTTAGGCTTGATAAAACTAATTTCTTGGGGTTTAGGTGGTGAAACGGTAAATCATCAATCCTATGGACGTGAAACTTAACTCGTACCTCAAACATGACAAAAGAACATTGTGGGTAAAAACAAAATCCAAAACGGACTTTCGGTTATCAAATAATGCTAAATAAAACAAGTTTTGACAGACTTAGGCTTGAGAAAATTTTTTTGGGATTTAAATGGTGAAATGGTAAATCATCAATCCGATGGATGTGAAAATTAACTCGCACCTCAAACATGACAAAAGAACATTGTTGGAACAAACGGAATGCAAAACGGACTTCCGGTTATTAAATAACACGAGAAAAACAAGTTTTGACAAACTTGGGCTAGAAAGAGCTATGTTTTTGGTGTTAAGTGGGGGTGAAACGTTAAACCGTCGATCCGATGAACGTTAAACTTAATTCGCACCTTAAACAAAACAAAAAAAAATTGTGGGAAGAAACGGAATGCAAAATGCAGTTCCAGTTATCAATTAATGCCGGAAAAACTAGTTTTGACATACTTAGGCTTGAGAAAACTTATTTGTGGTTTAAGTGGTGAAACGGTAAATCATCAATCCTATGGACGTGAAACTTAACTCACACCTTAAACGTGACAAAAGAACACTGTGGGTAAAAACAATATTCAAAACAGACTTTCGGTTATCAAATTATGCAAAATAAAACTAGTTTTGACAGACTTAGACTTGAGAAAACTTTTTTTTAGGTTTAGGTGTTGAAACGGTAGATCATCAATCCGATGAACGTGGAAATTAACTCGTACCTCAAACATGACAAAAGAACATTGTGGGAACAAACGGAATGCAAAACGGACTTTTAGTTATTAAATAACGCGAGAAAAACATGTTTTGACATCTTAGGCATGAAAAAGCTATGTTTTGGCGGTTTAGGGTGCTAAAAACGTACATTGTCGATCCGATGGATATGAAACTTAACTCACACCTCAAACACTTCAAAAGAAAATCATGGGAACAAACTGATGCAAAATGCACTTCTGGTTATTAATTAACGTGGGATGAACTTGTTTTGACATACTAAGGCTTGAAAAAGCTATGTTTTTGGTGTTTAGTGGGGGTGAAACGGTAAATCGTCGATCTGATGGACGTGAAACTTAACTCGCACCTCAAACACGATATAAGAAAGTTGTGGGAACTAACGGGATGCAAAATGGACTTCCGATTATCAATTAACATGGGTAAAGCTAGTTTTGACATACTTAGGCTTGTTTTGGGGTTTAGGTGGTGAAATGGTTAATCATAAATCCTATGGACGTGAAATGTAACTCGCATCTCAAACATGACAAAAGAACATTATGGTTAGAATTAGTATCCAAAATGCACTTCCGGTAATCAAATAATGCTAAATAAAACAAGTTTTGACAAACTTAGGCATCAGAAAACTAATTTCTTGGGGTTTAGGTGGTGAAACGGTAAATCATCAATTCTGTGGACGTGAAACTTAACTCACACCTTAAACATGACAAAAGAACATTTAGGGTAAAAACAAAATCCAAAATGGACTTCCGGTTAACAAATAATACTAAATAAAAAAGTTTTGACAGACTTAGGTTTGAGAAAACTTATTTTTTGGGGTTTAGATGGTGAAACGGTAAATTATCAATTCGATGGACGTGAAACTTAACTCGCACCTCAAACATGACAAAAGAACATTGTGGGAACAAACAAAATGCAAAACAGACTTCCGATTATATGTATAACACGAGAAAAACAAGTTTGACATACTTAGGCTTTAAATAGCTATGTTTTTGGGGTTTAGGGTGCTGAAAAGGTACACTATCGATCGGATGGATGTGAAACATAACTCGCACCTCAAACACAACAAAAGAAAATCATGGGAACAAACGAAATGCAAAATGCACTTCTTGTTATTAATTAACGTGGGATAAACTTGTTTTGACATACTAAGGCATGAAAAAGCTATGTTTTTGGTATTTAGTGGGGGTGAAACGGTAAATCGTCGATCCGATGGACGTGAAACGTAACTCACACCTCAAACACGATATAAGAAAGTTGTGGGAACAAACGGAATGCAAAATGGACTTCTGATTATCAATTAACACGGGAAAAGCTCGTTTTGACATACTTAGGCTTGTGAAAACTTATTTTTTGGGGTTAGGTGGTGAAATGGTAAATCATCAATCCTATGGACGTGAAACGTAACTCGCACCTCAAACATGACAAAAGAACATTATGGTTAGAAATAGAATCCAAAATGGATTTCCGGTAATCAAATAATGCTAAATAAAATAAGTTTTGAAAAACTTGCGCTTGAAAAAACTAATTTCTTGGGGTTTAGGTGGTCAAACGGGAAATCATCAATCCTATGCACGTGAAACTTAACTCGCAGCTCAAACATGACAAAAGAACGTTGTGGGTAAAAACGAAATCTAAAACGGACTTCCGGTTAACAAATGATGCTAAATAAAACAAGTTTTGATAGACTTAGGCTTGAGAAAACTTATTTTTTGGGGTTTAGATTGTGAAACGGTAAATCATCAATCCGATGGACGTGAAACTCAACTCGCACCTCAAACATGACAAAAGAACATTGTGGGAACAAACGGAATGCAAAACAGACTTCCGGTTATATTTATAACACGAGAAAAACAAGTTTTGACATACATAGGCTTGAAAAAGCTATGTTTTGGGGGTTTAGGGTGCTGAAAAGGTACACTATCGATCCGATGGATGTGAAACATAACACGCACCTCAAACACAACAAAAGAAAATCATGGGAACAAACGGAATGCAAGATCCACTTCTGGTTATCAATTAACGCAGAAAAAACTAGTTTTAGCATACTAAGGCTTGATAGAGCTATGTTTTTGGTGTTATGTGGGGGTGAAACGGTAATCCGTCGATCCGATGGAAGTTAAACTTAACTCGGACCACAAACAAAACAAAATAAAATTGTGGGAACAAACGGAATGCAAAATGCAGTTCCGGTTTTCAATTAACACGGGAAAAACTAGTTTTGACATACTTAGGCTTGAGAAAACTTAGTTTTTGTGGTTTAGGTGGTGAAACGGTAAATAATCAATCCTATGGGCGTGAAACCTAACTCATACCTCAAACGTGACAAAAGAACATTGTGGGTAAAAACAAAATCCAAAACAGACTTTCGGTGATCAAATAATGCTAAATAAAACAAGTTTTGACAGACCTAGGCTTGAGAAAACTTATTTTTTGGGGTTAAAATGGTGAAATGGTAAATCATCAATCCGATGGATGTGAAACTTAACTCGCACCTCAAACATGACAAAAGAACATTATTGGAACAAACGGAATGCATAACAGACTTCTGGTTATATTTATAACACGAGAAAAACAAGTTTGACATACTTAGGCTTTAAATAGCTATGTTTTTGACATACATAGGCTTGAAAAAGTTATGTTTTTGGGGTTTATGGTGCTGAAAAGGTACACTATCGATCCGATGGATGTGAAACATAACTCGCACCTCAAACACAACAAAAGAAAATCATGGGAACAAATGGAATGCAAGATCCACTTCTCGTTATCAATTAACGCAGGAAAAACTAGTTTTGGGATACTAAGGCTTGATAGAGCTATGTTTTTGGTGGTAAGTGGGGGTGAAACGGTAAACCGTCGATCCGTTGGAAGTTAAACTCAACTCGCACCACAAACAAACCAAAAGAAAATTGTGGGAACAAACAGAATGCAAAATGCAGTTCCGGTTATTAATTAACACGGGAAAAACTAGTTTTGACATACTTAGGCTTGAGAAAACTTATTTTTTGTGGTTGAGGTGGTGAAACGGTAAATCATCAATACGATGGACGTGAAACTTAACTGATACCTCAAACATGACAAAAGAACATTGTGGGTAAAAACAAAATCCAAAACAGATTTTCGATTATCAAATAATGCTAAGTAAAACAAGTTTTGACAGACTTAGGCTTGAGAAAACTTATTTTTTGGGGTTTAGGTGGTGAAACGGTAAATCATCAATTCGATGGATGTGAAACATAACTCGCACCTGAAACATGACAAAAGAAAGTAGTGGAAATAATCGGAATGCAAAACAAACTTCCAGTTATTAAATAATGCTAAATAAAACAAAATTTGACATACTTTGGCTTGGAAAAACTTATTTTTTGGGGTTTAGGTGGTGAAACAGTAAATCATCAGTCCGATGGACGTTAAAATTCACTGGCACCTCAAACATGATAAAAGAATGTTGTGGTGAAAATGTAAACTATCTATCTGATGGATGTGAAACTTAACTCGCACCTCAAACATTACAAAAGAAATTAATGGACACAATCGGAATGCAAAAACAGACTTTCAGTTATTAAATAACGCGAGAAAAACAAGTTTTGACATACTTAGACTTCAAAAGGCTATGTTTTTAGGGATTAGGGAGGTGAGGAGGTAAATCGTCGATCCGATGAACGTGAAACTTAACTCGTACGGTAAACACGACAAAAGAAAATTATGAGAACAAATAGAATGCAAAATTCACTTCTGGTTATCAATTAACGCTGGAAAAACTAGTTTTGACATACTAAGGCTGGAAAAAGCTATGGTTTTGGTGTTTAGTGTGGGCAAAACGATAAAACATCGATCTGATGGATGTGAAACTTAACTCACACCTCAAACACAATAAAAGAAAGTTATGGGAACTAACGGAATGCAAAATGGACTTCCGGTTATCAATTAACACAGGAAAAGCTAGTTTTGACATACTTAGGCTTGTGAAAACTTATTTTTTGGGGTTTAGGTGATGAAAAGGTAAATCATCAATCCTATGGACTTCCGGTTATCAGATAATGCTAAATAAAACAAGTTTTGACAGACTTAGGCTTGATAAAACTAATTTCTTGGGGTTTAGGTGGTGAAACGGTAAATCATCAATCCTATGGACGTGAAACTTAACTCGCACCTCAAACATGACAAAAGAACATTGTGGGTAAAAACAAAATCCAAAACGGACTTTCGGTTATCAAATAATGCTAAATAAAACAAGTTTTAACAGACTTAGGCTTGAGAAATTTTTTTTGGGATTTAAATGGTGAAATGGTAAATCATCAATCCGATGGATGTGAAAATTAACTCGCACCTCAAACATGACAAAAGAACATTGTTGGAACAAACGGAATGCAAAACGGACTTCCGGTTATTAAATAACACGAGAAAAACAAGCTTTGACAAACTTAGGCTAGAAAGAGCTATGTTTTTGGTGTTAAGTGGGGGTGAAACGTTAAACCGTCGATCCGATGAACGTTCAACTTAATTCGCACCTTAAACAAAACAAAAAAAAATTGTGGGAAGAAACGGAATGCAAAATGCAGTTCCAGTTATCAATTAATGCCGGAAAAACTAGTTTTGACATACTTAGGCTTGAGAAAACTTATTTGTGGTTTAAGTGGTGAAACGGTAAATCATCAATCCTATTGACGTGAAACTTAACTCACACCTTAAACGTGACAAAAGAACACTCTGGGTAAAAACAATATTCAAAACAGACTTTCGGTTATCAAATTATGCAAAATAAAACTAGTTTTGACAGACTTAGACTTGAGAAAACTTTTTTTTGGGGTTTAGGTGTTGAAACGGTAAATCATCAATCCGATGAACGTGGAAATTAACTCGTACCTCAAACATGACAAAAGAACATTGTGGGAACAAACGGAATGCAAAACGGACTTTTAGTTATTAAATAACGCGAGAAAAACATGTTTTGACATCTTAGGCATGAAAAAGCTATGTTTTGGGGGTTTAGGGTGCTGAAAACGTACATTGTCGATCCGATGGATATGAAACTTAACTCACACCTCAAACACTTCAAAAGAAAATCATGGGAACAAACTGATGCAAAATGCACTTCTGGTTATTAATTAACGTGGGATGAACTTGTTTTGACATACTAAGGCTTGAAAAAGCTATGTTTTTGGTGTATAGTGGGGGTGAAACGGTAAATCGTCGATCTGATGGACGTGAAACTTAACTCGCACCTCAAACACAATATAAGAAAGTTGTGGGAACTAACGGAATGCAAAATGGACTTTCGATTATCAATTAACATGGGTAAAGCTAGTTTTGACATACTTAGGCTTGTGAAAACTTATTTTTTGGGGTTTAGGTGGTGAAATGGTTAATCATAAATCCTATGGACGTGAAATGTAACTCGCATCTCAAACATGACAAAAGAACATTATGGTTAGAATTAGAATCCAAAATGCACTTCCGGTAATCAAATAATGCTAAATAAAACAAGTTTTGACAAACATAGGCATCAGAAAACTAATTTCTTGGGGTTTAGGTGGTGAAACGGTAAATCATCAATTCTATGGACGTGAAACTTAACTTGCACCTTAAACATGACAAAAGAACATTGTGGGTAAAAACAAAATCCAAAATGGACTTCCGGTTAACAAATAATACTAAATAAAAAAATTTTGACAGACTTAGGTTTGAGAAAACTTATTTTTTGGGGTTTAGATGGTGAAACGGTAAATCATCAATTCGATGGACGTGAAACTTAACTCGCACCTCAAACATGACAAAAGAACATTGTGGGAACAAACAAAATGCAAAACAGACTTCCGATTATATGTATAACACGAGAAAAACAAGTTTGACATACTTAGGCTTTAAATAGCTATGTTTTTGGGGTTTAGGGTGCTGAAAAGGTACACTATCGATCGGATGGATGTGAAACATAACTCGCACCTCAAACACAACAAAAGAAAATCATGGGAACAAACGAAATGCAAAATGCACTTCTTGTTATTAATTAACGTGGGATAAACTTGTTTTGACATACTATGGCATGAAAAAGCTATGTTTTTGGTTTTAGTGGGGGTGAAACGGTAAATCGTCGATCCGATGGACGTGAAACGTAACTCACACCTCAAACACGATATAAGAAAGTTGTGGGAACAAACGGAATGCAAAATGGACTTCTGATTATCAATTAACACGGGAAAAGCTCGTTTTGACATACTTAGGCTTGTGAAAACTTATTTTTTGGGGTTTAGGTGGTGAAATGGTAAATCATCAATCCTATGGACGTGAAACGTAACTCGCACCTCAAACATGACAAAAGAACATTATGGTTAGAAATAGAATCCAAAATGGACTTCCGGTAATCAAATAATGCTAAATAAAATAAGTTTTGAAAAACTTGCGCTTGAAAAAACTAATTTCTTGGGGTTTAGGTGGTCAAACGGGAAATCATCAATCCTATGCACGTGAAACTTAACTCGCAGCTCAAACATGACAAAAGAACATTGTGGGTAAAAATGAAATCTAAAACGGACTTCCGGTTAACAAATGATGCTAAATAAAACAAGTTTTGATAGACTTAGGCTTGAGAAAACTTATTTTTTGGGGTTTAGATTGTGAAATGGTAGATCATCAATCCGATGGACGTGAAACTCAACTCGCACCTCAAACATGACAAAAAAACATTGTGGGAACAAACGGAATGCAAAACAGACTTCCGGTTATATTTATAACACGAGAAAAACAAGTTTTGACATACATAGGCTTGAAAAAGCTATGTTTTGGGGGTTTAGGGTGCTGAAAAGGTACACTATCGATCCGATGGATGTGAAACATGACACGCACCTCAAACACAACAAAAGAAAATCATGGGAACAAACGGAATGCAAGATCCACTTCTGGTTATCAATTAACGCAGGAAAAACTAGTTTTAGCATACTAAGGCTTGATAGAGCTATGTTTTCGGTGTTATGTGGGGGTGAAACGGTAATCCGTCGATCCGATGGAAGTTAAACTTAACTCGGACCACAAACAAAACAAAAGAAAATTGTGGGAACAAACGGAATGCAAAATGCAGTTCCGGTTTTCAATTAACACGGGAAAAACTAGTTTTGACATACTTAGGCTTGAGAAAACTTATTTTTTGTGGTTTAGGTGGTGAAACAGTAAATAATCAATCCTATGGGCGTGAAACCTAACTCATACCTCAAACGTGACAAAAGAACATTGTGGGTAAAAACAAAATCCAAAACAGACTTTCGGTGATCAAATAATGCTAAATAAAACAAGTTTTGACAGACCTAGGCTTGAGAAAACTTATTTTTTGGGGTTAAAATGGTGAAATGGTAAATCATCAATCCGATGGATGTGAAACTTAACTCGCACCTCAAACATGACAAAAGAACATTTTTGGAACAAACGGAATGCATAACAGACTTCTGGTTATATTTATAACACGAGAAAAACAAGTTTGACATACTTAGGCTTTAAATAGCTATGTTTTTGACATGCATAGGCTTGAAAAAGTTATGTTTTTGGGGTTTAGGGTGCTGAAAAGGTACACTATCGATCCAATGGATGTGAAACATAACTCGCACCTCAAACACAACAAAAGAAAATCCTGGGAACAAATGGAATGCAAGATCCACTTCTCGTTATCAATTAACGCAGGAAAAACTAGTTTTGGGATACTAAGGCTTGATAGAGCTATGTTTTTGGTGGTAAGTGGGGGTGAAACGGTAAACCGTCGATCCGTTGGAATTTAAACTCAACTCGTACCACAAACAAACCAAAAGAAAATTGTGGGAACAAACAAAATGCAAAATGCAGTTCCGGTTATTAATTAACACGGGAAAAACTAGTTTTGACATACTTAGGCTTGAGAAAACTTATTTTTTGTGGTTGAGGTGGTGAAACGGTAAATCATCAATATGATGGACGTGAAACTTAACTGATACCTCAAACGTGACAAAAGAACATTGTGGGCAAAAACAAAATCCAAAACAGATTTTTGATTATCAAATAATGCTAAGTAAAACAAGTTTTGACAGACTTAGGCTTGAGAAGACTTATTTTTTGGGGTTTAGGTGGTGAAACGGTAAATCATCAATTCGATGGATGTGAAACATAACTCGCACCTGAAACATGACAAAAGAAAGTAGTGGAAACAATCGGAATGCAAAACAGACTTCCAGTTATTAAATAATGCTAAATAAAACAAAATTTGCCATACTTTGGCTTGGAAAAACTTATTTTTTGGGGTTTAGGTGGTGAAACAGTAAATCATCAATCCGATGGACGTTAAAATTCACTGGCACCTCAAACATGATAAAAGAATGTTGTGGTGAAAATGTAAACTATCTATCTGATGGATGTGAAACTTAACTCGCACCTCAAACATTACAAAAGAAATTAATGGACACAATCGGAATGCAAAAACAGACTTTCAGTTATTAAATAACGCGAGAAAAACAAGTTTTGACATACTTAGGCTTCAAAAGGCTATGTTTTTAGGGATTAGGGAGGTGAGGAGGTAAATCGTCGATCCGATGAACGTGAAACTTAACTCGTACGGTAAACACGACAAAAGAAAATTATGAGAACAAATAGAATGCAAAATGCACTTCTGGTTATCAATTAACGCTGGAAAAACTAGTTTTGACATACTAAGGCTGGAAAAAGCTATGGTTTTGGTGTTTAGTGTGGGCAAAACGGTAAAACATCGATCTGATGGATGTGAAACTTAACTCACACCTCAAACACAATAAAAGAAAGTTATGGGAACTAACGGAATGCAAAATGGACTTCCGGTTATCAATTAACACAGGAAAAGCTAGTTTTGACATACTTAGGCTTGTGAAAACTTATTTTTTGGGGTTTAGGTGATGAAAAGGTAAATCATCAATCCTATGGACTTCCGGTTATCAGATAATGCTAAATAAAACAAGTTTTGACAGACTTAGGCTTGATAAAACTAATTTCTTGGGGTTTAGGTGGTGAAACGGTAAATCATCAATCCTATGGACGTTAAACTTAACTCGCACCTCAAACATGACAAAAGAACATTGTGGGTAAAAACAAAATCCAGAACGGACTTTCGGTTATCAAATAATGCTAAATAAAACAAGTTTTAACAGACTTAGGCTTGAGAAATTTTTTTTTTGGGATTAAAATGGTGAAATAGTAAATCATCAATCCGATGGATGTGAAACTTAACTCGCACCTCAAACATGACAGAAGAACATTGTTGGAACAAACGGAATGCAAAACGGACTTCCGATTATTAAATAACACGAGAAAAACAAGTTTTGACATACTTAGGCTAGAAAGAGCTATGTTTTTGGTGTTAAGTGGGGGTGAAACATGAAACCGTCGATCCGATGAACGTTAAACTTAATTCGCACCTTAAGCAAAACAAAAAAAATTTGTGGGAAGAAACGGAATGCAAAATGCAGTTCCAGTCATCAATTAATGCGGGAAAAACTAGTTTTGACATACTTAGGCTTGAGAAAACTTATTTGTGGTTTAGGTGGTGAAACGGTAAATCATCAATCCTATGGACGTGAAACTAAACTCACACCTTAAACGTGACAAAAGAATATTGTGGGTAAAAACAAAATTCAAAACAGACTGCCAGTTATCAAATAATGCTAAATAAAACTAGTTTTGACAGACTTAGACTTGAGAAAACTTTTTTTTTTGGGGTTTAGGTGTTGAAACGGTAAATCATCAATCCGATGAACGTGGAAATTAACTCGTACCTCAAACATGACAAAAGAACATTGTGGGAACAAACGGAATGCAAAACGGACTTTTAGTTATTAAATAACGCGAGAAAAACATGTTTTTGCATCTTAGGCATGAAAAAGCTATGTTTTTGGGGTTTAGGGTGCTGAAAACGTACATTGTCGATCTGATGGATATGAAACTTAACACACACCTCAAACACTTCAAAAGAAAATTATGGGAATAAACTGATGCAAAATGCACTTCTCGTTATTAATTAACGTGGGATAAACTTGTTTTGACATACTAAGGCTTGAAAAAGCTATGTTTTTGGTGTTTAGTGGGGGTGAAACGGTAAATCGTCGATCCGATGGACGTGAAACTTAACTCGCACCTCAAACACGATATAAGAAAGTTATGGGAACAAACGGAATGCAAAATGGACTTCCGATTATCAATTAACATGGGTAAAGCTAGTTTTGCCATACTTAGGCTTGTGAAAACTTATTTTTTGGGGTTTGGGTGGTGAAATGGTTAATCATAAATTCTATGGACGTGAAATGTAACTCGCATCTCAAACATGACAAAAGAACATTATGGTTAGAATTAGAATCCAAAATGCACTTCCGGTTATCAAATAATGCTAAATAAAACAAGTTTTGACAAACTTAGGCATCAGAAAACTAATTTCTTGGGGTTTAGGTGGTGAAACGGTAAATCATCAATCCTATGGACGTGAAACTTAACTCGCACCTTAAACATGACAAAAGAACATTGTGGGTAAAAACAAAATCCAAAATGGACTTCCGGTTAACAAATAATACTAAATAAAATAAGTTTTGACAGACTTAGGTTTGAGAAAACTTATTTTTTGGGGTTTAGATGGTGAAACGGTAAATCATCAATTCGACGGACGTGAAACTTAACTCGCACCTCAAATATGACAAAAGAAAATTTGGGAACAAACAAAATGCAAAACAAACTTCCGATTATATTTATAACATGAGAAAAACAAGTTTGACATACTTAGGCTTTAAATAGCTATATTTTTGGGGTTTAGGGTGCTGAATATGTACACTATCGATCGGATGGATGTGAAACATAACTCGCACCTCAAACACAACAAAAGAAAATCATGGGAACCAACGGAATGCAAAATGCACTTCTGGTTATCAATTAACCCGGGAAAAACTAGTTTTGGCATACTAAGGCTTGAAAGAGCTATGTTTTTGGTGTTAAGTGGGGGTGAAACGGTAAATCGTCGATCCGATGGACGTTAAACTTAATTCGCACCTTAAACAAAACAAAAACAAATTATGGACGTTAAACTTAATTCGCACCTTGTTTTGACATACTTAGGCTTGAGAAAAATTATTTTTTGTGGTTTAGGTGGTGAAACGGTAAATCATAAATCCTATGGACGTGAAACTTAACTCACACCTTAAACATGACAAAAGAACATTGTGGGTAAAAACAAAATTCAAAACAGACTTCCAGTTATCAAATAATGCTAAATAAAACTAGTTTTGACAGACTTTGGCTTGAGAAAACTTTTCTTTTGGGGTTTAGGTGGTGAAACGGTAAATCATCAATCCGATGAACGTGAAAATTAACTCGTACCTCAAATATGACAAAAAAACATTGTGGGAACAAACAGAATGCAAAACAGACTTATAGTTATTAAATAACGCGAGAAAAACATGTTTTGACATCCTAGGCATGAAAAAGCTATGTTTTTGGGGTTTAGGGTGCGAAAAACGTACATTGTCGATCCGATGGATATGAAACTTAACTTACACCTCAAACACTTCAAAAGAAAATTATGGGAACAAACTGATGCAAAATGCACTTCTGGTTATTAATTAACGTGGGATAAACTTGTTTTGACATACTAAGACTTGAAAAAGCTATGTTTTTGCTGTTTAGTGGGGGTGAAACGGTAAATCGTCGATCCGATGGACGTGAAACTTAACTCGCACCTCAAACACGATATAAGAAAGTTGTGGGAACTAACAGAATGCAAAATGGACTTCCGATTATCAATTAACACGGGTAAAGCTAGTTTTGACATACTTAGGCTTGTGAAAACTTATTTTTTGGGGTTTATGTGGTGAAATGGTTAATCATAAATCCTATGGACGTGAAATGTAACACTCACCTCAAACATGACAAAAGAACATTATGTTTAGAATTAGAATCCAAAATGGACTTTCGATTATCAAATAATGCTAAATAAAACAAGTTTTGACAAACTTAGGCTTGAGAAAACTAATTTCTTGGGGTTTAGGTGGTGAAACGGTAAATCATTAATCCTATGGACGTGAAACTTAAGTCACACCTCAAAAATGACGAAAGAACATTGTGGGTAAAAACAAAATCCAAAACGGACTTCCGGTTAACAAATAATGCTACATAAAACAAGTTTTGACAGACTTAGGTTTGAGAAAACTTATTTTTTGTGGTTTAGGTGGTGAAACGGTAAATCATCAATCCTATGGACGTGAAGCTTAACTCACACCTCAAACGTGACAAAAGAACATTGTAGGTAAAAGCAAAATCCAAAATAGACTTTCAGTGATCAAATAATGCTAAATAAAACTAGTTTTGACAGACTTAGGCTTGAGAAAACTTATTTTTTGGGGTTTAGGTGGTGAAACGGTTAATCAGCTATCGGATGGACGTGAAACTTAACTCGCACCTAAAACATGACAAAATAACATTGTAAGACATACGGAATGCAAAATGGAATTTAGTTATTAAATAACGTGTGCAAAACATGTTTTGACATACTTAGGCTTGAAAAAGCTATGTTTTGGGGTTTAGGGTGCTGAAAAGGTACACTGTCGATCCGATGGATACGAAACATAACTCGAACCTCAAACACAACAAAAGAAATCATGGGAACAATCGGAATGCAAAATGCACTTCTGGTTATCAATTAACCCGAGAAATAGTTTTGGCATACTAAGGCTTGAAAGAGCTATATTTTTGGTGTTCAGTGGGGGTGAAACGGTAAACCGCCGATCCGATGGACGTTAAACTTAATTCGCACCTTAAGCAAAACAAAAAAAATGTGTGGGAAGAAACGGAATGCAAAATGCAGTTCCAGTTATCAATTAATGCGGGAAAAACTAGTTTTGACATACTTAGGCATCAGAAAACTAATTTCTTGGGGTTTAGGTGGTGAAACGGTAAATCATCAATCCTATGGACGTGAAACTTAACTCGCACCTTAAACATGACAAAAGAACATTGTGGGTAAAAAAAAAATCCAAAATGAACTTCCGGTTAACAAATAATACTAAATAAAACAAGTTGTGACAGACTTAGGTTTGAGAAAACTTTTTTTTTGGGGTTTAGATGGTGAAACGGTAAATCATCAATTCGACGGACGTGAAACTTAACTCGTACCTCAAACATGACAAAAGAAAATTTGGGAACAAACAAAATGCAAAACAAACTTCCGATTATATTTATAACATGAGAAAAACAAGTTTGACATACTTAGGCTTTAAATAGCTATGTTTGTGGGGTTTAGGGTGCTGAATAGGTACACTATCGATCGGATGGATGTGAAACATAACTCGCACCTCAAACACAACAAAAGAAAATCATGGGAACCAACGGAATGGAAAATGCACTTCTGGTTATCAATTAACCCGGGAAAAACTAGTTTTGGCATACTAAGGCTAGAAAGAGCTATGTTTTTGGTGTTAAGTGGGGGTGAAACGGTAAACCGTCGATCCGATGGACGTTAAACTTAATTTGCACCTTAAACAAAACAAAAACAAAAACAAATTATGGACGTTAAACTTAATTCGCACCTTGTTTTGACATACTTAGG
Organism: Hydrangea macrophylla; assembly: GCA_033977485.1. Lineage (NCBI taxonomy): Eukaryota > Viridiplantae > Streptophyta > Magnoliopsida > Cornales > Hydrangeaceae > Hydrangea > Hydrangea macrophylla. Next base: position 36,995,907 of record CM066995.1, read on the forward strand.
CTTGAGAAAAATTATTTTTTGTGGTTTAGGTGGTGAAACGGTAAATCATCAATCCTATGGACGTGAAACTTAACTCACACCTTAAACATGACAAAAGAACATTGTGGGTAAAAACAAAATTCAAAACAGACTTCCAGTTATCAAATAATGCTAAATAAAACTAGTTTTGACAGACTTTGGCTTGAGAAAACTTTTCTTTTGGGGTTTAGGTGGTGAAACGGTAAATCATCAATCCGATGAACGTGAAAATTAACTCGTACCTCAAATATGACAAAAGAACATTGTGGGAACAAACGGAATGCAAAACAGACTTTTAGTTATTAAATAACGCGAGAAAAACATGTTTTGACATCCTAGGCATGAAAAAGCTATGTTTTTGGGGTTTAGGGTGCGGAAAACGTACATTGTCGATCCGATGGATATGAAACTTAACTTACACCTCAAACACTTCAAAAGAAAATTATGGGAACAAACTGATGCAAAATGCACTTCTGGTTATTAATTAACGTGGGATAAACTTGTTTTGACATACTAAGACTTGAAAAAGCTATGTTTTTGCTGTTTAGTGGGGGTGAAACGGTAAATCGTCGATCCGATGGACGTGAAACTTAACTCGCACCTCAAACACGATATAAGAAAGTTGTGGGAACTAACGGAATGCCAAATGGACTTCCGATTATCAATTAACACGGGTAAAGCTAGTTTTGACATACTTAGGCTTGTGAAAACTTATTTTTTGGGGTTTATGTGGTGAAATGGTTAATCATAAATCCTATGGACGTGAAATGTAACACTCACCTCAAACATGACAAAAGAACATTATGGTTAGAATTAGAATCCAAAATGGACTTTCGGTTATCAAATAATGCTAAATAAAACAAGTTTTGACAAACTTAGGCTTGAGAAAACTAATTTCTTGGGGTTTAGGTGGTGAAACGGTAAATCATTAATCCTATGGACGTGAAACTTAAGTCACACCTCAAACATGACAAAAGAACATTGTGGGTAAAAACAAAATCCAAAACGGACTTCCGGTTAACAAATAATGATACATAAAACAAGTTTTGACAGACTTAGGTTTGAGAAAACTTATTTTTTGTGGTTTAGGTGGTGAAACGGTAAATCATCAATCCTATGGACGTGAAGCTTAACTCACACCTCAAACGTGACAAAAGAACATTGTAGGTAAAAGCAAAATCCAAAATAGACTTTCAGTGATCAAATAATGCTAAATAAAACTAGTTTTGACAGACTTAGGCTTGAAAAAACTTATTTTTTGGGGTTTAGGTGGTGAAACGGTTAATCAGCTATCGGATGGACGTGAAACTTAACTCGCACCTAAAACATGACAAAAGAACATTGTGGGACATACGGAATGCAAAATGGAATTTAGTTATTAAATAACGTGTGAAAAACATGTTTTCACATACTTAGGCTTGAAAAAGCTATGTTTTGGGGTTTACGGTGCTGAAAAGGTACACTGTCGATCCGATGGATACGAAACATAACTCGAACCTCAAACACAACAAAAGAAATCATGGGAACAAACGGAATGCAAAACGCACTTCTGGTTATCAATTAACCCGAAAAATAGTTTTGGCATACTAAGGCTTGAAAGAGCTATATTTTTGGTGTTCAGTGGGGGTGAAACGGTAAACCGCCGATCCGATGGACGTTAAACTTAATTCGCACCTTAAGCAAAACAAAAAAAATGTGTGGGAAGAAACGGAATGCAAAATGCAGTTCCAGTTATCAATTAATGCGGGACAAACTAGTTTTGACATACTTAGGCATCAGAAAACTAATTTCTTGGGGTTTAGGTGGTGAAACGGTAAATCATCAATCCTATGGACGTGAAACTTAACTCGCACCTTAAACATGACAAAAGAACATTGTGGGTGAAAACAAAATCCAAAATGGACTTCCGGTTAACAAATAATACTAAATAAAACAAGTTTTGACAGACTTAGGTTTGAGAAAACTTATTTTTTGGGGTTTAGATGGTGAAACGGTAAATCATCAATTCGACGGACGTGAAAGTTAACTCGCACCTCAAACATGACAAAAGAAAATTTTGGAAACAAACTAAATGCAAAACAAACTTCCGATTATATTTATAAGATGAGAAAAACAAGTTTGACATACTTAGGCTTTAAATAGCTATGTTTTTGGGGTTTAGGGTGCTGAAAAGGTACACTATCGATCGGATGGATGTGAAACATAACTCGCACCTCAAACACAACAAAAGAAAATCATGGGAACCAACGGAATGCAAAATGCACTTCTGGTTATCAATTAACCCGGGAAAAACTAGTTTTGGCATACTAAGGCTTGAAAGAGCTATGTTTTTGGTGTTAAGTGGGGGTGAAACGGTAAACCGTCGATCCGATGGACGTTAAACTTAATTCGTACCTTAAACAAAATAAAAACAAATTATGGACGTTAAACTTAATTCGCACCTTGTTTTGACATACTTAGGCTTGAGAAAAATTATTTTTTGTGGTTTAGGTGGTGAAACGGTAAATCATCAATCCTATGGACGTGAAACTTAACTCACACCTTAAACATGACAAAAGAACATTGTGGGTAAAAACAAAATTCAAAACAGACTTCCAGTTATCAAATAATGCTAAATAAAACTAGTTTTGACAGACTTTGGCTTGAGAAAACTTTTCTTTTGGGGTTTAGGTGGTGAAACGGTAAATCATCAATCCGATGAACGTGAAAATTAACTCGTACCTCAAACATGACAAAAGAACATTGTGGGAACAAACGGAATGCAAAACAGACTTTTAGTTATTAAATAACGCGAGAAAAACATGTTTTGACATCCTAGGCATGAAAAAGCTATGTTTTTGGGGTTTAGGGTGCGGAAAACGTACATTGTCGATCCGATGGATATGAAACTTAACTTACACCTCAAAAACTTCAAAAGAAAATTATGGGAACAAACTGATGCAAAATGCACTTCTGGTTATTAATTAACGTGGGATAAACTTGTTTTGACATACTAAGATTTGAAAAAGCTATGTTTTTGCTGTTTAGTGGGGGTGAAACGGTAAATCGTCGATGCGATGGACGTGAAACTTAACTCGCACCTCAAACACGATATAAGAAAGTTGTGGGAACTAACGGAATGCAAAATGGACTTCCGATTATCAATTAACACGGGTAAAGCTAGTTTTGACATACTTAGGCTTGTGAAAACCTATTTTTTGGGGTTTATGTGGTGAAATGGTTAATCATAAATCCTATGGACGTGAAATGTAACACTCACCTCAAACATGACAAAAGAACATTATGGTTAGAATTAGAATCCAAAATGCACTTCCGGTTATCAAATAATGCTCAATAAAACAAGTTTTGACAAACTTAGGCTTGAGAAAACTAATTTCTTGGGGTTTAGGTGGTGAAACTGTAAATCATCAATCCTATGGACGTGAAACTTAACTCGCACCTCAAACATGACAAAAGAACATTGTGGGTAAAAAAAAATCCAAAACGGACTTCCGGTTAACAAATAATGCTAAATAAAACAAGTTTTGACTGACTTAGGTTTGAGAAAACTTATTTTTTGTGGTTTAGGTGGTGAAACGGTAAATCATCAATCCTATGGACGTGAAGCTTAACTCACACCTCAAACGTGACAAAAGAACATTGTGGGTAAAAGCAAAATCCAAAATAGACTTTCAGTGATCAAATAATGCTAAATAAAACTAGTTTTGACAGACTTAGGCTTGAGAAAACTTATTTTTTGGGGTTTAGGTGGTGAAACGGTTAATCAGCTATCGGATGGACGTGAAACTTAACTCGCACCTAAAAATTGACAAAAGAACATTGTGGGACATATGGAATGCAAAATGGAATTTAGTAATTAAATAACGTGTGAAAAACATGTTTTGACATACTTAGGCTTGAAAAAGCTATGTTTTGGGGTTTAGGGTGCTGAAAAGGTACACTGTCGATCCGATGGATATGAAACATAACTCGAACCTCAAACACAACAAAAGAAATCATGGGAACAAACAGAATGCAAAATGCACTTCTGATTATCAATTAACCCGAGAAACAGTTTTGGCATACTAAGGCTTGAAAGAGCTATATTTTTGGTGTTCAGTGGGGGTGAAACGGTAAACCGCCGATCCGATGGACGTTAAACTTAATTCGCACCTTAAGCAAAACAAAAAAAATTTGTGGGAAGAAACGGAATGCAAAATGCAGTTCTAGTTATCAATTAATGCGGAAAAAATTAGTTTTGACATACTTAGGCTTGAGAAAACTTATTTGTGATTTAGGTGATGAAACGGTAAATCACCAATCCTATGGATGTGAAACTTAATTCACACCTTAAACGTGACAAAAGAACATTGTGGGTAAAAACAAAATTCAAAACAGACTTCCAGTTATCAAATAATGCTAAATAAAACTAGTTTTGACAGACTTAGACTTGAGAAAACTTTTTTTTGGGGTTTAGGTGTTGAAACGGTAAATCATCAATCCGATGAACGTGGAAATTAACTCGTACCTCAAACATGACAAATGAACATTGTGGGAACAAACGGAATGCAAAATGGACTTTAAGTTATTAAATAACGCGAGAAAAACATGTTTTTACATCTTAGGCATGAAAAAGCTATGTTTTTGGGGTTTAGGGTGCTGAAAACGTACATTGTCGATCTGATGGATATGAAACTTAACTCACACCTCAAACACTTCAAAAGAAAATTATGGGAACAAACTGATGCAAAATGCACTTCTCGTTATTAATTAACGTGGGATAAACTTGTTTTGACATACTAAGGCTTGAAAAAGCTATGTTTTTGGTGTTTAGCGGGGGTGAAACGGTAAATCGTCGATCCGATGGACGTGAAACTTAACTCGCACCTCAAACACGATATAAGAAAGTTGTGGGAACAAACGGAATGCAAAATGGAGTTCCGATTATCAATTAACATGGGTAAAGCTAGTTTTGACATACTTAGGCTTGTGAAAACTTATTTTTTGGGGTTTAGGTGGTGAAATGGTTAATCATAAATCCTATGGACGTGAAATGTAACTCGCATCTCAAACATGACAAAAGAACATTATGGTTAGAATTAGAATCCAAAATGCACTTCCGGTTATCAAATAATGCTAAATAAAACAAGTTTTGACAAACTTAGGCATCAGAAAACTAATTTCTTGGGGTTTAGGTGGTGAAACGGTAAATCATCAATCCTATGGACGTGAAACTTAACTTGCACCTTAAACATGACAAATGAACATTGTGGGTAAAAACAAAATCCAAAACGGACTTCCGGTTAACAAATAAAGCTAAATAAAATAAGTTTTGACAGACTTAGGTTTGAGAAAACTTATTTTTTGTGGTTTAGGTGGTGAAACGGTAAATCATCAATCCTATGGACGTGAAACTCAACTCGCACCTCAAATATGACAAAAGAACATTGTGGGAACAAACAGAATGCAAAACAGACTTCCGGTTATATTTATAACACGAGAAAAACAAGTTTTGACATACATAGGCTTGAAAAAGCTATGTTTTGGGGGTTTAGGGTGCTGAAAAGGTACACTATCGATCCGATGGACGTGAAACATAGCACGCACCTCAAACTCAACAAAAGAAAATCATGGGAACAAACGGAATGCAAGATCCACTTCTGGTTATCAATTAACGCAGGAAAAACTTGTTTTGGCATACTAAGGCTTGATAGAGCTATGTTTTTGGTGTTATATGGGGGTGAAACGGTAATCCGTCGATCCGATGGAAGTTAAACTTAACTCGGACCACAAACAAAACAAAAGAAAATTGTGGGAACAAACCGAATGCAAAATGCAGTTCCGGTTTTCAATTAACACGGGAAAAACTAGTTTTGACATACTTAGGCTTGAGAAAACTTATTTTTTGTGGTTTAGGTGGTGAAACGGTAAATCATCAATCCTATGGACGTGAAACTTAACTCGCACCTTAAACATGACAAAAGAACATTGTGGGTAAAAACAAAATCCAAAATGGACTTCCGGTTAACAAATAATACTAAATAAAACAAGTTTTGACAGACTTAGGTTTGAGAAAACTTATTTTTTGGGGTTTAGATGGTGAAACGGTAAATCATCAATTCGACGGACGTGAAACTTAACTCGCACCTCAAACATGACAAAAGAAAATTTTGGAAACAAACTAAATGCAAAACAAACTTCCGATTATATTTATAAGATGAGAAAAACAAGTTTGACATAGTTAGGCTTTAAATAGCTATGTTTTAGGGGTTTAGGGTGCTGAAAAGGTACACTATCGATCGGATGGATGTGAAACATAACTCGCACCTCAAACACAACAAAAGAAAATCATGGGAACCAACGGAATGCAAAATGCACTTCTGGTTATCAATTAACCCGGGAAAAACTAGTTTTGGCATACTAAGGCTTGAAAGAGCTATGTTTTTGGTGTTAAGTGGGGGTGAAACGGTAAACCGTCGATCCGATGGACGTTAAACTTAATTCGTACCTTAAACAAAATAAAAACAAATTATGGACGTTAAACTTAATTCGCACCTTGTTTTGACATACTTAGGCTTGAGAAAAATTATTTTTTGTGGTTTAGGTGGTGAAACGGTAAATCATCAATCCTATGGACGTGAAACTTAACTCACACCTTAAACATGACAAAAGAACATTGTGGGTAAAAACAAAATTCAAAACAGACTTCCAGTTATCAAATAATGCTAAATAAAACTAGTTTTGACAGACTTTGGCTTGAGAAAACTTTTCTTTTGGGGTTTAGGTGGTGAAACGGTAAATCATCAATCCGATGAACGTGAAAATTAACTCGTACCTCAAACATGACAAAAGAACATTGTGGGAACAAACGGAATGCAAAACAGACTTTTAGTTATTAAATAACGCGAGAAAAACATGTTTTGACATCCTAGGCATGAAAAAGCTATGTTTTTGGGGTTTAGGGTGCGGAAAACGTACATTGTCGATCCGATGGATATGAAACTTAACTTACACCTCAAACACTTCAAAAGAAAATTATGGGAACAAACTGATGCAAAATGCACTTCTGGTTATTAATTAACGTGGGATAAACTTGTTTTGACATACTAAGATTTGAAAAAGCTATGTTTTTGCTGTTTAGTGGGGGTGAAACGGTAAATCGTCGATGCGATGGACGTGAAACTTAACTCGCACCTCAAACACGATATAAGAAAGTTGTGGGAACTAACGGAATGCAAAATGGACTTCCGATTATCAATTAACACGGGTAAAGCTAGTTTTGACATACTTAGGCTTGTGAAAACCTATTTTTTGGGGTTTATGTGGTGAAATGGTTAATCATAAATCCTATGGACGTGAAATGTAACACTCACCTCAAACATGACAAAAGAACATTATGGTTAGAATTAGAATCCAAAATGGACTTCCGGTTATCAAATAATGCTAAATAAAACAAGTTTTGACAAACTTAGGCTTGAGAAAACTAATTTCTTGGGGTTTAGGTGGTGAAACTGTAAATCATCAATCCTATGGACGTGAAACTTAACTCGCACCTCAAACATGACAAAAGAACATTGTGGGTAAAAAAAAATCCAAAACGGACTTCCGGTTAACAAATAATGCTAAATAAAACAAGTTTTGACTGACTTAGGTTTGAGAAAACTTATTTTTTGTGGTTTAGGTGGTGAAACGGTAAATCATCAATCCTATGGACGTGAAGCTTAACTCACACCTCAAACGTTACAAAAGAACATTGTGGGTAAAAGCAAAATCCAAAATAGACTTTCAATGATCAAATAATGCTAAATAAAACTAGTTTTGACAGACTTAGGCTTGAGAAAACTTATTTTTTGGGGTTTAGGTGGTGAAACGGTTAATCAGCTATCGGATGGACGTGAAACTTAACTCGCACCTAAAACATGACAAAAGAACATTGTGGGACATACGGAATGCAAAATGGAATTTAGTAATTAAATAACGTGTGAAAAACATGTTTTGACATACTTAGGCTTGAAAAAGCTATGTTTTGGGGTTTAGGGTGCTGAAAAGGTACACTGTCGATCCGATGGATATGAAACATAACTCGAACCTCAAACACAACAAAAGAAATCATGGGAACAAACAGAATGCAAAATGCACTTCTGATTATCAATTAACCCGAGAAACAGTTTTGGCATACTAAGGCTTGAAAGAGCTATATTTTTGGTGTTCAGTGGGGGTGAAACGGTAAACCGCCGATCCGATGGACGTTAAACTTAATTCGCACCTTAAGCAAAACAAAAAAAATTTTTGGGAAGAAACGGAATGCAAAATGCAGTTCTAGTTATCAATTAATGCGGAAAAAATTAGTTTTGACATACTTAGGCTTGAGAAAACTTATTTGTGATTTAGGTGATGAAACGGTAAATCACCAATCCTATGGATGTGAAACTTAATTCACACCTTAAACGTGACAAAAGAACATTGTGGGTAAAAACAAAATTCAAAACAGACTTCCAGTTATCAAATAATGCTAAATAAAACTAGTTTTGACAGACTTAGACTTGAGAAAACTTTTTTTTTGGGGTTTAGGTGTTGAAACGGTAAATCATCAATCCGATGAACGTGGAAATTAACTCGTACCTCAAACATGACAAATGAACATTGTGGGAACAAACGGAATGCAAAATGGACTTTTAGTTATTAAATAACGCGAGAAAAACATGTTTTTACATCTTAGGCATGAAAAAGCTATGTTTTTGGGGTTTAGGGTGCTGAAAACGTACATTGTCGATCTGATGGATATGAAACTTAACTCACACCTCAAACACTTCAAAAGAAAATTATGGGAACAAACTGATGCAAAATGCACTTCTCGTTATTAATTAACGTGGGATAAACTTGTTTTGACATACTAAGGCTTGAAAAAGCTATGTTTTTGGTGTTTAGCGGGGGTGAAACGGTAAATCGTCGATCCGATGGACGTGAAACTTAACTCGCACCTCAAACACGATATAAGAAAGTTGTGGGAACAAACGGAATGCAAAATGGAGTTCCGATTATCAATTAACATGGGTAAAGCTAGTTTTGACATACTTAGGCTTGTGAAAACTTATTTTTTGGGGTTTAGGTGGTGAAATGGTTAATCATAAATCCTATGGACGTGAAATGTAACTCGCATCTCAAACATGACAAAAGAACATTATGGTTAGAATTAGAATCCAAAATGCACTTCCGGTTATCAAATAATGCTAAATAAAACAAGTTTTGACAAACTTAGGCATCAGAAAACTAATTTCTTGGGGTTTAGGTGGTGAAACGGTAAATCATCAATCCTATGGACGTGAAACTTAACTTGCACCTTAAACATGACAAATGAACATTGTGGGTAAAAACAAAATCCAAAACGGACTTCCGGTTAACAAATAAAGCTAAATAAAACAAGTTTTGACAGACTTAGGTTTGAGAAAACTTATTTTTTGTGGTTTAGGTGGTGAAACGGTAAATCATCAATCCTATGGACGTGAAACTCAACTCGCACCTCAAATATGACAAAAGAACATTGTGGGAACAAACAGAATGCAAAACAGACTTCCGGTTATATTTATAACACGAGAAAAACAAGTTTTGACATACATAGGCTTGAAAAAGCTATGTTTTGGGGGTTTAGGGTGCTGAAAAGGTACACTATCGATCCGATGGACGTGAAACATAACACGCACCTCAAACTCAACAAAAGAAAATCATGGGAACAAACGAAATGCAAGATCCACTTCTGGTTATCAATTAACGCAGGAAAAACTTGTTTTGGCATACTAAGGCTTGATAGAGCTATGTTTTTGGTGTTATATGGGGGTGAAACGGTAATCCGTCGATCCGATGGAAGTTAAACTTAACTCGGACCACAAACAAAACAAAAGAAAATTGTGGGAACAAACCGAATGCAAAATGCAGTTCCGGTTTTCAATTAACACGGGAAAAACTAGTTTTGACATACTTAGGCTTGAGAAAACTTATTTTTTGTGGTTTAGGTGGTGAAACGGTAAATAATCAATCCTATGGCCGTGAAACCTAACTCATACCTCAAACGTTACAAAAGAATATTGTGGGTAAAAACAAAATCCAAAACAGACTTTCGGTGATCAAATAATGCTAAATAAAACAAGTTTTGACAGACTTAGGCTTGAGAAAACTTATTTTTTGGGGTTAAAATGGTGAAATGGTAAATCATCAATCCAATGGATATGAAACTTAACTCGCACCTCAAACATGACAAAAGAACATTGTTGGAACAAACGGAATGCATAACAGACTTCTGGTTATATTTATAACACGAGAAAAACAAGTTTGACATACTTAGGCTTTAAATAGCTATGTTTTTGGGGTTTAGGGTGCTGAAAAGGTATACAATCGATCTGATGGATGTGAAACATAACTCGCACCTCAAACACAATAAAAGAAAATCATGGGAACAAACGGAATGCAAAATGCACTTCTTGTTATTTATTAACGTGGGATAAACTTGTTTTGACATACTAAGGCATGAAAATCTATTTTTCCGAAAAAAAAAGGCATGAAAATCTATGTTTTTGGTATTTAGTGGGGGTGAAACGGTAAATCGTCGATCCGATGGACGTGAAACTTAATTCGCACCTCAAACACGATATAAGAAAGTTGCGGGAACAAATGGAATGCAAAATGGACTTCTGATTATCAATTAACACGGGAAAAGCTCATTTTGACATACTTAGGCTTGTGAAAACTTATTTTTTGGGGTTTAGGTGGTGAAATGGTAAATCATCAATCCTATGGACGTGAAACGTAACTCGCACCTCAAACATGAAAAAAGAACATTGTGGGTAAAAACAAAATCCAAAACGGACTTCCGGTTAACTAATGATGCTAAATAAAACAAGTTTTGACAGACTTAGGCTTGAGAAAACTTATTTTTTGGTGTTTTGATTGTGAAACGGTAAATCATCAATCCGATGGATGTGAAACTTAACTCGCACCTCAAACATGACAAAAGAACATTATGGGAACAAATGGAATGCAAAACAGACTTCCGGTTATATTTATAACACGAGAAAAACAAGTTTTGACATACATAGGCTTGAAAAAGCTATGTTTTGGGGGGTTTAGGGTGCTGAAAAGGTACACTATCGATCCTATGGATGTGAAACATAACTCGCACCTGAAACACAACAAAAGAAAATCATGGGAACAAACGGAATGCAAGATCCACTTCTGGTTATCAATTAACGCAGGAAAAACTAGTTTTGGCATACTAAGGCTTGATAGAGCTATGTTTTTGGTGTTATGTGGGGTTGAAACGGTAAACCGTCGATTCGATGGAAGTTAAACTTAACTCGGACCACAAACAAAACAAAAGAAAATTCTGGGAACAAATGGAATGCAAAATGCAGTTTCGATTTTCAATTAGCACGGGAAAAACTAGTTTTGACATACTTAGGCATGAGAAAACTTATTTTTTGTAGTTTAGGTGGTGAAACGGTAAATAATCAATCCTATGGACGTGAAACTTAACTCATACCTCAAACGTGACAAAAGAACATTGTGGGTAAAAACAAAATCCAAAACAGACTTTCGGTGATCAAATAATGCTAAATAAAACAAGTTTTGACAGATTTATGCTTGAGAAAACTTATTTTTTGGGGTTAAAATGGTGAAATGGTAAATTATCAGTCCGATGGATGTGAAATTTAACTCGCACCTCAAACATGACAAAAGAACATTGTTGGAATAAACGGAATGAAAAACGGACTTCTGGTTATTAAATAACACGAGAAAAACAAGTTTTGACATGCTTAGGCTTTAAAAAGCTATGTTTTGGGGTTTAGGGTGCTGAAAAGGTACACTGTCGATCCGATGGATGTGAAACATAACTCGCACCTCAAACACAACAAAAGAAATCATGGGAACAAACGGAATGCAAAATGCACTTCTGGTTATCAATAAACCCGGGAAAAACTAGTTTTGGCATACTAAGGCTTGAAAGTGCTATGTTTTTGGTGTTAAGTGGGGGTGAAACGGTAAACCGTCGATCCGATGGACGTTAAACTTAATTCTCACCTTAAACAAAACAAAAACAAAAACAAATTATGGACGTTAAACTTAATTCGCACCTTGTTTTGACATACTTAGGCTTGAGAAAAATTATTTTTTGTGGTTTAGGTGGTGAAACGGTAAATCATCAATCCTATGGACGTGAAACTTAACTCACACCTTAAACATGACAAAAGAACATTGTGGGTAAAAACAAAATTCAAAACAGACTTCCAGTTATCAAATAATGCTAAATAAAACTAGTTTTGACAGACTTTGGCTTGAGAAAACTTTTCTTTTGGGGTTTAGGTGGTGAAACGGTAAATCATCAATCCGATGAACGTGACAATTAACTCGTACCTCAAACATGACAAAAGAACATTGTGGGAACAAACGGAATGCAAAACAGACTTTTAGTTATTAAATAACGCGAGAAAAACATGTTTTGACATCCTAGGCATGAAAAAGCTATGTTTTTGGGGTTTAGGGTGCGGAAAACGTACATTGTCAATCCGATAGATATGAAACTTAACTTACACCTCAAACACTTCAAAAGAAAATTATAGGAACAAACTGATGCAAAATGCACTTCTGGTTATTAATTAACATGGGATAAACTTGTTTTGACATACTAAGACTTGAAAAAGCTATGTTTTTGCTGTTTAGTGGGGGTGAAACTGTAAATCGTCGATCCGATGGACGTGAAACTTAACTCGCACCTCAAACACGATATAAGAAAGTTGTGGGAACTAACGGAATGCAAAATGGACTTCCGATTATCAATTAACACGGGTAAAGCTAGTTTTGACATACTTAGGCTTGTGAAAACTTATTTTTTGGGGTTTATGTGGTGAAATGGTTAATAATAAATCCTATGGATGTGAAATGTAACACTCACCTAAAACATGACAAAAGAACATTATGGTTAGAATTAGAATCCAAAATGGACTTCCGGTTATCAAATAATGCTAAATAAAACAAGTTTTGACAAACTTAGGCTTGAGAAAACTAATTTCTTGGGGTTTAGGTGGTGAAACGGTAAATCATCAATCCTATGGACGTGAAACTTAACTCGCACCTCAAACATGGCAAAAGAACATTGTGGGTAAAAACAAAATCCAAAACGGACTTCCGGTTAACAAATAAAGCTAAATAAAACAAGTTTTGACAGACTTAGGTTTGAGAAAACTTATTTTTTGTGGTTTAGGTGGTGAAACGGTAAATCATCAATCCTATGGACGTGAAGCTTAACTCACACCTCAAACGTGAAAAAAGAACATTGTGGGTAAAAGCAAAATCCAAAATAGACTTTCAGTGATCAAATAATGCTAAATAAAACTAGTTTTGACAGACTTGGGCTTGAGAAAACTTATTTTTTGGGGTTTAGGTGGTGAAACGGTTAATCAGCTATCGGATGGACGTGAAACTTAACTCGCACCTAAAACATGACAAAAGAACATTGTGGGACATACGGAATGCAAAATGGAATTTATGTTGGGTTTGTGCCCTCAAAACCATTACTTTATGTATGAGACATTGACTTTTTAATATATGGATATCAGCTTTACATTTCGTTGTGTATGTTCTTTTCATGAGATGATTGTTAATCCTTAAGTATTATAGTAAGTAATTCGTGTGTGTATGAGATGCACACAAGTGAGATACGAATTACTATTCTTTAGTACTTAGAATGTGTCACAGTGGATGATGAGACTGGATACCTCATCAAGTCTACACTGTAGCATAATTAACTACCATTGGATGGAGTGATTAATCTCAATCACTAGAGTGTATCTCTTAGTTGATATGCTAGTGCTTATAGTGCATTGACGGACCTGAGTTTCCTATTGACGCTTAAGACTGTCAAACAGTCAATAGGAACTCATAACTTGTATAAGGTACGTGTTCTCAATCTTGAGACGATTATGAACACAGACTGTGGATATGACTGCTTTGACTTACCAATCAGTGAGGTCTATAAAAGATCAACACCTGGGTATCTTGGGTATGTCATGTTCATAGGGTTGTGAACATATATTGTCAAGATAGAATCTACCCTCTGTTTTTCAGAGTAAGCATTCCCTTGAGAATGTCACCAAGTCGATTACTGAGTACTGCAGTCTTGTTGATAAGAGTTATCAACATGTTTGGTAATCATGAGAGGTGAATGGGACTCAAGGAATACAAGAAGTAATCATGATTCAGGTTGACAGTAACAGTTATCCGATTACCTGAATATGATTACGAATGCTGATGGTAGAGGGACATTAGTACACCATACAAGTCTAGTTATCGCTTCGGATATGTTCTTTTGCGTTGGAGTTCAGTTATCGTTTTATAGTGGAGTAAACTTTAACTGACCAGTTAGTTAGTTTGCTGATCAAAGAGTTTGGTCATGGTAATTAACAAACTGGTCTGAGCCAACAATAAAGAGCCTAGGAGGTCCCACTCTTAGCTCCGCCAGGATGCTTGGAAAGATGCTTGAGGATGATGTCCAGACAGGTTCGATCGATCGAAGATGTCTCGATCGATTGAAGTCTGCAGGTTCGATCGATCGAAGATTGTTCGATCGATCGAATGTTCGATCGATCGAAGGCACTTCGATCGCTCGAAGTCTAGGTCGGTTCTGGGAATCTATAAATAGGGCAGCTGCGTTCTGGAAAAGGTTGTTCGTCGTTTTGAACGTCAGAAGCTGCAGAAACTGTTTTGGAGCCCCAAAACCTTCTCTATCCTCTCTATTAGGGTTCCCACCAACCCTAGTCTTTCTGGCAGGCATCCGCAGGAGTCATAAGGGTGAAGATCATCTAGTGGAGGCTGCTGGAAGTTGAAGATCAGAATTGGGTTCAAGACACTAAGGTATAACTCGTGTCCCCTCTTGTGCGCATCTGTAGAATTGACGAGTAGTAGATCCGGGCATGCCAATAAAGTTTCATAACTTGATTTTTCCGCTGCGCGTTTAAACTTTCCATTTAAACCTGTTTTTCCAACAATTGGTATCAGAGCCAGGCTCGTTTGGATCTATAGATGCGTTTTTTGGAACACTATTTTGATTTGCATGTTGATTTTAGAACTGCTTTCGAAACTGCATCGTCACAGATCTGTTTCTGCAGTGTTATCACAGCAGTATACAAATCTGTGATTGCATTGGATGCAAGATGGGTTCGATCGATCGAAGTAGTCTCGATCGATCGAACGCTCTGTACTCGAGCGATCGAACAGGTTTCGATCGATCGAAACCTTCTGTTGCTCGAGCGATCGAATAGAGTTCGATTGATCGAGACAGACTCTTTGTCAGGATCTTTGTTTCACAGTCTTAAAGAGTTTTGAAATTGAAAAAACTTTAATTTTTAAAATATTCTGTAAAATTTTCAAATCATTATGTGAAATAGAATGTTCAAGCGATTGAACAGTGTTCAATCGATCGAAGGTTCGAGCGATCGAACGGTCTTCGATCGATCGAACTATGACAGAGAAGTTAGATGCTGTTTTGAGTTCTAATTCAGTATGTAAAGAGTTAATATACTGTGTGAATCAATTAAGGGTTCCAATAGTTATATTTTGTTATATATATGCGTGGATGTGTGTTCAACTAACCTTTTGCAGCAAAAGATTGGTCGCTATCTCCCATGGCGCCAAGAGCATTTAATTTTGTGTTTGAATGTTTTTAGATTGGTGTGTTATTTTAAGTTTGGTTTGGTTTTAAGGCATATGTAAAGGGCGCTGCGACTTCAATCCTACGAAAAGGAAAGTCGCACCGGTTTCCCTAGCCTTTTATTTTGTTGTTGCTATTTCTATTTCTAGATAAATTGTAAGCTTCAAAAGAGGCATAGGTTCAATGTAATAGAATTAGAATGTCCATGAAGATGGAGCTGGAGGCGATCAAACCAAAAGCAGGTTCTATGGAGATAGAGCCATGGGAGATAGAGGCATCGTTTGGATGTCTTTTATTTCATTTTAGTTTTTTTGTTTTATGTGCTTTGTTTGTGATTGGCGTACAATACATTGTTGCATGCACGCAAAACAAATTTTCTAAAATAAAATTCAAAAACCGTTTTCAACACATTAGTAAACATTAGATGTTTATGGGAAGTGTGTAGAAACAGATTTTCTCAAAAAGCAAAATCCTTTTTACTAAATCTAGTGGGAGAGGGTCTTATTAATTACACCCACGATCTTCCATTAACGGTTCACTATAAGATGAGTGATGCATTCTGTGTCACCTCGCCAGGGGTGATCATTCCATACGGAGGATGCATTACTCATTGGTTACTAGATGTGAACTTCTTTTGATAGGATCAATCAGACGTGTTAGAGGGTGACCACCATACGGAGGCGCTACTTGAGACGGTTATGATTGGATCCTAGTTAATGGTACACACTAGCTAAGCTATGGATAAGGGATCCCACACGGGGCATTATTCAGAAACTTAGAGATCAAATAGGTTCGGAAGTCATAACTTGTTTTGCAAGAGTTGCATAGCGGATAAGTTATGATAAATCGAAAGATCAAACATTGACCACCACACGGAGGCTTTATTCTCTCGTTTCGATATTCCGGCGACTTTGTTTTAAAATAAGAGTTTTAAAAGGATTCTTTTATTTCAAACTGTCAAATTCTGATATCCATATTTATTTTGTTTTGATTTTTTCAGTAAATCATAATGTCTGGATCTGCATTTAGTCCACTTGCCACCATACTCACTCAAAACAAGTTAACTGGAAACAACTACACTGAATGGAAACGTAACCTTGACATCGTATTAACTGCGGAGGATCACATATATGTCCTCACCACCCCATGCCCCGAAGAACCCGCTGCAAATGCTTCGGCTGCTGCTAGACGCGAGTTCGATAAATGGAAAAAGTCGAATGGGATGGCTCGTTGTTACATATTGGCTTCTATGGCTAATGTGTTACAACACCAATACCAGTCGAACAATTCCGCCAGTGACATTATCGAATCCCAGAAAAAGATGTTTGGGGAGCATGGCAGGCCTGCCAGACAGGTAGCTATGCAGAAGATAATGAGTGCTAAGATGTCGGAAGGGACTCCAGTCAAAGAACATGTTTTGAAAATGATTGGTTATTTAAACGAGCTGGAGACCCTAGGTGCCAACATCGATGCACAGACCCAAGTTGATATGATCCTCAATACGCTGTCGCCATCATTCGCTCAATTTAAACTGAATTATAATATGAATAAAATGGATTTTTCAATGAGAGAATTGATGAGCTCTTTATTGGCAGCGGAAGGGGTGATCAAACCTGGGGGCAGCGTTTTAAACGTTGAGAAAAGCGCTTCCTCTTCCCGATCTATGCCGAAAGGAAAGAAAGGGAAGAAGAAGGCTAGCACTGGTGGTTCAAGTGTTGGACCGGTCCCTAAGATTGCAAAATCTAAGGGAAAAGGTAAGGGCAAAGGGAAGGTGGGTGGCCAAGGCAAAGGAAAGTGTTTCCAATGCGGTGAGAAGGGCCACTGGAAGAGGAACTGTCCAGAATTCTTAGCTACAAGAGTTCAAGGTATGATTGAATCACATGTGATTGAAGTAAGTTTTATAACGGATACTTCAAACACTTGGTGCATTGATTCTGGTGCGACTAACCATATCTGTAATTCATTGCAGGGGTTCAGATCAACCAGGAAGTGCAGTGATGGGGAAATCGTACTTACTCTAGGTTCTAGCGCAACCGTTTCTGCGGTTGCTATAGGAGTCGTAGTTTTAGAATTTCTAGACAATAAAGTTTTGATTTTATCAGATGTGCTTTACGTCCCTTCAATGAGACGTAATTTAATTTCAGTTTCTAATTTATCGAATAATGGTTATTCTTTTCATTTTGGAACTGAAGTTGTGATTAAAAGAAATAGTTCTTTTATATGTTCTGGTGTTAAATCAAATGGTTTATATGTGATTACTCCCAATATTTCTAAAGATTCTTGTATGGAACTTAATAACTCAGTGGTAACTGTACCATCTAAAAGAAAGAGACCTTCCACTAATCCAACAAAGCTTTGGCATATGAGGCTTGGTCATATCAATCTAAATAGGATTGGCAGACTAGTCAAAGAAGGGGTCTTAGGCGATTTGGTTCTCGAACCAATAGAAGTCTGCGAGTCTTGTTTAGAGGGTAAGATGACCAAAAGGCCCTTTCCTGCAAAGGGCAATAGAACCAATGCATTGTTGGAATTAGTTCATACTGATGTGTGTGGACCAATAAATATTAGAGCAAGGGGTGGTTATGAGTATTTCATAACATTTACTGATGACCACTCTAGGTATGGATATGTGTACCTAATGCAGCACAAGTCTGAAGCCTTTGAAAAGTTCAAAGAGTTTAGGGCTGAAGTGGAGAAGCAATTGGGCACACATATCAAGGGCATTCGATCTGATCGAGGTGGCGAGTACCTCTCTAATGAATTAATTGATCACCTCGTACAGAATGGGATTCTGTCACAGTTGACTGCACCTGGCACGCCTCAGCAAAACGGTGTAGCGGAGAGAAGGAATCGGACTCTTTTAGACATGACTAGGTCAATGATGAGTTATTCTGAGTTACCTTTATTTCTTTGGGGTTATGCTTTGGAAACCGCTGCTTACATACTAAATCTAGTACCAAGCAAATCTGTTCCCAGGACACCACGAGAGATGTGGATTGGGCGCAAGCCTTCTTTGCAACATCTCCGGATATGGGGATGTCCGGCACATGTGCTAAAAGGAAAGATGAGCAAGTTGGATTCTAGATCGGAAGTATGTTACTTCGTAGGGTATCCAAAGGGTACTTATGGATGGTATTTTTATGATCCAAGAGAACAGAAGGTGTTCGTCAGTACGAATGCTATTTTCTTGGAGGATGATTATATCATGAACCATAAACCTAAGGGAAGGATAGATCTTAGAGAGATAGAAGGAGAGCCCTCAGTCCAACCCGTAGTTAATAACGATGTAAATCAGGAAAACACCACTTCTTCACCTATTTCCGCACCTGTACCTCGTCGTAGTGGGAGGATTATCAGCCAGCCTGATAGATACGTGTTCTTAGGAGAAGTTTTTGAAGCTATCTCCATAGAATCTGAATCTGATCCTACCACATACGAAGAGGCAATGGCTGATGTTGATTCAGCTCATTGGGTTAAAGATATGAAGGCTGAATTGGAATCTATGGATTCTAATCAAGTCTGGGATCTTGTAGAACTTCCAGCCAATATTAAACCCATTGGCTGTAAGTGGGTCTACAAGAGGAAAAGAGGATCTGATGGAAAGGTTGAGACCTTTAAGGCAAGGCTTGTTGCGAAAGGTTATACTCAGAGGGAGGGCATTGACTATGAGGAAACCTTCTCGCCGGTGGCCATGCTCAAGTCCATCAGAATACTCTTATCCGTTGCTGCATGCCTAGATTTTGAGATCTGGCAGATGGACGTCAAGACTGCATTCTTGAATGGCAATCTTGAGGAGGACATCTATATGCAACAACCAGAAGGGTTCATAGCTGGTCGGAAAGGTAACTTGGTATGCAAGTTGCAAAAGTCCATTTATGGGCTTAAGCAGGCATCCAGAAGTTGGAACATACGATTTGACCAAGCGGTCAAGTCGTTTGGTTTCATACAGAATCTGGATGAACCTTGTGTATACAAGAAATGTGAAGGGAAAGTGGTGGCTTTTCTTGTGCTTTACGTTGACGACATTCTACTCATTGGAAATGATGTAGCGGCATTGTCAACGGTCAAGGTTTGGCTAGCTAGTACTTTCGATATGAAGGATCTAGGAGAGGCGAGCTATATTCTTGGGATAAAGCTCTTTCGGGATCGCAAGCGAAAGATAATGGGATTATCTCAAGCTGGTTATATCGATAAGGTGCTAACTAGGTTTTCAATGGATAATTCGAAGAAAGGTTTGTTACCTTTCAGGCATGGTTTAGCGTTCTCCAAGGACCAGTGTCCAAAGACACAGGAGGAGAGGAATCGCATGACAGGAGTTCCCTATGCTTCTGCAGTGGGAAGTCTCATGTATGCGATGTTATGCACTAGACCAGATATCTGCTTTGCCGTTGGCATGGTTAGCAGATATCAGTCGAATCCGGGTCCAGAGCACTGGACAGCCGTTAAGCACATTCTTAAGTACTTGAGAAGAACTAAAGATTACATGCTTATGTACGGTGGTAGTGAGTTAATTCCAGTGGGGTACACTGACTCGGACTTTATGTCAGATAAAGATTCGAGGAAGTCGACGTCCGGTCATCTCTTTACCTTGGGAGGTGGTGCTGTCAGTTGGAGGAGCATTAAGCAGAAATGCATTGCAGACTCAACTACAGAAGCTGAGTATGTGGCTGCTTGTGAAGCCGCAAAGGAAGCTGTTTGGCTCAAGAAGTTCCTTATGGAACTCGAGGTGGTACCAGCGTCGCTGTCGCCTATTACGCTTTATTGTGATAATAGTGGGGCAGTGGCTCAGTCCAAGGAGCCAAGGAACCACGGAAAGGGAAAGCACGTAGAGCGGAAATATCATCTTATCCGAGATATTGTTCAACGTGGAGATGTGACTGTCACCAAGATTGCCACAGCTGACAATCTTGCTGATCCGTTTACAAAGGCCTTGCCACAAAAGGTCTTTGATCGTCATCTAGATAGTCTAGGTCTTAGATGTAGTTCTGAATGGTTATGAGTGCAAGTGGGAGTTTGTTGGGTTTGTGCCCTCAAAACCATTACTTTATGTATGAGACATTGACTTTTTAATATATGGATATCAGCTTTACATTTCGTTGTGTATGTTCTTTTCATGAGATGATTGTTAATCCTTAAGTATTATAGTAAGTAATTCGTGTGTGTATGAGATGCACACAAGTGAGATACGAATTACTATTCTTTAGTACTTAGAATGTGTCACAGTGGATGATGAGACTGGATACCTCATCAAGTCTACACTGTAGCATAATTAACTACCATTGGATGGAGTGATTAATCTCAATCACTAGAGTGTATCTCTTAGTTGATATGCTAGTGCTTATAGTGCATTGACGGACCTGAGTTTCCTATTGACGCTTAAGACTGTCAAACAGTCAATAGGAACTCATAACTTGTATAAGGTACGTGTTCTCAATCTTGAGACGATTATGAACACAGACTGTGGATATGACTGCTTTGACTTACCAATCAGTGAGGTCTATAAAAGATCAACACCTGGGTATCTTGGGTATGTCATGTTCATAGGGTTGTGAACATATATTGTCAAGATAGAATCTACCCTCTGTTTTTCAGAGTAAGCATTCCCTTGAGAATGTCACCAAGTCGATTACTGAGTACTGCAGTCTTGTTGATAAGAGTTATCAACATGTTTGGTAATCATGAGAGGTGAATGGGACTCAAGGAATACAAGAAGTAATCATGATTCAGGTTGACAGTAACAGTTATCCGATTACCTGAATATGATTACGAATGCTGATGGTAGAGGGACATTAGTACACCATACAAGTCTAGTTATCGCTTCGGATATGTTCTTTTGCATTGGAGTTCAGTTATCGTTTTATAGTGGAGTAAACTTTAACTGACCAGTTAGTTAGTTTGCTGATCAAAGAGTTTGGTCATGGTAATTAACAAACTGGTCTGAGCCAACAATAAAGAGCCTAGGAGGTCCCACTCTTAGCTCCGCCAGGATGCTTGGAAAGATGCTTGAGGATGATGTCCAGACAGGTTCGATCGATCGAAGATGTCTCGATCGATTGAAGTCTGCAGGTTCGATCGATCGAAGATTGTTCGATCGATCGAATGTTCGATCGATCGAAGGCACTTCGATCGCTCGAAGTCTAGGTCGGTTCTGGGAATCTATAAATAGGGCAGCTGCGTTCTGGAAAAGGTTGTTCGTCGTTTTGAACGTCAGAAGCTGCAGAAACTGTTTTGGAGCCCCAAAACCTTCTCTATCCTCTCTATTAGGGTTCCCACCAACCCTAGTCTTTCTGGCAGGCATCCGCAGGAGTCATAAGGGTGAAGATCATCTAGTGGAGGCTGCTGGAAGTTGAAGATCAGAATTGGGTTCAAGACACTAAGGTATAACTCGTGTCCCCTCTTGTGCGCATCTGTAGAATTGACGAGTAGTAGATCCGGGCATGCCAATAAAGTTTCATAACTTGATTTTTCCGCTGCGCGTTTAAACTTTCCATTTAAACCTGTTTTTCCAACAATTTAGTTATTAAATAACGTGTGAAAAACATGTTTTGACATACTTAGGCTTGAAAAAGCTATGTTTTGGGGTTTAGGGTGCTGAAAAGGTACACTGTCGATCCGATGGATATGAAACATAACTCGAACCTCAAACACGACAAAAGAAAGCGTGGGAACAAACGGAATGCAAAATGCACTTCTGGTTATCAATTAACCCGAGAAATAGTTTTGGCATACTAAGGCTTGAAAGAGCTATATTTTTTGTGTTCAGTGGGGTGAAAGGGTAAACCGCCGATCCGATGGACGTTAAACTTAATTCACACCTTAAACAAAACAAAAGAAAATTATGGGGACAAATGGATTTCAAAATGCAATTCCAATTATCAATTAACACGGGAAAGACTAGTTTTGACATACTTAGGCTTGAGAAAACTTATTTTTTGTAGTTTAGGTGGTGAAACGGTAAATCATCAATCCAATGGACGTGAAACTTAACTCACACCTTAAACGTGACAAAAGAACATTATGGGTAAAAACAAAAATCAAAACAGACTTCTGGTTAACAAATAATGCTAAATAAAACTAGTTTTGATAGACTTTGGCTTAAGAAAACTTATTTTTTGGGGTTTAGTTGGTGAAACGGTAAATCTTCAATCCGATGAACGTGAAACTTAACTCGTACCTCAAACATGACAAAAGAACATTGTAGGAAAAAACGGAATGCAAAACAGACTTTTAGTTATTAAATAACACGAGGAAAACATGTTTTGACATACTTGGGCTTGAAAAAGCTATATTTTTGGGGTTTAGGGTGCTGAAAAGGTACATTGTCGATCCGATGGATGTGAAACTTAACTCACACCTCAAACACATTAAAAGAAAATTATGGGAACAAACTGATGCAAAATGCACTTCTGGTTATTAATTAACGTGGGATAAACTTGTTTTGACATACTAAGGCTTGAAAAAGCTATGTTTTTGGTGTTTAGTGGAGGTGAAACGGTAAATCGTCGATCCGATGGACGTGAAACTTAACTCGCACCTCAAACACGATATAAGAAAGTTGTGGGAACTGATGGAATGCAAAATGGACTTTCGATTATCAATTAACACGGGAAAAGCTAGTTTTGATATACTTAGGCTTGTGAAAACTTATTTTTTGGGGTTTTGGTGGTGAAATGGTAAATCATCAATCCTATGGACGTGAAACATAACTAGCACCTCAAATATGACAAAAGAACATTATGGTTAGAAATTGAATCAAAAATGGACTTCCGGTTATCAAATAATGCTAAATAAAACAAGTTTTGACAAACTTAGGCTTGAGAAAACTAATTTCTTGGGGTTTAGATGGTGAAATGGTAAATCATCAATCCTATGGACGTGAAACTTAACTCGCACCTCAAACATGACAAAAGAATATTGTGGGTAAAATCAAAATCCAAAGCAGAATTCCGGTTAACAAATAATGCTGAATAAAACAAGTTTTGACAGACTTAGGCTTGAGAAAACTTATTTTTTGGGGCTTAGATGGTGAAACGGTAAATCATCAATACAATGGACGTGAAACTTAACTCGCACCTCAAACATGATAAAAGAACATTGTGGGAACAAACGGAATGCAAAACAGACTTCCGGTTATATTTATAACACGAGAAAAACAAGTTTTGACGTACATGGGCTTGAAAAAGCTATGTTTTTGGGGTTTAGGGTGCTGAAAAGGTACACTATCGATCCGATGGATGTGAAACATAACTCGCACCTCAAACACAAGAAAAGAAAATTATGGGAACAAATGGAATGCAAGATCCACTTCTGGTTATCAATTAACGCAGGAAAAACTAGTTTTGGCATACTAAGGCTTGATAGAGCTATGTTTTTGGTGTTATATGGGGGTGAAACGGTAATCCGTCGATCCGATGGAAGTTAAACTTAACTCGGACCACAAATAAAACAAAGGAAAATTGTGGGAACAAACCGAATGCAAAATGCAGTTCCGGTTTTCAATTAACACGGGAAAAACTAGTTTTGACATACTTAGGCTTGAGAAAACTTATTTTTTGTGGTTAGGTGGTGAAACGGTAAATAATCAATCCTATGGACGTGAAACCTAACTCATACCTCAAACGTTACAAAAGAATATTGTGGGTAAAAACAAAATCCAAAACAGACTTTCAGTGATCAAATAATGCTAAATAAAACAAGTTTTGACAGACTTAGGCTTGAGAAAACTTATTTTTTGGGGTTAAAATGGTGAAATGGTAAATCATCAATCCAATGGATGTGAAACTTAACTCGCACCTCAAACATGACAAAAGAACATTGTTGGAACAAACGGAATGCATAACAGACTTCTGGTTATATTTATAACACGAGAAAAACAAGTTTGACATACTTAGGCTTTAAATAGCTATGTTTTTGGGGTTTAGGGTGCTGAAAAGGTATACTATCGATCTGATGGATGTGAAACATAACTCGCACCTCAAACACAATAAAAGAAAATCATGGGAACAAACGGAATGCAAAATGCAATTCTTGTTATTTATTAACGTGGGATAAACTTGTTTTGACATACTAAGGCTTGAAAAGCTATGTTTTTGGTATTTAGTGGGGGTGAAACGGTAAATCGTCGATCCGATGGACGTGAAACTTAATTCGCACCTCAGACACGATATAAGAAAGTTGCGGGAACAAATGGAATGCAAAATGGACTTCTGATTATCAATTAACACGGGAAAAGCTCATTTTGACATACTTAGGCTTGTGAAAACTTATTTTTTGGGGTTTAGGTGGTGAAATGGTAAATCATCAATCCTATGGACGTGAAACGTAACTTGCACCTCAAACATGAAAAATGAACATTATGGTTAGAAATAGAATCCAAAATGGACTTCCGGTAATCAAATAATTCTGAATAAAATAAGTTTTGACAAACTTGCGCATGAGAAAACTATTTTCTTGGGGTTTAGGTGGTGAAACGGGAAATCATCAATCCTATGGACGTGAAACTTAACTCGCACCTCAAACATGACAAAAGAACATTGTGGGTAAAAACAAAATCTAAAACGGACTTCCGGTTAACAAATGATGCTAAATAAAACAAGTTTTGACAGACTTAGGCTTGAGAAAACTTATTTTTTGGTGTTTAGATTGTGAAACGGTAAATCATCAATCTGATGGATGTGAAACTTAACTCGCACCTCAAACATGACAAAAGAACATTATGGGAACAAACGGAATGCAAAACAGACTTCCGGTTATATTTATAACACGAGAAAAACAAGTTTTGACATACATAAGCTTGAAAAAGCTATGTTTTGGGGGGTTTAGGGTGCTGAAAAGGTACACTATCGATCCGATGGATGTGAAACATAACTCGCACCTCAAACATAACAAAAGAAAATCATGGGAACAAACGGAATACAAGATCCACTTCTGGTTATCAATTACGCAGGAAAAACTAGTTTTGGCATACTAAGGCTTGATAGAGCTATGTTTTTGGTGTTATGTGGGGGTGAAACGGTAAACCGTCGATCCGATGGAAGTTAAACTTAACTAGGACCACAAACAAAACAAAAGAAAATTGTGGGAACAAATGGAATGCAAAATGCAGTTTCGATTTTCAATAAGCACGGGAAAAACTAGTTTTGACATACTTAGGCATGAGAAAACTTATTTTTATAGTTTAGGTGGTGAAACGGTAAATAATCAATCCTATGGACGTGAAACTTAACTCATACCTCAAACGTGACAAAAGAACATTGTGGGTAAAAACAAAATCCAAAACAGACTTTCGGTGATCAAATAATGCTAAATAAAACAAGTTTTGACAGATTTATGCTTGAGAAAACTTATTTTTTGGGGTTAAAATGGTGAAATGGTAAATTATCAGTCCGATGAATGTGAAATTTAACTCGCACCTCAAACATGACAAAAGAACATTGTTGGAATAAACGGAATGAAAAACGGACTTCCGGTTATTAAATAACACGAGAAAAACAAGTCTTGACATACTTAGACTTTAAAAAGCTATGTTTTGGGGTTTAGGGTGCTGAAAAGGTACACTGTCGATCCGATGGATGTGAAACATAACTCGCACCTCAAACACAACAAAAGAAATCATGGGAACAAACGGAATGCAAAATGCACTTCTGGTTATCAATAAACCCGGGAAAAACTAGTTTTGGCATACTAAGGCTTGAAAGTGCTATGTTTTTGGTGTTAAGTGGGGGTGAAACGGTAAACCGTCGATCCGTTGGACGTTAAACTTAATTCGCACCTTAAACAAAACAAAAACAAATTATGGATGTTAAACTTAATTCGCACCTTGTTTTGACATACTTAGGCTTGAGAAAAATTATTTTTTGTGGTTTAGGTGGTGAAACGGTAAATCATCAATCCTATGGACGTGAAACTTAACTCACACCTTAAACATGACAAAAGAACATTGTGGGTAAAAACAAAATTCAAAACAGACTTCCAGTTATCAAATAATGCTAAATAAAACTAGTTTTGACAGACTTTGGCTTGAGAAAACTTTTCTTTTGGGGTTTAGGTGGTGAAACGGTAAATCATCAATCCGATGAACGTGACAATTAACTCGTACCTCAAACATGACAAAAGAACATTGTGGGAACAAACGGAATGCAAAACGGACTTTTAGTTATTAAATAACGCGAGAAAAACATGTTTTGACATCCTAGGCATGAAAAAGCTATGTTTTTGGGGTTTAGGGTGCGGAAAACGTACATTGTCAATCCGATGGATATGAAACTTAACTTACACCTCAAACACTTCAAAAGAAAATTATGGGAACAAACTGATGCAAAATGCACTTCTGGTTATTAATTAACATGGGATAAACTTGTTTTGACATACTAAGACTTGAAAAAGCTATGTTTTTGCTGTTTAGTGGGGGTGAAACGGTAAATCGTCGATCTGATGGATGTGAAACTTAACTCGCACCTCAAATACGATATAAGAAAGTTGTGGGAACTAACGGAATGCAAAATGGACTTCCGATTATCAATTAACACGGGTAAAGCTAGTTTTGACACACTTAGGCTTGTGAAAACTTATTTTTTGGGGTTTATGTGGTGAAATGGTTAATAATAAATCCTATGGACGTGAAATGTAACACTCACCTCAAACATGACAAAAGAACATTATGGTTAGAATTAGAATCCAAAATGGACTTCCGGTTATCAAATAATGCTAAATAAAACAAGTTTTGACAAACTTAGGCTTGAGAAAACTAATTTCTTGGGGTTTAGGTGGTGAAACGGTAAATCATCAATCCTATGGACGTGAAACTTAACTCGCACCTCAAACATGACAAAAGAACATTGTGGGTAAAAACAAAATCCAAAATGGACTTCCGGTTAACAAATAAAGCTAAATAAAACAAGTTTTGACAGACTTAGGTTTGAGAAAACTTATTTTTTGTGGTTTAGGTGGTGAAACGGTAAATCATCAATCCTATGGACGTGAAGCTTAACACACACCTCAAACGTGAAAAAAGAACATTGTGGGTAAAAGCAAAATCCAAAATAGACTTTCAGTGATCAAATAATGCTAAATAAAACTAGTTTTGACAGACTTAGGCTTGAGAAAACTTATTTTTTGGGGTTTAGGTGGTGAAACGGTTAATCAGCTATCGGATGGACGTGAAACTTAACTCGCACCTAAAACATGACAAAAGAACAATGTGGGACATACGGAATGCAAAATGGAATTTAGCTATTAAATAACGTGTGAAAAACATGTTTTGACATACTTAGGCTTGAAAAAGCTATGTTTTGGGGTTTAGGGTGCTGAAAAGGTACACTGTCGATCCGATGGATATGAAACATAACTCGAACCTCAAACACAACAAAAGAAATCATGGGAACAAACAGAATGCAAAATGAACTTCTGGTTATCAATTAACCCGAGAAATAGTTTTGGCATACTAAGGCTTGAAAGAGCTATATTTTTGGTGTTCAGTGGGGGTGTAACGGTAAACCGCCGATCCGATGGACGTTAAACTTAATTCACACCTTAAACAAAACAAAAGAAAATTATGGGGACAAATGGATTTCAAAATGCAATTCCAATTATCAATTAACACGGGAAAGACTAGTTTTGACATACTTAGGCTTGAGAAAACTTATTTTTTGTTGTTTAGGTGGTGAAACGGTAAATCATCAATCCTATGGACGTGAAACTTAACTCACACCTTAAACGTGACAAAAGAACATTATGGGTAAAAACAAAAATCAAAATAGACTTCTGGTTAACAAATAATGCTAAATAAAACTAGTTTTGATAGACTTTGGCTTAAGAAAACTTATTTTTTGGGGTTTAGTTGGTGAAACGGTAAATCATCAATCCGATGAACGTGAAACTTAACTCGTACCTCAAACATGACAAAAGAACATTGTAGGAAAAAACGGAATGCAAAACAGACTTTTAGTTATTAAATAACACGAGAAAAACATGTTTTGACATACTTGGGCTTGAAAAAGCTTTATTTTTGGGGTTTAGGGTGCTGAAAAGGTACATTGTCGATCCGATGGATGTGAAACTTAACTCACACCTCAAACACATCAAAAGAAAATTATGGGAACAAACTGATGCAAAATGCACTTCTGGTTATTAATTATCGTGGGATAAACTTGTTTTGACATACTAAGGCTTGAAAAAGCTATGTTTTTGGTGTTTAGTGGGGGTGAAACGGTAAATCGTCGATCCGATGGACGTGAAACTTAACTCGCACCTCAAACACGATATAAGAAAGTTGTGGGAACTGATGGAATGCAAAATGGACTTTCGATTATCAATTAACACGGGAAAAGCTAGTTTTGATATACTTAGGCTTGTGAAAGCTTATTTTTTGGGGTTTTGGTGGTGAAATGGTAAATCATCAATCCTATGGACGTGAAACTTAACTAGCACGTCAAACATGACAAAAGAACATTATGGTTAGAAATTGAATCAAAAATGGACTTCCGGTTATCAAATAATGCTAAATAAAACAAGTTTTGACAAACTTAGGCTTGAGAAAACTAATTTCTTGGGGTTTAGATGGTGAAATGGTAAATCATCAATCCTATGGACGTGAAACTTAACTCGCACCTCAAACATGACAAAAGAATATTGTGGGTAAAATCAAAATCCAAAACCGACTTCCGGTTAACAAATAATGCTGAATAAAACAAGTTTTGACAGACTTAGGCTTGAGAAAACTTATTTTTTGGGGCTTAGATGGTGAAACGGTAAATCATCAATACGATGGACGTGAAACTTGACTCGCACCTCAAACATGATAAAGAACATTGTGGGAACAAACGGAATGCAAAACAGACTTCCGATTATATTTATAACATGAGAAAAACAAGTTTTGACGTACATAGGCTTGAAAAGGTATGTTTTTGGGGTTTAGGGTGCTGAAAAGGTACACTATCGATCCGATGGATGTGAAACATAACTCGCACCTCAAACACAAGAAAAGAAAATTATGGGAACAAATGGAATGCAAGATCCACTTCTGGTTATCAATTAACGCAGGAAAAACTAGTTTTGGCATACTAAGGCTTGATAGAGCTATGTTTTTGGTGTTAAGTGGGGGTGAAATGGTAAATCGTCGATCCGATGGAAGTTAAATTTAACTCGCACCTCAAAAAAAACAAAAGAAAATTGTGGGAACAAACGGAATGCAAAATGCAGTTCCGGTTATTAATTAACACGGGAAAAACTAGTTTTGACATGCTTAGGCTTGAGAAAACTTATTTTTTTTGGTTGAGGTGGTGAAACGGTAAATCATCAATCCTACGGACGTGAAACTTAACTCATACCTCAAACGTGACAAAAGAAAATTGTGGGTAAAAACAAAATCCAAAACAGACTTTCGGTTATCAAATAATGCTAAATAAAACTAGTTTTGACAGACTTAGGCTTCAAAAAACTTATTTTTTGGGGTTTAGGTGGTGAAACGGTAAATCATCAATCCGATTGACGTGAAACTTAACTCGCCCCTCAAACATGACAAAAGAAAGTAATGGAAACAATCGGAATGTAAAACAGACTTCCAGTTATTAAATAATGCTAAATAAAACAAATTTTGACATACTTTTGCTTGGAAAACTTATTTTTTGGGGTTTAGGTGGTGAAACAGTAAATCATCAATCCGTTGGACATTAAAATTAACTCGCACCACAAACATAATAAAAGAATGTTGTGGTGAAAATGTAAACTGTCTATCTGATGGATGTGAAACTTAACTAGCACCTCAAACATGACAAAAGAAATTAATAGAAACAATCGGAATGCAAAACAGACTTTCAGTTATTAAATAACGCGAGAAAAACAAGTTTTAACATACTTAGGTTTCAAAAGGCTATGTTTTTAGGGTTTAGGGAGGTGAAAAGGTAAACTGTCGATCCGATGAACGTGAAACTTAACTTATACCGTAAACACAATAAAAGAAAATTATGGGAACAAATAGAATGTAAAATGCACTTCTGGTTATCAATTAACGCTGGAAAAACTAGTTTTGACATACTAAGGCTTGAAAAAGCTATGTTTTGGTGTTTAGTGTGGGCAAAACTGTAAAACGTCGATCTGATTGATGTGAAACTTAACTCATACCTCAAACACGACAAAACAAAGTTATGGGAACTAATGGAATGCAAAATGGACTTTCGGTTATCAATTAACACGGGAAAAGCTAGTTTTGACATACTTAGGCTTGTGAAAACTTATTTTTTGGGGTTGAGATGGTGAAAAGGTAAATCATCAATCCTATGGATGTGACACGTAACTTGCACCTCAAACATGACAAAAGAACATTGTGGTTAGAAATAGAATCAAAAACGGACTTCCGGCTATCAAATAATGCTAATTAAAACAAGTTTTGACAGACTGAGGCTTGATAAAACTAATTTATTAGGGTTTAGGTGGTGAAACGGTAAATCATCAATCCTATTGACGTGATACTTAACTCGCACCTCAGACATGACAAAAGAACATTGTGGGTAAAAAAAAAAATCCAAAACGGACTTCCGGTTATCAAATAATGATAATAAAACAAGTTTTTACAGACTTAGGCTTGAGAAAACTTATTTTTTGGGGTTAAAATGGTGAAATGGTAAATCATCAATCCGATGGATGTGAAACTTAACTCGTACCTCAAACATGACAAAAGAACATTGTGGGAACAAACGAAATGCAAAACGGACTTCCGGTTATTAAATAACACGAGAAAAACAAGTTTTGACATACTTAGACTTTAAAAAGCTATGTTTTGGGGTTTAGGGTGCTGAAAAGGTACACTGTCATTCCGATGGATGTGAAACATAACTCGCACCTCAAACACAACAAAAGAAATCATGGGAACAAACAAGATGCAAAATGCACTTCTGGTTATCAATTAACCCAGGAAAAACTAGTTTTGGCATACTAAGGCTTGAAAGAGCTATGTTCTTGGTGTTAAGTGGGGTGAAACGGTAAACCGTCGATCCGATGGACGTTAAACTTAATTCGCACCTTAAACAAAACAAAATAAAATTATGGGAACAAACGGAATGCAAAATGCAATTCCAGTTATCAATTAACGCGGGAAAAACTACTTTTGACATACTTAGGCATGAGAAAACTTATTTTTTGTGGTTTAGGTGGTGAAACGGTAAATCATCAATCTTATGGACGTGAAACTTAACTCACACCTTAAACGTGACAAAAGAACATTGTGGGTAAAAACAAAATTCAAAACAGACTTCCAGTTATCAAATAATGCTAACTAAAACTAGTTTTGACAGACTTAGGCTTGAGAAAACTTATTTTTTGGGGTTCAGGTGCTGAAACGGTAAATCATCAATCCAATGAACGTGAAACTTAACTCGTACCTCAAACATGACAAAAGAACATTGTGGGAACAAACGGAATGCAAAACGGACTTTTAGTTATTAAATAGCGCGAGAAAAACATGGTTTGACATACTTAGGCTTGAAAAAGCTATGTTTTGGGGTTCAGGGTGCTGAAAAGGTACATAGTCGATCAGATGGATGTGAAACTTAACTCGTACCTCAAACACATCAAAAGAAAATATGGGAACAAACTGAATGCAAAATGCACTTCTGGTTATTAATTAACGTGGGATAAACTTGTTTTGACATACTAAGGCCTGAAAAAGCTATGTTTTTGGTGTTTAGTGGGGGTGAAACGGTAAATCGTCGATCCGATGGACGTGAAACTTAACTTGCACCTCAAACATGATATAAGAAAGTTGTGGGAACTAACGGAATGCAAAATGGACTTTTGATTATCTATTAACACGGGAAAAGCTAGTTTTGACATACTTAGGCTTGTGAAAACTTATTTTTTGGGGTTTAGGTGGAGAAATGGTTAATCATCAATCCTATGGATGTGAAATGTAAAACGCACCTCAAACAAGACAAAAGAACATTGTGGGTAAAAACAAAATCTAAAACAGACTTCCGGTTAACAAATAATGCTAAATAAAACAAGTTTTGACAGTCTTAGGCTTGAGAAAACTTATATTTTGGGGTCTAACGGTAAATCATCAATCCGATGGATGTGAAACTTAACTCGCACCTCAAACATGACAAAAGGACAATGTGGGAACAAACGGATTGCAAAACAGACTTCCGGTTATATTTATAACACGAGAAAAACAAGTTTTGACATACATAGGCTTGAAAAAGCTATGTTTTTGGGGTTTAGGGCGCTGAAAAGGTACACTATCGATCCGATGGATGTGAAACATAACTCGCACCTCAAATACAACAAAAGAAAATCATGGGAACAAACGGAATGCAGGATCCACTTCTGGTTATCAATTAACGCAGGAAAAACTAGTTTTGGCATACTAAGGCTTGATAGAGCTATGTTTTTGGTGTTAAGTGGGGGTGAAACGGTAAACCGTTGATCCGATGGAAGTTAAACTTAACTCGCACCACAAACAAAACAAAGGAAAATTGTGAGAATAAACGGAATGCAAAATGCAGTTCTGGTTATCAATTTACACGGGAAAAACTAGTTTTGACATACTTAGGCTTGAGAAAACTTATTTTTTGTGGTTTAGGTGGTGAAACAGTAAATCATCAATCCTATGGACGTGAAACTAACTCATACCTCAAACGTGACAAAAGAACATTGTGGGTAAAAACAAAATTCAAAACAGACTTTCGGTTATCAAATAATGCTAAATAAAAATAGTTTTGACAGACTTAGGCTTGAGAAAACTTATTTTTTGGGATTTAGGTGGTGAAACGGTAAATCATCAATCCGATGGACGTGAAACTTAACTCACACCTCAAACATGACAAAAGAACATTGTGTGTACAAACGGAATGCAAAATAGTCTTTTGGTTAATAAATAATGCAAGAAAAGAAAGTTTTGACATACTTAGGCTGGAAAAATCTATGGTTTTGCAGTTTAGGGGGGGTGAAAAGGTAAACCGTCGATCTGATGGTCATGCGACCTAACTGAAACCTCAAACCCTCTTAAAGAAAGTCTTGGGAACAAATAGAAAGCAAAGCGAACTTCCAGTTATCAAACAACGCGGGAAAAACTAGTTCTAACATACTAAGGCTTGAAAAAAGCATTATTTTTGGGGTCTAGTGGGTGTGAAACGGTAAACCGTCGATCCGGTGGACGTGAAACTAAACTCGTACCTTTAACACGACAAAAGAAAGTTGTGGGAACAAACTGAATGCAAAATGGACTTCTGATTATCAAATAATGCAAAAATTGTTTTTTAACATACTTAGCCTTGAAAAAACTTAGTTTTTGTGGTTTGGGGGGTGAAACGGTAAATCGTCAATCTGATGGATGTGAAACCTCACTTGTACCTCAAATATGCCTAAAAAAAGTTTTGGGAACAAACGGAATGTAAAACGGACGTCCGGTTATTAAATAACGCGACCAAACAAGTTTTTACATACTTAGGCTTGAAAAAGCTATGTTTTTAGGGTTTAGGGGGGTGAAAGGGTAAACCGTCGATCCGATGGACGTGAAACTTAACTCTCACCTCAAACACAACAAAACAAAATTGTGGGAACAAACAGAATGCAAAATGCAATTTAGGTTATCAAATAACGGGGGAAAAACTAGATTTGACATACTGATGCTTGAAAAAGCTTTGTTTTTGGGGTTTAGTGGGGGTGAAACGGTAAACCGTCGATCCGATAGATATGAAACTAAACTTGCACCTCTAACACGATAAAAGAAAGTTGTTGGAACAAATGGAATCCAATATGGACTTCCAGTTATCTAATAATTCAAAAAATTGTTTTTTGACATACTTAGGCTTGAAAACACATAGTTTTTGAAGTTTGGGGGAGTGAAACGGTAAACTGTCAATCTGATGGACGTGAAACCTAACTCTTACCTCAAACATGCCTAAAAAAAGTTGTGGGAATAAATGAAATGCAAAACAGACTTCCGATTATCAAATAAAGCAAAAAAACAAGTTATGACTTACTAAGGCTTGAAAACGCTATGTTTTGGGGGTTTAGGGGGGGTGAAAAGGTAAAACGTCGATCCGATGAACGTGAAATTTTGGTTGCACCTCAAACACAACAAATAAAATTGTGGGAAAAAATGGATTGCAAAATGCACTTCTAATTATCAATTAACGTGGGAAAAACTAGTTTTGACATACTTAGGCTTGAGAAAACTTATTTTTTGGGGTTTAGGTGGTGAAACGGTAAATCATCATTCCTATGTACGTGAAACTTAACTCGCACCTCAAACATGACAAAAGAACATTGTGCATAAAAATAAAATCCAAAATGGACTTCTGGTTATTAAATAATGCTAAATAAAACAAGTTTTGACAGACTTAGGCTTGAGAAAACTTATTTTTTGGGGTTTAGATGGTGAAACGGTAAATCATCAATCCGATGGATGTGAAACTTAACTCGCACCTCAAACATGACAAAAGGACAATGTGGGAACAAACGGAATGCAAAACAGACTTCCGGTTATATTTATAACACGAGAAAAACAAGTTTTGACATACATAGGCTTGAAAAAGCTATGTTTTTGGGGTTTAGGGTGCTGAAAAGGTACACTATCGATCCGATGGATGTGAAACATAACTCGCACCTCAAATACAACAAAAGAAAATCATGGGAACAAACGGAATGCAGGATCCACTTCTGGTTATCAATTAACGCAGGAAAAACTAGTTTTGGCATACTAAGGCTTGATAGAGCTGTGTTTTTGGTGTTAAGTGGGGGTGAAACGGTAAACCGTTGATCCGATGGAAGTTAAACTTAACTCGCACCACAAACAAAACAAAGGAAAATTGTGGGAACAAACGGAATGCAAAATGCAGTTCTGGTTATCAATTTACACGGGAAAAACTAGTTTTGACATACTTAGGCTTGAGAAAACTTATTTTTTGTGGTTTAGGTGGTGAAACAGTAAATCATCAATCCTATGGACGTGAAACTAACTCATACCTCAAACGTGACAAAAGAACATTGTGGGTAAAAACAAAATTCAAAACAGACTTTCGGTTATCAAATAATGCTAAATAAAAATAGTTTTGACAGACTTAGGCTTGAGAAAACTTATTTTTTGGGATTTAGGTGGTGAAACGGTAAATCATCAATCCGATGGACGTGAAACTTAACTCACACCTCAAACATGACAAAAGAACATTGTGTGTACAAATGGAATGCAAAATAGTCTTTTGGTTAATAAATAATGCAAGAAAAGAAAGTTTTGACATACTTAGGCTGGAAAAATCTATGGTTTTGCAGTTTAGGGGGGGTGAAAAGATAAACCGTTGATCTGATGGTCATGCGACCTAACTGAAACCTCAAACCCTCTTAAATAAAGTCTTGGGAACAAATATAAAGCAAAGCGAACTTCCAGTTATCAAACAACGCGGGAAAAACTAGTTCTAACATACTAAGGCTTGAAAAAAGCATTATTTTTGGGGTCTAGTGGGTGTGAAACGGTAAACCGTCGATCCGGTGGACGTGAAACTAAACTCGTACCTTTAACACGACAAAAGAAAGTTGTGGGAACAAACGGAATGCAAAATGGACTTCTGATTATCAAATAATGCAAAAATTGTTTTTTAACATACTTAGCCTTGAAAAAACTTAGTTTTTGTGGTTTGGGGGGTGAAACGGTAAATCGTCAATCTGATGGATGTGAAACCTCACTTGTACCTCAAATATGCCTAAAAAAAGTTTTGGGAACAAACGGAATGTAAAACGGACGTCCGGTTATTAAATAACGCGACCAAACAAGTTTTTACATACTTAGGCTTGAAAAAGCTATGTTTTTAGGGTTTAGGGGGGTGAAAGGGTAAACCGTCGATCCGATGGACGTGAAACTTAACTCTCACCTCAAACACAACAAAACAAAATTGTGGGAACAAACAGAATGCAAAATGCAATTTAGGTTATCAAATAACGGGGGAAAAACTAGATTTGACATACTGATGCTTGAAAAAGCTTTGTTTTTGGGGTTTAGTGGGGGTGAAACGGTAAACCGTCGATCCGATAGATATGAAACTAAACTTGCACCTCTAACACGACAAAAGAATGTTGTTGGAACAAATGGAATCCAATATGGACTTCCAGTTATCTAATAATTCAAAAAATTGTTTTTTGACATACTTAGGCTTGAAAACACATAGTTTTTGAAGTTTGGGGGAGTGAAACGGTAAACCGTCAATCTGATGGACGTGAAACCTAACTCTTACCTCAAACATGCCTAAAAAAAGTTGTGGGAACAAATGAAATGCAAAACAGACTTCCGATTATCAAATAAAGCAAAAAAACAAGTTATGACTTACTAAGGCTTGAAAACGCTATGTTTTGGGGGTTTAGGGGGGGTGAAAAGGTAAAACATCGATCCGATGAACGTGAAATTTTGGTTGCACCCCAAACACAACAAATAAAATTGTGGGAAAAAATGGATTGCAAAATGCACTTCTAATTATCAATTAACGTGGGAAAAACTAGTTTTGACATACTTAGGCTTGAGAAAACTTATTTTTTGGGGTTTAGGTGGTGAAACAGTAAATCATCATTCCTATGTACGTGAAACTTAACTCGCACCTCAAACATGACAAAAGAACGTTGTGCATAAAAATAAAATCCAAAATGGACTTCTGGTTATTAAATAATGCTAAATAAAACAAGTTTTGACAGACTTAGGCTTGAGAAAACTTATTTTTTGGGGTTTAGGTTGTAAAACGGTAAATCATCAATCTGATGGACGTGAAATTTAACTCGCACCTCAAACATGACAAAAGAACATTGTGGGTACAAACGGAATGCAAAATGGACTTTTGGTTGTTAAATAACGCGAGAATAGCAAGTTTTGACATACTTAGGCTTGAAAAAGCTATGGTTTTGGGGTTTAGGGGGTGAAAATGTAAACCATCGATCCGATGTACATGTGACCAAACTGATACCTCAACCACACCTAAAGAAAGTTGTGGGAACAAAAAAAAATGGAAAATGGACTTCTAGTCATCAAATAATGCTGGAAAAACTAGTGGGGGTGAAACGGTAAATCGTCGATCCGATGGACCTGAAGCTGAACTCGCACCTCAGACACGATAAAAGATAGTTGTGGGAACAAAGAGAATGCAAATTGGATTTCCGGTTATCAAACAATGCAAAAATTATTTTTTGACATACTTAGCCTTGAAAAAGCTTAGTTTTTTGGGTTTGGGGGTGAAACGGTAAACCATCAATCTGATGGTTGTAAAACCTAACTCTCACCTCAAACACGCCTAAAAAAATTTATGGGAACAAAGGAAATGAAAAAAAGACTTCCGGTTATCTAATAACGCGAAAAAATAGGTTTTGACTTACTTAAGCTTGAAAAAGCTATGTTTTTGGGGTTTAGTGTGGTGAAATTGTAAACTGACTATACGATGGATGTAAAACTTAACTAGCCCCTCAAACAAGATAAAAAAAAGTTATGGGAACAATCGGAATGCAAAACAGACTTCCAGTTATTAAATAATGCCAAATAAAACAAGTTTTGACATACTAAGGCTTGAAAAAACTTATTTTTTTGGGTTCAGTGGGGTGAAAACGTAAACCGTCAATCCGATGGACGTGAAACATAACTCGCACAACAAACAGGGTTAAAGAAAGTTTTGGGAACAAACTGAATGCAAAACGAACTTCCGGTTATTAAATAACGCTAGAAAAACAAGTTTTGATAGACTTATGCTTGAAAAAGCTATGTTTTTTGGGATTTAGAGGGTGAAAAGATAAACCGTCGATCCGATGGACGTGAAACTTAACTTGCACCTCAAACAAAACAAAAGAAAATTGTGCGAACAAACGAAATGAAAAATGCACTTTTGGTTAGCAAATAACGAAGGAAAAACTAGATTTGACATATTAATGCTTGAAAAAGCTTTATTTTTGGGGTTTAGTGGGGGTGAAACGGTAAACCGTCGATCCGATGGATGTGAAACTAAACTCGCACCTCTAACACGACAAAAGAAAGTTGTGGGAACAAATAGAATGGAAAATGGACTTTCGGTTAACAAATAATGCAAAATTTGTTTTTTGACATACTTAGGCTTGAAAAAACTTAGTTTTGAGGTTTGGGGGGTGAAGCGGTAAACTGTCAATCTGATGGATGTAAAACCTTACTCATTCCTCAAAAAAGCCTAAAAAAAGTTTTGAGAACAAACGGACTGCAAAATGGACATCCGGTTATTAAATAACGCGAGAAAAACAAGTTTTGACATTCTTAGGCTTGAAAAAGCTATGTTTTTGGGGTTTAGAGAAGTGAAAAGGTAAACCGTCGATCCGATGGACGTGAAACTTAACTCGCACCTCAAACACAACAAAAGAAAATTATGGGAACAAACGGAATGCAAAATGCATTTCCGGATATCAATTAACGCTGGAAAAGCTAGTTTTAACATACTTAGGCTTGTGAAAATTTATTTTTTGGGGTTTAGGTGGTGAAATGGTAAATCATCAATCCTATGGACGTGAAACTTAACTCGCACCTCAAACATGACAAAAGAACATTGTGGGTAAAAACAGAATCCAAAACGGACTTCTGATTATCAAAAAATGCTAAATAAAACAAGTTTTGACGTACTTAGGCTTGAGAAAACTTATTTTTTGGGGTTTAGGTGGTGAAACGGTAAATCATCAATCCGATGGATGTGAAACTTAACTCGCACTTCAAACATGACAAATGAGCATTGTGGGAATATACAGAATGCAAAATGGACTTCCGGTTATTAAATAACCCTAGAAAAACAAGTTTTGGCATACTTAGGCATAAAAAAGTTCTGTTTTTGGGGTTTAGGGTGCTGAAAAGTTACACTATTGATTTGATGGATGTGAAACTTAACTCGCACCTTAAACACAACAAAATAAAATTGTGGGAACAAACGGAATACAAAATGCACTTCTGGTTATCAATTAACGCGGGAAAAATTAGTTTTGACATACTAAGGCTTGAAAAAGCTATGTTTTTTGTGTTTAGTTTGGGTGAAACGGTAAACCGTCGATACGATAGACGTGAAACTTAACTCGCACCTCAAACACGATAAAAGAAAGTTATGGGAACAAATGGAGTGCAAAATGGACTTCCGGTTCTCAAATTAGGCAAATATTGTTTTTTGACATACTTAGGCCTGAAAAAACTTAGTTTTGGGGTTTGGGGGGTGAAACGGTAAACCGTCAATCTGAAGGATGTAAAACCTCACTCACACCTCAAACATGCCTAAAAAAAGTTTTGGGAAGAGACGGAATGCAAAACAGACATGCGGTTATTGAATAACACAAGAAAAATAAGTTTTGACATACTTAGGCTTGAAAAAGTTATATTTTTGGGGTTTAGGGGGGTGAAAAGGTAAATCGTTGATCCGATGGACGTGAAACTTAACTCGCACCTGAACACAACAAAATAAAATTGTGGGAACGAACAGAATGTAAAATGCAATTCCGGTTATCAATTAACGCGGGAAAAATTTACATACCAAGGCTTGAGAAAACTTATTTTTTGTGGTTTAGGTGGTGAAACAGTAAATCATTAATCCGATGGACGTGAAACTTAACTCGCACCTCAAACATGACAAAAGAACATTATGGGTAAAGAAAAAAATCCAAAACGGACTTTCGATTATCAAATGATGCTACGTAAAATAAGTTTTGACAGACTTCGTCTTGAGAAAACTTATTTTTTTGGGTTTAGGTGGTGTAACGGTAAATCATCAATCCGATGGACGTGAAACTTAACTCGCACCTCAAATATGACAAAAGAACATTGTGGGTACAAACAGAATGCAAAATGGACTTTTGGTTTGTTAAATAACGCGAGAAAAGCAAGTTTTGACATACTTTGGCTTGAAAAAGCTATGTTTTTGGGGTTTAGGGGGGTGAAAAGGTAAACCGTCGATCTGATGGAGATGCGACCTAACTGACACCTCAAACCCACCTAAAGAAAGTTGTGGGAATAAATAAAAAGCAAAGCGGACTTCCAGTTATCAAATAACACGGGAAAAACTAGTTTTGACATGCTAAGGCTTAAAAAAAGCTTTGTTTTTGGGGTCTAGTGGGGGTGAAACGGTAAACCGTCGATCCGATGGATGTGAAGCTAAAGTCGTACTACTAACACGACATAAGAAAGTTGTGGGAACAAACGGAATGGAAAATGTACTTCTGGTTAACAAATAATGCAAAAATTGTTTTTTGACATACTTAGGCTTGAAAAAACTTAGTTTTTGGGGTTTTGGGGGTGAAACGGTAAACTGTCAATCTAATGGACGTGAAACCTTAATCTCACCTCAAGCACTCCTAAAAAAAGTTGTGGGAACAAACAAAATGCAAAACAGACTTCGGATTATCAAATAAAGCGAAAAAACAAATTTTGACTTACTTAGGTTTAAAAAAGCTATATTTTTGGGGTTTAGTGTGGTGAAAATGTAAACTGTCTATATCATGGATGTAAAACTTAACTCGCACCTCAAACACGACAAAAGAAAGTAATGGAAACAATCAGAATGCAAAACAGACTTCCGGTTATCAAATAATGCTAAATAAAACAAATTTTGACATGCTTTGGTTTGGAAAAACTTATTTTTTGGGGTTTAGGTGGTGAAATGGTAAATCATCAATCCAATGGACATTTAAATTAACTCGCACCTCAAACATGATAAAAGAACGTTGTGGTGAAAATGTAAATTGTCTATATGATGGATTTGAAACTTTACTCGCATCTCAAACATGACAAAAGAAAGTAATGGAAACAATCGGAATGCAAAACAGACTTTTGGTTATTGAATAACGCGAGAAAAACAAGTTTTGTCATACTTAGGCTTGAAAGGGCTATATTTTTGGGGATTAGGGTGGTGAAAAGGTAAACTGTCTATCCGATGAACGTGAAACATAACTCGTACCTCAAACACAATAAAAGAAAATTATGGGATCAAACAAAATGCAAAATGCACTTCTGGTTATCAATTAACACTGGAAAAAACTAGTTTTGACATACTAAGGCTTGAAAAAGCTATGTAGTGGGGTTAAAATGGTAAACCGTCGATCCAATAGACGTGAAACTTAAGTCGCACCTCAAAGATGACAAAAGAAAGTTGTGGGAACTAACGGAATGCAAAATGGACTTTCGGTTATCAAATAATGAAAAAATTATTTATTGACATACTTAAGTTTGAAAAAACTTAGTTTTGGGGTTTGGGGGGTGAAACGGTAAACCGTCAATCTGATGGATGTGAAACCTCACTCATACCTCAAACACGCCTAAATATAGTTTTGGGAACAAACGGACTGCAAAACGGATATCCAGTTATTAAATAACGCGAGAAAAACAAGTTTTGATATACTTAGGCTTCAAAAAGCTATGTTTTTGGGGTTTAGAGGAGTGAAAAGGTAAACTGTCGATCTGATGGACGTGAAACTTAACTCACACCTCAAACACAACAAAATAAAATTGTGGGAACAAACAGAATGCAAATGCACTTCCGGTTATCAATTAACACGGGAAATGCTAATTTTGATAGACTTAGGCTGGAGAAAACTTATTTTTTGGGGTTTAGGCGGTGAAACGGTAAATCATCAATCCTATGGACGTGAAACATAACTCGTACCTCAAACATGACAAAGGAACATTGTGGGAACAAACGGAATGCAAAACGGTCTTTCGGTTATTAAATAACGCGAGAAAAATAAGTTTTGACATACTTAGGCTTGAAAAAGCTATGTTTTTGGGGTTTAGGGTGCTGAAAAGGTATACTGTCGATCCGATGGACGTTAAACTTAACTCGCACCTCAAACACAACAAAAGAAAATTATGGGAACCAATGGAATGTAAAATGCACTTTTGGTTATCAATTAACGCGGGAAAAACTAGTTTTGACATACTAAGGCTTGAAAAAGCTATGTTTTTAGTGTTTAGTGGGGGCAAAACGGTAAACCGTCGATCGGAAGGACGTGAAACTTAACTCACACCTCAAACACGAGAAAAGAAAGTTGTGGCAGCCAACAGAATGAAAAATGGACTTCCGGTTATCAAATAAGGCAAAAATTGTTTTTTGACATACTTAGGCTTGAAAAAACTTAGTTTTAGGGTTTGGGGGGGCAGGGGGGGTGGGGGTTGGAACAGTAAACTGCCAATTTGATAGATGTGAAACCTCACTCACACCTCATACATGACTAAAAAAAGTTTTGGGAATAGACGGAATGCAAAACGGACATCCGATTATTAAATAACGTGAGAAAAATAAGTTTTGACATACTTAGGCTTGAAAAAGCTATATTTTTGGGGATTAGGGGGGTGAGAAGGTAATCCGTCTATCCGATGGACATGAAACTTAACTTGCTCCTCAAACAAAACAAAAGAAAATTGTTGGAACAAACGAAATGCAAAATGCACTTCCGGTTATCAATTAACGCGGAAAAAATTGACATACTTAGGCTTGAGAAAACTTAATTTTTGTGGTTTAGGTCGTGAAACGGTAAATCATCAATCATATGGATGTGAAACTTAATTCTCACCTCAAACATGACAAAAGAACATTATGGGTAAAAACAAAATCCAAAACGGACTTCCAGTTATCAAATAATGCTAAATAAAACAAGTTTTTGACTGACTTAGGCTTGAGAAAACTTATTTTTTGGGGTTTAGGTGGTGAAACAGTTAATCATCAATCCGATGGACGTGAAACTTAACTCGCACCTCAAACAAGACAAAAGAACATTGTGGGTACAAATGGAATGCACAACGGTCTTTTGGTTATTCAATAATGCGAGAAAAGCAAGTTTTTACATACTTAGGCTTGAAAAAGCTATGGTTTTGGGGTTTAGGGGGGTGAAAAGGTAAACCGTCGATCCGATGGACTTGCAATCTAACTGACATGTCAAACCCACCTATAGAAAGTTGTGGGAACAAATAAAAAGCAAAACGGACTTTCAATTATCAAATA
This sequence comes from Hydrangea macrophylla, assembly GCA_033977485.1. Lineage (NCBI taxonomy): Eukaryota > Viridiplantae > Streptophyta > Magnoliopsida > Cornales > Hydrangeaceae > Hydrangea > Hydrangea macrophylla. Next base: position 37,039,551 of record CM066995.1, read on the forward strand.
ATGCGGGAAAAACTAGTTTTGACATACTAAGACTTGAAAAAGCTTTGCTTTTGCGGTCTAGTGGGGGTGAAACGGTAAGCCGTCGATCCGATGGACTTGAAGCTAAACTCACAACTCTAACACGACAAAAGAAAATTATGGGAACAAACGGAATACAAAATGGACTTCCGGTTATCAAACAATGCAAAAATTGTTTTTTGACATACTTAGGTTTGAAAAAACTTAATCTTTGGGGTTTGGGGGGTGAAATGATGAACCGTCAATCTGATGGATGTGAAACCTCACTCATACCTCAAACACGCCTAAAAAGGTTTTGGTAACACACGGAATGTAAAATGGACATCAGGTTATTAAATAACGCGACAAAACAAGTTTTGACATACTTAGGCTTGAAAAAGCTATGTTTTTGGGGGTGAAAAGGTAAACCATCGATCCAATAGACGTGAAACTTAACTCGCACCTCAAACACAATAAAAGAAAATTGTGCGAACAAACGGAATGTAAAATGCAATTTAGGTTATCAAATAACACGGGAAAAACTAGATTTGACATACTAATGTTTGAAAAAGCTTTGTTTTTGGGGTATAGTGGGTGTGAAACGGTAAACCGTTGATCCGATGGATATGAAACTAAACTCGCACCTCTAACATGACAAAAGAAAGTTGTTGGAAAAAATGGAATCCAAAATGGACTTTCGGGTATCAAATAATTCAAAAAATTATTTTTTGACATAGTTAGGCTTGAAAAAACTTAGTTTTTGGAGTTTGGGGGGGGGGGGGGTGAAACTGTAAACCGTCAATCTAATGGACACGAAACCTAACTCTTACCTCAAACATGCCTAAAAAAGTTGTAGGAACAAATGAAATGTAAAACAGACTTCTGATAATCAAATAATGCGAAAAAATAAGTTTTGACTTACTTGGGCTTGAAAAAGCTATGTTTTGGGGGTTTAGCGGGGTGAAAAGGTAAACTATCGATCCAATGAACCTGAAACTTAAATTTCACCTCAAAAACAATAAATAAAAATTGTGGGAACAAAGGGAATGCAAAATGCACTTCTGGTTATCAATTAACGTGGGAAAAACTAGTTTTGACATACTTAGGCTTGAGAAAACTTATTTTTTGTGGTTTTGGTGGTGAAACGGTAAATCATCAATCCTATGGACGTGAAACTTAACTCGCACCTCAAACATGACAAAACAACATTATGGGTAAAAACAAAATCCAAAACGGACTTCCGGTTATCAAATAATGCTAAATAAAACAAGTTTTGACAGACTTAGGCTTGACAAAACTTATTTTTTGGGGTTTAGGTGGTGAAATGGTAAATCATCAATCCGATGGATGTGAAACTTAACTCACACCTCAAACATGACAAAATAACATTGTGGGTACAAATGGAATGCAAAACAGACTTTTGGTTATTAAATAACACGAGAATAGCAAGTTTTGACATACTTAGGCTTGAAAAAGCTATGGTTTTGGGATTTGGGGGGGATGAAAAGGTAAACCGTCGATCCGATGTACATGCGACAGAACTGACACCTCAACAACAAATAAAGAAAGTTGTGGGAACAAATGAAATGCAAAATTGACTTCCAGTTATCAAATAATGCGGGAAAAACTAGTTCTGACATACTATGGCTTGAAAAAGCTTTGTTTTGGGGGTCTAGTGGGGTTGAAACGGTAAACCGTCGATCCGATGGACGTGAAGGTAAACTCGCACCTCTAACATGACAAAAGAAAGTTATGGGAACAAACGGAATGCAAAATGGACTTTCGGTTATCAAACAATGCAAAAATTGTTTTTTGACGTACTTCGGCTTGAAAAAAACTTAGTTTTTGGGGTTTGGGGGGTAAATGGTAAACCGTCAATCTGATGGTTGTGAAACCTAACTCTCACCTCAAACATGCCTAAAAACATTTGTGGGAACAAACGAAATGCAAAACAGACTTCTGGTTATCAAATAACGCGAAGAAACAGGTTTTGACTTACTTAGGCTTGAAAAAGCTATGTTTTGGGGTTTAGTGTGGTGAAACTGTAAACTGTCTATGCGATGGATGTGAAACTTTTTTTTTTGGTAATCAAATTTTAGTAAGGCGATGGATGTGAAACTTGATTTGCACCTTAAACACGACAAAAGAAAGTTATGTGAACAATTGGAATGCAAAACAGACTTCCGATTATCAAATAATGCTAAATAATACAAGTTTTGACATACTAAGGCTTGAAAAAACTTATTTTTTTTGGTTCAGTGGGGGTGAAAAGGTAAACCATCAATCCGATGGATGTGAAACATATCTCGCACAACAAACAGGGCTAAAGAAAAGTTTTAGAATAAATGGAATGCAAAATGGACTTTCGGTTATTAAACAACGTGAGAAAAACAAGTTTTGACATACTTAGGCTTGAAAAAGTATGTTTTTGGGGTTTAGGGGGGTGAAAAGGTAAACTGTCGATTCGATGGACGTGAAACTTAACTCGCACCTCAAACACAAAAAAATTAAAATTGTGGGAACAAACGGAATGCAAAATGCACTTTTGGTTAGCAAATAACGCGGGAAAAACTAAATTTGACATATTAATGCTTGAAAAAGCTTTGTTTTTGGGGTTTAGTGGGGGTGAAACGGTAAACCGTCGATCCGATGGATGTGAAACTAAACCCGCAGCTCTAACATGACAAAAGAAAGTTGTGGGAACAAACAGAATGGAAAATGGACTTCCGGTTAACACATAATGCAAAAATTGTTTTTTGACATACTTAAGCTTGAAAAACTTAGTTTTTTGGGTTTGGGGGGTGAAACGGTAAACCGTCAATCTGATGGACTTGAAACCTTAATCTCACCTCAAACACGCCTAAAAAAATTTGTTGGAATAAAAAAAATCCAAAACAGACTTTCGATTATCAAATAACACGAAAAAACAAGTTTTGACTTACTTAGGTTTAAAAAAGTTATGTTTTTGGGGTTTAGTATGGTTAAAGTGTAAACTGTCTATCTGATAGATGTGAAACATAACTCTCACCTCAAACACAACAAAAGAAAGTAATGGAAACAATCGGAATGCAAAACAGACTTTCGGTTATCAAATAATGCTAAATAAAACAAATTTTGACATACTTTGGCTTGGAAAAACTTATTTTTTGGGATTTAGGTGGTGAAACGGTAAATCATCAATCCGATGGACGTTAAAAATAACTTGCACCTTAAACATGATAAAAAAAACATGGTGGGAAAAAACGGAATGCAAAATAGACTTCCGATTATTAAATAACGCGAGAAAAACAAGTTTTGACATGCTTAGGCTTGAAAAGGCTATGTTTTTTGGGTTTAGGGTGGTGAAAAGGTAAATCGTCGATCTGATGATTGTGAAACTTAACTCGTACCTCAAACACAACAAAAGAAATTTGTAGGAACAAATAGAATGCAAAATTCACTTCTGGTTATAAACTAACGCTAGAAAAACTAGTTTTGACTACTAAGGATTGAAAAAGCTATGTTTTTGGTGTTTAGTGTGGGTGAAATGGTAAACCGTCGATCCGATGGACGTGAAACTTAACTCGGATCTCAAACACGACAAAAGAAAGTTATGGGAACAAACGGAATGCAAAATGGACTTTTGGTTATCAAACAATGGAAAAATTATTTTTTGACATACTTCGGCTTGAAAAAACTTAGTTTTTGGGGTTTGGGGGGTGAAATGGTAAACCGTCAATCTGATGGTTGTGAAACCTAACTTTCACCTCAAAACATGCCTAAAAAAATTTGTGGGAACAAAAGAAATGCTAAATAAACTTCTGGTTATCAAATAACGCGAAAAAACAGGTTTTGACTTACTTAGGCTTGAAAAGCTATGTTTTTGGGGTTTAGTGTGGTGAAACTGTAAACTGTCTATGCGATGGATGTGTGTCACACCCCGACGTAGCATCAATATGGAAAGCGTTTAATTTCCTTTATGGACCCGTAGGTCGCGATAGTTTGAAGGATCGATTCCATCCCAAACGTCGAACAACATAAAACCATGATCAGAGTAAAGCAATCAAGACCTATAAATATTTTTCTTAACTTATTACATATTACAATACGGGGTCAACTAAGGCACAAGCCGCCTTAAAACAAAACAATACCTATTGTCTATTACAATCATCCTTATTACAAAATAGTTTATAACTTTAAACGTAGGATACTGAAAATAGCTCTATCTTCCAAAGCAACCGTTCTCAGTTTGCATAATCATAATGTTCTGTTTGATCAAAACCTGAAAAGCCTGAACACGAATGTCCAGGGAGCATCAACGCCGTCAGCTTCAAGAAGCTGGTGAGTATTAAAAACATAACTTTGAATGTAACAGATACTCATTTACCATTTTCCAATTCTCATTTAATTCAACAAGTTTATATTAAAGTAAGGGGTTTATTTTAGAAAACAACCACAATATCATATGAAAGATATAATACATATATGTGACCGTGTATAAAAACAATGCACCATCTCATCTTACCGATTCTTTTCTCTCGACAAACACAGCAACCCACTATCTCACACCAGTATCCTTGTAATACTCTGATAGCCACACTTTAGCACAAGGGTGCCAGGGAATGTCCAGTTTGCCTCACACTTTGGTCCGGGGTACCAGGGAGTGTCCAATGCCTCACACTTTAGTACCTAATCCGCCTCATAAATACCGGAGGTAACCTCACACAGTATCCAGACTCGGGTACCAGGGAGTGTCCGTAGGCCACACTTTAGCACTACCATGGGTGCCAGAGAATGTCCAAGTTCGGCGTCACACACTTTAACGCTTTCATGGGCGTCAGGGAGTGTCCAGTTTTGCCACTGTCGCATTACAAAGATACTCTCACCGCAATCTCAACACATCACACTTTGGTACACAATTACCAGGAAGTCTCCACAACATAATCTCAACCACACACTATTTACCACACTGACCATTACTCTTTTTCACACTGACCATCATTTACACTCACCATGCATGTGCAACTGACTCCACATGTATGTCATGATACTTAAACAAAAGTAAAATGCTGAGTTATAGGAACAACGGGCGTACAGGGATTGATAAGTCGTAATACAACGTTTTAATCGTCCAAACATACCCAAATAGGATTTTGATTTAGTAATTTTCCCAAACAGAGCTTTAGAAATTCATAAAACATCACCCAAATAGTTCCTTATCATAAAATAAGCAAAAGTCAGAAACAGTCCAAGGTCGCGCGCGAGGGCCGCTTGCGCGATATGCCCATTTTTCATTTTATTATAAAAACTTTTCTTTCTGCCAGAATACAGGAAGATCGCGTGCGCAGGTTGCTCGCGCGGACCGTTCGCGCGATCTGCCAAATTTTCCTTTTTCTTTTTTTTAAAACCTTTTGTGTCTGCCTGAAACCACACGGTTCGCGGGCGCAGGCCGCTCGCTCGAGGGGTCGCTCACTCGGGCCGCTCGCGTCGCTCGCGCGACCCTTGCTCGCGCGAGTTTCAGCAGAGGCTTCGTCTTCTTCACTGAGACTGCCCTATTTCAGATTCTCAGGGTCTTTTTGACCCATTTTTAATTCTGGAAGTTAGTAGGCCTTATTATATATGATTCTCTTTAGTTTTTCGCAAGGATTATGAATCTACAATCAATTTTACATGAATCAATCTATAACTTTAGAATTTTACAAAAGATTACAAGATGACAAAACATAATTTCTTATATACTTTTTCATATGAACAAATTAGACTCTAAAACTTTAAGCATGGCATATATGATGCATAATCTTTCATAATTATCTAAGAAGACGAATTTTGGTTGAGTTTGAAAAATCTTGATTTCAAGGTATGAAATTTCAAACGTATGATCATCAATAGAGATTTCAAAATTAGAAAAGCAAAAAAAGAATTAAAGCATGAATTACATTCTGAGTGAGTTATAAATTACTCACAGAGATTGAGAGTGTAGAGATCGTTGAGAAAGACAACCAAGTTAAGAAATCCAATTGATGCTTGGTCATGGAAGTCTTAAGTTTCTCTCTCTAAAAATTTTCTGTATAATGAACTCTCAACTCTCTCTTTTCTCTCTATGGATGTAATGTGCAGGAAACTGAGAGTAATGGAGAGTGTATGTGTTTATAAAGGATTCTTGAACTTGATCCACAAGTTCTTTCACTTATACTCAACAAAAGATTTAAATTTGTTAATATCATAAATATCAATTATGCACAGCACATATGTACATATGTATACACATATACACTATAGATACCCCAATTTTGACCAAACGTCGAATTTAGGAGAGTGTCACCTCCAAGTCCAATGATGAAAATGACCGAAAGATTCGAAGTATTCCAAGCTCTTCAGAAAGTTCTCCAAACGCAATAAAATTTCACAAGGAGAAGGAAATACCAGGTATTTAGGAGAATTCAGGTATAAAACATCATTTTTGGAAAAGATCTTCGAAAATAAATTTTTTTTTTTAGAAAAATGAGAGAAGAAAAGACCGAAAAGGGGAAGTTCGGCAGAAGTCGGCACATGGCAGTTTCTGCAGCACTCAGTGAATGCTGTACGACACTCACAGAATACCGGAACGGCTCTCACTGAGTGCCGCTGACATTTTTTGACTGCCGTTTGCTTTTAAAGTCCGTATTTTGTGGTACAATACGTATATGTATGTAGATAAAAACAAAAAAAACTGATAAAGTGAGGTTGACAAAAACGCGGCAATCAATAGTTTGGCGCGGCTCTCACTGAGTGCCGCAGAGGCATCCACTGACTGCCGCAGAGGAATTTTGATTGCCGCCTTCTGCAGCAGTCTGTCTATTTTCAGGAAGTACGTATTGTATCACCAAATGAGACATTTACACCTGTCTTTTACTCCGAATTCACTGAGAATACTTGGTAATTTTGTCTATAAAAGAGGAATGATCTTCCTTGGAAGGAGATATACAAGAAAATACCAAGAGATCACTACCACTACAACAACACATATTTGAGAGAGATAGAGAGTTTTTTTGGAGAGCTTGAAAAAGAACTTGGAAGATCTTCAAAATATAGAAATTTGAGGACAGTCTTGGAGGTGACCCTCTAATCTTAGTTGTGTTTTCTTTCTTTTGAGCCTCTAATCTTCAAGTCATTTAGTTTTTCTTGATTAAGTTTTAGAGTTTTGTTAAGTAAACTTGGAAGTCCTTGCTTCCTAGTTCTTTGATCCTTCTTTAATTTTTCTTGTTTATGTTTTTCTTTTGAAATTCTTGGAGATCTTCAATATCTCTCTTGGAAACTCTTGAGTTTGATGTTTTGAATTTCATGTAAGCTTATACTTCACATGGGAGTCAAAGTTTGATCATCACTTCATTTTATAAGCAAATAGATGGATCCATGTCCATACTTATGACTTGGGTCCTCTAGCTTGATGTTCCATGGAATCCTTTCTATACTCCTTTGAGACTCATGAGCATTAGCTTCATCTCCAAGGACCATCAAGTGGTAGGAGAAAGTATTTTGGGTCTAAGCTCATCTCCATGGTTTAGATTCATTATCTTTGGATTTTATAGAAGTCTATTCATGCTTCAATTAAAATCTACAAGTACAAAAGTCTTTACCCACCAATGACCATCAAGTGGTAAGAGAAAATGGTTTAGTTTAAGTCCAACTTCATGGTTTAATAGTTGGGGTTAATAAATAAAAGTTGAACTTGACAATGAAACAGTGGATTCATAAACCAGTTTTGATCAAAGATTTTTAGTTCGAAATCTAACCGTTGGAATCAAATGAAACCAATGGGAAAGTGTCCATAACACAATATTTTACCACTGTAACGTTTGTTTTAAGAAGATTTTATGTTTAAAGTGGTTTGGTCATGAGTTTTGTAAAATCACTACAGTCTGTCCAGAGTTTCAGAACATTAACACTCTTTTGCAATAAATAAATCAGAACCTTAATAAAATATTTGTGACCCAAAATAATTTTTTCTAAGTAGATTAATGTGTTAGGAAGTCACCCTAAAAAGAACAAAGCATTTCTGATCTTTTTGCTATTTTTAGGAAATCGTGCAAAAGCTCTGGACAGAAGGTTGTAGAATGCTGAATGATGTCGATTTTTGTCCAATTCTTGAAGATCCAACCGTGGAAACTTTGATTTCTTTTTTGGATTAAGAACTAGACACACAGAGGCATCTTTTCTCCGAAATTCATCAAGATCAAACCATGGGAACCATGCTTTTTATTTCTTTAAAGTTACGATCTGCTCTCAGCAATTTCCAGAATTCTGCAATAAGTTTTCATCAATCTTATGAATAATGGCTTAGATGAAATTTTCATGAGTCAAGGGTCAAACCATATTTCAATAATGATTAATTGAGTTTGAATTCAAAGTTTAAGTGATCTAAATCGCCGAGTATTTCATAATTTATTCTTGTTCATGAACATATTCATCCGTATGGCTTGACACTTGTAATTAGGATTTATTTGCTTTAGATTAAACTGCATTTGAAAGATTTAAGTTATAAATTTAGGATGGTTAATTCTATCTTCATATCTTGTATATCATGTGGACTAACCTTTTGTTTTGTAGCGCTATTAAGGTATGATTTCTAGGACTCCTCTTTAGTTTATTTTAATTTCTTGATTTTATTGATTTCTCAACCTCATGCGCGACACATTAGAATTAGGATCTTGCCCTATGTGTATATGTGATTAGAGACTCTTTTTTAGGATTTTCTTTTGTTTGTATGCATTGCACATTTAATATCGCGGCTGGATTCCAGGTAAGTTCTCTTGTTCTTTATTGCATATCCTATTGCTTGCTACTTGAATTACATGGATTTTGAATGATATTTTGTAAATTGGTAATTTTACACTATTTTGACATGTTTGTGTAATGTATACGTATATCTATGTATTAGTTGAGGGCATGCTTAGATTAGTAATTCAAATAAAAGGATGTTAAGTAGAGGCCTATCACGAGATAGGATGAGAAGGGGTGTTTTAGTCCAATGGGCTCCTTCCCTTCTCATTCCATAATCCCCGGACCTAGTTAATCTTTGGTTTCGCAAAAGATCAGTTTCCTTTTGAAATGGTTTCTCAGTTTTCCTTTAAAAAATTAGGTGGCAAATCATTTGTTTTGAGATTAAAATTTGAAAAGAATTTTAAAAGAAAAGCTGTGGGTAAGAAAAATTGCGATATCCATAATCTGGCGACTCCACTGGGGATCGAACTCAGAATCTCTGGTTTCGCAGACCAGAATTCTGATTTTGGGTTCACTTGAGGATTAGACTTGAAAAATATCCTTTTAATCGAATTAATTAATCTTTGTGTGCCTGTTGCATTTCACTTGCATGTCCAGCCAGTCGATTGCACGGAACTATGACCTTGGAGGCTCGGGGCAAATCGGTCGGTCAAGTCATCTTGGGACTGTGTGATCACCCTTGATCTCGTACCATGATTTGGTATATTAAGCATCCTATCGGATGTGTGTCAAGGGTCCCTTATTTGACCAAAACCCAGCTTTTGCATAGTAGTTTCTATAGAGCCTTTCAATCTTAGGAAATCAACTCTATTAGGATTATGTGCTAGGGAGTTTTGTATGCCCGGAAGGGATTACTTGTGATGATGAAGATACTTGCTTGATGAAAGACGTATAATCTTTTAATCACATTTTAGCAATTTCTCTTCATGTTCCACGACATTTGGGGAACATGCCGAACCCTGATTATAAGATTATACTTCTTATATCACGTTTAGCTAAGCATCATTGACCTTGTATGTATCCAAATTCATGAAAAGTACGGTGATAATCCGATCATGTGATCCTTCTACCCAAAGAATTTTAAATCCATCTTTAAAAGCAAACAGATTTTTGCCATCTTTATTCCAAAGTTTTCGATCGCTTTTTCAAAAAATCTTTGGAGTTCACTTTTTTTTTTATTAAAACCCCAAATTAATTACCTTTGTTAAGGTACATTTTCACATGATCATTTTCTAAGGAAAAATCCAAAATCTTGGGAATTGTTTTTGAAAAAAATGCTCTTCAAATGAATTTTAGAGCAAAATTTCAATCCAATCATCTTCATTGAGAAATGTTTTCACATCCTCATTTTTTTTAAAAATAAAAAATAAAAGATTCAAAATCCTTGAGAATCATTTTTGAAAGATCTCATCATTTAAAGAAATACTTTTCAAATGAATTTTGAAAATTTTTGAATATCCAACCTTTGAGAGGGTAGTGAGATCACAATGAGAGGAAAAATTAGCGCACTTGACATGGGTGAGGATCTTATGTGCTTATGTGCTTATGTGTTAAGATTAGGATTTTATCTTTTTTTGGCATATAGAGTAGGCACACACGCACACATGCATCATATCCGCGTGACATATAAAAGGAAAGTTTTTTTTTTTTTCAAAAATGTCTTTGTGTGATAAAAGGAAGATGAAAAGACTTTAAAAGGGAAAATTTCAAAATTTGCTGTAGGAGTGAAAATAGCATCCAGATCAAGTCAAGCCTGGTTTAGGGATCCCACGGCGAGGCTGGTAAGAAGAGAAGGCGCTAACATGACTGAGGAAAGAACAACGAGAAAATGGCTGGGCTAAGAATATTGGTAGAACAATAAGCGGAGCAAATGAGGCGACAAGCCGAAAATATGAACCGCATGATGGGGATGATAGAAGAGCTGAATCGCCGACCACCACCTGTAATTCTACCTGTTATGGACCCACCTTTGGGAGGAGGGGAGGGAGATTGGTTTGATGATCAGGAGGCACAATGGACTGATGCACTATAGGCCAACAGAGACAGAGAGAAAGCTGAGAAGGAGAAGCTACTAACCAAGAAAATAGAGAAGTTGGAATGGGTAATGCGCAAGGCTCAGGGAGTTGATACCTATCTAATTGAACTGGAGGGGTTGTATGACGGAGTACGTGAGACACTGCCTGTCGGGTTTAAGATGCCGATTTTTGACAAATTTGATGGGATTGGCAATCCTCGCAGCCATGTAAGAATGTGTATTGGGGCTTTCCAACCAAGCAGCTTGAGCACAACCATGATGGCGGTCCTATTCCAATAGACTTTGACTGGAGCTGCTCTATCCTGGTACCTTACTCTCCAACCAAGCAAAACCAGGGTGTGGAAGGAAGTGATTAAAGAATTTGTGGCACAGTACAAGTACAATCAAGATTTGGATGTCACTGTCCGAGATTTGGAGACCACTAGGCAAGGGAACAAAGAATCATTCGCCGAATACCTGAGCAGATAGAGGGGAACGCCAGCTAAAATGGTACAAAGGCCTTCTGAGAAGGACCAGATCCGAATGCTGATGAAGAATCTACAGCCAGTGTACCAAGAAAAGATGAGATTCCAGTCGATCAACACCTTTGCTGAGGTTTTCGATGTCGGGACAAGGATAGAGAATGCGATCCAAGAGGGGGTAATCATGAAAGAGGAGCAACCGAACTGGTACAGGAGGCCAAACTATGGATCCAACGGAGGACAAGCGGGAAGTCACTTTGGCCCCACCGATGTCAATGCACTAAATGGACCAGAAAGGAAATTCGACATAGCACCGAGGAGAGGAAGGGATAAAGCACCAAGGAAGTTCTCAGATTTGGGAGTGTCACTGTCAACTGCTCTCGATAGACTGTTAGCAAAGGGGCATCTTTGTTAGTTGGAACCTCGACCCCTACCAAGTCCGTTTCCGCCAAATTTTCAAGGGGACCTCTTTTTGCAAATTTCATCAGCAGAAGGGTCACTCAACGGATAGGTGTATAAGATTAAGACACGAGATTCAGGACCTCATTGATAACAAGGTAATTTCAGAACCCCCCACCAAAGCTTCGAATGTTACTAGAAATCCGCTTCCGAATCATCGAGTTGTGCTGCCACCGCAGGGCCTTTATCTCTTGGGGATAGAAGAAGCAACCTTCGATCCGTCTAGGCTAATCACTAAGGCCGGGACACCAAGAAAGTCATACCAGCTACCTAAGGATTTGACGATCTGTGCTTTGGAGGATCAGCTGGAGAAGAGTAAAATGTGACATCCAGACTGGTGGATTCAAGGGAGTAACAATCGAGACGTGAGCTAGGTGGAAGATGATCTTTTGTACGAGAGCGACAAAGAAACAGATGTGATGGAAGATACTGTGAAAGTTGACAATCTGTGGGCAAGGGAAGGAGTCAATCACTTAACTCGGTTGGGTAGACACTTTAAACCACATGAGCTAGAGGAGGATCATCCAGGGAGAGATCTAGACAAAGGAAAAGGGAAGATGAATGAAGAAGAGGAAGAAGACAGGGTTCTAAAGCAGATGAAGAAGACTCAGGCTAACATCACCGTTTGGGGGTTACTGATTGCCTCCAAACGCCATAGGCAGGTGTAGACACCCCATTTTGTCGGCTATCAGATCTAGGAGACCCATAGCTTGGTGGTTCACAATGATCTAAAAGACTCAAAAGGACTCTCGGAAGTCAGCTCAATCTCTCAGAATGCTCAGGATGACCAAAATGCCCCTGAAAGCCCGAAAACTCCCAGATTTGGTCCCAAAGTTCTGAAAACATGCTATGTCGTAAGAAAAGTGATAAAAAGAGTTTTAAAGAGAAATCAGATGAAATCGTCGGCTCCCAGAGACCCCCGGAAGTCCCGAAAGTTCCCGAAAAGTCCCCGTTGACCGGTTTGACCAAGGTTTGACTAGGTTTGACCAAGGTTTGACCAAGTTTGACCGAAATCGTTCAAATTCACCAGAATCATTTTAAGCCATGAGAAAAGTGTTAAAACAAGTTCCAAAAGAAAATCGAGTGAAAACATCAGCTCCCGGGAACTCCCGGAGGTTTCCAGAACTTCCCGGGAATCCCAGGTTTGACCAGTTTGACCAGAATTTGACTTTGGAATCGGGGCACCAAAACAATTTTCAAATATTTTTCATGGATACTAGAGGTCAATAGCTTTCTAACAGTATATCGCACATAATTTCTGGATTTAAAACGAATTTATTATGAATTTCCGAAGGTGAAAAAGGCGATCAAATCGGCTTTTATCGCGAATACCGCAAAAACTTTTCAAAGTGACCTATCCCCGAACTATTTTTTTTTATGTAAAGTAGACTCCATTACCTTTCCAACGGTATATCACAACCTCAATTTGGAGTTCGTATGCATTTCCTGTGAATTTCGGACGAAATAGGGCCTTTTCGCGAATACCGGAACTTCAGGGGGCCTAAACAGCATTATCTGGACGAAGGGAGGAGCAGTGCCGCCGCGGCACTGGCCCAGTGCCGCCGCGGAACTCCCCTCCAGAACAGTGTATTTTTGTAATATTTTTTTGTGGTCCCATTTTGATTAATTAAAAACCAAAACGACATAGTTTTATGATTTCAGATGTTTGGAGCCAATGGGAATACTTTCTAAATCCCAAAACCACCCCAAGTTGGCCTATATAAACACCCCATTACTCCTCATTTTAGGAGAGTCAAATGTGAGTTTTGAAAAAGTTTGGGAGAGAAAGTTGTAGAGATAAGGTTAGAGTAGAGAGAAAAGAAGCTTTCTTCTTTGATTTTCAAAACAAAAGTGAGTTTTAAACCTTGTTTTTACTTCATTACTTACATTTACTTCAACATTCAATACTCTCAACCACCATTTTAGTGAGCATTTAAGAGAGTGGAAGCTACTTCCATGTCTAGTGTCATTACATATGAGTGAAACACCAATCTACAAGTTCATGCTTCATGAATATCATCTATTGATCATTATCTACTTGCTTGTTTATTTATTGTTCATCTCTTCTTATCCCATTTGTTTTTTATTTTCTTTATTTACTTACTAGTTCATCATCATCTAAGTGATGACATGAAGTTTGGGGTGAGTGAATCCTTATGGATAGTAGCTCTTGACCTCAAAAACATGTTTGATAGATGATGATCATAACCTCAATACTTCCAAGGTATTCTTGGAATGTATTGAAGTTATGTTCAAAAATAAAATAAATCTCTCCAACAAGCTTGGAGGTTCTTAATGATGAGTTTGATGTGGGTATTCTAAGTGGCTATAATCCTTATTAAATATTGAAAACATGTTTTCAAAACACCTATTTCAAAACCCCTCTCAATCCCTCTCATTTGGTTTCAAGAAACAAAACTTTGTTTTCTCCAAAAATCTTCAAAACAATGAGTCAAAACAGTGAGTGAGTTGAGTTCAAAGATTTCTCTAGAACTCAATACTCAACATATGGATACAAGGCCACTTAGAAAGTCTTCCTAACTCATTGGAGAACACCCATGATTTTTAGTTTGATTTGGAAGTACTTGGAAATGGTCCATTTGGATCCCAACATTCCTTCCAAACATTCTGTTTTTGCTGTCACAGCAGCTAGGTCAACTTACGACCTCTTTTCCAGAATACTTTTCCAAAAGGGGTGGTCCTAACTTATTTTTCCCTTAAAATTCAATGTCTTAGGAAATTTTCTGTATAAAATGGGCCTCCAGATCATTCGTTTTCATTTTCTAAGATTTTTCAATATTTAAGTCGACAGTACGAACTCTGTTTCTGAGTGACCTCTGTTGTTTATATGATTTCTCTCAATCTGTGATAGCTATTCAAGATTGGCCTTTTGGGTTGTATTCTAGACACAATAAGGAACATCTCCATAAAAAATCATGCATTGAAAACATTCCTAACACCTCTTTTCAATTTTCCAAAGATGATGCTACTGTTCTGTCCACTATTCACAGCAAGCATACCTTAACTTTCATTCTTTGATTTAATGCTTATATGCATTCCAAATTAGCTCATATCTTAGGAAGTAGTTCATACTACATTTGTATATATCCCATGTTGATTTAATCCATTCATTCATACACATTTTAGACTTCTAAGTCATTTTAGAAATCCATGTACACAAAACACACTACAACCTTTGCACATTTTTAGATACATACAATGCATTCATGCAAGATTTGGGGTTTTTGCAACTCTTAATCTAAGAAGATTATAAGGAATGAACTTGATCACACGTTCATGTTTCCCCTCGATCTAATCCGTCCCGGGGATTGAGAAATCTTCTTTTCTCAAAATTAACATGCATCATTTTAGCTTGCTAAGCATACTTTAATTTTTTTGTTTATTTGTTCCAAGAACAATTCATGTCCCCTTTAGATTAAGGAAACTAATTACTTGATACATGATTAGACGACTTTTCCTAGGTTTACTTGTGTGACCTTTCACTTTACATTGCATGATCTTTGACTTAGATCTTATGAATGATATTTTATCTTTTGATCTTCCATTTTAATTTTCTTATGTGATGTAATATACTATCATAGTATTATTTGTCGAACCATACATAGTATAAGATGATTATTTGGATGCTAATTGAGGCCCGTCGAAAGACGGGGCGAGTTGAGGGTGTTTTAGTCGTGACAAAGGCTCCTTCCTCTCTCGTACCAAAACCCCGAACCAAGTTCTTTGGTTATGAAGGGCCGGTGCCCTTATCCGTTTGGGTGAGTCAAAATTAGGTTTCTTGGTTCCTTAAAGACCAAGTGGCAACTCTGTATCTGTTTTCAACAGACCTTTCGTTTTTCTTTCCTTGATTCAAATCAATTTCGAAACAAATCTCGAACAAGAGAGAGAAGTGGTCCGATTCCGCGTGTCCACAATCTGGCGACTCTGCTGGGGATTTTTTATTTTCAAAACAAAATAATACAGAGGTTTGACTCATAAGAAGCATCCTTAAAATCATCTTTTTACTGTGTTTGGTTCACCGCATTGCACTCTTGCATTTTCCCCTCCGACTGTGTCTGAAACGCGGCGCTGACATTGTTCAGGTCTTGCTGTGCCAGGGCACAAGTCACCGTTGATACTGTACCTTCTAAGGTATATCAAAAAGAGTAAGAACCTCCGTACTGTCTCTCTGACGGTATATTGGAACTCTCGTCAACGGACCCTCTTTGACTAAACCCAGCCTTTGCATATAGATTCCTGTAGAACCTTTCATAGGACTGTTCATTTATCTTTTCAGATAGGACAATGTGATATAACTGTTGTATGCCCTGGTGGGATTACCTGCGCGGTGTAGATGCTTATGTGGCATGAGGCAGAACCTCTTTCTTATGATTCCCAAGGCAATCACTCACATGTGATCACATTGAGTTGACCTGCCTAGGCACCATGACAAGGATGTCTGCTCCATGCTCACAAAGATATACACCGCAAACCTTGTTTGTCGGTCCTGAGACATAGGAGTATGAAAACCTGCTAGAAAGTACGATCACTATAAACATACTTACCGTACTTACCAGTTTCTCCCAGAAACTCTGTCCAGATATCCCAGATATGACCGTACTTACCAGTTTCTCCCAGAAACTCTGTCCAGATATCCCAGATATGACCGTACTTACCAGTTTCTCCCAGAAACTCTGTCCAGATATTCCAAATATGACCGTACTTACCAGTTTTTCCCAGAAACTCTGTCCAGATATCCCAGATATGACCGTACTTACCAGTTTCTCCCAGAAACTCTGTCCAGATATCCCAGATATAACCGTACTTACCAGTTTCTCCCAGAAACTCTATCCCAGTCAATCGGAAATGTTTAAAAACCCCCGTTATCCTTTGGTGATCGTACTGGAAAGTAAGATTGGCACACTCTATATGGTTAGGACCTTAATTGCTTAACCTCTATCTGTTAGAGATAGGAACATCATATAGATTAAGGCTTACATCCGCATGCTTGTCACCCATGCATACACCATTCCCATCTCTCTGCACGCACTGTCCCGAGTCGGTCCACGTCGCTGTCTTTGTCTGTCTAAAAATCGTCACTGTCAGGATCTGATACACCCCTTCTCTCAAAATCTGTCAGGTCAGTATAGATTCCCAAGGTCAGCAGCCGGAATCCTCGTTGTGGACCAGGAGTTCGGATAATCGTTTAGTCAGGATCGGTCCGACAGCCCGCTTCAACATGAATAGAGAAGAATTGGAAAACAAGGTCACCGAGTTGGGAGCAACTATAAGCCAACAATCCGACAGTCTAGCCCAAGTCCTGAAATTCATGGAAGAACTGAAGCAGCAGCAGCCGCAACCTCCGCCCGGGTTTCCGCCACCAGGGTTTGAACCTCCTCTACATGAGAATAATGGGGAGGAAAATTGGTTTCAAGGGGTCCCACCGCTTGCGTATGAGAAGAAGCTCCAAGAGAAAATGGACAAGGTCGACAAACTGGAGAGCGTGCTGAGAAAAAGCAAGGGAGTCGATGTGGATATCGCAGGTTTATTCTTTTTACCCACTTTTTAAAACACTTTTCAAATTCAAAGAGTCGCCACTTAATTTTTAAAAGGAAAATTAAGAAACCATTTTAAAAGGAAACTGATCTTTTGCGAAACCAAAGATAAACCGGGTCCGGGGATTATGGAATGAAAGGGGAAGGAGCCCGGCGGACTAAAACACCCCCTTTCATCCTATCTCACGATAGGCCTCTACTCAACATCCTTTTTAATCAAATTAATAATCTAAGCATGCCCTCAATTAATACATATATGTAGGTATACATAACACAAACATGTTGAAAGGGTGCAAAATTGCTAACGGTAAAATATCATTCATAAGTCACATAATTCAACTAGCAAACATCATGATATGCAATAGAGAACTAGAAAACATACCCGGGATCCGGCCGCGAATATCAAACGTGCAATGCATGCAAAAATAAACCTAAGAAAGGTCTCTAATACATATATACACATAAGGCAAAACCTAAGCTAAGGTGTCGCACATGGGGTCGAAAAATCAATTAAAATCAATAAAATAGATTAAACTAGAGAAGGGTTGAGAAATTGTACCTCAAAGCGCTACAAAACAAAGGTTAGTACACATGCCTTAGACAAGATATAATATCAAAAGGTAATTAATCATAGGTCATGTTCAATTAAATTCAACTAAGTCCAACTTCATCCAAAACTAGTTCTAACTATAAGCATCAATGTACATGAATGAATGAATGATTATGAACAAGGATGAGACATGAATTTATTCACTAATTTGGATCCCTAAGCCTCTGGGTTTAATCTAAATTATCATTATTCAAAACATGGTTTGAGTCCCAAGACATTAAGAGACCATTTGAGTTAAAATAAATAAGATTAGATGAAAACAGTAGCAGTTTTTTGTGATTTACAGAGAGCAGACCAGACGTTCAAAAATAGAAATAAAATACTTTTGATGGTTGGATCTTACTGATATTTGTATATGTTATGCCTCTGTGAGTCTAGTTTCTAACCCAAAAAGAAAATCGAGGTTTCAACGGTTAGATCTCCGGGAATATGGAAAATACTAGACCTCACTCAGGATTCTGCAACTCTCTGTCCAGAGATCTTGTATGATTTTCTAAAAATAGTAAAAAAATGAGAATCACTTAGATCTTTTTAGGGTACCTTCCTAACACATTAAGGTACTTATAAAAAATTATTTGAGACCCCAAAAACTTAATTAGGGTTCTGATTTATTAATTTCAAAACGGACTTACTATTCTGAAAGTATTTTAAAACTCTGGACAGATTGTATTTAGCTCACAAAAACCATGATCAAACCCTTCTAATCACAAGATCTTACTAAAACAAAAATCACAGTGGTAGAGCAATGTGTTATGAACATTTTCCCGTTGGTTTCATTCGATTCCAACGGTCGGATTTCAAACTAAAAATCCTTGATCAAAAACAGTTTGTGAACCCACTGTTTCATTTTGCTAGTTCAAATTTATTGATTGGCCTCAACTATTAGAACATGAAGTTGGGGCTCAAACCAAACTATTTCTTCTACCATTTGATGGTCATTGAAGACTATGAGGCATACTACACTTATGGATCTTGATGATGTATTGAAATGAACTTCACAAAATCCTCAAATAATGAACTCAAACCTATGGACCCAAGTTTGAATTCAACTTATCACTCCTACCATTTGATGGTCATTGGAGTCTAAATGAAATTAAAATCTACTCAAACCTTATTGGAATATGGCAAGTATTCCACAAGATTTCTTGATGGAGAGGTTCAAGTCATGGATTAGGACTTGAATCTCACATTTTCTCCTACCATTTGATGGTCATTGGAGACTAAATGAAGTTAAAATCTACTTAAACCTCATTGGAATATAGTAAGTATTCCACAAGATTTCTTAATGGAGAGGTTCAAGTCATGGATTAAGACTTGAATCTCTCATTTTATATGCAAGACTATGATTCATTCTAACCTCCATATAGATCATAAGATCATAGGAAATTAAATAATCAAACTCAAAGAGATTCTATGAGATATGGAAGATCTCATGAACCTTTTGGATGAAATATAAATGAGGAAAATCAAAGATTACTTAGAAAACTAAGAACACAAATCTTCAAGGTTGAATTTATTTTAAACCCAAGGCCTCAATTAGATCCAAATCAATGAAATAATATGAGATTCAATCACAAGTTCTAAGTGGTGTGTGATGAAATGAGGTAAGAAGAGAGGTTTTGAAAATGTGTAAAGTTCCTAGAACTATGAACTTGTGATTGAATGGCCTAATTCTATCAAGTGATTGAGAGGTTACCTCTAAAACCTCAAGGGATTCTTCAACTTCTTGTGAAGATCTTCCAAGATTTTCTTCAAAAGTTCTTCAAATTCTTCAAGCTTCTTCAAGAAATTCTTCTTCTCTCTATATGATTTTGTATCTCTCTCTCTCTCTCTAAATTCAAGTATATGTATTGATTCAAGTATATTCCAAGTCTCCCAAAAATGAAGATGAAAGTTTGTTTATATAGACCATTATCTCAAGGATAAATGGGTAAATTCGGGTGGAGACCCATGTGCAAAGATTTCTTCTAGAACATGTGAGAAAAGCAGTCTGTTACAGCCAGCGGCAAACGACGGCATCCAGCGGCACTCGCTGAGTGCCGGGCGGCACTCGCTAAATGCCAGGCGGCACTCGCTGAGTGCCGGGCGGCACTCACTGAATGCCAGGCGGCATTCGCTGAATGCCAGGAGGCACTCAGTGAGTGCCGCCGGGTTTTCCGGGTGCCGGGGCTAACTGAATTTTGCTCTACTTTTAATTTTCAAAAGATATGTTGGTGTAAACCAAATTTTTTTTATTCCATGTATATATGTATTTGCATTAAGATCCCCCATGTGCATGGTATCATACATGTGCATGGTATATATCTAAATATACTACTCTCTCTTTTTGTATTTTCTCCTTTTCCAAGATTTTTATTTTTTATTTTGTCCTCCTATCTCTTTCAAAAGAACTCTCTTTTTTTTTTTTTTTATTTTATCCTCTTACAAATTGGTTCCCAGACTGGGTTTCTCACACGTTCTTCATTGTTCGGGTTTCTCCCGAATACCCAAATCCTCTCTCTTCTTTCTCCTTTTTATTTTTTTCAATTTTTAATTTTGAAATTTGTCTTGAAGAATCAATATAACCGGCCATTGTCATCATCGGTCTTTTGAGAGGTAACCAATCCCTAGATTTGACATTTGGTCAAAATTGGGGTGTCTACAGTTTGCCCCTCTTTGACGGAGCTCGTGAAGCAACGCGTATCACAAGCGAATGTCAAAGCCTGTGTGAAAGACAAGCCTTTGACCAAATAGTCGAATCCAGGTAAAAACAAAAGTGCGTTGCGAAATCGGGCGCGCAAATAGCCAAATGTTGGTCGTGCTCAACGGTGAGCTGCCTACGTATCCCATCAGGAATCAGACCAAGACGTAGTTCGAGCAAGGGACAACAAAACACAAATGCAGGTAGTCACACAGATGAATGCACCTATCCTATCGTGATGTACGTGCTCAAGCAAATTTATGCTCTATGTTTTCAGGTTCAATGACTTAGGACAAGGCTACTCTTTAGAGTTAGCCAAAACGTGCCTTTGTCTTGAAATCCTTCTATGCTGATGACGTCCTATCATGGAAAAGTCACGACTGCCATTTTTATGAGAATACTGATCGATTAAGATGCGCTTTGCGTCTTATACTCCGATGCAAAATCAGGAAGTGTGATGAAAGACTGAGATGCGCTTCGCGTCTTATACTCCGGTGTCTCGAGGATTATCTGATTGGCTGAGATGCGCTTTGCGTCTTAGACTCCGGTGCCGAATCAGGAAATGAGATGAAAGACTGAGATGCGCTTTGCGTCTTATACTCCGGTGTCTTGAGGATCATCTGATTGGCTGAGATGCGCTTTGCGTCTTAGACTCCGGTGCCGAATCAGGAAATGTGCTGAAAGACTGAGATGCGCTTTGCGTCTTATACTCCGGTGTCTTGAGGATCATCTGATTGGCTGAGATGCGCTTTGCGTCTTAGACTCCGGTGCCGAATCAGGAAATGTGCTGAAAGACTGAGATGCGCTTTGCGTCTTATACTCCGGTGTCTTGAAGATCATCTGATTGGCTGAGATGCGCTTTGCGTCTTAGACTCCGGTGCCGAATCAGGAAATGAGATGAAAGACTGAGATGCGCTTTGCGTCTTATACTCCGGTGTCTTGAAGATCATCTGATTGGCTGAGATGCGCTTTGCGTCTTAAACTCCGGTGCCGAATCAGGAAATGAGATGTTTTGCAGAAAAGTCAGAATCGCTCCAGATTCAATGACCCCAATGTCGCTGAAAAGTCAGAATCGCTCCAGATTCAATGACCCCGAATTTATATAGGCTGCGATAGACGTCCTATGCCTGAATTGAGAATTTTGATTGGTGACTTATGGAATGCGATTGACGACTTATACCAAGACCGAGGATTTTGATCGGTGACTTATAGGCTGCGATAGACGACTTATACCAAGACCGAGAATTTGATCGGTGACTCATAGGATGCGATAGACGACTTATACCAAGACCGAGAATTTGATCGGTGACTCATAGGATGCGATAGACGACTTATACCAAGACCGATGATTTTGATGAACGGAGCTGGTCTAACTCAAGGAGATTTTCCTTGGGGCTATTCTAGCTGAAGAGACGTTTATGTGCTTCTTATTCTAGATTCATCATTTTCTTTTCTTGACAGATTGTTTGCTATGGACAGCGGTTTCAGGTGATTCGGGCAAGAAGAGGAAGAAGCATGAGCCAGTTCTCCACAACAACCCCACTTTTCTATTTACTGATTTCTTTTTTGATCATAGACAACTCCAAAGGCTTTCTGGTTCATCCGATGATTAGCTTGTATGGCTTGGAGCCTGATCTGCTGAGGGTATTCACTTGATTTTGCTCTTTCTGAAGATATTACTCGACCTCTATTCGATTTCCTTAGCAGATCAGAATCTGACTCCCTGACCTCCCTGCTATTACCCTTCTTTTGGAAGATTCAATTCTTGTTGATCCCTCTGCGGAATACATCTTTTGGATTTCAAGAAGGTAGACTCAAACTGAGTTGAAATACACACATTTTTCAAATTTGTGACCAATTCTGCTTTCTTTTCTTTGCGCTTCTTTGATCAACTTTAGAAAAAGTTGTTATCCCATAATATCCTTTCATTGTATCTTCCTTTACGATTGACTTTTTGATAATGAAGAGTTCTTCTTTTCATGTTTCTTTCCATCTTAAATCAATTTCAGATTTATGCATGAAAACTTCAACTTTTTTACTTCAAGAATTCCCAGGATGTCTAAGCTTGGTTCTTGAAAGCCAGTAAACACAGAGATATTTTATTTGGCAAACGACAGTTTGCCCCTAGTTTGATAGGGGCTTGGAAATGCTGGGCAAACGAAGTTTGCCCCTGGTTTGAGGGAGGTGACGCGGCCTCTGGGCAAACGATAGTTTGCCCCTAATTTTCAAGGTAATTTCATGAATTGGTTGGGTTTCTTCCTTGGACCGAGGGCCTTGGGAGACCCGCCTACTTATCCCTGAATGGGCATCAGGCCCTATAGTAGTTCGGTTGAGGCCTGAAAGAAGTGCAATGATTGACTGCGTATGTAGTTGTGACCGAACCTTGCAGGCTGCCTACGTATCCCCGAATGGGAATCAGGTCAAAACGTAGTTCATCGACTTTGGAGGTCTTGAAAGAATAAGGCTTCAAGAATTGGTGGGCTTTTCGAGCCATGTTTTCATTTAGGTTCAATGGGTGCCCTTTCTGGGCAGATTTTCTGAAACAGATTCCTCGTGGCAGCTTTCAAACAAGATGATGAGAACATGAACTACTTCTCCTTCTTATGCATTTTTTTTTTCTTCTTTTTCTTCTTTTTTTTTTTTTTTTTTTTTTTTTTCTTTTCTCCTTTTTTTGTTTTGTGGCGGTTGATTCTTTTCACCTTATCACTAGCCAGTCAATCTTTACAACTCTCATAATACATCATGTTTTACTCATACTCTTTCATACTCGCATAGTAATATCAGCCCTCCAAATTACTTTTTATCTTTCTCAAAGATATTTCTGCATTGTTTTAGGTCCCCTTATCACTTATCCGTTGAGTCTCTCACAAAGAATTTAATTGATACTTTCATATCTTTCTTTTCATTTCCAATTTCTTTTCTTAGGATAATTCATGTACTTTGAAGTACTCAAGAATTCTCAATTTTATTTATTCTCTACTCTTTTCTTTTTTTTTTTCTTTCTTTTCTCACTATCTCTTATTCTCTTCATGATTTTGACTGGCTAGGATTCGGATTTTGAAATCAACACGCATCTTATTTTGCTCTAACTTTTGCCTAGGCGCCCTTTCGGGTTTTCATCCTAGCGAGCTCTCTCTTTTTTTTTTTTTTTTTTTTTTTTTTTCTTTTTTTTCTTTTTCTTTCTTTCTTCTCTTTTTTTTTTCTTTTAAGAAGAAGAAGTTCATTTAAGATATCTAGCTACCATTAAGGAACAAGTTCATGACTTTGGACTGTGAGCTCACCTGTTAGGTTTGGTATAAAGGGGGGTGATGTGGGATAATTTCTGAATTTATTCTGGCACATCATCATAGGACCATGCAAGGCATCCTTGTATTCTTTTAGCAATGAGATCAATTTTATGCTTTTATCTTTATTGAGTGAAATATGGAAAGAATCACTTTGAGAATGTTCTTCATTTTCTAAGTCAAATGCCAAGGTTTCCTCAATGATTTTGCATGCAGGTTCATTTGCTTTCTTTTTCTTTTCTTTTTTTTTTTAGAGTTATTAAAATCATTAAGTGCAATCAAGTAAGCAGAATCAGTCACTTTCATTGATGACAGAAAATTGAAAAGTTTGGCTCATACTTTGCCATTACAGACTTCCGGGGTTGGGGAATCCTATCACTAGACTCAAGGACCTCTTGGCAAATTCCCTAATTCTACCTCTCCTCCATTCTCCGGCTCCTCCTTCCTTGCTTTATTTCCCTTGACTTCTTCCTTCAGTATTCCTCCCATCTGGTCTTTCCCAATCTTCACTTCCATGATCTTCTTTGGACCACTCTCCTTGGTCTTACTACCTTCTTCATGAAAGAGATTCCTCATGACCAGGCCATCCAGTGCACAAATCCAATCTTGGACAGACATAGGTTCTGTGGGCGCTTGTAGGTATGGATCTTCATAGTCAGCGAATTCATGTAAGAAAGAGATCTCAAACCCTTGCTCCAAGTATTTATCTTCGCAGTTCACCCATGGCTCCGGAAAGCCATAGTAGGGGAAGTCTCCTCCTTCCTTGATGGAATGTGCATGCAACACCTGCCTTCCTTCTTCAAGATCCTTCCCTTTCTCTTTTTCCGAATCGTTCTTCTCAGAATGATTGATCACTTCCTCAGCGTTTCCCTCTTCTTCCTCTTCGGACCACAGACCGTCTGTGTCACTGTACACCTCCTCCTCCCAGATGGAGTTATCAGTAGGATTGTTCGGATCCCACCAATTGATTTGGAGGATTTCATTGTCCATATCTTCCTCAAATGCTTGCTCCTCTTCTCCTCCTATCAACCAATCCTCTTCCTCTACTACTATAAGGCATATCCTCTGATCTTCTGGGAATTTATAAGCTTTGGTAGCTTGTCCTACTGGTACGATCAACACAGACGGATCGAAGACTTCCTCCTCAATATCTAAGAGATTGATGTTTGGTGGTGGTGGTACAGCATGATGATTAGGGAGTGGGTTTCGGGTCACATGCGGCTGATCTGTAGGCGGAGGGGAAATAGTCTTGTTATCAATCAGATTTTGTACTTCATGTCTCAACCTCTTGCATCGGTCAGTTGCGTGACCGCGAGTTTGATGAAACTCACAATAGAGGTTTGTATTGAAGCCTGGCGGGAGTGGATCAGGCATTGGCTTTGGATCCAGCGGCTTTAGATATCCTTTTTCCTTTAATCGCTTGAGAATGGTAGTCAATGAGATCCCTAAATCAGTGAACTGACGAGGTTGTCCCCCCAATCTCGGTCTTGATGCACCCTCCTTGCTCAAAACATTGACATCAGTCGCTACCTGATTTCCCGTGTTCCCTCCGTAAAATGGTCTTTTAGAGCGGTTCCCCTGAGATTCCTCCTTCTTAATCCTTCCATCCTTAATTGCGTCCTCGATCCTGGTTCCAATTTCAAACAACTCAGCAAAGGTATGAATGCACTGGTACATGAGTTTCTCCTGATAGATGTTCTGGAGGTTTTTTATTATAATCCGGATCTGTTCCTTCTCTGATGGTCGTTGGGTCATTTTTGCAGCTTTCCCTCTCCATCGCGCCAAGAATTCAGCAAATGACTCTCTATTCTCTTGCATGGTTGTTTCCAGATCCCTCACAGTTACATCGAGTTCTTGGTTATATTCATACTGGGTGACAAAAGCTTTCACCACTTCCTCCCATATGCGACTCTTGCTTGGCTCTAATGTGAAATACCAAGATAAAGCTGCCCCAGTTAAAGTTTGCTGAAACAACATGGCCATCATGGCAGGACTCAGACCACTTGGCTGAAAGGCCCCGATGCACATCCTCACGTGATTTCTGGGGTTGCCAGAACCATCAAACTTATCGATCTCAGGCATTTTGAAACCGGCTGGCAATTTTTCTTGAGTTCCTTCAAACAAACCCTCTAACTCTAACAGGTAGCTATCAACCCCATTAGACTTGCGGACAACTTTCTCTAGCTTTTTCACCTTCTCCTTCATCTCGATACGCTCTTTCTCAGCTTTCTCAATCTTCTCTCTCTCTGCCCTAGGTACGTCAACTCTTGGTGGTTCCGGATCCTCAAACCATTCATCTTCCTGAAGCGGAGGCGGGTCGGCTATCGGTGGATCATTTACTGTCCTTTGGCGGGTCAGCGCTTCCATCATGGCCATCATTTGGTCCATTCTCTCTTTCAACTGAGCTATCTCTGCAGCATGCTGATCCTGGTCCATTTCTCCTTCTGTCTCTGGCTCTCTTCGTACTAGCCTTGCACTCGAATCCCTGACCCAAACTGTCCCGGCGTTCAATGCTATCTTGCCTACAACCATTTTTATTTTTAATCAATTCTCAAACAACTTTATTTTTTGAAAAAAATGCTTGGTAAAAATTCTTTATGACTGGCTCATATGTCACACGGATGTGATGCATGTGTGTGTGTGTGCCTATTCTATATGCTAATAGAAAAGAAAATCCTAGTCCTAGCATATAAGCACATAAGCACATAAAATCCGCATCCATGTTAAGTGCGCCGATTTCTCCTTTCATTACGGTCCTCATTACCCTTTTTAAGTATTTTGAAATTTTGAATTTTATTGGGAAAGTATTTCTTAGGTGATGAAATCTTTTGAAAACAATTCTTGGGAGTTCTTTTGAAAATGAGGGTGTTAACCATTGCTCAACGAAGATGATTGGATTAAAATTTTGCTTTGAAACTCATTTGAGAAGCATTTCTCCCAAAAATAATTCTCAAGATTTTTGGATTTTCCTTTTGAAAGTGAGAGCGTGAAAATATTTTTCAATAAAAGATGAATGGGTTTTACTTGATTAAAGAAAATGAACCTTGGATCTTTTCTTGGAAGGGTGATTTTTTCAAAACACACATTTTTTTTTAAAAGATAATATTTAATCAAAAATCTGTCATAAACAAGTGAACTTCGGATTCTTGGGTAGGAGTATCACATGATTAGATGATCATCGTACTTTTCATGAATTTGGATGCATACAAGGTCAATGATGCTTATCTAACATGATTTAAGAGGTGTAATCTTATAATCAAGATTCGGTTTATTCTCAAATGTCATAGGACATGAAGAGGAATTGCTCAAAAGTGATTAAGAGGTTACACATCTTTTATCAAGTAAGCATCGTCATCATCTCAAGTAATCCCTTTCGGGCATACAAAACTCCCTAGCATATAACCCTAATCAAGAATTGAATTTCCTAATTTTGAAAGGTTCTATGGAAACTACTATGCAAAGGCCGGGTTTTGGTCAAATAAGGGACCCTTGACACACACCCGATAGGATGCTTCATATACCAAAACATGGTACGAGATCAAGGGTGATCACACGGCCCCATGATGGCTTGACCGACCGGGTTGCCCCGAGCCTCCAAGGTCATAGTTCCGTGCAATCGACTGGCGAGACATGCAAGTGCAATGCAACGGGCATACAAAAATTAATTAATTTGATTAAAAGGATGCTTTCAAGTCTAATCCTCGAGTGAACCCAAAATCAAAAATTCTGGTCTGCGAAACCAGAGATTCTGGGTTCGATCCCCAGCAGAGTCGCCAGATTGTGGATATCGCAGGTTTATTCTTTTTACCCACTTTTTAAAACACTTTTCAAATTCAAAGAGTCGCCACTTAATTTTTAAAAGGAAAATTAAGAAACCATTTTAAAAGGAAACTGATCTTTTGCGAAACCAAAGATAAACCGGGTCCGGGGATTATGGAATGAAAGGGGAAGGAGCCCGGCGGACTAAAACACCCCCTTTCATCCTATCTCACGATAGGCCTCTACTCAACATCCTTTTTAATCAAATTAATAATCTAAGCATGCCCTCAATTAATACATATATGTAGGTATACATAACACAAACATGTTGAAAGGGTGCAAAATTGCTAACGGTAAAATATCATTCATAAGTCACATAATTCAACTAGCAAACATCATGATATGCAATAGAGAACTAGAAAACATACCCGGGATCCGGCCGCGAATATCAAACGTGCAATGCATGCAAAAATAAACCTAAGAAAGGTCTCTAATACATATATACACATAAGGCAAAACCTAAGCTAAGGTGTCGCACATGGGGTCGAAAAATCAATTAAAATCAATAAAATAGATTAAACTAGAGAAGGGTTGAGAAATTGTACCTCAAAGCGCTACAAAACAAAGGTTAGTACACATGCCTTAGACAAGATATAATATCAAAAGGTAATTAATCATAGGTCATGTTCAATTAAATTCAACTAAGTCCAACTTCATCCAAAACTAGTTCTAACTATAAGCATCAATGTACATGAATGAATGAATGATTATGAACAAGGATGAGACATGAATTTATTCACTAATTTGGATCCCTAAGCCTCTGGGTTTAATCTAAATTATCATTATTCAAAACATGGTTTGAGTCCCAAGACATTAAGAGACCATTTGAGTTAAAATAAATAAGATTAGATGAAAACAGTAGCAGTTTTTTGTGATTTACAGAGAGCAGACCAGACGTTCAAAAATAGAAATAAAATACTTTTGATGGTTGGATCTTACTGATATTTGTATATGTTATGCCTCTGTGAGTCTAGTTTCTAACCCAAAAAGAAAATCGAGGTTTCAACGGTTAGATCTCCGGGAATATGGAAAATACTAGACCTCACTCAGGATTCTGCAACTCTCTGTCCAGAGATCTTGTATGATTTTCTAAAAATAGTAAAAAAATGAGAATCACTTAGATCTTTTTAGGGTACCTTCCTAACACATTAAGGTACTTATAAAAAATTATTTGAGACCCCAAAAACTTAATTAGGGTTCTGATTTATTAATTTCAAAACGGACTTACTATTCTGAAAGTATTTTAAAACTCTGGACAGATTGTATTTAGCTCACAAAAACCATGATCAAACCCTTCTAATCACAAGATCTTACTAAAACAAAAATCACAGTGGTAGAGCAATGTGTTATGAACATTTTCCCGTTGGTTTCATTCGATTCCAACGGTCGGATTTCAAACTAAAAATCCTTGATCAAAAACAGTTTGTGAACCCACTGTTTCATTTTGCTAGTTCAAATTTATTGATTGGCCTCAACTATTAGAACATGAAGTTGGGGCTCAAACCAAACTATTTCTTCTACCATTTGATGGTCATTGAAGACTATGAGGCATACTACACTTATGGATCTTGATGATGTATTGAAATGAACTTCACAAAATCCTCAAATAATGAACTCAAACCTATGGACCCAAGTTTGAATTCAACTTATCACTCCTACCATTTGATGGTCATTGGAGTCTAAATGAAATTAAAATCTACTCAAACCTTATTGGAATATGGCAAGTATTCCACAAGATTTCTTGATGGAGAGGTTCAAGTCATGGATTAGGACTTGAATCTCACATTTTCTCCTACCATTTGATGGTCATTGGAGACTAAATGAAGTTAAAATCTACTTAAACCTCATTGGAATATAGTAAGTATTCCACAAGATTTCTTAATGGAGAGGTTCAAGTCATGGATTAAGACTTGAATCTCACATTTTATATGCAAGACTATGATTCATTCTAACCTCCATATAGATCATAAGATCATAGGAAATTAAATAATCAAACTCAAAGAGATTCTATGAGATATGGAAGATCTCATGAACCTTTTGGATGAAATATAAATGAGGAAAATCAAAGATTACTTAGAAAACTAAGAACACAAATCTTCAAGGTTGAATTTATTTTAAACCCAAGGCCTCAATTAGATCCAAATCAATGAAATAATATGAGATTCAATCACAAGTTCTAAGTGGTGTGTGATGAAATGAGGTAAGAAGAGAGGTTTTGAAAATGTGTAAAGTTCCTAGAACTATGAACTTGTGATTGAATGGCCTAATTCTATCAAGTGATTGAGAGGTTAACTCTAAAACCTCAAGGGATTCTTCAACTTCTTGTGAAGATCTTCCAAGATTTTCTTCAAAAGTTCTTCAAATTCTTCAAGCTTCTTCAAGAAATTCTTCTTCTCTCTATATGATTTTGTATATCTCTCTCTCTCTAAATTCAAGTATATGTATTGATTCAAGTATATTCCAAGTCTCCCAAAAATGAAGATGAAAGTTTGTTTATATAGACCATTATCTCAAGGATAAATGGGTAAATTCGGGTGGAGACCCATGTGTAAAGATTTCTTCTAGAACATGTGAGAAAAGCAGTCTGTTACAGCCAGCGGCAAACGACGGCATCCGGCGGCACTCGCTGAGTGCCGGGCGGCACTCGCTAAATGCCAGGCGGCACTCGCTGAGTGCCGGGCGGCACTCACTGAATGCCAGGCGGCATTCGCTGAATGCCAGGAGGCACTCAGTGAGTGCCGCCGGGTTTTCCGGGTGCCGGGGCTAACTGAATTTTGCTCTACTTTTAATTTTCAAAAGATATGTTGGCGTAAACCAAAATTTTTTTATTCCATGTATATATGTATTTGCATTAAGATCCCCCATGTGCATGGTATCATACATGTGCATGGTATATATCTAAATATACTACTCTCTCTTTTTGTATTTTCTCCTTTTCCAAGATTTTTATTTTTTATTTTGTCCTCCTATCTCTTTCAAAAGAACTCTCTTTTTTTTTTTATTTTATCCTCTTACAAATTGGTTCCCAGACTGGGTTTCTCACACGTTCTTCATTGTTCGGGTTTCTCCCGAATACCCAAATCCTCTCTCTTCTTTCTCCTTTTTATTTTTTTCAATTTTTAATTTTGAAATTTGTCTTGAAGAATCAATTGAAGATTTTGAATTTCCTGGAAAATCTTCGAATATAACCGGCCATTGTCATCATCGGTCTTTTGAGAGGTAACCAATCCCTAGATTTGACATTTGGTCAAAATTGGGGTGTCTACAGTCGACGATTACATGCTAGATCTGGAAGGCCTCTTTGAGCCTGTCAAGTTGAAACTGCCAGAGAACTTCAAAATGCCTGTCATCGATCGTTTTGATGGAATTGGGAACCCGAAAAGCCACGTGAAGCTATGTATGAGTATCTTCCAGTCCATGGGTTGCACCCACGAGCACATTGCAATGCTGTTCCCACAAACTTTGGCAAAATCTGCACTATCATGGTTCCTAACCTTGGAAGCCTCCAAGACCCGGGCCTGGGAAGATATCGTTCGAGTTTTTGTCGATCATTACTCTTACAACCAGGAGCTGGATGTCACTATCAGGGATTTGGAAATGACCCGGCAAAGCACCAATGAATCCTTCGCTGCGTTCCTGAGCAGATGGAGGAACAAGGTAGCTCAAATGACCCACCGGCCAATTGAAAAGGAAAAGGTAAGGATGCTCATCCGGAATCTGCAGCCGCTTTATCATGAGAAATTATTCTACCAGTCCATCTCCACCTTTGAAGAGTTGTTTGAGGTCGGAACCCGAATCGAAGATGCTATCAGGGAAGGGAAGATCAAAAAGGAAGACCCTCCGAGTCAGCCAAGAAGGCCCAACTACTCCCGGAATCCCCCGGATGTCAATGCCCTTAGCAGCCAACCCATGGCATACCCTCCAAGACCATACCAGCCCTCCAACCAGGCAAATCCCTCCAACTGCCCTTTCCAGAAAAAGCTCCCTCGCAATTTTGCCAAGCTTGAAATCTCTCTCTCCTCAGCCTTGGACCGCCTCCTCAAAAAGGGCCATCTCCAACTACTCCAGTCTCGAAATACCCCACCCCCGCCTAACTGCGATATGTCTAAAAGATGCGCCTACCACCAAGCCCCCGGCCATAACACTGATGATTGCATGCGCCTCCGCCATGATATTCAAGACCTCATTGATTAGAATATCATCGAGCCACCCCCAAAGCAGCCCCATATCACCCAAAATCCCCTACCAAACCACCAAAATGTCAACCTCATCGAGTCCAACCCTATACCCTTCAACCCTGCTGCTTATATCACCCCCCTAGGACAACCCTTACCCCTCATTGACATCCCGAATTCTAGGGGAATTCATCTGATCGGAGGGGAGAATGACGAGTGGCAACAGTAGCTTAACGATGAGCAAGACTTGTTCTTCCTGGAAGAGCATGACCTAGGGGTGGTAGACCTCAAATGGTATGATCCTAACAACGAGAGTGATGCTTCCATTTGGAACGAGCCAGAAAAGCCCTTTGTGGGAACGGATTGTGATTGGTTCAAGAAGGATGGGACTGTAGAAGGGCCTACTCCTGTCGAGATTGATCATCTGACCAGGTCAGGCCGTTATTATCAGCCTCCACAGCCCACCGCCGATGCAACCGAGAAAGGTCCAGTCAAGGACAAGGGGAAGGGTAAGATGGATGAGATCATCGAAGAAGATAATGAGTTGATAAAGCAGCTAAAGAAGACCCAAGTACATCTCTCGATGTGGGATATCATGGTAACATCCTACAAGCATAGGCAAGCCGTGTTGAATGCCTTGGCTGGGATTGAAGTTCCTATCGATGCCGCACCAGAGGACATGGTGGCTTTCTTGGGCGCACTTACCCCCGACCCGATCATTACATTTTCTGATGAGGACTTGCCACCGGAAGGATCCGCGCATAACAAAGCACTATACATCACTCTTGGATGTAAGGAGCAGCAGGTACCATTTTGTTTGGTCGACACAGGTTCTGCTTTGAATGTTTGTGCCTTAAGAACTGCCACTGCTTTGGGGGTCAATATCCTTGACATCACGCCATCTGTACAATCTGTGAGGGCCTATGATAACACCAGGAGGAATGTGATGGGGACTGTCTCCCTGCAAATCCGGGTAGGATCTTTGGCAAGCACTGAGATTTTTCAAGTCATGGACATACCTGCCTCGTTCAATCTGCTAATTGGAAGGCCCTGGCTTCATGCCAACAAAGTTGTATCATCCACTGCGCATCAAATGATCAAGTACATTCATGAGAAGGAAGTAAAGATCATCCTCGGTAATAGTTGGGGTAACGAAGCTTTCCCAAATTACGCTCCCATTTTTGAAGTCCAAATACCTGAGCTAGAAGAAGGAGAAATCGGAGGATTCTTCATGGAAAAAGTTCATATGATCAACGATGAAGACCGATTCCCTGAGGTCCACTCTGCAGTTGTCAACATTGTCCGCAAGATGAACTACTTCCCCGGAATGGGATTGGGTCGACGCCAGCAAGGAATTCGGGAGTTCCCGCAGATCAAAGGGCAACAAGGCACTTTTGGGTTGGGGTACAAGCCCACTGAAGAAGACGTCGAGCTACAGATACCATGGAAGAAAAGGGTGAAGGGTCTCCCCCCATACCGCAAGACTTTGAACGGACAGTTCATCAAAGAAGGGGATGATTTCCCTTACTTCGGGTTCCCTGAACCCTGGATCCATCGAACCACTGGAAAAAAGCACCTCGGGCTGGAAATCTTCGCTGACTGCGAAAGGCCCCCATACCAAGACCCGTTCTATCTCGAAGAAGTTGAGAAGACCCCGGAGGAAGACTGGTTGAAATACCTGGACGTTGAAGCCATCAAGAAAATGTGGGAGGAATCCGCTGAGGAGAAGGAAGAAGAGAGGGCCAAGAGCCAAGATGATCAGATCAAGCCAACTGAGGAGGGTCTGAGCAACCAGGCTGTAGAGTCATCTATCTGTGTCTCCTAATCCCCTATCCCCCCAGAGTCTGTACTACTAATTATCGAGTCTGTACCAGAGTCGGCTGCCGTAAGCCCACCACTGTCCAATGTAATCACTTCACCTGTCATGAATGAAATGAAAGACGATTCTGCTTACTCCTCTGTGTCTAACACTTGTGAATGCACAGATCCCTTCGAGGATCTCCCAATCGAACTTAAGCAACTAATTGAAAAACCACCTGCTTATGAAATAATCGAGGATACTTTATCTGTTAACCTAGGTGAAACAGATAATCCACAAATTGTGCAAATTGGCTCAACTCTTAATAAAGAAGAAAAAGAAAAATTAACCCTCTTGCTAAAAGAATTCAAAGATGTTTTTGCTTGGTCTTACGAAGACATGCCTGGGGTCGATCCCGACATCGTCCAACATCATATTCCTCTCCTCCCCAATTCTAAACCTGTCAAGCAGAAACTGAGGCGCATGAGGCCGGAATGGGCCCTCAAGGTTAAAGAAGAAGTGGAGAAGCAGTTCAAGGCATGGTTCATCATTGTCACCGAATATCCGGAATGGATTGCCAATATCGTGCCAGTCCCGAAGAAGGATGGAAAAGTTCGTGTGTGCATCGACTTTCGTGATCTGAACAAGGTCAGTCCCATGGATGACTTCCCGCTTCCCCACATTGACGTCTTGGTAGACAACACCGCAGGACATGAGCTACTGTCTTTCATGGATGGTTTCTCAGGGTACAATCAGATTCTAATGGCGCCAGAAGATCGGGAAAAGACGACATTCACCACCCCTTGGGGAACCTACTGTTATAGAGTAATGCCTTTCGGACTCAAGAACGCGGGGGCGACTTACCAAAGAGCTGCCACCACTCTACTGCATGATATGATTCATAAGGAAGTAGAAGTGTACGTAGACGACATGATTGTGAAATCTAAGGATAAAGAAGGACACCTGGTAGCGCTGGAAAAGTTCTTCGAAAGGTTGCGCAAATACAAGATGAGGTTGAATCCAAAGAAATGCACTTTCGGCGTAACCTCCGGTAAACTCCTGGGTTTTCTCATCACACAAAGGGGAATAGAGGTGGACCCCTCTAAAATCAAGGCAATCCTCGAAATGACGCCACCCCGGAGCGAAAAAGAAGTAAGGGGGTTCCTCGGAAGAATCCAATTCATCAGCCGTTTCATTTCCAAGCTC
Source organism: Hydrangea macrophylla (assembly GCA_033977485.1). NCBI lineage: Eukaryota > Viridiplantae > Streptophyta > Magnoliopsida > Cornales > Hydrangeaceae > Hydrangea > Hydrangea macrophylla. Next base: position 37,074,369 of record CM066995.1, read on the forward strand.
ACCACCACGTGCGATCCTCTGTTCCGATTGTTGAGAAAAGGGGAGAAGTTCCAATGGGATGACCAATGCCAAACCGCTTTTGACAAAATAAAAGCCTACCTTCAAAATCCACCTGTCCTCTCACCACCCACTCCTCATAAGCCCTTATCCCTTTACCTGTCTGTCTCCGAAAATGCCATGGGTTGCATGCTAGCCCAAGAAGGAGAAGAAAGCCACTCCGAAAAGGCCATATACTACCTTAGCAAGAGGATGACTGGGTATGAGCTCAACTACTCTACCCTTGAAAAAACATGCTGGGCCATGGTTTGGTGCACTCGCCGACTAAGGCACTACATGCTGGCCTTCCCAGTTGTGCTCATATCCCGCATGGATCCTCTAAAATACCTCCTCGAAAAACCCGCCCTGACCGGTCGTATATCCCGTTGGTTACTCCTGTTATCCGAATTCGATATCAAGTATGTGACAAGAAAATCGGTAAAAGGGAGAACCGTAGCTGAGCATCTAGCAGAACATGCCGTCGAATCCGAAGAAAGTGGAGACTTTCCGTTTCCAGACGAAAGTATCATGGAAGTCAAGGAAGAACAGTGGAAGTTGTACTTTGATGGAGCAGCCAACATGAAAGGATATGGAGTAGGAATGATTCTCGTATCACCAAGCGGGGACCATACTCCATTGGCAGTCAAGCTCAATTATAACTCCACCAACAACACCGCTGAGTATGAAGCATGCATTCTGGGAATGGAAGCAGCCTTAGAGCTGAAAGTTCAGAAGTTGGATGTCTTCGGGGATTCAAACCTCATTATATCGCAAGCTAGAGGAGAATGGAAAGTAAAAGAAGAAAGGTTGAAGCCCTATCACGATCATCTCGACCAACTCAAGAGGCGCTTCAAGAATGTCACATTCCTCTACTTGCCTAGGGAAGAAAACTAGCTGGCAGACTCATTAGCTACCTTAGCCTCTATGATCAAGATTCCTGTGGGAGTCAAGATGATGCCTTTGGTAATTGAGCAAAGGTACGGGCCTCCATTTAACATGATCGCCGTAATCGAGGAAGAAGAGAATGAAGCACCGTGGTATCGGGATGTTTGGGATTTCATAGAAAAAGGGACATACCCCCAAGAGTCTACCGAGAAAGACAAGAGGGCCATACGAAGATTCGCAGCGCAATTCATCATTTGTGGGGGGAAGTTGTTGAAGAAAGGATACAATGGTCACAACCTGACTTGCTTGTTCGGGAAAAGCTCCCGAAGAATGATGGAGGAAATACACGAAGGGGTATGCGGTCCGCACATGAACGATGCTGGCTAAGAAAATCATAAGACAAGGGTACTACTGGACAACATTGGAGAAAGATTGTTGTGAGTACGTGAGGAGGTGTCACAAGTGCCAGATTCATGCAAACATGATGCATACACCACCATCCCTTCTATACAGCATGACTTCGCCTTGGCCATTCTCAACCTGGGGAATCGACATCATTGGTGAAATCATTCCGAAAGCCTCAAATGGAAATCGGTACATCCTGGTGGCCATAGACTACTTCACAAAATGGGTAGAAGCTGCATCTTACACCAAGTTGGGGGCCAAAGAAGTGGCCAAATTCATCAAAAGAAATCTCATTTGCCGTTATGGAGTCCCCCATGAGATTATTTCGGATAATGGAAGTCATTTCAAGGCAGAAGTCAGGGATCTGTTCGAGGAATACAAGATCACTTATCACAAGTCGTCGCCGTATAGGCCGCAAACCAATGGGGCAGTCGAAGCTGCAAATAAGAATGTCAAGGTCATACTGCAGAAATCGGCTGATACCTACAAAGACTGGCATGAAAAGCTACCGTTCGCGCTTTGGGGATACAGAACGTCGATAAGGACGTCCACGGGAGCAACTCCTTACTCGCTGGTGTATGGGATATAAGCGGTACTCCCGGTCGAGATAGAACTGCCGTCTCTACGCGTGATGGCAGAATGTGAAATTTCGGAATCAGATTGGTTGAGAGAAAGATACAAAGAATTGGCTCTCATAGATGAAAAGCGCCTAGCGGCAGTCGACCATGTCCGAATCTATCAAAAGAGGATAGCCCGTGCTTTCAATAAAAGGGTTCGCCCAAGGAAGATTGTCAAGGGCGACCTTGTCCTTAAGGAATTGCGAGCTCCGATCTTTGATCCCCGTGGGAAATTCAAACCTAAATGGGTAGGCCCTTACATCGTCAAGACCATTCATTCCGGAGGAGCAACTTATCTCATGGACCTCGATGGTGTCGAATTCAAGGAACCAATCAACATGGATTGCCTCAAAAAATACTATGCTTGACCATTCCAATAACCATTTTCTTCAAGCCTTGCCTTGAACTACGCTCGACCTGATTCCCACTTGGGGATACGTAGGCAACCAAATCGGTTCGGTCGCTCCACCCACAAAAATAACCTTTTCCTTCAAAACTTTGGCCCGAACTACGTTGGACCTGATCCCCGCTCGGGGGTACGTAGGCAGACTTTCAAAAAGAAAAGAAGGATGGCTCGCTAGGTCGAAAATCCGAAAGGACGCCTAGGCAAAAATTAGAGCTAAATCCAAAGTGAGCAATAACAAAAGAGAGAAAATAGCTCGCCAGGCCGCCTCCTTGGTGCCTGGGCAAAAATTATGAGCATGTGAGAAAATAAAGTCGCGGTCCTTACCATAACCCGGAAATCACCCTCCACACTAGGGGCAAACTTCGGCCACTCGCCTCGTTTGCCTAAACCTCTTCTAAACTAGGGGCAAACATCGGTCATCTACCTCGTTTGCCTCACAACCATACATATCCCAAACTAGGGGCAAACTTCGGCCACCCGCCTCGTTTGCCTCTAATAACCCGGCATGCCCAAGCAAGTACCAAAAGCAACAACTAATTGAAATCTCAGTTACAAAATGTTTTTAGAAAGCTAAAGTGCATAAAATAAGATTCCCAAAGTAACCAAGGTTCACTGATAAACAAACTTTGAATATTACATAAAACAGGAGTAATCGAAGAAATAAAAGTCTTTCGCAAAGCAATCACATGTTCAAAGACACTTGGAGGAATGAGCAGAATCAGTCAGGTCTAGTCTTGTCTTAGTGTCTTTTTTAAAGGCCTTTAGAAATAGGCTTTTACTCGGTCAGTCCAACCATCAATAAAAGCAGCAATAGTGGTAGCCCTGATCCTGGAAGCAAAGACCCTCTCAGTAAACCCCCGGGGAACCTCCTGAACCTGTCCATACTGTCTGGCCAAACGGCGAGGATGATAGAAAGAAGTCTCTCTCAGACCCATCAACCACACTCTCTGGTGACCCCTGAGGCTCGTGGTGATAGCATGAAGGCCCCAACGCCTCACGATCCAGCAAATGCCGGCCTCAGATAAAGCACCCACCATGCCCACCCAATCGGCAAAAGTATAGAGAGAGTAAAGCACAGTTCGACGAAAGTAAACTGGTGGTATGCGACCCGTCCACAGCTGAAGGTGCTCGTATAACCAAGCCTGTAACACCAAAGGCGCCCCGGAAAGAAGAGGAGTCCCTTGATTGAAGGCATTATCCAAACCATTCAAGGTTTCAGCTAGAACCATGGCCATGGGATTCTTGCTAAGCTTCAACCCAAGGCACACATGCACTAAGTCAACGGAAGTACTCGAGAATAAGAAGTGTGAGGTCATGCACAATATCAAAGCAGCCCCGCGGGTAGCATCATACACGCTGGGATTCCCAGGACTGGCATACTGAGCAATAATAGAAGCAATATTAAGGACCTCACCTTGAATCAGCCGACGGGAAATAGTGATGGAGCAATTCAGATATTCAGCCAAGCCTCGCGTAGGACTGAGGGTACCACCAGAAGGGAGAATCAGATCAGAGTCAGAATCATAGCCGAGAATAGCACAGAACTCCTCAAACACGGGGCATATCTCCAGGCCATTGAAGTTGAAGACATGATTCACCGGGTCCCAGTGACCAATGGCAGCAAGCAAGAACTCAGTATTCAGGGTCATCTGGCAAAGAGAGAATAGCTCGGTCAAGCCGTAGCTAAAGAGGTTGATCCGCTCCACGCCATCCGTTATGTTCAGCCAAGCTGTGAGTTGAGCGAGATCATACAAAGCCATATTCTCTGTCGCGGCTCTAGCAAAATTCAAAATTTCGGCAGCACCTCCCCGTTTCACGGACTATCCCACCTGCAAGGCAAAAGCACTCACTATCACAAAACTGCCCATCGCAGTAACATCCAGCAATCACAGTGCACATATATCAACAAGCACATAACTGCGCCTCTAAACCGGAAGATATCCGGCCTAGGAGGCAATACATCATAATACTCTGTCAAAAGGTCACAAGTTGTGCTACACATCGTCCTACACTGTCCAAATAATCCCATCCCCAGTACAACCCAATCGAAAACAGAAAAAGAAAATAAAATAATAATTCCCGCTTGGCAAGCCTCAGTCCTCCTCTTCTTCGTCCTCCGTCGGACCGCCCGGAGTGTATGTCGGCGACGGCCTCCTCCTACCACCTCTGCATCTTGGACCAGTCCTCGATGAGCCAGCCCCGCCTCCACGGTACTGCACACACAAATAAAATGAAGGCAATCAGTAAGGGAATAACAAAAAGTACAAAAACAGAGCCGAGTCAGAGACTTACCAAGGTCGCCATCTGGTTGGCGGCAAATTGCCGCATACCATCCATCTATCAAGGGTAAAATCTAGGGTTAGAACCTCATAACCTTAAGAAAGTGCAAAATTAAAGACGTACCCGGTGGTCTCGTATGTGGACCAGGGACCGTAAGCTAGGTGCCAAGGCGTGACCCTCCTCAGCGTAACTCCAAGGAACATTGAGGACGCCCGCTGGCTGAGTAGGGTACCCACATGTGACTCGCGGCACCTCCATCATTTGGGGAGTGCCATCAGCGCCTAGAACATTGACGGTCCAATCCCAAAGAGGGATAGGATCGGGAGCCTGAGGAGCCTGTCTCCTGTACATCTCGCGAAGCTGTAGGCACAGAATAAGTTAGGAAAAGGTGAATCAAAAACATAGGCAATGAATAAAAAGCAAAAATGAAAAAAAAAATGAAAAAAAAAAAAGAAACTCACCTCCAGGAGCGGGAAATTAGGCATCAGGAAACGGCCGCGGTAAGCCTCGTACCCGGTCTCGGAAAGAAAATGGTCCCAAACATCCGTGCCGGCCAAGGCCGCCAGCAGAGCATCACAGAGAGGTCACTAGCATCCATCACGGGAGGATTATGAGGAACGCGATACCTGGGACCACCAACCACCTGCCGAGAGACCCGCTCCCCAAGGAACCACTGCCTGCACTCGGTACTCTCCAGTAGAAGGCGGCAATAGGTAAGAGATTTAACCGCTTGTATCTCCTCTGGGGCGGCGTAAGCGACGCCCTCCCAAGGCGTCCAATCAACACTAGAGGCCGTCAGCTCAGTCAGGAAGTTTCTAAGCAAAACAATCCGGTGGGCCCCACTCTTCACCCCAACAACGTCCCTCCGCCATCTCAAACCTCGTGGGAATAGAGGCACAGGAGCCATGCCATCCTCATCCTTGCCTGATTCATCCGCCGGGGAAGGAGCCAACATCTTCAGGTATTCAAAACTCCAGAGCTGCACAGACAAAGGAGAAAGTCAGAACAAGTATAGAAGTCAGAAGAATAAAAAGGGGAAAAAGTGCAATATATACCTCCCAAGCTCGCCAAAATCCTCCTGTCGATTTAACATCACCCCGAGAAACCTCGCCCATATGCTTGTAGAGATGGGCCAGGGCAGCACCGCCCCAGTTGTAGGAGGGGATCTCATCATTGGTCGCCAGGCAAGAAAGGAGCCTCAAGCTCACCCGGTCGTTCCTTGTCGCAAAGATTGAGCACCCGAGGACATACAGAAGATATACTCTCAGGAGCTGGGAATTGTTCAGATTATGATTCCCTCTGCCATAGGCCCGGTAAAGCCAGCCGCAGGGAAACCAGTGCCTCTCCAGGTTAGGGGGAACAGCCCCAATCAGCATCTCCACCGCCTCCGGGTCGATCTCATAAAAGTAATCCAGAATCAGGCGCTTCCCGCCGACCCTCAGGCCCGTGATCATAGAGAAGTTGAAGGGCGTCATAGTCATTTCACCAAACGGCAGGTGAAAAGTGTTGGTGGTGTCCCACCACCTCTCGGCCAGTGCATAGAAGTGAGCTAAATCGTTGCTGCTTTTTGAAACCAAACGGACAAAGCCTCCAAACCCGGCGTCGTCCACCATCCTCTTAACGGTGGGCGAGAGTTGAGTGTACCATAAGAAGGCGTGGGCAAGGCTACCATGGCCTTTCAAGGCCACTTCCGGCACCTGCACACAACAAAGACGACAAAAGATGCACAAAATCACTATTCACAACCCGAGAGTCAAATTCACATAATCAACATTTGAGCACAAACCAGACTTCTAACGATCTCTAGGTGCACACTACGACTCACAAAACTAGCACAATACATGAAAGTGGTCCTAAAATGTCGAAAGTTTCACATACCAAGCTCGCTAGAGCCGCGACCGAAAGATGGTGTTGGGGGTCCCGTAAAATCAAGTCCGGAGCTTGCATCTCGGCCTTCATCCATCCCTTGGCCTTCTTAGACGGTCTCCTTGAGCTCGAAGCCATGGATCTACAAAAAATGGAAGTCACAATTAAACTTTCTTCTTGAAAATTTGGGCAAACCAAAACACCAATCAAAAATCCGACTACAGGGAAAGATTACTCACCTAAGCGCGCACAAGCTGCATTTTGATGAATTTTGGCTTCAAAAACACCCCAAAATGGCCAAGAATGAGCTTCAAAAGCTCAAAAACCCGAGATATAAGAAGATGAAGTCCGGTCACCCAGTGCCGCCGCGGCACTGGCCAACTGCCGCCGCGGCAGTTGGCCCAGTGCCGCCGCGGCACTGCTCCCCGTGGGCCCCGCTTTGCTCCGTTTTGCTCCGTTTCCCCCCGTTTTGGCCCATTTTGGCCTTTTTCAGCCCGTTTTCACCCCGATCAGCCCCGGTGGCCCAGTCCAGTCAAGATTTATGAGGTTTTGCCCCAAGCAGACTAAAAGTTGTCAAAAATACCTCCAGCAGGCAGAAACTGGGAAAAATCGGCTCCCGAAGACCCGAATCAGCCGTTTCAGGACAACCGTCACAAAATTCGATCAAAAACGAGAATTCTGGTAACGGATCCTGGTTTTTAGCTAATGCACCAAATAAACAAAGAGATTCCCCGAGAACCCTGCATCATCCCCCGAGGACAAAAGCAGATAGATACCAGCTCCCGGAGGCCCTGACCGGCTCTCTCAGATTGAGCGCCGAAAGATTTGATCAACCGTGAGAGGTTCAGAGATGGATCCTGGTTCCCGATCAAGAAAAGAGATTCTCCGAGAACCCTGCACCATCCCCCGAGGACAAAAGCAGATAGATACCAGCTCCCGGAGGCCCTAACCGGCTCTCTCGGATTGAGCGCCGAAAGATTTGATCAACCGTGAGAGGTTCAGAGATGGATCCTGGTTCCCGATCAAGAAAAGAGATTCTCTGAGAACCCTGCACCATCCCCCGAGGACAAAAGCAGACAGATACCAGCTCCCGGAGGCCCTGACCGGCTCTCTCGGATTGAGCGCCGAAAGATTTGATCAACCGTGAGAGGTTCATAGATGGATCCTGGTTCCCGATCAAGAAAAGAGATTCCCCGAGAACCCTGCATCATCCCCCGAGGACAAAAGCAGACAGATACCAGCTCCCGGAGGCCCTGACCGGCTCTCTCGGATTGAACGCCGAAAGATTTGATCAACCGTGAGAGGTTCAGAGATGGATCCTGGTTCCCGATCAAGAAAAGAGATTCTCCGAGAACCCTGCATCATCCCCCGAGGACAAAAGCAGACAGATACCAGCTCCCGGAGGCCCTGGCCGGCTCTCTCGGATTGAGCGCCGAAAGATTTGATCAACCGTGAGAGGTTTAGAGATGGATCCTGGTTCCCGATCAAGAAGAGAGATTCCCCGAGAACCCTGCATTATCCCCCGAGGACAAAAGCAGATAGATACCAGCTCCCGGAGGCCCTGACCGGCTCTCTCGGATTAAGCGCCGAAAGATTTGATCAACCGTGAGAGGTTTAGAGATGGATTCTGGTTCCCGATCAAGAAAATAAAAATTCTTCGAGAACACTACGTCATCCCCAAGGGTAAATACAAAAGATACTACACCAGCCGGAACCGATTCCCGAAAGTCGACCGTCAGGAACAATCAGAACATCGCCCGCATCCAGATCCCCCGATTGTCAAGAATTTCCTCACAGCTTTATCACAAGGTTCCTCGGTCGCCTTTGGCTATCATTTTCTAAACAAAGCGCGTCTGGTCTATCTCACTCATTCCAGAAGTTTGTTCCCAGACCACGGTGTCCTTGTCCAAGTCTTTCGTCACATCACAATCGCAAACACTAGCACAACACCAGCCCACTCGGAGTGGCACACACGGCACATGCTCATACTAGGGTCATAACACTAGCCGTATTCATATCACGTCCATGCACTGCATATCACTCTTATAGCATAGCATCCGCCTGTCTTGTTGTGCATGTGCGATTTGTTCCTTTGTGCCCCGAACTACGTCCTGGTTTGATTCCCCTTGGGATACGTAGGCAGCTCACATAGAGCACGACCATCACTAACCTCACCATCCTTGCATCTTTTGCAACGCTTTTTATCCTAAATCTATAGCCTCCAAAAAGTCTTGTCTCTTCAAAGCTTTGGCACTCGCTTGCGACACGCGTTGCCTAGCAAGTTCATGCCAAAGAGGGGTAAACTGTAGACACCCCATTTTGTCGGCAATCAGATCTAGGAGACCCATAGCTTGGTGGTTCACAATGATCTAAAAGACTCAAAAGGCCTCTCGGAAGTCAGCTCAATCTCTCAGAATGCTCAGGATGACCAAAATGCCCCTGAAAGCCCGAAAACTCCCAGATTTGGTCCCAAAGTTCTGAAAACATTCTATGTCATAAGAAAAGCGATAAAAAGAGTTTTAAAGAGAATTCAGATGAAATCGTCGGCTCCCAGAGACCCTCGGAAGTCCCGAAAGTTCCCGAAAAGTCCCCGTTGACCGGTTTGACCAAGGTTTGACTAGGTTTGACCAAGGTTTGACCAGGTTTGACCAAGTTTGACCGAAATCGTCCGAATTCACCAGAATCATTTTAAGTCATGAGAAAAGTGTTAAAACAAGTTCCAAAAGAAAATCGAGCGAAAACATCAGCTCCCGGGAACTCCCGGAGGTTTCCAGAACTTCCCGGGAATCCCAAGTTTGACCAGTTTGACCAGAATTTGACTTTGGAATCGGGGCACCAAAACAATTTTCAAATATTTTTCATGGATACTAGAGGTCAATAGCTTTCCAACGGTATATCGCACATAATTTCTGGATTTAAAACGAATTTATTATGAATTTCCGAAGGTGAAAAAGGTGATCAAATCGGCTTTTATCGCGAATACCGCAAAAACTTTTCAAAGTGACCTATCCCCGAACTATTTTTTTATGTAAAGTAGACTCCATTACCTTTCCAACGGTATATCACAACCTCAATTTGGAGTTCGTATGCATTTCCTGTGAATTTCGGACGAAATAGGGCCTTTTCGCGAATACCAGAACTTCAGGGGGCCTAAACAGCATTATCTGGACGAAGGGAGGAGCAGTGCCGCCGCGGCACTGGCCCACTGCCGCCGCGGCACTGGCCCTGTGCCGCCGCGGCACTCCCCTCCAGAACAGTGTATTTTTGTAATATTTTTTTGTGGTCCCATTTTGATTAATTAAAAACCAAAACGACATAGTTTTATGATTTCAGATGTTTGGAGTCAATGGGAATACTTTCTAAATCCCAAAACCACCCCAAGTTGGCCTATATAAACACCCCATTACTCCTCATTTTAGGGGAGTCAAATGTGAGTTTTGAAAAAGTTTGGGAGAGAAAGTTGTAGAGATAAGGTTAGAGTAGAGAGAAAAGAAGCTTTTTTCTTTGATTTTCAAAACAAAAGTGAGTTCTAAACCTTGTTTTTACTTCATTACTTACATTTACTTCAACATTCAATACTCTAAACCACCATTTTAGTGAACATTTAAGAGAGTGGAAGCTACTTCCATGTCTAGTGTCATTACATATGAGTGAAACACCAATCTACAAGTTCATGCTTCATGAATATCATCTATTGATCATTATCTACTTGCTTGTTTATTTATTGTTCATCTCTTCTTATCCCATTTCTTTTTTATTTTCTTTATTTACTTACTAGTTCATCATCATCTAAGTGTTGACATGAAGTTTGGGGTGAGTGAATCCTTATGGATAGTAGCTCTTGACCTCAAAAACATGTTTGATAGATGATGATCATAACCTCAATACTTCCAAGGTATTCTTGGAATGTATTGAAGTTATGTTCAAAAATAAAATAAATCTCTCCAACAAGCTTGGAGGTTCTTAATGATGAGTTTGATGTGGGTATTCTAAGTGGCTATAATCCTTATTAAATATTGAAAACATGTTTTCAAAACACCTATTTCAAAACCCCTCTCAATCCCTCTCATTTGGTTTCAAGAATCAAAACTTTGTTTTCTCCAAAAATCTTCAAAACAATGAGTCAAAACAGTGAGTGAGTTGAGTTCAAAGATTTCTCTAGAACTCAATACTCAACATATGGATACAAGGCCACTTAGAAAGTCTTCCTAACTCATTGGAGAACACCCAAGATTTTTGGTTTGACTTGGAAGTACTTGGAAATGGTCCATTTGGGTCCCAACATTCCTTCCAAACATTCTGTTTTTGCTGTCACAGCAGCTAGGTCAACTTACGACCTCTTTTCCATAATACTTTTCCAAAAGGGGTGATCCTAACTTATTTTTCCCTTAAAATTCAATGTCTTAGGAAACTTTTTGTATAAAATAGGCCTCCAGATCATTCGTTTTCATTTTCTAAGATATTTCAACATTTCAGTTGACAGTACGAACTCTGTTTCTGAGTGACCTCTGTTGTTTATATGATTTCTCTCAATCTGTGATAGCTATTCAAGATTGGCCTTTCGGGTTGTATTCTAGACACAATAAGGAACATCTCCATAAAAAATCATGCATTGAAAACATTCCTAACCCCTCTTTTCAATTTTCCAAAGATGATGCTACTGTTCTGTCCACTATTCACAGCAAGCATACCTTAACTTTCATTCTTTGATTTAATGCTTATATGCATTCCAAATTAGCTCATATCTTAGGAAGTAGTTCATACTACATTTGTATATATCCCATGTTGATTTAATCCATTCATTCATACACATTTTAGACTTCTAAGTCATTTTAGAAATCCATGTACACAAAACACACTACAACCTTTGCACATTTTTAGATACATACAATGCATTCATGCAAGATTTGGGGTTTTTGTAACTCTTAATCTAAGAAGATTATAAGGAATGAACTTGATCACACGTTCATGCTTCCCCTCGATCTAATCATCCTTTCTCATCCGTCCCGGGGATTGAGAAATCTTCTTTTCTCAAAATTAACATGCATCATTTTAGCTTGCTAAGCATACTTTGATTTTTTTGTTTATTTGTTCCAAGAACAATTCATGTCCCCTTTAGATTAAGGAAACTAATTACTTGATACACGATTAGACTATTTTTCCTAGGTTTACTTGTGTGACCTTTCACTTTACATTGCATGATCTTTGACTTAGATCTTATGAATGATATTTTATCTTTTGATCTTCCATTTCAATTTTCTTATGTGATGTAATATACTATCATAGTATTATTTGTCGAACCATACATAGTATAAGATGATTATTTGGATGCTAATTGAGGCCCGTCGAAAGATGGGGCGAGTTGAGGGTGTTTTAGTCGTGACAAAGGCTCCTTCCTCTCTCGTACCAAAACCCCGAACCAAGTTCTTTGGTTATGAAGGGCCGGTGCCCTTATCCGTTTGGGTGAGTCAAAATTATGTTTCTTGGTTCCTTAAAGACCAAGTGGCGACTCTGTATCTGTTTTCAACAGACCTTTCGTTTTTCTTTCCTTGATTCAAATCAATTTCGAAACAAATCTCGAACAAGAGAGAGAAGTGGTCCGATTCTGCGTGTCCACAATCTGGCGACTCTGCTGGGGATTTTTTATTTTCAAAACAAAATAATACAGAGGTTTGACTCATAAGAAGCATCCTTAAAATCATCTTTTTACTGTGTTTGGTTCACCGCATTGCACTCTTGCATTTTCCCCTCCGACTGTGTCTGAAACGCGGCGCTGACATTGTTCAGGTCTTGCTGTGCCAGGGCACAAGTCACCGTTGATACTGTACCTTCCAAGGTATATCAAAAAGAGTAAGAACCTCCATACTGTCTCTCTGACGGTATATTGGAACTCTCGTCAACGGACCCTTTTTGACTAAACCCAGCCTTTGCATATAGATTCCTGTAGAACCTTTCATAGGACTATTCATTTATCTTTTCAGATAGGACAATGTGATATAACTGTTGTATGCCCTGGTGGGATTACCTGCGCGGTGTAGATGCTTATGTGGCATGAGGCAGAACCTCTTTCTTATGATTCCCAAGGCAATCACTCACAAGTGATCACATTGAGTTGACCTGCCTAGGCACCATGACAAGGATGTCTGCTCCATGCTCACAAAGATATACACCGCAAACCTTGTTTGTCGGTCCTGAGACATAGGAGTATGAAAACCTGCTAGAAAGTACGATCACTATAAACATACTTACCGTACTTACCAGTTTCTCCCAGAAACTCTGTCCAGATATCCCAGATATGACCGTACTTACCAGTTTCTCCCAGAAACTCTGTCCAGATATCCCAGATATGACCGTACTTACCAGTTTCTCCCAGAAACTCTGTCCAGATATCCCAAATATGACCGTACTTACCAGTTTTTCCCAGAAACTCTGTCCAGATATCCCAGATATGACCGTACTTACCAGTTTCTCCCAGAAACTCTGTTCAGATATCCCAGATATAACCGTACTTACCAGTTTCTCCCAGAAACTCTGTCCCAGTCAATCGGAAATGTCTGAAAACCCCTGTTATCCTTTGGTGATCGTACTGGAAAGTAAGATTGGCACACTCTATATGGTTAGGACCTTAATTGCTTAACCTCTATCTGTTAGAGATAGGAACATCATATAGATTAAGGCTTACATCCAAATGCTTGTCACCCATGCATACACCATTCCCATCTCTCTGCACGCACTGTCCCGAGTCGGTCCACGTCGCTGTCTTTGTCTGTCTAAAAATCGTCACTGTCAGGATCTGATACACCCCTTCTCTCAAAATCTGTCAGGTCAGTATAGATTCCCAAGGTCAGCAGCCGGAATCCTCGTTGTGGACCAGGAGTTCGGATAATCGTTTAGTCAGGATCGGTCCGACAGCCCGCTTCAACATGAATAGAGAAGAATTGGAAAACAAGGTCACCGAGTTGGGAGCAACTATAAGCCAACAATCCGACAGTCTAGCCCAAGTCCTGAAATTCATGGAAGAACTGAAGCAGCAGCAGCCGCAACCTCCGCCCGGGTTTCCGCCACCAGGGTTTGAACCTCCTCTACATAAGAATAATGGGGAGGAAAATTGGTTTCAAGGGGTCCCACCGCTTGCGTATGAGAAGAAGCTCCAAGAGAAAATGGACAAGGTCGACAAACTGGAGAGCGTGCTGAGAAAAAGCAAGGGAGTCGATGATTACATGCTAGATCTGGAAGGCCTCTTTGAGCCTGTCAAGTTGAAACTGCCAGAGAACTTCAAAATGCCTGCCATCGATCGTTTTGATGGAATTGGGAACCCGAAAAGCCACGTGAAGCTATGTATGAGTATCTTTCAGTCCATGGGTTGCACCCACGAGCACATTGCAATGCTGTTCCCACAAACTTTGGCAAAATCTGCACTATCATGGTTCCTAACCTTGGAAGCCTCCAAGACCCGGGCTTGGGAAGATATCGTTCGAGTTTTTGTCGATCATTACTCTTACAACCAGGAGCTGGATGTCACTATCAGGGATTTGGAAACGACCCGGCAAAGCAACAATGAATCCTTCACTGCGTTCCTGAGCAGATGGAGGAACAAGGTAGCTCAATGACCCACCGGCCAATTGAAAAGGAACAGGTAAGGATGCTCATCCGGAATCTGCAGCCGCTTTATCATGAGAAATTATTCTACCAGTCCATCTCCACCTTTGAAGAGTTGTTTGAGGTCGGAACCCGAATCGAAGATGCTATCAGGGAAGGGAAGATCAAAAAGGAAGACCCTCCAAGTCAGCCAAGAAGGCCCAACTACTCCTGGAATCCCCCGGATGTCAATGCCCTTAGCAGCCAACCCATGGCATACCCTCCAAGACCATACCAGCCCTCCAACCAGGCAAATCCCTCCAACCGCCCTTTCCAGAAAAAGCCCCCTCGCAATTTTGCCAAGCTTGAAATCTCTCTCTCCTCAGCCTTGGACCGCCTCCTCAAAAAGGGCCATCTCCAACTACTCCAGTCTCGAAATACCCCACCCCCACCTAACTGCGATATGTCTAAAAGATGCGCCTACCACCAAGCCCCCGGCCATAACACTGATGATTGCATGCGCCTCCGCCATGATATTCAAGACCTCATTGATCAGAATATCATCGAGCCACCCCCAAAGCAGCCCCATATCACCCAAAATCCCCTACCAAACCACCAAAATGTCAACCTCATCGAGTCCAACCCTATACCCTTCAACCCTGCTGCTTATATCACCCCCCTAGGACAACCCTTACCCCTCATTGACATCCCGGATTCTGGGGGAATTCATCTGATCGGAGGGGTGAATGACGAGTGGCAGCAGCAGCTTAACGATGAGCAAGACTTGTTCTTCCTTAAAGAGCATGACCTAGGGGTGGTAGACCTCAAATGGTATGATCCTAACAACGAGAGTGATGCTTCCATCTGGAACGAGCCAGAAAAGCCCTTTGTGGGAACGGATTGTGATTGGTTCAAGAAGGATGGGACTGTAGAAGGGCCTACTCCTGCCAAGATTGATCATCTGACCAGGTCAGGCCGTTATTATCAGCCTCCACAGCCCGCCGCCGATGCAACCGAGAAAGGTCCAGTCAAGGACAAGGAGAAGGGTAAGATGGATGAGATCATCGAAGAAGACAATGAGTTGATAAAGCAGCTAAAGAAGACCCAAGCACATCTCTCGATGTGGGATATCATGGTAACATCCTACAAGCATAGGCAAGCCGTGTTGAATGCCTTGGCTGGGATTGAAGTTCCTATCGATGCCGCACCAGAGGACATGGTGGCTTTCTTGGGTGCACTTACCCCCGACCCGATCATTACATTTTCTGATGAGGACTTGCCACCGGAAGGATCTGCGCATAACAAAGCACTATACATCACTCTTGGATGTAAGGAGCAGCAGGTACCGTTTTGTTTGGTCGACACAGGTTCTGCTTTGAATGTTTGTGCCTTAAGAACTGCCACTGCTTTGGGGGTCAATATCCTTGACATCACGCCATCTGTGCAATCTGTGAGGGCCTATGATAACACCAGGAGGAATGTGATGGGGACTGTCTCCCTGCAAATCCGGGTAGGATCTTTGGCAAGCACTGAGATTTTTCAAGTCATGGACATACCTGACTCGTTCAATCTGCTAATTGGAAGGCCCTGGCTTCATGCCAACAAAGCTGTATCATCCACTGTGCATCAAATGATCAAGTACATTCATGAGAAGGAAGTAATGATCTTCCTCGGTAATAGTTAGGGTAACGAAGCTTTCCTAAATTACGCTCCCATTTTTGAAGTCCAAATACCTGAGCTAGAAGAAGGAGAAATCGGAGGATTCTTCATGGAAGAAGTTCATATGATCAACGATGAAGACCGATTCCCTGAGGTCCACTCTGCAGTTGTCAACATTGTCCGCAAGATGAACTACTTCCTCGGAATGGGATTGGGTCGACGCCAGCAAGGAATTAGAGAGTTCCCGTAGATCAAAGGGCAACAAGGCACTTTTGGGTTGGGGTACAAGCCCACTGAAGAAGACGTCGAGCTACAGAGACCATAGAAGAAAAGGGTGAAGGGTCTCCCCCCATACCGCAAGACTTTGAACGGACAGTTCATCAAAGAAGGGGATGATTTCCCTTACTTAGGGTTCCCTGAACCCTGGATCCATCGAACCACTGGATAAAAGCACCCCGGGCTGGAAATCTTCGCTGACTGCGAAAGGCCCCCATACCAAGACCCGTTCTATCCCGAAGAAGTTGAGAAGACCCCGGAGGAAGACTGGTTGAAATACCTGGACGCTGAAGCCATCAAGAAAATGTGGGAGGAATCCGCTGAGGAGAAGGAAGAAGAGAGGGCCAAGAGCCAAGATGATCAGATCAAGCCAACTGAGGAGGGTCTGAGCAACCAGGCTGTAGAGTCATCTATCTGTGTCTCCCAATCCCCTATCCCCCCGGAGTCTGTACTACCAATTATCGAGTCTGTACCAGAGTCGGCTGCCGTAAGCCCACCACTGTCCAATGTAATCACTTCACCTGTCATGAATGAAATGAAAGACGATTCTGCTTACTCCTCTGTGTCTAACACTTGTGAATGCACAGATCCCTCCGAGGATCTCCCAATCAAACTTAAGCAACTAATTGAAAAACCACCTGCTTATGAAATAATCGAGGATACTTTATCAGTTAACCTAGGTGAAACAGATAATCCACAAATTGTGGAAATTGGCTCAACTCTTAATAAAGAAGAGAAAGAAAAATTAACCCTCTTGCTAAAAGAATTCAAAAATGTTTTTGCTTGGTCTTACGAAGACATGCCTGGGGTCGATCCCGACATCGTCCAACATCATATTCCTCTCCTCCCCAATTCTAAACCTGTCAAGCAGAAACTGAGGCGCATGAGGCCGGAATGGGCCCTCAAGGTTAAAGAAGAAGTGGAGAAGCAGTTCAAGGCAGGGTTCATCATTGTCACCGAATATCCGGAATGGATTGCCAATATCGTGCCAGTCCCGAAGAAGGATGGAAAAGTTCGTGTGTGCATCGACTTTCATGATCTGAACAAGGCCAGTCCCAAGGATGACTTCCCGCTTCCCCACATTGACGTCTTGGTAGACAACACCGCAGGACATGAGCTACTGTCTTTCATGGATGGTTTCTCAGGGTACAATCAGATTCTAATGGCGCCAGAAGATCGGGAAAAGACGACATTCACCACCCCTTGGGGAACCTACTGTTATAGAGTAATGCCTTTCGGACTCAAGAATGCGGGGGCGACTTACCAAAGAGCTGCCACCACTCTACTGCATCATATGATTCACAAGGAAGTAGAAGTGTACGTAGACGACATGATTGTGAAATCTAAGGATAAAGAAGGACACCTGGTAGCGCTGGAAAAGTTCTTCGAAAGGTTGCGCAAATACAAGATGAGGTTGAATCCAAAGAAATACACTTTCGGCGTAACCTCCGGTAAACTCCTGGGTTTTCTCATCACACAAAGGGGAATAGAGGTGGACCCCTCTAAAATCAAGGCAATCCTCGAAATGATGCCACCCCGGAGCGAAAAAGAAGTAAGGGGGTTCCTCGGAAGAATCCAATTCATCAGCCGTTTCATTTCCAAGCTCACCACCACGTGCGATCCTCTGTTCCGATTGTTGAGAAAAGGGGAGAAGTTCAAATGGGATGACCAATGCCAAACCGCTTTCGACAAAATAAAAGCCTACCTTCAAAATCCACCTGTCCTCTCACCACCCACTCCTCATAAGCCCTTATCCCTTTACCTGTCTGTCTCCGAAAATGCCATGGGTTGCATGCTAGCCCAAGAAGGAGAAGAAAGCCACTCCGAAAAGGCCATATACTACCTTAGCAAGAGGATGACTGGGTATGAGCTCAACTACTCTACCCTCAAAAAAACATGCTGGGCCTTGGTTTGGTGCACTCGCCGACTAAGGCACTACATGCTGGCCTTCCCAGTTGTGCTCATATCCCGCATGGATCCTCTAAAATACCTCCTCGAAAAACCCGCCCTGACCGGTCGTATATCCCGTTGGTTACTCCTGTTATCCGAATTCGATATCAAGTATGTCACAAGCAAATCGGTAAAAGGGAGAACCGTAGCTGAGCATCTCGCAGAACATGCCGTCGAATCCGAAGAAAGTGGAGACTTTCCGTTTCCAGATAAAAGTATCATGGAAGTCAAGGAAGAACAGTGGAAGTTGTACTTTGATGGAGCAGCCAACATGAAAGGATATGGAGTAGGAATGATTCTCGTATCACCAAGCGGGGACCATACTCCATTGGCAGTCAAGCTCAAGTATGTCACTGCCAAGTTTGTTAAAGGAAGGGTTGTCGCTGAGTTTCTAGCCGACCTCGCTATAGAATCCGAGGATAAGGGATAATTCAAGTTCCCGGATGAAAGAATAATGGAGGTAAAGGAGGACTTGTGGAAAATGTACTTCGATGGAGCAGCCAACCAACTAGGTTACAGAGTTGGAATCATTCTCATAGCACCCGATGGGGCCCCTACTCCATTAACCGTCAAACTCAAGTATAACTCAACCAATAACACCGCAGAGTACGAAGCGTGCATAATTGGGATGGAAGCAGCCTTGGCTTTGAAAGTCGAATAGATTGATGTCTTCAGAGATTCCAACTTGATTATATCCCAAGTCCGAGGAGATTGGAGGGTAAAGCATGAAAAATTGAGACCTTACTATGACTACCTGGAAAGTCTGAAAGCGCAGTTAGAAAGGATTTCTTTTTACTACCTCCCTCGTTAAGAAAACCAACTAGCCGACTCCTTGGCTACCTTAACCTCAATGATCCAAATCCCTTCCAAAACTGCCATGATCCCGCTATCCATAGAAGTGAGGAATCAACCATCATTTGAAATGATCACGGCCATAGAAAGAGAAGATGAAGTGCCTTGGTATGAAGATGTGTGGAAGTTCATTAAAAAAGGAGAATACCCCGAAGGAGCCTCAAAAAAGGACAAAAAGGCAATTCGACGATTCGCCGCTCAATTTGTGATTTATGCAAATAAGCTATGGAAGAAATCCTACACCGGGCATAATCTGGAATGCCTATATGGGAAGGAAGCTAAAAGAATGATGGAGGAAATACATAAGGGAGTGTGTGGGCTCCATATGAATGGGCACATGCTGGCAAAGAAGAGCATCCGACAGGGGTACTATTGGACGACCTTGGACAAAGACTGTTGCGAATATGTTTGAAGGTGTCACAAGTGTCAGATTCATGCAAATCTGATGCATACCCCGCCATCACAACTCTATAGCATGACCACCCCTTGGCCATTTTCCGTATGGGGGATTGATATCATTGGTGAGATAGTTCCGAAGGCTTCCAATGGGCACCGATACATAATCGTGGCAATTGATTATTTTACAAAGTGGGTAGAGGCAGCCTCGTATGCAACTTTGAAAGCCAAAGACGTGGTGAGTTTCATTGAGAAAAACATAATCTGTAGGTATGGGGTCCCGAATGAGTTTATCTCCGATCATGGCAGTCATTTCCAGGAAGTGGTTATCCCGCTCCTGGAAAAGTATATGATCGCTCGCCATCAATCATCCCCGTATAGGCCTCAGATGAATGTAGCAGTAGAAGCAGCAAATGAGAATGTTAAAGCAATCTTGGGGAAAACGACGGATACATACAAAGATTGGCATGAGAAGCTTCCATTCGCACTATGGGGGTACCGGACCTCTATAAGGACCTCTATAGGAGCTACACCTTATTCACTGGTTTACGGTATGGAGGCTGTTCTCCCAGTCGAGGTAAAAATGCCCTCTCTTAGGGTTTTGGCAGAGTGTGAGATCACCGAATCGGAATGGGTACAAGGAAGGTATGAGGAGTTGATGTTACTCGATGAGAAGAGGCTGGCCGCAATAAACCATACTCGGGGGTACCAGAAGAGGATAGCTCATGCTTTCAACAAAAAGGTCCGCCCAAGGAAGCTTCCGGAGAAACGGCATATCTCATGGACCTAGACGGGGTTGAATTTAAGCAGCCGATTAACCTTGATTGTCTCAAGAAATATTTTGCTTGAAACCTTTCTTTTCAAAAGCTTCCTACCTAGATGAACTACGCTCAACCAGATTCCCGCTAGGGGATACGTAGGCAACCTACTTGGTTCGGTCATTAAAATTAAACCGCCCGAGCGGCGTCTTCCTTCAAACCTTAAATTGAACTACTGCAGGCCTGATACCCATTCGGGGATAAGTAGGCGGGCTCTCAAAAGCCTTCGGCCCATGAAAACCTAAAAACAAAACCTATGCTAAACTAAGGGCAAACTGGCGTTTGCCCAGAACCACTTCGAAGCCCTAGAACCAGAGGCAAACTTCGTTTGCTAGCCGAAGAACCCACATACAAGACCCTTCTTTGGATCACCTGGCTATCAAAATAAGTACTATAGAGAAACAATGAGAATTCATGGTATAGAAGGAGTAAAGCTTTAAGCAAAAAAGCAAAGTAAAGAGCCAAGAAAAGACATTGAAAGGAGAATTCTTCATAAAAGATTAATCGAAGGAGTGAGCACTTTGATTAAACATGTTAGAACTTTCTTAAAGATGACAACACTTGTTGAAGAGAAAAAATAAGGAAAATCACATTCAAAAGCGTAAAAAGAGTAGGCAGGGTCTGTCGGAAAGTTTTGTAAAATGGCAAGCTTTTCCCTGTTTTTGTCTACTTTATTATGCATGTGTTTGTCAAGCTCGTCTCGCAACCAAGACCTGGATCTCTAGAAGATACTTGGCAGTAGGCATAGTCGGAGCAGGAATCCTCAAGCACGGAGCAGCCATCCTGCTGTGCCAAGCCTCATTGAAAGCCTTCACAATAGAAGGGCGCAAAGTGGACCCCCTGGTGACATCAGCAGTCACAGATTCAGTAGTATCCAGCAAAGTCCAAACTGACGGACCACCCGATCGGGAATGTAAAAAGTAGTAGCACGCAAGCCCGGCAGCCAGATGACAGGTTGCCCAGGAAGACGTGCGGCAATAGAGTGATGAATCCACTAAGGACAGACCCAGCAGATATCACCGGAAGAGATGCCCTGGAGCCAACCAAGCCATGCATCGACAGAGTGAAATAAGCTGTGAATCTCCATATGATCGTAAGGAAGTGACCCACGAAGATGGGAAGGGTGTATAAAGAGGTCCAAATGCTCCATGAACCAAATCTACAGAGCAAAAGGTGCCGGTAGATAATATGGCCTCGGTAGCATGAGCATGATCCAGCCCTATCAGAGTCTCGCCGAGAACCAGCATGATTGCACTCTTCATCTCCCTCAAACTGCAGGCAATGGGTATGAGAATGTCGAAGGACGACTGAAAGAAAAAGTAAGAAAGCATAGCAATTAATAGAGCGCTACGCCATATAACTTGATACCCGCTGTCGTAAGGATCCCCAATGAGAGCATAAACCGAGGAGAGACGCTCGAAGTCGACCTGTCTATCATGAATGAAAGAGCCCGCGGCACCGCAGGATATATGGAGAAGAGCCACCAAGTCCTGAACATACCCAGCTTGCACCGGAGGAACAGTCAGATCCGCGGAAAGTATGAAGGATATCACTGAACTCTTCAAACAAAGGACAAATCTCTTGATGACTGAAATGAAAGACGTGGAGCGAAGGATCCCAACATTGGGCAGCGGCTTGAAGCAAACTTTTGTTTAGAATCATTCGTCGGAAGGAGAAGAGGTCGTTTAGCCTGAAACACTCGAAGTTGAGCTTATCGATACCAGAGAGGGTATCCATCCACGAGAAAAGGATTTGAGAGCTAACGGGGGCCTTTTGAGAGAGGGGAGAATGAATGAAGTTAGTGTTTTGCGGAGTTTTGAAGAAAAGAGGGTATAAATAGAGGTAGATCTGCCTGGAGTCAGGGCGGCATTCGGTAAAGAAGAATGGCACTCGACGAAATGTCGTGCGGCAATCTGTGAGTGCCGTTGCGGCATTTTTTGACTGCCGCTGCGGCACTCACTGAGTGCCACTAAGGCCTAACCGAGTGCCGTCCTGGGCCTCATTTTGGCCAGGGTCTGTTTGTAACAGTTTTAGCCCACCTGCAAATAAAAAAAAACTGAATATAGAACAATAACACGTGCGCATCATGCAGCACGTGAAATAAAACCAGGCTATGGCTGCGTACATTCATCCATTCATTCATTCATTTGTTCATTTCAAAATAGATGGAAGAGATAGAAGCATTTAAAAGCTCAAATAAAAGGGGGGACCAAGCTATGGTCACACATACGGTGAATACCAATACAAAAGAGAGCAGAAAGGATAAAGGTAATGCAAGTGCCTATCCTACCGGCTATCATGGAGCCATCGTCAAGAGTAAAATGTGTACAACCATCCAAAAATACAGCATAATCCTCTCCAAGAATGCTCAAAAATAAAAAAAGCGATCAACCCCGGCCTCGAGTTTGCCGGGTCACTCGTCTGAGGGGCTCCTCCTCTGACTCTGACCCACTCTCGCTGCCCCTGCCTCTACCTTTGCCGCTGCCTCCACCGCTACTGCCGCCTCGCCCCACTCCTCGTCCGGCACCGCCATCTCCAAGAGTGTCGCTGAGGGAAATGCCGAACTACTGGAGCCACTGCTGAAGCTACCCCACCTGCTAGGACAGGACTCTGATCTCCTTTGCCTGAAATGAGAGATGATGAATCCGAAAAGTGTTGAAAAGACAAATGAAATACTGAGAATAAAAGGATAAAGATCATACCTGGGCCCTCAACTGAGCCGCGACAGTCAGCCTAAAAACAAGAACCAAGAATAAAGATTAGTAAAAGGAGAGGCAATCAAAGTCAGAGTGAAAG
The DNA here is from genome assembly GCA_033977485.1 of Hydrangea macrophylla. Lineage (NCBI taxonomy): Eukaryota > Viridiplantae > Streptophyta > Magnoliopsida > Cornales > Hydrangeaceae > Hydrangea > Hydrangea macrophylla. Next base: position 37,097,189 of record CM066995.1, read on the forward strand.
GCGGGGATAAGCTTCTTACCATCCACTCTCGCCCGAGAACCCACTGCCGCAAGCTGTGGGCATACATCAAGCCTCCTCCGCATAAGCACGCGGGACGACGTCATAATAAAGAGGAATAGTAGGGGCGCCCTGTGAGAGCCGGGGGATCATCGTCGAGAAGGGCTCGCCGAACGAGACAGTTGACATGGTCCAATCCCACTCAGGTAAGGCAGGAGGACGAGCCGCAGCAGGAACATGCTGCAAACAAAAATAATAAAACATAAATAAAGAATGAAAGAAAACTCATAAAAGAATGAAGGAATCATGTACTCACCCAAGTCACTTCCATTAGAGGGAAGTTCGGCATTAGCTTAGCGGCACGGAACGCTGGGTATCCGGTGGGGGAGTCCACAATGTCATGGATACCCAAGCCCATCAGAGCAGCCGTAAGCTCGCTACCCTAGAGTGTGTCTATGGCTCTAATAGAGTCAGGAGGAGGGTATGGCACAAAGAATCCGGGGGCCGCCAGTGACTGCCTAGTCACCCTCTCTCCCAAGTACCACGCCTGGCCCTCTGGCCCATTAAGAAGTCGTCTCGTCGGGTCGTATCCAGCCGACTGCCGAATCTCCGCGCGAAAGTCAGGAAGCACCCTAAGCCATGGCTGCCAATGAACATGCTGCTCCCTCAGGTTCGTGAAGAAGTTCCTGAACGAAATAAAATCGTGGGCCCCAGTCTTCCGCCCGACTCTATCCTTCGCCCATTTCAGCCCCTGGGGCATGATGATGGCGTCATCATCGCGTGTCTCAGGAGACATCATGCAGAGATACTCGTGGGACCAAATCTATAAAATATATTAAAAAAAAAAAAAAAAAAAAAAAAAGAGAGAAAGAAGAGGTTAGTCTCACATTTTAAATAAGTTTCTGAAAGTGTAATAAGCTGTGAAATATAGAAAAGGGTATACCTCCCACGCTCTCCAATAGCCACCAGTGGAAGCTGGCCTGCCCCGGGAAATGTCGTCCATATACCTGTAAAAGATGGCTAACCCTGTACTAGCCCAGTCATACTCATCGACCCGGTCCGGGTGCTCCAGGGACGCTACCAGGGAAACAGAGGCCCGGTCACCCTTGGTGCTCAACAGAGAGCACCCCAGCATGTACATGAGAAAGCCCAGGGTCATCTGCTCGTCGGTAAGACCCTGCTGACCCCTAAATGTATCCATGAACCATCGGGCTGTGACCAAAGACTCCTCCGGGACCACTCCCAACAATGGCTCCACATGGTCCCACTCCTTATCCGCCAGATACCGCAAATGCTCTCCACCAAAGGCCATCCCCGTAATCATCGAGAAGTCGAGCGGGGTCAGGGTCATCTCCCCAAAGTCGAAATGGAACGTGTTGGTGGTATCCCACCAACGGTCCGCTAAGGCATGAATCTGTCGGAGATTATTCGACCTCTTCGTCAAGAGCTTGACGAAGTCCCCGAAGCCAGCAGAAGTAACTAGACTCTTCACCGTCGGGTTCAGCTCCCCGAACCACTCTAAACATTGGGCCAAACTCTCGTGCCCTTTCAGCACGTCGAGCGGAAGCTACAAAAGTTTAAACAAACAATAATACTTAGAAAAGTTTTTCACATGAGCAAAAGAAATAAAAATGGAGAGAAGGGAACAGAACAAGTATGAATAAAGGATAAACGACCCCCCCCCCCCCCAAAAAAAAAAAAAGAGGATGACATTCCAACCTCAAAAAGGGGTTTTCATTATCATACAAGTCTGAAAATAGGAAAAAGGGGACCGAATAATAAAGTCAGTGAAAAGAACAGTCGAAGCAATCAGGAAATTCTTTACTTTCTAAAAAAAAACATATAATAAAATAAAAAATAATAATGGTGTTTATACTCGTAAGAAGATGAATGAACTGTTTGTTTCATGAACATGCATTACCCTCATGAGGATAAAAGAAGAAATGAAGTAAACGAATAAAAGAAGGGCGACTACAGCACTCGTAAGCATAAAAGTTGCATTGGTGAAAGGTGTACAAAGTTATGATTGAAATACATTACATTCGTGAGTACTAATGGAAAATAAAAAAATAAAATAATAATAAATAAAACAAATGAACGACGAACTAAGCATGAGAATAAACGTGGTTCATAAGGGCGACAGTCGCATTGCACGAAAAGTATGGGAAGTTTCATCAAGCACCGTATTCATAAGAGGTAATGTAATGTCAATATGTTCATAAGATTCATAATAGGATAATCTGCAAAGAGAAGTAACGAGTGAAAGCGCGTATACCTCTCGCTGAAGCGCTCGTGCCGACAAGTGCTGGCCTGGGTGCCGAAGCAGGAAGGAAGGGTCAGAGTGGGGAATGGCCGTATACTTGGCCTTCTTCTTCTTACTCCTCGAACCACTAGCCATAGTCTGTTTAGAAGAAAAGAGGAACCGAGGGTTAAACTTCAAAATAAATCAAGAAAGCGATCAAAATAAAGAGAATTTTGAGGTTATGATCGAGTGAAACTTACCTGTGAAGCTCTTGGATCAATGCGAATAAAAGAAGAAAAATCTCCAGAGAGGATCCAAGAGTGGAAGAGTTGAGGAGTGAATGAGAAATGAATTGAAACCTTCGGTTTAAGCATTCTGCCGCTCAGAACGGCACTCAGGGAACTGTGCGGGGCAGTCTCTGCACTGCCGTGCGGCACTCACTGAATGCCGACACGGCATTCACGGACTGCCACACTTTGGAGCGTGTGCAGCAGTTGAGGCAGTTTATGTGTCGCCTGTCTTCCCCCCAAATTTCAAAATAAACACCACAATTTTAATCCAAACCCCCTGATTTTGCCCACATTTGGCACTTTCATCCCCAAATAATATTATTCGACTACTGATTTTGAATACTGAGGTGAATCTAGGTCTGATTGACCCCTAATCTTGAAATTTGAAATGGACTTGGGTCTGATTGACCCTTGATTTTTGGGATAAAAATAAAACTGAGTCTGATCGACTCTTAATTTTGAAATTCGAATAAAAATTTGAGTCAGTTCGACTCCGAAATTTGAATCTAAGTTTGTTTGACTCCCAAATTTTGAAAAAAAAAAATTTTGAGCCCGTGGGCTCCCAACTTTGAAAGATTAAAATTAAATTTGAGCTCGCAGGCCCTAACTCTTGAAAATTTGAGATAGATTTGAGCCTGTGGGCTCCCAATTCTTGAAACTTGAAAAAGATCAAAGCCCGTGGGCTCCCGATTATGAATAAATTTTGGGTCTGTGGACTTCAAATTCATCTTAATACGATTACCCTCGTTCTGAGAATATAACAGATTTATATTCTCGATCCGCGTAACAGATTTACATTGATCTTGCTTTGAGAGCGTAACAGATTTACATTCTCGGTTTCTGTAACAGATTTGCATCAACCCTCTCTATGAGAATATAACAGATTTATATTCTCGATCCGCGTAACAGATTTACGTCGATTCCTTGTTTTAAGAGCGTAACAGATTTACATTCTCAGTTTCCGCAATAGATTTGCGTTAACCCTCTCTATGAGAATGTAATAGATTTATATTCTTGATCCGCGTAACAAATTTACGTCAATTCTTTGTTTTGAGAGCGTAACAGATTTAAATTCTCAGTTTCTGTAACAGATTTGCATCAACCCTCTTTCTGAGAATATAACAGATTTATATTCTCGATTCGCGTAACAGATTTACATTGATCCTTGTTTTGAGAGCGTAACAGATTTGCATTCTCGGTTTCCGCAACAGATTTGCGTCCTCGAAATCAAATCAAAAGCGTCTTCTTAGCCCCTGCGATATATTTTTGCATCGGTCGAGAATACGGCAATCTTCCTTGACCAACGCAACATGTAACGTGCGTCATACCTAAGGAAGACATGATAAGCATGATGCTTACATAAGCAGGTCTATTCATGGATACCATTACATAGCATGCGCGTCACGATAGGATAGGTGCATCCATCCGTGTGACTACTTGCGTTTGTGTGTGTTCGACCCCGTGCCCGAACTACATTTTGGTCTGATTCCTAATGGGATATTTAGGCAGCTCATCATGGAGCATGACCAATTAGAATTCCGCTACGCGCTCGCTTCCTTTTGCAACGTATTTTGTTTTTCCCTTAAATCCGACAGTTTGGTCAAAGGCCTGTCTTCACACAGGCTTCGACGTTAGCTTGCGGTTCGCGTTGCCCACAAGCTCCATCGAAGAGGGGCAAACTGTAGACACCCCAATTTCGACCAAAAGTCGAATTTAGGAGAGTGTCACCTCCAAGTCCAATGATGATAATGACCGAAAGATTCGAAGTATTCCAAGCTCTTCAGAAAGTTCTCCAAACGCAATAAAATTTCACAAGGAGAAGGAAATACCAGGTATTTAGGAGAATTCAGGTATAAAACATCATTTTTGCAAAAAGATCTTCAAAAATAAGTTTTTTTTTTTTAGAAAAATGAGAGAAGAAAAGACCTAAAAGGGGAAGTTCGGCAGAAGCCGGCACATGGCAGTTTCTGCGGCACTCAGTGAATGCCGTACGGCACTCACAGAATGCCGAAACGGCTCTCACTGAGTGCCGCCGACATTTTCTGACTGTCGTTTGCTTTTAAAGTCCATATTTGTGGTACAATATGTATATGTATGCGAATAAAAACAAAAAACTGATAAAGTGAGGTTGACAAAAATGCGGCAATCAATAATTTGGCGCTGCTCTCAGTAAGTGCCGCGCGACAGTCATGGAATGCCGCAGCGGCTTTCACGGAGTGCCGCAGAGGCATCCACTGACTGTCGCAGAGGAATTTTGATTGCCGCCTTCTGCAGCAGTCTGTCTATTTTCAGGAAGCACGTATTGTATCACCAAATGAGACATTTACACCTGTCTTTTACTCCGAATTCACTGAGAATACTTGGTAATTTTGTCTATAAAAGAGGAATGATCTTCCTTGGAAGGAGATATACAAGAAAATACCAAGAGATCACTACCACTACAACAACACATATTTGAGAGAGATAGAGAGTTTTTTTGGAGAGCTTGAAAAAGAACTTGGAAGATCTTCAAAATATAGAAATTTGAGGATAGTCTTGGAGGTGACCCTCTAATCTTAGTTGTGTTTTCTTTCGTTTGAGCCTCTAATCTTCAAGTCATTTAGTTTTTCTTGATTAAGTTTTAGAGTTTTGTTAAGTAAACTTGGAAGTCCTTGCTTCCTAGTTCTTTGATCCTTCTTTTAGTTTTCTTGTTTATGTTTTTCTTTTGAAATTCTTGGAGATCTTCAATATCTCTCTTGGAAACTCTTGAGTTTGATGTTTTTAGTTTTATGTAAGCTTATACTTCACATGGGAGTCAAAGTTTGATCATCACTTCATTTTGTAAGCAAATAGATGGATCCATGTCCATACTTATGACTTGGGTCCTCTAGCTTGATGTTCCATGGAATCCTTTCTATACTCCTTTGAGACTCATGAGCATTAGTCATATCTTCATCTCCAATGACCATCAAGTAGTAGGAGAAAGCATTTTGGGTCTAAGCTCATCTCCATGGTTTAGATTCATTATCTTGGGATTTCATAGAAGTCTATTCATACTTCAATTAAAATCTACAAGTATAAAAGCCTTTACCCTCCAATGACCATCAAGTGGTAGGAAAAAATGGTTTAGTTTAAGTCCAACTTCATGGTTTAATCGTTGGGGTTAATAAATAAAAGTTGAACTTGACAATGAAACAGTGGATTCATAAACCGGTTTTGATCAAAGATTTTTAGTTCAAAATCTAACCATTGGAATGAAATGAAACCAACGGGAAAGTGTCACTAACACAATGTTTTACCACTGTAACTTTTGTTAAAGAAGATTTTATGTTTAAAGTTATTTGGTCATGAGTTTTGTAAAATCACTACAATCTGTCCAGAGTTTCAGAACAGTAACACTCTTTTGAAATAAATAAATCAGAACCTTAATAAACTATTTGTGACCCAAAATAATATTTTCTAACTAGATTAATGTGTTAGGAAGTCACCCTAAAAAGAACAAATCATTTCTGATCTTTTTACTATTTTTAAAAAATCGTGCAAGAACTCCGGACAGAAGGTTGTAGAATGCTGAGTGATGTCTGGTTTTTGTCCAATTCCCGGAGATCCAACCGTTGAAACTTTGATTTCTTTTTTGGATTACAAACTAGACACACAGAGGCATCTTGTGTCCAAAGTTCATCAAGATCAAACCACGGGAACCATACTTTTTATTTCTTTAAAGTTATGATCTGCTCTCAGCAATTTCCAGAATTCTGCAATAAGTTTTCATCAATCTTATGAATAATGGCTTAGATGAAATTTTCATGAGTCAAGGGTCAGACCATGTTTCAATAATGATTAGTTGAGCTTGAGTTCAAAGTTTAAATGATCTAAATCGCCGAGTATTTCATAATTTATTCTTGTTCATGAACATATTCATCCGTATGGCTTGACACTTGTAATTAGGATTTATTTGCTTTAGATTTAACTGCATTTGAAAGATTTAAGTTAGAAATTTAGGATGGTTATTTCTAACTTCATATCTTGAATATCATGTGGACTAACCTTTTGTTTTGTAGCGCTATTAAGGTATGATTTCTAGGACTCCTCTGTAGTTTATTTTAATTTCTTGATTTTATTGATTTCTCAACCTCATGCGCGACACATTAGAATTAGGATCTTGCCCTATGTGTATATGTGATTAGAGACTCTTTTTTAGGATTTTCTTTTGTTTGTATGCATTTCATGTTTAATATCGCGACTGGATCCCAGGTAAGTTCTCTTGTTCTTTATTGCATATCATATTGTTTGCTACTTGAATTACGTGGCTTTTGAATGATATTTTGTAAATTGGTAATTTTACACCATTTCGACATGTTTGTTTAATGTATACGTATATCTATGTATTAGTTAAGAGCATGCTTAGATTAGTAATTCAAATAAAATGATGTTAAGTAGAGGCCTATCACGAGATAGGATGAGAAGGGGTGTTTTAGTCCGATGGGCTCCTTCCCTTCTCATTCCATAATCCCCGGACCTAGTTAATCTTTAGTTTCGCAAAAGATCAGTTTCCTTTTGAAATGGTTTCTTAGTTTTCCTTTGAGAAATTAAGTGGCGACTCATTTGTTTTGAATTTGAAATTTTAAAAGAATTTTAAAAGAAAAGTTGTGGGTAAGAAAAATTGCAATATCCACAAACACAGATTCTAAACTGCAAATGTCTCCCAAGTTGGTTAAAAGGTCATGTAGAGTACTAGGGGGGCAATTATAAGGTGTTTGGGTAAAGTAGATTAAGTCTCAACAAACATACACACAAGAAAACATCACCAACAAGGCACAAGGCAATTGCTTAGGAATCACTTATGTTGTTTGGGAAAATAACTTATGGCACTAAGTTTACACACAAGTTAAAAGCATTCCTAAACAAAGCCTTATCCAATGATTAGTTTCCATTAATGGAAATAAAGCACAAGTCATTTCACACTTTACGTCAATTCCAAACTCCGTGCAATTTTAACGCGGCGTGGACAGTTTTGGACATAAACTGGTATTTTCGTGGCGCGGTGGTTACCCCAAAAATACAGAAAATTCATTTAAACGTAGGAATTACTTTTCCGGTTTTATAAAAATACTGATTGAGTCAAAAGCAAACATTTCCACCATTTTGAAATACAGTTTTAAAATCCAACACAGGTATCACTAATTTCCATAAAATTGTTGTTTGACCCCAATAAGAATTTCAATACGAATTTAGACAAGAAACAAGATTCCACATATGAGAATTGAAATTAATGACAGCAGACAATACACATTGATTTAAATATGACAATGCAAATACAGATTAATTGTAGAAATGTCAATTTAAGATTAAATGAAAATGCAGGTTGTTACACCCTTCCTCCCTTAAACAGGATTTCGTCCCCGAAATCAAGACTAACTAGTCCTGAAACAACTCCGGGTACTTCTTCCTTATATCAGCTTCAACTTCCCACGAGGCTTCGCTCTCGTCATGGTGATTCCACTGAACCTTCACCAACGGAATGTCCTTATTCCTCAACTTCTTGATACTCTGATCTAGAATCATCACAGGTCTTTCCTTGTAAGAAATGTTATGACTTGCCTCAATATCATCATAACTAACCACGTGCGAGGGGTCTCGTATGTACTTTCTTAGCATACTCACATGGAATACATTGTGAACCCCAGACATCTTCAGTGGTAGCGCCAGTTGATATGCCACTTTTCCGACACATTCCAAAATCTCGAACGGTCCAATGAAACGCGGAGCTAATTTTCCTCTCTTGAGACCGAAGCGTACTACTCCTCGGGTCGGTGATACTTTAAGAAGTACATGATCTCCAACACTAAATTCCAAATCTTTCCGACGTCGATCGGCATAACTCTTATACCTACTTTGAGCGGTTCTCATCCTTTCCTTAACCAAAGAAATCTTTTCATTGGTTTCTCTAACCAAATCTGGTCCCAACAATTCTGTATCTCCCACCTCTGCTCAACACAACGGAGAACGACATGGTCGTTCGTACAATGCTTCGAATGGAGCCATCCCGATACTCGTGTGATAACTGTTGTTATAGGCAAATTCAACCAACGGCAAGTGTGTTTCCCAAGATTCTTAGAAATCAATAACACAAGCCCTAAGCATATCTTCCATGATCTGATTAACACGCTCAGTCTGTCCATCTGTCTGCGGGTGAAAAGCAGTACTCATTTTGAGCGAGGTTCCCATAGCTTCTCGCAAACTTTCCCAAAAGCCAGAGGTAAAATGTGCGTCACAGTCTAACACAATTGACACCGGTGCACTGTGAAGTCGTACAACTTGTTGTATGTACATCCGGCTCATTCTTTCTACTGGGTACATCATACTATAAGCAATAAAATGAGCCGATTTTGTCAATCGATCCATGATTACCCAAATGTCGTTATGATTCTGTTGCGATCGGGGCAATCCTACTACAAAATCCATGGTTATATGCTCCCACATCCAACCAGGAACAGGTAGTGTTTGCAACAATCCTGAGGGTCTTTGATGTTCCGCTTTGACTTGTTGACACGTCAAACATCTGGATACAAATTCGGCCACATCCTTCTTCATACCTTCTCACCAAAAATTTCTCTTCAAATCCTTGTACATTTTCGTTCCTCCTGGGTGAACTATATATCTTGACTTATGTGCTTCTTCCAGAATATCATTTCTTAAATTCCCACAGTCTAGTACGCATAATCTGCCTCTACATCGATACCATCCGTCACTTCCCACCTTCCACTCTGTCGGATCTATCTCTGACATTTCACAAACCATGCTTAATGTTGGGTTTGTGCCCTCAAACCATTACTTTATGTATGAGACATTGACATTTTAATATATGGATATCAGCTTTATATTTCATTATGTATGTTTCTTTCATGAGATGATCATTAATCCTTAAGTGTCATAGTAAGTAATTTGTGTGTGTATGAGATACACACACGTGAGATACGAATTACTATTCTTTGATACTTAGAATATGTCACAGTGGATGATGAGATTGGATACATCATCAAGTCTACACTGTAGCATAATTAACTACCATTGGATGGAGTGATTAATCTCAATCACTAGAGTGTAGCTCTTAGTTGATATGCTAGTGCTTATAGTGCAATGACGGACCTGAGTTTCCTATTGACGCTTAAAGCTGTCAACAGTCAATAAGAACTCAAAACTTGTATAAGGTACGTGTTCTCAATCTTGAGACGATTATGAACACAGACTGTCGATATGATTGATTTGACTTACCAATCAGTGAGGTCTATAAAAGATCAAAACCTAGGTATCTTAGGTATGTCATATTCATAGGGTTTTGAACATATATTGTCAAGATAGAATCTACCCTCTGATTCAGAGTAAACATTCCCTTGAGAATGTCACCAAGTCGATTACTGAGTACTACAGTCTTGTTGATAAGAGCTATCAACATGTTTGGTAATCATGAGAGGTGAATGGGACTCAAGGAATACAAGAAGTAATCATGATTCAGGTTGACAGTAACAGTTATCCGACTACCTGAATATGATTACGAATGCTGAAGGTAGAGGGACAATAGTACAACATACAAGTCTAGTTATCGCTTCGAATATGTTCTTTAGCGTTGGAGTTCAGTTATCGTTTCATAGTGGAGTAAACGTTAACTGACCAGTTGGTTAGTTTGATGATCAAAGAGTTTGGTCATGGTGATTAACAAACTGGTCTGAGCTAACAATAAAGAGCCTAGGAGGTCCCACTCTTAGCTCCGCCAGGATACTTAGAAAGACACTTGAGGAAGCTGTCAAGACAAGTTCGATTGATTGAAGCTAGTTCGATCGATCGAAGTCATGGCAGGTTCGATCGATCGATTGTTCGATCGATCGAAGTCCTTCGATCGATTGAAGGTTAGGTCGGTTCTGGGAATCTATGAATAGGGCAGCTGTGTCCTGGAAAAGAAGTTCGTCGTTTTTATTAACCAGACGCATTGGATGCATAGCAGTTTTGATCAATCAAACTTGTTTCGATTGAAACTCTCTATGTTCGATCGATTGAAAGAGTTTCGATCGATCGAACCAATGCATGCTTCAATTAATCGAACGTTCTTCGATCGATCAAATAGTATTTTTTGTCCAGGTGTTCTTTTCACAGTTTTAAAAGTTTTAAAATTTACATACTTCAATTTTAAAATATTCGAGCGATTGAATGTTCGAGCGATCGAGTTTTCTTCAATCGATCGAAGTGTGATAGAGAACCAAAGATGTTGTTTTTGTTCTAATTACTTCCAGAAAGTGTTTATGGTGTATGAGAGTCAATTAGTAGTTCTAATGGATGTATATATGCGTGGATATATGTATATCTAACCCTTTTGCAGCTAGTTAGTCCACTATCTCCCATGGCACCTAATCCTGTCAAATTTTATATTTAAATGTTTGAGATTGGTGTATGTTGTATTTATTTTGGTTTGGTTTTAAGGCATATGTAAAGGGCACTACGACTTCAATCCTGTGAATAGGAAAGTTGCACCGATTTCCCTAGTCTTTTATTTTTTTTTTCTATCTTTTCTATTTCTAGATAAATTGTAAGCTTCGAAAGAAGCATAGGTCCAATGTAATAGAATAGGAAGCCCATGAAGATGGTGCGAGAAGTCATTGTCCACGAAGATGGAGCTGGAGGCAGCCATATCAAGAAGAAGGTTCTATGGAGATAGAGCCATGGGAGATAGAGGCATATGAATGCCTTTATTTCAATTTTAGTTTTTTGTTTTATGTGCTTGGTTTGTGATTGGCATTTTGTACATTGTTATTACTTGCATGTTTCTAAAATAAAAATCAAAAATCATTTCAATGCATTAGTAAACATTGGATGTTTATGGGTAATGTGTAGAAACGATTTTTCCAAAAGAAAATCCTTATTTACTAAATCTAGTGGGAGAGGTTTATAACACCCACGATCTTCCATTAACGGTTCACTATAAGATGAGTAGTGCATTTCGTGGCACCTCGCAAGGGGTGATCATTCCATACGGAGGGTACACTACTCATTGGTTACTAGATGTGAACTTCCTAAGGATAGGATCAATCAGACATGTTAGAGGGTGACCACCATATGGAGGCACTACTTGAGGTAGTTATGATTGGATCCTAGTTAATGGTGCACACTAGCTAAGCTATGTATAAGGGATCCCACACGGGGCATTATTCAGAAACTTAGAGATCAAATAGGTTTGGGAGTCATAACTTGTTTTGCCAGAATTACATAGCGGACAAGTCATGATTAATCGAAAGATCGAGTACTGACTGCCACACAGAGGCTTTACTCTTTCGTCTTGATATTCTGGAGACTTTGTTTTACAATAAGAATTAATAAGGATTCTTTTATTTCAAATTGTCAAATTTTGATATCCATATTTATTTTTTCTATTTTATTTTTCCGTAATCATAATGTCTGGATCTGCATTTAGTTCACTTGCCACTGTACTCACTTAGAACAAGTTAATTAGAAATAACTACATTGAATGGAAACGTAACCTTGATATCGTTTTAACTACGGAGGATCACATTTATGTCCTCACAACCCCATGCCTCGAAGAACCCAAATGCAAATGCTTCGACTGCTGGTAGATGCAAATTTGATAAATGAAAGAAATCGAATGGAATGGCCCTTTGCTACATTCTGGGCTCTATGGTTGGTGTGTTGCAACACCAATTCTAATCGAATGATTCTGCTAGTGCCATCATCAAATCCCAAAAAGAAATGTTTTGGGAGCATGGCAAGCCTGCCAAACAAGTTGTTATGCAGAAGATAATAAGTGCTAAGATGTCGAAAGGAACTCCAGTTAAAGAACATGTTTTAAAAATGATTGGTTATTTAAATGAACTAGAGACCTTGGGAGCCAACATTGACGCATAGACCAAAGTTGATATGATCCTCAATTCGCTGTCGCCATCATTCACTTAATTTAAAATTAATTATAATATGAATTAAATGAATTTCTCAATGAGTGAATTAATGAGTTCTTTACTGGTAGCGAAAGGGGTGATCAATCCTGGGGGCAATGTTTTAAACGTTGAGAAAAGCTCTTCCTCTTCCTGATCTGCGCCGAAAGGCAAGAAAGGAAAGAAGAAGGCTAGCATTGAGGTCCAAGAGTTGGACCGGTCCCAAAGATTGCAAAATCTAAGGGAAAATGTAAGGGCAAAGGGAAGGTGGGTGGCCAAGGCAAAGGAAAGTATTTCCAATATGGTGAGAAGGGCCACTGGAAGAGGAACTGTCCAGAATTCTTAGCTACAAGCGTTCAAGGTATGATTGAATCACATGTGATTAAAGTAAGTTTTGTAACGGATATTTCAAACACTTGGTGCATTGATTCTGGTACGACTAACCATATTTGTAATTCGTTACAGGGGTTCAGATTAACCAGGAAATGCAGTGATGGGAAGATTGTGCTGACTCTGGGTTCTAGCATTACCGTTTCTGCAGTTGCTATAGGAGTAGTAGTTTTAGAGTTTCTGGACAATAAGACAATGGTTTTATCAGATGTACTTTATGTCCCTTTAATGAGACGTAATTTAATTTCTATTTTAGAGTTATCGAATATAAATTATTCTTTTCATTTTGGAATAGAAGTTTTCATTAAAAGAAATGGTTCTTTTATATGTTCTGATGTTAAAACTAATGGTTTATATGTGATTGCTCCAAATATTTCGAATGATTCTAACACAGAACTTAATAACTCAATGGTAATTGTACCATCTAAAAGAAAGGGACCTTCCACTAATCTAACAAATCTTTGGCACATGAGGCTTGGCCATATCAATCTAAATAGTATTGGAAGACTAGTCAAAGTAGGGGTCTTAGGCGATTTGGTTCTCGAACCAATGGAAGCCTGCGAGTCTTGTTTAGAGGGTTTCCTGCAAAGGGCAATAGGTGATGGAAAAACAGGTTTAAACTTATTTTTAAATGCGCAGAGGAAAGATTTAGTTTCAAAACTTATTGGTAGCCCAGGATCTACTACTCGTCAATTCCATAGATGTGTACGTAAGAGGAGAACAAGAAATCATACCTCAGGTCTTGAACCCAATTCTGAATTTCTTTCTCTTAGATGGTGCAACAGCTTCCACTAGGCTGTCATCACTCTTATGACTCCTGCGGATGCTTCCTAGAAGGACTAGGGTTGGTGGGAATCCTAATGAAGAGGAAGGAGAAGGTTTGGGAGCTCTAAAAACTATTTCTGCAACTTCTGACGTATTTAAATGACGAACCTTTTTTCTGGATGCAGCTGCCCTATTTATGGATTCCCAGAACCGACCTAAAGTTCAAGCGATCGAAGTGGCTGCGATCGATCGAACATTCGATCGATCAAACCACCTTCAAGCGATCGAACCTATCCAGACTTCAATCAATCGAGATAACTTTGATCGATCGAACTTGTCTTGACATCATCCTCATGTGCCTTTCCCATTCCCATGACCAAACTCTTTGATCAGCAAACTAACCAATTGATCAGTTAACGTTTACTCCACTATAAAATGATAAATGAACTCCAACGCAAAAGAACATATCCGAAGCCATAACTAGACTTGTATGGGGCACTAATGTCCCTCTACCTTTAGCATTCGTAATCATATTCAGGTAGTCAGATAACTGTTACTGTCAACCTGAATCATGATTACTTCTTATATTCCATGAGTCCCATTAACCTTTCATGATTACCAAACATGTTGATGACTACTTACCAACAAGACTGCAGTTCTCAGTAATCAACTTGGTGACATTCTAAGGGAATGCTTACTCTTCATTAGAGGGTAGATTCTATCTTGACAATATATGTTCACAACCCTGTGAACATGATAAACCCAAGATACCCAGGTGTTGATCTTCTATAGACCTCACTTATTGGTAAGTCAAAGTATTCATATCCACATTCTGTGTTCATAATCGTCTCAAGATTGAGAACACGTACCTTATACAAGTTATGAGTTCCTTTCGAATGTTCACAGTTTTCAGTGTCAATAGGAAAGTTCAGGTCCATCAATGCACTATAAGCACTAGTATATTAACTAAGAGTCATACTCCAGTAATTGAGATTCATCATTCCATCAAATGGTAGTTAATCATACTATAGTGTAAACCTGATGAGATAACTAGTCTCATCATTCACTGTGACAATTTTTAAGTATCAAAGAATAGTAATCTGTATCTCACTTGTATGTATCTCATACACACACGAATTACCTAATATGATACTTAAGGATTAATCATCTCATGAAAGAAACATACATAATGAAATGTAAAGCTGATATCCATATATTAAAATGTCAATGTCTCATACATAAAGTAATGGTTTGATGGCACAAAACCCAACAAACTCCCACTTGCACTCACAACCATACAGGATTACATCTGAGGCCTAGACTATCTAGATGACGATCAAAGACCTTCTATGGCAAGGCCTTTGTAAACGGATTAGCATGATTGTCAGCGGTGGCAATCTTGGTGACAGTCATATCTCCACGTTGAACAATATCTCAGATTAGATTATATTTTCGCTCTACGTGCTTTCCCTTCCCATGGTTGCTTGGTTCCTTGGACTGAGCCACTGCCCCACTATTATCACAATAAAGCGTAATAGGTGACAGCGATGCTGGTATCACCTCGAGCTCCATAAGGATCTTCTTGAGCCAAATAGCTTCCTTTATGGCTTTATAAGCAGCCACATACTTAGCTTTTGTAGTTGAGTCTGGAATGTATTTCTTCTTAATGCTCCTCTAACTGACTGCACCACTTCCCAAGGTAAAGAGATGACTAGACGTCGACTTCCTTGAATCTTTATCTAACACAAAGTTCGAGTCAGTGTATCCCACTGGAATTAACTCACTACTACCGTACATAAGCATATAATCTTTAGTTCTTCTCAAGTACTTAAGAATGTGCTTAAGGCTTTCCAATGTTCTGGACCTAGATTCGATTGATATCTACTAACCATGCAAACGGCAAAGCAGATATCTGGTCTAGTGCATAACATTGCATACATGAGACTTCCCAGTACCAAAGCATAGGGAACGCCTGCCATGCAATTCCTCTCCTCCTGTCTTTGGACAATGGTCCTTGGAGAACGCTAAACCATGCCTGAAAGGTAACAAACCATTCTTCAAATTATCCATTGAAAGCCTAGTTAGCACCTTATCAATATAACCAGCTTGAGATAATCCCATTATCTTTCGCTTACGATCCCGAAAATGCTTTATTCCAAGAATATAGCTCGCCTCTCCTAGATCCTTCATATCGAAAGTACTAGCTAGCCAAACCTAGACCGTTGACAGTGCCGCTACATCATTTCCACTGAGTAGAATGTCATCAATGTAAGGCATAAGAAAAGCCACCACTTTTCCTTCACACTTCTTGTATACACAAGGTTCATCCAGATTCTGTATGAAACCAAACGTTTTGACCGCATGGTCAAATCGGATGTTCCAACTCTTGGATGCCTACTTAAGCCCATAAATGGACTTTTGCAACTTGCATACCAAGTTACCTTTCTGACTAGCTATGAACCCTTTTTGTTCCTGCATATCGATGTCCTACTCAAGATTGCCATTCAAGAATGTAGTTTTCATGTCCATCTGCCAGATCTCATAATCCAGGCATGCAACAATGGATAAGAGTATTCTGATGGACTTAAGCATGGCCACCAGTGAGAAGGTCTCAACCTTTCCATCAGATCCTCTTTTCCTCTTATAGACCCACTTACAGCCAATGGGTTTAATATTGGCTAGAAGTTCTACAAGATCACAGACCTGATTGGAATCCATAGATTCCAATTCAGCCTTCATAGCTTTAACCCAACGAGCTGAATCAACATCAACCATTGCCTCTTCATATGTGACAGGATCAGATTCAAAATCTACAGAGATAACTTCAAAAACTTCTCCAAAGAACATGTATCTATCAGGCTAGATGATAATCCTCCCACTACGATGAGGTACCGGTATGGAAATGGGTGAAGAAGTGATATTTTCTTGATTCACATCGCTATCAACAGCGGGTTGGACTGAGGGCTCTCCTTCTATCTCTCTCTTAGATCTATCCTTCCCTTAGGTTTATGGTTCATGATATAATCATCCTCCAAAAAAATAGCATTTGTACTAACAAACACTTTCTGTTCTCTTGGATCATAAAAATACCATCCATAAGTACCCTTCGGATTGAAAGAAAAACATGTTTGAATGTTATTTTAAACGCACAGCGGAAAGATTGAGTTTAAAAAACTTTTGGTATCCTAGGATGTACTACTCTTTAATTCCACAGATGTACACTAAAGAGGGAGAAGAAATATACCTCAGGTCTTGAACCCAATTCTGATTTTCTTTCTCCGGGATGGTACATCAGCCTCCACTAGGTTATCTTCACCCTTATGTCTCATACGAATGCTTCCCGGATAGGCTAGAGATGGTGGGATCTCTAATGGAGAGGATAAGGAGGGTTTGGGAGCTCTAAAATAGTTTCTGCAGCTTCTGACGTTCAAAATGGTGAACTCCTTTTCTAGACGCAGCTGCCCTATTTGTAGATTCCCAGAACCGACCTAATGTTCGAGCGATTGAAGTGCATTCGATCGATCGAGACATCGATCGATCGAACCACATTCGAGCGATCGAATCCACCAAGACTTCAATCGATCGAGACACCTTCGATCGATCGAACCCGTCTTAAATAGATCCTCATGTGCCTTTCCAAGCATTCTAGCATAGCTAAGAGTGGGACCTCCTAGGCTCTTTATTGTTGGCTCAGACCAGTTTGTTAATTACCATGACCAAACTCTTTGATCAGGAAACTAACTAACTGGTCAGTTAACGTTCACTCCACTATAAAACGATAACTGAACTCCAACGCAAAAGAACATATCCGAAGCGATAACTAGACTTGTATGGTGTACTAATGTCCCTCTACTGGCAGTATTCATAATCATATTCAGATAGTCGGATAACTGGTTACTGTCAAACTGAATCATGATTACTTCTTATATTCCTTGAGTCCAATTCACCACTTATGATTACCAAACATGTTGATAACTACTTATCAACAAGACTGCAGTTCTAAGTAATCAAAGAATAACTGATTGATAGTCTTGAGTGTCAATAGGAAAGCTCAGGTCCGTCAATGCATTATAAGCACTAGCATATTAACTAAGAGTTACACTCTAGTGATTGAGATTAATCACTCCATCCAATGGTAGTTAATCATGCTACAATGTAAACCTGATGAGATATCCAATCTCACCATCCACTGTGACAAGTTCTAAGAAACAAAGAATAGTAATTCGTATCTCACTTGTACGTATCTCATGCATACATGGATTACTTACTATGATACTTAAGGATAACAATCATCTCATGAAACAAACATACATAACTAAATGTAAAGCCGATATCCATATATTAAAATGTGAATGTCTCATATATAAAGTAATGGTTTGAGGGCAAAAATCCAACAAACTTCCACTTGCACTCACAACCATACAGGATTACATCTGAGACCTAGACTATCTAGATGACGATCAAAGATATTCTGCGGCAAGGCCTTTGTAAACGGATCCGCAAGATTGTCAGAGGTGGCAATCTTGCTGACAGTCATATCTCCACGTTGAACAATATCTCGGATTAGATGATATTTCCGCTCTACGTGCTTTCCCATTCCGTGGTTCCTTGGCTCCTTGGACTGAGCCACTGCCCCACTATTATCATAATAAAGCAAAATAGGTGACAGCAACTCTGATACCATCTCGAGCTCCATAAGGAACTTCTTGAGCCAAACAGCTTCCTTTGTGACTTCACAAGCAGCCACATACTCAGCTTCTGTAGTTGAGTCTGCGATGCATTTCTGCTTGATGCTCCTCCAACTTACAGCACCACCTCCCAAGATAAAGAGATGACCGAACGTCGACTTCCTTGAATCATTATCTGATATAATTTTTGAGTCAGTGCATCCTATTGGAATTAACTCACTGCCACCGTATATAAGCATGTAATCTTTAATCCTTCTCAAGTACTTAAGAATATGCTTAACGACTGTCCAGTGTTCTGAACCTTGAATCGAATGATATCTACTAACCATGCAAATGGCAAAGCAGTTATCCGGTGTAGTGCATAACATCGCATACATGAGACTTCCCACTGCCGAAGCATAAGAAACTCCTATCATGCGATTCCTCTCCTCTTGTGTCTTTGGACACTGGTCCTTGGAGAACGCTAAACCATACCTGAAAGGTAACAAATCTTTCTTCTAATTATCCATTAAAAACCTAGTTAGCACCATATCGATATAACCAGCTTGAGATAATCCCATTATCTTTCGCTTACAATCCCGAAAGAACTTTATCCCAAGAATATAGCCCGCCTCTTCTAGATCCTTCATATCGAATGTACTAGCTAGCCAAACCTTGACCGTTGACAATGCCGCTACATCATTTCCAATGATTAGAATGTCGTCAACGTAAAGCACAAGAAAAGCCACCACTTTCCCTTCACACTTCTTGTATACACAAAGTTCATCCAGATTCTGCATGAAACCAAATGACTTGACCACTTGGTCAAAATGAATGTTCCAACTTCTGGATGCCTGCTTAAGCCCATAAATGGACTTTTGCAACTTCCATACCAAGCTCCCTTTCCCACCAGCCATGAACCCTTTTGGTTGCTGCATATAGATGTCCTCCTCAAGATTGCCATTCAAGAATGTAGTCTTGACTTCCATCTGCCAGATCTCATAACCTAGGCATGCAACAATGGATAAGAATATTCTGATGGACTTGAGCATGGCTACCGGCGAGAAGGTTTCCTCACAGTCAATGCCCTCCCTCTGCGTATTACCTTTCGCTACAAGCCTAGCCTTAAAGGTCTCAAGCTAGCCTTAAAGGTCTCAACCTTTCCATCAATCCTCTTTTCCTCTTATAGACCCACTTACAACCAATGGGTTTAATATTGGCTTGAAGTTCTATAAGATCTCAAACTTGATTATAATCCATAGATTCCAATTCAGCCTTCATAGCGTTAACCCAATGTGCCGAGTCTACATCATCCATTGCCTCTTCATACGTGGTAGGATGAAATTTAGATTCTATGGAGACAGTTTCAAAAACTTCTCCTAAGAACATGCATCTATCAGCTGACTGATAATCCTCCCACTACAATGAGGTACCGGTGCGGAAATGGGTAAAGAAGTGGTATTTTCTTAATTTTCATCATTATCAACTGCTGGTTGGACTGAGGGCTCTCCTTCTATCTCTCTTAGATCTATCCTTCCTTTAGGTTTATGGTTCATGATATAATCATCCTCCAAGAAAACAACATTTGTACTAACAAACACTTTCTATTCTCTTGGATCATAAAAATACCATCCATAAGTACCCTTTGGATAACCTACGAAATAACATACTTCTGATCTAGAATCCAACTTGCTCATCTTTCCTTTCAGCACATGTGCCGGATACCCCCATATTCAGAGATGTTGCAAAGAAGGGTTGCGCCCAATCCATATCTCCCATGGTGTCCTGGGAACCAATTTGCTTGGTACTAGATTTAGTATGTACACACCGGTTTCCAAAGCACAACCACTAAGGAATAAAGGCAACTACGAATAACACATCACTGACCTAGTCATGTCTAAAAGAGTCCGGTTCCTTCTCTTCGCTACACCGTTTTGCAGAGGCGTACCAGGTGCAGTCAACTGTGACAGAATCTCATTCTGTACGAGGTGATCAATGAACTCATTAGAGAGGTACTCACCACCTCGATCAGATCGAATGGCTTTGATATGTGTTCCTAATTGCTTCTCCACTTCAGCCCTAAACTCTTTGAACTTTTTAAAGGCTTCAGACTTGTGCTGCATTAGGTATACATATCCATACCTAGAGTGATCATCAGTAAATGTAATGAAATACTCATAACCACCCCTTACTATAATATTTCTTCGTCCACACACATCAGTATGAACTAATTCAAACAATGCATTGGTCCTATTGCCCTTTGCGGGAAAGGGCCTTTTGGTCATCTTACCCTCTAAACAAGACTCGCAAACTTCCATTGGTTCGAGAACCAAATCGCCTAAGACCCCTTCGTTGACTAGTCTATCAATCCTATTTGGATTGATATGCCCAAACCTCGTATGCCAAAGCCTTGTTGGATTTGTGGAAGGTTCTTTTATTTTGTCGTACTGTTACCATTGAGTTATTAAGTTCCATAAAAGAGTCTTTAGAGATGTTGGGAGTAATCACATATGAGCCATTAGTTTTAACACCAGAACATATAAAAGAACTATTTCTTTTAATAACAGCTTCTGTTCCAAAATGAAAAGAATAACCATTATTCGATAAATTTGAAATTGAAATTAAATTATGTCTCATCAAAGGGACGTAAAGTACATCTGATAAAACTATTATCTTATTGTCCAAAAACTTTAAAACTACTACTCCTATAGCAATCGCAGAAACGGTTGCACTAGAGCCCAGAGTCAGCACGATTTCCCTATCACTGCATTTCCTTGTTGATCTGAACCCTTGCAACGAATTACAGATATGGTTAGTCACACCAGAATCAATGCACCAAGTGTTTGAAGTATCCGTAATAAAACATACTTCAATCACATGTGACTCAATCATACCTTGAACTCTTGTAGCTAAGAATTCTGGGCAGTTCCTCTTTTAGTGGCCCTTCTCACCGCATTGGAAACACTTTCCTTTGCCTTGGCCACCCACCTTCCCTTTGCCCTTACCTTTTCCCTTAGATTTTGCAATCTTAGGGACTGGACCAACACTTGAACCACCATTTCCAGCTTTCTTCTTCCTTTTCTTTCCTTTCGACATAGATCGGGAAGAGGAATCACTTTTCTCAACATTCAGAACGTTAACCCCAGGTTTGATCACCCCTTTCGCTGCCAATAAAGAGCTCATTAATTTGCTCATTTAGTTTAAATTGAGCGAATGATGGTGACACCGTGTTGAGGATCATATAAACTTTGGTCTGTGCGTCAATGTTGGCACCTAGGGTCTCCAGCTCGTTCAAATAACCAATCATTTTCAAAACATGTTCTTTGACTGGAGTCCCTTCCGACATCTTAGCACTTATTATCTTCTGCATAAATACCTGTCTGGCAGGCCTGCCATGCTCCCCAAACATCTTGTTCAGGTATGTGATAATGTCACTGGCTGAATCGTTCGATTAAAATTGGTGTTGCAACACACGGGACATTGAGGCCAGAATGTCGCAACGGGCCATTCCATTCGACTTCTTCCATCTGTCGAACTCATGTCTGGGAGCCGCCGAAGCATTTGTTGCGGGTTCTTCAGGGCATGGGATGGTGATGACATATATGTGATCCTCAGCAGTTAATACGATGTCAAGGTTTCGTTTCTATTCAGTGTAGTTATTTCCAGTTAACTTGTTTTGAGTGAGTATGGTAGCAAGTGGACTAAATGTAGATCCAGACATTATGATTTACTGAAAAAATCAAAAGACAAAATAAATATGGATATCAGAATTTGACAGTTTGAAATAAAAGAATCCTTAAAACTCTTTTTTTAAAACAAAGTCGCCGGAATATCAAAACAAAAGAGTACAACCTCCGTGTGGTGGTCAATGCTCAATCTTTTGATTAAACATGACTTGTCCGCTATGTAACTCTTGCAAAACAAGTTATGACTCCCGAACCTTTTTGATCTCTAAGTTTCTGAATAATGCCCCGTGTGGGATCTCTTATCCATTGCTTAGCTAGTGTGTACCATTATTAGGATCCAATAACATCCGTCTCAAATAGAGCCTCCGTGTGGTGGTCACCCTCTAACATGTCTGATTGATCTTATCTATAGGAAGTTCATATCTAGTAACCAATGAGTAGTGTACCCTCCATATGGAATGATCACTCCTGGCAAGGTGACACAGAATGCACTACTCATCTTACAATGAACCGTTAATGGAAGATCATGATTGTTATTAATAAGACCTTCTCCCACTAGATTTGGTAAACAAGGATTTTGCTTTTTAGAAAAATTGTTTCCATACATTACCCATAAACATCCAGTGTTTACTAATAAAAATGATTTTTTGAATTCTATTTTAGAAAACTTGTTTTACGTGCATGCAAGAAGTAACAATATAATTAAACGCCAATCACAACCAAGCACGTCAAAAAACTAAAATTGAAAACAAAGGCATTCATATGCCTCTATATCCCATGGCTCTATCTCCATAGAGCCTGCTTCTTGGTTTGATCACCTCTAACTCCATCTTCATGGACAACGGCTTGTTCCTTCATCTTCATGTATATTCTAATTCTATTACATTGCTCCTATGCTTCTTACGAAGCTTACAATTTATCTAGAAATAGAAATCAACAACAAGAAAATAAAGAAAGCTAGGGAAACCGTTGCGACTCTCCTTTTCGTAGGATTGAAGTCACAGCGCCCTTTACACATGCCTTAAAACCAAACCAATAGTAAAAACATAATATACACCAATCTCAAAATAAATGTAAAAATTAAAAGTCTTGGTGCCATGGGGGATAGCGAACTAAGCTTGCTGCAAGACAGTTAGTCGAACACACATCCACGCATTGATGACATGTATATATATATATCCATTAGAACCCCTAATTGATTCACACAGTGCGTAAACTCTTTACACACTAAATTAGAACTTAAAACAGCGTCTCACTTTCTCTGTCACACTTTGATAGATCGACAAAGGTTCGATCGATCGAACCTTCGATCGATTGAACACAGTTCAATCGATTGAACTTTCAATTTCACAGAAAAGTTTGAAAATTTTACAGAATAATTTAAAATTAAAGTAAATAATTTTTAAAATATTCAAAACTGTGAAAAGAATAATTGGACAGAGAATCGATCTCGATCGATCGAACCCTATTCATCGATCGAACAAAACCAAAGTTCGATCGATCGAAAATTGTTCGATCGCTTAAGAATAGAAGATGTTCGATCGATCGAAATACTTCGATCGATCGAATCCATCATGCATCCAATGCAATCACAAATTTGTATTCTACTGCGATAACACTGCAGAAACAGATCTGTGGCGATGCATTTTGAAAACAGTTCTAAAATCAACATGCAAATCAAAACTAGTGTTCCAAAACGCATCTATAGATCCAAACAAGCACGACTTTGATACCAATTGAAGGAAAAACAGGTTTAAATGTTATTTTAAACGCACAGCAGAAAGATTGATTTTCAAAAACTTTTGGTATCCCATGATCTACTACTCGTTAATTCCATAGATGTGTACACTAAAGAGGGAGAAAAAATATACCTTAGGTCCTGAACCCAATTCTGATTTTATTTCTCTGGGATGATGCAAGAGCCACCATTAGGTTATCTTCACCCTTATGTCTCCTGCGAATGCTTCCCGGATAGGCTAGAGATGGTAGGATCTCTAATGGAGAGGATAAGGAGGGTTTGGGAGCTCTAAAATAGTTTCTGTAGCTTCTGACGTTCAAAATGACAAACTCCTTTTTCTGGACGCAGCTGCCCTTTTTATAGATTCCCAGAACTGAGCTAATGTTCGAACAATTGAAGTGCATTCGATCGATCGAACCACATTCTAGTGATCGAACCCACCAAGACTTCAATTGATCGAGACACCTTCGATCGATCGAACCTGCCTTGACTAGATCCTCATGTCCCTTTCCAAACATTCTAGTGGAGCTAAGAGTGGGACCTCTTAGGCTCTTTATTGTTGGCTCAGACCAGTTTGTTAATTACCATGACCAAACTCTTTGATCAGCAAACTAACTAACTGTTCAGTTAATGTTTACTCCACTATATAACGATAACTGAACTCCAATGCAAAAGAACATATCCGAAGTGATAACTTGACTTGTATGGTGTACTAATGTCCCTCTACCATCAGCATTCGTAATCATATTCAGGTAGTCGAATAACTGGTTACTGTCAACCTGAATCATGATTACTTCTTATATTCCTTGAGTCCCATTCACCACTCATGATTACCAAACATGTTGATAACTACTTATCAACAAGACTGCAGTTCTCAGTAATCAACTTGGTGACATTCCCAAGGGAATGCTTACTCTGAATCAGAGGCTAGATTCTATTTTGACAATATATGTCCACAACCTTATGAACATGACATACCCAAGATACCCAGGTGTTGATCTTCTATAGACCTCATTGATTGGTAAGTCAAAGAAGCCATATCCTCAGTCTGTGTTCATAATCATCTCAAGATTAAGAACACGTACCTTGTACAAGTTATGGGTTCCAATCGACTGATTGACAATCTTGTGTGTCAATAGGAAAGCTCAGGTCCGTCAATGCACTATAAGCACTAGCATATTAACTAAGAGTTACACTCTAGAGATTGAGATTAATCACTCCATCCGATGGTAGTTAATCATGCTATAGTGTAAACCTGATGAGATATCGAGTCTCACCATCCACTGTGACAAGTTGTACGTAACAAAGAATAGTAATTCGTATTTCACTTGTATGTGTCTCATACATACACGAATTACTTACTATGATACTTAAGGATAATAATCATCTCATGAAAGAAACATACATAACTAAATATAAGGCCGATATCCATATATTAAAATGTCAATGTCTCATATATAAAGTAATGGTTTGAGGGCACAAACCCAACAAACTCCCACTTACACTCACAACCATACAGGATTACATTTGAGACCTAGATTATCTAGATGACGATCAAAGACCTTCTGCGGCAAGGCCTTTGTAAACTGATCCGCAAGATTATCAGAGGTGGCAATCTTGCTGACAGCCACATCTCCATGTTGAACAATATCTCAGATTGATGATATTTTTGCTCTACGTGCTTTCCCTTTCTATGGTTCCTTGGCTCCTTGGACTGAGCAACTGCACCACTATTATCACAATAAAGCAAAATAGGTGACAGCGACGCTAGTACCACCTCGAGCTCCATAAGGAACTTCTTGAGCCAAACAGCTTCCATTGTGGCTTCACAAGCAGCGACATACTCAGCTTCTGTAGTTGAGTCTGCAATGGATTTCTCCTTAATGCTCCTCCAACTTCAGCACCACCTTCCAAGGTAAAGAGATGACCGAACATTGACTTCCTCGAATCTTTTTCTGACATGAAGTCCGAGTCAGTGTATCCTATTAGAATTAACTCACTGCCACCGTATATAAGCATGTAATCTTTAGTCCTTCTCAAGTACTTAAGAATGTGCTTAACGGATGTCCAGTGTTCTGGACCTGGATTTGATTGATATCTACTAACCACGCCAATGAAAAAGCAGATATTCGGTCTAGTGCATAACATAACATACATGAGACTTCCCACTACCCACTACCGAAGCATAAGGAACTCCTGTTATGCGATTCCTCTCCTCTTGTGTCTTTGGACACTGGTCCTTAGAGAATGCTAAACCATGCTTGAAAAGTAACAAGCCTTTCTTCAAATTATCTATTGAAAACCTAGTTAGCACCTTATCGATATAACCAGCTTGAGATTATCCCATTATCTTTCGCTTATGATCCCGAAAGAGCTTTATTCCAAGAATATAGCTCGCCTCTCCTAGATCCTTCATATCGAATGTACCAGCTAGCCAAATCTTGACCGTTGATAACGCTGCTACATCATTTCCAATGAGTAGAATATTGTCAACGTAAAGCACAAGAAAAGCCACCACTTTCCCTTCACACTTCTTGTATACCCAAGGTTCATCCAAATTCTGTATGAAACCAAACGACTTGACCACTTGGTCAAAATGAATGTTCCAACTTCTGGATGTCTGCTTAAGCCCATATATGGACTTTTGCAACTTGCATACCAAGTTCCCTTTCTTACCAACCATGAACCCTTCTGGTTGCTGTATATAGATGTCCTCCTCAAGATTGCCATTCAAGAATGTAGTCTTGACGTCCATCTGCCAGATCTCATAATCAAGGCATGCGTCAATGGATAAGAGTATTCTGATGGACTTGAGCATGCCTATCGGCGAGAAGGTTTCCTCATAGTCATTGCCCTCCCTCTGAGTATGACCTTTCGCTACAAGCCTAGCCTTAAAGGTCTCAACCTTTCAATCAGAACCTCTTTTCCTCTTGTAGACCCACTTACAACTAATGGGTTTAATATTGGTTGGAAGTTCTATAATATCCCAGACCTGATTAGAATCCATTAAATCAACATCAGCCTTCATAGTTTTAACCCAATGTGCTGAGTCTACATCAGCCATTGCCTCTTCATACGTGGTAGGATCAGATACAGATTCTATGGAGATAGCTTCAAAAACTTCTCCGAAGAACATATATCTATCAGGATGACTGATAATCCTCGCACTACGATGAGGTACCGGTGCAGAAATGGGTGAAGAAGTGGTATTTTCTTGATTTTTTTCGTTATCAACTGCGGGTTGGACTGAAGGCTCTCCTTTTATCTCTCTCAGATCTATCTTTCCCTTAGGTTTACGGTTCATGATATAAACATCCTCCAAGAAAACAGCATTTGAACTAACAAACAGTTTCTGTTCTCTTGGATCATAAAAATACCATCCATAAATACCCTTTGGATACCCTACGAAATAACATACTTCTGATCTAGAATCTAACTTGCTCATCTTTCTTTTTAGCACATGTGCCAGACACCCCCATATTCGGAGATGTTGTAAAGAAGGCTTGCGCCCTATCCACATCTCCTGTGGTGTCCTGGGAGCAGATTTTCTTGGTACTAGATTTAGTATATACGCAGCGGTTTCCAAAGCATAACCCCAAAGGAATAATGGGAACTCCGAATAACTCATCATTGACCCAGTCATGTCTAAAAGAGTCCAGTTCCTTCTCTCCGCTACACCGTTCTACTGAGGGGTACCAGGTGCAGTCAACTATGACAGAATCCCTTTCTGTACGACGTGATCAATAAACTCATTAGAGAGGTACTCGCCACCTCGATCAGATCGAATGGCTTTGATATGTGTTCCTAATTGCTTCTCCACTTCAGCTCTAAACTCTTTGAACTTTTCAAAGGCTTCAGACTTGTGCTGCATTACGTATACAAATCTATACCTAGTGTAATCATCAGTAAATGTAATGAAATACGCATAACCACCCCTTGCTCTAATATTTATTGGTCCATACACATTAGTATGAACTAATTCCAACAATGCATTGGTCCTATTGCCCTTTGCGGGAAAAGGGCCTTTTGGTCATCTTATCCTCTAAACAAGACTCACAGACACCCATTGGTTTGAGAACCAAATCGCCTAAGACCCCATCTTTGACTAGTTTGCCAATCCTATTTAGATTAATATGCACAGGCCTCATATGCCAAAGCCTTGTTGGATTAGTGGAAGGTTCTTTTCTTTTAAATGGTACTGTTACCATTGAGTTATTAAGTTCCATCCAAGAGTCTTTAGAGATGTTGGGAGTAATCACATAAGTCATTAGTTTTAACACTAGAACATATAAAAGAACTATTTTTTTTAACAACAACTTCTGTTCCAAAATAAAAAGAATGACCCTTATTCAATAAATTTGAAACTGAAATTAAATTACGTCTCATCAAAGGGACGTAAAGTACATCTGATAAAACTATTATCTTATTGTCCAAAAACTCTAAAACTACTACTCCTATAGCAATCGCAGAAACGGTTGCACTAGAGCCCAGAGTCAACACGATTTCCCTATCACTGCATTTCCTTGTTGATCTGAACCCCTGCAACGAATTACAGATATGGTTAGTAGCACCAGAATCAATGGACCAAGTGTTTAAAGTATCTGTAATAAAACTTACTTCAATCATATGTGACTCACTCATACATTGAACTCTTCTAGCTAAGAATTCTGGGCAGTTCCTCTTTTAGTGGCCCTTCTCACCACATTGGAAACACTTTCCTTTGCCTTGGCCACCCACCTTCCCTTTGCCTTTACCTTTTCCCTTAGATTTTGCAATCTTAGAGACTGGTCCAACACTTGAACCACCAGTGCCAGCTTTCTTCTTCCCTTTCTTTCCTTTCGGCATAGATCGGTCAGAGGAATCGCTTTTCTCAACATTCAGAATGTTGACCCCAGGTTTGATCACCCATTCCGCTGCCAGTAAAGAACTCATTAATTCGCTCATTGAAAAATCCATTTTATTCATATTATAGTTTAGTTTAAATTGAGCGAATGATGGTGACAGCTTGTTGAGGATCATATCAACTTGGGTCTGTGCGTCAATGTTGGCACCTAGGGTCTCCAGCTCTTTCAAATAGCCAATCGTTTTCAAAACATGTTCTTTGACTGGAGTCCCTTCCGACATCTTAGCACTCATTATCTTCTGCATAGATACCTGTCTGACAGGCCTGCCATGCTCCCCAAAACATCTTTTTCAGGGATGTGATAATGTCACTGGCTGAATTGTTCGATTAGAATTGGTGTTGCAACACACCGGCCATTGAGGCCAGAATGTATCAATGAGCCATTCCATTCGACTTCTTCCATCTGTCGAACTCGCGTCTGGTAGCTGCCGAAGTATTTGCCGCGGGTTCTTCAAAGCATGGGGTGGTAAGGACATATATATAATCCTCCACAGTTAATACGATGTCAAGGTTTCATTTCATTCAGTGTAGTTATTTCCAATTAACTTGTTTTGAGTGAATATGGTATCAAGTGGACTAACTGTAGATCCAGACATTATGATTTACTGAAATAATCAAAAGACAAAATAAATATGGATATCAGAATTTGACAGTTTGAAATAAAAGAATCCTTTAAACTCTTTTTTTAAAACAAAGTCGCCGGAATA
Organism: Hydrangea macrophylla; assembly: GCA_033977485.1. Lineage (NCBI taxonomy): Eukaryota > Viridiplantae > Streptophyta > Magnoliopsida > Cornales > Hydrangeaceae > Hydrangea > Hydrangea macrophylla. Next base: position 37,126,491 of record CM066995.1, read on the forward strand.
TCAAACGAAATAGTGAAGCCTCTGTGTGGTGGTCAATGCTCGATCTTTTGATTAATCATCACTTGTCCGCTATGCAACTCTTGCAAAAAAGGTTATGACTCTCGAACCTTTTTTATCTCTATGTTTTTAAATAATAACCCGTGTGAGATCCCTTATCCATTGCTTAGCTAGTGTGTACCATTAACTAAGATCCAATCACAACCGTCTCAAGTAGCGCCTCGTGTGGTGGTCACCGTCTAACACGTCTGATTGAGATCCTATCCATAGGAAGTCATATCTAGTAACCAATGAGTAGTGTACCCTCCGTATGGAATGATCACCCTGGCGAGGTGACACAGAATGCACTACTCATCTTATAATGAACCGTTAATGGAAGATCCTGGGTATTATTAATAAGACCCTCTCCCACTAGATTTGGTAAATAAGGATTTTTCTTTTTAGAAAAATTATTTCCACACATTACCCATAAACATCCAGTGATAACTAATGCGTTGAAAATAGTTTTCGAATTTTATTTTAGAAAACTTGTTTTACGTGCATGCATGTAGTAACAATATAATTAAACGCCAATCACAAACAAGCACAAAAATGAAAAACTAAAATTGAAAACGAGGCATTCATATACCTCTATCTCCCATGGCTCTATCTCCATAGAACCTGCTTCTTGGTTTGATCGCCTCCAGCTCCATCTTCAAGGACAACGGCTTGTTCCTTCATCTTCATGTATATTCTAATTCTATTACATTGCTCCTATACTTCATACAAAGCTTACAATTTATCTGGAAATAGAAATCAACAATAAGAAAATAAAGAAGGCTAGGGAAACCGGTGCAACTCTCCTTTTCGTAGGATTGAAGTCACAGTGCCCTTTACACATGCCTTAAAACCAAACCAATAATAAAAACATAATATTCACCAATCTCAAAAATAAATATAAAAATTAAAAGTCTTGGTGCCATGGGAGATAGCGGACTAAGCTTGCTGCAACAAGGTTAGTCGAACACACATCCACGCATATATAACATGTATATATATCCATTGGAAACCCTAATTGATTCACACAGTGCATAAAACTCTTTACGCACTGAATTAGAACTCAAAATAGCATCTCACTTCTCTATCACACTTCGATCGATCGACCGACAAAGGTTCGATCGATCGAACCTTCGACCGATTGAATACATTTCAATCGATTGAACTTTCAATTTCACAGAAAAGTTTGAAAATTTTAGAGAATAATTTAAAATTAAAGTAAATAATTTTTAAAATATTCAAAACTGTGAAAAGAACAACTGGACAGAGAATCGATCTCAAGCGATCAAACAAGTTTCGATCGATCGATTCCCTTAGGTTTTTGGTTCATGATATAATCATCCTCCAAAAAAATAGCATTTGTACTAACAAACACTTTCTGTTCTCTTGGATCATAAAAATACCATCCATAAGTACCCTTTGGATACCTTACAAAGTAACATACTTCCAATCTAGAATCTAACTTGCTCATCTTTCCTTTTAGCACATGTGGTGGACACCCCCATATCCAGAGATGTTGCAAAGAAGGCTTGCACCCAATCCTCATCTCTCGTGGTGTCCTGCGAATAGATTTGCTTGGTACTAGATTTAGCATGTATGCAGCTGTTTCTAAAGCATAACTCCAAAGGAATAAAGGTAACTCCGAATAACTCATCATTGACCTAGTCATATTTAAAAGAGTCTGATTCCTTCTGTCTGCTACACCATTCTACTAAGGCGTACCAGGTGCAGTCAACTATGACATAATCCCATTCTGTACGCGATGATCAATAAACTCATTAGAGAGGTACTCGCCACCTCGATCAGATCCAATGGCCATAATATGTGTTCTTAATTACTTTTCCACTTCAACCCTAAACTCTTTGAACTTTTCAAAGGCTTCAAACTTGTGCTACATTAGGTACACATATCCATACCTAGAGTGGTCATCAGTAAATGTTATGAAATACTAATAACCACCCCATGCTCTAATATTTATTGGTCCATACACATCAGTATGAACTAATTCCAACAATGCATTGTTCCTGTTGCCCTTTGTGGAAATGGCCTTTTGTTCATCTTACCCTCTAAACAAGACTCGCAGACCTCCATTGGTTGAAAAACCAAATTGCCTATGAACTCTTCTTTGACTAGTCTACTAATCCTATTTAGATTGATATGGCCAAGCCTCATATGCCAAAACCTTGTTGGATTAGTGGAATGTTCTTTTCTTTTATATTGTACATTAACCATTGAGTATTTAACTTCCATACAAGAGTCTTTAGAATTATTAGGAGTAATCACATACATGCCATTAGTATTAACACCAGAACATATAAAAGAACTATTTCTTTTAATAACAACTTCTGTTCCAAAATGAAAAGAATAACCATTATTCGATAAATTTTGAAATTGAAATTAAATTACATCTCATCAAAGGGACATATAGTACATCTGATAAAACTATTATCTTATTGTCCAAAAACTCTAAAACTACTACTCATATAGCAATCGCAGAAATGGTTGCACTAGAGCCCAGAGTCAGCACGATTTCCCTATCATTGCATTTCCTTGTTGATCTACCCCTGCAACGAATTACAGATATGGTTAGTCGCACCAGAATCAATGCACCAAGTGTTTGAAGTATCCGTAATAAAACTTACTTCAATCACATGTGACTCAATCATACCTTGAACTCTTGTAGCTAAGAATTCTAGACAGTTCCTCTTTCAATGGCGCTTCTCACCGCATTGGAAACACTTTCCTTTGCCTTGGCCACCCACCTTCCCTTTGCCCTTACCTTTTCCCTTAGATTTTGCAATCTTAGGGACTGGTCCAACACTTGAACGACCATTGCCAGCTTTTTTCTTCCCTTTATTTCCATTCAACATAGATCGGGAAGAGGAATCACTTTTCTCAACGTTCAGAATGTTGACCCCAGTTTTGATCACCCCTTCCGCTGCCAATAAAGAGCTCATTAATTGGCTCATTGAAAAATCCATTTTGTTCATATTATAGTTTAGTTTAAATTGAGCGAATGATGGTGACACCGTGTTGAGGATCATATTAACTTGGGTCTGTGCTTCAATGTTGGCACCTAGGGTCTCCAGCTCGTTCAAATAACCAATCATTTTCAAAACATGTTCTTTGATTGGAGTCCCTTCCGACATCTTAGCACTTATTATCTTCTGCATAGATACTTGTCTGGCAGGCCTGCCATGCTCCCCAAACATCTTGTTCCGGTATGTGATAATGTCAGTGGCTGAATCGTTCGATTGGAATTGGTGTTGTAATACATCGGCCATTGAGGCCAGAATGTAGCAACGGGCCATTCCATTCGACTTCTTCCATATGTCAAACTCGCGTCTGGCAGCCGCCGAACCATTTGTCGCGGGTTCTTTAGGGCATGGGGTGATGAGGACATATATGTGATCCTCAGCAGTTAATATGATGTCAAGGTTTTGTTTCTATTTAGTGTAGTTATTTCCAGTTAACTTGTTTTGAGTGAGTATGGTAGCAAGTGGACTAAATGTAGATCCAGACATTATGATTTACTAAAAAAATCAAAAGACAAAATAAATATAGATATCAGAATTTGACAGTTTGAAATAAAAGAATCCTTAAAACTCTTTTTTTAAAACAAAGTCGCGGGAATATCAAAATAAAAGAGTAAAGCCTCCGTGTGGTGGTCAATGCTCAATCTTTTGATTAATCATGACTTGTCCGCTTTGCAACTCTTGTAAAACAAGTTATGACTCCCGAACCTTTTTGATCTCTAAGTTTCTGAATAATGCCCCATGTGGGATCTCTTATCCATTGCTTAGCTAATGTGTACCATTATTAGGATCCAATCACAACCGTCTCAAGTAGAGCCTCCGTCTGGTGGTCACCCTCTAACATGTCTGATTGATCTTATCTATAGGAAGTTCATATCTAGTAACCAATGAGTAGTGTACCCTCCATATGGAATGATCACCCCTGGCAAGGTGACACAGAATGCACTACTCATCTTACAATGAACCATTAATAGAAGATCATGGGTGTTATTAATAAGACCTTCTCCCACTAGATTTGGTAAACAAGGATTTTGCTTTTTAGAAAAATTGTTTCCATACATCACCCACAAACATCCAGTGTTTACTAATGCGTTGAAAATGATTTTTGAATTTTATTTTAGAAAGCTTGTTTTACGTGCATGCAAGAAGTAACAATATAATTAAACGCCAATCACAACCAAGTACATAAAACAAAAAACTAAAATTGAAAACAAAGGCATTCATATGCCTCTATATCCCATGGATCTATCTCCATAGAACCTGCTTCTTGGTTTGATCGCCTCCAGCTCCATCTTCATGGACAACGGCTTGTTCCTTCATCTTCATGTATATTCTAATTCTATTGCATTTCTCCTATGCTTCTTACAAAGCTTACAATTTATCTAGAAATAGAAATCAACAAGAAGAAAATAAAGAAGGATAGGGAAACCGGTGCGACTCTCCTTTTCGTAGGATTGAAGTCACAGCGCCCTTTACACATGCCTTAAAACCAAACCAATAATAATAACATAATATACACCAATCTCAAGATAAATATAAAAATTAAAAGTCTTGGTGCCATGGGGGATAGCAGACTAAGCTTGCTGCAAGAAGGTTAGTCGAACACACATCCACGCATATATAACATGTATATATATATATATCCATTAGAACCCCTTTGATTCACACAGTGCGTAAACTCTTTACACACTAAATTAGAACTTAACACAGCATCTCACTTCTCTGTCATACTTTGATCGATCGACAAAGGTTCGATCGATCGAACCTTTAATCGATTGAACACAGTTCAATCGATTGAACTTTCAATTTCACAGAAAAGTTTGAAAATTTTACAGAACAATTTAAAATTAAAGTAAATAATTTTTAAATTATTCAAAACTATGAAAAGAATAACTGGACAGAGAATCGATCTCGATCGATCGAACCCTATTCATCGATCCAACAAAACCAAAGTTCGATCGATCGAAAATTGTTCGATCGCTTAAGAATAGAAGGTGTTCGATCGATTGAAATACTTTGATCGATCGAATTTATCATGCATCCATTGCAATCACAAATTTGTATTCTACTCCGATAACACTATAGAAACAGATCTGTGGCGATGCATTTTGAAAATAGTTCTAAAATCAACATGCAAATCAAAACTAGTGTTCCAAAATGCATCTATAGATCTAAACAAGCACGGCTCTGATACCAATTGAAGGAAAAACAGGTTTAAATGTTATTTTAAATGCGCAGCGGAAAGATTGAGTTTCAAAAACTTTTGCTATCCCAGGATCTACTACTCGTTAATTCCATAGATGCGTACACTAAAGAGGGAGAAGAAATATACCTTAGGTCTTGAACCCAATTCTGATTTTCTTTCTCCGGGATGGTGCAAGAGCCTCCATTAGGTTATCTTCACCCTTATGTCTCCTGCAAATTATTCCCGGATAGACTAGAGATGGTGGGATCTCTAATGGAGAGGATAAGGAGGGTTTGGGAGCTCTAAAACAGTTTTTGCAGCTTCTGACGTTCAAAATGACAAACTCCTTTTTCTTGCCGCAACTGCCCTTTTTTTAGATTCCCAGAACCGAGCTAATGTTCGAGCAATTGAAGTGCATTCGATCGATTGAACCATATTCTAGCGATCAAACCCACCAAGACTTCAATTGATCGCGACACCTTCGATCGATCGAACCTGCCTTGACTAGATCCTCATGTGCCTTTCCAAGCATTCTAGTGGAGCTAAGAGTGGGACCTCCTAGGCTCTTTATTGTTGGCTCAGACTAGTTTGTTAATTACCATGACCAAACTCTTTGATCAGCAAACTAACTAACTGGTCAGTTAACGTTTACTCCACTATAAAACGATAACTGAACTCCAATGCAAAAGAACATATCTGAAGTGATAACTTGACTTGTATGGTGTACTACTGTCCCTCTACCGTCAGCATTCGTAATCATATTCAGGTAGTCGGATAACTGGTTACTGTCAACCTGAATCATGATTACTTCTTATATTCTTTGAGTCCCATTCACCACTCATGATTACCAAACATGTTGATAACTACTTATCAACAAGACTGCAGTTCTCAGTAATCAACTTGGTGACATTCCCAAGGGAATGCTTACTCTGAATCAGAGGGTAGATTCTATCTTGACAATATATGTCCACAACCTTATGAACATGACATACCCAAGATACCCAGGTATTGATATTCTATAGACCTAACTGATTGGTAAGTCAAAGAAGCCATATCCACAGTCTGTGTTCATAATCGCCTCAAGATTAAGAACACATACCTTATACAAGTTATGAGTTCCTATCGACTGATTGACAATCTTGAGTGTCAATAGGAAAGCTCAGGTCCGTCAATGCACTATAAGTACTAGCATATTAACTAAAAGTTACACTCTAGAGATTGAGATTAATCACTCCATCCGATGGTAGTTAATCATGCTACAATGTAATCCTGATGAGATATCCAGTCTCACCATCCACTATGACAAGTTCTAAGTAACAAAGAATAGTAATTCGTATCTCACTTGTACGTATCTCATATATACACGAATTACTTACTATGATACTTAAGGATAATAATCATCTCATGAAAGAAACATACATAGCTAAATGTAAAGCCGATACCCATATATTAAAATGTCAATGTCTCATATATAAAGTAATGGTTTGAGGGCACAAACCTAACAAACTCCCACTTGCACTCACAACCATACATGATTATATCTGAGACCTAGACTATCTAGATGACGATCAAAGACCTTCTACGACAAGGCCTTTGTAAACGGATCTGCAAGATTGTCAGAGGTGGCAATCTTGCTGACAGTCACATCTCCACGTTGAACAATATCTCAAATTAGATGATATTTCCGCTCTACGTGCTTTCCCTTTCCGTGGTTCCTTGGCTCCTTGGACTGAGCCACTGCCCCAATGTTATCACATTAAAGCAAAATAGGTGACAGCGACGCTGGTACCACCTCGAGCTCCATTAGGAACTTCTTAAGCCAAGCAGCTTCCATTGCGGCTTCACAAGCAGCACATACTCAGCTTCTGTAGTTGAGTCTGCAATGCATTTCTCCTTAATGCTCTTCCAACTTCAGCACCACCTCCCAAGGTAAAGAGATGACTGGACGTCGACTTCCTCGAATCTTTATCTGACATAAAGTCCGAGTCAGTGTATCCTATTGGAATTAACTCACTACCACCATACATAAGCATGTAATCTTAAGTCTTTCTCAAGTACTTAAGAATGTGCTTAACGGATGTCCAGTGTTCTGGACCTGGATTCGATTGATATCTACTAACTGCACCAATGGCAAAGCAGATATCCGGTCTAGTGCATAACATCACATACATGAGACTTTCCACTGCCCACTGCTGAAGCATAAGGAACTCCTGTCATGCGATTCCTCTCCTCTTGTGTCTTTGGACACTGGTCCTTAGAGAATGCTAAACCGTGTCTGAAAAGTAACAAGTCTTTCTTCAAATTATCCATTGAAAACCTAGTTAGCACCTTATTGATATAACCAGCTTGAGATTATCCCATTATCTTTCGCTTACGATCCCGAAAGAACTTTATCCCAAGAATATAGCTCGCCTCTCCTAGATCCTTCATATCGAATGTACTCGTTAACACAGAACATATAAAAGAACGATTTCTTTTAATGATAACTTATATTCCAAAATGAAAACAAAATCACTATTTGATAAATTTGAAGCTGAAATTAAATTACATCTCATTAAAGGGACATAAAGTATATCAGATAAAACTATTGTCTTATTGTCCAAAACTCTAAAACTACTACTCCTATGACAATCGCGGAAACAGTTGCGCTAGAACCCAGAGTCAACACGATGTCCCAATCACGACATTCCCTGGTTGATTTGAATCCCTGCAATGAATTACAGATATGGTTAGTCGCACCAAAATCAATGCACCAAGTGTTTGAAGTATCCGCAATAAAGCTTACTTGAATCACATATGATTCAATCATACCTTGATCTCTTATAGCTAAGAATTCTGGACAGTTCCTTTTCCAGTGGGCCTTCTTACCGCATTGGAAATACTTTCCTTTACCTTGCCACCCACCCTCCCTTTGCCATTACTTTTTCCCTTAGATTTTGCAATCTTAGGGACAGGTCCAACACTTGAACCACCAGTTCCACCCTTCTTCTTCCTTTTCTTTCCATTCGGCGTAGATCAGAAGGAAGAAGAGCTTTTCTCAACGTTCAGAACGTTTCCCCCATGTTTCATCACCCCTTCTGCTGCCAGTAAAGAACTCATTAATTCGCTCATTGAAAAATCCATTTTATTCATATTATAGTTTAGTTTAAATTGAGCGAATGACAGCAAGAGCGTATTGAGGATCATATCAACTTTGGTCTGTGCGTCAATGTTGGCACCTAGGGTCTCTAGCTTGTTCAAATTACCAATCATTTTTAAAACATGTTATCTGACTAGAGTCCCTTTCGACATCTTAGCACTCATTATCTTCTGCATAGCTACCTGCCTGGCAGGCCTACAATGCTCCCCAAACATCTTTTTCAGGGATTCAATAATGTCCCTAGTAGAATGGTTTGACTGGAATTGGTGTTGCAATACACCAGCCATTGAGGCCAGAATGTAGCAACGGGCCATTCCATTTGACTTTTTTCATTTGTTGAACTCGCGTCTAGCAGTTCTCGAAACATTTACCACGGGTTCTTCAGGGCATGGGGTGGTGAGGACATATATGTGATTCTCCACAGTTAATATGATGTCAAGGTTTCGTTTCCATTCAGTATAGTTATTTCCAGTTAACTTGTTTTGAGTGAGTATGGTGGCAAGTGGACTAAATGTAGATCTCGACATTATGATTTACTGAAAAAAAATCAATAGACAAAAGAATCCTTAAAACTCTTATTTAAAACAAAGTCACCGGAATATCAAAACAAAAGAGTAAAGCCTCCGTGTGGTGGTCAATGCTCGATCTTTTGATTAATCATGACTTGTCTGCTATGCAACTCTTGCAAAAGAAGGTATGACTCCCAAATCTTTTTGATCTCTAAGTTTCTGAATAATGCCCCATGTGGGATCCCTTATCCATAGCTTAGCTAGTGTATATCATTAACTAGGATCCAATCACAACCGTCTCAAGTAGCACCTCTATGTGGTTGTCACCCTCTAACACGTCTGATTGATCCTATCCATAGGAAGTTCACATCTAGTAACCAACGAGTAGTGTACCCTCTGTATGGAATGATCACCCCTAGTGTGGTGACACAGAATGCACTACTCATCTTACAATGAACCGTTAATGGAAGATTGTGGGTGTTATAATAAGCCCCTCTCCCACTTGATTTGATAGAAAAGGATTTTGCTTTTGAAAAATTGTTTCCACACATTACCCATAGACATCCAATGTTTACTAATGCATTGAAAACGGTTTTTAAATTTTATTTTAGAAAACTCGTTTTACGTGCATACAAGTTGTAATAATAAAATTATATGCCTATAACAAACAAAGCACATGAAAGAAAAAACTAAAATGAAATAAAAGCATCCAAACAATGCTGCTATCTCCCATAGCTCTATCTCCATAGAACCTCCTTCTTGATTTGATCGCCTCTAGCTCCATCTTCATGGACAATGGCTTGCTCCTCCATCTTCATGAGTTTTATAATTCTATTACATTGCTCCTATGCTTCTTTCGAAGCTTACAATTTATCTAAAAATAGAAATTAACAACAAGAAAATATAAAGAAGGCTAGGAAAACCGGTGCTATTTTCCTTTTCGTAGGATTGAAGTCACAGCACCCTTTTTGCATGCTTTAAAACCAAACCAAAATTAAATACAGCATACACTAATCTCAAACAATACAATACTTTATAATTGATCTTGGTGCCATGGGAGATATCGGACTAATCTTGCGGCAAAAAGGGTTAGTCGTACGCACATATATAACAAATATATATAATCCAATGGAACCCTTAATTTATTTACACAGTACATAAACTCTTTATGCACTGATTTAGAACATTAAAATAACATCTAACTTCTCTATCAAACTTCAATCGATCGAAGACCGTTCAATTGCTCGAATATTCGATCGATTAAATATTGTTCAATTGCTTGAACATTCAATTTCACAGAATAATTTGAGAAAATTCCAAAATAATTTAAAATTTAAAACATATAATTTTAAAACCTTTTAATCTATAAAAAGTACACCTGAACAAATAATCATTCTCGATCGATCGAAGGTCCTTCGATCGCTTGAGAGCAGTAGGGTCTCGATCCATCGAGCCTACCACGATCGATCGAACCCATCATGCATCCCATGCATTCACAGATTTGTATTCTGTTTCAAAAACACCACAAAAATAGATCTGTGATGATGCAGTTTCGAAAATAGTTCTAAAACCAACATGCAAATCAAAACTAGTATTCCAAAACGCATCTATAGATCCAAACATGCGTGGCTCTGATACCAATTAATGAAAAAACATGTTTAAAATTATTTTTAAATGCGCAGCGGAAAGATTAAATTTCAAAACTTATTGGTAGCCCAGGATCTACTACTCGTCAATTCCATAGATGCGTACATAAGAGGGGAACAAGAACTCATACCTCAAGTCTTGAACCCAATTCTGAATTTCTTTCTCCTAGATGGTGTAGCAGCTTCCACTAGGTTGTCTTCACTCTTATGACTCTTGCAAATGCTTCTCGGAAGGACTAAGGTTGATGGGAATCCTAATAGAGAGGAAGAAGAAGGTTTAGGAGCTCTAAAAATAGTTTCTACAGCTTCTGACGTATTAAAATGACGAGCCCTTTTTTCTAGACGCAGTTTCCCTATTTATAAATTCCTAGAACCGACCTAAAGTTCAAGTGATCGAAATGGCTTCGATCGATCAAACATTCGATCGATCGAACCACCTTCGAGCGATCGAACCTGTCCAGACTTCAATCGATCGAGACAACTTCGATCGATCGAAACTGTCTTGACATCATCCTCATGTGCCTTTCCAAGCATCCCAGCAGAGCTAAGAGTAGGACCTCCTAGGCTCTTTATTGTTGGCTCAGACCAGTTGTTAATTCCCATGACCAAACTCTTTGATCAGCAAACTAACCAACTGATCAGTTAATGTTTACTCCACTATAAAACGATAACTGAACTCCAATGCAAAAGAACATATCTGGAACTTTTATTGTGTACTAATGTCCCTCTACCTTCAGCATTTGTAATCATATTCAGGTAGATGGATAATTGTTACTGTCAACCTGAATCATAATTACTTCTTATATTCCTTGAGTCATATTCAACTCTCATACTAAACATGTTGATAACTACTTATCAACAAGACTGCAGTTCTTAGTAATCAACTTGGTGACATTCTCAAGGGAATGCTTACTCTTTATCAGAGGGTAGATGATCGGGAGAGAACAAATCCTAATTATGCACCTTAATTCACATTTGTTAGACGTTTTTATCCTGTTTTTGTATAATTTTACTTTGTTTTCCACTTTCTGTCAGGTTTTAGGAGAAAGCAATGATTTTCGGTTAAATGGGGTGAAAAAGCAAGAAGAAAGAAGTAGAAAAGCCAGTTCGCGCGAGCGGCCCGCTCGTGCGAGAATCCAGCACATCACTCATGCGGCCCGCTCGTGCGACCTCCCATTTTACGTGCTCGCGCGGCCTGTTCGCGCGATCCGTATGAAAAAATATAAAATGCGTATTTTGGAGTGCTGAAGACTCCAATGTGGACGAAATTGTTCAATTACGTCTAGAAAGTGAATTTTAGCAGTTTTAGTGAGATTAGGTTAAGGAAAATCCTCCTAATCTCTCTATAACTATATATATCTCATTCTAAAACAAAGGAGGGGGGACACATTCATTCATTGAAGACTTTTGAAGGCAAGAGGAAGGAGAAGAGCAAGCTTGAAGGTCTCTAATGGCTATCATCAAATCAATCTTCGTGCTTTCATCCACCATGTGCAACTAAACTCCTACTCTAGATTTTTCCTTATACTTATTGAACTCAATAGTCCTTGATTTCTGTGATTGATAGGAGTATTTACATACAATAGTGCTTATGTGATTGTGATATTTACATCTTTTATAATCTATGCTTAGGAAAGATGAGTTATGCTACACCCTAGTCATAGGTAGATAATTCATGTGAACCATAGATGGATTATGCTTAGGTTAAACTAACGATATCTTCTTGTTAATTCTATTGGGCTTCTAGCTGCAATAGATCGTGACTATTCAAACATAGAACTTAGAATAGAAAGTCTAGACTGCCGATGCATATTTAGTGATGGATTTGTAATCCTAGATCTCATCCACTCATAATTAAAACAATCTTAAATTTTACATCAGTTTATTTAGATTTAATTCTTGAATTTATTTCCATAAGTTCATAGTTTCATTCATAGTTTACTTAGTAGTAAGAATCAAATCATCAATCAATCGAACTTTCGTTTTTCTTATAACTATATAGATTCAATTTTAGAAATTAAAGGATTAAAATTAACAATCTCTGTGGGTTCGACCTTTACTTCCACACTACAAATCTTTAGAAAGTAAAGCATACTTTAATATCTTGATTTTGACAAGATCAATTTTTGGCGCCGTTGCCGGGGATTGAAATATTTTTGCTGTTAATTTTTAGAATCGTAATTTACTTAGTAAATATTAGCTTCTATTTTACGTTCTTTGCTTTATTTTCAAGTCGCTAAAATTATCCTTGTTCTTGCAGATTTCAAATCGTCAATTTGAGCAAGATCGAGTGGAGCAGCAGTGCACGTCAACGGAGCTTACGCGGACCTGAAAAATAAATAAATTGTAATCCATTAAAAACTGCCAAGTAAATCTGTTGTTTAAATTTCGCATCAAACCACTATAAGTCGGGGCACTGAGACGCGTTACGTGCATTAGGGTAGGTGTGGCTTGATACGGTCATTGCATTACAGGATAATTTCATGCATCATATTAGTTTTGTGTGCTTGCATGCTTGATTACTAGCATAGTTTATTTTTGTTTAATTGAGTCAGTCTTTAGTTTATGTTTGGTACTCGTTCAAGTAAACCTAAATTAAATCCGCTTAATTTTGAACTTGAACGCACCCTTAGAGTCCTTAGGTCGTCAACACAAGCTTCTAGAGCTCGGTTGATGATAGACGACGAGTCAACACCGGTACCGTCATGTTTATTTGAGTTAGAAATCCGAAGTACTCGTAACCGTTTAAGGAAAACTAGAACGATAAAAATCGAACCTATTCTAATGGTTGATTTTGGACATAACAGGAATAATGGAAATAATCGGAATGATGGGGATAATCTTAACATACCCCCACCACCACCTTTAAAGGATTACTTTACTCCTACCACCTACACACCACCGTCGTGTATTGCATTACCGGAAGTGACTGCAGCTCACTTTGAAATCAAATCGTCGACTATTGAACTCCTTCCGTCATTTCACGGTCGTGTTAAGGAAGACCCTTATAATCATCTAGGCAAATTCCAGGGTATCTGTGCTACGTTAAAAATTCAGAACTTAACAGAGGATGAGTTAAAAATGCGTCTTTTCTTGTTTTCACTTAAAGATAAATCGAAGTATTGACTCCAATCCTTGGAGCCAAACTCAATAAGAACATAGGATGAATTGCAGACTGCTTTCCTACAGAAATTTTTTCCCATCACTAGAACAAATCAGATTAGAATATCTATAACTAATTTCACAATGCAAGGTGGCAAAACCCTTTATGATACGTGGGAACAGTTTAAAGAACTCTTACGTTCTTGCCCTCATCATCAGATACCCAAATGGCAACTTGTGCAAGTCTTCTACGAGGGATTCATTCCTGCCGTTCATAACACCGTTGATGCTATTTGTGCGGGGACGTTCCTCCACAAGAGTGCCGATGAGGCCTGGAAGATATTCGAAACATTAAGCAAAAACTCTATGCACCAGACTGTATCTGTATGACCGGAGGGACACCTCCCGCCACAACTAAAGAGAGAGGCTAAAGTTGAGTCTAACCATTTATATGAAATTCAAGAACTAAATAGAAAAATGGACTAACTCATGATGATGGGCCACATACAAGGCCCACCCCCTCTTGTTGAAGTATGCCAATTATGCTCAGATTCATCTCATTCGACGTTAGCATGTCCGTCCGCGTCACAGTTTCTGAAATTTGTAGAATAACATATAAATGGTGTCCAATAGTTCCAAAGACCCAATTATATCCCCGCGGGTTATACACCGAACTCGACATGGGGACCTCACCTGAACCTTTCATGGAAATCTAATAGTGAAGGTCCGTATTCAAAACCAGCGACGACGAATTTCCCCAATGCACCTAGGCCTTAGCAAAATCAATACCAACAACCTCCCTTCCATGCTAATCCTCCTAGGGATAAAACTTTTGAAGAAAGTGTGTTGGCATCGTTGAAAAACCTGGAGGCCCAATCGCAATCACAGTTGCAACTTGTTAACTCGCACACGCAATTGATAGCTAAATTAGAATCCTAAATGGGACAACTTGCTAATACCTTAAACCGTCGTAATGAGGGAAAGTTACCAAGTCAACCGGTCCAAAACCCTAAAGAAGAATATGAGGTAAGTTCAACAAGTGACCAAGTAAATGCGGTATCGACTAGAGCGACTGAACGCCCGAAGGAGATTATACCTCCTCCTGAACCTCAAAAGATAAGGGTAAGGGAATAAGTAAGGAACTAGATGGAGATAATGGTAAAGTTACGAAGGGCCATGTTCTTTCTGTACCTAATACGTCTAAAGCGATAAATCCATCAAATTATGTACCTAGAATGCCGTTCCCTCCAAGCGTGGATGTCCCATCTCACTTCTCAAAGAAGGGAACATGCTTGGAGGATATTCTTGAGATGTTTAAAGAAGTAAAGATTAATATTCCATTACTCGACGCTATTAAGCAAATACCGCCATACGCTAAATTCTTAAAAGACTTATGCACCCATAAGAGAAAATCTAGAAACCATTTATCCAAGAAAGTCTTTCTAACGGAAAAGGTTAGTTCCATGTTTAATCACAACACTCTCAAATACAAAGACCCGGGTACTCGAACCATCGCTTGTCACATCGGTGATAAACATATTCACCGGGCTCTTCTTGATTTAGGAGCAAGTGTGAATCTACTACCTTATTCGGTATACGAACATTTGGGCTTAGGAGAACTAAAACTGACTGCAGCCACCTTTCAATTAGCTGATAGGTTAATTAAAGTCCCACAAGGGGTAGTAGAAGACGTGTTGGTAAAAGTTAATAGATGCTACTATCCGGTCAATTTCATCGTGCTAGACACCGAACCAGTCTTAGATGCTAGTAAACACGTCCCAGTCATTCTAGGATGCCCTTTTCTAGCCATGGCTAACTCTATTATTAACTGTAGGACTAGAGTAATGGATAAAACTTTTGGTAACATGACCGTGCATCTTAACATCTTTAATGCATCTAATCAACCATATTGAGATGATGAAGAGGCAGACTGCAATGCCATAGACTTAATAGACGCATTAGTCGAAGAGGCAGCGCCTTTTATGTTGACTAAGGAAGCTTTAGAAGCATGTCTATCTCATTTTAATTTTAATGATTTCAACATTGATACTAATATTGAAGATGTGAATAATTTATTGGAATCAGTAAACACAACTAGTGCGCTTCCATAGACACCTAAAATAGAGGCAAGGCTTTACCGCCTCTTGCACATAAACTGGCACTACTATCCATTGAGTGTCCCCCGACACTCAAACTTAAACCAATGCTGGATTCTCTGAAATATGCATTCCTTGGACCTAACGTAACACTTCCAGTTATAATCGAATCAAACTTAACTGTACTTCAAGAATTGCAACTGATACAGGTCCTGGGTAATCATAAGAAAGCAATCGGGTGGACTGTTTCCGATTTAAAAGGAATTGATCCTTCAGTGTGTATGCATCGCATAAATTTAGAGGAAAATGCTAAACCTTCTAGAGAGATGCAACGCCGGCTTAATCCGAACATGAAAGAGGTGGTTATGAAAGAAGTTATAAAACTCTTAGACGCAGGTATTATCTATCTGATCTCCAATAGTAATTGGGTTAGCCCAACTCAGGTTGTCCCAAAGAAATTGGGTATTACGGTCGTACCAAATGAAAAAGGAGTCCTTATTCCCACCCGTCAAACCACTGGGCGGCGGGTATGCATTGATTATAGAAAACTCAATACAATGACCCGTAAGGACCATTTCCCTCTCCCATTCATTGATCAAATCCTAGAACGTCTGGCCGGTCAGAGTTACAACTATTTCTTAGACGGATACTTGGGTTATAACCAATTGCTCGTCTATCCCGATGACCAAGAAAAGACGACGTTCACATGTCCCTTTGGAACCTTTGCCTACCGTCGTATGCCGTTTAGTTTATGTAATGCACCGGCCACCTTTAAACGGTGTATGATGGCAATTTTCTTGGACATGGTTGAGAAATTCCTAGAGGTATTTATGGACGATTTCTCAGTTTTCAGACCTACATTTGATGAATGCCTTCATAACCTTACGAAAGTCCTCGCCCAATGCGAGGAAGCAAATTTGGTGTTGAGTTGGGAGAAGAGCCATTTCATGGTTCAAGAGGGAATAGTCTTGGGTCACGTTGTATCCAAGCAAGGTATAGAAGTTGATAAAGCGAAAATTGAGTTAATTGACAAACTTCTGCCACCATCTTCAATTCGTCAAATCTGTTCCTTCCTAGGTCATGCCGGCTTCTAAGATGATTTATCAAAGACTTTAGTAAAATCTCACGACCCTTGTGCAATTTACTGGCCAAGGATGTCCCATTTGTCTCCGATAATGAATGTCTAAAAGCATACGAAATGTTGCGCACTTTACTGTCCACGGCTCTGCTAATCCAATCCCCTGATTGGTCACTACCGTTTGAATTAATGTGTGATGCTTCCGATTATGTCGTTAGAGCCGTTTTGGAATATAAAGTTAATAAAATCCCTCACATCGTCTATTATGCGAGTAAAACACTAAATGACGCATAGTTAAATTACACAACGACTGAGAAAGAATTATTAGCAATCGTGTTTGCCATTGACAAATTTCGTTCATATTTACTAGGGTCAAAGGTCATTGTGTATACAGATCACGACGCACTACGTCATTTATTGAATAAGAAAGAAACAAAACCCAGATTAATCCGATGGATTTTACTCCTTCAGGAATTTAATTATGAAATACGTGATAAAAAGGGTTCTAAAAATGTTGTAGCTGACCACCTGTCACGAATTCTTGTAGAATCCGACGATCTTACCCCTCTCAAGGATTCGTTTCTGGACGAACAATTATTCGCCTTATCTACCCCGAATCATTTGTGGTTCAGTGATATCGTTAATTTCTTAGCTATGGGATATATCCCGCATATGTGGTCTCGCTTAGACAAAGATCGGTTCTTTTCTCAAATTAAACATTATTACTGGGATGACCCTCTGTTATTTAAACATTGCTCTGATCAAATTATACGACGTTGTGTTCCAGAGAGTGAGTTTAATTCTATTTTAAACTTCTGTCACTCTCTAGAATGAGGTCACTTTGGAGGCCGTCGTACAGCCACTAAAGTCCTCCAAAGCGGATTATATTGGCCAACCCTGTTTAAAGATGGGCACGAATTTTGTCAGAACTACATACGATGCCAACAAACAGGTAACATGTCACGTCGTGATGCGATGCCTTCTACCCCAATCATTATTATAGAAATATTTAACTTGTGGGGCATCAACTTTATGGGTCTGTTTCCGTCATCCGTTGGGTTCGAATACATTTTAGTCGCGGTCGACTATGTCTCTAAGTGGGTGGAGAGAGTTGCGACCAAAACGAACGACCACCATAAAGTTGTGGTTCAATTTATAAAAGATAACATATTTTGTCATTTCGGCACTCCACGAGCGATTATAAGTGACGGGGGAAAACATTTCTGTAATCGTCACTTTGAGACACTCGTTCGAAAATATTCTGTCACCCATAAGGTTGGAACCGCGTACCATCCGCAAACCCAGGGCCAAGTTGAAGTTTCAAATAGGGAAGTAAAAAGTATATTAGAAAAAATGGTACGTCCAGACCGCAAAGATTGGTCACAACGACTGAGCGATGCGCTTTGGGCATATCGGACAACTTATAAAACTCCTATTGGAATGTCTCCTTACCGCCTAGTCTTTGGAAAAGCATGCCATCTACCGGTAGAACTTGAACATAGATCCTACTGGGCCGTAAAATCACTTAACCAATATTTAAATGCGGCAGGATGTCATCAAAAACTTCAATTACAAGAATTGGAGGAAACAAGATGAGAGGCCTATGAGAATTCAAAAATCTATAAAGAACGTGCGAAAGCGTTTCACGATAAGATGATCGTAAGAAAGAATTTCAAGGTCGAACAACACGTCTGGTTGTTTAATTCAAAATTTAGGTTGTTTCTAGGTAAGTTACGTTCCCGTTGGGACAGTCCGTTTATAATAACACAAGTATTCCCGCATGGAGCAATTAAAATCCAAGATACCAATGGTGGAACTCCTTTTATAGTAAACGGTCAGCGTCTTAAGCCGTACCGATCTGATGAAATAGAGGAAAGAGAGATAAAATCAATAGATTTGGTAGACCCAATTTATTTCGACTGAGCACGAGCATCGCTCGAGCTGGCAACATAAAACTTAGCGCTTCTTGGGAGGCAACCCAAGATTTTATTAGAATTTTCTTCAGTTTTGGTCATTTTTAAGAGCTTTGTCTGCCAATGTCTGAGATTTAATTGCCCAAATAGAGAAAAATTGAACATGAAAACACTTATACAAGAAAACAGAAGAGAAAATTGAGAAAACAAACTCTCACGCGCGAGGCCTGCTTGCGCGAATGGTCGCTCGCGCGAGAATTCCCCTTCCTTTAAATATAGGGCTGAAGCCCTAAATTTTTTTTTTCAGTTCTCTCTCTCCTCTCTTTGTTCTCTCTCGCGATTCTTTCTCTCTCTCATTCCCTTCTCCCACACATAACCACCACCATACCAAACCGCTACTACACCGTCGCCGCTATACCGCCACCGCAGCCGCTAACCACATGAATCAAGGCCAAAAACACCCCCTCTTTGACTCTAGTATCCAATCGCAGGTAACCATATACCTTTATACATATACTAGTGTGATTGCCCGTGCGATGCGCAGGTAGTGCGTGTGTATGGTTGAGTTTGCTGTTTGTCTATATAATATGGAGAAACACAAAAATGAAGTGTTGTATATATCTGGAAGTAGATATTGTTATTATATGAGTGCGGAATAATTGTTTTAAGAGCAAAGTTTGGTTAAAATAAAGGAGTTAAGCGATTAACAGAAAAGAGTGCATCTTGACAACAACCAGAACAATAGTTGAATAGTAACTCTTTTATTGAGGGAACTTTAGTATGCTAGTATTTTCTATACATTCTAAAGAGAGGACAAAACTTTGCTTCAGATTAGCTCTCTATTAAGCATACTCTCTTGCTCTTGCTTCTTTTATACTATTTCTTTATGAGTGCAATATATGGATACCTATAGAAACACAACTAATGGAGTGGTACCTAATAAAGCACTAATAAAGATACATGAGAAAAGTAGCTTAACACAATGAATATGGAAACAAACAAGAGATGATATTTTACCATCTGTATACTATTCAAATAAATGTTATGTATAATATAATATCATATGCATAATATAAGATATTACAGTAGTCATATGTAACTGGGGTGAAACCAAATTTTGATTAAAACTTGTACACATGTACACAAGATGAGTACACTACTAACTTAGGCCCTTGTGAAAGTGAACAAACCAAAGGCAATAAGTGTTAAAGCTAAGCTTGTTAAACCAACTGCTTTTTTTGGGGGAAAAAATAAACAATATCAGAAAGAAGCCTAATAAACCTACGGAAAAATGCTGCAAAACCAAATCCCAGAGCAAGTACACATACTTGAGTGATACCTGAAGATAAAATTTGTATATTAGCTAGGAGCCTAGTGCACTAACTGATTTACCATTTGATTAGTACTTTCAACAACATAAAACATGTTAAGTTGTCAACTCATCGTGGAGAAAAGGAAAGGGAACCCCAACAAAAACAATCTTTCTTTCTGGAAGATAAAAATCCTTGGCACCAAATGGTAAGAATTTTATCTCCATATTGTTGGAGATAGAGAGAAGTTCATCTCAGCAAATTCAGAAAGCACTTTGTCCTGAGAGCTATGAGTATGGATGTTAGGGTGTAGGGTACCTTGGAAACATTATGAACCACATGTCCCTTATTTACATTTTGTCCAAAAGAATCAGCTAGTTCTCCGAATACAACCAAAAAAGGTAGGCCCCATTTGAATCAGTAACCTATAATTAAAGCTGGAAAGCTATACTTAGTTGAAAGATGTGAAGTATTGGTGAAATGAAGAGTAAGATCTAATGAAAGTAATCAATTTGTGAGTTGCCATTTAGTGCGTTGGAATGGCTATGAAACTATGAGACAGAGTTGCTCTTTCTTGGATTACTATACTTAAATTTTGTTGTTGAAATTTATACGCCAATGAAGAAAATAAAGGAGGGTTGAAACCGAAATTAATCTTGATACTCAATTCGTGGCCACTACTTAAGAAAATCTGAAGAAGAATCCTACCATGAACCACACGATTTGTTAGGAGGAATAACTTGGTATTCTAGAGCCACAATTTTGCTTAAATTGATCACCCTTAGTTGACGTCCTCCAGGATATAAGTAAACAACTAAATTGAGTTGCTAAAAATTAGGAAGTTTGATAAAATGCATGCTCAAAAGAAATGTTAGTAGTCTTCAACGAAAACTCAAGTGATGTTTCCCGTGTTTGTAAAGCATGGCACATTAGTATATCTTGATAAGATAACAAAGCAGATGGAAGGGGAAAGGATTACTGTCATTACTCCGGTTCAAATCATACACATTTTTTTTTAATTATCTAGGTTTCTGGTGGATGTGTAGATGCTGTTTCGGCTGCCATTAAAGTGTTGGAGGTATTTTTTTGTTTTCCCTTTGTAGTGTACTTATATATATATATCAATCCTTATAAAGAAAAGAGACGAGTAGCTCAAACACTGTTCACCTGTCACATCAGCCCCTTTGCCATTTACCGCAATACCCCTTCACTATACCATAATTACTCATAATCTATATACCTATACAGGTATATATTTATTTGTGTTAGGGTTATTCTGTCATTTCAACCTACTAATTACATTCAGGTTAGCTTCTTAAATTTTATTTAATATTATAATGAGGATTCAGTCAATAATATTATGTCTACTTACATTTAGGTCAACATTTTTTGAAATATTTATAATTCAGTTCAAGTAGAAGTCAACAATAACGACTCGGTTTGAATTAGTCACAACTATTTACAATTAGGTCAACTTTTCCCCTGAAATGTTGGATTTACATTGTATTATGTTTAATTACATTTACGTAAAGTATTTTATAGCTAATTACTTATTGGTCTCTAATATTTATATTTTGGTCAACTTTTCTCCTACAATTTCAACTTTACATATTGTGTGTTTTTTTTAATACATCTTGTGGTTTTTTCCCTTTCCCTTTTGTCTTTTATTCCCTAACTGTTTTTATAGTACGCACACACATGACTATAAATTTAATTCACACACACACATATGGCTATAAATTTAATTCATACACACACATATGCCTATAAATTTAATTCACACACACACATGCTTATAAAAAGTCTTAATTTTTTTTTTGAACTGCAAACAATTTTATTAAAAAGCCTGAAGGCCAAAGAGAGAAACAACCCCAAACAAAAGGCCACCAAATAGAGCCTGACTGAAAACCCAAGCCAAAAAAGAAGCAGACCCAGAAAAACAAACTTAATCCCACATGGGAAAATGAAAAAGCCCTGGACAAATCAAAAGCCAACAACCACAAAAACAGAAACAGCACCCCCAAAATCAAGAGATGGGAAAGCAGCAACAAAATCTAAAAACCCACAGCAAAGACTTAATTGATACCCTAAACTCTAGACCCTGTTTTTAGACTTATAAAAGTAATGAACAAAATATTCTATTACCAATTAAAAATGCAACCAATACTACCAAGAATTAAAAATTAATAAAAACCGTGAAAAGAGGAAAAGCGTGAAAATTAGGTTTGGTTCAACAAATTCTAAAATACTTTATGCTCAAATGCATAGAAATAATAAACTTATATCCTTCAAAACCAAAAACAAAAATTATTGATATCAGTATGACAATTGCAGAGGTACAAACCAAATGAAGGTTTTACTTATTCTTATGCTTCTAAATTAAATTTTATTCCACCCACATGTCTAATATTATTACGTAGTATGATATAGAGGTACTGACATTGTTGTCATTCATTCATTTATTAAATTATTACACAATTGATAAGGAGATTTTAAATTCCCAAAATATAAAAGTAGTGAACAAAATTATCTATTACCAATTGAAAATGCAACTAACACTACTAAGAATGAAAAATAAATAAAAAGCATGAAAAGAAAGGAAAAGAGTCAAAATTAAGTTTGGTTCTACAAACTCCAAATTAAATGCTTTGTAATTCTAGAACCAAATCCATACCAAATTTACTTTTACTCAAATCTTATACCAAATTGAAACAACACCATTCAAATCTTATACTGAAATGCATAGAAATAATAAATTTATATCCTTAATAAAAAAAAACCCCACCGAAGGTGATATCAGTATGACAATTATAGAGGTACAGACTAAATGAAGATTTTACTTATTTTAACACATGGATATAAATTTAATTTACACACACATGCTTCTAAATGTAATTTTATTGCACACACATGCCTAATATTATTACTTAGTATGATATAGAGGTACTGACATTGTTGTTCATTAATTTCTTAAATTATTACACAAATAATAAGGAGATTTAAAATTTCGAGAACACAAAAGTAGTGAACAAAATTATCTATTACCAATTCAAAATGCAACCAATACTACCAAGAATGAAAAAAGAAATTAAAATCATGAAAAGAAATACAAAGCGTCAAAATTACGTTTGGTTAAACAAACTCTAAAATGCTCTGTAATCCTAGAATCAAATCCATACCAAATTTACTTTTACTCAAATCTCATACCAAATTGAAATAACACTATTCAAATCTAAGACTCAAATGCACATAAATAATAAACTAATATCCTTAAAGGGAATTTTTTATATATCAGTATAGCAATTGCAGAGCTACAGATCAGATCAAGGTTTTTACTTATTTTAACAAATGGATATAAATTTATTTTACACATGCATGCTTCTAAATTTAATTTTATTACACACACAGCCCTAATATTACTACTTAGTATGATATACACGTACTGACATTGTTGTTGTTCAATAATTTATTAAATTATTACACAATTGATAAGGAGATTTTAAATTTGCAAAATATACAAGTAGTGAACAAAATTATCTATTACGAATTCCAAATGCAACCAATACTACCAAGAATGAAAAAAGAAATAAAAACCATGAAAAGAAAGGAAAAGAAAGGAAAACCATAAATATCAAGTTTGGTTTAACAAGCTCTATAATGTTTTGTAATCCTAGAACCAAATCCATACCAAATTTTCTTTTACGCAAATCTCATACCAAATTGAAATAACACTATTCAAATCTTATACTCAAATACATAGAAAAACAAAACTTATATCCTTAAAAACAAGGTTAATATCAGTATGATAATTGCAGGAATATCGTTTGCAGAAATATCGAGCAAATGAAGGTTTGACAAACAAGCTAATAAGAGGGGATAGGCACGTGCGAAGCACGTGTCGATAACCTAGTATATATATATATCGAATCATTTCACGTAGACACAATTAATTCAGTCAAGGAGTGATTGACTGATGCTTTAGGAATGAATTTACACACACACACACACACACACAGAGAAAATATAGAATTTTTTCACTTTATGGATCACATATCACCAGAAGTACAATACATCACCTTTAGTGCAATACTGCCGCTGGAGGCTCCAGATGCTATGTGCCCTTCAGTGTCAACATAGATAACTCCAACAGTGTCCATAATGCAGTCCTCTTCCAATTCACTAAGCAAAGATGACTGATCAACTCCCTCATTTCCTTTCAAGGATCACGTAGTTGAGCTTTTATTTCTGGAACACAAATGTCGTTAATAACACAAGACATTATTGTCTATTTTAAAGGGTATAGATCTCTTTAAGGGCTAAATGTGACAGTATACCTGAAATTGGAGCATTTTCTTGAGGACTACGACAAATCTCTATCTCAGAGTTGTCTCTCGTCGCTTTGGCATCATCAAGCATTGCTTTGAATTTTTTCCATTGTGCTTTTGCTCTTTCTGTCACCAGCCACTGTTAACAACAACATGCCAAATTATTAGTTGCTTCCAAGAGAGAATATAACAAAATAAAAATATTGATCACATTTGTGCCCTTGAAAGTATATCAGTGTTCTTTGTAGTACGGACATGGTGACATGGCAAATCTTAGAAACATAGGACACAAACATGGTTAGAACACAATGTGAAACAAAATTATATACTCTTAGTTAGTAAAACAACATACTGTGCCATTTTCACTCCCGTTTCCTAAATTTCCAAGTAAGCCCATTACTTATCTACCATTTTATTACTTTAAGACTTTTGCCTCAAAATTCTATATACATTTTCAAAGAAGCCCCCATGCCGAGTGAACTGTGTTCACTCCCGTGTCTGGACGGGTGTCCGATGTCCGACACGTGTTCGGCATGTGTCCGATGTAAAATAAAATAAAATTAAGACACACTATTTTGGAGTCCGACGAGTGTAAACTAATGTGTCCGTGCTACACTTACAGAATTAACAAGATCACAAGGAAACAGAAAATTAACACAGTGAAATAAGGAGATATTACCTCATCGGTCTGCTAAGCTTCGTGGAAGAACAATGCCCTTAGACTTTGCCCATATGCGGGCCCCTTCACCGACCAAGAATCTGGGAAGGCAAATAAGGCCAATAAAAAAGTATAAAACTTGCACGGTAAGCATATGATTGATGCAAAGGATGTGTGGCGGTTGCATCTAATAGCATTTGAAGTCACGATATTAGGCAAGCAGACCGTGTGTGTTGGTCTGTGAAATTCAAGACGTGCGGACTACATAGACTATTGTCTTAATCTGCAAGACTAACTATTAAAAGTCTTTAATAACAATAAAGCTATGTTTGGTAGGAGGAATGGAAAGGTGGAAGGAAGGGAAGGGAGGGGGAGAGAAGAGGTATCTGTAGGGAATGGAATGGGGCCTTCCCTTCCTCTTGTTGAGCTAAATAAGGAAGTGAGGGAGTAAAGATGGGAGTATTGTACATTTTCCTAGAAGGAGAAAACTCAAAAGAGGAGGAAGCATTTTCTCTCTCCAATCTGTCCAATTTTTAGACAGATTGAAATTTGTACGCCAGAGGGAAGAAGCATCTTCCCCTCATCCTAAGTTAGCATTCATGTCTACAGAAAGTGAGAAACAGATATGTACTTGTTGTCCCA
This sequence comes from Hydrangea macrophylla, assembly GCA_033977485.1. NCBI lineage: Eukaryota > Viridiplantae > Streptophyta > Magnoliopsida > Cornales > Hydrangeaceae > Hydrangea > Hydrangea macrophylla. The sequence goes on from CM066995.1 coordinate 37,152,162, forward strand.
AATAAAATCTACACTAAAAAATACAGCGTGACTGCGTGAATAAAATTTAAGAGACAATTTTCTCAGCAAATTATCTCTAATTGTACAAACCCGAATGTTCTAGGACACAAATGAGATGAAATATTTGTTCCAAGGTAGCAGAGAAATATGTAAATGCCTACTCATATAACTTGTTGGAATAAAAAGAGTACTTGTTAAAGACCAGCATGAGGAGTTATCATACATGGGAGGTAAGCGACCCAACAATGAAGAACCCACCATCTATTCCTTGGCCAAAAGAGTAGCAATTTAAATGGCATTTCGCACACCTGGTAATTGTTAACTTCACAAAAAGGTATAAAAATTGAAGATGAAGCCCAAAGATGCAAATAAGACTAACGGCACAAAAGTGTGTATATATAGAGTTGTATACGCATAATATATACATATATCTATGTGTAGATAATTTTCCAGAATGATATTGGTGAATATGACAATCTGCCTTGTGTGTACTTGGCACTGCTCCAATGGCCCCAAATCCACCAGAGTCTGGAATTTTATGGAGTTTCTCAATAGCTTGATCAAATACAAATTTAATTAGTGGAATGTATGAACAAAGATGAGTAAAACATTGCAAAGCCTAATTGTACTTTCTTCATTAATCTTGATCGTTACCTCTTTCTCAAAGAAACCAGAGAGATCCAGACATGAAGACATTTTAATCAACTGAAAGGCATTGATGAGAGCAGGAGAGTCTGGGTTTTTCTGCGCATTAGACGACTACAACATTGTAGTAGTAGTATAACTGAGATCAGTTCTGGCACATAATCAATGATGAGAGGGATTGCTGAAATAACTTTACACTACCTCATGTATTGACAAGACTTCATCATCTATGTATATATCTTTATCTCCTTCATTTTGGTGGTCATCATCATAATCATCATCATCAAGGGTAGCAGGAGTATAGTCTTGCTTGAACAATTCGTCTACTTTGATCTCTGCCATAGTTATCCGGGTAGTAGGGTTGGGATCAAGAAGTCTCTTTATTAGGTTTGTTGCTCCTTGGATAGCCATTTTGGTATCTGAAGATCAGCCTTCAAAATTTGAAATATATAGTATCCTCAAAGAGTGTTAAAACTGAATTTTTACCAAATCATCTTCAAATTAGGGAAAAGAAAGCAACAAATTGAACACACCTTGTGATAGAGAACAGCAAGATTTCTGTCATCAAAAGGTAGATATCTGGTGAAGATAACGTACAAGATAACCCCACATGACCAGGTATCTGAGGTAGCTCCATTATACCCCCTGTTTGCCAGTATCTCAGGTGCCACGTAGTTTGGACTCCCACAGGTTGTATGCAGTAAGCCGTCATCCTATATTATTATTATTATTAAGAGTCTAGAGATAGAACATGAGAAAAGGAAAAAAGCTGGTTTTAAGTTTTAACAGGTATCATCATACATACCCTAAAATGTTGGGGTAATGCATTGAGGCCAAAATCAGTAACCTTGATGTTGCCTTTTGCATCAACAAGTACGTTCTCTAGCTGGCATTTTCATCACAACAAAATAATTTGCTAGAAGAATAGAAGAAGAAGAAGAAGAAGAAGAAGAAGAAGAAGAAGAAGAAGAAGAATGCACACGTACCTTGAGGTCTCGGTGATAGACACCTTTGTTGTGGCAGTAACTAACTCCAATTAACTGTTGGAAGAGCTTCCTGCTTTGGACCTCAGAGATTTTGTCTTTGGATTCCTACAAAATCATGAGTAGCAATATTGAGATTTGAGAGTAGTAGAGTTAAAAAGCTCCCGATTCTAACAAGCCAAACATCTTCCAACTAAAACTTAGTTACATTGCATGTGTAAAGAAAGACAAAAGAGAGGGGTTCTCACGATTCTGTCAAACAATTCACCGCCAGTCACACATTCCAGGACCATGTAAATCTTGGTTTTGCTTGCTAACACCTGCTTATTGATTTTACAACAAGAAGAAGAAATAAAAGCATAGTCATCATAACGGAACATTAAAGCGATTTTTACATGTCATTGGTAGGTGAAACACATTGTAAAGGGGGTCCATTTGATAAAACTGTGCTGAATTTAAGTAGAGAAAATTTTAAGCGATTGCGATAGTGAAAAGTAATTTGTTAAAGTTGGATTGCTTTTTTGAACAGGAACACAACATTAAAAATAAGTTAAAAATGAATTGAAGGCTCTTAAGCATAGATAATTATCTAAGCTCCCGCAATCCCTTGTCACTTCTAAACCTACTTTGTGCCCAAAGTAAGTTTATTATATTATTGTTCAATTTTTAACATTCTTTTTGTGAAATGAATCTGCTACTCTGGAATGGCCTATTAGGAAGTTTCAGCAGTAAAGGCAGCCTAAGAGATTTTTTAGCAGACCCATTCAGTTGAAAGCTCTTCTCAAATTGAGGTAGAATGATATTTCTAAGGCCTTTGATGTTTCAGGGCATGAAGAGCTCTAGGTATTTACCTACAATTTCCACTTATACCGAATTGAAATTTTATAAGAGCAATTTCCAAGAGAAGAAGAAAGCCTAGCTAATTTGATTGAGAAAAGGACTATCAAAGAATTTGATAAAAAGTTCTTACTTGTTAAGGGTATCCAATTTGATGGGCTATTGGTAATTATAAATCACAAAAGACAGAAGGGAGCTTTATTCAACCCCAAATCGCAAAAAGCAGAAGTAAACTCTAAACCGATACACATATCTGAATGTGGAAAACAATTATTTAGCAGAAGTATAGAGCTTGTACATTAACAGTAAATCTGATACGCAAATTTGAGTTCTTAGTCATACTAATTTTAGAAGCCCAAACATCACAACAATTGAAGCCTGAAATTTCATAAGAACAATTTTCATGAGAAGAAGAAAGCCTAGCTACCTAATTTGATTGACAAAAGGACTACCCAAGAATTTCATAACATTTTTTTACTGTTTCTACTGTTTCTGTAAATGGTTTGGCCAAATCTTATTTAATCAATTTTGGAATTTCAAGCAAAAGATTAATCAACACAATTTAAATTCAGAATTTCACCAACCCCGAAGCACAGAAGAAGAAGTAAGCTCTATTAAACCCCAAATCACAAAAGGAAGAAGTGAAATAAAAAGTTCTTACTGTTTCTGTAAATGGTTTGGCCTAATGAAGTGAGGGAATTAATATTAATAAAGGCTGATTGGGAAAACGACTTCTTTAGACTAACCTCTATCTTTGCAAAGATTGCTGATAACTTCTTGAACACGAGTGACTTCCGTCAAAAAGCAAGGGTAAGCCGAATTCAAAACTCAATCTTATTTAATCAATTTGGGAATTTCAAGCAAAAGAGTAATCAACAGAAAATGACTTCTTTAGACTGACCTCTATCTTTGCAAAGATTGCTGAGAACTTGTTGAACACGAGTGACTTCAGTCAAAAAGCAAGGGAAAACCGAATTCAAAACTCAATCTTATTTAATCAATTTGGGAATTTCAAGCAAAAGAGTAATCAACACATTTTTAAATTCAGAATTTCCCCAACCCCAAATCACAAGAGGAAGAAGTAAGTTCTACTTAACCCCAAATCACAAAAGGAAGAAGCAAACTCTAAATTGATGTTGAGCGATACCTTTTCGATAATGGATGTGGAAAGCACACGGCACAGCAGAGAAGTAAACAAGAAGAATCGAAAGAAGAACGAAGAAGTAAAGTTAAAAAGAGGGGACAAGAAGCAGCAGGTGGTTGTAAATCTGCCATGTCTTCTCCTGCCTCCACCAGGTGGTAGAATCACGCAATCCAAGAGGAGTTGTAGACAACGAGCACCTCGAGAGAAGACCCTAGTTGAAGGCTGCAGTTTTTGAAGCGGTGCAAATATAAGGAGAGGACCCAGTTGAACGACGCTAAGAACAACAAAGAGAGAAAGAGAGAGCGGCGCAAACCAATACGTGGAGACACAAAAGGCTGCCTAGTGTCTATTTGATAGGCAAGCGCGAAGGGTAAAATGACCGGGAAAGCCTGACTGAGCTATATATTTGTTTAGAAAGCAAGAGTGACAAATCTTAGGCACGTGAGTCATTGTACAGATCAGTAAGGGTAAAATAGGAAGTTCATATTTTTTGACGTGCTAACTTATTCGTTCTTATAGTATAGTAGATACATACATAGATCGATACGTACATATATCTATATGTATGTACATTAATATCTACACAATCATACAGATATATATATACGATTCAAATTTAGGGTATCCTTTCCAAGATCCTCATCCAAACATATACTGATATATATATGTATACACATACATAGACTTACACAGATTCATTTAGACAGCAATAATGAATTGATTTGGGTTTGTACCTATAGCTACATGTGTATATGTGTAGATTTGTGTATAAGAATTTACACAGATTCATCTTGATTGTGCAAATCTCTATGTTTTTTTTCTTTCACAACATCCATGATTCGATTGAGAGCAGTTCGTTTGAATTAGGATACGAATTGGGAACAATTGATTACACAGATCTCTCTCTACCTCATATAGAATTTCCAAATCTATAGACGTACCTACACTATTTTCAAACCATATAGATAGAAACCGATATAGACACATATCGATACTTATCCTTATATACACACTCACGAATACAAATTCTCAAACCCTAACCTCGAAGTTGAATATATCCATAAATTCTAGGGTTCTAGTTAGGACTGTATCCACGTATGTCTATGAGTAGGTACATATAAGCACACAGATACACATATTTGTCCTTCACCTTAGATGTGGTTCTTTTGAGAATAAATTTAGGTTAGGGTTTTATTTGGATGTATTATCATCAATTATGACTTGTGGACTCATACACATACACTTATACATGGACCCACATATATAACCGCTAATTCAGTAATTAAACCTAACTTTGGTTATGGTTACAATTCCACAACTATGACTTTTAAATTTGGATGTAAGTATTAGGAAACTGTGTTCCCAGAATCCATTGACAGCGCGTATAAGTTGGTACTGCAAAAAAATTACGTGAAAACTACGATAACCCTACAAGTGCGGAACTAGGGTTACCTTAAACTGCTAAAACGGATTGCTGTAGTAGACGAATCGAGAGCACGGGCTCGATAACAGCTCACGATCTTCTACTGTATTCCTTTGCTGCCAGAATATCAAACTGAGTATGGGCTCTTTCGAAATCCTTTCTGTTTTCTGCTCTCCCTCTTTTACGCTCTCTTTTTTATTCCGAGTTATAATTCTCTATATAGAAAAACGCTAGTTGAGGAGAGAGCCAAAGCAGCATATATATAGGCTATGATAGGGACCATAAGAAGTCAATAAGGAATAGGCTTCCTTATGGAATTAGGAAACCCTAATTCGAACTGAATCAGATTCCTATTTTCATAAATTATAATTCATACCACTAAAGAATTATAATTGCACTCCTACCCTTATCTCAAAAAAATATTTCGAGCTCCATGTTATTAAATGCTTATTATCTCCCCATGTTAAGATTACAGATATCCATTAATTAAATATAATTACTGACAATCATATTTAATTAATTTCTTAAAATTCCTTGAGATCCTCTGCTTAACTTATCTGACACCTGCAGGGTTTGCCATAATCAAAACTTATAAGCTTTCTCAAGGGGATATCATCAATCCCAAAATTGAGACATGGATTCCATCATTAATTAATATCCACCACACAATTAATATTGCCACCCAATCCAATGAAATGTTGACCCATTTAAGGATCTCACCCTTTTAGGGATCAAAGTGTAAATAACAAATGTACGTGTCTACAAATTAACTTAGGATTTAGAGCATAAGAACTCATAATAGCCATGAGGTATTAATTATCTTATAAGTCAGTATAAAGATAATTACCCCAAGTCAGTCCCGTTTAATACACAAAGTGTACCAGCATAGTGAGTTGAAACTATACCGTTTTCCGTAGTCAAGACAAACCTACTACAACACTATGCTGCAGTTCTACCGATGGTGTGTCCAATCACATCTAAGACTGTAAACCAAAATCTTACATTCTATAATATCTGATGGCCTGGTCTTCCGTGTGTAAGCCGAACTCTACACACCAAACCACCTACTATATAGAATGAGAGACACACATGCATAATATTAAATAAATAATATAATACAAACATTGCCCACACAGATTCTCATAAAAAATGGATTAACTGATTTTATTAAATGAATAATAAATCAACTACATAAAGCATGGCTTTTAGTATATATCCCTAACAGTAAGGTCCTATGGTTGTGGATATGTTAATGAACAACATGGTTCTATACTAGAAATTTCAATTGAGTAACCCTTTTTACAAAAACTATTCGTATATCATGTTCATTTTAGTCTCACGGTAACCTTATATTTCTAAGATTGATTTTGGAGCTAAAGTTATGATTTCAGAAACTCACTAATAATGGTGTCAAGTAATAAGATCACGTCTGAAACTGAACTTTTAAACTCTTAAAAATGTGATCAATTGTCAATTGTCAATCGTCAATTGTCAAATGTCTTGGGTATGATCTTAACATAATGATTGACAGCATAACCTACATTCATGACATTCACTCTGAGTCAACTTTAATTAAATCTTTATGCTTTTCACATTAGTTAAACAAGTCACGCACCAAACAATTCATCTTTCACAATTATATATATTGATTATAAACACGCAGCAAGTACCTCGTGACTTGCCGCAATGTGTGTGCCCTTGTCGGGACAATGGGTGGGAAGGGACTAGCTCTTCTCATAGTTGTTGGGTGTTTCCCCTTGAACCCCAGTTTATTTTTAACTGTTGAATTATATATTGATTGTGTCCCTTGCAGGGATTTTTCTTTGCAGGTGACCCCTTTCCTACCCCCCCCCCCCCCCCCCTTCTTCTTTTCTTTTTCTGGGCATATCCCATTTTTAAAGCCCGCATTTTCAAATTTTTTTAAAAATAATTCTTACACACATTTTCTAATATGGCCAAACGTCTTGCCAAATCTGCCTCATCCTCTCAACCACCCCAAAAGAAAGCAAAGGGCAAAGAAAAACAAACACCACCGCCCCTCCACCTGACGACCCTAACCCTAATGAGTTAGGGCATAAATACGCCAACCACGGCCTCAACTACGAGGCCGCTATAGACGCTGAATACTTCGGGTCGAATAAAGATACCAAGTGGGGCCACAACAACCTAACCACATGCAAGTTGGCCCCACAACTCTATTTCCGAAACCCTGACCTCATTAGTTATCCACGCCTCGTCCGCTTATTTTATCAAAATATGCGCTACCACAAACAATCCCTTAGCCAGCATGCCTTCCTGTCCATAACCATTAACAGCCATGACATCAACCTTAACCCTGACAATATCGCCGACATACTCCACATCCCCTCATATTCCTATCAGGTACCGAAATTAAACATCCTCGACAAAGCCCACTCTTTAATCCACATTATCGGTGACATATGTGGTGGCTGATCTGGTTCGAGGCAATCTATACGTCGATCCCATATGCCCCACCAGATGTGGTTGGTCGACCATGTCTTTAAACGAAACCTGTACCCCCTCGATCATGAACAAGAATGGACCAAGGAGATCCACCATGCCCTCCATGCTATCTACCGCGAAGACTGGTTTCACCCAGGTCTCGTGATTATAGAGGGCATGTATCTCGCTATCCAGGCCATTGACCATTCCATTGACTCCAAACTCCTACTGCCTTACCCTCACACCATCATGGCCATTCTCTGGGCCATGGTCTTCCCTATCCCCGCTGATGAGCTGATAGATGGACGTATCCCAAAGTTCGCTTCCACTGATTGGAAGCTGAGCCTAGATCGTCTTGATTTAGAGGTGAGGAGGGCCCGCGAGCAGGCCCAGGCACGGCGAGAGCAGGCAGCACAGTGTCCCCCTTCCCCAGAGGATACCCTGTACGCATGGACCTACGGGGACGTCTGTGCATTCCGTGGAGAGTCCTTGCGACTCCAGTCCTATATGCGCTCCTATTTCCAACTGGCCCATCCGGACCAATTGGACGACATTCTATCCCAGGGCGAGGCTGCTTATCAGTCCGCTTTTCCGAGACTGACGCAGCAGGTGGCTAGGGAGCAGGGTAAGGTACTGGATGAGGAGGAGCAGACTAGTGGAGATGGAGATAATGGAGATGATGGAGGAGACGGGAGTGATGGAGATGGCGACGGTGCTGAGACCACAGGATAGGGGAGTACATGGTTAGAGATTATATTGGTGGAGGTTGGGGATGATTAGATTGATGTGGGAGGGAAGACAGACTTTATTTTTCATTTTTCTTGTATTTGGATGAATGGATTGTTTCAGACATTTGCAGACATTGGTTTGTATATTACTTATTTTGCGTTTGTACTTCTTTTTTTCTAGTTATTTTTTAGGATGGTGATGTACCCGGCTTCGACCGGTTAGTTTATTTTCCATCTTTCTTTTCATTTTTATTATGAGGGTCTGTAATTAATTTTAGTTCTGCACTTATTGTTTTTCTTTTATGGTTTGTTTTATTTCCATTGCTTTTGGTTAGTCACAACATTAACATTGCTATTTATTAGTTATACGTTCACTTTCATGCTTGGCTATATAATGTTTTCATTTGGGGCCAGTGTCATTGAATTAATAATGCTTCGCAATTCCAACTCCCATTGCACTATAACAGGAATCTCTTAGGTTCAGGTTTGGGGTAGTTATGGCAGAATTTTCTATTTAATTCACAACTAAATGGCTTAGGTTTAATGTTGAATTCATTAATGCTACACACTCACGTGACTAGTGATGTTAATTTTATTTCTTCTAGTAACTCTGACTAATAAAGTTCAGTTGTGGCTTAATTTTTGGTTTCAGGTTTATAGATTTCTAATATCCGTATAGTTACCTCGACCCTCATATCTTATTTTCACCCTCATATTATGGACCATCCTATGTCACCGCCTACTTCACCTGATAGGTCTTCGAGTGAGTCGAGTCATTATTTCGACTCTAGTTCTTCCACTTTTGATACTTTACCGAGTCCTAGGGTAGCCAAGTCCTACGGTCCAGGCTGGAATCGTCGTCGTCCTCGCACTACCTTTTCGGCGATGACCCTACTATCATTAATGGCCCTTATGGCGCCCCACCGACTTCTTCTGAGTCTTCTTTATCCAATTCGGTCGATTCTTTGACCGATGATGACGATGAGGAAGTTCTCTCAGGTCTTGCTACCATTTCATTGTCTGACCCTATATCGACTGATGTTCCTACACCTGAGGTTACCTATCCCTATAGGAACCTCCCCGATTATGTGCCGGATGTTGTTCACCAACGTCCGGGTCACCCTGATTGGTCACCTAAGGATATTGCCTCAATCTTTGCACCTTATTCCGGTCCTGAGGATGATGCGATTGATTTGGGTTCGGGTATTATCGAGGAGACTGAGGTAGATGTGATTCCAGAGATTCCTGTTGAGGACGATTTTGATGGGATAGGACTGCCTTTTGACCTTGCATGAGCATCCGGAGTGGGAGCTAGTGGATTAGTACTTCAGATCTGGCGTACTACCCCCTTCAGACGTGTTTCGTGGTGTAGACGTCCTGGTTATCTTTTATGAGAACTACATCCATGTCATTGTCATGTTCCTACCTACATAGGGACATGCGATGATTTAGTTTGGGGGAATATATTGATAGTTTTTCGTTTATTTGTTATTTTTTATTCATTCTTTTATTTTGTTTCTTTTATGTTCAGTTTGTTCATTTTAGTAGATATTTTGTTTTAGGAGTTCATTATTTCTTTACTTTTGTTTATTCGTTGTAAAGACACAATAATAAGAAAACTGAAAACCAATAAAAAAAATAATAACATTTGATTCTAGTAGTTCTCTTAAAAAAAAACTACGATTGTCTTTTCTTAAGTTTCCTTAAGATTGTTCAATGTTGCGTTACTTCCTATCGTAATTCGATTTCATTGAAATTTTGCAATTAAGAGTATGTAATCCGATGTCTACCGAACCTATGAAAGTATGTTGTGAGAACTATATATCCTTAGAATCATTATTTTATATCTTATACTTGCATTTCTTTTTGCACGACACGTAGTCATATGGATGCATATTGACATTAAACTATAATTAATTTGGATTTCTAAATAGTAATATTGTGGAGACTAAAACCCGGTGAGATTTCAAGCCTTTCATTCTTTTTGAGGGTTTTATTAAACTTAGTTGAATCTCATTGACATAGCGCATTATTTTGTTGATTAGTCTCAATATTCTTTATTTTGATTGAAAGTCGAGTTAGTATTGTAATTACCATGTTTAACATATATAAAAAAAAAAAATTCTATTTCCTTTGATATCATAACATTGAAGAATTATGTGTCTCTAGAAAATGATATTAGGCCATCTGTTTTAATAAACCCCTTTGACCTTTGGCCTACCCAATACGAATATTTTATATCCCTTGTTAACCCTCTTTGAGCCTTTTATTAAACTTTTCATTTGTTCACCTATTATCCTACCTACTCTGATATGGAGTTCGCCACTATTAAATGTTACCTAACCCATGTCCAAGAGTAGCTGAGGAATAGTTTTACATAAAGAAATTGGGCTAATATGACTCGTGTAAAGAGGAGAATTGAGTAGAAAAGGATCTAAAAAAAATATTAAAAAAAAACATGGATATATATAGAAAATAGAAGATGTTGAAAGAAGGATTGAAAAAAAAAGGAGATGGATCCCTTGAAAAAGAAATATGAAAAAAATAATAAAGAGTTGTTGTGGTAAAGCTCTTGCATTATAAATATTACGGCTATTCTATTTGCTCAAGGACGTTTTGAATTCCTTTTACCTTTCTTTTCTTAACTATAACTCTTGACCAACATTAAAGTCCTAGTTGATTTTATGGAAATATGATTTGAATATGGAATCGATAGATGAAGGGAATAAAAGCATGGTGATAGTGATATTTACTTGACGATCGATACCTATTCATGAGACTATCTTTTATGTCATGTTATACGTTGTTCCGTGTCATATGCAAGATTTTGTTGCTTTGTATAGAATTATCCTCCTCACATATACTCGAATAATCACACTTGTTTCTGAGTGATTTCATTTTAGAGTGTAATTCATAATGTGAGCTTTGTAGTCGAAGCATAACTAGATAGTCATCCGATTTATATTCCAAGTTCATAGTTGCCGTATATCCACTTGACTACCATTTCACACACATGCGAGTCTTCGATGTATTCTATTGATTCTGTGGATATATGTTTTCGGATTATTTTCATAATGTAGGAAGGCGTACGATTGTTTTACTTTTGATAATTTAAAGTTTTATTTGAAGTTGATTTTATCAAGGAAGGATGTTGACATTGAAATATTTAAATTTTGAATAAAATGTTTATTTTACAAAATTAATAAAGATGGTTGTGGGTGACTTGTTGATGAGAACCCTCACGAGACTTCACTCGTCCGACTAGGGACACCTAGAGGTTTAAAAGGCTTGTTGCACAAGCTAAGTGCAATCGTTATCCATACGAAAATGGATTGGGAATTTTTAGTTTTAATAGTTTTATTTTTCTATTCATTTTGCTCGAGGACTAGCAAAATGTAGGTTTGAGGGTGTGATCGGGAGAGAACAAATCTTAATTATACACCTAAATTCACATTTGTTAGTCATTTTTATCCTGCTTTTGTATAATTTTACTTTGTTTTCCACTTTCTGTCAGGTTTTAGGAGAAAGCAATGATTTCCGTTTAAATGGGGTGAAAAAGTAGGAAGAAAGAAGCAGAAAAAGCTAGTTCGCGCGAGCGCCCTGCTCACACGAGAATCCAACACATCGCTCGCGCGGCCCGCTCGCGCGACCTCCCATTTTATGCGCTCGCGCGGCCCGCTCGCGCAATCCGTACAAAAAAAAATGTAAAACGCATATTTTGGACTGCTGAAGACTCCTACGTGGACGAAATTGTTCAATTACATCCAGAAAGCGAATTTTAGCAGTTTTAGTGAGATTAGGTTTAGGAAAATCCTCCTAATCTCTCTATAACTATATATATCTCATCCTAAATCAAAGGAGGGGGGACACATTCATTCATTGAAGACTTTTGAAGGCAAGAGGAAGGAGAAGAACAAGCTTGAAGGTCTCTAATGGCTATCATCAAATCAATCTTCGTGCTTTCATCCACCATGTGCAACTAAACTCCTACTCTAGGGTTTCAATGAAACCCTAGCTATGTAAAGGGTGAATTTTATGCTTTATTATTTTAGGATTTTATGTATTGGATAGTGATTGTATGTTGGTGGATTATTTATTTATAATCAGTTTTTAATGGTAATAATCAAGAGTATTTTGGATCTATTCTTGTCTTAGATTTTTCCTTATGCTTATTAAACTCAATAGTCCTTGATTTCTGTGATTGATAGGAGTATTTACATACAATAGTGCTTATGTGATTGTGATGTTTACATCTTTTATAATCTATGCTTAGGAAAGATGAGTTATGCTACACCCTATTTATAGGTAGATAATTCATGTGAACCATAGATGGATTATGCTTAGGTTAAACTTACGATATCTTCTTGCTGATTCTATTGGGCTTGTAGCTATAATAGATCGTGACTATTCAAACATAGAACTTAGAATAGAAAGTCTAGACCCCTGATGCATATTTAGTGGTGGATTTGTAATCCTAGATCTCATCCACTCATAATTAAAACAATCTTAAATTTTACATCAGTTTTTTTAGATTTAATTCTTGAATTTATTTCCATAATTTCATAGTTTCTTTCATAGTTTACTTAATAGTAAGAATCAAATCATCAATCAATTGAACTTTTGTTTTTCTTATAACTATATAGATTCGATTTTAGAAATTAAAGGATTAAAATTAACAATTTTTGTGGGTTTGACCTTTACTTCCACACTACAAATCTTTAGAAAGTAAAGCATACTTTTATATCTTGATTTTGACAAGATCAGTAGATTCTATCTTGACAATATATTTTCACAACCCTGTGAACATGACATACCCAAGATACCCATGTATTGATCTTCTATAGACCTCACTGATTGGTAAGTCAAAGCAGCCATATCCACAGTCTGTGTTCATAATTATCTCAAGATTGAGAACACGTACCTTATACAAGTTATAAGTTCTTATCGAGTGTTGACATTCTTTAGTGTCAATAGGAAAGCTCAGGTCCGTCAATGCCCTATAAGCACTAGCATATTAACTAAGAGTCATACTCCAGTGATTAAGATTCATCACACCATCCAATGGTAGTTAATCATACTAAAGTGTCAACCTGATGACATATTCAGTCTCATCATCCACTGTGACAAGTTCTAAGTTTCAAAGAATAGTAATCTATATCTCACTTGTATGTATCTTATACATACACGAATTACCTAATATGATACTTAGGGATTAACAATCATCTCATGAAAGAAACATACATAATGAAATGTAAAGCTGATATCCATATATTAAAATGTCAATGTCTCATACATAAAGTAATGGTTTGAGGGCACAAATCCAACAATAGGACCAATGCATTGTTGGAATTAGTTTATATTGATGTGTGTGGACCAATAAATATTAGATTATGGGGTGGTTATGAGTATTTCATAACATTTACTGATGACCACTCTAGGTATGGATATGTGTACCTAATGCACACAAGTCTGAAGCTTTTATAAAGTTCAAAGAGATTAGGGCCGAAGTGGAGAAGCAATTGAGTGCACATATCAAGGCCATTCGATCTGATCGAGGTGGAAAGTACCTCTCTAATGAGTTTGTTGATCACTTCATATAGAATGGGATTCTATTACAGTTGACTGTACCTGGTTTGCCTCAGCAGAACGATTTAGAGGAGAGAAGGAATCAGACACTTTTAGACATGACTAGGTCGATGATGAGTTATTCCAAGTTGCCATTATTCCTTTGGGGTTATGCTTTGGAAACCACTACATACGTACTAAATCTAGTACCAAGCAAATCTATTCTAGGACACCACAGGAGATGTGGATTGGGTGTAAGCCTTCTTTGCAACATCTCCAGATATAGGGGTGTCCGGCACATGTTGTAAAAGGAAAGATGAGCGAATTGGATTCTAGATCGGAAGTATGTTATTTTATAGGATACCCAAAGGGTACTTATGGATGGTATTTTTATGATCCAAGAGAACATAAAGTGTTTGTTAGTACAAATGCCATTTTCTTGGAAGATGATTATATCATGAACTATAAACCTAAGGGGAGGATAGATCTGAGAGAAATAGATGGAGAGCCCTCTAATCTTCCAACAGTTGAAAGTGATTTAAGACAAGAAAATACCACTTCTTCACCCATTTCTGCACTGATACCTCATTATAGTAGGAGGATTATTATCCAACCTGATAGATGCATGTTCAAAGGAGAAGTTTTTGAAGCTGTCTCCATAGAATATGAATTTGATCCTACCACGTATTAACAAGCAATGGCTGATGTTGATTCACCTCATTGGGTTAAAGCTATGAAGGCTAAATTAGAATCTATGGATTCCAATCAGATCTGGGATCTTGTAGAACTTCCAGCAAATATTAAACCCATTGGTTGTAAGTGGGTCTATAAGAGGAAAAGAGGATCTGATGGAAAGGTTGAGACTTTTAAGGCAAGGCTTATAGTGAAAGGTCACACTCAAAGGGAGGGTATTGACGATGAGAAAACCTTCTTGTTGGTCGCCATGCTCAAGTCCATTAGAATACTCTTCTTCATTATTGCATGTCTAGATTATGAGATCTGGCAAATGGACATCAAGACTGCATTCTTGAATGGCAATCTTGAAGAGGACATCTATATGCAGAAACCAAGGGTTCATAGCTATAGGAAAAGGTAACTTGGCATGCAAGTTGCAAAAGTCCATTTATGGACTCAAGTAGTCATCAAGGAGTTGAAACATTCGTTTTGACCACGCAATGAAGTCATTTGGTTTCATACAGAATCTGGATGAGCTTTGTGTATACAAGAAGTGTGAAGGAAAAGTGGTGGCTTTTTTTATGCTTTATGTTGATAACATTTTACTCATTGGTAATGATGTAGGGGCATTGTCATTAGTTAAGGTTTGGCTAGCGAGTACTTTTAATATGAATGATCTGGGAGAGGCGACCTATATCCTTGGGATAAAGCTCTTTCGGGATCATAAGCGAAAGATAATGGGATTATCTCAAGCTGGCTATATCGAGAAGGTACTAACTAGGTTTTCCATGGATAATTTAAAGAAAGGTCTATTACCTTTCAAGCATGGTTTAGTGTTCTCCAAGGACCAGTGCCCTAAGACACATGAGGAGAGGAATCGTATGGCAGAAGATCCCTATACTTCGATAGTGGGAAGTCTCATGTATGTGATGTTATGCACTAGACTAGATATCTACTTTGTCATTGGCATGGTTAGCAGGTATTAGTCGAATCCAGGTCCAGAACACTGGATAGACATTAAGCACATTCTTAAGTACTTGAGAAGGACTAAAGATTACACTGACTTAGGCTTTATGTTAGATAAAGATTCAAGGAAGTTGACATCTAGACATCTCTTTACCTTGGGAGGTGGTGCTGTTAGTTCGAGGAGTATTAAGCAGAAATGCATTATAGACTTAACTACAGAGGCTGAGTATGTGGCTGCTTTTGAAGCCGTAAAAGAAGCTGTTTGGCTCAAGAAGTTCCTCATAGAACTCGAGGTGGTACCAGCATCGCTGTCACCTATTACGCTGTACTGTGATAATAATGGAATAGTGGCTCAGTCTAAGGAGCCAAGGAATCACGAAAAGGAAAAGCACGTAGAGCAAAAATATTATCTAATCCGAGATATTGTTCAATCTGGAGATGTGACTGTAACCAAGATTGCCACCGCTAACAGTCTTGTGGATCCATTTACAAAGGCCTTGACACAGAAGGTCTTTGATCGTCATCTAGATAGTCTAGGTCTCAGATGTAGTCTTGAATGATTATGAGTGCAAGTAGGAGTTTGTTGGGTTTGTGCCCTCAAACCATTACTATATGTATGAGACATTGACATTTTAATATATGGATATCATCTTTACATTTTATCATGTATGTTTGTTTTATGAGATGGTTGTTAATCCTTAAGTATCATAATAAGTAATTCATGTATGTATGAGATGTATATAAGTGAGATACGAAATAGTATTCATTGATACTCAGAATTTGTCATAGTGAAATGATGAGACTGGATATCTCATCAAGTGTACACTGTAGCATGATTAACTACCATTGGATGGAGCAATTAATCTCAATCACTAGAGTATAACTCTTAGTTAATATGCTAGTGCTTATAGTGCATTGACGGACCTGAGTTTCCTATTGACACTTAAGACTATAGTCGATAGGAACTCATAACTTGTATAAGGTACGTGTTCTCAATCTTGAGGCGATTATGAACTCAGACTATGCATATGACTGCTTTGACTTACCAATCAGTGAGGTCTATAAGAGATCAACACCTGGGGTATCTTGGGTATGTCATGTTCATAGGGTTGTGAACATTGTCACACCCCGGAGTAAGCCAAAAATAGGGAAATCAAAATTTTCCTTTATGGGTCCATAGACATGTGACTGGTTAATTAACCGTTCTGTCCTTCTAACTCCGCACATCATTCATAAGGGCAATGCTAAAGTATAAACATAACTAAAACTTAAGAGAATGCAAATACAGCAGTGAAAATAGAAACGATGGTAATAACATCCTTCTTACTACAAGAGGTCCATACTAAACTTATTACATAGACTAAACTATAAGAACTACTGAGATAACTATATTCCATCTACAGCTCGGCTCCATCCTTCTTAGCTCCTCAGCACTGCATCCTAAGCTCCCTTTTCTAATAACAAACCTCCATTAGTCTGGACAAAAGAATGTCCAGGGCGTAACATGGCGTCAGCTTCGAAACAAAGCTGAGTGAGAGCCCAACCGCACAATAATCAATAAATACTAATATCCTCAACTCACATTATTGTTCTGTATCTTAGGATACGATTAATCTCTTATCAAAAGACGCATTCTTTCACGGGCATAGAAGAGGTCTCAACAAAGATATGTAAACAAGTAAAAATATAATCGCAATTCATCATAGATTACATTCTCCTTCATCGACATGCTCGTGTGTGTCAAAGTATGAACAATACTACAATCTTTTTGTTAGGATATCGAATCCATGACCTGAACAATGAACTCACAACACATATTCTGGGAACAACACATCCACTGGTCGAGAAAGAACAACACTCGACAATGAATCGGTCGATTACACACGTCATTGAGGTGTTCAAATCAACTTTAATTGGGAGTCAAATAACTGCCATTACCTTACATGTTCATACATTACATAGTTTAGTTCATTAATAACTTCCAATTATAACCGTCAAGATTTCGCTACATGTTCAACATTCCGTTTCACCCCTTAATACAGTCACGATGGAAACTTTTATGATCACTAATAACGCAATAATTATGCCATACAACATACTTATAGCTTGGGTGTGAACTCTCACTGGTCAACACACTATATTCATAACAATCGAAGTACCCACTGGTATTCACTGTATTGCCCAATTGGCACTCAAACCATTGCCAAACTGGTACGTTGACTGTCGCCTATCTGGCACATTAACTATCGCCCAACTGGCACTCAAACCATTACTCAACTGGCACGTTGAGTGTGGCCCAACTGGAACATTAACTATCGCCCAACTGGCACTCAAACCATCGCCCAACTGGCACATTGACTGTCACCCAACTGGCACATAAATTATCGCCTAACTGGCACTCAAACCATCGCCCAACTGGCATGTTGACTATCGCCCAACTGGCTTATTAACTATCACCCAACTGGCACTCAAACCATCGCCCAACTGGCACGTTGATTGTCGTCCAACTGGCACTCAAACCATTGCCCAACTAGCACATTGACTATCGCCCAACTGGCACATTAATTATTGCCCAACTGGCACTCAAACCATCGCCCAACTGGCATGTTGACTGTCACCCAATCGGCACATTAACTATCACCCAACTGGTACTCAAACCATAGCCCAACTGGCACGTTAACTGTCGCCCAACTGGCACTCAAAACTATCGCCCAACTAGCAGTTAACTGTCGCCCAACTGGCACATTACTCAAATTCACTTCTCTTTCTCAATCATATTTCTCATTCAATCACATCTCACTCTTCATGCAATGCATATTAACTCATGTCATGTTATGCAAGTGTCCATTTTCAATTACTCGTATACATCTCTACTTCTTTCATTTATTTCATTAGCATGCCATGCAAGTTAGCAATCATCACAAAACGTGCATTTATCATCTCAACAACGGAAACATAATCATATAATCATGGATCACATAACAAGGATTTGATACAATGAACATATAGATAAAACCCTTGACATGCTCACGTAAGCACTAATACTAACATATCACGAGTAATCACAGCGATACAGATTCTTGGAAAGATATAGCATCATACACAACGCATTACTAAACAGCACATCATTCAGATAGCTTATAAGTATCTTCAATTAATCTTAACTCACCTCGAGTTACTGATCCTCGAAAAGTAGATAATCGTCAAGTTCAATAAATAGAAGAAACATCAATAATGTATGAGTACAACTATAGGGGAGAAATGGTAATTTTACCAAATGAGGTTATAAACCTCAAGGTAGTGATCTACGTGTCATTCTAAGCCCAACGCCATTGACTAGACTCAAATCAGAGTCCGTCACATTTTACGGGGTAATACAAGCTGTAAAGACAAGCTGTATTTACATTATTGCGGGCCCTAAAGACAAGCTGTATTTTCGACTGCATTGAAAGGTCACCAAACTTTAAGGGAATATTCTAGACATTATTCTAAGACTCTAGAAACTGACCACGTATTTTTCGGAGTCCTAGATTATTTATTATGAATTTTTAAAGATTACAAGTACTAGAAAATACCCGAAAGGAATTTAAATGGATAAATATGACTATACTGAGAAATTAGTACTTTGAAACATTTGTATTAAATACTAGGTATTAAAATATGCTACCAGTATTTATCTCATAATTTTCGGTGCTCGTTTAGTATTTTTAATAATTAATATACACGTAAAATAGCTCCTTATTAATTATTAAAAATACTAATATATAGTATTATAGCTTTATAAAATCTTGAGATATCATAAAATAGCATTAGAGATGATCCCCTAATTTTTTGAAATTCATAAATGCATATAGGTATTTAATATCTATTTAAATACTCTTAAAACTATTTATTTTATACTTACAAATTACTAAATAATTAATATTACCATAATATAATTATGCTCAGTATATTAAGAATATTATATAATAATACTCCACAGCTTAAGAGTATTTATAAATACATATAAGTATCTACTATTTATTTAATTGCCATTTAAAACCAGTATTTATTATTTACATTAATCGTATAAATAATAAATATATGTAACATATAATATAATAATGCTATACAAAATATGAAGAATATTATATAATAGCATTCCATATTTTAAAAGTACTAATGATAAATTTAAAACTATTTACAGTGTTAAAACATTTAATCTCTTAATATATAACTACTACTAATTATAATAATAATAATATTAATCTCAGACTCGACGGGTCAACCCGAACCGACCCGAGACCAAACGGGTAACTCGTTTATAGAAACGAAGAAACCCAAAGCAACGACCCAATAGGTCAGCCTCGACCTGACCGAATCCTAAGCAGACTACCCACTAACACTCACAAAGGAACCCATCCTAAAATCCATTCAGGTTGGGCCTCACCCGAACACGAGACCCACTACTTCTCACAATCCTGCCCAGTCCATTAACCCAAACCTAACCGACCCAACACTATACCCAGACCCACTAACAGACCCAGCGCGACCCTCCCCAAATACCCGAACCAAACACAACCCGATGCCAAACGACGTCGTCCCACTTAAAGGGACCCACGAGTTTATTAAAACCCGGTCCTTACCCAAACCCTAACCACTCACACTCATAGCCTGACCTGCCCCGTAACCCGAACCCAAACCCAAACAAATCTGGTACGATCCGAAGCCAAACGAAGTCGTTTGGTTAAGTCACTTTCGGGTTATTTTAAATGAATCCGACCCGTTTCTTTAAATGATATAACCCTAAATCGAAACGGGTATGTACCATAGTTTAAGCTTGAAGTATAAGCATATAGAGCGCTAAGGTTCCGGCCTTCTTCTCCTGCGCTTGGCCCGCCGCCGGCGAGGCATGTTTTCGCTGGAAAACTTCAAGGGGCCATATCTCTTTCATTTCTCCATGAAAATGGGAGATTCCAACGGGGAAATGACCGAAAAGGGGTCCTGTATCATATACTAGGAGCTGGGGGATCAGTTATTCGTTTTGGGTTCCCACGGTGAGATTATTCTTTCAGTTATTAATAAGAATAATGGCCTGTATGACCTACCAAACGAGTCCTAAACCAAAAGTTGTTCCTATGGGGTCTATCTGGGACCAAGGGGATCAGATGGGTATAACTTAGAGGCCATTTGGCTGAGATTTCAAAAACTAAGTTCTTGGGGGTGGTTCTAATGGCCGTCGGAGCTCATGCAGAGCCTTAGGCTCTATTTGGCTTCATGTATGTAGATCCTAGGCCATCTAGATGATATGCAGGGGTGTAAAAATTAAATGAGGGGTGTGGGTTTACCTCAGATGGCCTCTGGTCCTCTTCAAACCTCGCCGGTCTTACTCCTTCTCTCCTCTGTGCCCTTCTTCCTCCTCCTTACTGCATGGGTGTGTGTTAGTGATGATGAGACAGTGAGGGAGAATGTAGGGGTGTGTTTGTGTAACAAGGGCGAGAGAGTGTGTGTGAGGTTTGGTTTAAGCTCTCTCTCTCTCACTCACTCTCTCTCTCTAATCTGTATAAACAGATTTATGGTGGTGGAATTGAGAGTACAAGGAGGGGGTGCCTTTTTATAGAGGGGAGGGTGAGGGAGGTTATCCCATGTGTTGGTTGCACAAAAGTGTACCTATGTATGTGTTTGTGTGTGTCTAAGGGTAGATTGAGGTGGGGTCCACTGACCTATCAAGAAATGGTTTAGGTCCCCTTTCTCGGGTTATGCATAAGGATGTGTTCTTGAGTCCCAAAGTACGTGCATGGCTGCTGTGAAAGTGAACACCGTATTAAATATACAAAGTTAGGTATAAGCCTAAGTGTTAGTTCGTCTAAGAGTTCTAATTAACTCTTAAGACATCGAGGTTATGTTTATTCTAATAAATACTAAGTTATTAATGTCGTCGTCACGACGTTAACTACAGGACCTTGTAAAGATTCTTAATTAGGGTTTTCTTAATGGACCTTCTATAACCATTCCTCGGGTAATTTCACTGTTTTTTAATATCTGACGTGGAATTCCTTGAGAAATTCAAGGTGCTACATTTCTACCCACCTTATTAGAGGATTTCGTCCTCGAAATCTAGAGTTTGCTAGGTCTTAGTATGTTCACAGTTCTAACTTTATCTGAATTTCTAAGGTTGTGAGGTTTCCACCAGCTAACCAAATCAGCTATTCTCACCAGTTCTTTCGAATGTTCAAAATTTCCTTGCACAGCACGTTGTCCTCACTCCTTGGATCTTTAAATCTTCTTTTCCATAGTCAACATTGATGCTTTTAATTTCACATGACATTCCAATACAAATTTAGAAGGGTGTAGGCTTACCTTCTACATTCTGTTGACCTTGTTCCTCAAAGCCTGCTCTTTCTGGGATAATTGCATTCAATTGCGCACGAGTAGCTTGTCCTTGAGCAGGTGGACCGTGGTAGCCACGACGAGGTGCGTTGTAGTTCTTGCTTACGTGACCTGGCTTGTCACAATTATGGCAAATGACTCCTTGTCATTGATGCACTTTAGGCATGTGATAGGCTCTAGCCTGGTGTCCGGGCATTCCGCATCTGAAACATTCTCCTTTGTTCCTTCCTTGCACAGCTGGGGGTCCATGATATCCTTCCACAATGACGGGTGCTATCTGTTGGGGTGGTGCCTGGGGTAAAGTAGGTAGAGCTTGCTGATGTTGAGGGTAAACATTCGGGGATTTCATTTCTCCTGTCCTTGTGCGCTTGTTTCCTTGATAGGGTACTGGAGGTTCTTTGTCCTAGATTGAATCTCGGTGGAAATTGTGAGCAGAACTTGCTTGCCTCTTCCTATGTATGTTCTCCATTTGAACAGCCAATCCAACTAGTGACTCAAACGACTGATGTATACACCGCGGTGGTCTCCTGAAGTGGTAGGGACAATCCTTGGTGATACTATTCGTTCTTCTTTGCTGGGGCGTCAATCATGTGATAAGCAAAGTGCGACAAGCGGTCAAACTGAGTAGTGTAATCATGCACTATCATGTTACCCTGGGTTAGTTCCATACACTCCTTCTTCTTCAAGTTCCTCTCCACTAGCGGAAAATACTTGGTTAAGAACTTTTCTTTGAATGGGGCCGAAGTAAGTCTTCTGACTGCTTCTTCTCCTATAGCAGCTTCCTCTGCTTCCCACCAATCGGATGCTGCATAGGTTAACTGAAAGGTTGCTAATCGATGTTTCTCTGCTTCCTTACAGTTGATAGCTTTAAAAATAAGGTCCATTTCCATTAACCACTGTTTAGCCTCCCATGGTTCCATTAATCCATCAAATTTCTCAGGTCTCAGAGCACGGAAACGCTCTAGTAATTTGTCTCCAGTTTGCATTTGATTTGCACAATGGTGGTTATTCCTGTTGTTGTTTCCTCGATTCTCCATATTCCCCACTGCAGCATTAGCTCTTTCAATTCTTCCTACTAGAGCTTCCAAAAGTCCGGTTGGATCAATATCTGGCGGAACTGGATTCGATGGTCCCGCTCCATTTCGGTTCCTTGCTCCTCTAGTGTCATAAGCCATCTATAATATGTGTATAAGTGCATTAACTTAAATAACTACTGATCATACCTCATCTTATCTCGAGAGAGACATACAGCAAGCAACAATAAATCAAATCGCAAGTAATCACATCTATCATGAAAATCACAACAACAAAGCCTTCCTATCCTTAGTCTCTCTAAATCCTAGGCTAGCTGACTGTTCCAGGATCCATCTCAGGAAGTTCGGCAATGCCTAAACTTCTCGTCGATATGACAAGTCGTTCTAGCAGCATCTAAGGAAACTATCTTACAGTTCATAGCTTAAGAGTGTTGGACAGACAGTGAATGCCTAAACCTAGGCTTTGATACCACAAAACCTTGTCACGCCATGGTGTAAGCCAAAAATAGGGAATATCAAAATTTTCCTTTATGGGTCCGTAGACACGTGACTGGTTAATTAACCGTTCTATCCTTCTAACTCAGCACATCATTCATAAGGGCAATGCTAAGGTATAAACATAACTGAAACTTAAGAGCATTCAAATACTGCAGCGAAAATATAAACGCTGGTATTAACATCCTTCTTACTACAAGAGGTCCATGCTAAACATATTACATAAACTAAACTATAAGAACTGCTGGGATAACTATATTCCATCTCTAGCTCGGCTCCATCCTTCTTAGCTCCTCAGCACTACATCCTAAGCTCCCTTTTCTAATAACAAACCTGCATCACTCTGGACATAAGAATGTCCAGGGCGTAACTTGCCGTCAGCTTTGGAACAAAGCTTAGTGAGAGCCCAACCGCACAATAATCAATAAATACAAATATCTCTCAACTCACGTTATTGTTCTGTATCTTAGGACACGGTTAATCTCTTATCAAAAGACGCATTCTTTCACGGGCATAGAAGAGGTTTCAAAAAAGATATGTAAACAAGTAAGCATATAATTGCATTTCATCATAGAATACATTCTCCTTTCATCGATATGCTCGTGTGTGTCAAAGTACGAACAATACAACTATCTTTTCGTTGGGATATCAAATCCATGTCCTGAACAATGAACTCACAACACATATTCTGGGAACAACACATCCACAGGTCGAGAAAGAACAACACTCGACAATGAATCGCTCGATTACACACATCACTGAGGTGTACAAATTAACTTTAACCGGGAGTCAAATGACTGCAATTACCTTACATGTTCATACGTTTCATAGTTTAGTTCATAAATAACTTCCAATTATAACCGTCAAGATTTTGCTACATGTTCAACATTCCGTTTCACCCCTTAATACACTCACGATGGAAACTTTTCCGATCACTATTAACGCATTAATTGTGCCACACAACATACTTATAGCTTGGGTATGAACTCTCAATGGCCAACACACTATATTTATAACAACTGAAGTACCCACTGGTATTCACACTATCGCCCAATTGGCACTCAAACCATCGCCCAACTGGCACGTTGACTGTCGCCCATCTGGCACATTAACTATTGCATAACTGGCATTCAAACCATTACCCAACTAGCACGTTGATTGTCGCCCAACTGGCAGATTAACTATCGCCCAACTGGCACTCAAACCATTGCCCAACTGGTACGTTGACTGTCGCCCAACTAGCTCATTAAATATCGCCCAACTGGCACTCAAACCATCGCCCAACTGGCACGTTGACTGTCGCCCAACTGACACATTAACTATCGTCCAACTAGCACTCAAACTATCGTCCAACAGGCATTTTGACTGTCGCCCAGCTGGCACATTAGCTTTCGCCCAACTAGCACTCAAACCATCGCCCAACTGGCACGTTGACTGTCACCCAACTGGCACATTAACTATCGCCCAACTGGCACTCAAACCATCGCCCAACTGGCATGTTGATTGTCGCCCAACTGGCACATTAATTATCGCCCAACTGGCACTCAAACCATCGCCTAACTGGCACGTTAACTGTTGCCCAACTGGCACTCAAAACTATCGCCCAATTGGCACGTTGACTGTCGCCCAACTGGCACATTACTCAAATTCACTTCTATTTCTCAATCACATTTCTCATTCAATCACATCTTGCTCTTCATGTAATGCATATTAACATATGTCATGTTATGCAAGTGTGCATTATCAATTACTCATATGCATCTCTACTTCTTTCAATTACATCATTAATATGTCATACGTTAACTACTCGGATTAGCAATCATCACAAAACGTGCATTTATCATCTCAACAACGGAAATAATCATATAATCATGGATCACATAACAAGAATTTGATACCAATAAACATATAGATAAAACCCTTGACATGTCCACGTAAGCACTAACACTACCATATCACGAGTAATCACAGCGATACAAATTCTTGGAAAGATATAACATCATACACAACGCATTACTAAATAGCACATCATTCAGATAGCTTATAAGTATCTTCAATTTATCTTGATAGGATTAGAGTGAGGTTAGGAAACTCACCTCGAGTTACCGATCCTCGAAAAGCAGATAATCGTCAAGTTCTACAACAATAAACGGAAGAAACAGCAATAATATATGAGTACAACTATAGGGGCAAAATGGTAATTTTACCAAATGAGGTTATAAACCTCGTTGTAGTGATCTATGTATCATTCTAAGTCCAACGCAATTGACTAGACTCAAATCGGAGTCCGTCGCGTTTTACGGGGTAATATATAGGGTTTACTACACTAATGCGGCCCTAAAGACAAGCTGTGTTTTTGACCGAGTCGAAAGGTCACCAAATTTTAAGGGAATGTTCTAGACATTATTCTAAAACTCTAGGAACTGACCACGTATTTTTCGGAGTTCTAGATTATTTATTATGAATTTTTAAAGATTGTAAGTACTAGAAAATACCCGAAAGGAATTTAAATGCATAAATATGACTATACTGAGAAATCAGTACTTTAAAATATTTTTATTAAATACTAGATATTAAAATATACTACCAGTATTTATCTCATAATTTTCGGTGCTCATTTAGTATTTTTAATAATTAATATACACGTAAAATAGCTCCTTATTAATTATTAAAAATACTAATATATAGTATTATAGCTTTATAAAATCTTGAGATATCATAAAATAGCATTAGGAACGATCTCCTAATTTTTTGGAATTTTTAAATGCATATAGGTATTTAATATCTATTTAAATACTCTTAAAACTATTTATTTTATACTTACAAATTACTAAATAATTAATAATTATATTACTACCATAATATAATTACACTCAGTATATTAAGAATATTATATAATAATACTCCATAGCTTAAGAGTATTTATAAATGCATATAAGTATCTACTATTTATCTAAATTACCATTTAAAACCAGTATTTATTATTTACATTAATCGTATCAATAATAAATATATGTAACATACAATATAAAGGTGGTTCTAATGCCAAAGCTAATAATGCTAATGCCAAAGCAATTGGATTTTCTTTTGTTGACTGGACAATAATACCCTTTCTTACCTAAACCCACTTTTCACTTTCAATTCACATCCACACATACAGTTGCACAAACACAAACATAAATAGTCGCACAAACACTTTTAGATTCAAAGGAATTTCCACCGTTTACCAAAAAAACAGTTTAAAATGGATTGGCATTTGTCAATACCATTAATACATGCCACTGTTTACCCAAAAAAAAAAATATATATATATATATATATATAATAATGATAATACATGCCATTGGAACAACTTTGTCAATCAAAAATAGATGTTGCTTCAAAATTAATGGCCAAAAAAGAGTACAATTCTATGTCCAACAAAAATCAACATTCAGCCTTTGCTTCATCAACTTCATCAGCATGTTGTCATTAGGAAAAAAATACAAAATTCATTACAAATAAATAAGAAAAAAAATATCAAGTTTATTACAAAATACTATACAAAAAAAACTCACAACCAATAGTCAAATATTTATCTTTTCTTGAGGCTTTGATTGAAACCACATACCCTTGTGTTTTGACAAATTTCTTAACACTACTAATAAGTTCCTCACGGGTATGATATTGGTTCTCGAGTTGTTGGGAACATTCAACAATTTTTGTCAATATCCATGTTACCTAAATCAAACATTCAATTAGATTTAAGAATAATAATAATAATAATAATAATTATGATAGAACCATGTTTCCTAAACCAAACATTCTATTAGATTTAAAAAAAATAATAATAATAATAAAAATTAGGATAGAACCATGTTTCCTAAATCAAACATTCAATTAGATTTTTTTTAAAAATTAATAATAATTAGGACAGAACCATGTTACCTAAATCAGATTATTAGGACAGAACCTTCAAAAACCTAGATCCTAAGTGTTAAAATCATCAACAAATCACCAACATATGATGTAGAGATAATACTCAGTCATAGGGGGAGACGGCAGACGGCGGTTGGGCGACAGAGTAGGCCACTGGGCGATGAACTGGGTGACGGAGCAAGTGACTACATTAGTATGGGACGGCAATGAAAGACAGAGGTGAGGTTCGGAGGTGAGGAAGAGAGATGATGTGGACGGAGGAAGAGAGGATATGGAAAAGATGAAGAGAGACAGGGAGTGAGTCTTTTGATGTGAGAATCTGAAAGTGTGTATTTGTTCGGCTGTATGTGTGTGTGTTTGTGTGGGTGTGAATTGAAAGTGGAGAGTGGGTTTTAGGTAAGAAAGGGTGTTATTGTCCAGTCAACAAAAGAAAATCCAATTGCTTTGGAATTAGCATTATTAGCTTTGGCGTTAGCACCACCCATAATATAATAGTGATATACAAAATATTAAGAATATTATATAATGGTATTCCATATTTTAAAAGTACTAATGATAAATTTAAAACTATTTATAATGATTAAAACCATTTAATCTCTTAATATATAACTAACAATAATAATAATAATAATAATCATCTCAGACCCGACGGGTCAACCCGAACCGACCCGAGACTAAACGGGTAACCCGTTTATAGAAACGAAAAACCCAAAGAAGCGACCCAATGGGCCAGACTCAATCAACCGAATCCTAAGCGGACTACCCACTAACACTCACAAAGGAACCCACCCTAAAACCCTTTTGGGTTGGACCTCACTCGAACCCGAGACCCACTTCTTCTCACAATCCTACCCAGCCCATTAACCTGAACCTAACTGACCCTACACTATACCCAGACTCACTAACAGACTCAGCATTCCTTCCCCAAATACCGGAACCCGACCCAGACACAACCCGATGCCAAACGGCATCATCCACTTAAAGAGACCCATGGGTTTATTAAAACCCGGTCCTTACCCAAACCCTAACCCACTCACACTCACAGCCTGACCTGCCCCGTGACCCAAACCCAAACCTGAACAAATCTGGTACGATCCGAAGCCAAACGACATCGTTTGGTTAAGTCACTTTTGGGTTATTTTAAATGAACCCGACCCGTGTCTTTAAATGATATAACCCTAAATCGTAATGGGTATGTACCATCAGTTAAGCTTGAAGTACAAGCATATAGAGCGCTAGGGTTCCAGCCTTCTTCTCCGGTGCTTGGCCCGCCGCTAGCAAGGCATGTTTTCGTTGGAAAACTTCAAGGGGCCATATCTCCTTCATTTCTCCATTAAAATGGGCGATTCTAATGGGGAAATGACCGGAAAGGGGTCCTCTATCACATACTAGGAGCTGGGGGATCAGTTTATTCATTTTGGGTTCCTACGGTGAGATTATTCTTTCAGCCATTAATAAGAATAATGGCCTATATGGCCTACCAAACGAGTCCTAAACCAAAAGCTATTCCTATGGGGTCTATCTGGGACCAAGGGGGTCAGATTGGTATAACTTAGAGTCTATTTGGTTGAGATTTCAAAAACTAAGTTCTTGCGGGTGGTTCTAATGGCCACCGGAGCTCATGCAGAGCCTTAGGCTCTGTTTGGCTTCATGCATGTAGATCCTAGGCCATCTAGATGACATGCAGGGGTGTAAAAATTAAATAAGGGGTGTGGGCTTACCTCAAATGGCCTCTGGTCCTCTTCAAACCTCTCCAGTCTCACTCCCTCTCTCCTCTGTGCCCTTCTTCCTCCTCCTTACTGCGTGAATTTGTGTTGGTGAGGATGAGACAGTGAGGGAGAATACAGGGAGGGGGTTTGGTGTACAATGTAGGGGTGTGTTTGTATAACAAGGCCGAGAGTGTGTGTGTGAGGTTTGGTTTAAGCTCTCTCTCTCTCTCACTCACTCTCTCTTTCTAATTTGTATAAATAGATTTGTAGGGGTGGAATTGAGAGTACAAGGAGGGGGAATGGTGCCTTTTTATAGAGGGGAGGGTGAGGGAAGTTATTCCATGTGTTGGGTGCACAAAAGTGTACCTATGTATGTGTTTGTGTGTGCCTAAGGGTAAATTGAGGTGGGGTCCACATGACCTATCAAGAAATGGGATGGGTCCCCTTTCTTGGGTTGTGCATAAGGATGTGTTCCTGAGTCCCAAAATACGTGCATGGCTGCTGTGAAAGAGAACACCATATTAAATATACAGAGTTAGGTATAAGCCTAAGTGTTAGTTCGTCTAAGAGTTCTAAATAACTCTTAAGACATCGAGGTTATGATTATTCTAATAAATACTAAGTTATTAACATCGTCGTCACGATGTTCACTACAGGACCTTGTAAATATTCTAAATTAGGGTTTTCCTAATGGACCTTCTGTAGCCGTTCCTCGGGTGATTTTACTGTTTTCTAATATCTGACGTGGAATTTCTATACAAATTTAAGGTGCTACAAACATACATTGTCAAGATAGAATCTATCCTCTGATAAAGAGTAAGCATTCCCTTGAG
Source organism: Hydrangea macrophylla (assembly GCA_033977485.1). Taxonomy (NCBI): domain Eukaryota; kingdom Viridiplantae; phylum Streptophyta; class Magnoliopsida; order Cornales; family Hydrangeaceae; genus Hydrangea; species Hydrangea macrophylla. Next base: position 37,181,949 of record CM066995.1, read on the forward strand.
AATGTCACCGAGTTAATTACTGAGAACTGTAGTCTTGTTGATAAGTAGTTATTAACATGTTTGGTAATCATGAGATGTGAATAAGACTCAAGTAATGGAAGATGTAATCAATATTTAGCTTGACAGTAATAGTTATCCAACTACTTGAATGTGATTATGAATGTTGATGGTAGAGGGACATTAGTGCATCATATAAGTCTAGATATCGCTTCAGTTTTTCTTTTGCATTTGTGTGAGTTATCATTTTATAGTGGAGTAAACGTTAACTGACAAGTTGGTTAGTTTGCTGATCAAAGATTTTGGTCATAGGAATTAATAACTGGTCTGACCCAACAACAAAGAACCTAAGAGGTCCCACTCTTAGCTCTGCTAGGATGCTTGGAAAGACACATGAGGGCGATATCAAGACAAGTTCGATCGATCGAAAGAGGTTCGATCGATTGAAGTCAAGACAGGTTCGATCGATCGAAAGATTCGATCGATCAAAGTCACTTCGATCAATTGAAAGTAAGGTCAGTTTTGGGAATCTATAAATAGGGCAGCTACATCTAGAAATTAGAGTTCAATGTTATTAACATACCAGAAGCTGCAGAAACTATTTAGGGCTTCCTAAACCTTCTCTATCCTCTCTATTAGGGTTCCCACCAACCCTAGTCTCTCCGGGAGCATCCATAGGAGTCATAAGAGTGAAGATCATCTAGTGGAGGCTGCTGGAAGTCAAAGATTTAAGAATTGGGTTCAAGACTTAAAGGTATAATTCTTGTCCCCTCTCTAGTATGCATCTATAGAGTTAACGAGTAGTAGATCTGGGCTACCAATTAGTTTTATAAACTACATTTTCTATTGTGCAAAATTTAAAGTTTTTTGAACCTAAATCCTACAGCTTTCTCGATTGCTCGAGACTAAAATTATAGAAAAGGTAAAGACAAGCACAATGAATCTTATTTATATCAACGAGGGTACAAAAGTAAAATGAAAATACGGGGTATTACATCACCCCCCTCTAAACAAAGATTTTGTCCTGGAAATTCGAACTAAGTGTCCCTAAACAAGTCTGGATACCTTTCACGCATCTTTGATTCTAACTCCCAAGAAGCTTCTCCTTCGTCGTGAATTTTCTACTGAATCTTCAACAACGGAAATTTCTTATTCCTCAACTTTTTAACTCCTCAATCTAGAATTTTTACTGGTCCTTTGTGAAATGATACATTATTTTTAACCTTAATATCTTCAAAGTTGATCACATGATTTGGATTGTGAGCACACTTTCTCAACATGCTATCGTGAAACACGTTGTGCACTCCTAACATCTTAGTCGGTAACACGAGTTGATAGGCAACCTTTCCTACTCGTTCGAGGATCTCATTCCAAGAATGGTTTTAATCTTTGTCCATTGACCTTGAAACTTCCATCGTTCTTAGGATTAAATAACTCGATGGCCCCTTGTAGAAAGACGGATTTGACTGCGAATGGTCTTGTCCATCGAGAGCAGAGTTTTCCTGGGAAACGGTGAAGGCGAGAGTCGTATAATAAGACTTTTTGACCTGGCTCAAATGATTTACAAAAGATCGTTCTATCGTGGCGAGCCTTCAACATTTCCTTATGTAACTTAGCATTGTCGTATGCATCTCGATGTATTTCTTTCAGTTTAGCCAACTGGAGTTTACGGAGATGTCCTCCCTCTTTTATATCGAAGTTCAATGAGCGTATCGCCCAATACGCTTTGTGTTCGATTTCGACAGGGAGGTGACAAGCCTTACCGTATACTAACCTATACAGGGACATTCCCAGGTTTGTTTTGTAAGCAGTACGGTATGCTCATAGAGCATCGGTCAGCTTATATGCCCAATCTCTCCTGTTGTAACTAACCATTTTTTTGAGAATATGTTTTATTTCACGGTTAGCTAATTCAGTGGTAGGCTAAGGCGATTTTATGGTTAACCCTATACTTTTTGAGAAGTGACTCCAAGGGTCTATTACAGAAGTGCTTTCCTTGGTCACTAATTAATGCCTTTGGGGTTCCAAAAGGTGAAAGAATGTTTTCTTTTAAGAAAGAAATAAATGTTCGATGATCATTTCGCCTTGTTGGGATTGCCTTTACCCATTTCGAGACTTACTCAACAGCAAGTAGTATGTACTCGCAGTTATTTGACTTCGGGAATGGGCCCATGAAATCTATGCCCCAATAATAAAAAATTTCGATTACGATTATGGGAGTTAAAGGCATAAAATTTCGTTTTGAGATTGCACCTAGCTTTTGACAGTGTTGGCATGATTTACAAAATTCGTGGGCATCCTTGAATATGGTTGGACAATAGAAACCGCTATGTAGAATTTTCTATGCGGCCTTCTGTGAAGAAAAGTGGCCACCACAGGCTTCGGAGTGGCATGAAGCTAAAATCACAGTTATGTCCTCATTTGGGACGCAACGTCTGATGACCTGATCGGCACAATACTTGAATAAGTACGGGTCATTGAAGAAGAAATGACGTGCGAAAGATAAAAACCGTTTCTTATTTAACCAATGACTCGGGGTCTCTCCCGTAACTAGATAGTTTACTCTATTAGCATACCATGGCAAACTGGAAACAGTCATCAGTTGCTCATCTGGGAATTCATCCTTGATCGGTATGGGTCCAGTATTGTCAACAAACGTTAACTGAGATAAATGGTCAGCGACCACATTCTCTACTCCCTTTTTATCTTTGATTATGATATCAAACTCTTGGAGTAGGAGTATCCAACAAATTAGCCTTTATTTCGCATCTTTCTTGGACAAAAGGTATTTGAGGGCCGAGTGCTCTGTGAAACAGACAATAGGGGACCCTATCAGATAAGACCTAAATTTATCCAAGGTGAAGACTATAGCCAGTAGCTCTTTTTCAGTAGTTGTATAATTTATTTGAGCTTCATTTAGTGTTCGACTGGCATAATAGAATACGTAAGGCTTATTTTCCTTCCTCTATCCTAGAACTACGCCAATGGCATAGTCGCTAGCATCGCACATTAATTCAAAAGGCAAACTCCAGTCGGGTGCCTGTATTATCAATGCGGAGGTAAGGTGCTCTTTTAGTGTATCAAAAGACAGTTGACAACTTTTCGACCACTCTAATGGTGTGTCTTTAATGAGTAGTTGACAAAGTGGCCAGGATATTGCACTAAAATTTTGGATAAATCGACGATAGAATCCTGCATGACCCAGAAAAGATCGAATGTCTTTGACTGTACGAGGGACAAGTAGGTTCGAGATTATGTCGATTTCAGCGTTATCCACTTGGATACCTTCGTCAGAGATAATGTGACCGAGGACAATTTCCTTGGTCACCATGAAGTGACACTTTTCCCAGTTTAGTACCAGGTGCTTGTCCTCGCATCATGCTACCACACGTTCTAGATTGTCTAAGCAATTTTCAAAACTATGGCCAAACACAGAAAAATCGTCCATAAATACTTTGAGTATTTGCTCGACCATATCGCTAAAAATACTTAACATGCACCACTGAAATGTAGCAAGTGCATTGCATAAACCGAAAGGCATACGTCTGTAGGCAAAAGAACCGAACGGACACGTGAAAGTTATCTTCTTCTGATCTTCAAGAGTGATTTCGATTTGGTTATATCCACTGTATCCGTCCAAAAAGCAATAGTACTTATGACCCACCACTCGTTCTAGCATTTGATCCATGAATGGTAATGGGAAGTGGTCTTTTTGGGACACAGTATTCAATTTTCGATAATCGGTACACATCCGCCATCCGATGGGGACGTGTGTTGGTACTAGTTCACCGTCTTTATTAGGAATAACCGTTATGCCTGCCTTTTTGGGCACCACTTGAGTCGGACTGACCCAAGGGCTGTCAGAGATAGGATATATGATCCCAACATCAAGTAGTTTTAATACTTCCTTTTTGACTACTTCTTGCATGTTGGGATTCAGACGCCTTTGCATTTGTTGTGAAGGTTTAGCGTCTTCCTCCAAGTAAATTTTATGGGTGCACACAGATGGACTTATGCCTTTGAGATCAGCAATAGTCCATCCCAATGCTCCCTTATGTTGTTTTAGCATCAGTATTAACTTACCCTCTTATTCAGAATTTAAAGTGGATGATATTATGGCAAGATAAGTCTTTTTTAGTCCCTAGGAAAGCATATTTGAGCTCTGTTGGAAGCTCTTTTAATTCCAAATTAGGGAACTAAAAGTTTGAGGGCATGACTAACTTTGTCTTAGGAGGCAGTGGTTCATATAGTGTTACCCACATGCATTCAACTCCATCCTCCTCTTTTGTGTCCATCATGAGACATGTTTGATTTAAAGCAGCACCTAATGGAGTAAAAGCTTTAGGTAGATAGACAGCGTCAAATTGTGACACAACTACCTCCAAAGGATCTTTGTAATCAACAAAATCGGCCTCATCTTCAATGACCGTCTCGATGTAATTCACTTCCTCTTCATCCTCGTATTCTTCAGGTCGGGGATTTGAGAAAATTTTGACATTTAACGTCATATTCCCGAATACGATGGTCATTATACCACTTCTCACTTTTATTGTGGCATCAATTGTGTTAAGGAAAGGACGTCCAAATATAACCGAGTTTTGTGCACCTGGGTTAGACACAGGTTCAGTATCTAAGATTACAAAATCAACCAGGAAGACAAATGAGTCGATTTACACAAGGACGTCTTCCATTACCCCTCTTGGGTATTTAACCGACCTATATGCCAATTATAATGCAACTCGGGTAGGTTTATATTCACCCAACCCTACTTATTTATAAACTGAATATGGCAGAAGGTTTACGTTTGCTCCAAGATCGAGGAGTGTGTTGTCTATCTTTTGATTCCCAATTTGGCATGAGACAGTGGGAGTACCGGGGTCTTTGAGTTTTGGAGGCAATTCATTTTGGATAATTGTACTTGCTTGGCAAGCGATATAAGCATGTTTCTTCACACTTTGCCTCCTCTTGACCGTACCTAAATCTTTGAGATATTTGGCGTATGCCGGTACATTCATTATTGCATCAAGGAGTGGAAGGTTTATTTTGATTTGTTTAAACAATTCCAAGAAATCTTGATTCTTTGCCTCATTTTTAGGTTTCTTTAACCTTTGAGGATAAGGTGTCGGGAAATGGCATTTTGGTAATTCATCTTTAGCGGGCTCCTTTCTGGGTCTTTTCTCAACTTCCTCTACTTCTTTAGGAGCTTCAATGTTTGTTTCTAATTGTTCTTTATTAGTAGATGGCTCCTCTTCCTGAGTCGAAGATTCATTTTTATTTACCACTTCGTCCTCCTCGTACTCTTTGGGAGTAAAGAGAGGCATATTGTGCCCTATAATATTGCCGCTTCTCAGAGTAGTCACGGCTTTTGCCTGTTCATGATTAGTGGGACCATTGTTGTATCCCTTAGGGTTTTGAAGTGGTTGGGCAGGGAAGGTCCCTCCCGTTCCCTCTTGTCGGGCCTCTATCCTCTCTAATGTCGCAGACATTTTACTCATCATTTGAATTAATTACTGTGTTAAATTGGCATTAGAGAGTGGATCTTCCTCTTGCACCTTTTTATGTGGTGGCACGTAGACATTTGACTGTTGATTATTAGAGGGTTGAACTTGGTTGTAGTTTTTATTAGGTCTGTTTTGGTTGAATGGTTGGGACTGCCTATTGTATTGCCCTTGATATTGATTATTGTTGTTGTAAGGCTGCTATTAGTATTGATTTTCGGTCCCAGTATCATTTTTCCAATCAAACCCGGGGTGATTCCATCTATTAATATTATTTTGAAAGTTGTTATTATAGGAATTCTCCGCCCCTCCTGTACCCTTGCATGGCATTCATTTTCATGGGGGGTTGTTCTTGAAAATACGGCACATTGGGACAGTATTGAGTGGTGTGTCCCAACATATTGCATGTGCCACATGTTTCTTCAGGCAAAACCTACCTAGAACTTTCTCCTTTCATCCCTAACTCATCTACTTTCTTAGCTAGTTCCTCGTATTTATTCATTAAGTGATCTTCACTTTTTAGTTGATAAATACTTTTTTCCTCTACACCTGATATTTGAGCACGTGGGATATCTTCAGAATTAGACCAATCATGAGCATGTTCGGCTAACCACTCGAAGTGAGTTTCAGCTTCTTTGGTATTTTTGCGAAGGAATGGACCTGAGCTCATGGTTTCAACCAGTTTTTTTGTTTCACCATTTAATCGTTCATAGAAGTAGCTAATAGTTCGCCATTTCTCATACCCGTGATGTGGGTATGAGAGAAGCAAATCATTGCCCACGTTTGAGTGAAGGTTTCATTGCTCTTGTTTGTAGGAATTTATTTGACGTTTTAGCTCGGTGGTTATGCGAGGTGGGAAGAATTTTTATAAAAATGCGGTATTCATCGCATGCCAGGTGAAGATTGAATTTGGCTTAAGGGTGAGCAGCCACGCTTTTGCTTTGTCCTTCAAGGTGAAAGGAAATAGCATTAGACGTGTCACATCTACAGGACAGTTTTGTAAGAATGTTTTACAAACATCCTCGAAGTCTTTAACGTGTAGATATGCCTTCTCGCTCTCCATTCCATGTAAGATTGGAAGGAGTTGAATCATTCCATTACGGAATTGGAATTCGCCCGCGTGGGGTAGAATGAGAATACAAGAACGTGTAGGTGCGTGTTCAGGTTACATGAGATCGCACAAAGGATGCAACGAATCGTCCAATTGCATAACCAAATTATCACCATTTTCACTTTGATTATCACCCATTGAATTTATAGGTGTGGCTACGGGATTAATAGAATCAGAGGAATCAGATAAGTAGAATGGATTTCTGAGAATTCCTTCAATGGAATTATCGGACATGAAAGAGAAAGATACTAAGGAGATTTTAAACCTAAAGAGAAAGAAAATGAAAAATAGAAATAGATTGAGAAAGAGTGAGGTAATCTAAGTATTAACTCGTCGCCTTCTCCGGCAACGGCGCCAAAAACTTGACACGAGAATTATTTGTGTGTGCTTGTGCTACGTTCAAGTGTAAATGATCGTGCAAGTAGTAATCTGGTTAAGACCAGGTCGATCCAATAGGGAGGGTTGGGAACTAATTACCTAGATTAGACTCTAAAAGAAAAAGAAAAATTCAATGTTTAAGGAAAATGTACGTAATTCCACAATTAACGGCTACTAAAAGTAAAGCAATTAAACTAAATTATGAATTAACTATTTGACTAAAGCGGTATTTTAAAAACGGTTTTTTTACTTAATAAAAGGGAATGTTGGGATTACATGAATCCACAATGACCAAACCATCTGCCATGCACCTACATTGAAGCTCTAAGGAATGTTGGGATTATATGAATCCACAATGACCTAACCATCTGCTATTGATTTTCGACTCTGACTCGCTATAGTATTCCGTATTTCTCTGAAAATAAAGAATCAATAGTCCTTTCATGGTCGGGACTATATCATCAAAATTAATTTAAAACACATGAAAGCGGTTTAAATTAATAGTTAAGTCTCGCACCTACAATGGTGTTAGCATTGAAGGTGGTTTGCAAAAGATATTGAAAGAAAATGCCTTATGGCTTTAAGTTTAGAGACTGTTTCGACAAACTGAGCATTTGGGGACAGTTTGATAACGAGTCTCTAAAGCAGAAAGTCTTAGAATACTATAGGGGATCCTCTCAAGAATTAGACTGATCGATCGATCGACGCGCTTTCGATCAATTGAGAATCTGCATCATCTTTCGAGCGATCAAAAAGGCTTTGATCGCTTTACAATGTCTAGGGTCTAAACTGATGCATGGCAGAGGCTGGAGATCACTGTTTCATCGTGATCTCCCAACCCTAGGATTACTCAAACATGGTCTGGAGTGTCTCAGATGCGTTTTTAACGTAAAAGTCCATGAAGGTCATGTTTGGTTGCAATTTTAACATGACATTTACGAAAACTAATAGTTTAACCCTAACTAGCATGCAAAGCTACGAGATAATAGATTAAACTATGATAAACTGTAAGCATAATGCAAATAAAATAGTAAGATGTAACCTGGAATGAAGAACTTTAATTAAACTTTAGAGAATTCAAGCCAAAACAATAATAATCCTTGAAAAACCTACAAAAAAAAAAACAAGAATAAGCTCTCTACTCTCTATAAACTGATGGAAACTAAAGTGGGCATCCTTATGGATGTATACAAAATGAGTATTTATAGATAAACCTAAAGCTAGGGTTAAAAACTCCATCTCTGTTGCGTGCGCGTAAGTCTGATAAAAACCATGTTCGATCAATCGATCAAACATCACTCAATCGATTGAACATCTAGAATCTTCAAGCGCTTGAACTTATCTCGATCGATCGAAACACCGATCGCTTGAGAGATCTTCGATCGCTTGAGCCTCACTTTTCATGTTTGAATTGTCTTCCTTAAAATCAAGCATTCCTTTTATCTTGCTATCCATTTCTTCACACAGCAGAACAGTAATCTGCATAAGTAAAAAACTAAAATAATACAACTTATCATAGATTAATCATAATGTGTAAAAACTAGCATTGTAACACAAAGTGCAGAAATGACAAGGAGTTGTGGACTAAATCAGCATATTTTTTTTCTTTAGCGCGGTTGTATTTTACAAATACCCCCGCTTGTCAAAGATCTTAAACCCGATCTAAAACTTGATATGACCTTAAACTCGACTTAAATCTTGACATGATCTTAAATTTGATATAATCTTAAACTCAACATGATCTTAAACTCGATCTAATCTTAAACTTGACCTAATCTTAAACTCAATTCTGTCTTAAACTCGACCTGATCTTAGACTCAATCTAAAACTTGACATGATCTTAAATTCGATCTAATCTAAAACTTGATTCTGTCTTAACCTTGACCTAATCTTAAACTCGATTCTGTCTTTAACTCGACCTGATCTTAAACACGATCTCAAACTTGACATGATCTTAAACTCGATCTAATCTTAAACTTGATTCTGTCTTAAACTCAACCTGATCTTAAACTCGATCTAAAACTTGACATGATCTTAAACTTGATCTAATCTTAAACTTGACCTAATCTTAAACTCAATTCTGTCTTAAACTCGGCCTGATCTTAAACTCAATTTAAAATTTGACATGATCTTAAACTCGATCTAATCTAAAACTTGATTCTGTCTTAAACTTGACCTAATCTTAAACTCGACCTGGTCTTAAATTCGATCTAAAACTTGACATGATCTTAAACTCGATCTAATCTTAAACTCGATTCTGTCTTAAACTCGACCTGGTCTTAAACTCGATCTAAAACTTGACATGATCTTAAACTCGATCTAATCTTAAACTCGATTCTGTCTTAAACTTGAGCTAATCTTAAACTCGATTCTGTCTTAAACTTGACCTAATCTTAAACTCGATTCTGTCTTAAACTTGACTTGATCTTAAACTCGATCTAATCTTAAACTCAATTTTGTCTTAAACTTGACCTGATCTTAAACTTGATCTAAAACTCGACATAATCTTAAACTTGATCTAAAACATGACTTGATCTTAAACTCGATCTAATCTTAAACTCGATTCTATCTTAAACTTGACCAAATCTTATACTTGATCTAAAACTCGACATGATCTTAAACTCGATCTAAAACTTGACTTGATCTTAAACTCAATCTAATCTTAAACTCGATTCTATCTTAAACTTGACCTGATCTTAAACTTCATCTAAAACTTGACATGATCTTAAACTCGATCTAATCTTAAACTGGATTCCTGAGATTCCTAACCACTTAGACGATTGATGAAAGTCCTCTGCTAGGGATATTGTTAAACTTCTGAGAGATGTGAAAAGCTTCTATTCTGGAGGCTCTGTTGATCTGAAGTTGACGATGGTGCTTCGACCAGCTCAAATATTCTTGCAAATACATTTTTATTCTGACCCTATTCTGAATTTTGATTCATCTTCTGTAAATCCTTTCAAGATGTAATTCTCGAGCAACAGTATATTCAAATGTCCATATTCCAGGATGGCACATAATCAACCCAAAATAACAGGAGTTCGCTACAAATCATCAATTCTCAACTATTTTTAAGTGGTGGTTCCCTCGATTCTTCACATCTGGGGACTTTTCTTCAACCAAAATTCAATTTTCTAAGGGCCCTTTAGACCAATTCCAACAAGTTTCAAGCATTCTTAAGGCTTATACATCAAGATCGGACCAATTCGGGGTCAAAACAAAGTTCCCAATATCACACTTCTGATTCATAATTGATAGGTACTCAAAAGACCTAATAATTTTGGTCATGACTTTGACGTGCTTCACAAGTCTTCAACCAATTCTAGCAGATTTTCATGCAAGGCACTCTGATCTGTTTCAACAATAGCTCAACTCAACATCCAAGGTCGGTCTTTTGATTAACATTTTTCATCAACCACTCGATGCTTCATCTTAACTAGGATTAATTGATGTAATAATGGTGTTCAGAACTTCTGCTTATATCCACCTTTGGATGCTCTTAGAGTTTTACAATTATAAATCACTTCGGACCCACACACTCAAGATCACGATAGACTAGACGATGACAAACTTTACCACGACAGAGGTTGATAGACATTGACACAGAAAGTTGACATTCTTAACACTAAAATAGAAGTTTGGAGGAGAAAACCTATTTTTCCTTAATCTTACTGCGCGTTTGTCATGTTTGATGTATCTCTTTGATTTCATGTGCACTTCTCATCTTATTATGATAATACTCAATTGATAAAGTAATGCATTGAAAATACTCCATATGGATCCTAATCAATCCTTTGCTTTCTCTGAAATGTGCTTCGAATTAGTGCCTTAGTTTATAGAATAAGAGACGATTCATTTCAAATATTTTCAAAGATATAGTTGATGATTCAGGATTCGCTTTTCAAGTAATAGGGGGTACAGGCGAACGATGTTTGCCCCTAGTTGATGAGGATAAATGGAAGTTTGGGCAAACGTAGTTTGCCCCTAGTGTGGGAGTGATATCTTGAGGCTCTTGGGCAAACTTTGAAAGTTTGCCCCTAGTTTACAAGGTTCAGGGACCGAGAGTCAAGGAAGCTCGCCTACTTATCCCCAAGTGGGAATCAGGTCCAAAGTTCAGCCAAGTCTTGAAAGAAGGTATTTAAGATGTGGTTGAGTGTTTCAGGAGTAGTGACCGAACCGAGTAGGTTGCCTACATATCCCCAAGTGGGAATCAGGTCAAGCGTAGTTCCTTGAAGGCTGGAGGTTTTGAAAGAGCAAAGATTCAAGAATTGGGCGGCTTTTCTACCCATGTCATCAGACAGATTTTCTAAAGCAGGTCACTTGTGGTAGCATTGAAAGAAACTAAACTACCTCTCTTTTTTTCTTTTCTTTTCTTTTCTTTTCTTTTCTCTCTCTCTCTCTTTTTTTTACGGTTGATTCTTTTCACCTTTTCACTAGCCAGTCAATTTTACATTTCTCATCATACATCATACATGTTTTCAGAGCAAGATTAACCCTTCAAATCTTTGGGCTTACTTAAAGGAATTACAAATCAAAGCTTTGGGATAATTTATGTTCCCAATTTCTTGATCGTCTTCATTCTCCTTCCTCTTCTTTTCTTCTTTCGTTTCTTTTCTTTCTAAAGTTTTGACTGGAAAGGATCAGGTTCTTGAAAACAACATGCAAAATTTTCTTTTTTTTCATGCTCTAACTTTTGCCTAGGCACCCTTTCGGGTTATCGTCCTAGCGAGCTTCTTTTTTCTTTTTTCTTCTTTTTGTTTTGTGCTCTAACTTTTGCCTAGGCGCCCTTTCGAGTTTTCATCCTAGCGAGCTTCTTTTTTCTTTCTTTTTTTTTTGAGAGAAGTAGTTTATTTGAAATGTTTTGGCTAGACATCAAGGACAAAGTGTACATGGATTGCAGTTTAGATAGGTTTGAATGGGTTATTTTTCTGGGCTCAAGATTTTGAAATAGGAAGGTCAGGGAATTAAGCTAGTCCCGAGTTACTATCAAGTATATCTTTTGAAGATTTAAACACAAGCATCTCAAGATTCTTGAAGTAAAACTAATCAATTTTTAGCTTTCTTTCGCATCGGCGAAAAATCAACTTTGATCATTTCAGGATTCTTTTCAATGCACAAAATTATTAACAGTGTATTTTTCATACTAATCAGAGAAATGGCATTTTTAGCTTAGAAATTCATTCATTCATGACTAGGTGCATTCAATCAAGAAAATCAAGATTTCATTTCATTACTTTAAAAGAGAAGGATTACAATACTCGACATAGACTCAACCACAACTTAACGATAGACAGACTCGACAATGAGACTTAAAACTGACTCGACTGGACTCAAATTGATCTCAAGTGGAGCGTCACTATGACTCGCTTATTCCTCTTAAGCATCTATTTGGTTTCAACAAGCAGCTATTCCAAACATCGTCACAACACTACCCCTTGTAGACTCTCCCAAATTCTTCATTCTTCAACAAAGGCTTGAATTCTTTGGCTAATTCCTCGGGCCTTTTGTGGTGGAGGAATGATGATACCCTTTTCGGTCAACTCCTGAATTTCATGCCTGAGTCTCCAGCATTGATCTGTGTTATGCCCACGGCTCTGATGGAAATCACAGTAGTACTCAATCTTGAAGCCTTGTGGAAGTGGATCAGGTTCTGGCTTGGGTTCCAGCTTCTCCAAGTACCCTTCCTCTAGTATTTTTTTCAAGTACGCTGCTCTGGGACATTCCTAGCTCAGAAAATTCTCTCTTCTCTTTATTTTGCCCTTGATTCTGGTTTTCCCTTGCAACTCTGGTTTTCTTTCCCCATTGCTATTGAATTGGTCCCTTTGGCAATTGTGGTACCCATACATCAATATCAGGTAATGAATATTTGTTCAAATGAAGTGGCACTTTGAACTTTTTTGAAGGCCTTGCATTGGGCATATCAAATAATCCTTCCTTATCAGACTTGTGGTCATCAATCCTTCTACTCTTGCGGGTCGCATTCTCCAGTATGCCACTCTTGGTGAGCTTATCAAGGATTTCCTGATCCAAAGTTGGTGATGTTGTCAAAATCAAGATATGAAAAGTGTACTTTACTTTTCTAAAGATTTGCAATAGTGAAAGTAAAGGTCGAACCCACAGAGATTGTTAATTTTTATCCTTTAATTACTAAAATCTACTCTATTTAATTATAAGAAAATCAGAAGTTTGGTTGGTTAAGAATTTGATTGTTACTGCTAATTTAAACTATGAATTAAACTATGAAATTATGGAAGAAAAATCTAGAATTAAATCTAAGTAAACTTGTATGCTAAATTGAAGATTGATTTAAATATGAATAGATGAGATCTAGGATGACAAATCCACCACTAACTATGCATCAGGGGTCTATACTTCCTATTCTAAGTTCTATGTTTGGATAGTTATGATCTATCGTAGCTACAAGCCCAATAGTATCATCAAGAAGATATTGTTAGTTCAATCTAAGCATAATCCATCTATGGTTCACATAAATTATCTACCTATAACTAGGGTGTAGCATAACTCATCTTTCCTAAGCATGAATTATAAAAGATATAAACATCACAATCACATAAGCACCACTGTATGTAAATACTCCTATCAATCACAGAAATCAAGGACTATTGAGTTCAATAAGCATAAAGAAAAATCTAAGACAATAATAGATCCAAAATACTCTTGATTATTAACATTAAAAACTGATTATAAATAATCCACCAACATACAATCACTATCCAATACATAAACCCTAAAATAGAAAAGCATAGAATCCCCCTTTACATCGCTAGAGTTTCATTGAAACCCTAGATTAGGAGTTTAGTTGCACATGGTGGATGAAAGCATGAAGATTGATTTGATGGAAGGCATTAGAGACCTTCAAACTTGCTCTTCCCCTTCCTCTTGCCTTTCAAAACTCTCTATGAAAGAATGTGTAACCCTTAAAAATTATAAAAAGTAAATATATATAGAATTTACAAGGAGTCTTTTTTTAAGCTTTCCTATCCCGAAACTAACTAAAATAGCTGTTATTTCCAATCTGGACATCATTAAGCAGTTTCGTTTGCACAGGACTCTTCAGTATAGCAGATTACGCAACTTTGATTTTTGTACGGATCGCGCGAGCGGGCCGCACGAGCGCGTAATTGGGAAGGTCGCGCGCGCGGGTCGCGCGAGCGAATTCTGGGATCTCGCGTGAGCGGGCCGTTCACGCGAAGGGCTTTTTCCATCTTCTTTCTGCCTGCTTTTTCACCTTATTTAACCAGATCTCCTTGTTTTCTTCTAAAACCTGACAGAAAATAGAAAATAAAGTAAAACTACACAAAAATAGGATAAAAATAGCTAACAACTGTGAATTAAGGTGTATAATTAGGATTTATTCTCTCTCGATCACACCCCCAAACCTACATTTTGCTAGTCCTCGAGCAAAAAGAATAAAATAAACTAATACTCAAATTTCTAATCCATTTTCGTATGGATAACGATTGCACTTAGCTTGTGCAACAAGCCTTTTAAACCTCTAGGTGTCCCTAGTCAGACGAGTGAAGTCTCGTGAGGGTTCTCGTCAACACGTCACCCACAACCATCTTTATTAACTCGGGAAAATAAAAATTTGTTCAACTGTTAAAATACTTCAATGTCAACATCCTTCTTTTATAAAATCAACTTCAAATGAAACTTTCTAAATCATCAAGAGTAAAACAATCATATGCCTTCCTACATTATGAAAAATAATCCGAAAACATATATCACTAGAATCAATGGAATATATCGAAGACCCGCATGTGTGTGAAATAGTAGTCAAGTGGATACACGACAACTATGAACTTGGAATATAAATCGTATAACTATCTAGCGATGCCTCGACTACAAATCTCACATTGCAATTACACTCTAAAATAAATTCACTTTGAAACAGGTGTAAGCACTCATATGTACACATACGCGAGGAAGAATTATTGTGCAAAACAAATAAAACTCGCATACAACTCGGAACAATGTACGACACGACAAAATAAAACAGTCTCATGAATAGATATCAATCGTCAAGTAAATATTATTACTACCATGCTTCTCTTCCCTTTTTTCTATCGGTTCCATTTTCAAATCATGTTTCCATAAAATCAACTAGGACTTTATAGGAGTTGTAACGTTGGTCAAG
This sequence comes from Hydrangea macrophylla, assembly GCA_033977485.1. Classification (NCBI taxonomy): domain Eukaryota; kingdom Viridiplantae; phylum Streptophyta; class Magnoliopsida; order Cornales; family Hydrangeaceae; genus Hydrangea; species Hydrangea macrophylla. Next base: position 37,197,091 of record CM066995.1, read on the forward strand.
GGTTAAAGCTCAGAAAAGAAAAGTAAAAGGAATTCAAAGAGTCCATAAGTACATAGGAATAGTCTTAACGTGTAATACAAGGGCCTTACTACAACGGCTAGTAATTTCAATTTTTTTTTCTTTTTTTTTTTTTTAGATCCCGTTCAAGAGATTCATTTCCTCTTTATTTTTTCAATTCTTTTTTTTATATATACTTTTTATACTCCTTTTCTTTTACTACTCAATACATCACCTTTTTTTTTTCTTAGTCGTTTATTAGCCCGATTTCTTTATGATGAACTATTCTCTAACTACTCTTGGACATAGGTTAGGTAACATTTAATAGTGGCAAACTCCATATCGGAGTGGGTAGGATAATAGGTGAACAAAGAAATGGCTTATTTAAAGGCCCAAAGGGTTAACAAGGGATAAAAAAATTTATACTACGTAGGTCAAAAGTCAAAAAGGCTTATTAAAACAGATGGCCTAGTGTCATTTCCTAGCGTCACATGATTCTTTAAAAGTTTTCTATTTGTTTTTTTTTTAAACATGGTAATTATAATACTAACTCGACTTTCAATCAAAAAGAAGAAATAATGAGACTAATCAACGAAATAATGCGATATGTCAAAGAGATTCGATAATAATAAATTGAAAACCCTCAAAAGGATGAAAGGCTCAACAACTCACCGGATTCTAGTCTCCACAATTTTACTATTTAGAAATCCAAGTTATATTATAATTTAATGTTAACATGTATCCATATGACTACGTGTCGTGCACAAAGTTATGCAAGTATAAGATATCAAACAATGATTCTAAGGATATATAAATCTCCAGACATACCTTCATAGATTCGGTAGACATCGAATTACATACTCTCTAAATTCCAAAATTCCAACGAAATCTAATTACAAAAAGAAGTAACGCAACATTGAACAATATTAAGAAACTAAATTTTTTTTTATCATGACTAAAAGAAATGACGAATAAACGAGATAACAAAATAATGAACCAATCAAAAGAAAACTAAACAAAAATGTTTTGAAGTATTAAAAATAAAATGAACGACTATACTAGAATGAACAAATATCCATATACTCCTCCAAACCAAATCACCGCATGTCCCTATGCCGGTGGGAACATGACAATGACATGGATGTAGTCCTTATAGAAGATCACCATAACATCCACACCATGAAACACGTCTGAAGGAGGTCGTACGTCGGAACGAAAGTACCAGTCAACTAGCTCCCACTCTAGATGCATCGCAGGATCAAAAGGTGGTCCCATCTCATCAAAATCATCCTCAGCAGTCATCTCTGGAACCACATCTATCTCAGACTCCTCACTAGTACCTTGACCCAAATCAATAGCCACAACCTCTGGACTAGAATAAGGCACAAAGAATGAGGCAATATCCTCAGGAGACCACTCAGGGTGACCCAGACGTTGTCGAACAACGTCTGGCACATAATCAGGGATATCCCTATAGGAATAGGTACCCTCAGGTATAGATAACTCGGTCGAAAACGGATCAGATAATGAAATGGCGGTTAAGCCAGGAGGAATGTCCTCATCGTCATCCTCGATCGAGGAATCACCTGAATCAGAGGAAGAAGAAATCAGAAGACGTCGGCGGAGCGCCATAAGGGCCATCTATAACGGCAGGGTCATCGCCAAACAGATCATCCTCATCCGAAGAATCAGAACGGATAGAAATGAGCATATGAGGACAACGATGATTCCAACCGGGATGACCGACTGGACCGTGGGACTTGGCTACCCTAGGACTCGGTAAGGTATCAGAATCAGAAGCATTAGAGTCGGAATGAGGACCCGACTCAATCGAAGACCTATCGGGTGAAGTAGGAGGAGAAATCAGGTGGTCTATATATGAGGATACAAACAAAAATGAGGGTCGAGGTAACTATACGGATATCGGAAAATTAAAAACCTGAAACCAAAAATTAAGTCACAATTGCACTGTATTAGTTGGAGTAATTAAAAGTAAGAAACTTAACGTTACTATTTGCTTGAATGTGTAGCCGTAATGAATTCAAATATTAAACTTAGGAGATGTAGGTTTGAATTTAAATAGAATTCTGACAGAAGTACCCCCCAAACCTGAAGACATTATATAGCCAAGCATGAAAGTGGAAACAGAACTAATTAATAGTGACGTTACTGATGTGACTAACCAGCGGCAACAGGAATAAAACAACCATACACAAAAAATAAGAAATGCAAAATGATATAATTACAGACCAATTGAGCAAAAGTAAACCAAAAGACAGAAAGTAAACTAACCGATCGAAGCCAGGTACAGCAAAATCCTAATAATAATCAAAAGACAGAACAAAAAGTAAAAACAAAGAAATAATAAAATAATATATAGGCCCAAATGTCTAAGAATGTCTACACTACCCAACCAAATACATGAAAAATGAAAAGAAATGTCCAAACACTCCCCCCCCCCAAACCTGACCTAGTCCTCACCGCCCTCAATCAATACCAGCTCCAACCCGTACTCCCCTGTCCTGTCGTACCATCACCATCCCCATCACCATCACTCCCATCTCCGTCGTCGCCATCGTTGCCAGTCTCCTCCTCCTCACCCTGCACCTCTCCCTGCTCCTCAACCCCCTCCTCAGCCACCTGCTACGCCTGTCGCAAGAACACCAACTGGTAAGCCGCCTCTCCCTGAGCAAGAATGTCCTCCAGTTGGTCAGGATAATGAAGCTGAAAAAAGGACCGCATGTAGGACTGCAAGTGAAGCACCTCACCTCGGAAAGCACAAACGTCCCCATACGTCCAAGCATAAGGGGTATCCTCAGGAGGAGGTGGACGTTGTGCTGCTTGCTTACGATGGGCCTGGGCCTGCTCTCGGGCCCTCTTAACCTCCAGATCTAGGCGATCCAAGCTCAACTTCTAATCAACGAAAGCGAACTCTGGGATATGTGCATCAATGGGCTCATCGGCTGGGATAGAAAAGGCCTTAGCCCGGAGAATAGCAGTGATAGTGCGAGGGTAGGGCAAAAGAAGCTTAGAATCGATGGAGTGGTCAATGGCATGGGCAGCAAGATGCATGCCCTCCATAATAATAAGGCCAGGATGAAACCAATTGCTGCAGTAAATAGCGTGGAGGGCATGGTGAATTTCCTTGGTCCGTTCCTGCTCATGACCAAGGGGGTACAGGTTGCGTTTAAAGACATGGTCGACGAACCACATCTGGCGGGGCATGTGCAATCGTCGAATAGATTTCCCTGACCCAGAGCGGCCGCCACACATGTCCTGAATAATGTGTATGAAGGAGTGGGCTTTAGATAGGACACTTAGTTTCGGTACTTGATATGAATGGGAGGCGAGTTGGAGGATTTCAGCGATGTTGTCTGAGTTAAGGGTGATGCCGTGGCCATCTATGGTTGTTGACAGAAAAGCGTGCTTGCTGAGGGATTGTTTATGGTAGCGGAGGTTTTGGTAAAAGAGGTGTACGAAGCGGGGGAAGCTGATAAGGTCGGGGTTTCTAAAATAAAGCTGTGGGGCCAGCTTACGGGCGACTAGGTTACTGTGGCCCCACTTTGTGTCTTTGTCAGATGCGAAGTATTTAGCATCTATGGTGGCCTCATAATTGAGACCGCGGGTGGCGTACCTAGGGTCGAGCTCATTTGGGTTTAGGTCGTCTGGGGGAGGTGGTGGTGGTGGGCCTGTCTATTTTCCTTTCCCTTTTGATCATTTCTGAGGTGGTTGGGAAGAAGAAGCGGATTTTACAGTTCGTTTTGTCATTTTTAAAAGAAAGGTGTGAAAATTTTAGAAAAAATTTGGAAATGCAGGCTTTAAAATGTGGATATGCCCAGAAAAAGAAGAGAAAGGGAGTAAGGGAATGAGTCACCTGCAAGGAAAAATCGTCCCGGTAAGGGACACAATCAATATAAATAATTCACTAGTTTAAAATAGATTGGGGTTCACGGGGGAACACCTAGCAACTGTGAGAAGAGCCGGTCCCTTCCCACCCACTGTCCCGACAAGGGCACACACTCTGCTACAAGTCACGGGGTACTTGTCGCGTGTTAAATGTATATAAATCTTCAGACAGTAACGTAGATGCGAAAAGTAAACTAAGTTTAACGATGAAGTTCTAAGTTAACGTAACGTAAGTTGTAGTTTCAGTTTAGTAGAAGCATAGTTAAAGTGCATAACAATTAAATTCAGTTTATTCGTATCGTTATTATATGAAAGTCCCAATTTGAACACTCAAAGTGCTCACTTCTGTTTCTAATTTATATCACTCATGATTTAGATGTGCAGTTGCCTAGTCGAGTGTTAACTAAATAATCTAACTAGTACACAAGGTAGTAACACTATGGGCAAGTGTCAATTTGGATCACGTGGCCGAATATTAGTGTGCTAATCAGGTACACTAGTTTTAGGTAAATACTACGCCATGCAAGTCACAACTCCGTAAAATAGATAAGCATGAATCCTCGGTTGCATAGTTTAAGAGACGTGTATGCTTAAAATATCAAAGTTTTTTAAATCAACTTCATGGCGTGACGTATGTTTGAGATATGTGTTAATATAAGCTCAAAGAGATGAAAAATTGAAAGTCCGTAACTATTGAAATCAAGGTTACAAGTATCTTTTGTATCCCTAAAATTTAGAATGGATTAAATTTCAGTCAGTAAGGGAGATTTGGGGATCTCAAAATCCCTAAATGTGCAAATCCTAACTTCTGGCCCCAAATTGCAAACTCGAACTGAGTATTAAGAACAAGAGTTAGGGTTTTAAAATTTAGAGTCCAGAGTGCGTATGTTTGTGTATATATGGGCGTATAGCTTTAGGGTTCATGGGTTTGATTGAGGGTTTCAAAAACCCCCAAATACACAAACCCTATAGGGACTTTTATGTGTATATTTGTGTGTGGGTGTGTAAATCTTTGTATACATGGATGTCCGTATCTAGAGTATAGATATATGTATGTAAATATGTGGGTACTGAAATTTCCCCAACACCCCAAACCCTAATTCACCCACATGATTAAGGTTTATGTTTATTTACAAATCTGCGTGTGGGTGTGTATATAAATGTGAACATCAAGATTCAAGAAGTTCAAAAAATAGGGTTCGATTTTTGGGGTGTGTGCTTCTGTGTGTGTGAAATATATATAAATATAGGTACATATACCTACTGAAATCGATTCGGGATTTGAACCACGTATACAAATATATATATTTGTATACGTATATATACATGTATATACCTGTATACCGAGAAACAAAACGCCTGGTAGGAATGCCGCGATTTATAGCATTGAAACGGCGGCGGCGGCGGCGGTGATGTTGATCCGGTCGGCGGTGACGTCTGGTGGTGTTGGTGGTGGTGGTGGTGTTGGTGACGGACGGCGACGGTAGGGTGGTGATTGTGGTGAAGAGAGGAGAGATTAGAGAATCGCCGAAGGAGAGGGATAGACGAAGAGAGAGTGAAAAAAGAAAATCTGGGGAAAATTAGGGCTCAGCCCTATATTTAAAGAAAAGGCATCCTCGCGCGAGCGGACCGCGCGAGCGAGCCTCGCGCGCACGGATCCCTCCGCAAGGAGAAACTGAGGCCTGTTTTATGTTTTAAGAAGTTTTTTCTTTAAGTCACAAATTCGCTCGAGCGAGTCGCTCCAGCGAGGGCTTCGCTCGCGCGACTTAAAGCGCGAGTAAGAGCTGAGGCTTGATTTTTATAGTTTTGATAAAAAAAATTCTAAGTCCCAACTTCGCTCGAGCGGACCGCTCCAGCGAGAATTCTTGGCGGCGCGAATCTAAGCGCGAACAGAAGCTGAGGCTTCTTTGGAGAAGCTAAAAGAAATTTTGTCTAAGGGGCAATCTCGCGCGAGCGGACCGCGCGAGTGATGTTTCGCGCGAACCGGCCGCGCGCGCGAGATATAGGTTTTTCATTTTTTCTTTTCTGTTTCCTTGTATAAATGTTCTATAATTTCAAATTTTCATCTCTTGGGTTTTTAAAAGCTCAGACACTGGCCAAAAACTACTAACTAGTGTACAAAATTGAAGAAAATTCTAACTAAAGCTTGGGTTCCCTCCCAAGAAGTGCTAAGTTTTACGTCGTTAGCTCAACCAATGCAAAGCTCAGTCTAAATAGATCGGATCCACTAGATCTATAGATTTGATTTCTCTTTCGTCTGTTTCCTCGGTTCGATATGGCTTAAGCCGTTGTCCGTTTACTTTAAACGGTGTTCCACCGTTTGCATCTTGAATTTCAATTGCCCCATGCGGGAACACTTGCGTTATTATAAACGGACCGTCCCATCGGGACAGTAGCTTACCCGGGAATAATTCTAATTTCGAATTAAATAACCATACACGTTGTCCAACTTCAAAATTCTTTCCTACAATCATTTATCGTGGAAAGATTTTGATCGTTCTTTTTAGATTCTCGAATTTTCATACGCTTCCTTTCTCAATTCTTCGAGTTCTTGCAATTGAAGTTTACGATGACATCTTGCCGCTTTTATATCTTGGTTAAGCGTTTTTATGGCCCAATAGGATCGATGTTTGAGTTCCACCGGTAGGTGGCACGCTTTTCCAAATACTAGTCGGTAAGGAGACATCCCAATAGGAGTTTTAAAAGCTGTACGATATGCCCAAAGCGCATCGGTCAGTCGTTGTGACCAATCTTTATGGTCTGGACGTACCGTTTTTTCTAATATACTTTTTACCTCTCTATTAGACACTTCAACTTGGCCTTGGGTTTGCGGGTGATACGCGGTTCCAACCTTGTGAGTGACACAATATTTTCGGACGAGTGCCTCAAAGTGACAATTACATAAATGTTTGCCCCCGTCGCTTATAATTGCCCGTGGCATACCGATCGACAAAATATGTTATCTTTTATAAATTGAACCACAACTTTATGGTCGTTGGTTCTCGTCGCCACTGCCTCCACCCACTTAGAAACGTAGTCGACCGCGACTAAAATATATTCGAAACCACAAGACGAGGCAAATGGGCTCATAAAGTCGATGCCCTACACATCAAATATTTCTATAATAAGGATTGGGGTCATGGGCATCGCATCACGATGTGACATGTTACCTGTTTGTTGACAACGTACGCAGTTCTGACACAATTCATATGCGTCTTTAAACAGTGTTGGCCAATATAATCCACTTTGGAGGACTTTAGTGACCGAACTACGGCCACCAAAGTGACCTCCGCATTCTAGAGAGTGACAAAATTTTAATATAGATTTGAACTCACTTTCCAGAACACAACGTCGTATAATTTGATCAGAACAGTGTTTAAATAACAGTGGGTCATCCCAGTAATAGTGTTTAATTTAAGAAAAGAATCGATCTTTATCTAAACGAGACCACGTATGCGGGATATGTCCCGTAGCTAAGAAATTGACGATGTCACTGAACCACGGACGATTTACGGTAGATAAAGCAAATAATTGCTCGTCCAGAAATGAATCCTTTAGAGGGGTAATATCGTTAGATTCTACAAGAATTCGTGACAAGTGGTCAGCTACAACATTTTCAGAACCCTTTTTATCACGTATTTCATAATTAAACTCCTGCAAGAGTAAAATCCATCGGATTAATCTCGGTTTTGTTTCTTTCGTATTCAATAAATGACGTAATGCGGCGTGATCAGTATACACAATGACCTTTGAACCCAATAAATAAGAACGGAATTTGTCGAGGGCAAACACAACTGCAAGTAATTCTTTTTCAGTTGTTGTATAGTTTAATTGCGCGTCATTTAGTGTTTTACTTGCATAATAAATTACGTGAGGGATTTTATTAACTTTTTGTCCCAAAACGGCTCCAACGGCATAATCGGAAGCATCACACATCAATTCAAACGGTAATAACCAATCAGGGGATTGGATTACCGGAGCCGTGGATAGTAAGGTTCGCAACATTTCAAAAGCCTTCAGACATTCGTTGTCAAAGACAAAAGGGACATCCTTGGCAAGCAGGTTGCACAAGGGGCATGAAATTTTACTAAAGTATTTGATAAATCGTCTATAAAAGCCGGCATGACCTAGGAAGGAACGGATCTGACGAATGGATGATGGCGGTGGAAGTTTGTCTATTAACTCGGTTTTCGCTTTATCAACCTCCATACCTCGCTTGGAAACAACGTGACCCAAGACTATTCCCTCTTGAACCATGAAATGGCTCTTTTCCCAACTTAGTACCAAATTTGCTTCCTCGTACCGGGCGAGGACTTTTGTAAGATTTTGGAGGCATTCATCAAATGTAGATCCGAACACTGAGAAATCGTCCATAAATACCTCGAGAAATTTCTCAACCATGTCCGAGAAAATTGCCATCATACATCGTTGAAAGGTTGCCGGTGCATTGCACAAACCAAACGGCATACGACGGTAGGCAAAGGTTCCAAAGGGACATGTGAACATCATCTTTTTTTTATCATCAGGATAAACGGGCACCTGGTTGTAACCAGAGTATCCATCTAAGAAACAATAATAGCTCTGACCGGACAGACGTTCTAGGATTTGATCGATGAATGGAAGAGGAAAATGATCCTTACGAGTCATCGTATTAAGTTTTCTATAGTCAATGTATACCCGCCAACCAGTAGTTTGACGGATGGATATAAGGACTCCCTTTTTCGTTTGGTACGACCGTAATACCTGATTTCTTTGGGACAACCTGAGTTGCACTGACCCAATTGCTATCGGAGATCGGGTAGATAATACCGGCATCTAAGAGTTTTATAACTTCCTTCATAACCACTTCTTTCATGTTAGGGTTAAGACGTCGTTGCATTTCCCTAGATGGTTTAGCATCTTCTTCTAAATTTACTCTATGCATGCAAACTGACGGGTCAATTCCTTTTAAATCGGCGACTGTCCATCTAATCGCCTTCTTATGATTACCTAGAACCTCTATCAGCTACACTTCCTGAATTTCAGTTAAATTTGACGCGATTATAATAGGGAGGGTTGCGTTAGATCCTAGGAATGCATATTTCAGAGAATCTGGCAACGGCTTAAGTTCGAGGGTTGGAGGACACTCAATGGATGGTAATGCTGGTTCATGTGCAAGGGGCGGTAAAGCCTCTATTTTAGGTTTCCATGGAAGTGCATTGGTCGTGTTTACTGATTCCAATAAAGTATTTACATCTTCAATATTTGTGTCAATGTTGAAATCATTAAAATTGAAATGAGATAGGCATACTTCCAAAGCTTCCTTAGCCAACATAAAAGGCGCTGCCTCTTCGACTAATTCGTCTATTAAGTCTATGGCATAACAGTCTGCCTCTTCATCATCTCTATATGGTTAATTAGATGCATTAAAGACATTAAGACGCACGGTCATGTTACCAAAAGTTATATCCATCACACCAGTCCTACAGTTAATAATCGAATTGGCCGTGGCTAGGAAAGGGCGTCCTAGAATGACTGGGACTTGTTTACTAACATCTAGGACGGGTTCGGTGTCTAGCACGATAAAATTGACCGGATAATAGCATCTATCAACTTTGACCAATACATCTTCTACTACCCCCCGTGGAACTTTAATTGATCTATTGGCTAATTTTAAGGTAGTCGCAGTCGGTTTTAGTTCTCCTAAACCCAAATGTTCATATACTGAATAGGGTAGCAGATTCACACTCGCTCCTAAATCAAGCAGGGCCCGGTGAATGTATTTATCACCGATGTGACAAGCGATGGTTGGAGTACCCGGGTCCTTGTATTTTAGAGTGTTGTTATTAAACATGGAGCTAACCTTTTCCGTTAGGAAGACTTTCTTAGATAAATGGTTTCTGGATTTTCTCTTCTGAGTGCATAGATCCTTTAAGAATTTAGCGTACGGAGGTATTTGATTAATAGCGTCGAGTAGTGAAATATTAATCTTTACCTCTTTAAATGTCTCAAGAATATCCTCCGGGCGTGCTCCCTTTTTCGAGAAGTGTGCTGGAACATCCATGCTTGGAGGGAACGACATTCTAGGTACATAATTTGATGGATTTGTTGCTTTAGACATATTAGGTACCAAAGGAACAGGGTCCTTCGTAACCTTATCGTTACCTCCATCTTGTTCCTTACTAATTCCTTTACTCTTATCTTTTTGAGATTCGGGAGGAGGTATGATATCCTCCGGAAGTTCAGTTGCTCTAGTAGACACCGCGTTAACTTGATCACTCGCTGAGCTCACCTCATATTGTCCCTTAGGGTTTTGGACCGGTTGACTTGGTAGCTTTCCCTCATTACGGCGATTTAAGGTATTAGTAAGCTGTCCCATCTGGGATTCCAATTTAGCTATTGATTGCGTGTGAGAGTTAACAAGTTGCGACTGTGATTGTGATTGAGCTTCTAGGTTTTTTAATGACGCTAACACGCTCTCTTCGAAAGTTTTATCCCTAGGAGGATTAGTGCGGAAGGGAGGTTGTTGGTATTGATTTTGTTGATTTTGAGGCTGCTTATACTGATTAGATTGTGGCCTATACGCATTAGGAAAATTCGTCGTATCGGGTTTCGAATATGGTTTCTCACTATTAGAGTTCCATGAAAGGAACGGGTAAGATCCCCATATCGAGTCTGGTTTAGAACCCGCGGGGTTATAATTGAGTCGTTGGAACTGTTGAACAACATTTATATGTTGTTCGACAAATTCCGAGAACTGGGATGCAGACGAACATGCTAATGTCGAATGCGACGAATCTGAGCATAACTGGCATACTTCAGCAGGAGGAGGTGGGCCTTGCATGCGGCCCATCATCATGAGTTGGTCCATTTTTCTATTTAATTCTTGGATTTCATAAGAATGATTAGACTCAACTTTAGGCTCTCTCTTTGGGTGAGGTAGAAGGTGTCCCTCAGGTTGTACGGATACTGCTTGGTGCATAGAGTTTTCACTTAATGTTTCAAATATCTTCCATGCTTCGTCGGCACTTTTGTGGAGAAAAGTCCCCGCACAAATAGCGTCGACGGTATTTCGAACGACGGGAATTAATCCCTCATAGAGGACTTGCACCAACTGCCATTTGGGTATCTGGTGATGAGGGCAAGAACGTAAGAGTTCTTTAAACTGTTCCCATGTATCGTAAAGTGCTTCCCCATCTTGCATTGTAAAATTAGTTATTGACTTTCTAATCTGATTCGTTTTAGTGATGGGGAAAATTTTTTGTAGGAACGCAGTTTGCAACTCATCCCATGTTCTTATTGAATTTGGCTCCAAAGATTGGAGCCAGTACTTCGCTTTGTCTTTAAGTGAAAATGGGAAAAGACGCATTTTTAACTCATCATCTGTTAAGTTTTGAATCTTTAAAGTCACACAGATACCCTGAAATTCGCCTAAATGATTATAAGGATCTTCCTTAACACGCCCGTGAAATGACGGAAGGAGCGCAATAGTTGATGATTTGATTTCAAAGTGGGCTGCAGTCACTTCCGGTAATGCAATACACGACGGTGGTGTGTAGGCGGTAGGAGTAAAATAGTCCTTTAAAGGTGGTGGTGGGGGTATGTTAAGGTTATCCCCATTATTCTGATTGTTTCAATTATTCCTGTTATGTCCAAAATCGGCCATTGGAATAGGTTCGATTTTTGTCGGTTTAGTTTTTCTTAAACGGTTAAGGGTACTACGGATTTCCGATTCGAACAAAGATGACGGTTCCGGTGTGGACTCGTCGTCTAACATCAACCGAGCTCTCGCAGCTTGTGTTAATGACCTAAGGACTCTAAGTTTGCGTCCAAGTTCGAGATTAAGCGGATTTAATTTAGGTTTGCTTGAACGAGTACCAAACATAAACTAAGGACTGACTTAATTGAAACAAAAATAGCTACGCTAATAACCAAGCATGCAAGCACACAAGACTAATATGATGCATGAAATTATCCTGTAATGCAATGACCGCGTCAAGCCCAGCGCCCCGGGTTTCCTAGCTAATGCAATGCTCACTCCACACCTACCCTAATGCAAGTATTGCGTCTCAGCGCCCTGACTTACAGTGGTTCGATGCGAAATTTAAATAACGGATTTACTTGGTGATTTCAAATTGATTGCAATTTTTTTTATTTTTCAGGTCAGCGTAAGCTCCGTTGACGTGCACAACTGCTCCACTCGATTGTGCTAAAATTGATACTTTAAAGTCTGCAAACAAGGATAATTTTAGCGACTCGATAATAAAATTAAAAACAAAGAAGGTAAAATAGACACTAACATTTACTAACTAAGTAGATTATGATTCTAATAATTAACGACAAAAATTATTTCAATCCACGGCAATGGCGCCAAAAATTGATGTTGTCAAAATCAAGATATGAAAAATGTACTTTACTTTTCTAAAGATTTGCAGTAGTGAAAGTAAAGGTCGAACGCACAGAGATTGTTAATTTTTATCCTTTAATTACTAAAATCTACTCTATTTAATTATAAGAAAATCGGAAGTTTGGTTGGTTAAGAATTTGATTGTTACTACTAATTTAAACTATGAATTAAACTATGAAATTATGGAAGTAAAATCTAGAATTAAATCTAAGTAAACTTGTATGCTAAATTGAAGATTGATTTAAATATGAATAGATGAGATCTAGGATGACAAATCCACCACTAACTATGCATCGGGGGTTTATACTTCCTATTCTAAGTTCTATGTTTGGATAGTTATGATCTATCGTAGCTACAATCCCAATAGTATCGTCAAGAAGATATTGTTAGTTCAATCTAAGCATAATCCATCTATGGTTCACATGAATTATCTACCTATAACTAGGGTGTAGCATAACTCATCTTTCCTAAGCATGAATTATAAAAGATATAAACATCACAATCACATAAGCACCATTGTATGTAAATACTCCTATCAATCATAGAAATCAAGGACTATTGAGTTCAATAAGCATAAGGAAAAATCTAAGACAAGAATAGATCCAAAATACTCTTGATTATTAACATTAAAAACTTATTATAAATAATCCACCAACATAAAATCACTATCCAATACATAAACCCTAAAATAGAAAAGCATAGAATCCCCCTTTACATCGCTAGAGTTTCATTGAAACCCTAGATTAGGAGTTTAGTTGCACATGGTGGATGAAAGCATGAAGATTGGTTTGATGGAAGCCATTAGATACCTTCAAACTTGCTCTTCCCCTTCCTCTTGTCTTCCAAAACTCTCTATGAAAGAATGTGTAACCCTTAAAAATTATAAAAAGTAAATATATAGAGAGTTTACAAGGAGTTTTTTTTTAAGCTTTCCTATCCCGAAACTAACTAAAATAGCTGTTATTTCCAATCCGGACGTCATTAAGCAGTTTCGTTTGCACAGGACTCTTCAGTATAGCAGATTACGCAACTTTGATTCTTGTACGGATCACGCGAGCGCGTAATTTGGAAGGTCGCGCGCGCGGGTCGCGCGAGCGAATTCTGGGATCTTGCGCGAGCGGGCCGCTCGCGCGAAGGGCTTTTTCCATCTTCTTTCTGCCTGCCTTTTCATCTTATTTAACCAGATCTCCTTGTTTTCTTCTAAAACCTGACAGAAAATAGAAAATAAAGTAAAACTACACAAAAACAGGATAAAAATAGCTAATAACTGTGAATTAAGGTGTATAATTAGGATTTGTTCTCTCCCGATCAGTTGGCATTCCTAGATTGGCCAATCTTTCAAGCCACTCATTATCAGCACAAGGTGCAAGAGGTGGAGTCAGAGGTGTTGTGTCAGGCAATTGCTTTATCACACCCATCATTTTCACAAGCAGTTCATTGATTTGGTTGACAGTAGATTCCACAGCAGTCATCCTAGCATCCATATCGACTTTATGTGTCATCTTTCCAACCCTGACTGATTCAGCTGATCTTACCCCAAACTCTGATATGATCAAAGGACTATTCGGAGCTCTGACCCAGGAGGGAGTACAACTCATTGTTTATTAGGGATTTTCAAATAATTAGGTATTTTATTTGCAAAAGAATTTTTAAAGAATGATATTTACAAAAGCTGGTAGAAAATCATTTCCTTTTTCAAAAACATTTTCTTAAATCAAAGAAATCTTTTTCAAAATTCTGAAGAAAACAAATCTTTTCTTTTTAAAAGTATATTAGAGGCGTCGCACTCGTGAGCTGTAAATGCAATGCTCGTGTAGTGTATGCAATGTAGATGAAATGCAATCTAATCTAAATGCAATGCACCTTAATCTAGCTTAGACCTAGCATATCAGCACATAAGATTCCTTGAGTATCTAATTACCCTACTAATCCAATCGTTATTTAAGGATTTTTAGCTTTGAAATTCTTGATGGCTCATGTTTACAAAATTGAATTTTTCATGAAAATCTTGAAAGAGAGGAGGAGATTTGTAAATTTTAAAAATATTTTTGAACCATCAATGCTTGTCGTGTGAAATCATGATTCTTGAAAATTGAGGTAGGAAATTCTGAAATTCTAAAATCTGAAATTGAATCATCAAAGTGTGGAATTGTGATTTCTTTTGAAATTCAAAAACCAAAGTAGGAGTTTTAAATCCTCTAAAACTGAGAGGAGGTTTTAAAATTGAATCGTCAAAGTAGGAATTTTGAAATCCTCTAAAATCTCGGGGGAATTTTGGAAGGATTTTGTGAAAGGAATTTCAAAGCAAATTTTCAAAAGGGATATTCCCAGAATTTTCAAAAGACTCGGGTTTTTCAAATAAGTGCTTGTATTTTCAAAATTTTCAAAAATTGTCCTTGAATAATGATTGGATGTTTGGATAAAGACCATACTACTCTAGAGGAATCAACCATACAAGGTTTGTTGATGCCTTCGCATACACGTCCTCATCATCCACATAATCCCTTATAGGCAAATGCAAATAATTCATCACATTGTCCTAATCAAAGATGAAAATCAAAATCCTAACTGAAGGGTTCTATAGAAACTATAAGCAAAGGTCGGGTTTTAGTCTCATAAAGGGTCCATTAGCAAGCCAAGGGCTCTATATGCCACACGTAATACAAGGCTAACGGTGACTACATGCTACCAAAGTCTCTTGACAAATGGATAAAAGAGGACCCTCCACCCATAAGGCAATGGTCTCAAGCAGTCGCGGTGAAAGAACAATGCAAGTGCAAATGCAAATGCAGGCAGAAACAACACGATTATTGAATTAATAACAAGGATATTCTTTGGCTCAAGTCAAACCCAAAAAGAACAAGAAACTATAAGTTTCATGTTCAAATCCCCAGCAGAGTCGCCAGATTGTGGACCGTGCACCGTGCGAAAGGGGGTCTGGCGTTCTGCCTCGATAGTGTCCCGGGATGGATCCCAAGGAGCACACTTCAGGGAAGCTAGGACTTCCTCACGCGATCCTAGAGACAAAGAGTCACCACCTAATTTTTAATGGAAATTAGGAAACCCAAGTTTGACTCGCCCAAAATTGAATAAGGTTACTTTCCCTTCATTACCAAATACTAGGTTCAGGGGTCTTGGTACGAGAGGGGAAGGAGCCAAGAAGGACTAAAGCACCCCCTCCTCGCCCTACTCAATGGTAGGCCTTGATTCAAATATCTTTATTCTTAATTCATAATTAGTGTTGTTTCCTCAAACATACTAGATATATATACACGTCAAAAAGGGAACATCTAAGGAAAATCATGTTAAGAGATTAAATCAAGTAGAAGTTGGATGCACATGCAATACAAGAGAGAGGTACACTCACAGTGGCTAGTCTCGCCCAGGACTGATGCAAGTAAAGGAAACATGTCATGATATGCAAAAGGGAACGAGAAGACTTACATTGGGTTGACTCAAGCGGGGTCGCAAAAAAGTAAAAGGGAAGGAAACGTGTAATGTAATCATGCAACAATCCTAGATAAGATGTCTCTAACATATAAACACATAAGCAAGGACTATCCTAAAGGAAATGTGTTGTTGAAAATGAAGTTGTAAACCTAGAAAAATTCTAAGAGAAAGGATAGAGATAGTACACGATACATGGGCACTAAGCCACATGTAGACAAGGCAAACTCACAAGTTGAAATCCGGATCCACGACATTCAATTCTTTGCACTAAGACACCGAAAAAATCCCAAGCATTGAAAAAACATAAGCAAACAAATGATATGCATGATAAACAAAGAAAATATGTCATCAATCAAATTTCCAAATTCAGCAACCTCTAATGAATTCTATCAAAAGTGGTCTTAAACATGAGTTGGGTTAAAACCCTTTTATAGAATGATAGATACATGCCTTAGGGTGAAGGATCAACCGGTTTAAAATGAAAGTTTAAACGCGCAGCGGAAATAATCAAGTTATAAAACTTTTGGTATTCCAGGATCTACTACTCGTCAATTCCATAGATGCGTACAAGGGGGTGCAAGAATTATACCTTAGTGTCTTGAACCCAATTCTGAAACTTTAACTTCCAGCAGCCTCCACTAGATGATCTTCACCCTTATGACTCCTGCGGATGCCTGCCGAAAAGACTAGGGTTCGTGGGAACCCTAATAGAGAGGATAGGAAGGTTTTAGGAAACTATGATAGTTTCTGCAGCTTCTGCGTATAAAAACGACGATCACTTACTTCCAGAACGCAGCTGCCCTATTTATAGATTTCCAGAACCGACCTAGACTTCGATCGATCGAAGTGACTTCGATCGATCGAACCTTCGATCGATCGAACCATTCTCGATCGATCGAACCTGCTGACTTCAATCGATCGAACATACTTCAATCGATCGAACTTGTCTTAACAGCTTCCTCAAGTGTCTTTTCCAAGCATCCTAGCGGAGCTAAGAGTGGGACCTCCTAGGCTCTTTATTGTTGGCTCAGACCAGTTTGTTAATTACCATGACCAAACTCTTTGATCAGCAAACTAACTAACTGGTCAGTTAACGTTTATTCCACTATAAAACGATAACTGAACTCCAACGCAAAAGAACATATCCGAAGCGATAACTAGACTTGTATGGTGTACTAATGTCCCTCTACCGTCAGCATTCGTAATCATATTCAGGTAGTCGGATAACTGTTACTGTCAACCTGAATCATGATTACTTCTTGTATTCCTTGAGTCTCATTCACTACTCATGATTACCAAACATGTTGATAACTCTTATCAACAAGACTGCAGTACTCAGTAATCAACTTGGTGACATTCTCAAGGGAATGCTTACTCTGAATCAGAGGGTAGATTCTATCTTGACAATATATGTTCACAACCCTATGGACATGACATACCCAAGATACCCAGGTGTTGATCTTCTATAGACCTCACTGATTGGTAAGTCAAAGCAGCCATATCCATAGTCTGTGTTCATAATCATCTCAAGATTGAGAACACGTACCTTATACAAGTTATGAGTTCCTATTGACTGTTGACAGCCTTAAGCGTCAATAGGAAAGCTCAGGTCCGTCAATGCACTATAAGCACTAGCATATCAACTAAGAGCTACACTCTAGTGATTGAGATTAATCACTCCATCCAATGGTAGTTAATTATGCTACAGTGTAGACCTGATGAGGTATCCAGTCTCATCATCCACTGTGACATATTCTAAGTATCAAAGAATAGTAATTCGTATCTCACTTGTGTGTATCTCATACACACACGAATTGCTTACTATGATACTTAAGGATAAAACAATCATCTCATGAAAGAAACATACACAATGAAATGTAAAGCTGATATCAATATATTATAATGCTAATGTCTCATACATAAAGTAATGGTTTGAGGGCACAAACCCAACAAACTCCCACTTGCACTCACAACCATTCAGAACTACATCTAAGACCTAGACTATCTAGATGACGATCAAAGACCTTCTGTGATAAGGCCTTTGTAAACGGATCAGCAAGATTGTCAGCGGTGGCAATCTTGGTGACAGTCACATCTCCACGTTGAACTATATCTCGGATTAGGTGATATTTCCGCTCTACGTGCTTTCCCTTTCCGTGGTTCCTTGGCTCCTTGGACTGAGCCACTGCCCCACTATTATCGCAGTATAGCGTAATAGGTGACAGCGACGCTGGTACCACCTCGAGTTCCATAAGGAACTTCTTGAGCCAAACAGCTTCCTTTGCGGCTTCACAAGCAGCCACATACTCAGCTTCTGTAGTTGAGTCTGCAATGCATTTCTGCTTAATGCTCCTCCAACTAACAGCACCACCTCCCAAGGTAAAGAGATGTTCGGATGTCGACTTTCTCAAATCTTTATCTGACATAAAGTCCGAGTCAGTGTATCCTACTGGAATCAACTCACTACCGCCGTACATAAGCATGTAATCTTTAGTTCTTCTCAAGTACTTTAGAATGTGCTTAACGGCTGTCCAGTGCTCTGGACCAGGATTCGATTGATACCTGCTAACCATGCCAACGGCAAAGCAGATATCTGGTCTAGTGCATAACATCGCATACATGAGACTTCCCACTGCCGAGGCATAGGGAATTCCTGCCATGCAATTCCTCTCCTCTTGTGTCTTTGGACACTGGTCCTTGGAGAACGCTAAACCATGCCTGAAAGGTAACAAACCTTTCTTCGAATTATCCATTGAAAACCTAGTTAGCACTTTCTCGATATAACCAGCTTGAGATAATCCCATTATCTTTCGCTTGCGATCCCGAAAGAGCTTTATCCCAAGAATATAGCTCGCCTCTCCTAGATCCTTCATATCGAAA
This sequence comes from Hydrangea macrophylla, assembly GCA_033977485.1. Lineage (NCBI taxonomy): Eukaryota > Viridiplantae > Streptophyta > Magnoliopsida > Cornales > Hydrangeaceae > Hydrangea > Hydrangea macrophylla. The sequence goes on from CM066995.1 coordinate 37,215,710, forward strand.
GTACTAGCTAGCCAAACCTTGACCGTTGACAGCGCCGCTACATCATTCCCAATGAGTAGAATGTCGTCAACGTAAAGCACAAGAAAAGCCACTACTTTCCCTTCACATTTCTTGTATACACAAGGCTCATCCAGATTCTGTATGAAACCAAACGACTTGACCGCTTGGTCAAATCGGATGTTCCAACTTCTGGATGCCTGCTTAAGCCCATAAATGGACTTTTGTAACTTGCATACCAAGTTACCTTTCCGACCAGCTATGAACCCTTCTGGTTGTTGCATATAGATGTCCTCCTCAAGATTGCCATTCAAGAATGCAGTCTTGACGTTCATCTGCCAGATTTCATAATCTAGGCATGCAGCAATGGATAAGAGTATTCTGATGGACTTGAGCATGGCTACCGGCGAGAAGGTTTCCTCATAGTCAATTCCCTCCCTCTGAGTATAACCTTTCGCTACAAGCCTTGCCTTAAAGGTCTCAACCTTTCCATCAGATCCTCTTTTCCTCTTATAGACCCACTTGCAGCCAATGGGTTTAATATTGGCTGGAAGTTCTACAAGATCCCAGACCTGATTGGAATCCATAGATTCCAATTCAGCCTTCATAGCTTTAATCCAATGAGCTGAATCAACATCAGCCATTGCCTCTTCGAAAGTGGTAGGATCAGATTCAGATTCTATGGAGACAGCTTCAAAAACTTCTCCTAAGAACATGTATCTATCAGGCTGACTGATAATCCTCCCACTACGACGAGGTACCGGTGCGGAAATGGGTGAAGAAGTGGTATTTTCTTGATTTTCATCGTTATCAACTGCGGGTTGGACTGAGGGCTCTCCTTCTATCTCTCTAAGATCTATCCTTCCCTTAGGTTTATGGTTCATGATATAATCATCCTCCAAGAAAACAGCATTTGTACTAACAAACACTTTCTGTTCTCTTGGATCATAAAAATACCATCCATAAGTACCCTTTGGATACCCTACAAAGTAACATACTTCCGATCTAGAATCCAACTTGCTCATCTTTCCTTTGAGCACATGTGTCGGACACCCCCATATCCGGAGATGTTGCAAAGAAGGCTTGCACCCAATCCACATCTCTCGTGGTGTCCTGGGAATAGATTTGCTTGGTACTAGATTTAGTATGTATGCAGCGGTTTCCAAAGCATAACCCCAAAGGAATAATGGCAACTCTGAATAACTCATCATCGACCTAGTCATGTCTAAAAGAGTCCGATTCCTTCTCTCTGCTACACCGTTCTGCTGAGGCGTACCAGGTGCAGTCAACTGTGACAGAATCCCATTCTGTACGAGGTGATCAATAAACTCATTAGAGAGGTACTCGCCACCTCGATCAGATCGAATGGCCTTGATATGTGTGCCCGATTGCTTCTCCACTTCAGCCCTAAACTCTTTGAACTTTTCAAAGGCTTCAGACTTGTGCTGCATTAGGTACACATATCCATACCTAGAGTGGTCATCGGTAAATGTTATGAAATACTCATAACCACCCCTTACTCTAATATTTATTGGTCCACACACATCAGTATGAACTAATTCCAACAATGCATTGGTCCTGTTGCCCTTTGCAGGAAAGGGCCTTTTGGTCATCTTACCCTCCAAACAAGACTCGCAGACTTCCATTGGTTCGAGAACCAAATCGCCTAAGACCCCTTCTTTGACTAGTCTGCCAATCCTATTCAGATTGATATGGCCAAGCCTCATATGCCAAAGCCTTGTTGGATTAGTGGAAGGTTCCTTTCTTTTAGATGGTAAAGTTACCACTGAGTTATTAAGTTCCAAACAAGAATCTTTTGAAATATTGGGAGTAATCACATACAAACCATTTGATTTAACACCAGAACATATAAAAGAACTGCTTCTTTTAATGACAACTTCAGTTCCAAAATGAAAGGAATAACCATTATTCGTTAAATTAGAAACTGAAATTAAATTACGTCTCATTAAAGGGACGTAAAGTACATCTGATAAAATCAAAACTTTATTGTCTGAAAATTCTAAAACTACGACTCCTATAGCAACCGCAGATACGGTTGCGCTAGAACCTAGAGTAAGCACGATCTCCCCATCACTGCATTTCCTGGTTGATCTGAACCCCTGCAATGAATTACAGATATGGTTAGTCGCACCAGAATCAATGCACCAAGTGTTTGAAGTATCCGTAATAAAACTTACTTCAATCACATGTGATTCAATCATACCTTGAACTCTTGTAGCTAAGAATTCTGGACAGTTCCTCTTCCAGTGGCCCTTCTCACCGCATTGAAAACACTTTCCTTTGCCTTGGCCACCCACCTTCCCTTTGCCCTTACCTTTTCCCTTAGATTTTGCAATCTTAGGGACCGGTCCAACACTTGAACCACCAGTGCCAGCCTTCTTCTTTCCTTTCTTACCTTTTGGTGTAGATCGGGAAGAAGAAGCGCTTTTTTCAACGTTTAAAACGCTGCCCCCAGGTTTAATCACCCCTTCTGCTGCCAGTAAAGAACTCATTAATTCGCTCATTGAAAAATCCATTTGATTCATATTATAGTTAAGTTTGAATTGAGCGAATGATGGCGACAGCGAGTTGAGGATCATATCAACTTGGGTCTGTGCATCGATGTTGGCTCCCAAGGTCTCCAGTTCGTTTAAATAACCAATCATTTTTAAAACATGTTCTTTGACTGGAGTACCTTCCGACATCTTTGCACTCATTATCTTCTGCATGGCTACCTGTCTGGCAGGCCTGCCATGCTCCCCAAACATCTTTTTCAGGGATGTGATAATGTCACTGGCAGAATCGTTCGATTGGAATTGGTGTTGTAACACACCAGCCATTGAGGCCAGAATGTAACAACGGGCCATTCCATTCGACTTCTTCCATTTGTCGAACTCGCGTCTGGCAGTTGCCGAAGCATTTGCCGCGGGTTCTTCAGGGCTTGGGGTGGTGAGGACATATATGTGATCCTCCGCAGTTAAAACGATGTCAATGTTACGTTTCCATTCAGTGTAGTTATTTCCAGTTAACTTGTTTTGAGTGAGTATGGTGGCAAGTGGACTAAATGCAGATCCAGACATTATGATTACTGAAAATCAAACAAACAAAATAAATATGGATATCAGAATTGACAGTTTGAAATAAAAGAATCCTTAAAACTCTTATTTAAAAACAAAGTCGCCGGAATATCGAAACGAAAGAATAAAGCCTCCGTGTGGTGGTCAATGTTCGATCTTTCGATTTATCATAACTTATCCGCTATGCAACTCTTGCAAAATAGCCATGACTCCCGAACCTATTTGATCTCTAAGTTTCTGAATAATGCCCCGTGTGGGATCCCTTATCCAAAGCTTAGCTAGTGTGTACCATTAACTAGGATCCAATCATAACCGTCTCAAGTAGCGCCTCCGTGTGGTGGTCACCCTCTAACACGTCTGATTGATCCTATCCATAGGAAGTTCACATCTAGTAACCAATGAGCAGTGTACCCTCCGTATGGAATGATCACCCCTGGCGAGGTGACACAGAATACACTACTCATCTTACAATGAACCGTTAATGGAAGATCGTGGGTGTTATTTGATAAGACCCTCTCCCACTAGATTTAGTAAATTAAGGATTTTGCTTTTGAAAAATGTTTCCACACACTACCCATAAACATCCAATGTTTACTAATGTGTTGAAAACGATTTTTGAATTTTATTTTAGAAAACTTGTTTTAAGTGCATGCAACAATGTATTATACGCCAATCACAAAACAAGCACATAAAACAAAAAAACTAAAATGAAATATAGGCATTCAAACAATGCCTCTATCTCCCATGGCTCTATTTCCATAGAACCACCTTCTTGGTTTGGTCGCCTCCGGCTCCATCTTTATGGACAACGGCTCCTTGCTCCATCTTCATGGAATTTCTAATTCTATTACATTGGACCTATGCTTCTTTTGAAGCTTACAATTTATCTAGAAAAAGGAAATAGCAAAAAAGAAATAAAAGGCTAGGGAAACCAGTGCGACTTTCCTTTTCGTAGGATTGAAGCCGCAGCGCCCTTTACATACGCCTTAAAACCAAACCATTAATAAATTACAATATGCACCAATCTCAAACAATTTAAATATAAATATTTAAACGACTTGGTGCCATGGGAGATAGCGACTAATTTTGCTGCAAAAGGGTTAGTCGTACACGCATCCACACATACATAACAAATATATGTAACTATTGGAACACTTAATTGATTCACACAGTATATAAACACTTTACATACTGAATTAGAACTTAAAACAGCATCTTACTTCTCTGTCACAGTTCGATCGATCGAAGACCGTTCGATCGCTCGAACCTTCGATCGATTGAACACTGTTCAATCGCTTGAACATTCTGTTTCACAGAATGATTTAAAAATTTTACAGAAATAATTTAAGATTAAAGTATAATTTAAAAAACCTTTACAACTGTGAATAGAACACCTGGACAGAGAATCTGTCTCGATCGATCTAACACTATTCGATCGATCGAACACCAGAAGGCTTCGATCGATCGAAACTAGTTCGATCGATTGAGAACAGAATGTTCGATCGATCGAAACAAGTTCGATCGATCGAGAATAGAATGTTCGATCGATCGAAACAAGTTCGATCGATCGAACCCACCTTGCATCCTATGCAATCACAGTTTTGTATTCTGCTGCGATAACACTGCAGAAACAGATCTGTGACGATACAGTTTCGAAAACAGTTCTAAAATCAACATGCAAATCAAAACTAGGGTTCCAAAAACGCATCTATAGATCCAAACGAGCGTGGCTCTGATACCAATTGAAGGATCAACCGGTTTAAAATGAAAGTTTAAACGCGCAGCGGAAATAATCAAGTTATAAAACTTTTGGTATTCCAGGATCTACTACTCGTCAATTCCATAGATGCGTACAAGGGGGTGCAAGAATTATACCATAGTGTCTTGAACCCAATTCTGAAACTTTAACTTCCAGCAGCCTCCACTAGATGATCTTCACCCTTATGACTCCTGCGGATGCCTGCCGGAAAGACTAGGGTTCGTGGGAACCCTAATAGAGAGGATAGGAAGGTTTTGGGAAAACTATGATAGTTTCTGCAGCTTCTGCGTATAAAAACGACGATCACTTACTTCCAGAACGCAGCTGCCCTATTTATAGATTTCCAGAACCGACCTAGACTTCGATCGATCGAAGTGACTTCGATCGATCGAACCTTCGATCGATCGAACCATTCTCGATCGATCGAACCTGCTGACTTCAATCGATCGAACATACTTCAATCGATCGAACTTGTCTTAACAGCTTCCTCAAGTGTCTTTCCAAGCATCCTAGCGGAGCTAAGAGTGGGACCTCCTAGGCTCTTTATTGTTGGCTCAGACCAGTTTGTTAATTACCATGACCAAACTCTTTGATCAGCAAACTAACTAACTGGTTAGTTAACGTTCATTCCACTATAAAACGATAACTGAACTCCAACGCAAAAGAACATATCCGAAGCGATAACTAGACTTGTATGGTGTACTAATGTCCCTCTACCGTCAGCATTCGTAATCATATTCAGGTAGTCGGATAACTGTTACTGTCAACCTGAATCATGATTACTTCTTGTATTCCTTGAGTCTCATTCACTACTCATGATTACCAAACATGTTGATAACTCTTATCAACAAGACTGCAGTACTCAGTAATCAACTTGGTGACATTCTCAAGGGAATGCTTACTCTGAATCAGAGGGTAGATTCTATCTTGACAATATATGTTCACAACCCTATGGACATGACATACCCAAGATACCTAGGTGTTGATCTTCTATAGACCTCACTGATTGGTAAGTCAAAGCAGCCATATCCATAGTCTGTGTTCATAATCATCTCAAGATTGAGAACACGTACCTTATACAAGTTATGAGTTCCTATTGACTGTTGACAGCCTTAAGCGTCAATAGGAAAGCTCAGGTCCGTCAATGCACTATAAGCACTAGCATATCAACTAAGAGCTACACTCTAGTGATTGAGATTAATCACTCCATCCAATGGTAGTTAATTATGCTACAGTGTAGACCTGATGAGGTATCCAGTCTCATCATCCACTGTGACATATTCTAAGTATCAAAGAATAGTAATTCGTATCTCACTTGTGTGTATCTCATACACACACGAATTGCTTACTATGATACTTAAGGATAAAACAATCATCTCATGAAAGAAACATACACAATGAAATGTAAAGCTGATATCAATATATTATAATGCTAATGTCTCATACATAAAGTAATGGTTTGAGGGCACAAACCCAACATAGGGAACTTCTCCAAAAAGTAGAACCTCTTTACCATTTTTAAAGTTCATAAAATAAGAGTTTTGGGAACAGTGGACCAGGACTATCCACTGTTCTTGTAAAAAATCATAATTAATTCTACAAAAATTGTACGAAGCTCTATTTAGTGTCAAAAGAAAGCTATTTCATTGTAGTTTATGACAAAAATAATCCCATAGATATGTCATGAACTTAATATTTCTGAAAAGTTGTTTTAAACCGACTCTGTTATTCTGGAATATAAAACATAATAGAAGTTCATGAATCGTGTAAATCAAGTTAATCTAAGCTTTTGATCTCTCATCGATTTATCCTAGATGATATATAAACCAAGTTTTATTCATCAAATGTTGTTGAGTGATCAAGGTATGACCATTTTGTATACATAATCATAATTGTAGTTAAATCTAGAAAATTCCAGAATAGTTATGAACTTCAAACACTTAGAAAATGATTTTAACTTGATCGTATGTTCACGATTTTACATCGGCATATATATACATGAGTTAGGAATCATCCCCAAAAGCTGAACATCGATAACTATTATAGATTTTCTAAAATTCAAGCACAAAGAGACTATGTTCAAATCTATCAACCGATTTCTCAACAATTTCTAAAAACAGCATATGGATCCTAGAGGTTCTCAAAACAGATCGAATGAAAGATAATTCATCAAAATTTACCCATAAAATTTGAAATCCATCAAACTATGGGATTTTATGGACCAAATCTTATGAACAAAACCAATCTGTTTTGCTGAATTTTTATCTAATTCATTTTTAAGTGTAAGGAAAACATCTTAGGTGATGGTTGAAGCTTATTAGAGAGATCAAACTCATAGATCAACAATTATCATGATTTCCAATCAATTTAGCCCTCAAGTTCTATGAAGAACTTTAGATCATGGATCAAAGGGACTTATAAATATCCTATTGGAGATGAAATTCAATAGGAATTCTAGGTAATAGGAATAATCAAGAGATAGGTGTGAACATAGGAATCATCCTTCTCATAGATCATACATCCAAACCATCATAGAATTCAAAATAGATACGTATGTATAATCATGTATGCATGGATCTAAATTAGATAGAAGAATGAAATTAAAATTGAACACCAAAGTGAAAATCAATCTCTAATTATAGATTATCAATAAAATCAAAGAGACTAGGATCTAGTCATGTGAGTGTGTGAAGAACAAGAGAGGAAGAAGATGAGTGTTCTAACAAATAAAACAAAACTAAACTAGATCCAAGTCTTATAGATATATGTATATATAAGAAATAGGAATTAGAGATGAATATTGATGTTTACCTCTTGGAGGATTCTCAATTATATGATCAAAGTTTATTTGAAGATTCTTCTTCTTCAAGTGTGCTTCAAACTCTTCAAGCACTCATCAATGGAAGTTTAATGGAGGCAATTGATGTCAAAACTCTCTTCAATTATCTTATCTAATTATCTTAAAGTTCATTTTAGAAGAAATCAATTCATGATTCACTATTCTCTCTCTAGAATTCTCTCAAAATTCAAAGTATATGTGATTGTATCTTCAAGTATATTCACTTGTGTACTCTCGTGTGCATGCTTGTATGTACTTCCTTGGGTGTCAAAGATGATCTCATATGGATCTATATACAGAGTTTGAAAACTTAACTCTTAAGTTACTGGGTTAAAACAGGATTTTTAGAGAATAGAAAAGGGTTAAAATGACCATTTCGGTGCCTAAATGTAGTTTCTAGGCAATTTTCTCGCAATGGGAGGCTTCTAGAAGGGTCTGGAACTCGAAAAGCTCAATAGAGGGGGCAACATATGGGTGGAGGCTTAGGTGGGACCCACCACCCCCTTTGTGGGACCCGCCACTTGCTTTTCCAGTTCCCCTAGTTACCCTCACGCTTTGTTTAAAATATTACGTTCACTACTTTTCTAGATTTTTGTAAAAATGCTTTTGGGTATCCGACATCATTCATTTACGTACCATTGGAAATCTGTTGAGTTGAATTTTTGTATAAAAAAATTCTTGGAGGTATTATAATGAAAATTAAAGTTCAATTGAAGTCCGGAAGTCCTTCGAAACTTTTGTCGTCTTTTTGAAATCAAACGACGTCTTTTCCAAAATTGTTTTTCAATGCGCATCGATTTCAAACTTTCTATAAAATTAAATCTCTAGATACCTAGAATACTGCGTTTAGAACACTTCGTGTTCATATAACCCTGAGTGAATATGAATTCTGAGAGACGATTTTGACAAAATCGGGATTTATGCATGGAAAAGGGCTTTTCTGAGCTTGAAGTCACTTTCCGAAGTTCGATCTTTCAATTGTGTGAATCCAGTACCTTCCATAGGGTATTTTTCATCATCAAATCCTCCAAAACGTTGTCCACCCAAAATCACATCAGTGTAGTCAAAATTGGGTGTCTACACAAGTGTCCTTAAAACTAATTTACGAACTTCCATATGTAGTTAAAAATAGGAATCTGTTTACTGTCAAGGTCGAGCGCTCGAGTTAGGCTGGAGTGCTTGAGCCTTGAGCGCTCGAGTTTAGTAGTTTTTCTAGGTGGTCTGTTTTATACACTTGAGTGGTATTCTGATTATTACCTATACGAGTCTGAACTGCTAAACCTATGATTTAGTCTACGCATGTTCACTTATCACACTGACACATAGGTACTTGTTAATTTATGATCTATATTTATATGTGAATCGTATATGTTCATCTAGATGTTTAAGTTCAATCTATGAACTCTTATACGCATCGACAACTGACACTTTGTGTTGACTCTGATAATGAGAATGATATATGCGTAATAAGATCGGAATATTCTAATAACTATATGTTTTACCGAATTATACTACACACATCAATACTTGTACTCCAGTCTATCTTTTGATGAGTAAGTGTTGTGGATGTATCATTGAATGTCATTGGCTCAGTTGTTGTTGATGTCTTTTTGTATGAGACAGTATCGGGAATGGAGGAATAGATTGTGACTAGATACTAGTGATATAGTCGACTATTAAGGCATGATACTATCTTGATACGCCAAGGGTGATCAAGAGGTTGTTAAAGCATGTATAGCATACTAATCACTCGGATATTAAAGCATGTTATTGCAAATCTTTGACCTTGAATATCTTGGTCGAGTCGGCTGTTAAGGCATGATACTATCTTGATGCTCCAAGGGTGATCAAGCGGTTGTTAAGGCATGTATAGTATACTAATCAAGCGGCTATTAAGGCATATATATTCTAAACCAACGGTTTATGCCGAGAATGCGAAAAAAGAGTAAGAGTTGAGTTTGAGACCATGATTCTGGTAACTCGTTGTCCAGTCTATTCTATTAGAAGCTGTGACAAAAAGGGATTTGAGTATGTTTTCTTATCATACTTCAATAAGTCTGAATTCTTGATAACCTGTGATGACATAAATAAGCCGACTAATGAATAATGAACCTATTTATCTATTTAACTATTTCTAATGAAGCTTTGTGAGATTTTATACTCACTCAGCATGTATTCAAGCTAGTAGTGTTTTATACCGCTAGACCTTCCATGTCCAGCTATGCCAGATATAGCAGGTGGTGCACAGCCCGAGGGCAATTACGGTGATGATGGATATGCTACTGAGGGCTTTGTTGATGAAGGGTACTATGAGGAATGATTTCTTGGAGAATACTTGAATAGGGACCATTACGGCTTTGCCTGTTAGAGACCATCTTCCAGTTTTATTTTATCGTTGCTATTGTGATGTAATAACTTAGTTGAATCTTGGATTATTAGTGGCAAGGGTTGCTACGAACTTATGATGTTTTATTATGCTTCATGTGGGTCGGTAATATGTAATGCTGACTTAAGACTATTACTATTTAAATAGTATCATTGCGTTTCAATTAGACACATGCCAAATATTATTATGCATTTTATTACCATATTATTGAGGACAATCGGGCAACTTCCAACCAGCCACGTGTCCACAGACCCAAAATGGAAATTTTAAAATTTTTCTTATTTTTGGCGTACTCCAGGGCATGACAAGAATATACATGCCTTAACAGCCGCTTGATGAGTATACTATCATGCCTTAACAACTTCTTGATCACCCAATGGTGCACCAAGATAGTATTATGCTTTAACAGGATTCAACCAAGATATTCAAGGTCCGTGACCTATCCTAACATGCCTTAAATATCGGGAGAATAGTATACCATACATGCTTAGTAGTCGTTTGATCACCCTTGGAGTATCAAAAAGGTATCATGCCTTAACAGTCGACTATCACTAATATCTAGAAGATCAATAACACATTCGTCAATTGTCCATCAATCTCATTATCGACACACGAAATAGACATCAACAAAAGACAGAACTGATGTGACATGAAAGGTACTACAAAGATTCTCATTCATCAATCAGACTAAACCCAAGAGAAAACACCAAGGTATAAGTATTTGTTGCATATAGAACAAGTTGCTAAAGCGTATGATTATTAAACGGTCCGATCTTATAACGCGTATGTTATTCCCATCATCACAGTCAGCACATTACAAAAGTCGTCATCATATTATTACAGTTTAAGAGGAAAAGTTACAAGATTCTAAAAATAAACAGGTTCGAGACCTCAAGGGTACTCAAGCGATTGGGTTCTCGAGCGCTCCACTGGTTGCGAACGCTTCAAGGTATCGCCGGCGCTCCAATTGGAGCAAGCGCTCAGGTTTCAAGTTTTAGGATCCTAAGTGTAGAGTCATGGGACTAATTTTTCTCTATAATGATGTACATGCATTTCAAATAAGGATTCTAAGCACGCATCTCTAATTTAACATGTAGGCTTATGTGTGTGTGTGTGTGTATGTGTGTGTGTGTGTGTGCATGTGTATGTGTCAAGTTAACATGCAAGCCTATGAATATGGCATATTTCCACAAGATTATAGCATATTTAACATACAAGCCTATGAATATGGCATATTTAACTGTACATTGATCAAGTATTAAAACATACGGATCATAAAGAATTCACTACGCACAAGCACTAGCTCAGGAGGATCCGAGCGCTCCAATTGTGAGCTTATATGCAATGGTCCAGTAAAGGTGAGCGCTCGAACTTGTGTCCTCAACAGATTTTCTGGTAGCTTACATGCAACTACAAAAAACATTCAAGGATCACATGTATGTCCATTTTAAGTTGTAAAAACTATTCCTAAGGGTATCTAAGTGAGGTAAGATGCTTACCAAAGCTTAAATGATGCTAGATGATAGAAATATATGTATAAATATTAAGAAAGCTTGGTTCTTAAGTTGGTATACTCCAGATGTTCTTCTTTTTTTCTAATTCTTCACTTGATCGTCTTCCTCTTGGTCCCCTTCAACTTTCAATAACAAATGTGGGTGCATGCATGTAGAGAAAAGGGTGTGGATGAAGAATTTGGGTTTCCATGTGAGTGTTGGAGTGTATGGGTGTGCATATGCAAAAATGGAGGCTTTTCTTCTACTTGATCAAGTTGATGATCCTTTTCTACACCTTTCTTCATGTCTTTCAGCACAATGTGAGTGTGTGTGGATGTAGAGGAAGTGATAAGAGTGAAGAATTCATGGTTGCATGAGTATGGAGGTGTATAGAAGTGTGTATGAATGGAGGGGGTAAGTCTCTCTCACTCTCAGGGTTGTCCTCAAGATTCTCTCTCTCTCTCTCTCTCTCTCTCTCTCTCTCTCTCTCTCTCTCTCTCTCTCTCTCTCTCTCTCTCTCTCTCTCTCTCTTTCTCTCTCTCTCTCTCTCTCTAAAACTATTATAAGAGTGAGCATTGAAGCTATTTATAGGAAAGGGGTCACACGAGTGCTCCCCATGAGCTCAAGCGCTCAAGGCGAAAAAGTGATAGCTCGAGCACTTAGGTGATCTCGAGTATAAGAGAGGTAGAAATGTAAATCTTATTATAAAAAATCACACAAACATTTACACAAGTATAAGAGAGGTAGAAATGTAAATCTGATTATATGTATCATTATAAGAAGAAGTACAGGGATTTCATTCAAAAATTCGGAAAAATACATTTAGGAAAAATACAGGTGTTACATCATCTATGAGTCTTACCCTTTTTGTTCATGGAATTCCAACCTCTTTAGTTTTGTGCACTAACATCATTCTTGACTATTATGAGTTTGAGCATCTACATGAGTCATCAATGGTTGTGCCGCCTATGTCATCGTTTTTTAGGGGTAACTGTCAACATTGCCCCCAAAATGTCTCATTCGATCCTTAGATGATTGAGAGTACTCCACCTACCTGACCACATTGTCTCACTCCAAGCAATAGAGCATCTTTAGAGCAGCTCCAATGCAGCTCTCATTTGGCCTACCAAAGTCAAAATATGGCAGACCCTGTAAAATTGCATGCTCCAATTGTTATATATATATGAATTATATAGTATTTACTAATAATAGTTTATAATAGGAATCTTTACTATATCATATAGTAGTGTACTTCTTATTTTTTGGAGGGAAAACCAAATTTTCATTTTCCTACCAAATATTTGGTTGAAAGGAAATTTTAATTCGGTATGTTGTCACATAGGAAACTTGGAGCAATCTTGTAGGAAAGCCTCTCCTATAAATAGGAGGTGATTCTTCATATTCTCTCCCAACCTCCCAAGGGATGCCTCACAAGAGGAGACCCATGGAAGAGCTTCAAGTTTTTAATTTTTTCTTTTTAATTCTTTTATATATATATAATATTATATATATATATATATATATATATAAGAAAGAAAGAAGAAGAGGATTAAAATAGATAGTTATATATAACGGTCGGTTTTAATACAGTTTAAATTTTACAAATAACGGTCAGTGACCATATGGACTGTTTGGCGACGGAAGTCTCCAACGGTCAAGAACAGAGAGTCACGACTTTTTCGAATAATAAGTGCGATCCTTCTTCGTGACTTCTGGTGTCTATATTTATGGACATCAGTAGACATTCATAAGTTACTTCTTTCTGTTCTGCCTTTCTGCTTTCTGCTTTCTTCTTCTTTCTATACATTTTCTGATTTTATGTCGGGGTAATTTCGGTGGTTCCAAGACTGCTAAATAGTGCAATTTAGACAGTCTTAAGTTAGGCTTTGTATCCTTGAGATAGATTTCCAAGAGTCCATTTGCACCATAGTGGGGAAATTACTATCTTAAAGAAAACTTCCTGGAAGTGCCCTGCCTAACGAATTTGTTTTTTAAATTGTTTCTGTTTTCTTTTCTTACAAATCAGTCTTGTCATTCTTCTTCAAATTTGTTCTTTTCACCATTAGTTTCACAACAATTTTAAGATAGTAATTTTCGTCAATGGAATCAACAATGGTGAAGACTCAAATTCAAGAAGTAGAAAGACTTGAGAGGTTTAATGGTATCAATTACAAGCGATGGAGCATGAAGATCTATTATCAATTCACTATTGCCAAAGTTGCCTATGTTCTGTCTACTGCATATCCACAAGATGAACCAGTCAATGGAGAATACACTGAACGACAAAAGAAATGAGTTGAGGATGACTATGTGTGTTGCTTTACAATTCTCAATGCGATGACAAATTCTATGTTCAATGTGTTTCACAAATTTGCTACATCTTGGGAATTATGGAATGCTATACAATGGAGGTATGTAAATGAAGATGGAGGAAATAAGTCCTTCCTTATTAACAAGTATATTGAATTTAAATTTGATGATTCTAAATCTATAATTGATCAAGTGAATACTCTTAATGATATTGCCACCGAATGTGCTGATATTGGTGAACCTTTTTCAGACAGTGTTCAAGTGTCTACAATTATTGGTAAACTTTCACCTATTTGGAAGAATTACCAAAGAATTTTAAAACATAAAAAGAAACCTCTGAATTTGGATGAATTACTTCAACATATCCAAATTGAGAGCGAGGCTAGATTAAGAGATTCACTTGACCATCAAGGAAAGACTAAAAAACTTCACATGTGGAAGGTCCGGTATCCGACTCTACAAAACCTGTCTCTAAGGATCATAATGGAAAAAAGAGTTCTTTTATTAACAAAAAGAGAAAATTTGGTAACTCCAATAAAAAGGAAAATACCAAGAAGAAGGAGAAAGGTCCCTGTTTTGTTTGTGGTAAGTTAGGTCATTGAGCCAAAGAATGCCATTTTCGTAAAGGACAGAAAAAGAACGAGACTAACGTTGTGGAAGACGAAGACATGATTGCAATGCTCACCGAAGTTCACATGGTCAATAGTGATGAAGGATGGTGGGTGACTCCGGGGCAACCTGTCATGTAACTCCTCACAAAAATACTTTTAAGACCTATGAAGCTGTGAATGGTGACAAGGCTGTATTCATGGGCAATTCCTCCACAAGTTCTGTCAAAGGAAAGGGGACCGTTCAACTTCATCTCACCTCTGGGAAAGTGTTAACGCTTAAAGATGTTCATCACATTTCTGGATTGCACAAGAGCCTTGTTTCCGTTAAGACGTTAGATGACCATGGTTTTAGAGTTGTATTTGACTCCCAAAAAGTGATCATATCAAAGAAGGGATCATTTGTTGGGAAAGGCTATGCCAAAGATAATATGTACTTGCTTAATCTAAATAAAGATGTTTCTATTTCTACCTATATCGTTGATGTGAATGATAGTCATGTTTGTCATTATAGATTAGGATATATTGGTAGTAATACTATGAATTGCATGATCTCACACAATTTAGTTCCTAAAGATAGTGCTATTTTAACTACACAAAATTGTGAATGTTGTGCTCAAACAAAAATAGTTAAAAATAACCTTTCAAATCAGTTTCTAGGAAAACTACATTATTAGAGTTAATACATACCGATTTATGTGACAATAAAGATCATTTAACTAGAGGAGGAAAAAGGTATTTCATAACTTTTACAGATGATTATTCTAAATATACTTATATTTATTTACTTAGAACAAAAGATGAAGCTTTTGAAAAATTTAAGATCTTTAAAGAAGAAGTTGAAAATGCACATGGAAAAAGGATTCAACGTATTAGATTTGATAGAGGCGGTGAATATCGATTAAATGACTATATTAATTTTTGTGAAACTCATGGAATTGTTAGAGAAGAATCTGCACCTAATTCTCCCCCTCAAAACGGAGTAGCAGAACGTAAGAATAGGACACTACTTGAAATGGTTAGTGCAATGTTACTACATTCAAAATTACCTATGACATTTTGGGGTGAAGCCCTATACACAGCATGTTATATATCAAATAGAATTTTACATAAGAATCAAGATAAAACTCCTTATGAATTGTGAAAAAATCGTAAGCCGAACATTGATTACTTCAAAGTTTGGGGTTGTATCGCTTATGTTTTAGATGCTACACAAAAACGACCTAAGTTAGGGAGTAAAGCTACTAAAAGTGTTTTCGTTGGATACTCTAAGCAAAGCAAAGCTTCTAGATTCTTAAACTTAAGCACTAACAATGTAATTGAATCTACACATGCTATTTATTTTGAACACTTAACTATTAAAGATGCGGATAGTCATGAATTAGGAAAGGATCTAATAGAAGAGGTAGATAAAGGTCCACATATTTATGTTCAAGATAATGGAGAAAACTCTCATAACTTGATTAACGAGAATTATTCAAATAGCTTGAGAAATGAAGACATAGAAGGCAATTCTAATGGATTGAGAAGGAGTAAGAGACGTAGAATTGAAAAGGATTTAGGACCGAACATGTACACTTACTTCTTAGAAGAAGATCCTTAAACTTTCCAAGAAGCTATGTCCTTACCCGATGCAGATTTATGGAAAAAAGCAATGGATGATGAAATAAAATCTATAAACGAGAATAACACATGGTCTTTAGCTTATCTTCTTCCGAACTCTAGAACTATAGGATGTAAATGGGTTTGAAAAAGAAACTCAAAACTGATGGAAGTGTAGACAAATGTAAAGCAAGATTAGTCGCTAAAGGCTTTAGTCAAAAAGAAGGTATAGACCATTTTGAAACTTTTTCACCTGTGACTAAAATAACATCTATAAGAATCATGTTTGCAATTGCTTCCGCTTATAATTTAGAAGTACATCAAATGGATGTTAAGACTGCATTTCTTAATGGAACTTTAGATGAAGAAATTTATATAAATCAACCTAAAGGTTATGTAGTCAAAGGTGAAGAAGATAAAGTTTGCAAGTTAAACAAATCTTTATATGGTCTAAAACAAGCACCAAGACAATGGTATGAAAAATTTAGACAAGAAGTTACAAACTTTGGGTTTAAGAGTTCCAAAGTAGAAAGCTGTGTATTTTATAAAGTGACTAATAATGATAAAGTCTTAATGACACTTTATTTTGATGATTTGCTTATATTTAGTTCGATTATGGGTTGCATAAATGAAACTAAGAGGTTTCTAGCTCAAACGTTTGATATGAAAGACTTAGGATCCGTGGACGTGATTTTGGGTATTAAAGTAATAAAGAAGGATGGAGCTTTCATTTTAACGCAATCAGACTTTATTAAGAAAGTGTTGAAGAAGTTTAATCATTTAATTGTAAACCTAGTAAGACACCTATCAATCCTAATAATAAGTTAGTACCTAATAAAGGAGAATCTATCAATCAAGAAGAATATGCTAAGGTTATTGGTAGCTTAATATATGCTATGAACAACACTAGACCTGACATTGCGTGTGCTATCGGAATACTTAGTAGATTCACTAGTAATCCTAGTTCTGAACACTAGAAAGAACTTAGTAGAGTTTTGAGATATTTAAAACACACTATAACTTATGGGTTACATTATCGTTGCTCAAATTCTGTTTTAGAATGCTATAGTGATGCTAATTGGGCTTCGGATAGAACAAATTCTAAATCAACTAGTGGTTGGCTATTTACTTTAGGAGGTGCTACTGTTGCTTGGTCATCCAAGAAACAATCTTGTGTTGCTTTATCATCCATGGAATCTGAGTATATTGCTATGTCTTTAGCTAGTAAAGATATTGAATGGATGAAAAATTTTATGAAATGCATTCCTTTTATTGATATACCTAAAGCGCCTATAACTTTGTATTGTGATAATCAAGCTGCGATCTATAATACTAAAACTATGAGAATATCTAGTAATAGCAAACACATCGCAATGAGATATAATCACATTAGGCGACTAGTGAAGAAAGGTAAAGTTACTCTTGAGTATTTACCTACAGATCAAATGCGTGCAGATCTTTTGACAAAACCATTAAGTGGTGAGAAGATTGACAAAACCATGAGGGATATGGGACTATTACCGGTTAATTAGAGGTAACCTTGACTGTAGCCTACTTTAACAAGATGATGTCAGAATCTCTGAAAATCACTTGATTAAAGTTCAAATGAGTTTTTAGTCAAGCATTATCTAAGAGATGTTAACACGAGGTTGCATCTCCGGTGCATTACTTATGTCGGGAATAGTGGGGGTAAAGCTATTCTTTGCGAAAGTCTCATATCTGGTTAGTGCACTGAATATTTCACAACAAGAAGGTTGAATTATATTCTTAACAGAACTCACAGCTTATGTGGGGCGATAGAGCGGTTGTGAAAACCCCTTGATGAGTCTGCCTTTGCAAGTATGAAAGTAAGGGCCGCTTTCTATGGGTTCACGGTAAAACCCTAGTGTACTTGCTAAGAAGGATCAGCGCACGGCCTATAATGCGCTGGCTCTTAGAGAACCATGAATACAAAGTATTATGCGAACATTGTTTCAATTGCTTTAAAGGCACAAAGATCAAGACACAGTTCTCTTTGGCATTTAAAGTTCATTCTTTCATGTTCAATCCTAGGTTCAAGGCTCATCCACCTGTGGATATTCATTATACTGTACCCGACTTTTGTGGTTTTTTTTTTTTTTTAATTTATTTTTTATTTATTATTAATAAATAGTGGGGGATTGTTATATATATATAAATTATATAGTATTTACTAATAATAGTTTATATTAGGAAACTTTAATATATCATATAGTAGTGTACTTCTTATTTTTTGGAGGGAAAACCAAATTTTCATTTTCCCACCAAATATTTGGTTGAAAGAAAATTTAAATTTGGTATGTTGTCCCACATAGGAAATTTGGAGTAATCTTGTGGGAAAGCATCTCCTATAAATAGAAGGTGGTTCTTCATATTCTCTCCCAAGCTCCTAAGGAATACCTCACAAGAGGAGACCCATGAAAGAGCTTCAAGTTTTTAATTTTTTCTTTTTAATTCTTTTATATATATATAATATTATATATATATATATATATATATAGGAAAGAAAGAAAAGAAAGAAAGAAGAAGAAGATTAAAATAGATAGTTATATATAACGGTCGGTTTTAATACAGTTTAAATTTTACAAATAACGGTCAGTGACCGTATGGACTGTTTGGGGACAGAAGTCTCCAACGGTCAAGAATAGAGAGTCACGACTTTTTCGAATAATAAGTGCGATCCTTCTTCGTGACTACTGGTGTCTATATTTATGGATATCAGTAGACATTCGTAAGTTACTTCTTTCTGTTCTGCCTTTCTGCTTTCTTCTTCTTTCTATACATTTTCTGATTTTATGTCGGGGTAAATTTGGTGGTTCCAAGACTGCTAAACAATGCAATTTAGACAGTCTTAAGTTAGGCTTTGTATCCTTGAGATAGATTTCCAAGAGTTCATTTGCACCATAGTGGGGAAATTACTATCTTAAAGAAAGCTTCCTGGAAGTGCCCTGCCTAACGAATTTATTTTTTAAATTGTTTCTGTTTTCTTTTCTTGAAAATCAGTCTTGTCATTCTTCTTCAAAGTTGTTCTTTTCACCATTAGTTTTACAACACCAATGCATAGTGATTTGGCCTCTCAAATTATAGCATTGTCAGATATTCTCTCAAATATGAGAGAATATTTAACATTGCCATATCTTTGCCACATTAGATTTTTGTCGGTAATTGGGCCCAACAGCCATTTTTCACCCATTATCAATGCTAGTGTACAAAACACACTGCCCAATGTACTAGATTAATAGCTTTTGTGCCAAAAAATGACATTTTGGATGACTTTTTACATTAGAGCATAATTGTTAAATTGTAGATTTTTGATACTATAACATTGCTAAAATATAAGTTTAAAAGATGCAAAATAACTTTTTGCATTGGAGATGTTCTTAGTGATGTAAAGCTTTTTGTGTATGTTAGCTAGTCCACGTGGGCTTCAAGCCAAGAATATATCACATGCTAATTGTTGCCTTATGTTGAGTTCTCCAATGATGCAAAAACATCACATGTTAGGTCCACGTGGACTTCATATATTGCAAAATTGAAAAGATGAAACGGTGCAATTGGATAGTCAAATCAAAGGCCCATGTTTTTGTTGCAATTCAATCACAAACTTATTTGTTACAGTAAGCAAAAGTTCTAATGGCTGACAACTCCACGTAGGATGGTAACTTAACATTGGAGTTGTTTTCTTGATCCACTACCCCACTATCTGACACAAGCATGCAATGAAACCCTTCATTGCATTTGCTCTTATGTTCCCATGAATCTAGACTAGGCCTACTCTAGCGGTTTTAACACTTTGTTTGATGTAGTGAGTACCGATTATTGTATCACTTCTCCTATTGAAAAAATGGGTAATATTTGAAGTACAAATAAATTTCACAAACACTTATATTTACAGTCTATCTTTCTTTTAGGTGGCACTGTGGAGAGAGATGGACTGTGCAGGAGAAAGATAGACTGTGGGTGTAAGTGTTTGTGAGATTTATTTGTGCTCCTAGCATTGTTGATTAAAAATACTATACTCCCCCAGTCTCTTCCTTCGTTTAGTTCAGTAAGTTTTCTTTCTTCCTCTACATCCCACCGCCATTACAGCTATTCAAACATTTTGACTCCCGTTTAGAATACTTTGAATTACTGTCCGAATAGGCATCGAAGCTTTTCAAACAAAGCCCCCTAATTTGGCAAAAAACATTTTCTCATTCCGGGGTCCATTTGGAGGGTCACAAAACAAAGGATGAATGAGAAATTAAGTTTTGCCAGCCTCCTATGTTGCAACTGTGAGAAGAACCAATGCCGTAGTTCAAACGCCCCGGCCTAAAACTACCCAAATTTTAAATCTATGGAATGTGTCAATACTAACGAAAAGATAAATTTTGCCGCTCCTTTGGTTTATTTGAGAAATGTATATTGTGAGACTCTTTTGAACTTGTGAAATTCATCAAGCCAAAAATACCAAACGTTCACTAAAGAAGTGGTCTATGGGCTGGTATTACTACAAAAAACGATTCATCTGGACAATCGTTTAACATATCTAGAAGTCTTTGCCTTAATATAATGGAATACAGAACATGCACATTGTCAATAATCACTCTTGGTGTCCATTTGGTAGCTATTATTTGGTATTATAATCAAATTATATATATGTGTATATATTAAATAAATAAAGAAATCTGTTTAACCAACTTTTTACAACATTTTCCTAAGCAACTTAAAACTTTAACGTTGAAATAAATTAGTTTAAAAGTAGCCAATTGAGCATTTCTCAACACAGATGGATCGAACTTTTTAAAAAATATTCCACTGTAATTATCATTTTACAAAAATCTCTAATTCTCACAACAATACCAAACGCTAAAAACACCTTTTCAACAAATCTCTTCTATTAAAAAAAAAGTCTCTTAATTAAAAATCTCTTATTCGCACAACTACCCCAAACAGGCAACTTATTCTGAAGGTGAACGATCTTATCTTGAATGTGAAAACAAGCTGATTCTTGAAAGTGAAAATAAGCGCTCTATTCATGCAAGCAAATAATAAAGTAGGACCAAAAAGAGAACCTGCAGCAGTGGTTGAAAGCAAACCTAGTACTACATTTTTCCTGTTCTGGTCCTCAACACTTTAATAAATTGATAAAATAGAGAATGTACCACCGTATATAATATCAATTCTCTCACAAAACGTAATATTGATAAATAGAACATGCACACAGTACAAATTTTCAAGCATCTCTCAGAACTTGAGCCATCTCTTCTCTCTCTCCTTGCTCACAACAGCATTTGAGGCAGAAGCATGAGCTGCCTCAGCCTCTGCCAAAGCATTGCGAGTCTCGTTCAGTTTCCTCGTAGCAGCTTCATAAACCACCTTCTCTCTCCTGTTTCGGCTCACCATTCCTTCGAGCTTCTCAATTCGTGTCTTCAACTCCTTCACCTCATCATCGTAAGCAACCAGAGCTCGCCTGTCTTCTTTCTTCTTCTCCCTCACCCCTTTACTCTGCTGTTTCCTTCCCGACTCACCCCTCAAAGCCTCACCATGCATTGCAAGCTGCATGTTGATAAGACTAAACATGTCCGGTTCCGATTCCTCTTCCTCTTTGGCGGCCCTGGCCGCTTTTGAAAACTTCTTATCACGTTTTCTCTTCCCTCCTCTGGTTCGCTTCCTCCCCTGATTCTCTCTATTCTCTTCGCTTTCACGAGACTCAAGGGCGTGATCAAGAGATTGCTTTGGTGGTAGGACTTTCACGGAGATGGGGTCCACTATCCCCTGTCCGGATATACCTAAACCCATTCCTTCACGATAACCCATATTAGCCATCATCTTCGAAGCTATACCCCGTGTGTGATTCTCCCATTTTGCAAAAATCGCAGTTTCTGTTTGGATACCCCTCTGTGAGGCAATGCTTTTGAGAAATCCTAAACCTTGTATGGTGTCTTCATAGTCACTACAATCGAATTGTTCAGAACTTGAATCATTTGTTTCATCATCACTCCTTATAGCGTATTCAGACGATGAAATTGATTCGATCCCAAGCTTGGCGGAACTTCCATCGTCTCGGAAAACGATCCGGGCAGCTTTTAGTTTGTCATCCCAAGATTCAAGTTCAGCTTCTCTCCAAATTCCATCCTTATTTTCAGAGATTGCCCAAATAGAGGACCCCACCGGTGACTTCTCCCATACTGTGGGGATATACTTCTTCAGGGAAGATAACGGTACATCAACACCTGGGGTGCATAGATGTTCAAGTTCAGCATAACGTATAATATAGCATTGAAAATTGGCAGCTACCTCAATGTTCGGAGGAAGCATCTCATTAAATGCAAAATTCAGGCACTTAAAAATACTAAAGCCAACACAAAATGGTGGTAAATTCCACACGTAATAACTGGACACTTAAAGATGCATCAGTCAGGAAAATCAGGCTTAGTAAATGGCTTAGAATTGTTCTCCTCTCGTGCACGGGAAGCAGAAGAAGGTTGCTCCCATTTATATTAAAGTAATTTCTATATGGTTTGGCAGAATCACATATTATCGGCAGGCAGTGTACTTTCTTCTTCTCCTTTTTTTTTTTTTTTCCTTCTTCCCTACTTTTTTAATCTCCACTCATTTCGTACGCTGCATCACTTTCTATTTAAAAACAACATTGGG
Source organism: Hydrangea macrophylla (assembly GCA_033977485.1). Classification (NCBI taxonomy): domain Eukaryota; kingdom Viridiplantae; phylum Streptophyta; class Magnoliopsida; order Cornales; family Hydrangeaceae; genus Hydrangea; species Hydrangea macrophylla. Next base: position 37,238,438 of record CM066995.1, read on the forward strand.
ACATTGTGAGTTTTCTGAATCCAATTCCTAGGTATTTTTCCTAGATTAATAGATACATTGCAACATACCATGTGATAAGCGGCAGTTACTACCAAATCGACACCGTTGCTGCAGAAAGAACTTGCATATCTGCACTCGGGTGGTCTAGCATTAGTAAGTGGACGTGATTAAAACAGGTGGATTCTATGTTACTATAATAACCATCTGACCACAAAAATTTACATATTCCAGACTTGTTTAACCTGCTTCAGTATGCAGGAGCTATACCTGTTCATCAACCAAGGAAAAAAAAAAAGGGCACTCCTCCGTCGTATAAGAGAAAAATATATACGAGCACAAAAGTAACATGTAATCAAGATGAGAGTTGTGATAAAACAGTTTAAAGAAAAGCGATTTTTCGTCACAATGTGTTAAATACAGAGGTTCTTGTGCAGTGAGATGAATAGGTGCCCTGGTGCAGGTTCCCACACGACCCCAGATCAAGAAAAGTGTGGCTTTTCTTGTTGAGTATGGTGAGATGACTCAATCTCTCTTTCCTTCCTCTCCTTATATATTTATTTTTGGTTTAGCGTAATTCCCCAACACACAGTCCTTATCTCGAATCTAGACATGGCAGTTTAATCCACCCTGCCAGAGATCTGATATTGGGATGGGTATTGGGATGTCTTAAGCAGAGTAGGCGTGCGGATGGAATAAAAATGTTAACTTGTCACAAGTAGGGGAGGGATGTGAAAAGTTGGAAAACCCACCCCACCACAATTAGTATGTCGCCCAAATCTTGTTCCAACACAAATGTGTTTTTGATTTTAAAACCCAAAAGACACCAAAAATCGTCCCACCTCTTACACAATTAGTATGTCGCCCAAGACTTGTTCTAACACAAATGTGTTTTTGCCATATTTTAAAACCCAAAAGACACCAAAAATCGTCCCACCTCTTATTGAGGGTCTAAACATGTTTTTGCAGCGTTTTCATGTCAACAACCAATTTTGGCGTTTTGGTCATCTACAGGGGCGGAGCCAGGAATTTTGGCCAGGGGGGGCCTAGGCTATACGGGGGTTCGGGGGCAGCGCCCCCGAAAAAATTTTTTTGGGGTCTATTCATACATAATTGACAATTTTTTTAGGGTCTACTTGTCTATAATTGTGATTTTTTGGGGATATACTTATAATATAAGTCTATTCGGTGACACGTAAATATTGTATAGTGTCTTTCAAAATTTTAAGGGGGTCTATTTCTAAAACGCATAAAATTATCACACTAAAAGTGTAATTTTTAAAATTTTAGGCGCATTTCCTTTTAGTTGTATATACCTGTATATCAATATATATGTAGTTGATAGCACTAAAATGGGCCTTGGACCCCTTCGAGGGCCTAAACTTAGTTGAGGGAGGCCTAAACATAATTTGAGGGGGGGCCTAAACATAATTGAGGGGGGGCCTAAATATAAAATACTAAAAAAACTTAAGGTAAAATTTTAATTTTCAAAATCTCAGGGGGGGCCTGGGCCCCCCCTGGCCCCAATGTGCCTCCGCCAGTGGTCATCTACCAAATTCCCAAAATATTTGGTTGCTCAAATTGTTCCATAATGTTTATAAACGAAGGAGCCAGCCTCCTTCCTCTCTTTAATAAGCAACCCACCGTTTTGAATGAGTTCCACACTTGTAAGCCCTGTAATGCTGCTATTTGGCGTGTATCCTCTAAGGCTTTTGCTATTCAAATGATTCATCATCTAGTTCAAATGTCAAATTAGGTTTACAATATGCCCAAATCTTAAATCTATCGTATCATTGCATATTGCCCAATACCCGGCCGCGACACCACAGTCGAGTCGTCTCCGAGGCCTCCGCGGGGGTGTACACGACCGCGACTTCGACCCATGGTAAAAATTTATCAGAAGATCAATATGAATGAAAATGTTACATTTTGAGATTAAAAAAAATGAGGGAATTTGCATCATTGACATTTTCCCAAAAAGAAAAAACTTGTGAATACGTACCAACATGTTTTCCGATGTTGGTGTGAGGAAAGAAATCTTTGCAAAATTAGAACCTTCCATGCCAACAACGAGACCATTATACCAGCGTCCATCAGTGTGGCGGAATCTACATTTTGATCCAACAATATAAGTTTGATCTCCCAGCAGTAGTGGTTCTGGTTCTGCTTCTACATCTGTTGGATCAAGAGGCTCCACCTTGTCTCCAACCTCAACAGAATTCGAACTCCGCAAAGCCGAATCAGCTTCTTGCAACAACCTTGCACGTTTCAGGTGAAACAGCCCTTCCTCTGCATCTTTTATAGCCTGAACAAGCTCCTCATGAACCTAACAAAACGAAAATATTAAAATGAAACATATATACTCTCTACAAGGAAACAGTAAAGAAAATAAATAATAAAAAACAAAACATGATAATTGTTCTCAACTCTATACAAAATGATCTTTTGCGAATAAGAAAATAGATTCTAAAAGCAATATATCTGAGATTCGAAAACCAATTTGCTTGTCTATGTGTTTGTTTAGTCACCAATTGCTCTAAAAGCTTAAGCTATTAGAGAATGAGCCCAACAATGTATATCAAGATTCGTCACCCCTCCTAACATGTGAACCAGTCTCGCACTGAGAGAGGCAACAAACTAAACAAATCAAGCTCCAAATTACATGCAAACATGCACATTAAAACAGGGATGGAGAGTTGAATCCAAGATCCCACAAACAAGGCTCCAATTGCTCCAAAAGCTTAAGCTATTAGAGTACAGGCCAACAATGTATATCAAGCTTCAACAATATCGTGAGCAAACACAAGGATAATTGTGGCATTTCTCCCTGCTTTCTAAGTTGCCTATGTCATAGGATCTTAACTTAAACAGGGCGATAAATGGAAAATTGCCTATGCTACAAACTGGAAACCAAATAAAAAGAAAAAGGAAAACACTATAAATTAAAAATTTTAAAAAAGAATTATAAAAAAGACAAGTTCCACTTTTTCATTCTCCTTGGCTATACAGCACAAACATTTCAATTTGGGTGTCGTGTCCATGTTAGACACATATCGAACACCTACACTCGTCACACACACTCCAACATGTGTCAACACGTGTAAACATGTCTTAATGTTCTTTAAGATCGGACGCATGCCATATGCGTAAAACATGTCTTAATTTTCTTTAACATCGGACACACGCCACACACACCTTTGAAAATACTTTTATAACTTTGAGGTAAATTTCTTAATATAACAAAATGGGAGATAAGTAGTGGGTTATTTGAAAATATAGGAAACAGGAGTGGAGAGAGCACGGTATATTGTATAATTAAGTGAAAAAATGTAGCAACTTTTTATTTTTCGTGTCTGTATACTACATTTTCAAGATTTGCCATGTCGTCATGTCCGTGTCATGTTGCATCCATGGTGCATAGCTTCTTGGAGAGTTTGTCTATGCAAATAGAGAATGACAATGTTGTGGATATTACAACTAAATTTCAAATAACGACCTACCTCTAGCAAGAGTTCTTTTTGAGTCACACCAACTATTCTCATTTCTCAAAGGCACCGTTAACCATCTTTTCACAATCTCTCCGAGATATGTTGAGAAACCAAATGAGAACAAAAGGGTGACAGAAGAAGGAAAAGCAAACCACCAAGAGAATATAGCCAATGGCAATAATGGGAAATAGTTTAGGGATAGCTTCGAAGAACAACTACAAATTGGGTCACAAGAGAAATAGATATGTAGAACAATACAACAGCATTAGATGCTAGTGCATGCGTGTAAACAAACAAATTAAAACGCCCATTTACCATGTTCAAAAGTTCGATAGTCCCTTGAGAAAATACTCTCATAACTATTCTATCTCAGATCTAAACAGATCCCTGAAATCTGCCGAGGAATGTCTCATTACACTTCCAGAAACATATCACCGTTTCCCAAGAAGGAATTCATTTTCTACAAATCAATCATATCCCTCCCTCTGTTCCACTTATTCAAGTATTACAAATTCAAAAGGTTCACTTACCAGAATGTAACAACTAACAAGTACTAAATCAAGAAATCTTCACTTTTGGGTCGACTTTCATAAACATTCTTGAGCATAGCCTCATCCTAAAGAACTTCCCTAGGCCTTCTTTAGGCTAACATTATTCCTTCAGCCCGCGACGCATGTTCAAATCCTTTTCCCTTGGGTCATTCACTAATCCTTTTCCCTTTGGCCATTCATTATTTACCAGGCTCTTTGAAATGAGTAAAACCATTCTAGCCCCTTACCCCTCGTGGTTCCGTTGCTATGTCTCTTAATATTCAAGTTTTGGCAACTTATCCCCCTCGCTGCCATCAACCAATGTACTCTTTTCTGATCGCGCACTTCCCCTCCCCAATCTGATATTATGGTGCCGGTATAGACCGAAATTCCATTATGGTCTAATTCTGACCGGCAAATAAATACTGGGGCTTTGCAATATTTGATTGATCACAATTTAGCCTTGCCTTCGGCATCCCCCCCCCCCCCCCCCCCCCCCCCCCCGCCCGGTGCGGTTAAGGTAACAAGTTCGGACATGGCCAGCTTCTATAGTGTGACGGGCGGTGTGTACAAGGCCAGGGAACGAATTCACCAAAAAAAAAAAAAGAACAAAAATAAAATTGAGGAAAGAAAGAAAGAACCAAAACACATACACACAGACACACACACTCGTACAAATGGCACAGGTACGCACCCAAGCTTTTCCTCAACTTTCTTCCAGCCAGCCCCGTCACCAATATGCTCTCTTTCTGCTCTAAAGCTGCCAAAGTGAGCTTCTCCTACCATCACAAGCACCCATCCAACCAAAATGGTACACAACCCAGCCCCGTTTTAACAATAATTATCTATGAAATCTTTGTTCATCACCTTAAGATGTCGCCTAGCCACCAGGAATGGCGGAGATTGCCATAGCTTCAATGTAGCCTCGCACGTCCAAACGAGTTCTGAGAACAAATCGAGATGTTGACATGCGAATGGATCAATGTGAAACCTAACCACCGACACTTCAACGTCCACTGGTGATTCCTGTTCATGTCCTTGTATCCTGCTGGGTGAATGGAATTTTTGACGGGGGAGCCCAGTAAGAAAACCGAAATTCCAGAATTCTATGGTAGTCTCAAACCGAAGGAATTTAGGGATTGGTTCGGACGAATTTTCAAGTTTTTTGACGTGGCTTGAGGAAAGAAGGTGAAACTGATGGCTATTCACTTGAAGGGTAGAACCTCGGCGTAGTGGAAGCAACTTCCAATGGTTTGACAAAGGTGAGGTAAGCCAAAACCTAGTAATTTGCGAGAAATTGAAGGAGTATTTCTTCTTCAATATAGCTATGCGGACTGTGTATCAGAGATTGCATAAATTGAATCAAGGAACTTGTAGTGCAGATGAATACACTGAGGAGCTTTACCAACAGATTGCTCGAAAAGATCTAATGGAGAATGATGATCAGTTGGTTGCACCCTATATGAGTAGGGTGAAAGATGACATCTAAGCTGTTGTATGATTACAATAATTTTGGACAGTTCGGAAGCTTATCAAAGGGCATTGCTGATGGAGAAGAAGCAAATTTACAGCGAACTCAACCACTTTACAGAGGATAACTATCTTCTGTTTTGACCCAAAACAGTGGTCAAAGAGCTCGACAACAGTAAATTATTGGAAATAATGGAGGGCCAACTGTAACTGCCAGAAACCAACCAAAATATTTCAAGGTATCCAGCAACGGCTAATAAACTTGCGTAAAATGGAGTAAGATGCTATGGATGTGCAGTGGTGTCACGCCCTGGAGTGGCAAAAATGGGAAAAATTAAATTTCCTTTTCGGACCCGTAGGCCGTGACGTGACAAGTTGAGTACCGAATTGTCCATATTAACACATGCTAATTAGAGAAAACAACAAAGCAGAAGCGATAACATAACATGGAATTCATTGATAAGATTCCTAATACAACAATTACATCATATGGGCTAGCATCAGAAGAGGTAAGGTGATCATCGCCTGATACAACCCATCAAGTCTTAAAAATACATATGGTCCAAAAACATATATAATACATAACAAAGAAAAAAATAAATATCATGAATGCTTTTGCTATAATCCTCTGTGTACTGGATAATTTGGATATGGGATCGTTCAGGGCATAAACGCCGTCAGCTTGTGAAAGCCGAGTGAGCACAATAAACATAACACGCATAATGTATACAAGGGTCTACTTAAAGCCGTCGTGGTTCAACATCTTAAGATGCGGTTAGTATCTTATTCAAGACGCATTGGATATCAAGATAAGTCATAAACACAGATAAGGAAACATATTTGATTCATAACAATAGAGAACATGTGTACGATTTCCGGCTTTCCACATTTATTCTTTAAAAACATGCAACTGTGCGTGACTTATGTAAAGACAACATCCTCACATGCATACTGACTCTTTTCTCTCGACAACTTTGTTCGGTTCGCCAGAACCTCCGGCTCAAGACCATTTATTTAGAATAGCATGCCCTACTGGCCGAATGATTGATATGTTACCGTACCTAAATGGCACCAAGGTAACGACATGCCCTAGTGGCCGATCAAATCAAGATATTCAAGGCCGCAATGACCGTAATCAATAACGTTGTTTAGAATAACATGCCCTTATGGCCGAATGATTGATATGTTATCGTACCTCCATGGCACCAGGATAACAGCGTGCCCTACTTGCCGATCAAATCAAGATATTCAAGATCACAATGACTGTACGTTCACACTCTATCTATCCTGCTCCCATGAACTTGACACATACTATGCATGCTGATACTAAACGTATATTCGTATAAAACATAGTACATCATAGCAGTAAACGGATCATTATCGTACTTACAAGTATATGGTACAACTCTACAGGTATGATGTATAACATAGTTAAGCATAAGATACAACGTAACTAAGCATGAGGTACAGCGCAATTAAGCATGAGGTATAACATAGTTAAGCATGTGGTATAGTGTAACTAAGCATGAGGTACAATATATAGCAGTTGAGTGTAAAGTACAACAATACATAGCATACGGTACAACATATAGTAGTTGGGTATAAAGTACAATAATACATAGCATAGGGTACAACATATAGTAGTTGGGTGTAAGGTACAATCATACATAGCATAAGGTACAATCATACATAGCATTAGGTACAACAAGTACTACTTAAGGTACAATATATACACCACATGTTGGGACCTACCTAAGTTTCAAGAAGCATTAATAAACATTAGGGGTGAGTTATTGATACTTCATACTCACAAAGCTCGGAACTGGGGTGTGTGTTGAACTCCAAGGAAATGGCTTTGGCCACCAACCTCTCTCTCTCTCTAGCTTTCTCCCTGATTCTCAACTGAGCTCTCTCTCCTTGCAGCTCTCTGGACTCTCTCTCACTCACAAAACTAGTGGGAGAAGAAGTAAAGAAGTAGAGAAGAGTGGAAGAGGTGTGGGAGAAATGTGGTAAAGTGCTTGGTATTTATATGCATTTCTCCTCTCTCTCTCTCTCTCTCTCTCTCTCTCTCTCTCTCTCTCTCTCTCTCTCTCTCTCTCTCTCTCTCTATTTTAATGCACATGGTGAGGTGTGTGGCGGCAGAGAGTTGTAGGAGTGTAGGGGCTGGGGTAGGGTAATGATGAAGATGGAAAGTAGACATAAAGGTGACATAAAGGGTGATGGATGGGCATAAAGGTGATGGGGTAGATGGAATACTCTCCTTGATTTAGGGGTGATGGAGAGGTAAAGTAACATAAAGCTTTGGAATGACATAAAGCTTGATTTGAATGTGATGTGTACTTAGAAGTAGGGCTGCACAAAAAACCCGTGACCCGAAGACCCGAACCGACCCGAACCAATTGGGTCAGGTTGGGTTGGGTCCAAATAGATTGGGTCGGGTCTGGGTCGGGTCCAGTCAGAGCGCAAATATTTCGGGTCGGTTCGGGTCTGACATTCGGGTATGCCAAACCAGACCCGAGACCCAAGACCCTCTTCTCATCTTCAGCAAAAAAAAAAAAAAAAAACATACCATCTTCTCATTCCAGCGAAACCCAGAAGCTGAAAGGCTCAAACCCTCTTCTCATCTTCAGCAAAAAAAAAAAAACCATACCCTCTTCTCATTCCAGCGAAACCCAGAAGCTGATAGCCAAATCTAGAAGCTGCGATTCTTCTCTCTCTTCAGTCAGGTCAGTCTCTTTCTGTTTTGTTTACCTTATCTCCGGCTTCAAATATGCTTTGTTTGATAAATAGATACAAATAGCCATATAGGGCCCAAATGCCCGTGTTACCAACATTTATTGTGTTTCTAGATTCTATAATGGTGGGGTTGCAAAGCAATCTGTGAAAGTTGCTTCTATAGATTTGTGATTGCTACCAGGAAGCACTTTTTTGGGTATTAGGGTTTCACATTTTGTCTTGGACACTAGGAAATCACAATAGGACAATAGGAAAGAAATGTGAAAAAAGAAAAGGATATTCAAACATGGATCACAATAGGAAATCAATCCTTCCTTGTATTAATATTTTCGTTTCTTTTTATTTTCCTTGTGTATGAATTGTGATATATATCCTTTTCGCAAAATACAACTTGCCCTTGTCTGTCAACACCAACCTTCATGTGGGTTTTGTGATGCTTGTGTTCTCGTTTCCTCTAAGCTTCCTAGTTCAAAGGTGTACAGGTCCTCCCATAAGAACCTACTTTTCAGGGTCAAAACAAGTAGCCTACAGCTTTTAATTAATAGAATTCCTTTTGTACTGTTTGGGTCCATGAATTGAAATCTTTCTATTCTTCACTACAACTTGGTAACTATTGACAAGAAATCCATTATTTGGTGTTCAAATACATCCCTTATTGATGAGTTTTTCAAGCCATCACTTTGCCAATAACATCCCCTGACCATACTTACTGTGAAACAATGATATTTTCTTGACTACTTTGCAAATAGATTGCCATTCATAAAACAGTAACGCAATGGTTCTCAAATTAGGGACATTTCATATGAATTGGAATGGTATCACATGCAGTGATTTATGGTATAATAATTGCTGTCAGAATATGTGATATAATTGTCACAGTATTTGATAACCAAATTTTGTTGGTAACTGATACTATATTATTGTATTTGTAATTAATCCATTGTGAGTTGGGTTTTTTATTCTCAATGCTCAATGCCTTTACTAGTATGTATATAAATGTTTAGTTGCCTTTACTAGAATCCTTATTTAGTTGGTGTGTAACAAGAATACTACCAAAATTGATTTTTCAGTTATAAAATGGAGTCTAATAGTCTCTCTGCTACTGGTGCTACGTCTGAAGAAGGGGGAACTAGTAGAAAGACTAAGAGATCTAGGTCGGCGGTGTGGGAACATTTCACGAAAATTGAAAGAGAGGATGGGGGAGAGCCGAATACCGCAAAATGTAATTATTGCGGTACTAAGTTTTCTTGTAGAAGTGCAAATGGCACTAGTAGCTTATGGAAGCATCTTAAGAGGTGCGATGAGTATCCTTGCAACAAGGAGAAAAGACAAAAACTGTCATCATCTCAGAATGAGGGACAAGAAGTGGATGGTGGATCAACTGTTTGGAAGTTTGATCAAGAGGTGTGTAGAAAGGCGCTAGTTAGATTGGTAGTAGTAAATGAATTACCTTTTAGATTTGTTGAGACTGAAGGATTTAAGTATTTTTGTGCTTCTATGCAACCTAAATTCAAGATGCTATCAAGGATGACTATAGCAAGAGATATCGTAAATCTACACTTGATTGAAAAGAAAAAATTAAAGGAAGCACTTTCCAATTCTAGCCAACGTATTTGTCTCACCACCGATTGTTGGACTTCGATTCAAAATGTTAGTTACATTTGTATAACGGCACATTTCATTGACAATGATTGGAAATTACATAAAAGAATCCTCAATTTTTCCGTAATTTCTAATCATAAAGGTGTGGGAATAGCTCAGGCGATTGAGTCGTGTATGCTTCAATGGGGTATAGAAAAGGTCTTCACAATTACAGTTGATAATGCTAGCGCCAATGACACTGCTATTTCCAACTTGAAGAAAAAGATAATAAAGAGAAATGGGTTTGTTCTAGGTGGTGAGCATTTCCATGTTAGATGTTGTGCCCACATATTAAATTTGATTGTGAGAGATGGAATAGAAGAAGGGAAGGATTCAATATCACGAATTCGTGGTGCGGTTAGGTACATTAGGAGTTCTCCACAAAGGTCACAACAATTTAAGATGTGTTGTGAGAAAGAGAGAATCGAATCAAAAAGCGGTTTGTGCTTGGATGTACCAACTAGATGGAACTCTACATATCTTATGCTAGAAAGCGCATTGAAGTTCCAAAAGGCATTTGAACGTTTGAATGAGGAAGATTCACATTTCTCTTCTGATCTCGTGGGCGCGGTTCCTAATGAGATTAATTGGGACTATGCAAAGGTGTTGGTTAAGTTCTTGAAAAGCTTTTATGATGCTACCAAGCGCATGTCCGGGTCATTGTATGTGACATCAAATACCTATTTCCACGAGGTTTGTCAAATAGAAAAAATTTTAAGTGATTGGACAAGAAGTGAGGATTTTAGTCTATGTAGAATGGCATTGAAAATGAAGCAAAAGTTTGACAAGTATTGGGGGAGTTTGGACAAAATGAATATGATGTTATTAGTTGCCGTGGTGTTAGATCCACGTTACAAGTTGAAATATGTGAACTTTTGCTATCGTAGACTTTATGACTTAGAGAAGGTGAATGCCTTGGTTAAGAAAGTGAAAGACTTAGTTATCGATTTGTACAAGCACTATCAATTGCTCGACTCTACTTCTACTTCTCCGCTAGTAAGGACTCAATGTCCAAGTGATATGGATCTTGATCTAGGTCAAAATGACACTTCACTTCAAATTGAGTTTTTGAAAGAATTGGAAGAAGAAGAAAATGCTAGTTCTAAATCCGAGGTAGATCGATATCTAGACGAAGGGTTTCAAAAGGGGAATGAGAATTTTGAAGTTTTGGGATGGTGGAAGTTGAATTGTTCCAAGTATAGGATACTTGCCCAAGTGGCAAGAGATATTTTTGCTATACCGATCTCCACCGTTGCTTCAGAATCCGCCTTCAGCACCCGAGGTCGCATATTGGACCAGTTTCGTAGTTCCCTAGCACCTAAAGTAGTGGAGGGCTTGGTTTGTACACAAGATTGGCTACGAGCTTCACCTCTCCCGGTTGGAAGTGAGGAAAAATTTGAAGAGTTTGATGACTTTGAGTTGGGTAAGTAATTTTTTCTTTACTAAGTAATTTTTTCTTTATTTTTATTATTATACTAATTTGTCCTCTTTTTGTTTGTAGTTACATTGGAAGCTTCTGATCTTACTGATGCATTTCCACATGTCGTTAATCTGAGGTAGGTGCTTGACATTTGTTTGTGTCTTTTACTTCATTGCTTTTAAATGCTTCTAATAATTCCTTCTTTTTTGTTGGAGCTTCAGTCTTTGAGGAGGTGGCTATGGATTTTCACTTGCTTGGAGTTGGCAGTTGGCACTATTGTTTTTGCCAACATATACTATTATTTATTTTGACTTGATTGGAGTTGGCACTATTGTTTTTTGCCACCATATACTATTTTTTATTTTGAATTGACCTCTTCTAGTTGTGGCAGCAATTTGGTAGTGGAGAGTTTTCTTACGAATGGATTACGCTATGAGCAATTTGGTAGGAAGAGTTGTCTTACTGTTTATGGCATTGTATGTCAGATCGGATTTAGGCATGTTAACAAATTTAGGACGATTCATGTTTCTGATGGCTTGACCTTTGCTCTTTCTATCCCTTTTTGAAAATCTATTTTTAACGAGTATCTTTATTATTGTTATCAATAATCTACTAGTCAAATTCCTATAAAATGGCCCAAGGGGGGGTCTGAGCCTCCTCATAAAACACTGAATGGGATTCAAACCATATAATTCTAAGTCCATAGACTTTGGGGTTAATTCATTTGTAACTGGCATGGGATTCAAACCATATAATTCTAAGTCCAAGGGGGCAAAGAAGTAGTAGTAACAAACATTAGTTCCTCTTTCAAAAGATTTACAGAAGCATTCTATGGCAGCTGCTTTTTGATTTTCCAAAGGGCCTTCAAAGTGGATGGCCGGAGGGAGGGGTGTGAGACTTACAAAATTTTGGATCTCTAGGTCCTTCTTAGCCGTATAGCACAACTTTACTTTAAAATGTAAAAATTCTTACAATATTTTCCAAATAAATATAGAATACCAAAAGCACCAAAACTGATTTGGGAAATAAATCGACAGAAAAATGTAATCAGAAATCCGATCAGAGTCCGCTCTATTTAGAGGCCTACTCAAGCTTATGCCATACATAAAACTTAAATTAAATAAATAAAAAAACTAAAATTAAATAAATAAAAGTTATTAATTTAATTTATAAAAAAAAAAAAAAAGGGGTTGTGACCCAGACCCAGACCCAACCCGACCCGAACCAAAGTGACTGGGTCGGGTTGGGTCGGGTCCAAAGCTCATCGGGTTGGGTCTGGGTCTCAAACATGAGAACCATTCATAATCAGGTCGGTTCCGGGTCTGCAAAGACCCGACCCAACCCGACCCATGTGCAGCCCTACTTAGAAGTACTCCTAGATTTAGGGGATAGTGTTGGGGTTAGAGAATGATGGAAAGATATAGCTTAGATTTGAGATATAAAGGAGATTTGTACTTCCTTAAATTGTGGGATGGTGTTGGGCAAATGGAAATGATGGAGAATTTTGGGATGACATAAAGTAGATTTGAGATATAAAGCCTGATGGATTGGGATGAAAAAAGTGACAAAGTGGACGATGTACTTGGTGTTGGTGTACTCCCAAGATTTAGGGAATGTGGTTGGGGTTGTGAGCGAAAGAGAGAAATGGTGGATAGATCGGGTGTCATAAGGAAGATTTGATATTTATATATATAGTGGAGTTTGTAAGTGATATACATTTGATGTATATCCCTTAAATCATGGGATGGTGTCGGGGGTAGGGTGGCATCATACTTGTGTCATAATAGTGTGAAGGTTGGGTATGCGTACCATCTCAGTCTAGTGCAAAACTGGTATAATGTGTGTATGGAATGGACTGGAAGTAATAATATCGGTATATATTGATTAAATAGAAGAATATAATACACATATATACATATACATATATATATATATATAAAGTGGATGTGAGGTGTGTGGTGGTTGGAGGTAGAGTGTGGAAGTGGTGATGGGGGTTGGTGACGGAGGAGACATAAAAGTTGATGGGAGTACTTGACATAAAGTGGATTTGGTGGATGAAAAGGTGATTGTCTATCTCCTTAAATCAAGGAATTTGTTAGGGGTATGATGATGTGCTAGTGTGAGCGTGGACTATGTGCATGTGTGTGCATGTCGTCTAGTTTTGAATGCAACTCTATTGTGAAAGGCGCGCCCGAGGCACGCCTCGACGTGAGGCGCAGGCGGGCTCAAAGGTTGCGCCTCGCCTAAGGCCAGGCGGGCGACTTCAATCAAGCGCACTAGAGGCGCGCCTTTTGGCGCTTTTTCCGAAGGCACAAGGTGCATGAGGCGCACGCCCATGTCAATCGAGGCTCCAAGCACAAATTAAACTCAAACAAAGAGCAAATTTGAACCCCAAAAAAAAAAAAGAGGAAGAAGAAGAAAGGAGAGAACAGTTGTCGGTTCAGGTATGTCCACCCTTGTGAAAGGCGCGCCCGAGGCACGCCTCGACGTGAGGCGCAGGCGGGCTCAAAGGTTGCGCCTCGCCTAAGGCCAGGCGGGCGACTTCAATCAAGCGCACTAGAGGCGCGCCTTTTGGCGCTTTTTCCGAAGGCACAAGGTGCATGAGGCGCACGCCCATGTCAATCGAGGCTCCAAGCACAAATTAAACTCAAACAAAGAGCAAATTTGAACCCCCCAAAAAAAAAAGAGGAAGAAGAAGAAAGGAGAGAACAGTTGTCGGTTCAGGTATGTCCACCCTAATTTCACCCCCCCCCCCCCCCCCCCCCCCCCCTTTTTTTTTTTTTACTTCTCCTTCATATTCGTTTTCTTCTTCTTTTTCCCTGTTTCTGCTTCTGCTTCCCTTCGTTACTTCTCTTCTTCTTCTTCTTCTTCTTCTTCTTCTTCTTCTTCTGCTTCTTTGGACTTCTCTGTTCTGGAGATTTCGCTCCAGTCGAACCAATCATCTATTCTTTTCTTTTCTCCTCTCCTCTTCTTCTTCTTCTTCGGCTTCGGCGTCCCTTGAGCCAGACCAGAGTCTTTTTTTCTTTTTTCTTTTTTCTTTTTTTAGCCTATGATCTTCCTGTCGGTGGGGTTCAACCTTTTTTGACTTTCTTTTTTCCAGGTGTTATCAACTTACAATATAATATAATCTATATCAAGTAGATAAGATAAGCCATATGAGATAAGACAATATAATATATTACAATTTGTATTGATACAATATCAGTGGCCAGTTATTACCTTATCATACATAAACAATATATAATATATCAGCTTCTTTACATTTTTTTTCATTTCTTTCTTTTTCTTGTTCTCTTGTTTTGTATTGTATTGTAATGTGTTAATCTTTTCCCACAAAAAAATACATAAAAATAGATTTTAGAAGTTAGAAAATACTAGGCAGTAAATACTAGAAATTCAAAAAAATACTAGAAAAAACTAAAAAAAAAATTAAAAATGTTTTAATGTCTTAATCTTTGGGTGGAGCACTAGGCATAAAATACTAGAAAATTAATAAACTCATATAGAAATACTAGTATATGTTAAAAAAGGGCAGCCGAGCTATATCATATAAAACAAATATATATATGCATTTTCGCGCCTCGCTTCGCTCAAGCGCGAGCCTCTGAGTGCGCCTCGTGCCTAGGCTCCAGGAGACCTTTGCGCCTCAGTGCGCCTTGCGCCTTAAATAACCTTGGCGTGCAAAACTAGTATAGTGTGTGTGTAGGGTGGACTATGAGTGACAATACAGGTATAACATAAGTATATACAAATATTATAATATTAATATAATAAAAACATAATACATATCTACAGGTAGATAAACACAGATATAGAACTGATATAAAATAATATAGACATGCCTATGGGTGGGCTGTCGTGATTCGATGTCAAGATGTCAAGTACGCGTCGAATCCTAATGGTCAATTCCCTATTGACTATTTCAAGGTTTACTCACTAATTAAGTCAGAGGCTATGGTTATAATTATTCGAAAGGCTAAGCGGACACTTTATGTGTTCGTTTTAAGTTCAGAATTGCGTGAATGGTTATAAGAACAGGCTTGAACACGTGTCGGGTCCCAATCGATGTTTTTTGATGACTATTCTATGGCTGAGATGACATCTATGGTGACGTTTACTAATTTACGGGTTTGAATATATAAAAATTTGTATTTCAAATTTCCAGGAAATTGCGAGTACTACAGGTGGTTGGACATAAGTCCAATAATTTCCCTATGCTGACCAGACAAGGGAAAGGCCTTTAGGATCGAGGGGGAGACATTGGAAAATGAACCAAATTTGAACAACTAATGTGAATGGGTAGCGAATTTGATGAGAAAGATGACTTGGCATTGAAGGTTAGAAAACCTTTGTTGCCACCAAAGCAAGATGATGGAGAGGATTGATTGTGTACCAACATTTCCCACACTATTGCTCTATTGGAGGAAGGTTCTGCAACATGGTCATTGATTGGGGAAGCTGCAAGAATATAGTGGCACAGGATGAGAAACTTCAACTCAAAACCGAGACTCATCCAAAGCCTTACAAGCTCTCTTAGTTACAGAAGGAAAATTAGGTAACCATTTGTAAAAGATGTATTATTTCCTTCTATATTAGGAAAAAATATATAGATGAAGTTTGATGTGATGTTGTCCCTATGGATGCTTGTCATTTCCTACTTGCAATTTATTTTCTATGCATGAGAGGTTTGATAGGAAAAAGGGAAACCATCTACTCACCATGAATGGGTTAGTTAATGCAATTAAAAAAGGACAAGTTTATGCCTTAATTGCTAAGACTAAGGTTGCTTTGCCTTCTTGTCCTAAAGTGTTTTGGAGCAATTAATGAAAGAACATATGGATGTTTTCCGTGCTGATTTATGACATGGTTTGCCACTAAGAAGACATACAACACTACTTTTATTTCCATTTGATAAATGACTCATTCTAAAATCTGCGAAACAAATGTGCGCAGGATGTACACAACGCATAACCTACAATCTCATGTCTCTAAAAAATCTGCTCAAGTTTATTTCTCTTACCTATTAGATATAACAGATAGCTCAAGGAAATAGGAAAGAGGAGTAAGTTCAATTATGTAATAAGATTGAGTGTGAGATTACCAATTACTCGCACTGCGAGAGCTACATGGAAACCAATGCCCCCCTCAACTTTTCAAATTTCCTTTTTTCCCTTATGTAGTCTTTGGTATATGCATTTGTGTCCCCCTAAAAATTTTAATTTATTCCTTCTAAACTCAGAAATCTCACTTCGGTCCTTAAATTTTTCTAACTTTCACTCTAATAAACATCTTCTTGCCTCAATTAGCCTCAAGTATTTAAGCTCTTATAGATATCCATTTTAACATATTAAGGATTCTTTGTTTTATAAGTGAAACTAGTAAAAAAAAACTAAGCATATGAACACAATTTTTGAAGGAGCTATAGAACGATTAGTTTTGTCTTTGACTAATGTGGGTTTTAGTCAACAGACCTCTCAAATATAATTTTTTATAATAAGTCCAACCCGTTTTTTATTTTAGTGAAAAATCCATACGTGATAAACCTTATGTGAAATGCACATAACTTGTGTGAGAATTGAACTAGATAACTTTTAAAACATAGAGACTTGAACAGATTCAGTTTCACTAGGCATGGACTTTTGACCAAAATAAAAAACGGTTTGTCATTTAGACTCAATTAACCAAAAATTAGGGACTTTTCACTAAATTCCTATTGAATAATTATGTGTTACCCCTCAACCCAATAGATGTGAATCCCACGGAACAACCACAATATTTTAAAACCTAGAAACCCAAAATTATACCAGTATTTTTACCGAGGAAAAAATCAAGTCAGGGCTTTACCCCGAACCTCAATGTAAGGATCAAAATGTAATAGCCATATGAAAGGCTTCATCTACTTAAGGCTGGCAAAAACAACTAAATTACATTCACATGCACAACAAAAACTCGTTAAGTATAGGAGTTAGAGCATAAATTCGAAAAGTGGGCTTCCTTATTAAGTCAGAATATTGCATGAGGAAGAAATGAGAGTTTCGTCATAACAATAATATATATATATATATATATATATATCACGAAAAATGTCGTTATTCATGCCAGTGTCGTCCATGTCCTTAAAAAAAAAAAAATTAAAAATTAAAAATAAAAATAAATAAAAAAAGGAGGAAGTTCATGAAACAAGTCTCAAATCTTCTTTTAATTAGAATATAAAAAATAAAAATAAAAATAAAAAACTCCTGCAAAACAAGGGGTTCAAGGAAATTGCAACCAGGTGAGGTTCAATGAAATTGCAACCAGGTGAAAGAAAGACAGACAAAGTTTGAAAACCCTTATTGGAATTGTGAAAAGTTTGAAGAAACCCAGCCCCCAAGAAAACTAACCGCGAGAAGCTCCAGATTGGTAGGGTCAGAAGCTAGGGCTTCGTTTAGGTCATTCAGTGAATCTCTCTGCTCTTCTAATTGAAATTCCAGCTGTCCCTCCAGAACTCTCTCTTCCTCGTCCGCCATTTCTTTCAATGTAGGTTTTTTTACGAGAGAGAGACATATATAGAGAAATTAATAGGATAAAACTGGGAGACTCCATTTCACTTCTCCCGAATTTGCCATAAATGATAAGTAAAACAGTTTTCAATTTGAGACTTTTGAAGTCCGAATTTATTATAAATGACAAGAAAAATAGTTTCTAATGCGATATAGGTACATTAAAAACTAATTTTCTTTTTTAATGTTAGGCACGAAAGGTTTTAGAAAGGGGCAAGGAAGGAGCTATGAAGAAAACCACAACACCAATCACATAAGCATCTCATTTATAGCACACGGAACCACATTCAAATGGTGGGATAAGATGGATGTTACAAAGACAGTACTACTGCTACAGTCCGTTTGGTATGCCACAAACAAGAAAATAATTGATTTGCAATTCTTGTTTGTGGTAAATCAGGTGTTTGGTTTGACACAAAAATTAGAAATGAAATGATTTCTAATTCTTGCCAATTCTTAAGAATTGAAGTTTTAGGCTAAAGTGAAATCCGACCAAATCGGTCGAATTTGGTGAGAA
This sequence comes from Hydrangea macrophylla, assembly GCA_033977485.1. NCBI lineage: Eukaryota > Viridiplantae > Streptophyta > Magnoliopsida > Cornales > Hydrangeaceae > Hydrangea > Hydrangea macrophylla. Next base: position 37,256,779 of record CM066995.1, read on the forward strand.
TTCAGTCTGAAAATGTGTTCTTCCCAAAATACCCAAAGTTTCTTCGTCGTTCTTCTCGTATGGTCTGGTCTGGTCTTCGTCTTCTTCGTCTTTCTTCTTCGTCGTTCTTCTGGTCTTCGTCTTCTTCGTCATTCTTCCCAAAATCCAAAAGCCCTAAATCGCTTCGTCTTCTTTTTCTTCTTTGCAGTGAGCCCTAAATCGCTTCGTCGTCTTCTTCTTCTTCTTTGCAGTGACTTCTTCTTCACAGCTTCTTCTTCTTCTTCTTCTTCTTCTTCTTCTTCATCTTCTTCTTCTTCTTCTTCTTCTTCTTCATCTTCTTCTTCTTCTTCTTCTTCTTCGTCTGGTCTAATCTTCTGGTCTGGTCTAGTTTAGGCTCTGTTTGGGTATTTTAGGAAATAGCTATAATTCATTTCAATTCTATTCTTTTCATTTTTGTTTTAAACCAAACTGGAGAATTAGAATTGCAAATCAATTCGATTCCTTTCTTTTTCTATTCTATTCTGTTCAATTCAATTCAATTTTACAATCATACCAAACGGACTGTTAAGGCTTATGAAACTTATCACAAAGAAAAAAGCTAGAAGATCTGCAGGCTGTTTGGTAGCATCAAATAATTTATTCAACATTTTACTTGATTCTACTAAAGATAAATATCCACATTTGTCCTTTGCTGAACAACAGATTAAAGTAATGGAATTACTTAAAGAGCAATTTTTGACTTCCCAAATCATCACTTTCCAGCTAACAAATGCTATATGTATTGTTGGTGAATCTCATGATCCGTATGAAGAAGAAGATTATATGTCTACTTTTCTTTGATGTCATCATTCAGGTACTTCGGCCAAATGGAAAGGCAAAGAAAAAATTGATAAATCAAAAGTTGCCTAATTATCATGTCCGCCAGAAGAAGGATAAAGACAAAATCTAAAAAAGCAGAAAAATGTTTTATTTCAAAACTAGCTCATGGTTTTGAAAAAACCACAGCAGCCCATGGATTTTGCCCGTGGTTTTGGAGAACACATATTTTCACATTATCTGTAATACTATTTGGATTCCAAATTGTAATTTTGAGTTCCGAATAGTAGCTCTAGAATTTTCTTTATAATGCCCTCCTGGGTCTTGTTCAGGACATTTATCTATCTCCCTCTCTCTCTTTCTCTTTGTGTAAACTATCTAATATTTTCATAAGTAATAGTGCTTCACTACTTCCATTCCACTACATTTTGTAAGTACTTCTTCCATTATCCTTACATTATTCTTATATTTGGATCCTCACGTATCTTTAGCATCAGAGCAATCACTACACCATTTGGACCGATTTGCAACGGTCTATTCCTTTTAGTAACGGTTTTTTCCGTTATAAATTGACCGTGGGAATATTAGTAAAGGACAAACCGTTACCAATTTTTTATTTGTAACAGTTAAAACCATTACTAAAAATAATAGTAACGATTTAACAAACCAATTTTGACCGTTAGTAATGGAATATGCAACGGTTATAACCATTACAAATATTAAATCAGCAACGGTCTTTTACTGTTACTAATTGTAACAATAACGCTCCTGTGATTGCACTTTTGACCTTTAGTAATGGAATATGCAACGGTTATAACCATTATTAATTTTTAGATTAGTAACGATTAAACCGTTAGAAATAATAATAAAGTATAAAAAAAATTTTGCATTTTATATGCTTTCCAATTTTTATTTGCCTATAAACAATACCATTGACAAACCATTTAATTGAAATTCACAAAACATTTACAAATCATTTGATTGTTATTCAAAAACTAATATCAAACCTAGTCGATGTCTTATGCTATGCACAGGCTATACGTTATATAAATTCATTGCCAATTAATACAACACATCTTGAATCAAACAACAAAGTTCATAACAGTAATTGAACATTACATTTGTCAAAACATCACAAACACCATGCTGCCTACATCAATTTTGCTTTGCACTTGTTCTCCTTAAGAATCTAGCTCTTGCTTCCAACTTTTGCACTTTTGAAGATTTGCTTCCAATTTGAGCTTTGATATCTGCACATTGTTGCCTACAATATAAATATATTGTCGGGAATGCCATCTATATAATGTTTAACTCTAGTACATTTGTGGTCATTCCATATGCCAAAGAACTGAGTAGGAAGATACACATACAACTAAACAACTATTCGAACAGGCTCAAAGGAAAAATAAATATCAAGCAGGTTGTATAAAGGTAGACATGATACCCAACCACAAAAATATACACACTTTAAAGGATGTAATTTAGCAAAGTATGTGTTTCTTCTTGTTTTCTCTAGTGTTTTTCTTCAAGCCAAGATTATATTAAAAACAAAAATTTCTAAAACATAGTTGTAAATTAAATCCCCCCTTGGACAAATCTTTCTCCCTCCCTAACCTCCCTCCCTCTCTCTCTCTCTCTCTCTCCTTCCCCTCTCTCTCTCTCCCGTCCAACACCACCACCGTACACCACCCCATACTACCATAAACAATCCCACGCAAACTCCCCCTAAATCCCTTGCAAAAAAAAAAAAGCAATAAAAAAAAGAAGAAAAAAAAAACTCCCACATCTCTCTCCCCTCTCCCTAATCTCATCATCTCCTCTCCGTCCCGGACCAACCAAACACCACCCCAGAAATACCCTTGCCCAGTCCAGCCCAATAAAAAACAAAAAAAGTGGCCTCTCCCAGTCCAGCAATCCAGTGCCACCAGCCCCAGTGCCAACACAGTGAGTAGGCACCTCTCCCGTGCACACTGATTTTTAGACCTATCTTGCATGCTTTTTTCGGTGCAAATGCGTTAAAATATATTCATACACCTAATCGCGCATTAAAAGAACAGGCCACAGCTCCTGAAATAGTCCCGGAACGTGCCGTGACACGCAGCTGTGAACGCACAGCACGCGCATGTGTGCACACTATTTTCCAGTTTGCAGAAAAATTTCTATGTTGAAAATGTGCAGTGTCTTGCAAAACCGTCGCAATTAAAACGAAATCCGCCCCTACCTAAGGGGTGGGTGTGACACCTCTATGTTTTTCGTTTTATTTTTCCCTAGTAAACTATGTCCTCTCTCTCCCTCTCTCTTTCTCTCCCCCCCCCCCCCCCCCCTCTCTCTCTCTCTCTCTCTCTCTCTCTTCTCTTCTCTCTCTACATTTATAGTGTAACAGAGTTTCTGCAGAGGTACATATATGTGTAAATGTAAGTATGTATCAATCCCAGTGCATCATGTCATGAATCAATACATTTGGTGTCATCAAAACCAAAGTCATATCAAAGCTTGAATGATAAACACATAGCCTCACTCTCCTGAGGCTCTAGTGTATTAAAGCTTGTAAGATATATACATAGCCTCACTATCCTAAGGCTTTAGTTTATTAAAGCTTGTATGATATACATAGCCTCACTACCCTAAGGCTTTAGTTTATTAAAGCTTGTATGATATCCACAACCTCACTATCCTAGGGCCATAAAGAACAAAAGCAATTATATGTTAGGAGAGAGATAGAGATGTACCGAGAGATTGAGAGACTCCAGTCCGTGTATAAGCATAAAAACAAATAAAGCTTCACCGCAGCTTCTCCAACAAGAGCTACAAAAACATAGTTACAAGAACATGTCAAACTAAAACCTAGAAAAAGTGTGTTTCTAAAAAAACCTAAGAGGTAAAATAAAGTAGATTACATATATATTTTTATGTAGCCAAGCCTATGTAGAAGCATGAAAAGTAAGTCAAAGGCACTAAAGTTGGTCAACTGAAGTTTTGATCACTATGCCACTTGATGCAGAACAAGTCGCGGCTAGGCTCAACAGTGCCCAAAATCCTAACGGTTTCAGAAAATTGCGAAACACCCATATTTGATCAAAAACAGATCAATGAAAAAAACTTAATACTTCGCATTAAGCATGGGGTTTTTAGGCCAAATTCCATCGGTTAGGCCCTCCGTTTTCGCATTTTTCTATTGTCTAGATTATATTTTTAGAGCTTGTTTCCTTTGAGGATTTGATTTTATTTGGTTTCCTAATTTGATTTGTAAAATTGGACTCGTAGGATTCCATTGTAGTGCAAGGAATTAAAAGAGGCATAAAATTATAGTGAATCACCATGCACATAATCAAATCATCAATTGTGAATAAAGAGTAAGAAGAGAATCTAATTGTTTGGGGTTACTCAAGTTTTTTAATCTGTTTAGCAAAATCATCATCTAACGTATGAAAATCATTTGTGTGGCTTAAAAAGAGAATGGGGGACTTAGAAAGATAAAGTGTAAACTTTGAAAGCATCTAGTCGATGTACATTAACTTTTCAAAGATGACCCTAAAAGTGGGACATCCCAAAATGTAATAAAGGACCCTTTATTGGGAACAGAGGGAGTAAAAATTACTACATGCAAGTTAGTTTCTAAAAAAAAAAAAACCACATACACAGAGAGATATTGATAAAACTTTGAGGTTAGTACATACAAGTAACCGTCCAAAAAGAAGTAAGAATCTCTAGATTGATCAAGTTATGAAGAAATAAAAATGAACAAGTTGTTTAGTTAATTACCCATGGCTGGACGATAGCCTTATCATCTTCTTATGAGAAACATTTCCCTAGGAGAACACCAATGGAAGAATATAGAGGGTTGCAGAACCAAAAAAAAATTTGACATAACAGAATATATTAGAGAGTAAATATTGGGTAGCTAAGAAGAAATTTATCCAATATGCAAGCTGATGCGAACGAACAAATACTCTGAAAGGTATGTGAACCAAACACTGAAAAATATACTAAGATCTTTGAAATATTTGAGTTTTGTCTCGTGTCTTTCCTTACAAGTTAATACATACAGAAACTAGTTCTCCCAAGCATGAGAATGCTGGTAACAATAAAGCTGATGTATATACAAGTTACTTAATTGTTGTACATTACAGTGAAGCTGTTAACAATAAAGCTTTGTATGATTACGGATTTAGGGAACGAAAAGGAAAAGTAGCTACAATAACATAAGTTGTTTCAACAAATATAAGATCTGCGTGTTCAAATGCCTTGATCAGTAAAAAATTGACCATGATAGAAGAGAATTGTAATACCCTGTATTTTGATATATAATAAGACCTGGTATTTCATTTATGTATACTTATATAACCTTTCCTTTCCTTTTGGTGAGTTTTAGTAACCAATCGATTGCCTTGAAATCCATATCGATTGCCACTTTTTAGATACCAATCGATTGACATATTTTCCAATCGATTGCCATCCTATCGACTTTAATTCATTACGTGACAACATACCAATCGATTGCCATCCTTTCCAATCGATTGCCTTCAAATATCTGTTAACAATTGATTGCCATTATTACCAATCGATTGGCATAAGCAGAGACAAGTTTTCTTCTTTGCCTCGTGGTTTGACACATGGCACTCTCAATTTCTATATATATATGTATCCATTTCAGGCCTTGGGTCTATTTGGTTTGTTTTTGGTTGAGAAAGAGTGAGACATATAGTATACACATCCATACATATTTATATATATACACAAACACACACACACACTGCCTTGGGCAGAGGAAGAAGAGAAGAAGGAGAACCAGAAAAAGAAGAAGAAGAAAGGAGCAAGGAGAAGAGATAGAGAAGATAGAGAGAGACAGAGACAGAGCAAGAGAAGGAGGAGAGAGAGAGAACTTGAGGTTTCAAGCTCACACACTCCCAAACACACCCTAATGAGTCCTAACTCCTTGGTCCCTTTATATTGATGTTTTACAAGTTTTTATGAGGATTGGTTGTACCTAATACGTCCTTATGACGTTTATATATGTTATTTTTATAATCTGCTGGAGAAGACGAAGTACCAATCAATTAGCATTATTCCCAATCGATTGCCATCAATTTGGTCCCAATCGATTCGATAGATATCCAATCGATTGCCATTAGTGGTGACCCAATGGATTGATAAAGTTAGCAATTGATTGGTATGGTTTTGGACCCAATCGATTGACATATTTTCCCAATCGATTGTTATGATTTTTGTTCCAATTGATTGGACCCTTGTCCCTATCGATTGGTATTGGCAGAACATGGATTCCTTTGCCTATTTATTATATAAAGGGTTCGAATGTTCGATCTTCTATTCGGACTTCCGTTATGCGATTTTTGGGTTGATCAGGGATAATGTAACAACAAAGGGTAAGTATGATTAAGAGCAATGGGTTAATAAAATGACGTGAGATATTATGCGGTTCATGTATGAGTTCAATATCCGTTTCTTTTAATCAGAGTAGTCAGGCTACATTGGGAATTGTCATGTGTCGATATTAGAACGTAACTTAGGTAGGTTTGGTAAGTTCTGGGAATGGTGCCATGTGTTCTAGACATAGTAGGTATGATCTCCATAAAAAATCATGAATTGTTCATGCTTCTAACCTCACTATTCAATTTTTACAAAATGAGTTCACTGTTCTGTCCACTATTCACAGCAAGCATATTTTACTTTTATTCTTTGATTGGAAGTTCATATGCATTCCAAATTAGCCCATCTCTTAGAAAGTAGTTCTTACCACATTTGTACATATCCTACAATAACATTCTTCATTCATTCATGCATATTCTAGACTTCCAAATCAGTTTAGAAAATCCATGAACACAAATACAATACTACTTTGCACATTCTAGGATCATATATTGCATCCATGCAAGATTTTGGAGTTTTAGTGACTCCTAATCTAAGAAGATTATAAGTGTAGACACCCCATTTTGACCGGGCGCGACAATAAGGAATGAAGTTGATCACACGTTCATGTTCCCCTTCGATCAAATCTTCTTTTCTCATTGTCCCAGGAATTGAAAGGTCTTCTTTTCTCAAGAATCAACATTCATGCATTCTAGCTTGCTAAGCATATTTTCTTTTTCTTTGATTATTTGTTTCAAGAATAATTCATGTCCCCCTTTAGATTAGAAAAACTTGATAACTTGATATGTGATTAGATGATTTTCCTAAATTTGTTTTGTGTGATCTTTCACATTTGCATTGTATGGTATTTAGCTTAGATCATATGAATGATATCTCATCTTTTGATTTTCCATTTCAAGATTCTTGTGAGATGTAATATACTTATCATAGTATTAACTATCGAACAAAATATAATATAAGATGATTATTTGGATTCTAATTGAGGCCTGTTGAAAGATGGGGGCGAGTTGATGGTGTTTTAGTCGCTACAAAGGCTCCTTCCTCTCTCGTACCAAAACCCCGAGCCAAGTTCTTTGGTTATGAAGGGTCGGTGCCCTTTATCCGTTTGGGTGAGTCAAATTGGGTTTCTTGGTTCCCTAAAGACCAAGTGGCGACTCTGTATCTGTTTTCACGAACTTTTCAAATCCATTTCAAGAAAAGAAATCCTTTTCGAAGCGAGAGGAGTGGACCCCATTGAGGCTGTGTGTCCACAATATGGCGACTTTACTGGGGATTTTTATTTTAAAAGCAAAATAATACAGAGGTTTGGCTCATAAGAAGCATCCATAAAATCATCTTTTGACTATGTCTGATTTACCGTATTGCACTTCTGCATCCCCCCCCCCCCCCGACTATGTCTGATACGCGGTGCTGACATTGTTCAGGTCTTGCTATGCCAGGGCACAAGTCACCGTTGATACTGTACCTTCCAAGGTATATCAAAAAGAGTAAAAACTTTCGTATTATCTCTCTGATGGCATATTAGAACTCTCGTCAACGGACCCTCTTTAACTAAACCCAGCCTTTGCATATAGATTCCTATAGAACCTTTCATAGGACTGTTAACATACCTTTTCAGATAGGATAATGTAATATAAGTGATGTATGCCCTGACAGGATTATCTGCTCGATTTAGACGCTCTTATGTGGCATAGAACAAAACCTTGTTCTTATGATTCCCAAGGCAATCACTCACATGTGATCACATTGAGTTGACCTGCCTAGGGACCATGATAAGGATATATGCTCTGTGTTCACAAAGATATACACCGCAAACCTTGTTCACCGGTCCAAAGACATAGGAGTATGAAAACTCACTAGACAGTATGATCACCATCATCACTTGCCAGATATACCCATTTCTCACAGAAACTCTATCCAAATTTCCCAGAAATGCCCAACTATGCCAGTTTCTCCTAAAAACTCTGTCCAAATTTTCCAAAAATGCCCTGATATGCCAGTTTCTCCCAGAAAAACTCTATCCAAATTTCCCAAAAATGCTCAGATATGCCTGTTCTATTAGAAACTCTGTCCAAATTCTCGAAAATACCTGTTTCTTCAAAAACTTTGTTCAAATCACCTAGAAATCCCTGTTTCTCCCAAAAACTCTTACAAATTCTAGTTTTTCCTAGAAACTTCCCCTGAATCTCCAAAATTACCTAGGAATCCCTATTTCTCCCATGGTGATCACACTAGAAAGAAAAGTTAGCACACTCTGTATGGCTAAGACCTTAGTTACTTAACTACTATCAGTAGGAGCATCACATAGATTAGGGCTCTCATTTATATGTTTGTCTCATCAATCTATATACACTGTCTCGGTCAGTCTATACACAAGTCAGTCCACGCTTCTTAACATCACTACCATTGTATGTCTGATTGTTACTGTCAGAATCTGATACACCCCCTTTCTCGAATCTGTAGGTCAAAATAGATTCTTAAAGTCAGCAATCGGGATCCTTGTCTTGGGTCAGATTTTTAAACAGTCGTTTGGTTACAATCAGTCCACCGAGAAAATTCAACATAAACCTGGAAGAATTGGAAACCAGAGTCACAGAATTGGGAGCAACTATAAGCCAACAGTCCAATTGCTTGTCCCAAGTTTTGAGTTACATGGAGGAACTGAAGCAGTAGCCGCAGTAACCACTAGGGTTTCTACCACCACCACCACTATTCGTGCCACCACCATTGCTTGGATTTGTACTACCCCATCACTGTACATGAGAATAACGGGGATGAAAAATGGTTTCATGGGGTCCTGCCACGTGCATATGAGAAAAAGTTCCTAACGAAGATGGACAAAGTTGATAACTGGAAAGTGTGTTGAGGAAGAGTAAGGGTTGTTTACGTGTTAGACTTGGAGGGCCTCTTTGAGCCTTTCAAGCTAAAACTACTAGAGAATTTCAAAATGCCTGCCATCAATCATTTTGACAGAACCTAAAATCCTAAAAGCCATGTGATGTTGTGTATGAGCGTCCTCCAATCAATGGGCTACACCCATGAGCACATTGCAATGCCGTTCCCACAAACCCTCACAAAATCTGCACTGTCATGGTTCCTAACCTTAGAAGTCTCTAAAACACGGGCATGGGAGGACATCGTTCGGGTGTTTATTAATCACTATTCCTACAATCAAGAGCTGGATGTCACAAGCAGGGACTTGGAGACTACTTGCCAAAACAACAACGAATCCTTCGTTGCATTTATAAGCAGGTGGAGGAGTAAAGTAGCCCAAATGACTCACCGGTCGATTGATAAGAAACATGTGAGAATGCTTATCCGGAATTTGCAGCTTCTCTACTATGAGAGTTATTCTATTAGTCAATCTCTACCTTCGAAGAGCTATTTGAAATTGGAACCCGGATTGAAGATGCTATCAGAGATGGGAAGATCAAGAAAGAAGAGTCACAAAGCCAGCCAAAAAGACCCACTTACTCCCAGAACTCCCCGGATGTTAATGCCCTTATACCCTGCCAGGCCATACCAATCCTCCAACTAAGCCAATACCTCTCATTGTCCTTTCCAAAAAAAGTATCCCCATAACTTTTCCAAGTTAGAAATCTCCCTCTCTTCAGCCCTAGATCACCTACTCAAGAAAGGCCATCTCCAACTACTCCAACCTTGAGATGCCCCACCCCCACCAAACTGCGATGTGTCCAAGCACTATGCCTATCACCAAACCCCTGGCCACAATGCCAATGATTACATGCGCCTCTGCCATGATATCCAGGATCTCATCAACCAAAACATCATTGAGCCACCTCCGAAGCTATCACATGTCACCCAAAATCCCCTCTAAAACCACCAAAATATCAGCCTCATTGAATCCAACCCTATATCTTTCAACGCTTCTACCTACATAACCCCCTTAGGGCAGCCTTACCTCTCATTGACATTTCAGACTCTGTAGGGTTCATCTGATTGAAGGGGGAGATGATGAAGGACACCAACAATTAGATGATGAAAAAGATCTGTTTTTCCTAGAAGAACATGACTTAGAGGCAGTGGACCTCAAATGGTATGACCCGAACAAAGAGAGTGACGCCTTCATTTGGGATGTGCCAAAAAAGCTATTTGTGGGTACTGATTGTGATTGGTTCAAAGAAGATGGGACTATTGAAGGGCCTACCTCTACTGAAATTGAACACTTGACCAGGTCAGGCTGCCACTACCAATCACTGCAACCTGCCACCAAAGCCATTAAGAAAGGGTAAACCAAGTTTAAAGGAAAAGAGAAGATAGATGAGATCACCGAGGAAGATAATGAGCTAATAAAGAAGTTGAAAAAAACCCAAGCACATCTCTCAATGTGGGACCTCATGGTGACTTACCACAAGCATAGGCAAGCTATTTTGAATGCCTTAGTTGGGATCGAAGTCTTGACACTACACCTGAAGATATGGTAGCTTTCTTGTGTACACTTACCCCTGATCCAATCATTACCTTCTCCGATGAGGACTTTCCATCAGAAGGGTCCGCACACAATAAAGCTTTATACATCACTGTCGGGTACAAAAAGGTCAACAAGTACCATTTTGCCTGGTTGATATAGGATTAGACTTAAATGTATGTACTTTGAGAACTACCATCGCTCTGGGCATCGGTATCTTTGACATCACCTCGTCCATATAATCTATGAGAGCCTATGTCCACACAAGGAGGATTGTAATGGGGACCGTATTTCTCTGAATCCAAGTAGGAACTCTGGTTCGTATTGAGCTATTTCAAGTCATGGAATACCTGCCTCATTTAACTTACTAATTAGGAGGCCTTCGCTATATGTTAACAAGGCTGTGTCATCCATTATGCACCAAATGATCAAGTATGTTCACAAGAAAGAAGTGAAAATCATCATAAAAAATAGCTAGTAAAATGAAACCTAACCAAGTTACGCTCCCGTCTCCGAAATCCAAATGCCTGAGTTGGAAGAAGGAAAAATTATGGGATTCTTCATGGAAGAAGCTCACATATTAGTGATGAAGACAGGTTCCCTGAGATCCACTCTGTAGTATTCAATATCATCCGCAAGATGAACTTTTTCCCTAAAATGGGATTGAGCTGACGTCAACAATGCGAGTTCCCTCGAATCGAAGGATAAAATGGTACATTTAGGCTAGGGTACAAGCCCATTGAAGAAGACATTGAGCTGTAGAAACCATGGAAGAAGAGAGTGAGAAGTCTCCCGTAATACCGAAAAACCTTGAACAGACAATTCATCAAGGAACGAGACGATTTCCCCTACTACGAGTTTGCAAAACCTTGGATCCATCGAGCCACTGGAAAGAGGTATCCTAGCCTTGAAATCTTTGCTGATTGTGAGAGGCCCCCTATCAAGATCCGTTCTACCCAGAAGAAACTGTCAAGACCCCAGAGGAAGATTGGTTAAAGTACCCGTATACCGAAGCTATCGAGAAGAAGATATGGGAAGAACTTGTTGAAGAAAGGGAAGGAAAGAGGGCCAAGAGCCATGATGATCAAATCATACCAACTGAGGACGGTCTGAGCAACCAAGCTGTAGAGTCATCTGTCTATGTCTCCCTATCCCGGATTCCCTCAGAGTCTGTACTTTTAATTATCAAGTATGTACCAGAGTCGGCCATTGTAGGCCCACCGCCGTGTAATGTAAACTTTTCACCAGTTATCAATGAAATGAAAGACAGATCTGCTTACTCCACCGTGTCTAATAATTGTGAATGCATAGATCCCTTCGAGGATATCCCAATCAAACACAAACAACTAATTGAAAACCACCTGCTTATGAAATAACCGAAGATACTTGATCGATTAATCTAGGTAATGAAGATAATTCGCAAATTGTGCAAATTGGCTCAATGATTAATGAAGAAGAAAAAGAAAAACTAACTCTGTTGCTAAAAGAATTCAAAGACATTTTTGCTTGGTCTTACGAAGACATGCCTATGGTTGACCATGACATTGTCTAATATCATATTCCCCTTCTCCCTGATTCTTAACCTGTCAAGCAGAAACTAAGGCGCATGAGACTTGAATGGGCACTTGACATCAAAGAAGAAGTAGAAAAGCAGTTCAAGGCGGGGTTCATCATTCTCACAGAGTATCCAAAATGGATTTCCAACATCGTACCAGTCCCAACGAAGGATGGAAAAGTTCACGTGTGTGTCGATTTTTGTAATCTAAACAAGGCAAGTCTGAACAATGACTTCCTGCTTCCCCATATCAATCTTTTGGTAGACAACACTACAGGCGACGAGTTATTGCCATTCATGGATGGTGTCTCAAGGTATAACTAGATTCTAATGGCACCAAAAGATCGAGAAAAGACGACCTTCACCACACCGTGGTGGACTTACTACTATAGGGTAATGCCTTTCGGGCTCAAGAATGCCAGAGCAACCTACTAGAAAGCTGCCAACACTCTATTGCATGAGATGATTCATAAAGAAGTAGAGGTATACGTAGATGACATGATCATGAAATCTAAGGATCAGGAAGGACACTTTGTAGTGCTGGAAAAGTTCTTCGAAAGATTACACAAATACAAGATGAGGCTGAATCCAAAGAAGTGCACTTTTGGGGTACCTTCTGGAAAGCTCTTGGGTTTTCTCATCATGTAAAGGGGGATAGAAGTGGACCCTTCCAAAATTAAGGCAATTCTAGAGATAGCACTGCCACAGAATGAGAAAGAAGTAAGAGGGTTCCTCAGGAGGATCCAGTTCATCATCTGTTTCATCTTCACGCTCACGACTACATGTGATCCCTTGTTCATATTACTAAGGAATGGAGAGAAGTTCCAATGGGATGACCAATGCCAAAACGCCTTCGACAAAATAAAAACCTACCTTCAAAATCCACCAGTACTCTCACCACCTACCCCTAATAAGCCCTTGCTTCTTTACCTCTTTGTCTCCGAGAATGCCATGGGTTGTATGCTAGCCCAAGAAGGATAAGAAAGCCACTCTAAAAAAGCTATATATTACCTTAGCAAGAGGATGACTGGGTACGAGCTCAACTACTCTACCCTTAAAAAAACATGTTGGGCTTTAGTCTGGTGCACTCACTGACTAAGACACTACATGCTAGTCTTTCTGGTTATGCTCATATCTTGCATAGATCCTTTAAAATGCCTCCTCGAAAAACCCGTCCTGGCCGGTCACATATCCCATTGGTTAATTCTAAAATCTAAATTTGATATCAAGTATATAACAAGCAAGACGGTAAAAGGGAGAACTATAGCCGAGCATGTGATTGATTCCGAGAAAAATGGAGACTTTTTTGTTCTCGAACGAGAATATCATGGAATTCAAGGAAGAGCAGTGAAAATTGTACTTTGATAGGGCAGCCAACATGAAAGGATACAGAGTGGGGATGATTCTAGTATCACCAAATGGGGACCACACCCCACTGGCAGTCAAGCTCAACTATAACTCCACCAATACTACCGCTAAATACGATGTGTGCATTTTGGGGATGGAAGCAGCCATGAGTTAAAGGTTCAAAAATTGGATATCTTCGAAGAGTCAAACCTCATTGTGTGATAAGCCAGAGGAGAATGGAAGGTGAAGGAAGAAAGGTTGAAGCCCAATCATGATCATCTCGATGAACTCAAGAAACTGTTTGAGAGCATAGCATTCTTCTACCTACCCAAGGAAAAAAAATAGTTAGCAAATTCCTTGGCTACCCTAGTTTCCATGATTAAAATCCCCATAGGAGTAAAAATGATGCCTTGGTAATTGATCAGAGATATGAACCGTCATTCTGCGTGATCGCATGATCGAAGAAGAAGAAAAAGAAACACCATGGTACCAAGACATATGGGACTTCATAGAAAAGAGAACACATCCCCAAGAGTCAATCAAAAAAGATAAAAGAGCAATTTAAAGATTCGTAGCACAGTTTAGCATCTACAGGGAAAGGCTGCAGAAGAAAGGATACAATGGTCATAACCTAACTTGCTTGCTCGGAAGGAATGCCAGAAGAATAATGGAAGAAATACATAAAGGGGTGTATGGTTCATATATGAATGGTCACATGCTGGCTAAAAAGATCATAAGACAAGGGTGCTACTAGACAACGTTGGAGAAAGAATGCTGTGAATACGTGAGAAGATGCCACAGATGCCAGATCCATGCAAACATGATTTATGTACCTGTTGGATTTGTGCCCTCAAACCATTACTTTATGTATGAGACATTGACATTTTAATATATGGATATCAGCTTTACATTTCATTATGTATGTTTCTTTCATGAGATGATTGTTAATCCTTAAGTATCATAGTAAGCAATTCATGTGTGTATGAGATACATACAAGTGAGATACAAATTATTATTCTTTGATACTTAGAGCATGTTGCAGTGGATGATGAGACTGGATATCTCATCAGGTTTACACTGTACCATGATTAACTACCATTGGATGGAGTGATTAATCTCAATCACTAGAGTATAACTCTTAGTTAATATGCTAGTGCTTATAGTTCATTAACGGACCTGAGCTTTCCTATTGATACTCAAGACTGTCAAACAGTCGATAGGAACTCATAACTTGTATAAGGTACGTGTTCTCAATCTTGAGACGATTATGAACACAGACTATGGATATGGCTGCTTTGACTTACCAATCAGTGAGGTCTATTGAAGATCAATACCTGGGTGTCTTGGGAATGTCATGTTCATAAGGTTATGAACATATATTGTCAAGATAGAATCTACCCTCTGATTTAGATTAAGCATTCCCTTGAGAATGTCACTAAGTTGATTACTGAGAACAGCAATCTTGTTGATAAGTAGTTATCAACATGTGTTGGTAATCATGAGAGGTGAATGGTACTCAAGGAATAAAAGAAGTATTCATGATTCAGGTTGACAGTAACAATTATCCGACTACCTGAATATGATTAGGAATGCTGAAAGTAGAGGGACATTAGTACACCATACAAGTCTAGTTATCGCTTCGGATATATTCTTTTACGTTGGAGTTTAGTTATCGTTTTGTAGTGGAGTAAACGTTAACTGATCAGTTGGTTAGTTTACTGATCAAAGAGTTTGGTCATGGGAATTAACAACTGATCTGAGCCAACAATAAAGAGCCTAGGAGATCCCACTCTTAGCTTAGGATGCTTGGAAAGGCACATGAGGATCTTGTCAAGGTGGGTTCGATCGATCGAAGTTGTCTCGATCGATTGAAGTCTTAGCGGGTTCTATCGCTTGAAGGTGGTTCGATCGATCAAAGCGACTTTGATCACTCGAACATTAGGTTGGTTCTGGGAATCTATAAATAGGGCAGCTACGTCCAAAAAAAGAGTTTGTCGTTTTAATATGCCAGAAGCTGTAGAACTTGTTCAAAGCTCCCAAACCTTCTCCTTCCTCTCTATTAGGGTTCCTACTAACCCTAGTCCTTCCAGCAGGCATCCGCAGGAGTCATAAGAGTGAAGACAACCTAGTGGAGGGTGCTGCACCATCCAGGACAAAGAAATTCAGAATTGGGTTCAAGACCTAAGGTATAATTTCTTATCCCCTCTTGTTAGTACACATCTATGGAATTGACAAGTAGTAGATCCGGGTATACCAATAAAATTTTTGTAACTTAACCTTTCCACTGTACGTTTAAATATAATTTTTAAACCTGTTTTTCCTACAATTGGTATCAGAGCCACGCTCCTTTGGATCTATAGGTGCGTTTTAAAACACTAGTTTTGATTTGCATCTTAATTTTAGGACTATTTTTAAAAACTGCATCATCACAGATCTATTTCTGTAGTGTTATCACAGTAGAATACAAACATGTGATTGCATTAGATACATGATGAATTCAATCAATTGAAGTAGTCTCGAACGATCGAACTTCGTCTATTCTGAAGCGATCGAACTAGTTTCGATCGATCAAACTTTTATTATGTTCGATCGATCGAATAGCGTTCGATCGATCGATATTGACTCTCTATCCAGGTGTTCTATTCACAGTTTTAAAGATTTTAAAATATATATACTTTAATTTTAAATTATTCTATAAATATTTTGAATTCATTCTGTGAAACTGAAAAGTTCAAGCGATTGAACAATGTTCAATCGATCGAAGGTTCGATTGGTCGAACCTCTGCCGATTGATCAAAGTGTGATCGAGAACTGAGATGTTGTTTTATGTTCTAAATCAGTGCGTAAAAATGTACTGTGTAAATCAATTAAGGGTTCCAATGGATTATGTATTTGTTATATATGCTTAGATGTGCGTACAACTAACCATTTTTGCAGCAAGATTAGTCCGATATCTCCCACGACACCAAGATCAAAGTTTTAATTTTGTATTAAGATGTTTGTGATTGGTGGATGATTGTAAATTGTATTTAATTTTGGTTTGGTTTTAAGGCATGTGTAAAGGGCACTGCAACTTCAATCCTACGAAAAGGAAAGTCGCACCGGTTTTCCTAGCCTTATTTATTTTCTTGTTGTTTTTCCTATTTCTAGATAAATTGTAAGTTTTGAAAGAAGCATAGGACCAATGTAATAGAAATAGAAAATCCATAAAGATGGAGGAACATGCCATTGTCCATGAAGATGGAGCTGGAGGCGATCAAACCAAGAAGGAGGTTCTATAGAGATAGAGCCATGGAAGATAGAGGCATCGTTTGGATGTTTTTATTTCATTTTAGTTTTTTGTTATTTGCTTGGTTTGTGATTGGCATTTAATTATATTGTTAGTACTTACATGCATGTAAAACAAGTTTTTTAAAATAAAATTCAAAAACCATTTTTAATGCATTAATAAACATTGGATGTTTATGGGTAATGTGTGGAAATAATTTTTCTAAAAGCAAAATCCTTAATTTATTAAAACTAGTGGGAGATGGTCTTATTTGTAACACCCACGATCTTTCATTAACGATTCACTGTAAGATGAGTAGTGCATTCCGTGTCACCTCACCAGGGGTGATCATTCCATACGGAGGGTACACTACTCATTGGCTACTAGATGTGAACTTCCTATGGATAGGATCAATCAGACATGTTAGAGGGTGACCACCATACGGAGGCGCTATTTAAGGCGGTTGTGATTGGATCCTAGTTAATAGTATACACTAGCTAAGCTATGGATAAGGGATCCTACACAGGGCATTCTTCATAAACTTAGAGATCAAATAGGTTCGGGAGTCATAACTTGTTTTGCAAGAGTTGCATAGTGGACAAGTCATGATTAATCGAAAGATCGAGTATTGACCACCACACAGAGGCTCTATTCTTTCGTTTTGATATTCCGGTGACTTTGTTTCAAAATAAAAATTTTAAGGATTCTTTTATTTCAAACTGTTAAATTCTGATATCCATGTTTATTTTGTCTTTTGATTTTTTCAGTAAATCATAATGTCTAGATCTACATTTAGTCCACTTGCCACCATACTCACTCAAAACAAGTTAATTGGAAATAACTACACTGAATGGAAACGAAACCTTGATATCGTGTTAATTGCAGAGGATCACAAATATGTCCTTACCACCCCATGCCCCGAAGAGCCCGCGGCAAATGCTTCTGTAGCTCCAAACGTGAGTTCGATAAATGGAAGAAGTCGAATGGAATGGCCCGTTGCTACTTTCTGGCCTCAATGGCTGGTGTGTTATAGCACTAATTCCAGTCGAGTAATTCTGCCAGTGACATTATTGAATCCCTAAAAAAGATGTTTGGGGAGTATGGCAGGCCTGCCAGGCAGGTAGCTATGCAAAAGATAATGAGTGCTAAGATGTCAGAAGGGACTCCAGTCAAAGAACATGTTTTAAAAATGATTGGTTATTTGAACGAGCTGGAGACCCTAGGTGCCAACATCGATGCACAGACCCAAGTTAATATGATCCTCAATACGCTGTCGCCGTCATTCGCTCAATTTAAACTGAATTATAATATGAATAAGATTGATTTTTTAATGAGCAAATTAATGAGTTCTTTACAGGCAGCAGAAGGGGTGATCAAACCTGGGGGCAACGTTTTGAACACTGAGAAAAGTTCTTCTTCCTCCCGATCTACACCGAAAGGAAAGAAAGGGAAGAAGAAGGATGACACTGGTGGTCCAAGTGTTGGCCCAATCCCTAAGATTGCAAAATCCAAGGGAAAAGGTAAGGGCAAAGGGAAGGTGGGTCGCCAAGGCAAAGGAAAGTGTTTCCAATGCGGTGAAAAGGGCCACTGGAAGAGGAACTGTCCAGAATTCTTAGCTACAAGAGTTCAAGGTATAATTGAATCACATGTGATTGAAGTAAGTTTTATTACGGATACTTCAAACACTTGGTGCATTGATTCTAGTGCGACTAACCATACCTGTAATTCATTGCAGGGGTTCAGATCAACCAGGAGGTGCAATGATGGGGAGATCGTACTTACTCTAGGTTCTAGCGTAACCATATCTGCGGTTGCTATAGAAGTCGTAGTTTTAGAATTTCTAGACAATAAAGTTTTGATTTTATCAGCTGTACTTTACGTCCCTTCAATGAGACGTAAGTTAATTTCAGTTTCAAATTTATCGAATAATGGTTATTCTTTTCATTTTGAAACTGAAGTTGTGATTAAAAGAAATGGTTCTTTTATTTGTTCTGGTGTTAAATCAAATGGTTTGTATGTAATCACTCCTAATATTTTGAAAGATTCTTGTATGGAACTTAATAACTCAGTGGTATACCATCTAAAAGAAAGGAGCCTTCCACTAATCCAACAAGGCTTTGGCATATGAGGCTTGGGCATATCAATCTAAATAGGATTGGCAGACTTGCCAAAGAAGGGGTCTTAGGCGATTTGGTTCTCAAACCAATGGAAGTCTGCGAGTCATGTTTAGAGGATAAGACGACCAAAAGGCACTTTCCTGCAAGGGATAATAGGACCAATGCATTGTTGGAACTAGATCATACTGATGTGTGTGGACCAATAAATATTAGAGATGTGGACACGCGGAAGATGGTTGTCCACTCTTTCATTTTGATTTGAAATTAAAAAAGAAAAGGAAAAGGAAAATGTCTGTTGAAAACAGATACAGAGTCGTCACTTGGTCTTTAAGGAACCAAGAAACCTAATTTTGACTCACCCAAACGGATAACGGGCACCGGCCTTTCATAACTAAAGGACTTGGCTCGGGGTTTTGGTACGAGAGAGGAAGGAGCCTTTGTCATGACTAAAACACCCTCAACTCGCCCCGTCTCTCGACGGGCCTTAATTAGCATCCAAATAATCATCTTTTACTATGTTTGGTTTGACAATTAATACTATGATAGTATATTACATTTCATAAGAAAATTGAAATGAAAGATCAAAAGATAAGATATCATTCATAAGATCTAAGCCAAATATCACACAATGCAAAGGTGAAAGATCACACAAACAAACCTAGGAAAAATCATCTAATCAAATATCAAGTAATCAAGTTTTCCTAATCTAGGAAGGGACATGGATTGTTCTTGAAACAAATAATCAAAGAGATCAAAATATGCTTAGCAAGCTAGAATGATGCATGTTAATCTTTGGAAAAAGAAGACCTCTCAATCCCCGAAACGGATGAAAAAGGATGATTAGATCGAGGGTAATCATGGACGTGTGATCAAGTTCATTCCTTATCATCTTCTTAGATTAGGGGTCACAAAAGTCCCAAATCTTGCATGGATGCAATGTACAATCCTAGAATGTGCAAAGGTTGTAGTGTGTTTGTGTACATGAACTTTCTAAAGTGACTTAGAAGTCTAAAAAATGCATGAATGCATGAAGAAAATCATCATAGAATATGTACAAATGTAGTATGAATTACTTCCTAAGAGATGAACTAATTTGGAAGTCATATGAATAGTGGACAGAACAATGAGCTAATCTTGTGGAAATTGAAAAGCAAGGTTAGAAATGTTTTCAATGCATGATTTTTTATGGAGATCATCCTTATTATGTTTAGAACACATTACAAAAAGCCAAACCTCAATAACTATTACAGATTGATATAAATCATATAAACAATAGAGGTTACTCAGAAATAGAGTCCGTACTGTCGACAGAAATGTCAAAAAATCTTAGAAAATGAAAACAAAACTTCTAGAGGCCCATATTATACAGAAATTTCCTTAAGACACTGAAGTTCAAGGGAAAAATAAGTTGGGGCCACTCATTTTGTAAAAGTTTTGTGTAACAAGTTGAAAGTCAACCAAGCTGCTGTGACAACAAAAATAGAATATCTGGAAAGAATGTTTGGGTCCAAATGGACCCCTTCCAAGTGTTTTCAAGTCAAACCAAAAATCATGGGTGTTCTGTAATGAGTTAAGAAGGCTTTCCAAGTGGTCTCATGTTAATACTTTGAATATTGAGTCCTAGAGAAATTATTGAACGCAGATCATTCACTGTTTTGAAGATTTTTGGTAAAACAAAACTTATTTCTTGGAATCCAAATGTTGGGGGGTTTTTAAAGGGGTTTTGAAATAGGGGTTTTGAAAGCACATTTCTAGCACAAAAAGGGGATTAAAACCACTTGGAACATCATCATCAAACTCCTATCATGAACTCCCAATATTACTTGCACAAACATAGTTTTGTTTGAGAATATGACTTTAAGAGTACATATGAATGTAGTGAAGTTAGAATCATCATCCATTAAACATGTCTTTGAGGTCAAGAGCTACTATCCATAAGGATTCACTCTCCTCAAACAACATGTCATCTAGATGATGATGAGCATGTAAGTAATCAAAGAAAAATAAAAAAGAAATGAGGTAAGAAGAGATGAACATTAATGTAAACAAGCAAGTAATAGCAATTAATAGATGATAATCAATGTGATTTTGGACTTGTAGCTTGGTGTTTCACTCATAGATATTGACATTTGAACATGGAAGTATCTTCCTAAGTCAAGATTGCTCAAAAATGGTGGTTAGAAAAGACTTGAATGTGAGATATAAGAGGGGTAATGGAAGAAAACAAGATTAAAACTTACTTTTTTATATATATATATATATAGAAAATCAGTGGGAGTAGCTCCCTTTCCTTCTTCTAAACCTATCTCTATCTCTCTTTCCCTCTACAACTTTTATGAACTTTGCACTTGGCCCCCCTAAAATAAAGAGTAAGGGGGGGTTTATATAGGCCAATTTGGGGTGGTTTTGGGATTTAGAAAGTGCTCCCATTGGTCCCAAACATCTGTGAACATAAAACAACATTGTGTTGGCTTTCAATTATTCAATTTGGACACCAAAATAAGTTATGAAAATGGATTCTATGAGGGTTGAGTGGCGCCGCAGCACCGGCCATGTGCCGCCGTGGCAGTGGCCCAGTACCATCGCGGCACTGCTCCTCAGACGCCCAGAAATTTGTATTTAGGGCTCCAGAGGTTCCGGTATTCGAGAAAAGGCCCTATTTTGTCCAAAATTCACAAAAATTGCGTATGAACTCCAAACTAAGGTTGTAATATACCATTGGAAAGTTAATGGAGTCTACTTTACATAAAAAAAAATAGTTCAGAGAAAGGTCACTTTGAAAAGTTTTGGGTATTCGCGATAAAAGCTGATTTGATCGCCTTTTTTACCTTCGAAAATTCATAATAAATTCGTTTTAAATCCAGGAATTATGTGCAATATACCATTGGAAAGCTATTGACCTCTAGTATCCATGAAAAATGTTTGAAAAATGATACGGTGCTCTGGTTTTAAAGTCAACTTTTGGTCAAACTGGTCAAATCAGGGACCGCCAGGAAGTTCTGGGAACCTCTGGGAGCTGATGTTTTTGTCCGATTTTCTTTTAAAACTTGTTTTAATACTTTTTTCGTGATCTAGAATGATCTCAAAACTTTTTGGCAAATTTGGATGATTTCGGTCAAACCATGGTCAAAACTGGTTTAACCTAGTTCAAACCGGCCAACGGGGACTTTCGGGGAACTTCTAGGACTTTCAGGGGTCTCTGGGAGCTGACGATTTCATCTGATTTTGCTTCAAAACTCA
Organism: Hydrangea macrophylla; assembly: GCA_033977485.1. Taxonomy (NCBI): domain Eukaryota; kingdom Viridiplantae; phylum Streptophyta; class Magnoliopsida; order Cornales; family Hydrangeaceae; genus Hydrangea; species Hydrangea macrophylla. The sequence continues at coordinate 37,278,918 of CM066995.1, forward strand.
TTTTTAGTATTTTTATGACATAGCATGTTTTTAGAACTTTTGGTCCAAATTCGGGAGTTTTGGGTCTTTCAAGGGCATTTTGGTCATTCTGAGCATTTTGAGAGATAAACTAACTTCCAGGAGTCCTTTTTGAATCCTTTTTTGTCATTGTGAACCACCAAGTTATGGGTCTCCTAAATCTGATAGCCGAAAAAATGGGGTGTCTACAGTTTGCCCCTCTTTGGCATGAACTTGCGAGGCAACGTATATCTTAAGCGAGTGCCAAAGCTTTGAAGATACATGTCTTTTTGGAGGCTATATATTTAGGATAAAAGCGTTGCAAAGATGCAATGATGAAAATCATGATGCTGAGGTCAGTGCTGGTCGTGCTCTTCGTGAGCTGCCTACGTATCCCAAGGGGAATCAGACTAGGGCGTAGTTCGGGGCATAAAGGAACAAATCACACATGGACAACAAGATAGGTGGATGCTATGCTATAAGGATGATATGAAATGCATGGATGTGATATGAATTGTGTCATGAGTCCTATCATGCCTAGTGTTCTGATCCTAGTATGAGTTGTGTTGTGGGGTGTGTGCTACTCTGAGTGGACTTGTGTCCTGCTAGTGTTTCTGACTGTGATGCAGTTATTGACCCGAATAGGGACACCAAGATTTGAAGACTTTGGGTCTTGGAGCAAACTTCTGAATTTCGGAAAGTGTGCTTCGCAAGTAAATGTAATCGGATGTGGGGTCCCTGAGGACGTTAATCAAAGATGAAGTTTGACAGATAATCAATGGACATGGAAGCCCTGGACACAGAAACCCTAAGAATTTAAGTGATGGACATGAAAACCAGAGATGTCAAGCGACGGACACGAAAGCACCATTAATGGACATGGAAGCCTAAGATTTTAAATGAGAACGATGAACACAACATATTTGAATGAGAGTGATGGTAAAATAATGATGATTAATGGACTGACAATTCAAGAATCGAGATGATGAGTAGATAGTGAACTACTGTGACTGTCATGGATTGGACTGACGATGACGAGTCAACAGTGAACTACTGTGACTGTCATGGATTAGATCAACAATTGGACTAACCGTGATCAGAAGGACTGACGATGTATGAATCAAGATGATGAGTCGATAGTAAGCTACTATGACTGCCACGAATTAGACTGACGATGTACAAATCTAGATAACGTGTCGACAGTGAACTACTGTGACTGCCATGGATTGAACTGACGATGTACGAATCGAGATGATGAGTCGACAGTGAACTATTGTGACTGTCATGGATTGAACTGACAATGTACGAATCAAGATGACGAGTTGATAGTGAACTACTGTGACTATCATAGATTGGACTGATGATGTGCTAATCGAGATGACGATTCGACAGTGAAATACTGTGACTATTATGGATTAGATCAATAGTTGGACTAATCGTGATCAGAAGAATTGATGATTTATGAATCGAGATGATGAGTCGACAATGAACTACTGTGACTATCATGGATTGGATCAACAGTTGGACTAACCGTGATTGAAAGAAGTGACGATGTACGAATCAAGATGATGAGTCGACAGTTAACTACTGTGACTATCATGGATTGGATCAACAGTTAGACTAACCGTGATCGGAAGAAGTATGTACGAATCGAGATGATGAGTCCACAGTGAACTACTGTGACTATCATGGATTGGATCAACAGTTGGACTAACCCTGATCGGAAGAAGTGACGATGTATAAATCGAGATGACGAGTTGACAGTGAACTACTGTGACTGTCATGGATTGAACTGACGATGTACGAATCGAGATGATGAGTCGATAGTGAACTACTATGACTGTTATGGATTAGATCAGCAGTTGGACTAACCATGATCAGAAGAATTGACGATTTATGAATCGATACGATTACTGGGGATTAAACTGAATCTGCTGGGGATGAAACGACTCTTTCTGGGATCTCTCTTTAACTATTTCTCTCGACCAGGAACTAGGATCCAAATCCAAATCTTTCGTAGTTAATCAAATCTTACAATGGTCGGACTGAAGAGCTGGTTAGGGCCTTCGAGAGCTAATTTTTTTCTAGACTCTCTGAGAATCTCTCTTTCAATTCTTGACCTGGAACCAAGATTCTGTCTCTGAATCTCTCATGCTTGATCAAATCTTTTGACCGAGAACCAGGACCCATATCTGAATCTCTCGCGGTTGATCAAATCTTAATGATGCTCCTCGACTTTTTAATGATGCTTTTTAACTCTTCTAATGCTCCTCAACACATCTGATGTTCCTTCAACGATGCTCCTCAACACACTTGATATTCCTCGATGCTCCTCTAATCTCTAGGCTCTAAAACACCCTCACAAAAACATCTCATTAGCAAACCTAGACTCTGAGCCCTAAAATACCTTAACAACACATCTCATCAATACAACACATCTAGACTCTGATTGGATCAGCAATAGGTGTTGGGGATATTCCCTCCGGTCAGTCGTCTTGAGAAATAACTATCGGTTATAGTTTGCAACCACTTACGAGTTTATGCTACTCATACTTGGGACACTTCTCATGTTGCGGCCTTGACTGGTGCAGTAATGATGTTTGGTACTTCTACTTGTATCCACATTTTTTATAATTGGGAATCACCTTAAACCGCACATTTAAGACAATCAGGACAAATGGACTTAACATGAATGACGATGATAAGGAAAGTTGGGTTAGTTTGCATGAAACCTCGATCTTTGACACACTTTTGATTAGATTACTACTAACTCAAACAAAGAAGGATTGACCTAGACATGAATTTCTCAAATTGCCATGATCCAATATGCCTCTGTCATAAATGTTGTACCGCTCATCTTTTATATTCACTTCTCATCTTAACATGATAGCACTTTGCTGATAAATCCAATTTTTGAAGATTTATACCTATTGATCTAATCAATTCTCTACTTCTCCCAGGAAGTGCTTTGAATTACTACCTTAGCTTTTAGAATAAAAGATGCTCTATTTCAAAATTTTTAAAACAACTTGGTGACTCAAAAACTCGCCCTTGGTATGAAGGGATCGTGTTAGGCAAACGGAGTTTGCCCCTAGTTTGAGGTGTAGGAAGTGGAATTCATAGGCAAATGAGGTGGGTGACCGAAGTTTGCCCCTAGTTTGGATGATGGTTTATTGGAAGTTCTGGGCAAATGAGGTAGGTGATCGAAGTTTGCCCCTTGTATGAAGGGTAGATAGTAAAATTCAAGCAAACGAGGCTGGTAGCCGAAGTTTGCCCCTAGTGTGGAAGGCGATTTCTGGCTTGAGGCAAGGACCGTGACTTTAATCTCTCATATGCTCATAACTTTTGCCTAGGCACAGGTGAAGTGACCTAGCGAGCTATTTTCTCTCTTTTATTATTGCTCACTCTGGATTTAGCTCTAATTTTTACCTAGACGTCCTTTCAGATTTTTGACCTAGCGAGCCATCCTTCTTTTCTTTTTGAAGTCTGCCTATGTACCCCTGAGCGGGGATCAGGTCCAATATAGTTTGGGCCAAAGTCTTGAAAGAAGGGGGGGTTTATTATGATGGTGCCGACCGAACTGATGCGGTTGCCTACGTATCCCCGAGTGGGAATCAGGTCGAGCGTAGTTCAAGGCGAGGCTTGAAAGAAGAGGGGTTCATTATGGTAGTGTCGACCGAACCAATGCGGTTGCCTACGTATCCCCGGGTAGAAATCAGGTCGAGCGTAGTTCAAGGCGAGGCTTTGAAAGAAATTGGCTGAGGGTTTTTCAAACCAATCGTCAAAGAAGTTCAAACTTAGCTCACTTGTGGTAGCCTTGAATAAGAGGATTCAGTTTCGATCTCCCTTTCTTTTCTTTTCTTTTCTTTTCTTTCCTTTTCTTTTTGAGGATTGATCCTTTTCACTTTCGCCTAGCCAGTCAATTTTACTTTTCATGTAGTTGATTCTTGTGAGATCTTTTGATCACAATTTTAGAATTCCATAATGTGCATGTCAATTCTCAGAATTTATTTGTGGTCATTCCGAGCCTTTTGAAATGTGATCCAGGTATGTTTTCATGATGTACCTTGAAGTGTACAATTCTCTGTATCACCAAAATTTTCTTCCTTTCATTTTCTCCATCATTTTGACTAGCTAAGGTCAGATCTTGGAAATCAACACCTTTTTCAGCTCTAACTTTTGCCTAGGTGCCCTTTCGGGTTTTCAACCTAGCGAGCTTTTATTTTCTTTTACTTTCTTTCTTTTTTTCTCTTTTGTTTTGTTTTTTTTTTTTTGAAAGGGGAGAAGAAACTCATTGAAAGTGTTTGGCTACCATCAAGGACTAAGTCTACACTGCTTTAAACAAACAGATTGTATGGCTCCCCATTGGATTGGGCTCAAGGCTTTAAAATGGTGGAAAAAGGGTGTTGGGCAAGCCCCAAGTCAGTTTCAAGCATGTCTTTTCAAGATTGAGGCAAGAGCATCTTTAAATTCTTAAAGTAAGACTATTCAATTCTCAGCTCTTCATCGGTGTCAGCGTGAAATCGACTTTGACCTTTCAGGATTCTTTTTTGTTTTATGGCAGAAAAAATATTAGCAGAGTAATATCCATGGTAATTTGAAAAGTGACATTTCAGTTTGATGATTCGTGCATTGATGACTAGACACATCAGATTAGGCAAAAATGAGATTTCATTCCATCAAAAGAGAAGGATTACATTACTCGACACAAACTCATAACAACTTGAAGACTGACAGACTCGACAACAAGACAAAACTTGAAATAGATTCAAAACATAGGACAAACTCGACTAGACTCAAATTGGTCTCAAATGGAGTGTCACGGTGACTCGCTTATTCTTTTTATTATACTCTTTTTTTTAGCAAAAGTTTCAGACACCATCACTTTACCACGTAGCTTCAACAATCATTAGTATCGGTAAAAGGAATCATTCGATCGGTTGGTCCAAGCCAAGATAGTAGATGGGATTAGGATGGGGGTACATCCTCTATTAGATTTTGATGTCATGGCGGAGGCGGATGTACTGATTAGTGGCATGGCCTAGATTTTGGTGGTAAGCACATCGTAGGCTCATGTTGTAGTGGGATGGTATGGGATCCGGTAGTGGTTTATAAGGGAGGAGCTACAGGTATCCCTTTTTTAGTAGGTGGTCCAAGGCTGTGGAAAGGGGAATATCAAGTTTGGAGAATTCGTGAGGGCCTTTTGGGCAATTTGGCGGAATAGACTGGTATGGATGGAGGGCGCAGGCCATTGGTTGGTTGCGACACACTGATATCCGGGGAGTCCAAGGAGTAATTGGGTCTCTTGGACAGGTGTTGGGGTTCATCCTTCTTGAACTTTTCTTCTCTAATGGCATCCTCTATTCTGGTGCCTATTTCAAACAGCTCTTCAAATGTGGAGATGGATTGATAGAATAGCTTGTCGTGGTATACTGGTTGCATGTTCTTGACCAGCCTACGTACTTGTTCTTTCTCAACAGGTATGTGGATCATTTGGGCCACTTTATTTCTCCATCTACTCAAGAACGCAGTGAAAGACTTATTGATGTTCTGCCTGGTCGTCTCTAGGCCCCGGATAGTGATGTCAAACTCTTGGTTATAAGAGTAGTAATCAAAAAAGTTCTAGCAACATGTTCCCAGACTCCGGTCTTGGAGGTTTCAAGAGTTAGGAACCAGGATAGTGTGGCATTCTTGAGGGTTTGTGGGAACAACATAACTATAAGCTCATGAGTACATCCTATAGATTGGAAGATGTTCATACACAACTTGATGTGACTTTTTGGGTTTCCGGTCCCATCGAAGCGATCAATTTAGTTTCACTTTGACGGGTTCGAACAGGCCTTCCAGATCTAGCATGTAATCGTTAACCCCTTTGCTTTTCTTAGCACACTTTCTAGCTTGTCTACTTTATCCATCTTTTCTTGAAACTTTTCTCATATGCAGGTGGCGGGACCCCATGAAACCATTCTTCTTCCTCGTTATTCTTATGTACAACGACGGGAGGTGGTACAAACCCAGGTGGTGGTGGTGGTGGCATTAACCCTACTGGTGGTGGTGGGAACCCATATGGATACTGTGGCTACTACTGTTTCAGTTCTTCCATGAAACTCAAAACTTGGGCCATGTGATCGGACTGCTAGCTTATGGTTGCTCCTAACTCAGTGACCTTGTTTTCTAATTCTTCCTGATTCATGTTGGAACGACTTAGCAAGCTAATTCTGACCAAATGACTGTTCGAACTTCTAACTCAGGATGAGGATCCCAGTTGCTAACTTTGGCAGTCTATACTGACCTACAGATTCGAGAGGAGGGGTGTATCAGATTCTGATAGTGGCGACTAGACAAACAATGACAATGATGTCAATAAACATAGACTGACTTATGTACAGAGTGACTGAGATAGTGTGTGCAGACTGATGAGAATGGTGTATGAACATGAGACAAGCATGTAGATGCAAGCCCTAATCTATATGATGCCCCTACTTCTAACATATAGCAGTTAAGCAAGTAAGGTCCTAACTATACAGAGTATGCTAACTTTTCTTTCCAGGATGATCACCGTTATGGGGAGGGTGAGGAAAACATATTTGCTCTTTGAGGAATGAGGATCCGAGAAATTTTATAAGTTGAGATTTTTTAGGAAATCTGGGTGAATTTTGGCAGGGTTTCTAGGAAACAGGGATTTCTGGAAAATTTAGGTGATTTGGACAAAGTTTTTGAAAGAAACAGGTATTTCTGGGTGAGTTGGACAGAGTTTCTGGGAGGAACTGGGAAATCAGAGTTTCTAGGAGAAACAAGGTAGTTTGGGAAAGGCTTCTGGGAAAAGCAGGGATTTTAAGGTTTCTGGGATAAACAGGGATTTCTAGGAAATGTAGGCGGATTAGATAGAGCTTCTGGGAGAAATTGGGAAATTAGAATTTTTGGGAGAAATTGGTACATCTAGGCATTTATGGGAAGTTTGGACGGAGTTGCTGGGATTTTTGGGAAATCTGGGAGATTTTTACAGAGTGGGTGAGTTGGACAGAGTTTTGGGGAGAAACAAGTATATCGGGATTTCTGGGAGAAACTGAGATTTTTGGGTAATCTGGGGGAGTTAGACAGAGTTTCAGGGAGAAACTGGTATATTTGGGAGATTTGGACAGAGCTTTTGGGAAAACAGGTATATTTGGAAAATCTGGGAAATGGGAATTTCTGGGAAGCTTGGGTAGAGGTTCAGGAGAAACATGGATTTTCTGGAATTTTGGGTGAAATAAAGATACCTGGGGAGTTCAAACAGGGTTTCTGGGGGAAGCAGGAATATCTGGGTAATTCGGACAGAGCATTTGGGGAACACAAGTATATCGGAGTTTCTGGAAGAAGTTGAGGGTGAGGAAAATAGGTTTGCTCTTTGAGGAATGTGGATCCGAAAAATTTTATAAGTTGAGATTTTTAGGAAATCTGGGTGAATTTTGGCAGGGTTTCTAGGAAACAGGGATTTCTGGGAAATCTAGGTGATTTGGACAAAGTTTTTGAAAGAAACAGGTATTTCTGGGTAAGTTGGACAGAGTTTCTGGGAGGAACCGGGAAATCAGAGTTTCTGGGAGAAACAAGATAAATTGGGAAAGGTTTCTGGGAAAAGCAGGGATTTTAAGGTTTCTGGGATAAACAGGGATTTCTGGGAAATGTAGGCAGATTGGATAGAGCTTCTGGGAGAAATTGGGAAATCAGAATTTCTGGGAGAAATTGGTACATCTAGGCATTTATGGGAAGTTTGGACGGAGTTGCTGGGATTTTTGGGAAATCTGGGAGATTTGGACAGAGTGGGTGAGTTGGACAAAGTTTTGGGGAGAAACAAGTATATCGGAGTTTCTGGGAGAAACTGAGATTTCTGGGTAATCTGGGGGATTTAGACAGAGTTTCTGGGAGAAGCTGGTATATCTGGGAGATTTGGACAGAACTTCTGGGAAAACAGGTATATTTGGAAAATATGGGAAATGGGAATTTCTGGGAAGCTTGGGTAGAGGTTCAGGAGAAAGATGGATTTTCTGGAATTTTGGGTGAAACAAAGATAACTGGGGAGTTCGAATAAGGTTTCTTGGGGAAGTAGGAATATCTGGGTAATTCAGACAGAGTATCTGGGGGACACAAGTATATCGGAGTTTCTAGAAGAAGCTGAGATTTCTGGGTAATCTGGGGAGAAATAGGGATTTCTAGGAATTCTGGGTGATTCGGACATAGTTTCTAGGAAAAACAGGGATATCCTGATGAGTTGGGCAGAGTTTCTGGAAAAAATAGGGATATATGACGGGAACAGGTGATGACGGTGATCATACTATCTAGCAAGTCTTCATACTTTTATGTCTTAGGACCAACAAACAAGGTTTGCAGTGTATATCTTTGTAAATATTGAGCAGACATCCTTGTCATGGTGCCTAGGCATGTCAACTCAATGTAATCACATATGAGTGATTGCGCCTTGGAAATCATAAGAAAGAGGTTCTGTTCTATGCCACATAAGCGTCTATACCGCGCAGGTAATCCCACCAGGGCATACAGCAGTTATATCACATTGTCCTATCTGAAAAAAATAAATGAACAGTCCTATGAAAGGTTCTACAGGAATCTACATGCAAAGGCTGGGTTTAGTCAAAGAGGGTCCGTTGACGAGAGTTCTAATATACCGTCAGAGAGACAGTATGGAGGTTTTTACTCTTTTTGTTATACCTTGGAAGGTACAGTATCAACGGTGACTTGTGCCCTGGCACAGCAAGACCTGAACAATGTCATCACCGAGTTTCAGACACAGTCAGAGGGGGAAATGCAGAAGTGTAATACAGTGAACCAGACACAGTGAAAAGATGATTTTAAGGATACTTCTTATGAGTCAAACCTCTTTATTATTTTATTTTGAAAAATAAAAGTCCCCAGCAGAGTCGCCAGATTGTGGATACACGAAAGATGGTCGTCCACTCTTTCGTTTTGATTTGAAATTGAAAAAGAAAAGGAAAAGGAAAAGGTCTGTTGAAAACAGTTATAGAGTCGCCACTTGACTCACCCAAATAGAATGTATTGAAGTTAGAATCATCATCCATTAAATATGTCTTTGAGGTCAAGAGCTACTATCCTTAAGGATTCACTCTCCTCAAACAACATGTCATCTAGATGATGAAAAGCATGTAAGTAATCAAAGAAAAATAAAAAAGAAATGAGGTAAGAAGAGATGAACATTAATGTAAACAAGCAAGTAATAGCAATTAATAGATGATAATCAATGTGATTTTGGACTTGTAGCTTGGTGTTTCACTCATAGATATTGACAATTGGACATGGAAGTAGCTTCCTAACTCAAGATTGCTCAAAAATGGTGGTTGGGAAAGACTTGAATGTGAGGTATAAGAGGGGTAATGGAAGAAAACAAGATTGAAACTCACTTTCTTATAGAAAATCAGTGGGAGAAGCTGCCTTTCCTTCTTCTAAACCTATCTCTATCTCTCTTTCTCTCTACAACTTCTATGAACTTTGCACTTGGCCCCCCTAAAATGAAGAGAAAAGGGGGGTTTATATAGGTCAATTTGGGGTGATTTTGGGATTTAGAAAGTGCTCCCATTGGTCCTAAACATCTGTGAACATAAAACTATATCGTTTTGACTTTCAATTATTCAATTTGGACCCCCAAAATAAGTTACAAAAATGGATTCTGTGGGGGTTGAGTGCCTCCGCGACATCAGCCATGTGCCTCCGTGGCAGTGACCCAGTGCCGCCGTGGCACTGCTCCTCAGACGCCCAGAAATTTGTATTTAGGCCCCCAGAGGTTCCAATATTCGTGAAAAGGCCCTATTTTGTCCGAAATTCACAGAAAATGCTTATAAACTCCAAACTGAGATTGTGATATACTGTTGGAAAGGTAATGGAGTCTAATTTACATAAAAATTAGTTCGGAGATAGGTCACTTTGAAAAGTTTTGCGGTATTTGCAATAAAAGCTAATTTGATCGCCTTTTTCACCTTCAAAAATTCATAATAAATTCATTTTAAATCCAAGAATTATGTGTGATATACCATTGGAAAGCTATTCACCTCTATTATCCATGAAAAATATTTGAAAAATAATACGGTGCTCCAATTTTAAAGTCAACTTTTGGTCAAACTGGTCAAACTAGGGACCTCTAGGAAGTTCTGGGAACCTCTAGGAGCTCCCGGGAGCTGACGTTTTTGTCTGATTTTCTTTTAAAACTTGTTTTAATACTTTTCTCATGATCTAGAATGATCTCAGAACTTTTTGGCGAATTTGGATGATTTCGGTCAAATCCTGGTCAAACCTGGTCAAACCTAGGTCAAACCAGTCAACGGGACTTTCGGGGAACTTTTGGGATTTTCGGGGGTCTTTAGGAGTTGATGATTTCATCTGATTTTGCTTCAAAACTCATTTTTAGTATTTTTTTTATGATGTAGCATGTTTCTAGAACTTTTGGTCCAAATGTAAGAGTTTTGGGGCTTTCAAGGGCATTTTGGTCATTCTGAGCATTTTGAGAGATAGAACTAACTTACAGGAGTCCTTTTTGAATCTTTTTCAATCATTGTGAACCACCAATCTATGGGTCTCCTAAATCTGATAGCCGACAAAATGGGGTGTCTACAAGAGCAAGGGGTGGTTATGAGTATTTCATAACATTTACTGATGACCACTCCAGGTATAGATATGTGTACCTAATGTAGCACAAGTCTGAAGCCTTTGAAAAGTCAAAGAGTTTAGGGCTGAACTGGAGAAGTAATTAGGAACACATATCAAGGCCATTCGATCTGATCGAGGTGGTGAGTACCTCTCTAATGAGTTTATTGATCACGTCATACATAATGGGATTCTATCACAATTGACTGCACCTGGTACACCTCAGCAGAACAGTGTAGCGGAGAGAAAGAATTGGTCTCTTTTAGACATGACTAGGTCGATGATGAGTTATTCGGAGTTACCATTATTTCTTTGGGGTTATGCTTTGGAAATTGCTGCATACATACGAAATCTAGTACCAAGCAAATCTGTTCCCAGGACAACATGAGAGATATGGATTGGGCGCAAGCCTTCTTTGCAACATCTCCGGATATGGGGGTGTCCGGCACATGTGTTGAAAGGAAAGATGAGCAAGTTAGATTCTAGATCCGAAGTATGTTATTTCATAGGGTATCCAAAGGGTACTTATGGATGGTATTTTTATGATCCAAGGGAACAGAAAGTGTTTGTTAGTACAAATATTGTTTCTTCGAGGATGATTATATCATGAACCATAAACCTAAGGGAAGGATAGATCTGAGAAAGATAGAAGGAGAGCCCTCAGTCCAACCCACAGTTGATAACAATGTAAATCAAGAAAATACCACTTCTTCACCCATTTCCGCACTGGTACCTCATCCTAGTGGGAGGATTATCTGCCAGCCTGATAGATACATGTTTTTAGGAGAAGTTTTTGAAGCTATCTCCATAGAATCTGAATCTAATCCTGCCACATACGAAGAGGCAATGACTGATGTAGACTCGGCTCATTGGGTTAAAGCTATAAAGGCTGAATTGGAATCTATGGATTCCAATCAAGTCTAGGATCTTGTAGAACTTCCAGCCAATGTTAAACCCATTGGCGGTAAGTGAGTCTATAAGAGGAAAAGAGGATCTGATGGAAAGGTTGAGACCTTCAAGGCCAGGCTTGTAGCGAAAGGTTATACTCAGAGGGAGGGGCATTGACTATGAGGAAACCTTCTCGCCGGTAGCCATGCTCAAGTCCATCAGAGTACTCTTATCCATTGTTGCATGCCTAGATTATGAGATCTGGCAGATGGACATCAAGACTGCATTCTTGAATGGAAATCTTGAGGAAGACATCTTGTCACGCCCCGGATCCATACATATGAATCTAGGTCACGTGGCACGCCATCAAGGCTTACCAACAATGATTAAAGTTCTCAAAAATGACCTTAATAAAAGTTTTGCTAAAAAACAACCAACTTCCAAATAGTTTTTCAAAGGTTATATTAAACGCATGTCCAAACACTCCTTAACGAGTTTTGTTTTCAAAAGTAACAGTTTCGTAGGTCAATGGGTCCCAAAAGGTACCTCCATGCCTAATTAGAAGTTGTTCCGAACATTGGAAGTATGAGTTTGAAATTTCTGGCAGGGGGCATTTCGACCGGTCGAATTGCCCCGTTCGACCGGTCGAATGGGGTCTGTGCAGAAACCAAACCTCCAAAAGACCGTATTCATAATTGCCGGCGCTTTTCCGCAAACGCCGTTAATTACGACGCTTTTTAATAAACGCCGTTAATTCCCGGCACTTCCGCGACAAACGCCGCTAATAAATCAATACCTCTTTTACCCAAAGAAACCAATCCAAACTAATTCAATCCAAACCATTTCAAATCAAATTATTTTAAACTAAACCATTCCAGTCAATGCATTCCAAACCAAAACCATTTCAAAGCTTTGTTAAACATTCTAAAGACTTGCAAAAACACATACACCATTTATACAACAACCATAAACCCGTCCCGGATTACAAGTATCAAAAGTACAAGTTTCACCCGCCTCGGCAACCAAGGTCCTAAGGTGAACCATGTGTCGTACTCGCATATACAACAAGTCCTATTAAAAGTCGCACGGTTAAACAACCGGCATGAGTTAAACACATATTACAAACATAATTCAAGTTCTATAAACATAAGGAGTTTCCGGTCCTCCCTCGCCTCATTACCCGCGATTCTCTCCTCCAATCCTTGCACCTGAATGGTTATTTATATAACCACAGATATATGGATTTGTTTAAGCTAACGCTTAGTGAATAATATGAATCAAGCATACGGATGACAAATATGTTCCAATCCATCATAACACATAACTATTGGTCTCTAGGGAATAAGTGCACCTTCACCGATCCAAAGTCTTAAGACTCAACCACGACCCATGCCCCTTCGACATGTCGCGTTAATGCCTTTCTCGGCAAGTGACCGTCGTCACTACTAATCCTCCCCCTTCGAGAGGACGTCTCACGGTGAATTAGCACAAATCCCCCTTTAACCCATATAGGCACATAAACATGCTCAACTTACAAATCACCATACTTTTCATTTCAACATGCCTTGGGCCTACTTTACACATGAGTTTTGCCCAATATGAACTACACATGGTATCTAGAGGCATTCCTTGCATATCAAATGCATCAAACCATAGAATCATCCAAAACTCAAGATTTATATCACTCACCTCCGATTTACGCCCTTAAATGCCGATCCAAGGAAAACTCAAGCACAAAGAACGTGCAGTAATTCTTCTAATACAATTCCTATTAATCAAAAGTCCAATTATCAACTTTATATGAAAATTCTAGAAAATGAGTTTTCGGAAAACTTAACCAAACAAGGCCTAATAGGTATCAAAACGACGGCCTTACCTCGAGGAGTTCAAAACCGGCCTCGGATCGAAGATTGGATGTCGTTTGATACTCGGATCGTTGAGAAATCCACAAAAGCTCAAGACCTCCCAAGCTCTCTCTATCTCTCTATATGATATAATGAAGATGAACTAATGAGTCATCTCTTTCTCTCTCCTCTATATAATATCTAAGTCATATTATGGGTATTTCTAGTCACACCCCCACTAGTTTTGATTCATTTTAATTACAACCCCACTAGTTATTAAACATACTAGTTAACTACTCAAAAGTATTTAAGTATTCCTCGAAGTCCCGTGTGGGTCCCACACGTGGTCCCACATGCCAATTTTACTAGATTGCCAATTATCCTACTAATCATGCAACTTGATCAAATTCCGTCCTCATCGGGTATCTAATGACTCCGATGAGTCGCTATCAACAATATAATAAACAATTAAATTCACATATGCCTAAATAAACATTTAAGCACATAATCATGAGTTGTTACTCATTTTCCCAACCGTAGGGAATTCTCACTTGCCCACCTTCTGGACTGCCTTCAAGGCCAAAATACTGGGTTCTCAAAAGACACCCTCCAACAACTAGTGAGTCATCACTCACATCACACGTGATAATTAACACAACAGTAAGCATGTCATGCATGCTAAAATGATATAAATAAATACCGCGGGAGCGGGTATGACATCCTCTCCCCCTTAAAAGAAGTTTGTCCCCAAACTTTCAATACCTCATGCTTCAAACAGAAATGGATACTTTGCCTGCATCTCATCCTCTCTTTCCCACGTGGCTTCTTCCACTGAGTGATTTTGCCACAAGACCATTACCAATGGAACCGTCTTGTTTCGTAACACCTTATCCTTTCTATCTAGGATTCTCACCGGACGTTCAACATACGTTAAGTCTTCTCTGACTTCCAATGGCTCTGGAGTAATCACATGACTTGAATCAGATATAACTCTTCTCAACATCGACACATGAAATACATCGTGTACATTAGCCAACTCTTGTGGTAACTCTAGTCGATAAGCTACTGGTCCCACTTTTCCAACAATCTCAAACGGTCCAACGTATCTAGGATTCAACTTCCCTCACTTTCCAAACCTCGTAATCCCCTTGGAAGGTGAAACCTTTAAGAACACACGGTCACCTACTTCGAATTCTAGTGGCCTTCGCCCCGTATCCGCGTAGCTTTTGTAACGACTCTGAGCCGTTTCCAACCGTTGTTGTATTACCTTGACCTTATCCGCTGCCAACTGAACCATCTCAGGTCCTTATAGCCTTCGTTCCCCTACCTCGGTCCAACAAATTGGTGATCGACAGTTACGCCCATATAGTGCTTCATATGGTGCCATCCCAATACTAGCTTGAAAACTGTTATTGTAGGCAAATTCAATCAATGGAATATATTTTTCCCAGTCACCCTTAAAATCAAGAACACATAGTCGAAGCATGTCCTCCAATATTTGAATTACACGCTCGGACTGCCCATCTGTCTGTGGGTGAAAAGCTGTACTAAAGTTTAACTTTGTACCCATAGCTGCTTGTAGCCCTTTCCAGAATCTAGATAAGAAACTACTATCCCTTTCTGAAACTATAGACACTGGTGCTCCATGTAGTCTCACAATCTCTTTAACGTATAACTCCGCGAGTTTCATCGGTTCCTTTGTCTTAATCGGCAAAAAATGTGCTGACTTAGTCAATCGATCTACAATTACCCAAACACTGTCATTCGATCTTGTAGACCTTGGAAAACCTGATACAAAATCCATGGTAATCTTTTCCCATTTCCATTCTGGTACATCCAAAGGTTGCAATAACCCTGCAGGCCTTTGATGTTCCGCTTTGACTTGCTGACAAACCAAGCATTTGGCCACGTACTCGGCTACCTCTCTTTTCATTCCAGACCACCAGTACACCTCTCGCAAATCTCGATACATCTTGGTACTACCTGGATGAAATGTATATTTAGTATTATGAGATTCTTCAAGTATTAACTCCTTAATCCCATCCACATTAGGTACACATACCCGATTCTTGAATTTCAGCATATTGTCCACAAAGGTAAACTCTGGCTGTTTATTTAGCAATATTTCATCATGGATCTTCTTTAAAACTGGGTCTTGAAGTTGTTTCATCTTTATCTCATCTATCAATGTCGGTTGTGCGACAATAGCTGCTAGCAAACCTCCCTCGGTTGTTGAAATCACCTCAAGTTCCAACCTTTCCATTTCACCAACAAGTTGTTTCTGTGAAGTCAAATCGTAGGCCAAATAATTTGTAGACTTTCTGCTTAATGCGTCAGCAACTACATTTGCTTTCCCAGGATGGTAGTGAATCGACAAGTCGTAGTCTTTCATCAATTCCAACCATCGCCTTTGCCTCATATTCAGTTCTTTCTGTGTAAACAAGTACTTCAGGCTCTTGTGATCTGTGTAGATATCACACTTTTCCCCGTAAAGATAGTGTCGCCAGATCTTCAATGCAAAGATCACCGCTGCTATCTCAAGATCATGAGTCGGATAATTCACTTCATGTACCTTTAACTGACGTGAGCCATAAGCAATCACTTTGCCGTTCTGCATCAGAACACATCCCAGTCCTCTATGTGAAGCATCACTATAAATTACAAACCCTCCCGTACCAGACGGAATCGTCAAGATCGGTGCTGACATAAGTCGAGTCTTCAGCTCTTTAAAACTCTTGTCACATTCCGAGTCCCAATTAAATACTGCGTTCTTTCTCATCAGTTGAGTCATTGGCATCGCTATCTTGGTGAAATTTTCCACAAACTTTCTATAATAACCTGCCAATCCCAAGAAACTTCGAATTTCTGATACATTTGTTGGTTTTGACCAATTAGCTATAGCCTCAATCTTCTGCGGGTCTACTGAAACTCCATCTTCAGAAATTACATGCCCCAAGAAAGCTATCTCAGTCAACCAAAACTCACACTTCTTTAATTTCCCATATAGTTTTCTCTCTCGCAGTCGTTGTAAGACCAATCGTAAGTGCCTTTCATGTTCTTCAACATTTTTGGAATACACTAAGATATCATCTATGAACACAATCACAAACTCATCCAGATATTCCTTGAATACCCTGTTCATCAAATCCATAAATGCCGCTGGTGCATTTGTTACTCCAAATGGCGTAACCAAAAACTCATAATGGCCGTATCGAGTCCGAAACGCTGTCTTCTCTACATCCTCCACCTTGACTTTCAATTGGTGATAACCCGACTTCAAGTCAATCTTTGAAAATATATGGGCCCCTTGTAGTTGATCAAACAAGTCATCAATACGTGGTAGTGGATATTTGTTCTTGATCGTCAACTTGTTCAACTCTCTATAATCTATGAACATTCGCATTGTCCCGTCTTTCTTCTTAACAAACAATACTGGTGCTCCCCATGGTGAGACACTTGGTTGTATAAACCCTTTATCAAGTAGCTCCTGTAGTTGGATTTTCAGTTCCTTCAATTCCACTGGTGCCATTCGGTATGGTGCCTTCGATATCGGTTGTGCTTCAGGTATCGTATCAATGGTAAATTCAATCTCCCTTTCAACTAGAGTATCAAGTAACTCCTCAGGAAACACATCAGGAAATTCTCTCACTATTGAAATATTTTCAATCCCCGATCCAGTGACTCTTGTATCAAGAATACTACATAAGAATCCTTGACAACCCTTCCTCATTAGTTGACAAGCTCGTGCAGCCGATACAATATACGGTGGTGACGTGATCCCCACCCCATGGAAATGAAACTCTTCCTGATCTGGCATTTGAAATACAACTCTTTTCCTTACACAATCAATTGAAGCACAATTCGCTGATAGCCAATCCATTCCCAAAATTACATCAAAGTGATGAATGGTTAATGGAACCAAATCAACAACTAAGGTCTTTTCATTTACGTTGATGTCACATGCTTTATGTACTAATGAACTTATTATAGGATTTCCTAACGGAATTGAAATGGACAAATCAAATCCCAATGGTTCTGACATCACATCCAAGCATTTAGCAAATTCATGTGACACAAATGAGTGTGTGGATCCTGAATCCATAAGTACACGTGCAGGACGTGAGCAAATAAGTAGTGTACCTGACACCACAGAGTCTGCGTTGGCCGTCTCTCCTGGCAAAAGGTTAAATGCCCGCGCCTCCCTTTGTTCCTTCTTTCCTTTGTCTGGTTGTTGCACTGTTCTCGTTCCACTAGAAGCCACAGAACCGGCCCTGCGTTGTCGCTTGTTCGGGCAATCCCTCTCCCGATGACCCGGCATACCACATTCATAACATTTACCCCTCATATCCACATTCACACTTTGGGTTCTTGTTTGTGTACAATTCTTGGCAATATGTCCCGATTGATTACAAATATGACAAATCGTATTTGCCATAAAACAAACACCCCAATGTTTACGGCCGCAAATAGTACACACCGATTTATCTCCTCCAGAGAATGAACTTCCCCCTTGATTTCCTGAACCAACACCAGGTGCCCTTGAATAAGATTTCTTAAAGTTACCCTGGTTCCCCCCTTGATTCTCATTTTTCCTCTTCCCTTGTTGGCTAAGCTTGTAGTTCCCAATATCTCTTTCGGCTATTAGAGCCACATCTAGAACTTCAGCAAATGTTGGAAGACGAAATGTATCCACGCGACTATGGATATTCTCCCTCAGACCTTCTTCGAACTGCCTGGCTCTATCCACTTCTTCCAAAACTATACCGGGTGCAAATCGAGCCAACCCATTAAATGCAGTCGCGTACTCGTTTACTGTCATATCCCCATGTTTCAAGTTCATGAACTCTCGTTTCTTTTGGGTCTTCACTGAATCCGGAAAGTACCGTTTATCGAATTCCTCTATGAAACCTGCCCAAGTAGTCGGTGCTCTACTTGCGAGGATACCAACCCACCAATTATGAGCTCCCTCTTTCAACGTATCAGTGGCATTGTCTATTTTCTCTCTATCGGTGCACGCCAGGTTACGGAATATACGTTCCATATCCATTTTCCAAAAAGTCTGCCACATCAGGATCCGATCCCCCAGTGAATATTGTCGGATTCTTCTTTGCGAACTTTTCGGCAATTGATTGCCCAGCCCTTGGTGCCAAATTTGGATTTTCCGGCTCTCTTCTCCTTGGTGGCACTCTGTCATCCACTGCTCTAATAAACCCCTCAATAGCGGCCTCTATTCGATCCATTCGTGCATTCGTTGTATTGTCATTATTTATATCCATACTTTCCACCACTTATTCCTGATAATCATCACATAATGATATCATGCATGTCATGACATATATCTCATAGTATGCATGTAAAATACGATGCACACAACCATTATTCATATGCATATGTAATGCACTAATCCAAATTCCGCACATATTAATCAATATTCAAACTCGTGACGTTGTCTCTCGTCCCCAAGGCTCTAAACCTAAACCCATAGCTCAAGGTCTATAACCAACCTGGCTCTGATACCACTACATGTCACGCCCCGGATCCATACATATGAATCTAGGTCACGTGGCACGCCATCAAGGCTTACCAACAATGATTAAAGTTCTCAAAAATGACCTTAATAAAAGTTTTGCTACAAAACAACCAACTTCCAAATAGTTTTTCAAAGGTTACATTAAACGCGTGTCCAAACACTCCTTAACGAGTTTTGTTTTCAAAAGTAACAGTTTCGTAGGTCAATGGGTCCCAAAAGGTACCTCCATGCCTAATTAGAAGTTGTTCCGAACATTGGAAGTATGAGTTTGAAATTTCTGGCAGGGGGCATTTCGACCGGTCGAATTGCCCCGTTCGACCGGTCGAATGGGGTCTGTGCAGAAATCAAACCTCCAAAAGACCGTATTCATAATTGCCGGCGCTTTTCCGCAAACGCCGTTAATTACCGACGCTTTTTAATAAACGCCGTTAATTCCCGGCACTTCCGCGACAAACGCCGCTAATAAATCAATACCTCTTTTACCCAAAGAAACCAATCCAAACTAATTCAATCCAAACCATTTCAAATCAAATTATTTTAAACTAAACCATTCCAGTCAATGCATTCCAAACCAAAACCATTTCAAAGCTTTGTTAAACATTCTAACGACTTGCAAAAACACATACACCATTTATACAACAACCATAAACCCGTCCCGGATTACAAGTATCAAAAGTACAAGTTTCACCCGCCTCGGCACCCAAGGTCCTAAGGTGAACCATGTGTCGTACTCGCATATACAACAAGTCCTATTAAAAGTCGCACGGTTAAACAACCGGCATGAGTTAAACACATATTACAAACATAATTCAAGTTCTATAAACATAAGGAGTTTCCGGTCCTCCCTCGCCTCATTACCCGCGATTCTCTCCTCCAATCCTTGCACCTGAATGGTTATTTATATAACCACAGATATATGGATTTGTTTAAGCTAACGCTTAGTGAATAATATGAATCAAGCATACGGATGACAAATATGTTCCAATCCATCATAACACATAACTATTGGTCTCTAGGGAATAAGTGCACCTTCACCGATCCAAAGTCTTAAGACTCAACCACGACCCATGCCCCTTCGACATGTCGCGTTAATGCCTTTCTCGGCAAGTGACCGTCGTCACTACTAATCCTCCCCCTTCGAGAGGACGTCTCACGGTGAATTAGCACAAATCCCCCTTTAACCCATATAGGCACATAAACATGCTCAACTTACAAATCACCATACTTTTCATTTCAACATGCCTTGGGCCTACTTT
Source organism: Hydrangea macrophylla (assembly GCA_033977485.1). Taxonomy (NCBI): domain Eukaryota; kingdom Viridiplantae; phylum Streptophyta; class Magnoliopsida; order Cornales; family Hydrangeaceae; genus Hydrangea; species Hydrangea macrophylla. The sequence continues at coordinate 37,299,080 of CM066995.1, forward strand.
ACACATGAGTTTTGCCCAATATGAACTACACATGGTATCTAGAGGCATTCCTAGCATATCAAATGCATCAAACCATAGAATCATCCAAAACTCAAGATTTATATCACTCACCTCCGATTTACGCCCTTAAATGTCGATCCAAGGAAAACTCAAGCACAAAGAACGTGCAGTAATTCTTCTAATACAATTCCTATTAATCAAAAGTCCAATTATCAACTTTATATGAAAATTCTAGAAAATGAGTTTTCGGAAAACTTAACCAAACAAGGCCTAATAGGTATCAAAATGACGGCCTTACCTCGAGGAGTTCAAAACCGGCCTCGGATCGAAGATTGGATGTCGTTTGATACTCGGATCGTTGAGAAATCCACAAAAGCTCAAGACCTCCCAAGCTCTCTCTATCTCTCTATATGATATAATGAAGATGAACTAATGAGTCATCTCTTTCTCTCTCCTCTATATAATATCTAAGTCATATTATGGGTATTTCTAGTCACACCCCCACTAGTTTTGATTCATTTTAATTACAACCCCACTAGTTATTAAACATACTAGTTAACTACTCAAAAGTATTTAAGTATTCCTCGAAGTCCCGTGTGGGTCCCACACGTGGTCCCACATGCCAATTTTACTAGATTGCCAATTATCCTACTAATCATGCAACTTGATCAAATTCCGTCCTCACCGGGTATCTAATGACTCCGATGAGTCGCTATCAACAATATAATAAACAATTAAATTCACATATGCCTAAATAAACATTTAAGCACATAATCATGAGTTGTTACTCATTTTCCCAACCGTAGGGAATTCTCACTTGCCCACCTTCTGGACTGCCTTCAAGGCCAAAATACTGGGTTCTCAAAAGACACCCTCCAACAACTAGTGAGTCATCACTCACATCACACGTGATAATTAACACAACAGTAAGCATGTCATGCATGCTAAAATGATATAAATAAATACCGCGGGAGCGGGTATGACATCCTCTCCCCCTTAAAAGAAGTTTGTCCCCAAACTTTCAATACCTCATGCTTCAAACAGAAATGGATACTTTGCCTGCATCTCATCCTCTCTTTCCCACGTGGCTTCTTCCACTGAGTGATTTTGCCACAAGACCATTACCAATGGAACCGTCTTGTTTCGTAACACCTTATCCTTTCTATCTAGGATTCTCACCGGACGTTCAACATACGTTAAGTCTTCTCTGACTTCCAATGGCTCTGGAGTAATCACATGACTTGAATCAGATATAACTCTTCTCAACATCGACACATGAAATACATCGTGTACATTAGCCAACTCTTGTGGTAACTCTAGTCGATAAGCTACTGGTCCCACTTTTCCAACAATCTCAAACGGTCCAACGTATCTAGGATTCAACTTCCCTCACTTTCCAAACCTCGTAATCCCCTTGGAAGGTGAAACCTTTAAGAACACACGGTCACCTACTTCGAATTCTAGTGGCCTTCGCCCCTTATCCGCGTAGCTTTTGTAACGACTCTGAGCTGTTTCCAACCGTTGTTGTATTACCTTGACCTTATCCGCTGCCAACTGAACCATCTCAGGTCCTTATAGCCTTCGTTCCCCTACCTCGGTCCAACAAATTGGTGATCGACACTTACGCCCATATAGTGCTTCATATGGTGCCATCCCAATACTAGCTTGAAAACTGTTATTGTAGGCAAATTCAATCAATGGAATATATTTTTCCCAGTCACCCTTAAAATCAAGAACACATAGTCGAAGCATGTCCTCCAATATTTGAATTACACGCTCGGACTGCCCATCTGTCTGTGGGTGAAAAGCTGTACTAAAGTTTAACTTTGTACCCATAGCTGCTTGTAGCACTTTCCAGAATCTAGATAAGAAACTACTATCCCTGTCTGAAACTATAGACACTGGTGCTCCATGTAGTCTCACAATCTCTTTAACGTATAACTCCGCGAGTTTCATCGGTTCCTTTGTCTTAATCGGCAAAAAATGTGCTGACTTAGTCAATCGATCTACAATTACCCAAACACTGTCATTCGATCTTGTAGACCTTGGAAAACCTGATACAAAATCCATGGTAATCTTTTCCCATTTCCATTCTGGTACATCCAAAGGTTGCAATAACCCTGCAGGCCTTTGATGTTCCGCTTTGACTTGCTGACAAACCAAGCATTTGGCCACGTACTCGGCTACCTCTCTTTTCATTCCAGACCACCAGTACACCTCTCGCAAATCTCGATACATCTTGGTACTACCTGGATGAAATGTATATTTAGTATTATGAGATTCTTCAAGTATTAACTCCTTAATCCCATCCACATTAGGTACACATACCCGATTCTTGAATTTCAGCATATTGTCCACAAAGGTAAACTCTGGCTGTTTATTTAGCAATATTTCATCATGGATCTTCTTTAAAACTGGGTCTTGAAGTTGTTTCATCTTTATCTCATCTATCAATGTCGGTTGTGCGACAATAGCTGCTAGCAAACCTCCCTCGGTTGTTGAAATCACCTCAAGTTCCAACCTTTCCATTTCACCAACAAGTTGTTTCTGTGAAGTCAAATCGTAGGCCAAATAATTTGTAGACTTTCTGCTTAATGCGTCAGCAACTACATTTGCTTTCCCAGGATGGTAGTGAATCGACAAGTCGTAGTCTTTCATCAATTCCAACCATCGCCTTTGCCTCATATTCAGTTCTTTCTGTGTAAACAAGTACTTCAGGCTCTTGTGATCTGTGTAGATATCACACTTTTCCCCGTAAAGATAGTGTCGCCAGATCTTCAATGCAAAGATCACCGCTGCTATCTCAAGATCATGAGTCGGATAATTCACTTCATGTACCTTTAACTGACGTGAGCCATAAGCAATCACTTTGCCGTTCTGCATCAGAACACATCCCAGTCCTCTATGTGAAGCATCACTATAAATTACAAACCCTCCCGTACCAGACGGAATCGTCAAGATCGGTGCTGACATAAGTCGAGTCTTCAGCTCTTTAAAACTCTTGTCACATTCCGAGTCCCAATTAAATACTGCGTTCTTTCTCATCAGTTGAGTCATTGGCATCGCTATCCTGGAGAAATTTTCCACAAACTTTCTATAATAACCTGCCAATCCCAAGAAACTTCGAATTTCTGATACATTTGTTGGTTTTGACCAATTAGCTATAGCCTCAATCTTCTGCGGGTCTACTGAAACTCCATCTTCAGAAATTACATGCCCCAAGAAAGCTATCTCAGTCAACCAAAACTCACACTTCTTTAATTTCCCATATAGTTTTCTCTCTCGCAGTCGTTGTAAGACCAATCGTAAGTGCCTTTCATGTTCTTCAACATTTTTGGAATACACTAAGATATCATCTATGAACACAATCACAAACTCATCCAGATATTCCTTGAATACCCTGTTCATCAAATCCATAAATGCCGCTGGTGCATTTGTTACTCCAAATGGCGTAACCAAAAACTCATAATGGCCGTATCGAGTCCGAAACGCTGTCTTCTCTACATCCTCCACCTTGACTTTCAATTGGTGATAACCCGACTTCAAGTCAATCTTTGAAAATATATGGGCCCCTTGTAGTTGATCAAATAAGTCATCAATACGTGGTAGTGGATATTTGTTCTTGATCGTCAACTTGTTCAACTCTCTATAATCTATGCACATTCGCATTGTCCCGTCTTTCTTCTTAACAAACAATACTGGTGCTCCCCATGGTGAGACACTTGGTTGTATAAACCCTTTATCAAGTAGCTCCTGTAGTTGGATTTTCAGTTCCTTCAATTCCACTGGTGCCATTCGGTATGGTGCCTTCGATATCGGTTGTGCTTCAGGTATCGTATCAATGGTAAATTCAATCTCCCTTTCAACTAGAGTATCAAGTAACTCCTCAGGAAACACATCAGGAAATTCTCTCACTATTGAAATATTTTCAATCCCCGATCCAGTGACTCTTGTATCAAGAATACTACATAAGAATCCTTGACAACCCTTCCTCACTAGTCGACAAGCTCGTGCAGCCGATACAATGTCAGGTGGTGACGTGATCCCCACCCCATGGAAATGAAACTCTTCCTGATCTGGCATTTGAAATCCAACTCTTTTCCTTACACAATCAATTGAAGCACAATTCGCTGATAGCCAATCCATTCCCAAAATTACATCAAAGTGATGAATGGTTAATGGAACCAAATCAACAACTAAGGTCTTTTCATTTACGTTGATGTCACATGCTTTATGTACTAATGAACTTATTATAGGATTTCCTAACGGAATTGAAATGGACAAATCAAATCCCAATGGTTCTGACATCACATCCAAGCATTTAGCAAATTCATGTGACACAAATGAGTGTGTGGATCCTGAATCCATAAGTACACGTGCAGGACGTGAGCAAATAAGTAGTGTACCTGATACCACAGAGTCTGCGTTGGCCGTCTCTCCTGGCAAAAGGTTAAATGCCCGCGCCTCCCTTTGTTCCTTCTTTCCTTTGTCTGGTTGTTGCACTGTTCTCGTTCCACTAGAAGCCACAGAACCGGCCCTGCGTTGTCGCTTGTTCGGGCAATCCCTCTCCCGATGACCCGGCATACCACATTCATAACATTTACCCCTCATATCCACATTCACACTTTGGGTTCTTGTTTGTGTACAATTCTTGGCAATATGTCCCGATTGATTACAAATATGACAAATCGTATTTGCCATAAAACAAACACCCCAATGTTTACGGCCGCAAATAGTACACACCGATTTATCTCCTCCAGAGAATGAACTTCCCCCTTGATTTCCTGAACCAACACCAGGTGCCCTTGAATAAGATTTCTTAAAGTTACCCTGGTTCCTCCCTTGATTCTCATTTTTCCTCTTCCCTTGTTGGCTAAGCTTGTAGTTCCCAATATCTCTTTCGGCTATTAGAGCCACATCTAGAACTTCAGCAAATGTTGGAAGACGAAATGTATCCACGCGACTATGGATATTCTCCCTCAGACCTTCTTCGAACTGCCTGGCTCTATCCACTTCTTCCAAAACTATACCAGGTGCAAATCGAGCCAACCCATTAAATGCAGTCGCGTACTCGTTTACTGTCATATCCCCATGTTTCAAGTTCATGAACTCTCGTTTCTTTTGGGTCTTCACTGAATCCGGAAAGTACCGTTTATCGAATTCCTCTATGAAACCTGCCCAAGTAGTCGGTGCTCTACTTGCGAGGATACCAACCCACCAATTATGAGCTCCCTCTTTCAACGTATCAGTGGCATTGTCTATTTTCTCTCTATCGGTGCACGCCAGGTTACGGAATATACGTTCCATATCCATTTTCCAAAAAGTCTGCCACATCAGGATCCGATCCCCCAGTGAATATTGTCGGATTCTTCTTTGCGAACTTTTCGGCAATTGATTGCCCAGCCCTTGGTGCCAAATTTGGATTTTTCGGCTCTCTTCTCCTTGGTGGCACTCTGTCATCCACTGCTCTAATAAACCCCTCAATAGCGGCCTCTATTCGATCCATTCGTGCATTCGTTGTATTGTCATTATTTATATCCATACTTTCCACCACTTATTCCTGATAATCATCACATAATGATATCATGCATGTCATGACATATATCTCATAGTATGCATGTAAAATACGATGCACACAACCATTATTCATATGCATATGTAATGCACTAATCCAAATTCCGCACATATTAATCAATATTCAAACTCGTGACGTTGTCTCTCGTCCCCAAGGCTCTAAACCTAAACCCATAGCTCAAGGTCTATAACCAACCTGGCTCTGATACCACTACATGTCACGCCCCGGATCCATACATATGAATCTAGGTCACGTGGCACGCCATCAAGGCTTACCAACAATGATTAAAGTTCTCAAAAATGACCTTAATAAAAGTTTTGCTACAAAACAACCAACTTCCAAATAGTTTTTCAAAGGTTACATTAAACGCGTGTCCAAACACTCCTTAACGAGTTTTGTTTTCAAAAGTAACAGTTTCGTAGGTCAATGGGTCCCAAAAGGTACCTCCATGCCTAATTAGAAGTTGTTCCGAACATTGGAAGTATGAGTTTGAAATTTCTGGCAGGGGGCATTTCGACCGGTCGAATTGCCCCGTTCGACCGGTCGAATGGGGTCTGTGCAGAAACCAAACCTCCAAAAGACCGTATTCATAATTGCCGGCGCTTTTCCGCAAACGCCGTTAATTACCGACGCTTTTTAATAAACGCCGTTAATTCCCGGCACTTCCGCGACAAACGCCGCTAATAAATCAATACCTCTTTTACCCAAAGAAACCAATCCAAACTAATTCAATCCAAACCATTTCAAATCAAATTATTTTAAACTAAACCATTCCAGTCAATGCATTCCAAACCAAAACCATTTCAAAGCTTTGTTAAACATTCTAAAGACTTGCAAAAACACATACACCATTTATACAACAACCATAAACCCGTCCCGGATTACAAGTATCAAAAGTACAAGTTTCACCCGCCTCGGCAACCAAGGTCCTAAGGTGAACCATGTGTCGTACTCGCATATACAACAAGTCCTATTAAAAGTCGCACGGTTAAACAACCGGCATGAGTTAAACACATATTACAAACATAATTCAAGTTCTATAAACATAAGGAGTTTCCGGTCCTCCCTCGCCTCATTACCCGCGATTCTCTCCTCCAATCCTTGCACATGAATGGTTATTTATATAACCACAGATATATGGATTTGTTTAAGCTAACGCTTAGTGAATAATATGAATCAAGCATACGGATGACAAATATGTTCCAATCCATCATAACACATAACTATTGGTCTCTAGGGAATAAGTGCACCTTCACCGATCCAAAGTCTTAAGACTCAACCACGACCCATGCCCCTTCGACATGTCGCGTTAATGCCTTTCTCGGCAAGTGACCGTCGTCACTACTAATCCTCCCCCTTCGAGAGGACGTCTCACGGTGAATTAGCACAAATCCCCCTTTAACCCATATAGGCACATAAACATGCTCAACTTACAAATCACCATACTTTTCATTTCAACATGCCTTGGGCCTACTTTACACATGAGTTTTGCCCAATATGAACTACACATGGTATCTAGAGGCATTCCTAGCATATCAAATGCATCAAACCATAGAATCATCCAAAACTCAAGATTTATATCACTCACCTCCGATTTACGCCCTTAAATGCCGATCCAAGGAAAACTCAAGCACAAAGAACGTGCAGTAATTCTTCTAATACAATTCCTATTAATCAAAAGTCCAATTATCAACTTTATATGAAAATTCTAAAAAATGAGTTTTCGGAAAACTTAACCAAACAAGGCCTAATAGGTATCAAAACGACGGCCTTACCTCGAGGAGTTCAAAACCGGCCTCGGATCGAAGATTGGATGTCGTTTGATACTCGGATCGTTGAGAAATCCACAAAAGCTCAAGACCTCCCAAGCTCTCTCTATCTCTCTATATGATATAATGAAGATGAACTAATGAGTCATCTCTTTCTCTCTCCTCTATATAATATCTAAGTCATATTATGGGTATTTCTAGTCACACCCCCACTAGTTTTGATTCATTTTAATTACAACCCCACTAGTTATTAAACATACTAGTTAACTACTCAAAAGTATTTAAGTATTCCTCGAAGTCCCGTGTGGGTCCCACACGTGGTCCCACATGCCAATTTTACTAGATTGCCAATTATCCTACTAATCATGCAACTTGATCAAATTCCGTCCTCACCGGGTATCTAATGACTCCGATGAGTCGCTATCAACACTATAATAAACAATTATATTCACATATGCCTAAATAAACATTTAAGCACATAATCATGAGTTGTTACTCATTTTCCCAACCATAGGGAATTCTCACTTGCCCACCTTCTGGACTGCCTTCAAGGCCAAAATACTGGGTTCTCAAAAGACACCCTCCAATAACTAGTGAGTCATCACTCACATCACACGTGATAATTAACACAACAGTAAGCATGTCATGTATGCTAAAATGATATAAATAAATACCGCGGGAGCGGGTATGACACATCTATATGTAGCAACCAGAAGGTTCATAACTGGTCGAAAAGGTAACTTGGAATGCAAGTTGTAAAAGTCCATTTATGGGCTTAAGCAGGCATCCAGGAGTTGGAACATCCGATTTAACCAAGCGGTCAAGTCATTTGGTTTCATGCAAAACCTGGATGAACCTTGTGTATACAAGAAATGTGAAGGAAAAGTGGTGGCTTTTCTTGTGCTTTACGTTGATGACATTCTACTCATTGGAAATGATGTAACGGCATTGTCAACGGTCAAGATTTAACTAGCTAGTACTTCTGATATGTAGGATCTAGGAGAGGTGAGATATATTCTTGGAATAAAGCTCTTTCGAGATCGTAAGCGAAAGATAATGGGATTATCTCAAGTTGGTTATATCGATAAGGTGCTAACTAGGCTTTCAATGGTTAATTCGAAGAAAGGTTTGTTACCTTTTAGGCATGGTTTGGTGTTCTCCAAGGACTAGTATCCAAAGATACAGGAGGAGAGGAATTGCATGGCAGGAGTTCCATGTGCTTCGGCAGTGGGAAGTCTCATGTATGCGATGTTATGCACTAGACCAGATATCTGCTTTGCTGTTGGCATGGTTAGTATATATCAATCGAATCCAGGTCCAGAACACTAGACAACCGTTAAGCACATTCTTAAGTACTTGAGAAGGACTAAAGATTACATGCTTATGTACGATAGTAGTGAGTTAATTCTAGTGAGATACACTAACTCAGACTTTAATTTAGATAAAGATTCGAGAAAGTTGACATCCGGACATCTCCTTACCTTGGGAGGTGGTGCTGTTAGTTAGAGAAGCATTAAGTAGAAATGCATTATAGACTCAACTACAGAAGCTGAGTATGTGGCTGCTTGTGAAGCCACAAAGGAAGCAGTTTGGCTTAAGAAGTTCCTTATGGAGCTCGAGGTGGTACCAACGTCGCTGTCACCTATTACGCTTTATTGTGATAATAGTGGGGCAGTGGCTCAGTCCAAGGAGCCAAGGAACCACGAAAAGGGAAAGCACGTAGAGCGGAAATATCATCTAATCTGAGATATTGTTCAACGTGGAGATGTGACTGTCAGCAAGATTGCAACCTCTGACAATCTTGCGGATCCGTTTACACAGGCCTTGCCACAGAAG